>BSBM01000510.1:29932500-31175000 GCA_027924585.1 Larix kaempferi
ATCATCATCGTCATGATGATGATGATGATGATGATGAAGATGGTGATGAGGATGATGTTGATGATGATGATGATGATGATGATAAGTAATGATGATGATGTTGATGATGATGTTGATGATGAAGATGATGGCGAATATGCAACACATCATCATCATCCACGACATGATCATCATCATCATCGTCATCATCAACATTGTGAGGACGAGCATGAGGATGATGATGATGACGATGATGATGATGATGATGATGATGATGATGATGATGACGACGACGATGACGATGAAAATGATGATGATGATGATGATGATGATCACTGATGGAGATGATGGTGATGATGATTATGATGATGATGTTGATGATGAAGATGATGACAAATATGCAACACATCATCCTCGTCATCATCAGCATCTTCATCATCAACAACAAAATTATCATCATCGTGAGGACAAGGATGATGATGATGATGATGATGAATATGAGTACAATGATGAAGATGATGATGACGACGAATATGATCATTGTTAGGATATTTAGACACTTAGGAGTTAGTTAATATCAACTTGTGTAATATATCCGTTAGGGATAGTGTGTTTCTTTAGTATGCATTAGTATGCATTTGTAAATAGTTAATCCGACGGTCACGATATGTTTCCGACATAGAGTGATCTGACGGCTCAACTTCTCTTAGATCAAACCTAACCTTGATCCGTGGCTTAACACCCGATTGGTCCATGATCTATATTTAAAGAGCATGGAGGGTCATTGTTTAGTTGATCGATTATGAGAAGCTCATTTGTAACTTTCTTTCTTTGCATAATAAATTGTCCCATAGAAGCTATTTGGCCGGGGCCGTGGAGTGTTTCCTCAAGAGGGTTTAAACCATGTCAAAACATCGGTGTGTTGATCTGTGATCTATTTTTGTGAAGTGGTTGCTCTTGGTGTTTGGTCCTTTGGTAGTACCCTGTGTACCCGAACATGGTATCAGAGCTTTTATGAAGTGTCGCTTCCGATTATGATCTAGATCTTGAACTGTTGTTGCCGAAGCTCGAAAGGGTTTCTAGTTCTAGTATTTCTGTGCATTTCTAGGCTATGGGAGGTGTTCCATTGCGTCCGGAGCGTCGTTTCCATTGGGAAATAGTTTTTGTTTGATCGAAAATGGTTCCCGGTTGCTCCAGAAATGTGTATTTCATCAGATCTGAAGGTATAATGTTACAGTGACGCATTTTTTTATTTCGTTTTTTAAAAATAAAAAAATCTCATATTTTATATTTTTTTTACTATTAGATTTTTTTTTGGGTTCGGTTTGTTGCTTTCCCGTCTGTGTATGCTATTTGCCGTGCACCTTGAGCGATCTCGGCAAATCAGAAACAGAAAGGGAAAGGGTTTTTCTCGGCTGCGTATGCTCTTTGTCGTGCACTTTGCGCGATCTCGGCAAATCAGAAACAGAGAGAAAACGTAGACTTTCCCGGCAAGCTAACAAGATCTAACTCCACAAGTGTGGAAAAGTTTTTTTTGTTTCGATTTGTGGTTTGTTTTGCAGGAAAAAGAGCAAGCACGCAAACCGAGCAAGAAGAGTAAAAAAAAAAAAAAAACCCTTCCTCATTCCCATATTTTACATACCTTTTAATCTAGCTCACTTGGTTCAAAGTTGTTTTATTCCTTAATAGGTCTTGAGTTCAAGTCTTCGAAATTTACTTTTAAAAGAAAAAGTGCATGTAATTTCTAATTTTAAGTTACTTTATTGTAAAAGTGCATCTCACTTAAATAATAAAAAATAAAAATACAAGTGAGTCACTTAAGTTTTTTTTGTTGCACTATTTAAAAGTAATATCATTGTAAAAGTGAAATCACTTATTTTACAAAAGTGGTTCACTTAAAGCAAATTTCTTGTAAAGTGATTGTCAAAAGGTTCATCTTGGGAAGAGGGGGGTTCCTGTTTTGCTGGACATTCTCTAGCTGCCACGTCACTATTGGGGACATCTTCAATAGTTTCTTTGTTCAAGCATAACTTCATCATACATAGTCCGTTTTCAGTGCCGTTTTTTTTAAACCGCCTATTTTTTTTTAGCTCTTCACATCCAGACTATTGGTTTCTGCTTTTAGAGCCATTAATTTACAAATATGGCCACCCATTGTGATATTCTACTTAACAGTTCCAACTATTTCTCATGGAAATCTCGTATGGAGGATGTTCTACGAAGTAGGGGACTTTTCAGAATTACCACAGGGAAAGAAAAAGAACCCACTGATGATGATAAGAAAATAAAATGGGCAAATAGATGTAATGAAGCTCGTGGATTGATTGGGATGTCAATCTCTACTGATTTGCGATTCCACATATCTGGAATTGATGAACCTAATACTGCTTGGGACAAGTTGGAAACTGTGTTTGGTAAACACAATGAAATTCGAGGTCACCAACTCGAAAATGAGTTGATTTCTTTAAATCCAAGTGACTTTTCATGCATTCAAGATTATTTATCTAAGTACAAAACTCTTAAACTCTTATGTGCAGAATGTAAGATTGAGAGGGAAGACAAACAATGCATTTATCATATTCTTTCCAAACTTGGACCTGCATATTCTGTTTTTGTATCTACATTTTACTCCATGAAAGCATCCTTGAATGCAGCTAGCTATCAAGAGCCTAGTCTTGAATCCTTGTGTGATTCCTTGATTAGGGAACAAGATAAACTCATTCATCTTGGAATAATCAACAATGCAGATACATCTGGGAAAGCCTTATTGTCCCAGCAGAAAGAAAATTCCAAGCCTCCCAAGAAACAAAATTTTTGCAATAATAAGTCAAACAAGGGTCCAAAACCCTCTCAGTCAGCTCCTTCTTTAAAAAATGACAAAGGATCCAAGCCAAAAGGCAAGAAGACTGAGCGTCATTGCAACTATTGCGGGAAAGATAATCATGATGAATCTAAGTGTTTCAAGAAGATGGCAGCCTTGGAAGAAGCAATGAAGAAGCACCACATCAGCCTAGATTCGCCTTCAGAATCAGCCTCTCATGGACATGCACTTTGTGCTTCTAGTTATTCTTATAATGCATCTTCTTCTTCTACTTCAAATGAATGGCTCATTGATTCTGGAGCATCTTATCATATGGCTAAGGATCAAGCCATCTTTTTTACTATGCATGAATGTAACACCAAACAAATATTTGTTGGTGATGATAGATCTCTAAGTGTTGTAGGAGCTGGAACAGTTCCAGTAGATAATGGTCATTTTAGTGATGTACTATGTGTTCCAAGAATTTCCTGCAATTTGTTATCAGTCTATCAGATCACTCATTCTGGTGAAGGTAAAACTGTGACCTTTACACCTCACCAAGTTGTAATCAAGGATTTTAAAGATCCTCAACAGGTCCTGTCTACCGGAATTGTTGATGATATTACCAGGTTGTACAAGTTTAACAACTTTGGGTCATCACCTTTCCCTTCAGTTTTTGTTGCTCATAGTGATAACTTGAGCAAACTTTGGCATGAGCGATTTGGTCACTTAAATTATCGCTTATTGCAACAACTATGTAAAGAAAATATGGTGACAGGTCTTCCGATGGTATCTTGCAGAGATGGTGTTTGCTTCGGTTGTGTACTCGGAAAACATCATCGGGACAGTTTTGATAAACGTGCCTCTTGGCACGCCTCGGTTCCCTTGGAGCTTGTGCATAGTGACTTGTGTGGTCCTCTTTTATCTGCTTCATTTTTTGGTTTCAAATATTTCTTAAATTTCATTGATGATTACACCAGACGCACTTGGGTTTATTTCCTAAAACTTAAGAGCGAAGTATTTAACATGTTCTTGGCCTACAAGGCCCTTGTTGAAAAACAATCTGGTCATCAAATTATTAAGTTAAGATCTGACAATGGAGGAGAATATGTTAACAAACAATTCACTACTTTCTGCACTGAACAAGGCATCCAACAACAACACATTGTTCCATATACACCACAACAAAATGGTGTAGCTGAGCGGAAGAACCGCACTTTAAAAGAAATGGCTAATTGTATGATCCAATCTAAGGGACTAAGTCTTCAATTTTGGGCTGAAGCCATTAATTGTGCAAATTACATAGTTAATCGCACCCCCACTAAAGCATTACAAGGTATAACACCGGAAGAAGCATGGAGTAAAACTAAACCTGATGTAAGTCACTTTCGTGTGTTTGGTAGTGAAGCATGGGCTCACATTCCGGATGAAAAACGGAAAGCATTACAGCCTAAAAGTGAAAAGTGCATATTTGTTGGATATTCTGAAGATGTAAAAAGTTATAGACTTCTTCAACCACATTCTCATGATGTAATCATTAGAAGAGATGTTAAATTTGATGAAAATATCTTGGCCTGCGAGCCTAACTTGGCGATTGTGCCATCTTTGGCCTGCGAGCCTGATTCAGCGTTTGTGCCTTCTTCTTCTTCTTCCAACTTCCTTGACAGGTTTCCAACTCCAGTTTCTGATGATGACAGTGAGGATGAAAATCCACCTCCGCCTGCTCATGTTCCTCCAGTTGCACCAGCACAAGTGCTTCCTCGATGGGTCCGTTCAACATGTGAAGCAGCTGGTGATCTTGCCGGTGATCCTAGAGATCAACGTCAAACACATTCTCATTTTCAGCGCGCCTCTTCTCTTTTGGCTCAAGTTTCCGAGAATCATGATCCAGAAACTTTTGCAGAAGCTTCAGGGAATCCAGATTGGGATGCAGCCATGGATGAAGAATATTGTTCCTTAATGGCGAACGATACTTGGGATCTTGTACCTCTTCCAAAAGGAAGAAAACTTGTCAGATGTAAATGGGTCTACAGAACTAAGTATGCATCAGATGGAAGTGTTGAAAGACTTAAGGCAAGGTTAGTTGCCAAATGTTTTTCCCAAGTTGAAGGGATTGACTACAATGAAACCTTTGCTCCTGTCGCAAAAATGAACTCCATCCGCCTTGTTCTTTCCCTTACATCCTTACACAACTGGGAAGTCCATCGAATGGATGTCAAGTCTGCCTTCTTACATGGTGATTTACAGGAGGAAATTTACATGGAACAACCTCCTGGCTATGTTCAGAATAACTCTAGCCTTGTCTGTCGCCTTAAGAAATCCTTATATGGCCTTAAGCAAGCTCCTAGAGCTTGGTATGCCAAAATGAATAACTTTCTCCTTGACACTGGTTTTTCTAGATGCCATTCTGACCCCAATGTCTATACCAAGAAAGTAGGAAACCATCTCATCATACTTGTTCTATATGTTGATGACCTTATTCTTACTGGTAGTGACCCTAAACTTATAACCCATGTGAAATCCAGTCTTAAACAAAATTTTGAAATGTCAGACTTATGACATTTGCATTATTTTCTTGGTCTCCAAGTCCTACAAACCAAAGAAGGATCTTTCTTTCTCAGTCTAAGTATGCTTGTGACCTTCTTCGTCGCTTTCACATGGAATATTGTACACCAGCCCCTTCTCCCTTCCAGTCTGGAGTCAAACTTTCTGCCACTTGTACTTCACCTAAAGTCGATGCCACCTTGTATCGTCAGCTTGTTGGTAGTCTCTTATACTTGACTCATTCCCGTCCTGACCTTTCCTTTGTCGTTGGTCGTGTTTCCCGTTATATGCAGACACCTCATGAAAGTCACTGGAAAGCAGCTAAAAGAATACTTCGATATATTCGAGGTACAGTTCAGTTTGGGATTCATTACAGTACAGGGGGGAAACCTTTGTTGGTTGGTTTCACTGATTCAGATTGGGCCGGCGATCCTGATGATCGAAAGTCTACTGCAGGTTATGTTTTCAGTTTGGGATCTGGACCTATTACTTGGGCTTGTAATAAAAAACAAGCTCTTGCTCTTTCTTCAGCAGAGGCAGAATATCGAGCAGCATTTAATGCCAGTCAGGAAGCTTTATGGCTTCGACAGATCCTTTCAGAGTTTGGATTCGAGCAGCAGCAGCCTACTCCACTTTGGTGCGACAATCAAAGTGCCATCAAGCTTGCCAAAGATCCAGTTCTCCATCAACGCAGCAAACACATTGAGCTACATATGCACTTCATCAGAAATCTTGTTCATGATCGTGTTCTTGAAGTGCTCTTTTTCCCTACAAATGATCAAGTTGCAGACATCTTCACCAAGTCTCTTACAGAAGCGAAGTTTTCTAAACTTCGATCTATGTTAGGAGTTCAAGAACTTGTCATTAAGGGGGGATAGGCTCTAATGCCTCCTTCCTTCTCCTAATAGTGTCACTTTTGTAAATCCTTCAATCCTATCCCAAGTTGTTCTTAAGGGGGGATGTTAGGATATTTAGACACTTAGGAGTTAGTTAAGATCAACTTGTGTAATATATCCATTAGGGATAGTGTGTTTCTTTAGTATGCATTAGTATGCATTTGTAAATACTTAATCTGACGGTCACGATATGTTTCCAACATAGAGTGATCCAACGTCTCAACTTCTCTTAGATCAAACCTAACCTTGATCCGTGGCTTAACACCCGATTGGTCCATGATCTCTATTTAAAGAGCATGGAGGGTCATTGTTTAGTTGATCGATTATGAGAAGCTCATTTGTAACTTTCTTTCTTTGCATAATAAATTGTCCCGTAGAAGATATTTGGTCGGGGTCATGGAGTGTTTCCCTCAAGAGGATTTAAACCACGTCAAAACATCGGTGTGTTGATTTGTGATCTGTTTTTGTGAAGTGGTTGCTCTTGGTGTTCGGTCCTTTGGTAGTACCCTGTGTACCCGAACAATCATCATCATCAAAATCATCATATTCATCATCATCATCACCATCTTCATCATCCTCACCATCATCATCATCATCATATGATCATGGTCACGATGATCATTGTCTTCATCATCATAATCGTCATCTTCATCATCCTCATCATACTCATCATTGCCATCTTCTTCATCATCATCATCATCATCTTCGTATCGTCATCATCATCATTGATGATGATGACGATGATAATGATGATGATGATCATCAATGATGATGATGACGATACGAAGATGATGATGATGATGATGATGAAGATGGCAATGATGAGTATGATGAGGAAGAGGGTGATGACGAAGATGATGATGATGATGGTGGGTGATGATGAATATGAGTACAATGATGAAGATGATGATGATGTCGATGATCATCGTACTCATCATCAACATCATCATCATCATCATCTTCATCATCACCACCATCAATGTTGATGATGAGGATGATAATGATGATGATGATGATGTTGATGATGAATATGATGACCTAGATGTTGATGAAGATGAGGAAGAAGAACAATGATGATGATGGTGTTGATGATGACGATGATGATGATGATGGTGTTGCTGATGACGATGATGATGATGACGAAGATGATGATGATGATGGTGATGAGGATGAAGAAGATGATGATGATGGAGATGAAGATGTTGATGTTGATGACGATGGTGATGAAGATGATGATGATGATGATGAAGGTGGTGATGATGAAGAAGATGACGATGGTGGAGATGTTGATGAGGAAGGGAGAGATGGAAATGATGATGATGATGGTGATGGTGATGATCATCATCATCATATCATCATCATCATCATATTCATCATCATCATCATCATCATCTTCATCATGATCATGATCATCTTCATCACCATCATCATCATCATCCTCGTCACCATCATCATCATCATCATCATCATCATCATCCTCATCGTCATCTTCATCACAATTTTCATCATCATCAAAATCTTCATCATCATCACCATCACCATCATCATCATCTCATCATCATCATCATCATCAACATCTTCAACATCATTGTCATCTCCCCCTTCCTCATCGACATCCCCATCATCGTCATCTTCTTCATCATCACATCTTCATCAACTTCATGTATCCCCTTAACAAAGGAAATTAAATAAACCATACAAAGGCATACAATAGCGCGTACGTGCAAGGACGCGTGCGCGCTGTTATTAACGCGTGCACGCTGTCAGTCACGTGTGCGCATAGTTGCGTGCACGCGTACCTGAATTCAAATTGTTTTTGGCGCCCTTGAAGGCTTGGAATTAGCTTCGGATTGCACCTTGAGGCTTGGTCTGATTTATGCCTGATTTATGACAGAAAAAATCAAATGCTGTAACTTTAAGTTTTTCACAACTAGTTCCACATAAGCTCCACAAGTGCACTGCAGATGAAATTGCACATGCTTGTCAAGCTCTGTGTGCAGATTCTAAATATATAATTTTTTAATAGATTTGTTGTTGTTTTCTATTTTTAATTCATTTTTAACTGCACTCATGTCAAATTTGTAAAAAACATAGGTCGTTTATTTTGCCTATAACTTTTGATTGGCTTACCTATTTCGAAAACGGAAGAGAACCTGCACAAGAGCACGAAAATGCCTACAACCTAAAAAAAAAAGTATTTTGATTATTTTTAGACCATCATATGGTGGCTCAACACTTGACCATGTCATTTTAGGGCTTCACTGACTTCGGTAATTTTAAAAAAATATAAAATTGACTTTTAAAATTTTGGAAAAATAGCGCCGCACAAGATTCTTCTGTTGCCTACGCCTCTAAATATTTTTTTTCTTGTAAATTGAAAATTTACATAGCAAGTAGGTGGCTCAACAAAAACATGTGCATTATGTTTGAGAAAAAAAATAACATACCAATCTTCGAATAATGACATTTTGGGGTGGTTATACCACTTTTCCATAAATAAAATTTATATATTCCGGAACGTCATCCGTTTTTCTACATTTCATCTGTTTACACCTAAACATCATGCCACAGCAGAATGGCGGCTTGAGCATTAATTTTGAAGGTACGGGTTCTAACTATAATCATGATTAGGCATCTATTGACATCGCAAGCAATAATGGTTATACTTGTTATTTATCCCTATCATCGATCCACAACAAATCAACTAAACCAAAATCACGATAAAGTTGTTACCCGTACTTATGATTTGATCGTCGTTCTACCTGACTTGTGCGATAATCCTACCACGGGTTTTATCTCAAAACTAAATGTGCCACCTTTCCAACAATGCTTAATTCAAACTTCGACTATCCATAAACCGTGTCTGCATGCAATCAGTTCAATGTTTGAAACTATAACTGGTGTATTCGTTACGATATTTCGCAAAAAGCTCAGTGGTATGGGTGTCCCTGTGAGGTATGAGTCGTTAACAATAGAATCTCTGTATAAGAACAGAGATATCTTTGCTATCTTTCAAGAAGCAGGGTGGACATATTGTTTTCAACGCTTGAATGGTTTTCATGAGGAAACAACCCTTGAATTTGCTCAAAATTTGACGAGCACCCATTCAGAGGTTCAAGGCATAAGGGTAGATGTTTCAGAGGTAATCCTGGTGGAGGTAACAGGACTTCCCAGAATCAGGCAGCGCTGGTTTAGGCGGAAACGCTGTCACCCGACTGCAACTGAGGATTTCTTGGCGACAGGGGAGAGTGTTCAACCACGGGGCAGAGGAACAATGCTGGAGACTCTTTCGAGTGCTTGGGATCAAGTTGCACTCTTCTTAAAGAAATATATCACATGTGAAGGGAGGTACAGTGTTGTTTACATTTATGAATTTTTCCTCTTATCACATTTTCATTATCGCAAGTTGCTAAATATGCCATACTATCTTCTTAGATCCTTGAAACGCATGGCTTATTATGCTAAAAGAGCTCAGCACCCCTTATCATCCCTCTCAAATCATGGGCTAATTAAACTATTAATATTACAGGCCCTAGCACATAACAAACTGACCTGGGGGCAATTTCTGGTTCGTCCGGGAGCACCCCGTGAATTCTCTGCAAGGTTAGTGGATGAGGACTGGAGTTCCTCAAATTCATTCGGGGGAAGGACTGGAACACCAGAAATTCGATTGGAGGATGAAGATGAAATAGATGAAGAGGAGATAGATGAATAGGATATTGAAACTGAGGCATCTAAAACTACAACAGTAGAAGAGGAACGTCAGGCAAAAGCAGTAGCAGAAAGAGGTCTAGAAGATATGAATGTGGAGACCTTCCCTGAAATAAGAAGAACTTTAATTCGAAAGGGGGGATTTGGCCCTGTTTCTAAGGTGACAAGATTTTTTCTACCACAGAGGAGAAAAGAATGACTAATAAGCAGAGGCCAGACATCCAGCCCAGCAAAAAGGAGAAAAATTAAAGTGGCTACTACAGCAGAAGTAGGTCAATTTGTTGGGGCAAAAATTAGGACTCCCATCTTAAAACCCCGACCACCTGCTGGTACACAAGAACCTGCTGTAGAATAACCTAAAATAGAGAATCTTCTATTTGAAAATGATTTGTTAAAGGAAGAGGTGCAAGTGCTTCGTGCAGAACTAGAAAAATGGAAAGAGATATGCCGGAAACAGGCAAAGAAATATGCAAGTTCAATGGTGGAATCTACAGACCAATTGGGGAATTTATCGTCCATTCAGGGGAATGAAGGACATCCAGAAATGATATGCCCAGAGTGTGGAGATATTTTTAATATAGCAGCGCATAAATTTACAGTAGTGGACCTAGCATTACAGAAACCCTCAGGAGCAAGACAATCAAAGGAATTATCCTAGGGCACAGCCTCAGTGTTTCAGGAACATTGAACCGATTCAGCAGGCCAAAAGAATCAAGAAGTAGGGCGTTGTCACACAAGAACTAGCGCCCCAAAAAAATTTCTTTGGAATTACAATTCAGGGAAAAGATGTTGAGATGAGGACACACGGGAAAGATATTGTTTCAAAAAGATCGACGCAGTTGAAAATCTGGTGAGTTCCAATATAAGATGAAGCTGCTAAGGGTAAGGAGAGGTTGTCACACAAGAACCAGCATTTCCAATATCTAATTGTCAAAATTGATTCCTTCTACTCACTTGCATAATATGAACAAGGATCAGAGCCAAGATCGAACTAATCAGCTGTTGCATGAGTACATGCAAATGGATAGTTGGGGGGAGATGTTGGGCCCTAGAAATGCCCCTTTTTGACCATACCTATTATATCATTTTTTCTAGTTACACCCTACTTTCATAAACCATATACATGCATTTTCCAGATTAATCAGCAGTCCTGACAAGGTATACATCATTATTGTTTCATTTAATTAAATTCCTAAGATTGTTATGGTTATGAATTCTATCCTTCGATTTATGCTAACTTGTGTTGATTTCATTAAGTTAAGATCAAAGCACAGGTGTATCAGTCGCCATGCCTTGGGAAAGAATCATACGTGGGGCTAGATGTTACTCTTCTAACTCAATTCCTCATATATTCAAGGGATGGCGCATCTCTCCACGTGAAGCTGTAACAGGTTGCTGAAACAGAGCATAGTTGCAACAGACAGGATGCCTCCCGATTGGTTGAACCGTTGATCCATTGACTACCAATGTAACAACATCCTTCATGATTAATGGCCTCATTCATTATGGCTGTAACAGTTTAGCTGTAACTCTGCAGCATGAAGATCGTAGATCTTCATTGCTGCACAAAATTAGTGGATCACGAACTGTATTCCTTATGTATAAATTCGGGAAGGCTTTCAAAGTCTGGGGTTGGATAATTATAATTTTGTACGGGCTGTAATAGAGAATTGAGACTGTGAATTGCCATCTTTAATGAAGAGAAGAGTTACTTCCATTTCTGTTTCTTAATTCGTGGTAGTTCACGGCGTCTCTGTTAGAAGGCCAGGGCCCGCCTTCTCACAAAGATTGCTAAGTTAAGTAGGTAGTTATATTTATTCATCTCCTATTGTGTGTTGTGGAATTGCATTAGGTGTATTTCTGATAGATGCAACAGAGAGTTTATGCTTGCATTCTTTATTGGTAGTTCATTGTTTGCATTACGAATAGCTGCAACTGTGTGGTGTGACAGTCAACTATGTAGGTTAGTTCGATTAATGCATGTGTGTTCAATAGTTGTTACATCCAAGCTCGGCTCCATTCGTTTCAGTCATTTTTGCTTTCTAGGATTTCTAATGGTTATCAATTTATAGTTCAAGTTTATTTCTTAATTCTGGTTGTTGTTGTATCTCTAATTGAATTCATAGATTAGGCAGATTATGGTTGAGTTACAGTAGTTGTTGGATGGATCATTTTGGTAAAGATTGAATACTATAGTTTGATAATTATAGGATTTAACTTCTTGCAAAAGTAATCTAGTTCATTTATATTCTTAGATCAATAATTGATAGGTCGATTTCTGTAGGAAGGTAGCTGCACTTTGAATTCCTAGATGTATGAGTTAGATTAGTTTTCTTTATGGAATGAGTTTGGTTGAGCAGATAGGTAGGATTATCATCTTTATTTATTCAATCAACTTCTAGAGATGTTTATGCATAGATTGTGCTTATTGCCATTGAAATAAAAGACCTCCCTGGGTTTGACAATTTATATTGAGCATCCTGTGTGTTAGTTGTAATTAATTGACATATAGGGTGACCAACACTTGCCAAGGATGTAATTCCTCCATTGCTTGAGAGCTTTCACAATGGCATACAGTTATTTTTAGTACATAGAATATCTTCTAACTGTGTCGTTAAAATTTTCGGAATGAAAAGCGACTGGGTGACCATACTGAGTGATCACTGCGCCCAAGGAATAGTCCGATGTGTCCGTCTTAATATCAAAGGGCTGATGCAAGTCAGGTAACAAAAGTACTAGTGCAGTGCAGAGCTTGTGCTTGAGCTGTTCAAAAGCTTCTTATTGTGTCGGTGTCCATTTAAAGACATTTTTTCCACTTCCCCTGATCAAATTATTCAAGTGATAGGCTATGTGACTAAATTCGAGTATGAATCGTCTATAGGAATTCTCCAAACCAAAAACAATTCTTAGTTCTTGAATGCTTTGAGGAATGAACCAATATTTTAGGATCTGTACTTTGTTTGGATCGATGTGAATGCCTGCAGAGTCAATTACATACCCCAAATATTTGATGTTGTTCATTGCAAAGGTACACTTGTCCATGTTCAAGTAGAGTCAATGTTGTTGGAGAGTGTCGAGGACTTGTCGAAGCTGTCTGACATGTTCTTCCCATGATCGACTGAAAATCAATATGTCGTCGAGATAGACAATGACCCATTTGCCGATGAAAGGTCGAAGAATGTTATCCATGTATCATATGAAGGTCGCAAGTGCATTGGTTAAGACGATAGGCATGACTAACCATTCAAACAATCCTTCCTTGGTTTTGAAAGCAGTTTTCCACACATATGAGGGCTCGATTGGAATCTGATGATATCCCGACTTGAGGTCGATCTTAGTAAATAATTTACCAACTTTCAGATAGTCGATGAGCTTGTCTATCCGCGGCAGAGGGTAGCGATTATTTACCGAAATTTTGTTGAGTGTCCTGTAGTCGATGCACATGAGCCAAGTCCCGACTTTCTTTGGAACGAGGATGACTTCCGCAAGGAGAGGAGATAGGTCGGATATGACCTTTTTTGATCAATTCTTGGATTTGTCTGTGAATCTCTTCATTTTCGAGAATGGATATTCTGTAAACATGTGAGTTAGGAAAAGAAGAACCAGGATGAAGTTCAATGGAGTGTGTTTACCTGGAAATGTCGAGGTACTCCATCCGGCTCTTGGAATAAACTTTGATACTCATCGAGAAAGTTGTCGATCAAATGCTTCTGTCAAGAGCTGCTTTGGTCGGTGAGTCGATTCATCGCTACAGTCTTCCTATAATGTTGTTGTTTGATCATGATTAACGCGATCTTCTGAGCATGATTGATGAGCTTCTTTGTCTGTTTAGCAGATATCATTGAAACCGTTGGTGTAGGTCATCGCTTTGGTATGTTGTACCATCGATTTTGGATTCTGAAAATCACCTTATACAGTTGTGACTGATAACTTCCATGGAAATCCCATAGGTAAGGTTTCCCAAACAGGGTGTCGGCTATGGAGAGTGGTGCTATGTCGCAGAGTACTTCATCTTCAAAAGGATTTATAAAGTAGGCGAGTTTTCATTGTTGGGTGATCTGTAGTTCCTGTCCATCCTTCATCCAACCAATGTTGTAAGGCTGAGGATGCGGAGTGGTGACAAGACCTAGTTTCTTCACGATATATTTAGAAATGAAGTTCTTCTAGCTACCGTTATCCAAATCAGATGTAATGGATTGTGCTGAACCCATATCCGTGTATGGAATAGTGTTAAATTTTCATAATTTACTTCAATCTGATCTAGGATCTTAACTAAGAGAACAACATGTATAGCATATCTACAGCATATCAATCATGGAGACAATAATGCAAGCACACAAGAGACACAAAGATTTACTTGGGGAAAACCATAAAGGTGAAAAACCCCAATAACTCCCTCAGAGATAGATAGAGCAATGATACAACCCAACCATAAGAGATAAACATATCCTAGCAGCAGATCCTCCTCCTCCATAAGTGTGCCACTCCTCCTTGAGTGCATGAGTGAGAAGTGAGTGAAAAAATAGAGTGCCTCCCGCACTCTATTTATACTTCACTTGACTTGCCTTTTACATAAATCATGTAGGCCCGAACTTAACCACATAACATAATGCTCACTGGGCCGACCCCCAATAGGGTGGTCTAATAACCCTTTGACCCACATGGCCGACCCCCAATAGGGTGGTCTAATAACCCTTTGACCCACATGACTTATACAGGGCCGACCCCAACAAGGTGGTCTAATAACCCATCAAGTATAAGTTACGACATTTACAATATAAATGACGACACTTCCGTATAGAGGAATAATACCATCTCTATAGGATTACATACAACATATATGAAATACATTCCGAAGTTACATATACATCAACACTCCCTCTTAACTAGGAAGGTATTTCTCAGCACAGGTCTTCTAGCACAAGTCATCTTCTCTCGATCATCGTCACTGCTGCTGCTATCTCAATCGATCTCTGAATCTAATCGTCATAGGAAGTTCTACAGAGCCAGCCCTTTTTCATACTGGATGTAGGCCCACCACCTGCGGGTCTTCGTCATCACTGGCCATACTGTGGATTCCTTAGGACTTATTACGTGCGTCACAAAACCTGGCTACAGCATCCCAGGCTATTACGAGCACACAGCTCTACCTGTAGGATCTCCCAGGAGCACATTACATGTGACCCATCACAAAACCTGGCTAAAGCATCCCAGGCTGTTACGAGCACATGGCTCTACCTGTTGGATCTCCCAGGAGCACATTACATGTGATCTCACCACAAAACTTGGTTGAAGCATCCCAGGCTGTTACAAGCACACGGCTCTACCTGTCGGATCTCCCAAGAGCACATTACATGTGGTCCACCACAAAACCTGGCTGAAGCATCTGAGGCCTTTTTCATCCTGTCCAGATCTCCCAGGAGCAAATTACATGTGGTCATGGAAAAACCTGGCTGAAGCATCTGAGGCCTTTTTCATCCTGTCCAGATCTCACAGGATCAAATTACATGCCATAGGACAAAACCTCGAAAGAGAATCTGCCAGATATCCCAGGGCAACGAATTACATACCATAGGCAAAACCTCGAAAGACTATCTGCAGATCTCCCAGGGCCAAATTATATGTCCTCCCAGAGAAAAACCTCGAAAGAGCATTTGCCAGATATCCTAGGGCACCGAATTACATGCCATAGGAAAAACCTCGAAAGACTATCTACAAATCTCCCGGGGAAACAAATTATATGCTCATCTGCACAACCTGATCCACGGCCACAAAGTATCATCTGATACTCACCATACATCATCCTGATGTACACATGATCACCCTGATCATCATCACTGCAACATCCTGCTGCATGTCATCTGGAGAAGCTCGTCATCCACGATCATCTTGATCATACAATGCATCCATCTGATGCACACCACGTATCTACCTGATACATATCATCATACATAGTGTATCCACCTGATACATAGATACATGATCCACACAATGTATCCATCAACATACATGATCTACCTGATCATATCTGATACATATCAATATACATGATCTACCTGATCATACAATGTATCCACCTGATACATATACAGATACATGGTCCAAGCATCCAACATGATGCATATACAAAATACATACACATGATCAACCGATCATATCCAGCATCCAACATGATGCGTACATATATATAAATGATCCAACTGATCATATCCAGCATCCAACATGATGCGTACATACATATAAATGATCCAACTGATCATATCCAGCATCCAACATGATGCATAAAAATGATCCAACTGATCATATCCAACAGAAACCAGAGCATCATCCTGATGCTCATCATCCAGCACTTACATCCACAGCCATGTGAAGGATCCTCCTTCCAACATGCTTGGAATGGCTTCAGCAAATGTGTCCATCACTTCTTCCTCGAAGTGTCCTTGATCTGAAGAACGCCAAGCCTCTCTCTGAAGTACTCGAACTTCACTCTGGCTAGTGGCTTCGTCAGCACATCTACAATATGCTCCTCCATCGCAACATATAGGAGCTTCATAGCTCCTCTCTACACCATATCCCTGATATAGTGATATTTGATCTCTATGTGTTTCGACCTATCATGAAACACTGGGCTCTCGGACAGCTTCACACAACTCTGGTTATCACAGAAGATACCAGTAGCATCCAACGGGAGATCAAATAACTAAGACATTAGCTTCCATAGCCATACTGCCTCACAACTAGCTGAACAGGCTGCAACATACTCTGCCTCAGTTGTACTCAGTGCTACACAGGACTGCTTCCTGCTAAACCAAGAGATCACACTTGATCCCATACTAAAGCAGCATCCAGATGTGCTCTTCCTATCTGTAGCACTGCCAGCCCAATCTGAATCAACATAACCCTGCAGGTTAAGCTTTTGATTCGCTTCATACTTGAGCCCATAATCCACTGTACCCTTCAGGTACCTCAGAACATGCTTTACAACAATCAAGTGAACACTCCTCGGATCTGTCAGGAACTGACTCAATGTGTTCATAGCAAAGCATATGTCTGGTCTCGTGTTTGTCAGGTACATCAAGGACCCAATCATCTGACGATGCATAGAGACATCAACCGGCTCAGATGAAGCATCACAAAGAAGCTTCAGATTCGATTCCATAGGTGTGGCCATGGCCTTGCAATCCATCATCCCGAACCTCTTCAGGATCTCTACTGCATACTTCCCTTGTCCAAGGAAGATTCCATCTGCACTCTGCCACACCTCCATGCCAAAAAAAAATAGTGCATCATCCCCAAGTTCTTCATCTCGAACTCGGCAACAAGCTTCCGCTGCGTGTCGGCAATCAATCTATCTTCACCTGTAACAAACAGGTTATCCGCATACAAAAGTAGTATCACTGGATTGCCTTCCTCAACCTTGTAGAAAAGGTTGGAACCCGCTTTACTCTTGGTAAAGACCAAGCTGGATAGAAATCTGCCTATCCTACCATACCAAGTTCTGCACATATATGATTTCCTGTCATGTGTCTCAGAACCAAGTGGTTTCTCCACATACACTTCTTCTTCAACTACACCATTCAAGAAAGCTGTCTTGAAATCCATCTGGTGTATCTTTTATTTCATCACTTTTATATTTCTCTATGCTACCGTCTGCAACATGCTTGATCCTGATAGATCCATATGGAAGCCACAACAGACTTCCCTTCAGATCTTGGGACTGCATCCCAAACATCGTTCTTCATGATCGATGGATCATGGCATTCTTCCCGTATCCTGGGAACTTCAATATCTTCAATAGATAATTTTGTTGCTGAACAAATGTTGTAGTTCTTCTTTTGTAGGTGATGGCATACGATCTTTACTACACAACAAGTTAAATTGCATGATTAGAAAACATCTCATAGTTTTCAGAACAAATTCTTACACATAAAGAAATATGTCATACAGTCATGCAATTGTCTTAGCCAATGCTTCAATACAACATTTATCCATATCCCGTAACTTTCTAGATGCCTTCCAATCTCTACCATAACATTGTTAAGAGTGTGTACAACTCCCAACATGTCAGCAAAGAGGTTTCATTCTAGATAATTAGCAATGGAATGTTGTACAGTGCCATAGGCCACTTACCCATGCATATTAGTAGTATACTGTTCATCAATCCAATTATTCTAATATGCATAATACACAACCTAATTCTAGGAACATCAATATATACATTATTGAATAGTATTATTTAAGAAATGACAATTCAAATACTTATCTTTGTTTGTTCGTTGGGTGGACTCCCTCTGAGTCTTCGCTTCCTTGCAGGAGCTACTGGAGTCCTAATCCGAAGTAGCTTCTTCTACACCTTTTTGATGTGGAATGTAGAGAGATGGTCAACTCCCTCTGAATATCTGCATCCTTGCAGAAACCACTGGAGTGTACTCCCTCTTAATCTTTGCTTCCTGGATTACTTGTCCTTGAACTTATATTCATTCTCGATCCCTATGCATGCTTGTTAGTATCACCATTGTGTTATCCTCTAGGTCTCATACATAATCAAACATTCATTAGTATAATCACAATAATCTCAAGCATGTATAGTCAGGATCATTTCATACACAGATAATAAACATTAGTGTTCAAGGTTTCAGGGAAGTCTTCTTTTACTCATGCATATTCTTATTTGATCATAGGACTCTTTTGGTTAGTTAAATCATCAATCAAGATAAGAGATATAATATGCATAAAATCCATGATTACTCAAACCTATACCTTCATGATTCTTCTGGTTAGTCATATCATCAATTACAATATGCATACAACCATGACTATTCAAACCTATGACTTCATGAATAATCATTATCAACAACACAATAGTATAAGATCCTAACACAAGGTAGGATTCTATCTTGATATAGGAAAAACATACCTGGATTAGCATGCTAGCTAGTTATGTCTAACATACTCACATGATGTCTTCTTGTTCTTCTTCAATGACTTGTGCTAATGACCTGTATATCTCATAGGTTAACCATTATAAAACCAAGTTATACATACCTCGTAAATGGATCTTCTATGAGATCCATGACAATGGATGAATATTTGTCCTCATGTCATCATGATCATATGTTCTTGAACCAGAACATGATTTGTCATTCTTGGTGTACCTTTCATGTTAGTAGACAACATAAACCTCATACAACACCATAATGCATTAGTACAATCATAAGTGTCAACACCCTAATCAATGAATATTTTCTATCGTGCATTCATAATTTTATTAAGGTGATATGACAAGTCTAAAATCAAGATTGTACTAATCGTAATAACATGAAGACAAACATACCATAAACTTAATCATGAACAAATCTCAAAACATACCTCGATGAGTCATACCTGTCGAAATCGCTTGTAATCTTCTTATGTAAGGCCTTAGCCTCATCTCCCTCTGAAACAAGAACTTCTTCACTTATGCAGGTGACCAATCCATCTTCTTCTAGGATTAACCCAATCCACTTGATTTGCAAGAACTGGATCTAGAGCTGGATTAGGGTTTGTCAGAGAAACCCCAAAAATTCAAACTTTGAATTTCAAACTTCTGAAAGGATAGAAATATGCGCCTTGATGAGCTGATCACACTGGTATGCTTAAAATTTGAAAAGTGCAAAGTTTCACTCCTCAATTTTTCCTTTGAAACTTTCGGATTCACTGGACGTGACCCCGAACTGGGGTTTGATGAAGCCCACTCTTCTGCCCCATCAAAAAGTTTGATCCAAAGCTCTAAGCTTCTATTTTTATGAGGAGCTTCCAGCCGTGGTCACAGATTTCAAAAATTCCCATTTTTGCAGAAGCCCTAATTTTCCACTTTTCTTATCAAAGTCCCGAACTAGGGTCTGATCAAGCTCAACCTTCTGCCCTACCAAAAATTCTGATCTTGGTCTCTAAATTTTGATTTTGATGAGTATCATCTAGCCGTGGTCTCTGATTAGAAAAATTCCAACTTTTTTTCGAAGCCCTAAATTCCGGAAGCCATGAATGAAGGTACTAAAAAATAATTTTGTTTTGACAGAAATATGTACCCGATTGTTTCTGGTGTAACTCCAAACTTTTTGCTCCATAGGATCTGAAAAAGATTCTTGAGATAGCCCGACCCGTTATCTTTCCATCCTGACAGGTCTGACCTCAATTGGATTCTCTGAGAGAGAGTTATGCCAAGTGTCGCAACGTGACATGTTTATGGGATAATACAGGAGAGCGAACTTGTACGGCATGCCACGTGTCATTGTTTCAACTTCGGCCTCTAAAACATTTTCCTGAGATAGCCCGATCTATTATATTTTCATCCTGATAGGTCTGACCTCAATTGGACTCTCTGAGAGAGAGTTATTCCAAGTGTCGCAATGTGACATGTTTATGGGATAATACAAGAGAGAAAACTTGTACGGCGTGCCACGTGTCACTGGTTCAACTTCGGCCTCTGCAAACTTTTCTTGAGATAGTACAGTCTGTGTACTACCTGTCAAGTTTTAAGAAATTTCATTTGGAGCTTCCTAGCCCAAGTTATGACCTTTTTCCCAAGGTCACCTGATTTTGACTCAGATCTGGAAGAGGCAGAAACCCTATATTGTACAGATCATAAATCACAAAGTACAACTAATTAGAGGTTATCCTTTGGACACAAGGTACATGGAAATTTAATATTCGACTTGTAAAGATTTCAGATCCGAAAGCTTCACCAAATCGGATTTATAGCGAAAGTGCTACGATGACTGGTTTTTGCTATATCAAGCCCTAGCATCGTAAGTGCAACAAGTGTCATACATGCCATATCATGCCTTCTTTCAGGCTAGCTCTGATACCATGTTAAATTTTCAGAATTTACTTCAATCTGATCTAGGATCTTAACTAAGAGAACAACATGTACAGGATATCTACAGCATATCAATCATGGAGACAGTAATGCAAGCACACAAGAGACACAAAGATTTACTTGGGGAAAACCATAAAGGTGAAAAACCCCAATAACTTCCTCAGAGATAGATAGAGCAATGATACAACCCAACCATAAGAGATATACATATCCTAGCAGCAGATCCTCCTCCTCCATAAGTGCGCCACTCCTCCTTGAGTGCATGAGTGAGAAGTGAGTGAACAAATAGAGTGCCTCCCGCACTCTATTTATACTTGACTTGACTTGCCTTTTACATAAATCATGTAGGCCCGAACTTAACCACATAACATAATGTTGACTGGGCCGACCCCCAATAGGGTGGTCTAATAACCCTTTGACCCACATGGCCGACCCCCAATAGGGTGTTCTAATAACCCTTTGACCCACATGACTTATACAGGGCCGACCCCAACAAGGTGGTCTAATAACCCATCAAGTATAAGTTACGACATTTACAATATAAATGACGACACTTCTGTATAGAGGAATAATACCATCTCTATAGGAGTACATACAACATATATGAAATACATTCCGAAGTTACATATACATAAACAAATAGAAGATCTCGTTCCTCCTCGTCGACGATAGTCTATGCTGTTGGATTGGTCGATGTCAATGTCAAAAGGGTCGTTGTGCCTGGATCGGATTCTTCCACTATCTTGTCGAACGCGTCGGATGTCGATACTTTCACCAAAAATTTCTTCCAAGCTTTGCATTTAGACGTATCATGCCAAGATGAGTGGTGGTAATCGCACCATTTCCCGGTCATGGATTGTTTTCTACGTTCCCTTTTCTGAAAAGGTTTTTTTTCGTGATCTAGCTTTGGCGGTGTCGGATGAGAATATTTTGAATTGTCGAATTCAGATGATGTCTTCTTGTCGAGTGGTCGTCCCAATGTCGTCTTTTTCACGAAGCATGCTTTCCCTTTCTTCTTGGTTTCAAGTTTCCTGGCATAGTGGAATTCATCCACGAGCGTATTGACAGTCATAAATTCCATCTCCTACTGAATATACTGGGACAATCCACTGATGTACTTAAGAACAAGCAATTTCTCTTCTTCTTGGACGCCAAGTCTATCCATGAGTCGATAGAACTCATCGGTGTAACTCAGTAATGATTGGTCTTTCCATTTCCTTAGCTGCTGCCACTTCTTATACTGTTGCTCAAGGTACTTGGGAAGGTAAAATTCCTTCCAGATGTATTCAACGAATTTATCCCATGTGTCGATGGGGTCTCCGCTTTTCTCCATTTTTGTCGAGAGGTTCTCCCACCAGAAGTGCACAGATGTTGACATCGTTAAGGATGCAATGGTGATCTTGTCAACTTCTAAGAGTTGATTCACAAAGTAATAGGATTCCAATTGTTGTACCCAATTGTCGACGGATTTCGCGTCAATCTTTCCTTCAATATTCGGTATGTCCAAATTCATTTTCACTTTGAAGGGGCTGATTTTGTCAGAGTGAGTTCTCATCGAAAATACTCCGGATGTTGAATCAAATCACATGAGAATTTCATTGAACTGGGTGACCATTTCATTCCATTGTCGAGTCAGCACTTTCTCAATAATTTGTGATGTCTCATCGGCTGCATGTCTATCGTCTATTTCTTCTGACATTTCTGGAGGTGGTGTCTGCTTGGATTGCTGAGATTGTGAGCATGTTTGAACATGCATAAGTCAGTAACTT
The DNA here is from genome assembly GCA_027924585.1 of Larix kaempferi. Classification (NCBI taxonomy): domain Eukaryota; kingdom Viridiplantae; phylum Streptophyta; class Pinopsida; order Pinales; family Pinaceae; genus Larix; species Larix kaempferi. The sequence goes on from BSBM01000510.1 coordinate 29,955,058, forward strand.
CACTGGAAGTGTCTACGCAAACTTAAGCATGAACAAAGCTGACTTCTCTGATACCAATGATCCGCAAGTGGCCAGGAAGCACGAGGGGGACAACAGTTCAATTGAATGAATCGGCTCTGTTATGGCGGAAGCTTAAGATAGAATGCGCAAAGCAGGAATACACTACACAGACAGAACACAAATACACACAGACAAGATGAAGGAATGCAAACTGATCTTCTCTATTACTGGATATGAGATCATCGATTGATGTATGTTACAATATTATACATGCTTATATAGAATGTGTTGAGACGCTTGGGTGCCTTCCCATTACGTTCAATTACAAGAGAATTTAGAATGGTTCGGTAGTTCAACCATTACATTCGACTGGAAGAAAGAGAGGCAATAGGTCGCAATTCAATAGTCGCAAGTCACAGGTCAACACTGCATGTCGACGTCGTGAAACTGTGAGGTCGCGGAACTTGTCGAAGTCACGGAGTTGTCGAAGTTGGAACTTGTCAAACTTGTGTCGACGTCGATGACTTGTCGCAGATGTGTCGAAGTTAACATCTGACAATAATTCCAACTATGATGTGGATCACATCTCATCTTCATTGGTTGCAGCAGTGACTTGGGGCTATTCCTGAAACATAGCTAGGTTGTTCAAAGAGAACTCTCCTTCAGAAGGATCCTGTATCAAAGCATGTTCTTTCCAACTCATAGAATTGTCACTCACTTTCCTTAATACACCATATTCCAATGACACATGACATAGATGATCAGGAACATCAGATGAGTGATACTCATTTGGTTCTTCATCACTTCCCAATAAAAGAGAAGGATCTGTTCCTTCAGTGTGGTTTGTCCAAGGAATAATATGGTCAAGCCATTTCCTTTCTCTGTCAATATTATGATCAACCAATGCAAGGAATTATCTAACCGTTCTAGGTATATGCTCACCCTGTCTTATATGTTCTAATTTGATCTCATATTTATATGTTTCAGTGATGGGGTCATGTTGGTCATTATGTGGTTCCACATCACTCAGTTGGTTTAAAGCTTGAATTTATTCAGACACTTCTCCACGATACATTTCGAGGTTTATTTCTCTTGCAAAAATAGCTCTATCATTATCCTCCTCATAAGAGTCATCATCTCTAAAGGATCTCCAAATATATTCTCTTCCAGTACCATGATCCTCACTATGGCTACCCATGACCATGAAAATACCATCAGGCAATAATTCTCCATCACCATAAGTGTTCCTGATACCATCCTCATAAGTTTCAAGATTTCCATCGTAAAATGGTTCCCGATATATCCTAACTAAGGATCCATCAGAGTTAGGAATAGTAGCGTAAGATAAGTCCATTTGAAGATGCACCCCTAATCTAGCAGACCACTTTATACACAAAATCATTCCATAGAATGGAGGTAAATCAATGACTACTATTACCATAAGCATGGATATATCGGGGCATGAAAACAGGTCATGTCTTAAGTTCTTAATAAATCCAAAAACTTGCACTGGTCTTGAGTCTATTATGCACACATTCCTGTAAGGCCTAGTTATTTTTAACCCCATGGATTCCATAATTTGTAATGGCATGACATTCATGGAAGCTCCAGAGTCTAGCATGCAATTGTGGAGAAGAATGTCACCTACGTGAAGTGTAAGATAAAAAGGTTGGTAACCACCATTCTTCCTCTCATATAAGGCTTTTTGGATTTTGATGGGAGGATCCTCCTCATATTCAACAATGGCACTAGGTGCCAAGTCTGGAAGAGGTTGATCCTCACTGTTCCTGGTGGTAGTTTCAGAAATAATTTCAAAAAAATATACCACTTGATATTTAATGGAAGGGATCTTCATAAGTTCAGTGACTGGAATATTATGCATAACCTTGTCCATTTTTTTCTCAATGTTGATGTCTAAGTCATACTCAGGGAGAATATAAGTTTGCTGACTCACTGGGATAGGATGCTCACTATTCTTTCTCTCAATTAAAGGGGTAGGCTTTTCACCATCCTTTCTTCTTTGATAAATCCTAATAGGAGCTTGGCCACTACTTTTAGATTGCTCTGTGGAAAAAAACGGGGACACTAGGACTAGAACATTCTTCATTCTCCTCTTCTTGATTTATTAAAATTCGTCCAAAGTCTTTGTCAAAATATAAATTATCGACCCAATTAATGTTTCTCGGATAATCCTGGGTATCTTCACTATGAGTGGGATACTCAGGATCATCCTCTTTTTTCTCTTTTGACTGGTTAATTCCAAGAGGTTCAGGTGACGTTTGGCTTACAAGGTTTCTTCTACTTTCATCATTATTAGGCCTCTTTTGAGGGTTCCAATAAGGCCTTGGGCCATAGGATTGCCTATACCTTTCTTCTTCTTTGTTCTTAGCAAGATCCCTAGTCAGGAGAGTTAATTTTTTCATCATTTCTTGCATGTTTTCCATCATATCATTGGGATCTTTAACCGATTATTTTCCTTTTCTAGAAGAGTTAAGTTTTTCAACATTTCTTGCATGCTTTCCATCATATCGTTGGGATCTTTAACTGATTATCTTAGATTGGAATTCATTTAAAAATTGGGTGATTATAGGTTGTTACAAGGAGCTATTGCATATAAGAGGTATTTACAAGGAGCTATTGCATATATTTGACATTATTTGACCTCCTATCTCTTTGGCATGTCAAATAAGAGGTAGTTACAAGGAGCTATTGCATACAAGAGGTAATTACAAGGAGCAATTGCAATATACTATATTTGACCTTATTTGTACCTTCCCCGCAATGGTTGATTTACTTTTGGTCCTTACACACAGTTGTTTATTGGTCTTGTGGTACCTTGTCCTTGGCATGTGGTTGATAGGGTCATTTCTTCCATATTAAGTTATTCGTACCACCCTTTAATGTTTTTGGTCCTTTGGGTACTATGGTTGTTTGTCCCCTAAATGACCCTAGTACCCCACTTATGATTTATGTGTTTTTATTTTAATCTTTTACTTGCACTAAGAATTTTGTTGTAATCATTATTTGTGCTTTATTTAACTTATGTTACGAATGTAACCGTCTTTGTCTTATAACTACTGTTGCATACAACCTTTCTCTCTCTCTCTCTATTTTGTACTTACCCTTTAGTAGGGTTAGTGGGTTCCTAGTGTTGGTTGACCTCTGAGAGATACAGTTTTCACTGAAAGTAATAATTATGAGTATCTGATAAGAAGGTTCCACATTACGGTGTAAGTATCCTAAAGTACCTATCTTCTTTACTCATGTTAATGTTGATTAAATATTGTTATAAATTAGATGTTGCTTAAGATTACTTTAACACAATGAGCCAACTAGTAGTGTTAATGTGGAAAAGTCGAAAGAGATGAAAATAATGTTTTGTTACTGTTGTTTTATTTAGTTTCAGTGGTACTTGTTTATTAGATGTAATAAAAGAGAGGAGTTTGCATTTGGTGGAGGCATGCTAACTATGTATGATGATAGTGGAAAATGCATGCCTTAATGCATTGCAATTTTCTAATATGAACTATGCATATGCCTTGTAGCGCCTTTTATAAGAGGCGTGAAGCGACTCTAGATATGTATTATTATCAGTTGCAGAAGGTTGTAATACCAACCTTTCCCTGACTCGCTCTCTTCACCCACAGCAGCAGAAATAGAAAATGAGACTAAAAATGAAATTGAAACTGAAACTGAAACAAAAAAAAAGAAAATGAGACTAAAAATGAAACTGAAACTGAAATAGAAAAATGAACCTGAAACTGATATTCACTACCAAGAACTGCAGCTAAAATCCCAGGACCCGAGGCTGAACAGATAGCCCATAAAATTAAAGCACAACCCTTAACTGGCACCTGCACCTAGGCACTACAAGTCACCTTATAAAAAAGGCGCTACACGTCACCTTTTAAAAGGCGTTATGCCTTGAGTTCCTGTCTAAAAAAAAATTCCATGGTGCAGGTAGAACCAAACAAGTATTTGTCAGATCTGTCTTCTTCGAGTGAGGGGATTTTAGGAAGGCTAGAGTAAAGTGATACATCGAGTAGGTCTACAAGAGTTTTATCAACTAGATTTCAAAAGATCATAAGCAAATTCCATAAATGCATGGAATTTTTTCTCGTTGAAGGGGGGTCATGTTCCTATGATGATGAGACAATAGGTGACATCGAGGTGCCCTTGAGGTATAGACATATAGTGAAACAATGGGTACCCAAGGATCTTCCTCAACTAAACACAAATTTTTGTGTGAACGAGAGGATATATCGAATTGCAGCGTCGGCATTACATGGTTTGGGGTTGTTTTGCATGGATGGCATAAAGGTCGGTTACGGAAAATGTACAGAATTGATGGAGTATGTTGGACCCTGTTACAACTACAAATATTGGAGATGCCTGGTCCAATATACATGAAATATGCGTAGATATGGATTGTCAGCAAACTATTTACAATTGAACGACAAAGATCAAAATAAAGGAGCAACGTTGTACATTGACGGAAGGCCAAAGGCCACAGGGAATATTGTGGGGTTTATAAACAGTACACAACCAGGGTCTACAATTAAGCAACCCATCTCCAAATTTGAGAGGCATGAAGGAAACCGTGGTTTTGTATGTGCCATTAAATCAATATCTGCAGGGGAAGAGTTGCTTATTAATTACAATTTGAATAGAGTAGATACAAACACAGTTACTATGGGAGTGGTACATATAACAATTTACCCAACCTTTTATTAATGAATTTAACATCTTAAGGATTTTTCGTTAGTATATTTACTTCGCGGGATAGTGATCAAGGAAAATCCCGGCCAGTAGATGGTCAGAGGAGTACAACTTCCTCGAGGGAGAAGGTATACATCTTTGTAATAGTAAAAATATAATAAGAAAAAAAAGTTTCTTTTGCTTTGTTTTTTCATTAGTATATTAGTTTGGTTTATATAATGTTATCTATATTTGATGTAGAACGTTGATCGGGGAAGCCACCCAGTTATTGATCAGACGACAACATCCTCGGGGCAACAGGTAAACCTGATTGTAATTGTACAATTTAAATATGTCAAAATGTTTTCTTATTGTATTAATGTTTCAATGAGTATTTTGGTTTCGTTTAGGTAATTTTTTCTATGTTTTTTTATGCAGGTCGGTTCTGTAAGGGGCACCTCCCTAGTAGTAGATCATGCTAGACCTGCCTAGAGGAAATATGTATACATCTTTGTAATACTAAAAATATAATATGAAGAATAGTTTTTTTTGTGTGTTGTTTCATGAGTATATTCGTTTGGCTTATAAAATGTTATCTATATTTGATGCAGAGTGTTGATCGGGGAAGCCACCCCATTATTGATCAGACGACAGCAGCCTCGGGGCAACAGGTAAACCTGATTGTAATTGTACAATTTAAATACGTCAAAATGTTTTGTTATCATAGTGTTTCATTGAGTATTTTCGATTCATTTAGGTGATTTTTTCTATTTTTTTTATTCAGGGTTCTGTAAGGGGCACCTCCCTATTAGTAGATCGGGGCAGGTCACCTATAACCATTGATCTGATGAATAGATCACGATCCTAGAGGAAACAAGTATAATTCATTGGAATTGTACCAATATAATATGTAGCATAATGCTTATTTTGTTATGTATTTTTTGTGTGTATACTGGTTTCATTATGATAATGTTTTCTTCTTCTTTTTTGTAGGGGGATGATCGGGACAAGTCCCTAGCTGTGGATCAGACGACACCATCATCCAGGCATCAGGTAAACCTAGTTGTAATTTTAGGAATCTATCATGATAGATATGTTTTGTTAATATCATTTTAGGAATCTATCATGATAGAACTCAGTAGTGTTTTATATATTTTTTTTGTAGACCAATGATTCGGTGTATGAAACAACATCACGGCAATCAATAGATTTTGAAGTGGATGAGTTGTTGGGCGATGCTGACATTGTCGGTTCTTCTCTAGACCTGGTTAAGCTGATAGAGAAGACATTGAAAAAAAATAGTGCGGATATCCTTTGTCTGCTATTCAAGATTCCGCAGACAGACGAGATTAAATCCAGGATTGAAGTGTTGACAAAGAGATCTCATACCTTACATGTAAGTTGCGGAATCTTGAATCATAATATAAATTCATTTATAACTTTATAATTTTTACTTTTATATGACAGTGAACTTATAAAATGCGGTTTGTATTTACAGGATTTTCTGCGACGACACACTAGTGGTCAAGGCAATGTTGGCCCCAGTGATGCTCGTGGAGAGACGTCGCATCATGAGCAAACGACTCCACGTGCATCGACTCATTTTCCATTGTTGTCAACTGAATAGTAGGCAACACGTTCTGCAACACCCCAGATGCTAGCTATGAGTGCATCGGCTGCTAGTGACCGACGCACACTAGATCGTGCAGAAGAAGGGTTCGACACTGAGCCTCCTAGTATTTATATTGCTGAAGCAACATTTCCTGGATCTTCCCGTGTCACTAGCACGAGTACAATAGAGACAACATTTTTGGTGGATGAATATCTCGTTCCAATAAAGATAGAGAAGATCCCAAGTAATTATAAGTTGATCAAGTTAGTGTTTATAATTTGATTGTAATATACCGATAAAAACTTATTTTTTCAACTAATTATGATCATGGCATGATCATTTTGCAGGAAATGATGTTTTTTATAAACATCTGAATGATTTATCCTTGTATATCTTCAGGCCCACCATCCGCACAAGGTGGGGTAGACAAACAAAAAATTTAAAATATGAGCTCACTAATTGGTTGGTTGGCATGTTCGGCAACGAGACCTTCGATCGAGTTGCGGTCCTGAAACAGGATGGACAACATATGAAGATTGTCCGAGACCAATATAGGGTTCACCTAGAAAGGAACCCTAGGTATGAGAACGCTCCGATGATTCCAGCACGAGAGTGGAAAGCTCTAGTGGAAGATGGAAAGGAGAGGGCTTTGTGAAAAGAAGGAAAGGTAACACCAGGAACAAGGAGGTATGCAATACTTTCCACGATGTAATTCTAAACCTTATTATTATTGATTTTTATATCGAATTTGGAACATCTAACGTATTTCAACACTTGCATAGGCTATCAGACACATCAAAGGCCACAAAGGAAAGACTGGAAAAAATTGGTCAGCACAAGCTTGGGCCTGGTGGTTATTCGAATTTGACAGCACGAATTGTAAGTTTCAAAAAACCAATAATGCATCTAAATAATAAATTGCAAATTATTTTTTGTTTTATTGCACCGCAAAATGTAAATCAATGGCGTTATGCAAATATGCAGGCCGACCGATTCAAAGAAGTGCCCACTAAGGAATACTTGAAGCTTGGCTTCCAGCACGGCTTTAGAGTTGTTGTTGAACACCGAAAAATATTTTCTGTGAAAACAAATTCTTCTAAGCAGAATGAAGGATTGGAAGATGGATGAGAATGATCTCCTAATCAGTTTACAACGTCGGATAATCAGTTTACAACGTCTGATATCTGACGGGATTTGCATTTTAAGATGTCCGATACCCGACGCTTTTAGCCGTCGTTGGTATGGCGACGTCGTCGGATATCTCGGAAGGGGACTTCGGATATCCGACGGGATTTTCATTGTAAGAAGCCGGATATCCGACGTTGTTAGCCATCAATGGTATGGAAACTTCATCGGATATCATGGAATGGGGAGTCGGATATCCGACGACTATGCTTAATTTAAAAAAAAAAGTCCCAATGACTAGACACACTATTGTTTACCTTTGATGTTGTGACCTTTATAAAAAAATTAACTCAAATTATAATATTATTGCCTTTTCAAAGTTTAAATCATTAAATATCATGCCTTTCATTGTCTTATAAGTCCCGCTTGACTTTCTTTTTTCTCCAACATTAATGCAACCATATATTCATAAGATAACAATATCATTGTAAAAATAATAGCTGATCTAACATAAAATCAACTTTATTTCAAACTTAAGCTTATTCTTCAAACGTTTCATTCACACATATTGATCAAAATGGATATGGGATTGCAGTATTCCCTTTTTGAACTTCATATAAATATCAAAATACCATGATCCTTAATCCAATAGGTGCAACCATATTGGATTGATGTCCCCTACTATCCTAGTGGTTGATTGGGTGTGCAACTTCTAGTCTAGCTTAGTCTAGCTTTACACATTGTTTCACTAGTCATTTTCCCCAACTTTTATTTCCACATAAATACATCATCTGGGAGTACAAAATATTACATAAACCATTCACACATCAGGGGGCAATCTGTTAACATCCAAAAAGTGCTCACTGCCTCATCTACCCCATTACATGACTCATTTGTCCATATTTCCTACCATATTTGCCTCCAAAACCTTAAAAACCCATTAAAAAGCCTCCGAAAGGCCAAAAAACCATTAAAAAAGCCTCCAAAAGGTGAAAACCCCCCCTTTTCCCCCAAAATAAAGTAAATTCCTCCAAAAATAGCAAAAACCCTCTAAAAAGGGAATAAAAAATACAAAAAAGAGGAAAAAGAGCAATTAATGTTCACCATCTGCAATGCTATATATAAAATTGTAGCATATGAATAAATTCTTACCAGGATTCAAAGCATGATCTTCGATTTGTTGTTGTCCCTCCTCGACATTAAGGGGATCATTGCTTTCCTGCTCAAAACAGAGTCAATATTTTTTGTCAATTATTTATAATGAATAGATTGCACAAGTAATAAATCTTCATTAAACTATATAGATTTTATATACCTGTGAACCAGATGGATCAGTACCAGAAGAATTTGTTTGTTCATAGTTAATCCACAGTTCAGTAATTAAAAGCCAGAGGAGTCTGCGGAAAGAATTTTTCAATTCGACAAGTTTCGAACCTGTTAAGTAGGTTCATCCTCAGGAGAACAATCTCACTCTTTTTTGCAGTCGGATGTGAGGGATAAATACCTAATCTTAGCCTATTTTTATTTTTAAATTTATTTTTTAAAATTATTTCTAAGGTCGGCTCATAAATTTAGGGTTATGATATTAAATGGCTCATATAGTTTATTGTTTTTAATTAAGTATAATAAGATTATATGATTAATAGTAATTAGTTTAAATAATTGAAATCTTCTCTTTTTTTATTTTTTATTTCTTTATTTAATTTATGGTTTAAATAATACTATATGTTATTAAGATTAATGTATTACAACTTCCATGTTCAAATCAGTATTATGTTTTATTTTTTATTTTTTATTATTTTTTTATAATAATTTATTAAAAATTATAAATTAGGTTAAACAATTTTATATATATAGCTAACATAACATGATGAGAGTGTACTACAACTCAAATGTAGTTGTGAACTCTTATGGTTAGTTGTAAATTTTAATTGTTATTTAGTGATTAGGGTAAGGTTAACTAGAAAGTAACAATTAACTTATAATGATTTAAAATATATATATATATTTTTTATTTAAATTAATTTAAATAATCTTTTTATTATTATTATTATTTATTATTTAATTATTTATTTAATTATTTAATAGTTAATATTTATAATTTTAGTAACTAGTTAATAGTGTAATTTTTAGGTGATTAGGTAAGTGTTATAGGTTTATTATTTATGAGTTTTTTAACAACGGGTTTCCAGGTTTCTTTTAATCTTAGACCATCATCCCGATTGAAATTTTTTTCACATTTTTCAATTTCTATGGCCTCACGTATTTTTCTCTTGTAGTAATGAGGTTCAATTGCTAGAACTTCTGAATTTTCAAGGCAAATGTGATGTTTAGTTTTGTGGGAGTGTTCTGCTATTGCTGAGTTTTTAATCCTATCATGACGTAGATCTGCCCCATGCTCTTTTAACCTAGTTTCAATTGATCTTCCTGTCTCACCTATGTAGGCATCACCACATGAGCATGGTGTTTTGTAGACACCTTTTAGGAGTTTTGGATCAATCGGGTCTTTGGTTTTTTCAAGCATGTTTCTTAAAGAGTTTGGCGGAGCAAACGCCAACCTTATGTTCTTCTTCCTAAGGATGTTAGCGATTTTGTTAGTAGTACCATGAATGTATGGAAGGGTAACCTGAGGACGAGTAGTGTCTCTTTCTTTTTTTATGTTTATGTTTGTTTTAATGCTTCGGAAAACTCTCTTAATTTCTTTATCATTATATCCATTGTTTAGAAGGGTTATCCTAAGGTGTTTCAATTCCTCATTTATGTGATCAGTATCTGAAACTCTCCAAGCACGTGTGGCTAAGGTGTTTATAATTCCAATTTTTTGGGATGGATGATGATGTGAGTCAGCGTGAAGGTATCTATCCGTATGTGTTTTCTTCCTGTATACCTGGTGAGCAAGAGAACCATCAGGATTCTTTGTGATTCGAACGTCCAGGAATGGAAGAGACTTTTCTTCTTCTTTTTCTAAGGTGAATTTTATACTCTCACATTGATTGTTTATGTGGTTTAGGAACTCATCCAGTTTATCTTCACCGTGTGGCCAATTACTAAATACATCATCCACAAACCTGATCCACCATTTTGGTTTGTATGGAGAAGAATTGATTGCTCTATCTTCAAAATTTTCCATGAAAAGATTTGCCACAATTGGTGATAGTGGTGAGCCCATTGCAACCCCTTCAGTTTGTTCATATATCTCACCTTGAAAACAAAAATAGGTTGACCTGAGGCACATCTCCACCAGGCGAGCAGTTTCAGGATCTGATACCTTTTTGATGACTTCAATAGCACCATCAATTGGAATTTTCGTGTAAAGTGAGACGACATCAAAACTGATTAGGAGATCATTCTCATCCATCTTCCAATCCTTCATTCTCTTTACCAACTGTGAGGAATCGATGGCTAACAACGTCGGATATCCAGCTTCTTACAATGAAAATCCCGTCGGATATCCGAAGTCCCCTTCCGAGATATCCGACGACGTCGCCATACCAACGACGGCTAAAAGCGTCGGGTATCGGACATCTTAAAATGCAAATCCCGTCAGATATCAGACATCCACTTCCAAGATATCTGACCCTCCTGCCATACCACCGACGGCTAAAGGCATCGGTGTTTGATGTCAATCGTGCCAGATATTCGACGCCTCGGTTGTCAGATATCCAACCTCCTATAAAGTGAGATTGGTCTAATAGGCTACGGACATATTAAAATTGGAGTAGTCGGGCATCCAACACCTGCCTATCGGATATCCGACCGCCTATAAAGTGAGCTTTGTTGGAGATGCGACGAAAAAATTAAAAGAGTCTTTGTCAGATATCCGACAGGTAGATGTCGAATATCCGACACGTTCATTTTAGTGTTGAATATCCACCGAAGTGCCACTGACGTTTAAACAAGAATAATCTTGTCGGATGGTCGACAGCAGGATGTCGAAAATCGGACATCTATGCCGTCGGATTTTGGGTTCAAAAAATCTAGTGATGTCACTTAACCCTTCTTGATTCTTATGTTTAACATAGGTAGGATTTGTTTCATTTGAGTTAGGCATATACTGTTACCTTTGCATTGCATTTTTTGTTCTTTCATTTAGTCTGCTCGTTATTCAGTTTATTTTTCATATACTCATACTAAGCAAGGAAGGACAGAAGTGTATGCCTCGTGATGTTGTTGATCTCCTTGGATATTTGATGTGTGTGTAGGTCTACAGGTCCCAGAAGATTCACAGGTTCTCAAGCACTCCCAGAGAGAGCACTCGTCCCGCATTTGGAGCCAGTGTTATGTGGTACTAGTACTAGAGCACTTTTAGATGTGTCCCCAGGGAGAGAGGGTCATTATTTTCTGACCAGGAGGGATGTTATCCAACATTTTCTGAGTGGAGGTTATGGCCAGACCCTTTGGTTCTTCTCCTGGGAGTACTATGGATTAGTGGCATTTTCAACTGCCTCATTAAAGGGATTGAATCCCTGAGGTTGGTGTCTGAGACTTCTAGGGGTGGGTCACTGGGTCACATGACCCCTCAACTGTTTTGTCACTTTGGTGGCATTTTTCCAATGTTTCCCCAAGTTTCTGGGACGCTGGAGCGGGCAAATGCACATTGAGGATGTGTAGAGACCACCCCCAAATTTTAGCGAAATTCAAGGGGGCGGGGGGACGTCCAGGTTATAATAAAAATTATAAAAAATATAAAAATTAATATTATAAATTATTAAATCCCAACAATAAAAATTCAAGTATTCATCCCATGTAAATCACTAAAAGTAAATAATAAATAATAAATACTAAATTCATCATTGTGCAATGTAAATCAGAATTTAACAAATTAATAATACAAACACGTTACACAATTCATCATGATCGTTTTCAAATTTTTCATTTGAATCTTGATATTCATATTTCTAATTCTGGTCATTCTAATTGAAAAATTGAATCAGCGATATTGCATGCTTAAATAGTAAAATAGTAAATTACTAAAGACTAAGTCTGAAATAGAGACTAAAACAACAATTAAAATTAAAATTTCGTATTTTAAAACTGAAATTGGGAAAATCATGGGGGGCGTTTATGAGCCCCATAGTTTCGAGAGGGATTGTATGGGAGCCCCCTTCACCAGAGCGTGGTGCAGAACAGGGGGACGCGCTCCCTTGTTCGTTTCTGAGAGTTTCCTAATTTTGGGGACACTGGGAAACGTTTAGCTAGGAGTCCCCGTGGCGCAAGGAGCGAGGGGGGCGTGCCCCTGACCCTGGGGAATGAGTCCCCGTGGAACACTGCATTTTTCTTAGCACTGAGGCTTTTGTCTCTCTTACAGGTCACCACTAACACCCTCCTGGTCCCTCTGCATCATAGCGCCCTCTCTCCTTCAGCACCTTCCAAGGATGACGTCATCATCCTCACCAGGCCATACTGCTTGTTCTGAGGGGGCGTTGAGGGATTATCAACACTATTGGGGTTAGATGGGGTATGACGTCCCCCCTGCCTACTCCATCCTTCAATTTGGAGTATTTTTCTCATTTTTAGCCATTTTTGGGTGAACTCTGGGGAAAATGCCCCAAGTTACCCACATATTTGATTATTTTATATTATTTTATGTTATAATTTTAAGTTGATATGTTATAATTTTAAATTGACATTTTAAGGCATGTAGACCTAGTTATTTTTTAAAAAGTGAGTGTGGAATCATATAAATAAAATCTCCTCACTTCATTTTCACACACAACTTATGGGATAAAATTCAATATGCTACTCTTTTACCCTAGAAGGGCCTTATGAAGTGATGTGCACCTCTTGGAGGGATGATCTTTTTGTCTCTTGGATGAATTTGGATGCACTCTTTGTCTTGCTAATGCTATGTGGATGCTATAATAGTTGGAATAACTCATGCTCAAGTAAGTCTTTTTCATTTTGAAGGTTTGTTTGGTAAATGGTAGGTAAATATTGCATCTTGAATGATTGGATAGTATCCCTAGGGCTGCATTATCTTTGAATAGGGCCATTTATCTACTTTTATATCCCTTAGCATAGTAGAAACGCTCCCAAAAGGAGTTTTTTACAAAGTTTAGCCTTGGAGCCCCAACTTTGCCCTAGTTTTGGCTCTTGAGACCAACCCTAGAGGTTGTTTCAAGAATCCCTAACCTAGTGACAAGGAGAATTTACCTTCAAAAGAAAGGTTGGTAACCTTCCTCTAAGGCTAGGTTTTAGGGTAACATCCATTAAAACCTTAAGTTTGTCCATTTTCTCTACATCAAACCCTAGTTTGTGCATTTGTAATTATTATTTTAGGTTTAATCTTTGTGTTTATTTTTGTAATTAGTTTTATTTATGTTTTGTGCATAATTAAAAACCTTAAAATCTGAAACCCTGACCCTAGAAATTAAAAAATTCAAATTTTGGGTCTCCCTAAAATTTTGTCTCTCTCCTACAATTTCGGCCTGCCCTATTTATCCCTAGAAACCCTAAAACGAAATTCCTAAAGGCCTAAAACACCCTAAAAATTGAAAGTTCATAAAAATACTAAAAATTACCCTAAAATATAGCCCTAAAACAGTCCTTTTCCCAATCCATCCCTTTCCTACCCCTCCTGACCCTCACGGCCTCTCTTGTTCCCTTCATATCATCCCTTGGGAAACCCTATTGGATGCTTCTCCTAGGTCTGCAAAATATTGCAGACTGTCCTTACCTAACAACCCCCCTCCTAGCTACCAGTGTTGCCCTACCTAGGAAAGCACTCCTCTCCCCCAGCTTGTCCTCCCTTCTAACACCCCTTTCATCCCTCAACCAAACGTAGTTCTCTACTGCTATTGGTATGCATAAATTTGTAAATTGTTAAACATAAGACAACCATCTCCCTCAAGTCCTTACACCTGCACATACAAACAAAAAGGGAGTTAATCATCCATATAAATTGCAAGTGCTTTTGTGGTTTGTTTTATATTCATAAAGAGTTTTGAAACTAACCTCGCATACAGCCTATTAGACTTACAATTGATGCATAAAAAGTGAATGGTGAAATTTTTTTCAAAGTGCAAATAATATTATTAATTCTGCCCGCATCATTTTGATCGATCTACCATTGTAATAACATTGCAATACTGATGTTAATATCCTCTTATACATCCTGAAAGTAGTATTGTTCAACTGAATTTAAGTGGTTTAATGTTGGACTCCATATTATGATCATTTGGTTATATCTCTTTGCTTAAAACTTTGGCTATCACATACATCTGTTGGACTAATATCATCTTACTATATCGACTATCATATTGCTCTTTATCAGTTCATAGTTCCTATCTTCTTAACTTTAGTTTCTTATCATTGGATGATATAGATTATATGTAGGATGATTGATGAGTGACCACGTTGAATATTTGGAACACAATTATATTGTATTTTGGCACTTAGACTTACTACTGTTGTACTGCCATAAAGGACTGTCACTGACTTTAGTGGTCACTTTGGCTTAATTGTGCATCTTTGCATTTATCATTGGTCCTTACTTGATGATCTATATTATGTGGTGAATTGTTAAACATTGATGCATGACCTTACTTATGTACTAAATTTCTATTGGCTACTTCTATATTAACTTGATTGGGCATCTACCAAGTATATGATTAAATAGTATGTCTTCTTCATTCGCGTAAACAAATTGACTAAGGAATCGGTCATTAACTTGGATTTCCTAATAGGCATAGTCTTCTTGTCACTAGTGTCTTGCAAGTCATTGAAGGGCTCTCCCCTTGGAGGTTCCGACTCTCCGAAGCAGTTGGAAAAGTGGTTAAAGTGACAGTAGTCACTTTCTCCTACACTTGTTCATCAGATACTAGCCATGCTAGTTCATCCAGTAACACACCCTACTTTTTCTTATTAAAAAAATGTAACATAGTAATCATATTCTACTTATAAGGGATTATACTCTACGTATAAGGGATTATAAAAGATCATACTTTATAGATTTGGAAAAAGACAACTCCATAAGAGCTAAAGTATAATAATGAGAGTTAAGCTTTTGATCTTTTGTAAGAAGCTTATTTTAATATTTAAGAGTTAAGTTAAAGATTGAGAATTGAATTTCCTTTACATGTTTTATTAAAAGCTGAAAATTAATACTTAAAAGATGAGAGTGAGTGTCATAATTGTTATTTGGATAATTTTACTTGAATTAGAACAACTATTACTTGAATTAAAACTTTGTTACTTGAATTAGAACTCTATTAGCACGTGTTGAGAACCCTAATAATAATCAAAAGTGAATTCATTTCTACCATATGAATGAGCTTATATCTCATCGGTACTATTTTGTGAGTTAATTATTGTTTTTATTCAAATTTGTTTTCCAAATAAGTCTAGCAATGACCATGGGCATAGCAATCATGGCAGATTAAGGGATCTTGGGAAAAAAGATCTTCTTTTGAACCCTAACCTTAGTGGATACATTCCTCAACTCGAGGGTGGCAATAGTGTTTCAAAGTTAATGAACATTGTTGGCCTACGGTTGGGTGGAGCTTTGCAGCCATGCATTCAGTTGCCCAAGATGTTTAATTCCAGATAAGTAAATTTTAAATTATTGTCGTTATTTTCCATACATGCTTGAAGTGTATATGTGTTCTTTTATTATGAGTCATTAAACTTAAGATGGTGATTTTCATTATGATGATGCTGTTATGATTCTAACGAAATGTGAAATAATGGCTCATATATATATATAGCTGATGGAGATGGTTTTTTCTTAGTCTAAATTGTGGATAAGATGATTAGTTATTCTTTTGAATGTGTAGACATGGTTAATCCAAATGTTAACTAAGCAACATTATAGTTAATTACCATAATAGATGACGTCTTTTATTTGGAGAACATAATTAGGATTATAAGCTCAAATTTTACTTGTTAGTTGAGACTGAGTTAAGAAGATAAGCTATCCATATGCAAGGGATATTGAAAATCTTAAACTACTTATATGTGATTTAAGCTTCACGAAAGATTGGAATAAATGTTTGATGATTATACAAAAGTAGTTAACAAATGTTTGAAGAAAATAAATCAAAATAAAGATTATACCTTCTATATAAATTATTAGAAGGAGAGCAAACATAAGGATAAGTTTGTGTTTATATGCATGACAAATATTAGTATAAAAATTGTATGTCCTGATGGTTATTCAACAAATAACTATAGTTATTATAAAGAAATGATTATCTAAGTTATATAAAGGGGTGATACATTTTAGACAATTTTGAGACATTGATATTTATCCTTAATGGGATTTAATATCTTAGATTGGTTAATGTTATTGGCTATACTTTTATGAGATAGAAAGTACAGCCAAAGATTAGAGAATTCAATGGTGAGTTTCATAAATGATGTATTGGAAAGCCATGGTCTCTTTCTTTGATTAAAGATCTTAAACATTTGTATGATAGAATATTAGTAAACTCGTCCTTATATGTGAAAATACATTTGGTATTGAATATATTTTATACTTTTTTGTGATCATAGGACAACATCCTTATAGTATAATCATTATAATTGATTATGAAGTCAAGTGATCAATAAAGTTAATGTATTTGGTTTTCTTGAACAATAATAAAGGGAAAACTTTTATACCCCATACCTCAAATGGCTATTGTGGGTATTGGGTATATTACATCCCATCATCTTGACATTACCCCGCGTCATATCTTTGCACATCACATCGAACAGTCAGACCAAAAGTGGTTTCAGGTTCCTTGGCAAAGTGGTTTTCTAGAACCACTTTTGTGAGCCTGAACGCACAAGGGAATGACACGTCGATAGGGTGGTTTTCCCTTCGGGATCGTGCTAATTAAATTAAAATCTGCACATTTTCACAAGCCTAAAGCACTATGAGCCATTGATCTCTAGCATTGCCCGATGGTCAAATCTCTTGTGCCTTTGGACCCCATCACACACGGAAACCCATGCACATGGATATGATGTGGTTGTTCCACATCACACCCTCTACTTACACGGATCCTCTACACTAGACCTCCTGCCCACATGGAACCTCCACGTCGTCTACCCACGTGGCACGAGTGGGGTCCATAATTTTTTAAAATTTCAAAATTTTGACAAGTGGCTCTTGGATAGTACACTTGTCCTATTCTTATAACTAGGTGAACAACTCGAAATGACACCTAGACATTTCCAATACTGTAGAAGCATTCTATAAACAAACAGAATTGTACACTCTAGCTCTTTCCTCTTATTGGAGAGTTTCCCACTAATGCAAAATTATGTGTAGATTATGTAAACTTGAATCTTGCATTCTTGATTTTTAATTTATCATGGACTACCCTGCTAGTTCTAAAAACCCAATATAAGCACCTCAAGGAAAGAATTTCTTTAAGAAATTATAAAAAAATCAAACAATTTTTCCTGTAAATTGTAACTTCACCCAAATATTGTTAAAACTCACAATAGTTCTTTTTGAATTCGTCCAACCATCCAAACACCCATTCCATGATTCAATTATATCTTTCAATTGGACAAAAACCATTTTTCCCAAAAAAATTTCCTGGTTCATTTTATCAAACACTTCCTGTGTGTTGTAGTCCCACGGTTCACATAGTTATCATAGATACATTACACAATATAGGCAAGCATACACAATGACACGGGCACAAGAGACGAGACAGATAGAGAGAATAGTCTTTGTATTAACCAGCAATAGCAGAACAATATGATAGAATCAATCTCTACTAGTCTATCGGCTCACCAGCCTAGATATATATATGTGCAGATACAGTTACATAACCGTCTGTCTGTTTGTCCAATCGACCCGACCCATACTAGTCAACGCAACTAGTCGACATATGCTGCAGAATGGTCGAGCGGAGGACCTAGTTGACAGGCCGACCTAGGCCCCTCCAACATCTCCCCCACCTCAAAATCTTTCTTCGTCCCGAAGAAAATGGAGAGATCAAAATTACAAAAATTGGATTACAGAAACAGTTATGTCAAAGAAATGCTAAAATCCATAACATCAGGCATCTGGAGACAAGCTTCAATGATAACTTCAGCAGAGACAGAGAGATGGTGCTGGAACTCTTCCCAAGTGCGGAGCAAATTCTAGATGTCGACAGTCAGAGTTGTGAGTTTCGACAGATTTTCCATCTTGTCGTGAGTGGATGTAGCCTGCAAATGGATCATGTTGGGACCAAATGTGTTAATTGTGTTGTCGAAAACAACAAGTAACTGATTGATTCGAGACTGAATTTCTTCAAGTTTGTTGAGACCTCCTCGAGCCTGTGACATCCACTGAACTTCTTGTTTTTCTAACTTATCCAATTGCTTGTTTTCCATGATGATCTGGTTATCGAGTTTTTCAATAAGGGCTTCATTTGCAGTCAAGCACTGGTGCTGAAGCTTGCTTAGCAATGCTCTTATTTTCTGAAGGTTTTTATAAACATCACCATAGTAGACATACCAATTGTTGAGAACTGTGGCAAGTTTTTCTCCTTGATGAGCGTACTGCTTGAGTGCTTTGGAAGCTTCTGAAAAGGCTGTAAACTGATTTGTCATGAGGGAAGCTACCTCAATAGCTTGGTCTTGTTGTTTCTTGAGAAGCTCAGATTGTAACATCGACACGACAGATTCCAGTAACTGGTATGCTTTGTCTAAAGGTAGTGTCGTGTCGGAACTAGATGGAAGCGGGATAACTTGCTGAGCTAATTTTTCACACTTAGTAACAAATGTAGCCCATTCGTTCTGTAGCTGCAGTAACTGGTCTTCTTATTCCTGTCGACGATATCTTTGCGCTCTGAAAACTGCATCTTCGAGTAAATCAAGTTCTACTTGGGAGGCCAATTGTGGTTGATAGCTTGTAGCAGCTCCAAATTGATCTGAGTATCCAGAAGGAATATTTTCTTATTGTCCTTGCTGTGTTTGTTGCATTTGCAGTTGCTGCTGCAATTCTCTTTCTTTACGTTTCTTCTCTTTGTGTTTCTTTCGGCTAATTTTCTCTTTTTCTTTGCTTATGGTTTTTTGTTCTGGCCCCTTATCTTTTTCGGCCTTTGCTGGGTAATTGTCGATGATTACTTGTGCACTGATAGCAGCCTGTTCTGCTTGACTGTGTGTACTGGGTACTGCTATTGTAATGACTGGATTGTCATGTTCTGGTCCTTCAGCCGTTATTGGATTTGTTGATGATGTGCTAGAGATTTTCATATTGCTTGTATTAGTAGCTGGAGTATTTGTGTGTTCTGATGGTCCTGTTGTGTCGGCCACAACTTCTCAAGTCTCGACTGGTTCCGTGACTTTTTCTGCTTCTGTCGTGTCTGCTTCTTTGTTGAGCTGTTGTGAAATTGAACCAGACTTGGATCCTTTGACAGGGGAACTCGACTGGTTTACTGGGAATGATGGTAGGTCAGCGGATGTCAGAATTGGACCTAGTGAATTGGTATTGTCGAATGGATCCGGACTAACTAGACTAGACTCGACCTGGGAACTGACAACTTGGGATTTTTCTGCACTAACGGTTCTTGCTTGAATTGGACTCATTTGCTGTGATAGTGATTCGACTGGAAGAGGAGTGAAGACACCTGTTTGTTGTGCATAGATTGGATTTGATGGATCAGGATTTCTGATATGGTGGGTGGTCATGTGACCGACAATTTCTATGCTGGGTAATGGCAAAGGTGAAATTCCTGTTTGAATGTTGTCAGAAGGAGCTAAGTGAACCAGGACAGTAGACGGAGAGGCCAAAATGGGTTGTTGGATGACCATCTCGGGCCAATTAGGATAGAATATCGGAATGTTTGCGATGAATGTATTCAAGGAGGAGTCTTCTGTGACAGGGGGACAGGTAATGCTAAAAGACTTTTTTCTTCTTCGACTGTAGTTGGGGAAAGGGGGGGAACTGGATGGTTAGATCAACATCAAGTTCGACTGAAAGTTTGGGTTTCTTAAGAATGACTTGGGAAGATGGATACTTATATTTTTCTAAGAACTTCTTGAATTGCTCTTCAACGGGCAATTTATTCTTGGCTGCATCTTCTAGGATTTGGGTAGCGTTGTCGTATAACTCGATCTCATCTATCATCGATGGTTCTTGAATTGTTCCTTGTCTTTTTCCTTTCCCTTTTGTCGATATTACGCGGTTCTGTCGGGCTGTGATGATTTCGGTTGCTACCTTCTGGATATTATAATCTGTCAGAAGATGTTCTGGATTGTCGAATTTTGTATCACTATTCGACTGCTCTCCGGCTTCTATGTTCGGAGTCTGGGTGATTGCTAATGTCTTAGTGCTAGGTGTCGGCTCGGGCTGATAGCTAAAAGTGTTCATGTACAACCGAATTTCATATGCTTCTTGTTCCATGTCGGATAGAGGTTCGACATATTTGACGTTGGTTTTCATGGCTTGTGCTGGAATGGGTAGTCCTTGATTAGATTGATGGCTTAACTCTGAAAATATTTCACTTACTGAGGGATAATAGTCGAGTCGTTTTGCTGGACCCGTTGCTCCTTCCATGTACCATACTGTTGTGTCGTCCAAAGATAGTTGAATGTGCGTTGTTGGGGGCAGACTTCGACGGACATTCTGTGGTACCCTCCATCTTGTTGCTATTTCTTTAAGGTCAGTGAACCATGCTTCAAGCCAAAGCTTAACTGTTGTAGGTCCATGTCGGTTTGTTCCAGGTGCAAAACAGCAAAAATTTTCCATCAAGACGAGTCGAACTTCAGTGAAATCTTTGTTACCTTTTGGTCAAAAATGGGTCATAGCAATCCAAATGAGTAGAGATGGGTAGCGGATGCTAGCTCCCTCGTCCTGGCACTTCTGGCATGTATATTTGAGAATGTCAACCAAATAATCTGCCCAGTTGTATACCTTGTTGTTCATAGCCATATTTTTAACAACTTCTAGCATTTCAGGCTTCAAGTCTAAACCTCTACCTGTCCGTGAAAGTGCGTGTGATACAATCTTGGCGGCAGTTTTGTAATTGCCGAAGACAATTTGAATCATGACTATACCTCGTGAATTCTTTCCAGCAGGAGAATCGACAAACTCATCAACCAAGTCGGCACCTGAGCTTGTTGGTACAGCATCTCCTTTATGTGAAAGGCCAGTAATTTTATGGATAATTTCACCATTGATTTCGACTGGAATATCAAGGTAAAGCTTGCCGTTGTGATATTTGCTAACGATGAATTGTGCAATCACTTCCTTCAATCCTCCAAAGTTATCCAATAAGGGTGCCCTCAGGTAGTGCAGGATTGTAGCTTTCTGCAATCGTTTTGCTTCCTCTCTCTAGTGACCGTTTGATTCCTTGCCCCAATCTTCAACACTTCTCCATGCTTTCTTCCAAGTGGGTTCCAATTCCTTTGCATTCTGAATCAACTGGAGTCTAGTTTCCAATGGCGTCTGTTCTTTCTCCAATTCTCTAACTATTGTTGCGGTAGCTCTGCTAGCGGTTAAAGTTTTTCGGGGAGCCATGGCGGATTCAGGGTGCGAGGTTGTGAGAATGGTTTCAGCAGAGTTAGGAAATTTTGTTTCTTGGAGTTCAAGTTCTCAGTAGAAAAGTAACCAAGAATCCTCAAGTTCTGTATTTATGGCGGAATTACTCGGCACAGGCGAACGAGATGTAGAGGCTTGTATTGATGGCTGATGTGATGGAGTTATTAAATTAGGTTGGCCGGATATCGGCGCTTCATCAGGTGCATTACTTTTGGTGGTGTGACTATCTTTAACCTTTATTGCTTTGTCATCATGGTGTTGCGACATCTCGTTCATTGTGTTAGGTCGACGGGGTTCTCTATTTATGCTTGGACGGTCCGAGTTCCAATACTTCTGTCGTGTCGGATTTTCTTCTGTAAATCGTCGATGTTCTTGTTGGTGTATGTAATATCGACGGTTATGTGTCGGACTTCTTTCTCTGTTGTTTCCTTGCTTCCTCTGCCATTCTCTCGTCATTTCTGCATTTTGCCACGATCTGCTATATTTGGTTGATTGCTTTATATTACTCTCGTTCGGTTATTTCTAACTGTTTCTTTTTCTTTTTTTTTCATGTTCATGATTTATACCTTTTTAGTCGGGCGTCATTTACGACTTTCTTGAAAATATCTCCTTGTAATGTTTTTAGTCGGACTGAGCCATTAGGATTTAACTTTTCAATGATGTAGGGTCCCATCCATTCTGTATGCAACGTTTTTGGTTTCCCTTTTACTCTGCTATTATATAGGAGTGCTAAATATCCAATTGACAGATTCTTTTGTTTGATATTTCTATCATGCCATGCTTTATGTTGTTGTTTTTGCACTCTCTGATGTTCTAATGCCAACTGTCGACTTTCATCCAGCTTCGACAGCTGTAATAGCCGTTCATGTCGAGTATCTTTGACATCGATATGTAGAGTTGTTGCAATGGTCAGTGCTTGTCGTCGAAAATGTAACGGGACGACAGCCTCTTGCCCATAGACAAGTGAGAATGGTGTCTGTCATGTCATTTTCTTATATGTTGTTCTATATGCCCAAAGGACAGCAGGTATTTTATCGTCCTAGTCATCTTTCTCTATATTGTAGATTTTTGTCAGTCCTTTTGTAAGTGTTTTATTGAACGATTCTACAGCGTCGTTCGACTGAGGGTGATAAGCTGTGCTTATTCTATGATCGACTGCAAACTCCTTAGTCAATGCTTTAATGGTTTTACATACAAAGTGTGTGCCCTGGTCACTTATCAATGTTATGGGACATCCTAAGCGTGTTATGATGTTTTCATAAATGAATTTAGCAACAACCTCACTTGAACATGTTTCGACTAGTTCTGCTTCTACCCACTTGGTAACGTATTCGACAGTAGTAATAATATACCGAGCACTTGTTCGTCTTCCTACTACTAGAAATGGTCCAATAAAATCAATAGCCCATATTTCAAATGTTCGGCTAGGGTTAATTGGGCATAATGGCATTTCTGTTCTTGGTAGTGGTCGGGCCCATGCGCTGACATTTATCACACTTAGATACAAACTCTCGACAGTCTTTATGAATCGTTGCCCACCAAAGTCCTTCCTGCAGGATTTTTCTGGACATTATATCCACATGATAGTGTCCTCCTGCTGGTCCAGCATGGGCTTCTGTAATTATATCCTTTCATTCATGCTCAAGTGCACATCGGCGTAATATATCATCCAAGCCAAGTTTATAGAGTAAACCGTTGATCAAGGTGTAGGGGGTTGCTTTCATTGCTAATATCTTCCTCTTTTTCTCATTCATTCCTTCAGGAGCTTGCCCATTTTCCAGAAATTGTGCAATTTCCATAAGTTTTGAAGGTACTGCTTCAATGCGAAACAAGTGTGCGTACGGTAAGTCATCTTCAATTCCTATCGGTTCTTCTCCTATGTCGATTCTCGACAGGTGGTCTGGTCCGACATTAATTTTTCCAGGTTGGATGATTACATTGAATTCAAATTCTTGGAATAGTAATAGCCAGCGACATAATCTCCCGTGATGCAATGGCTTATTAACTAAGTATTTTAAAGCTTGGTGATCTGTATAAAATACAAAGGGGTTAGCCAATCAATAATGGCGGTATTTCTAAAGGGCAAATACCATACCTGAAGGGCAAATACCATACCTAATGCTTCTCTTTCAGTCATAGAATAATTTCTTTCAGCTTTATTCAACTTCCGACTGCTGAATGCATTAGGATAATCCATGTCATCATCTCCAGGTTGTGTTAGGATGGCTCCTACTTCTATTCTGGATGCATCAATATGTACATGAAATTTCTTTGACCAATCTGGAAATCGAAGAATCGGTGCTTTGACCATTTTTCTTTTCAATGTGTTAAATGAAATGTTACATTCTTCCGTCCATTTATAATCTCGATTTTCTTTTAGCAATTCTTCTAGAGGATAAGTCATATCGGAATAGTGTCTGATAAATTTTCTGTAATATCCGGTATGACCTAACAGGATTCGTACTTGTTTCGGATTTACTGGAGGCTTTAGGTCGAGAATGATTTTGATCTTCGCGTAGTCAACCTTAATACCTTCTTTGCACACAACATGGCCAAGTAATATGCTGATAGGTGTTGCGAAGATGCACTTTTTAATGTTCAGGGATAGTTGTATCTGTCGGCATCTTTCCAACATTAATCTGAGCCATTTGCAGTGATCTTTCAACATTGTATAAATTGTCCAATCATCAAAGTATACAGCCATGGTTTTGTAAATATATTCTTGGAATGCTTTGACGACAATTCTTGACAAGACCATAGGTGCGTTCTTCAAACCGAAAGGCATAACTTTATATGCGAATGACCCGAATTTGCACATGAATGTTGTCTTTTTCTGGTCTTCTTTTGCTATAGGTACTTGGTTGTACCCAGAAAATCCATCCGCAAAGGAATAGCACTCGTGCCCTGCAACTTCATTGATGATTTCATCTACAAAGGGTGTAGGGAAGGGATCTGTTAAAGTTACCTTGTTCAGCTCTCGAAAGTCGACACAGATTCTCAATCGAGTCGGATCTTGTTTCTTTGGCTGAACGACCATTGGGCTTGCCCATTCCAACTGGTCAATGGGATATATGATTCCTACAGCAAGCATGTTATCAATCTCCTTTTTGACAATATCCTTATATTTGTAATCAAGTTTGTAGGGTCTTTTCTTCACGGGTCTGGCATCAGGATTAATATCAATTTTCATCTTGCCCATTTCCTTTACAAGCCCTTTCAAATCTTTGTAGTCTTGAGCAAAAACGTCTTGGAATTCTTTGAGAATACTGGAGATTTCTGCTGTATGTTCCTCATTCCAGTAATCGCCTATTTTTGCCATTTTTGGTCGATCGTCCTTTGAAATATCTACTTCCTTTACTTTAATCTTTGCGTCCATCCCTTCTGGTGCACGGTTGTTACTTATCTGTCTTTTGCCTTCCTTGATTTGTGTGAAAGTTGGTGGGAAGTCTTTTTCTGATAATCTTCCAGGTTCATCTTTTTCTATGATCTCTGTAATTAAGATTGTTCTTACGGGCTTCGACACACTGGGATGATCCTTTCTCCATTGAAAACTTTTCCCTACTGACATCTCTGTTTCTAGGATCAGTCTTGTCGAGTGTTGTTTTTCTGTTGTCTTTATATTGTAGCAATTGTTAGGCGTGTGCACATTCTCTTGTTTGTTCCCGAGTGTTAGAGTTTCTGTTGGCTGCAAAAACTCTTTGATGCTTTTGCTTGCTTCGACCAATTTCTCATCCTGCGGAGAAAACTGGAAATCTTTAATAAAATTTTCTTTTAGATCTTTCCAAAGGAAAGTTTCTCCTCTTGCTTCTTCCATTTTGTACCATTTGTTAGGTAGATCGTCAAGTGTTCTGGGAAAGAGGTGAGGCCATTTTCTTTCATCTTTATAGCCTAATTTTCTCCATTCTTTTTCGCAACAGTCAATGTGAGCTTCAGGTTTTGTCCTTGTGTGAACAAAGGAATGTCGGCTTGCATTGTCAAGTTTCTTCCTCCAAACATTTCGATGAAAGATGTTGATGCAGTATTCCAATTTTGAAGTTTCGACTGATGAGTGTCCCACCATCTCGTAGCTTGACCAGTAAATGTCTCTACCAAACTTTGTAGATGGCCTTTCTCTCCGACATGTTTTGATACCTGTTCGACATGTACATCAGGTAAATCACGTTCTTTATATCTTAATGTCGAGCTACCATATTGTACATTTTTAGTTGGAGCAAGTGTTGGATATGCTCGTATTTTTCGTTCGAAAACCTTCAGTGTGTAAGATACAAAGGGACACATATTTATTTGTTTCCTCGATATGGCTTCCACATTCCAGCATTCTTTTGCATGTAGATCATAGTTTTCTATTTGCGAATCATATAGTTCTGCATCAGAATTGTATCCGAGCGAGATAGGATCTCCGAGATGAAGTTCTCCTTGGTTATTTGGCTCAATGCGATCTTCATTATTGTCTATTCGGTAAAGCTGTCGGATATCATTATCGACTTCTGCAGGTTCTGACCACGCTTCTCCCTGTGATGGAAAGATTGGCACAATAACCTTCTGGCCATTACCTTTCAGCTTGATGTGGCTTTTGTCCAAAGAAATTGAAGCCTTCATCTTTCGTCCCCATGGATGGTCAACCAAAGCAGGGAAGGAGCTTGCATCATCTTTTGGTGTGATAATTTCAAAATATACTAATGTCGTGATACCTTTAATGGAAGTTTCGACTCCTTTCCATACTCCAATCGGCTCAATTAATCCTTGATTTGCGAGCTTTAAGTAGATGCTTGATTCCTGTAGTTGAGGTCGACCGAGTTGGTCCCAAGTATCACGAGTCATGATATTCACTTGGGATCCAAAATCAAGTACAATTTGTCGTACATGATATCCATTTATGTCGAGATCGACTAATGGGTTGGCGTCATTTTTCTCATTTTTTTTTAGTCGACAAATGTTTTTAGTTTGTCTTTGCTCGACGTGCTTTAATTTATGCAACAAATCAATCATTTTTCCTACAGCTTCTTCATGTGAAATTAATTTGATCAATTCATTAAGAGTTTCTTCATGTGTTGCTAAATCATGAAATATGTCAAACGCATCTTTGTACACAGATTGTTGTTTTATAGGATTTGGATAACCCTCTTTATCGACAATTCTAGTTATCTGAGGTTTATCTTGACCAATATGAGTGCCTTGCCTTGTTACAATTTGCAAGTTTTTTGTTCGAAGCACATCATTTTTTTTAACACAAGATAAAACATGGACATTTTTTTTATTATGTATTTTCTCGATCATGGTAGGGCAATCCTCTAAATAGTGATCGCCTACCCCGCACTTTGTACAAAATTTGAGATCAGATATTTCCTTATAAGGGCATTCTGTGTGTCGATGATTCTCGCTGAAGCATGTAAAGCATGCACCAAGTCAACCATATCGAAATCCTCGACCTCCACTGCTACGACCACGACTCTGGTATCCACCACGTCTATTGTAGCCATTATATCGCCAATCGTTCCGTCGATCATTATACCTTGGGTATTTGTCATTCATGTTTTGATTGTACTGGTTATTTCTCCCATCATTTCTCCCGAATCTGTCGTTTGCTGGATTTTTGTCTTGGTTCTGCTAGACAGAATTTGCTTGGTACACTGCATGATAATTTTGTCGATTTTTCAGGTTCAGATGACATTCTTCGATTGAATGTGTATTTACTTCACAAATTTGACACCATCTTGCCTTCTTATTTTTCAGATTGTATGGACAATCATTTGTGTTATTTGAATCATATTCTTTGCATAAATCGCAGAAACATCTGGATTGGATGAGTTTTACATCTTGTCGCCGATCGTCATTTCGACAAGAATATTTAGTATGTCCTGAGGTTCGATAAGTTGTACACCATAGCTCTGGTCCTTTTATCATCATATTCCTGATAGCTTGCTCCATACTTTCCAGTCGTTCGTCGACATGTTTGTCCATGGATATTAGAGGGTATTCATCATCCATTTCGATTTCTAGTGCTACTCTTAGCGCATCTGCATATGTATTAACATTTTGTCGACGGACATGTATTCTGATTTTATTGATTAGACCAACAATAAACCATTTGATTAATAGTTGTTCTTCAATTTCATAATCTAATTTTCTCAGGAGGTCTTTAAACCTCTTGTCGTACTCCTTGACAGTTTTTGTCGGCTTTTGGACTGTTGTCTTCAGTCGTTCTGCCACCAAGTATGTCGCATCTTCAATCATAAAGAAGGCCCAAAAGCTTTGTTTAATTTGTGCTTTTGTTGCAGTTGGTGATTTTCCTATGTACCCCATGTACCATGTCAGTGCTCTTTTTCTTATTGAGCCAACAAATTGATCAATTTGTCTGTCTTCATTGGTAATTTGATTAGTTGTCCAGATTGCTTCACACACAAACCAGTGTCTTCTTAGGTCTTCATCTCCTTCGTAGAACGGAAGGTGTGTTGTGGTGTGTGCCATGTCTGCTATTGTATTATTCTAAGAATCTGATGGAGGTGTGGGTGGGTTATTTCCACAATCAATACTCGGTGCTTCGTTAGTATGAATTAGCTGCCTTTCTGGACTTGGTTCTCTGTCTCTAGAATCAATGACTGTATCTCCTTCGATGTCGCTAGATCTGCCTTCGTCAGTTACTTCTGTCAAAATCTAGTTAAATTTTTGTTCAAACGGGATTTCACTAAATCTCGGGCTTTCCGACGTGCTTGTCGAGTCACTCAAATTTGGTATTGGCAAGGGGGGCGCTTCTTCATGCTCTGTGTACACTAGATGAAAACTTCTATTTGAAAAATCGGGTTGAAAAGATATCCAATTCCCTTCTTCCGGCCGATGAATCAGTAGTCTATTGATATCATCACCTTCTATGCTTCGACGACTCCAAACTCCTGACTGACCAGCATGGAGACCAAGGTTTTCTTCAAAAATTTCTTCCACCAGAACGCTTTCTGTTAAACGGAATGGAGATGGAGGTGCTACCGTTTCTTGTATTTGAACTTGGAGAGCTCTACCATGCTCTATCCACAAGTCTTCATCCATCATCGACAGTTCTTCTTCGACATCCCGATCATCGCGAACTCGGCTTGATTCTGGCAGATTCCCTTCTGCATCTGTCACAACATTTGATCCTTGTGTCCTCCGGAGCGCAATTGCCTGCTCCCGCAACTCTTCACGTCGCTGCCTCCTTTTTTCTCTTTCGATTTTTTGAATATCTGGGGTGCTTTTGTGACTTAAAATTCTGTCTTTGTCGTATTTTTTTTCCACTGATGGTCATGTCATTTGTCATATGTCGAGTTTCATCAAACTAGGTACATCAGAGCATGCTTCATCACCCCCCAATGTCGTCCCAACGGTTTCTAGACTGTTGGGGAAGTGTACACCATCACTTGTTCAAGAAAAATTCCCATTTGCATTCCTTTACAATTTTTTCCCACTTACGTTCTTTCTCCTCCCAGTTAGAGTTTGGAAGGGGCTGGGTCAGCAATGGTCTTGTTTCAACAATATGTGCGACATCTTTGTCAATCAAAAATTTAAACAATAATGTCGACAGAGAACACAGAAATTGATCGGTTAATTCGGTGAAGAACTTTCTTCTTATTTCATCTACTGATACTCGATTTTCGATCCCCTATTCTTCATAGAAATCTTCTGCAATCTTTTCGCACCATTCTGATAGATTTGTACGACCTCCGTTGATTAGCTTCGATACTAATTTCCGCTCTGCTTCATCGACTGGTCTGTTCATCCAGAAGTTTCTTCAAGGAGGTCGGCACGGATTCTACAAATCGCTCATGGGTCTCGGAGAAGAATCGATCTCTTGCTTGGTTAATCATTAGCTTGTTACGTCGCGCATACTTCTGCAGGTAATTCGCGATTTTTTTCTCCCACCAATCTCTAATCTCCTGTTCTGAAATCATGGGTCATGTTGCTAGTCATTTTTCATGTATCAACCAGCAACGGAACCAGATGTTGTAGTCCCACGGTTCACATAGTTATCATAGATACATTACACAATATAAGCAAGCATACACAATGACACAGACACAAGAGACGAGACAGATAGAGAGAATAGTCTTTGTATTAACTAGCAATAGCAAAACAATATGATAGAATCAATCTCTACTAGTCTATCGGCTCACCATCCTAGATATATATATGTGCAGATACAGTTACATAACCGTCTGTCAGTTTGTCCAACCGACCCATACTAATCGACACGACTAGTCGACATATGCTGCAGAATGGTCGAGCGGAGGGACTAGTCGATAGGCCAACCTAGGCCCCTCCAACACTATGCAACCTATAATTCTACCTGTAGAATTCGAATACGGCCCATGCAATCCCAGTGTTGCAACCTAGGATTTGATACCAAATTGTCATGTACCTGGTGGCCTCTCGGTGACTCTTGGGTCATGGATAATGAGTCTGCTAACTTAATTTGATTTTTCATGTACCTGGTGACCTCTCGGTGACTCTTGGGTCATGGGTATTGAGTCTACTAACTTAATTTTCCTTCAATATTCAAATTTGTTTTTCTTTTGTTTTAATTAAATAGTTACAGCATAAATAAATATATAGTTTCCAATCAAATGAATATAAAATATTTACATATTATCTCAACGGAAATGCATTTTCCAAAGCCATTAATTATATCCTTTCAATTCATACAATTACAGTAATTCATTCACATAGAAATAAATACCAATCATTTATACACGGATGAAGAATTATCTAAAAATATGACCAACTAACTACAAACCAAGGATATTCCTCCCAGTCGTAGGCTCTATCAAGCTATATCTTTCTTTAAGAAAGCCACCCCCGAGCCGAGACTACCCATCCACAAGAAGGTACCGAGTTTCTGCTACAACCACCCAGTCCTCTATTCTCGCCCTGACTCCAATTCCCCATTGTGGTGATGGTGGTACTATTAGACACAATGGCACACTGAGAGGGGGGGTGAATCAATGTGCTAGTACTTCTAGCAATTTTCACTTCTCAAAAACTTAGACATACTTTATCATTCACATTAAGCTACATCGGCGTTCATTAATTAACATGTCATCAACATAAATCATAAGAAACACATCACACGTCACATATAAAGTAAAATTTATTTATAATTGTATATGAAGTACAATGGAAGACTTCAATCTTTGCAATTACATCAGCACCAATTGACCAAAGAGCACCAACTCCTATTCCAAGGCCCATCCTGGTTTTCTTAGCACCAACTAAGAAGTGGTGAGGTGTCCAAACCTCAGAATGCAAGGCTCCTCTTTCCTTCACATACCGATCACTCTCATCAACTCAATTCACTACCATCACTGAGTATCATCACTGTCATGCACATGTGTTCACTGTGTCATTGTCATAATCACAACTCATTCAACTTCTGCTCAACATCAACCTTCTCAAAGTTCATTGTCAAGCCAAACATAGAGATCTCCAATACATATGTATCCTCAACTGTCTTTAGATCTCTTAACTATCTTTGGATGCATGTGGGTACTTCATCTATTAGTAAACTCAGAACATGTACAAGATAGACGATTTGCACTGTGAGAACCTGAGCTTAGAGCTTCTTCAAAAATATTTTGGATGCCTTCATTGTGATGAGTTAGATCAGACCAACCTTTTGTGAGCTGCTACTCTTCACTTCACTGTGGCTCCTAATGTGCAACCTGAGATATGAGTTCTGATCTTGCTCAGCTATGAAACCCGAATTCAGTGTCTATCTCTTTGATAGAGTTAGGAGCACATGAAATTCGACCTATTGCTACTTCTCTGAGAAAATCAAGATTGAAGGAAGGAGTCCAAAAATTTCAGTCCCAAAAATTGCACGGTTTGACAGTCTGAAATTTCAAAGGTTTAGACAGTCCTAGATTACACAGTTAGTTAGTTTCTGCTCAAGTTGAGGCCTCCTTTAACGAGTTGCTACTTCTTCACTAGATGCCTTCAGTAACCAACCAAAACTTCAATTGCTGTTGTAGATGCCCAAAAAAATTTTGTTGCAGCTGCCTTACTTTGTACCCGAAAATATCAGAGTTAATCCAAAAATTCAGAGCTATGTATTCATGTTTAAAAGAAGTTTGAAGGTATATTTATATAGGTTCAACTTGGATCTTTACTAAGCCGACCTGCTATACAAAAATATATATTTGTTATTTGTTATTTAATAGAAAATTGTCTTCTAAAGCTGAGCCGACTTTTCATTTTGGTCAATTTAATATTGATTAAAATATTCATTAAAATCCGTGTTGATCTGTGTTTTACTTTCTGGGTAGACCCGGGCTTGCGGTACCTTTTAGACCAACAGAACCCTTAGCTCACTGGCCCTTTCGGCAACAGGTCGCAGAAGAAACCTGAAGTCTCACCCGAAGTGATTCTAACGGGAGGCAGAAGACTCAAGTGTCCTCAGCCAGGTTCTGAGGCATCCAGGGTGCTTAAACCCACCTTAACCCTTTCCACGTAAGCTAACTTATCTCATTCTATTACTCCGGTTGTGCCTCTGTCTTATCGCATTACGCAGGGAGTGCGATAAGTCTTCCCCCTATGTGAGCCCGTCTAGCGATACCTAAGATATAGTAGGTGCAATATCTTCCCCTTCTTGTCCCTGCGGTACGCGATTCTTGACCGCTTCCTGGATTAATACGTGGTTTCAGCCGTTCTTATCCTATTACTGCAGTTAGTAATATCATTTAATCTCCAAGCATAACCCTTGCTAATGAACTTGGCCCCTTGATATCTCGCAACAATGCAACTGAGTAGAGTATTAATTTGAGCACTGTCTAAGTGAACCATTCATGCATTATATTCAGTCCATACTCGCACATTATCCTCTGCTTAACAATTATCTAGTTCGCTAGGATTTTAGCTATGATTATCACAATTGTTATACATCAACCAGAACTTAAACTGATGACCATATACATTACTTATAACAGAATGAAGCATTCGTGTATAATAAAGGCAAGTGAATGAGAACAACAGCTACACAAATACAATAGCGCTACTTAGATAAGCACGTTGTTACTCCCAGGGTGGGAACTACGTCCAAGGGAACTGTGTTTCTTGTTAACAATCCTGAAGAATAAACACAGTTCCTTTCCAACTCTTTACAACAAGGGTCTTCTGGGTAACTCCACCTCAGTGGGAGCCCTTCTCTATAGACCTCTCTTCTCCTCCTGCCTCTTACAATGCACTCTCTTTCTTTCTCAATCCCAGCGGATTGCACAATCTCTCAACGGGTCGGCCCTTGTTCTCTAAGGGATGTTCAGACTCTGTATCAACAAAGACTTGACTACCCTCTACCTAATGGCTTCTATCACTATGTGGCCAACCCCTTATCATATAAAAAGACTCCTATATATAGATGGCCCGAAGGTCTCATCGCAGTTACAAAACTGTGGGCCTTATCCCAATAGTGACTCAACCCTAACCACTTACAGTCAACTGGCTGTACTTCCATAGCCGCCTCCTGTCTCGTCGCCGCTTCCTGCAGTCCTTAGTCTTTAATGCCTCGGCCCGTCGCTTCTTCTTGGTTCAAGCAACGCTGACTGTAGTCCTTCTTCTTAATGAGGGTAGCTGAACCCTCTCTTCATCTTCGGCGCCTTTATTACGGTGGTTGAGCTCTCCCTTCGGCCTCTTCTTTGTACCACATGCTTTGACTTTTCTGTACCTATCACCGTGATTCCAGTCGGAATTTGCGCTACGGCGATATCTTTGTCTTACCGCCAAAATTGGTACTTTCTCTCCAAAATTAGTTATCCTTCCCAAAATTAGCAGCTTCCTAAATGCTGCGGAAGTTCTCTCCAACAACTCCCCTAACACTTACTTGTGGCTCGTCCCCGAGCCACTCGCAACACCAGCCTGCTTCATCTGCCTAAGCTTATCCTTTGCTGCTCTTGAGATTGTTGCGAATTGTGCCTTAAGCGCTTTAATACTTTCATCCATGTGTGTTACTTCTTCCTGCGCTGCGCTGAGCAGCTCAGCGGTTACCAAGGAGTCCTCTGTGCCCTCAATGACTCCTTTACTTGAGGTGAAGCTTTTCACCTTTTGCTCCAGTTCATCAACCAGATGTGCGACTTTGCTTTCATGCGGGCTAACTTCGTTAGCCAGGTTGATCTGCTGTTCTCTGTACTTCTGCACCTGCTGTTGAAATTGTGTGATTTCTCCTTTCTTTCTTATCTTCGCAAGAGCACTCAAGCCCTTGTACTCTTCTTCAGCTCTCGATATCGCATCTTCACAGTGCTTAATGTGCTGATCGAGCTCGGCTTTCTGTGGGAGCTCCTCTAGCTCCAGCCATGTTTTTGATGCATCCTCTAGGATAGCCTCTGTTGCTTCCACTCGACAGTGCATCTGTGTCTGTACAATTCTGAAAGCTTGCACTCGTGCTTCTTGGATTTCCTCTGGAGTAGGCGGCCTATTCGCTTCCAGTGCAGCAATCCTTGCTTCGTATTCTTCCTCCATCTTTTTCTTCTCTTCATCTAGAGCCTTTGCTCTTTCCGCTATTTTTCTGATCTTTTGAGTTATTTCTAACTTAGGCCTGATATCGCACTGCGGAAGTTCTGCTGCGATATTCTTTAAAACAAGAGAGACATCCTGCTCTCGCTGAACATATTGTGTCAACTGGGCACTCTCTGCCTCATGCTGTGCGATGAGCTGCACGTTTTCGTTAGACAGCAAAACATTTTGCTCATATGTGACTTATTCTCTGTGCCTCAGCTCCGTGCCTATCTGCCGGAAAATTTCGTACAACTGGTCCACAGGTACTTCTGGTAGGTTCACCTCAAGAGGATGAACCATCTGTACTTCCATAGGTACAGGGAACTTAATGCTTCCTGGCGGTATACGAACAATGTTCGTGCGGTCCCTTGCAATACTTTCTTCTCTGGTCTGTGAAGGGGGCTGCGAACTTTCTGCGACTGTAGTTGGAGCTGTCTGAATATGCATGGAAGCAGTCTTCTCAGTTATTGCCTTCAACTCTCGCAATTTCTTGTCAAGGCTGATGCGCATAAGATCCTGCGATGACTGAATCGCAGCGAATTTATCCCGCATCTTCTCCTGTATTCGGCTGGCGATGAGATCATACTCATCCTCTGTCATAATTGGTGCCTGCGGTTCGTCGAAAGTAACCGCCTTTGTTCTCTTCTTCTTTGCTCGCAGTGGAGAAGGGCCTTCAGTAACCTTTCTCTTAGAACCTATTGGTTCTTTCACTTTATCTTTAGGATCTACCTCCAGAACATCTTCTGGATCCTCAGCTGGGGGATCAACTGGAACTAGGCCAGAGGATAGATCATCATACATCTGTTTCATTTCCTCATCGAAACAATTCTTAATGGTGTCTTCAACTTGCTGGATTTCCATGCGATATGGGCCGGGGGCCCATTCCTTATGTTTCCTGAATCCCTTGGGTCGGATATAGGTTTTATCCCTGTCGACTTTAAATTCCATCTTGGACTGATAAAGATCAACGACCGGCGAGTCGACACGCGGAATCGTTGCTACGGATTCAAGCAATAGCGTATAATAGTCATGGAATACCATTGCGTTATTCTTGTGCTTCTCTGGGTGACTACTCGCCCAAAGATTTGAGTACCTCGAGCCTCTGCACGCCCCTGGTGCCAGTTGTGGAAACTGCGAATTGGGTGGCTCTTTCCATCCAATAAAAGCCATAAGGATCAGCAGCCACGAGAAGTGGAAGCTGTGAAGTGGATCCTGCTGCGCCTGCGCACAGTCTTGAAAGAAACTATTCAGCAAAAATAAACTCCAGTTGTAAGGTTTACCTTTTATGACTTCAATCGCTAGGCGGATAACTGAGCCTGTGACCTCCTTCGGCCTCACCTTGAGGAGGAGTTTTCCGGCCAACAGACTAGCAGTAAACCGCAAGGTGTCATCCTGTATTGAGTTGACATCGTAGGCGCGACCTCCTCTTTGCAGCTTATACTCTGCAACCTGCTTGGTTGAGAGCATGGTATCCTTTGTGGCGCCATCAATATTTATCTGTGGGTCGAAGCCAGTCTTCGACAGACCGGTAATGCGGTGAATAAGGTCAACATTAACATCTATCCGGTTACCCAACCATAAGTAACCACCATGCACACATGAAAGTAGCATCCGCACCACAGCATTTACCTCCGAGCCCCGTCCAAAGTGTGGAATCTCCAGGAGATTGAGCAGTCCCGACGGTGCTAAATGGCTTACATGGTCCATGGGGACGAACTCATCGCGCTCTGTCCTTGGGTTCCTCTGAATCGTCATATAACGATCGCGGCGGAATTGTGGGTACAACTTATAATCTCTCAGATTATAATCAGCAAACTTAACAGCATGCATATTCCCCCACAGGTTACCTTCTTCCTTCACTCGGTTATCCAGTGGTGGGAGTACGAGTTCATATTTAAAGTCTCTCGGAAGGACAATGGCTGGTGCATTTTCTATTCTTGGTGGGAAGTATACGGTAGCGACTGTGACTTCTTCCGGAAGTTCCTGCTCCGGTTCTTCTGACTCTGTGCTACTCGGGGTCTCGCTATACTCCATATTAGCTAAGGTTCTCGGTGACTGGCGTGTGGATGGAGAACCAGCAGCAACTTTCTTTCCTTTCTTCGCCACAACTGAAGTCATAGCACACTCAATTCCACCCCTTTGGAATCTCTGCAACACGTCTTCGAGAGGCTCGTCTGGCGCGAGGAACCTTCCCCTGTGGTACTCTGGATTGCCTATGATTGCTAATCTAATGCAAATCAGAGTCTGCAACTGTTTTTGGTTTCCCTGCTAAGAACTCTGCTAAGAATACGCTTGGCTCGGCTCAATTGCGCTCAACTCTTTCGGTGAAAATGACCAAGTAGCCCCGTGCTTTGAATAAGACGTGTATTTATCATAAGGCGGAATTTCAAATGGCAACGGACCAGTAAACTGGACCCGTTGGCGGCATTTAATGCATAGACAAGACAGCACCCCGCGCCCATTTATTGAAAACGCCGTTTGAAATTTCGCCGGGAAACTGTGCGCCGGAGTGGTGTCGCATCGGATTTTCCAAATCTAGAAGAATCGCCGTACTGCTGCCAAATCTTAGTACAACAGATACTTGTCAGCCGTGCAGTTAATGCTTGTCAGAAGGCGAAGTGACTAGCCCTCTGATCAATTCAAAATTTGGTATCGCATCAATCTGTTTTCTGTCCTCTGCGATACGATATCGCATCGTCTGGAAATGGAAAGTGCCAAAACTCGCCTCATATCAAAATTATCGCAACAACCAGGAAAGCTGGCTACGAATTCTTACCTCAAGTATTTCCCGGTGTAGACTCCTTAGGGTGCGATGCTTCATTTCAACTACACTGAACATCTGCACCATTTGCTTCCTTTCTGGGCTAGGGCTAGGAGGTGGCATGGCCTTCGCGATACAGCTTAAGCCTACTGCCATTGATCAAGGTAGGAAAAAACTCCCCACTCATAGTACGAAGCTGGATAGCACCTCCATCTGTTATTTGCTGGATTTGATATGGCCCTAACCAATGAGTTTTGAATTTTTTTAGGGAACTTTATAAACTTACTGTCATAAAGGAGTACCAAGTCTCCAAGCTGAAAGGTTTTGTTCTTGATATGCCTATCATGCCAAGCTTTTTCTCGTGCTTTCTGCACTTTTTGATGGAATCCTGCGATAAATCTGTCTTCCTCCAGATTGAGCAGCTGTGCCAATCTCTCCTCTAAAGTATCAGAATCAGCCATCTCTGTAAGCTGAGCAATCCTTAGACTGGGTAAGATGTATTCCATAGGCATAACAGCCTCTTGTCCATATACCAGGCTAAAAGGTGTGTGCCCTGTTAGTTTCTTGCACGTGGTCCTGTAAGCCCATAATACAGCATTAACTCTAAGGTCCCAATCATCCCTTTGACTGTTACAAATCTTTGTAAGGGCATGTTCTAATATCTTATTGAAAGCCTCCACCGTACCATTAGCTTGAGGGTGGTAAGGTGTACTCTTATGGTGCTGGATTTCAAATTCCTCTGTCAAGGCTTCTATGGTGCTATTCAAAAAATGTGTGCCTTGATCACTCATCAAAGTCACTGGGCATCCAAATCTAGTTATGATGTTTTCAAAAATAAATTGTGCTGCTGTAGCAGCATCGCAATTCCTGACTGGTTTTGCCTCAGCCCACCTGGTGAGGTATTCTGTTGCTGTAATAATATATCTCGCACCAGTTCGTTTTCCTGGGGGGTTAATAGGACCCACGAAGTCTATAGCCCACTTATCAAATGCGCGCAGCGTTATCTGTGGTTGCAACGGCATTTCATCTCTTCTGGAGGGCTTTCCCGTCCTCTGGCAGATATCGCATGATCTGCAAAACTCTTTACTGTCTTTATGTAATGTAGGCCACCATAATCCGGCTGCTAGGATTTTCTGAGCGGTAGGCTTCCCTACGAAATGGCCTCCTGCGATGCCCGAATGTGCTTCCTTAAGAATGGTCTATTTCTCGTGGGGCATAACGCATCTGCGCAAGATTTCATCTGGGCCCAACTTATAGAGGTGTCCTGCAATCAGGGTGAAGTCTGCTGCTTTCACCACTAATTGTTTCTTTTGTTGCTTGGTAAACTCAGGCGGTGCCCACCCTGTAGTGAGAAATTGAATTATGTCTCCATAATATTCGTCTGCGACCTGAATGGAGAACAATTGCGCATCAGGCAAGTTGTCCTCTAAGTTACTTGGTTCTTCACCTGAGTCTATCCTTGACAGGTGATCAGGTCCTGCATTTAGTCTTCCTGGCTTAACAATGATTTCGAAATCATATTCCTGGAACAACAATAGCCATCTGCATATTCTTCCCCCTAACACTGGCTTATTGACCAAGTACTTTAATGCAGAATGGTCGGTGAACATCTTGAACGGGGCCCCCAACAGATAGTGCCAAAATTTCTGTAAAGCATATACCATTGCTAACCCTTCTCTCTCTGTGGTGGTGTAATTCTTCTCAGCTGTCGATAATCTCCTGCTCGAATATGCGATAGGGTGGTCAATACCCCCTTCGCCTGGTTGCGTGAGAATAATGCCTAGTGCGATGCCAGATGCATCCACATGAACATGAAAGGGCTTGTTCCAATCTGGAAATACCAGAATAGGTGCTGTAACCATTTTTTCTTTTAGAGTGTCAAGACTCTTCTGACATTCCTCATTCCACTGAAATCTGATATCCTTCTTCAATAATTTCTCCATTGGTGCGGTAATCTTGGCATAACCTTTGATAAACTTTCTGTAATACCCGGTATGACCAAGTGTAGTTCTCAGCTGCTTTACTGAGTTAGGTGCTGGTAAATTGACAATGATGGCGATCTTCGCAGGATCTACCATCAAGCCTTGTCTGCACACAATGTGACCCAACAACGTACCAAAAGGCGTACAAAATATACATTTTTTTAAGTTAAGGGAAATCTGGTGCTGTCTACATTTTTCAAACATTAATCTCAGATTTCCTATGTGCTTCTTGACTAGTCCAAATACAGTCCAATCATCAAAATAAACTTCTAGAAATTGATGGATGTATTCCTTAAAGACAGCAACAACTACTCTAGAAAAAATTGCTGGGGCATTCTTAAGACCAAAGGGCATTACCGTATACTGAAAGGAGCCCCATTCTGTCGCAAACGTGGTCTTGTGCCTGTCGTCTGGATGGATTCTTATCTGGTGATAGCCTGAAAAGCCATCAGTAAATGAATAGATTTCTTGTCCTCCAACATTGTCTAAGACTTCATCAGTGAATGGTGTCGGAAATGGGTCATGCAGCGATGCATCATTCAGTTTGCGCAAGTCGACACAGATCCTGATGTCTCCTTTTGTTTTCTTTTCTTGTACTACCATGGGACTAACCCACTCACTTTCTTCAACAGGCTCAATGATGCCTGCTGCTAGCATCTTATCTATTTCATCTTTTACTTTTGCTTTATACCGCGGGTTCAACCTGTATGGACGTTGCTTAACCGGCTTAGCATCCTCCTTAAGCGGTATTCTCATGACTCCTAAGTCACCCACTATTCCCTTCATTTCTGTAAAGTTGGTAGGAAATAGGTCCTGATACTCGTGTAATAGGTCTGTGATTTGGCCAATTGTCTCATCATCCCAATAATCTCCAATAGAGGCAAACTTAGGGTCTGTTTCTGTGCCAATATTGCTCTTTTTAATCTTGATTGGTTCTGTTACAGCTGGGATTTCTAAGTGTGGACCTTCAACTTCACGCGTACCTTCTGTTTCTGCGATATTGATACTGCGAGGATCTTCATCCTCATCGCCTGAATCTTGTGTGCAGTTGTAACATTCCAGAGCATGTTCCATCTGAATAGCCCACTCGGGTTGCGAATCCGCTGGTAATGGGCAATCCTCAAATATTTTAGTCTTTATGATCTTCAAGGCCCGATCAATGCTTGGATACTCAGATTCAAAACTGAACGTGAGCAAAAAGTTTTCAATCATAATAGGCCATGAGATAGTTCCTTTTCTTAGCTCTGTTTCTGTATACCAGTTCCGTGGAACTGTATCCAGTGTGTGGATAAACAAATGAACCCATTCTTCTGCTGGAATTTTTAGCCAACTCTGTTCACAGATCATAATGTGTGTTCTGGGATCACTCTCCCCTGTGTATTTCCGCTGTGTACAGTCTCTTTCTTTAGAGAATCTAATGCGCATCAGTCTCTTACAATCGTACCATGATGCGATATGTTCCTTGTGTGTGTACCACCATCTTGCAGGTGTGGCTCGAACTGCAAGGTCAAAAACCTCCATCCTCTGCTCTTGAGGAATCTCTTGTTCAAACTGCTGCAAAAAATCATTGACGTCCGCTAATCCATCAAAAGTTGGAATATACCTGTTTTCTACCCCAATCCATCGCAGTGATTTAGTCATGAATGCGCATCTGCGAGTAGAAACTTCGTGGAGTCTATTTTGCCAATTCTCTAAGCCAACATCTGAATCTGATGTGCATGAGCTATCACATCTCCAGCTAATATGTCCATCAGCTGTAGGATCAATGTAATCTGTCTGATTAGAAGTCATTTGGTACAAATTTTCCATGTTATGCACCTCCTCTTCTGCTTTGATTGGCTCAATGTAGCGAGGACCCTGTAAAGGGTCTAGTGGTGCGATAACCCGGACTTGAGCATCTTCAAATGTCATCTGCCTTTTCTTCAAGTTGATAACAGCCTTGTTATCAAAATCCCAATCAATACCTAATAGAGCTGGATAGGGTTTGGTGTCACCAATAATCTCTATGATCTCAAAATCTGCATACGTGTGAACTCCGTCGATGTCCACTGGGACATGCGATAGACGACCCATCGGTGATATTCTCTGCTGATTAGCTAGTCTCAGATGGATAGGGGATCTGCTTAGTTTTGGACTACCCATCTGTTCCCATGTCTGCTTAGTCAAGACATTTACTTCTGATCCTAAGTCTAGGATAGCCTCATCCATTTCAAATAGTCTGATCTGCGCTGTGAGCCTCATCTCTCTTCCTGTCCTTGTATGGCCCATTATATGGTGAATAGTGCGCTGTGTATTGCTCAAGGAAGGGCTCTGTTGACATTGATCAATAACTTTCTGAAGTTCCTCTACAGCTTTCCCATTTCTTAGAAGTTTCAAACAACTCTGCAGGAAGGACTGTACACTCCCGGTCAATTCCTCTTCGTCGCATCTTCCAGATGTGCTAGCCTGCGGTATCTGCGCAGTACTAACATCATGTGGTGGTTTCCACGGTATACCCTGAGATGGTAATAATAGTGATCTGGACTGTGTCTGTTCAGCAAAGGAAGTCTTAGTTTGCTGAAATGCCTCCTTATTCTTCTGTAGATCGAGTGGGATAGGTTTTCCTGGAGCTTTGCGCACCCACTGCATTCCTGTCGTTTTTTTCGCATCCTACGATATGTTACTTGTGGAGAGACCACTGCGAGTTACAATATTGACTCGTGGTTCTGTTTCGTTCTGCTCAGCAGCGATAAACTGGATAGTCTGATTGGTTGCTGGCTTGGCGTCCTTGATCTTAGCTATCAATATGGGACACTCCTCTGTTGTATGATCATAAGATTTACAATACTTGCACGTTGTAGTAGGGTTCTGACAGTCTCTAGCGTAATGTCCTGTGCCTCCACAGTTATAACAGGTTATAGGTCCACGGCCACGGCCAGATTCATAGCCTCCTCCGCGTCCTCGGCCTCTGAAATTTCCTCCACGGCCTCCCTGAGTCGGATCAGTTTGTGGACGTACTGCTGGTCCAGATGCTTCTGACTGAACTCTGTAAAGGTCATGCTTTCTTTCTATCATTAACTCATAAGCTCTACAGTTGTTTTCATCATGTCCCACAGATTTATAGAAATTGCAATATAGGTTCTTTGGTGTCTGCACATATTTCTGAAGGAGAGGGCATTCCTGAGGACTGTGTCCTCTGGTTCTACAAATCTCACACCATGGCCCCTGGTTCTGCATCAACGGGTTAGGAGCTCCACTGGCGATATAGTCAACAAAGACAGGGCAGTTATCCTTACTGTGTCCCTGCGCTTTACACTTAGTACACCAAATTTCATGCGCAACCTCCTTTCCTTTCTTAATTTCATGCAGCTGTAAGGTGAGGTTAGCTAGCTGATTTTGCAGATTAGTGATACCTGTGCTAGTTTCTGCTAGAGGTGAAGCCTCTAGTTTCATTGCCATTTCTAATGCTTCATCTTGTGTATTTAATTTCTGTTGCATTAGCGGAAGTCTGATGTGTGGTAATATTGCTGCGATAAACCACTCTTTATGCTGTTGAGGCGCAAGCTCAAAGCTTACCTGATCAATGAGGGTTTTGAATCTCTGGTCAAAATCCCAAACCGTCTCCGTAGGCAATTGTTTAATATCTTTAAGTTCTGCTATGCACTGTGACTCGGATTTAGGTTTTTTAAACTCTTTAATCATAGCAGTTCTAACCTGTGCAAGCGTTCTGTTATGGCCAGTGGTATACTTCATATACCAAGTTAATGCTCTTTCTCTAAATGTGGTGGCCAGCTGGACAAGCTTGACATTATCGTCTTGTATTTGCTTAATGGTCCATATGGCTTCGCATAAGAACCAGTGCTGCTCAGGGTCCTCCGACCCTGTACCTTTGAATGTTGGTAGCTTCATATCATCTCCCATTCTGTTTCTAGATGGTGGGTTCTGGTTTGCTGTATTACTACCACTCGGCGGTGTAGATGTGGAGGGTGTAGCGGTAGTATGCGCTATGTGAGAGCTACTGGACGGGGTTCCTGCGGGATTATTCTGAGTTCCGACTGGTTTTTTAGGAGTCCTAGGGTTCTGAATCTGCTGTCTCGGGTTATCTGAGCTGTTTTCTTCAGAAGAAGATGAATCGTTGACTCTATATCTTTTACCACTACGTGTATGTCCAAGATACTCGTAATCACTTTCAGAGTCTACTGACATTACAATATCATGGTACTATTCATCTGAGAGTATATCCAGTACTCCTTTTTCATATAGTAATTGCTTAATGGACAGATTTAAAGAATTTAGGTACTTACCGCGATAACCCTTGAAGAAGTACCGTTCTGCTGCGCTGAAACTCTTTCTCTGATCAACCGCGAACTCTGTGATGAAGCCTTCCAGCAAACTCGCAAGCCAGAAGTCTACTGCGCGTGAGATGGGGTTATCGACACCTTTCAAGGTCTGAATCAGCTCTGCTGTCCAGACAACTTCTTGATTCTTCTTGAAACCGCTGTTGTCAGCAAGCTTTGATAACCAACCATATAACTCAATAGCATAGGTTACGAAGAATATCTCATGGAGATCTGTAAAAATGTGCTTCTGTAGCCAAGCCTCAATGCTCAGTCTAGGATTCTTGTTTTCTTTTACAGCAAACTCTCTTTCTTTTGACTCAACCCACTGGTTAAGTTCTTGCTTGGTAGGATGCCAACAGAACATCAGCTCAATGTGTTCAAACCGGCAACGGAACCATTTGTTGATCTGTGTTTTACTTTCTGGGTAGACCCGGGCTTGCGGTACCTTTTAGACCAACAGAACCCTTAGCTCACTGGCCCTTTCGGCAACAGGTCGCAGAAGCAACCTGAAGTCTCACCCGAAGTGATTCTAATGGGAGGCAGAAGACTCAAGTGTCCT
Organism: Larix kaempferi; assembly: GCA_027924585.1. NCBI lineage: Eukaryota > Viridiplantae > Streptophyta > Pinopsida > Pinales > Pinaceae > Larix > Larix kaempferi. The sequence continues at coordinate 29,999,091 of BSBM01000510.1, forward strand.
CAGCCAGGTTCTGAGGCATCCAGGGTGCTTAAACCCACCTTAACCCTTTCCACATAAGCTAACTTATCTCATTCTATTACTCCGGCTGTGCCTCTGTCTTATCGCATTACGCAGGGAGTGCGATAAGTCTTCCCCCTATGTGAGCCCGTCTAGCGATACCTAAGATATAGTAGGTGCAATATCTTCCCCTTCTTGTCCCTGCGGTACGCGATTCTTGACCACTTCCTGGATTAATACGTGGTTTCAGCTGTTCTTATCCTATTACTGCAGTTAGTAATATCATTTAATCTCCAAGCATAACCCTTGCTAATGAACTTGGCCCCTTGATATCTCGCAACAATGCAACTGAGTAGAGTATTAATTTGAGCGATGTCTAAGTGAACCATTCATGCATTATATTCAGTCCATACTCGCACATTATCCTCTGCTTAACAATTATCTAGTTCGCTAGGATTTTAGCTATGATTATCACAATTGTTATACATCAACCAGAACTTAAACTGATGACCATATACATTACTTATAACAGAATGAAGCATTCGTGTATAATAAAGGCAAGTGAATGAGAACAACAGCTACACAAATACAATAGCGCTACTTAGATAAGCACGTTGTTACTCCCAGGGTGGGAACTACGTCCAAGGGAACTGTGTTTCTTGTTAACAATCCTGAAGAATAAACACAGTTCCTTTCCAACTCTTTACAACAAGGGTCTTCTGGGTAACTCCACCTCAGTGGGAGCCCTTCTCTATAGACCTCTCTTCTCCTCCTGCCTCTTACAATGCACTCTCTTTCTTTCTCAATCCCAGCGGATTGCACAATCTCTCAACGGGTCGGCCCTTGTTCTCTAAGGGATGTTCAAACTCTGTATCAACAAAGACTTGACTACCCTCTACCTAATGGCTTCTATCACTATGTGGCCAACCCCTTATCATATAAAAAGACTCCTATATATAGATGGCCCGAAGGTCTCATCGCAGTTACAAAACTGTGGGCCTTATCCCAACAGTGACTCAACCCTAACCACTTACAGTCAACTGGCTGTACTTCCATAGCCGCCTCCTGTCTCGTCGCCGCTTCCTGCAGTCCTTAGTCTTTAATGCCTCGGCCCGTCGCTTCTTCTTGGTTCAAGCAATGCTGACTGTAGTCCTTCTTCTTAATGAGGGTAGCTGAACCCTCTCTTCATCTTCGGCGCCTTTATTACGGTGGTTGAGCTCTCCCTTCGGCCTCTTCTTTGTACCACATGCTTTGACTTTTCTGTACCTATCGCCGTGATTCCAGTCGGAATTTGCGCTACGGCGATATCTTTGTCTTACCGCCAAAATTGGTACTTTCTCTCCAAAATTAGTTATCCTTCCCAAAATTAGCAGCTTCCTAAATGCTGCAGAAGTTCTCTCCAACAATCCGTTGTTAGGATCATCAAGCAGCCTTTCTTCTTGGATAGAGTTAGGCTTCATTAAGGTTCATTATCATAGTTAAGAGCTTCAACATACCATATCATCAATGAATTAGTTCAAGGTGTAATGGCCATGTCATTATTTAAATTGTTTAAGGTCTCCATGTCAACATTGTGCATTCATCACAAAGTAATAGGACTTTCATGTAATGTATGGGCTTCTTCATCATCATGTTCAGCATCAAAGGTTTCTATAAGAGCAAGGGCTCCATCATACATCAAGTCTTCATCACCATAATCAATGGTTCCACATAAGAACATCTTCAAGGTTCAAAGGGCTTTAACATATCAACCAAGACTTCTTCAACAAACTTGTGGGTTTAAGGACCATCTTGCGGGTCCAAATCTTCTTTACCATTCATATGGGCTTCTTCATCAAGCTACATACAAGCTCCATCATGATCATATAATGTCCAAGTGCCATCACCCCATCAAGCCACAAATGACCACATAATGGGTCATTTGGACCACTTAAGCCACCTAGTGTTACAATGCCCAAATTATCATGTTCTATTTGCCATGTCATCAACCTTAATTACTCCTTCGCAATTATTGGCTTGCCATCAATGACAACCATGCTCAACAAACTCCCCCTTTGTCATTGATTGCAAGCTCTCTTCAAATACTCTCCCCCTTTGACATTAATGACAAAGGGTCAAACATTTATCCATCAAAGAATTCACAATGCCCCTCCAAAAAATTGTAGTTTTGAATACTTTCATTCCCTCTTTTATATAGACTGCTTCATTTCCATATGTTGTTGCTATACTCTTGTTAATGATAGAATCTTTCAAACTTTACTTGTGACTTTTGGATGCCTTTAGGAAGATCATTTGCCTTCAGTATGACTCTTTATTGACTAAGCTATCTGCTTCTTTTATGCCTATGAAAGTGCTTGAAATATTCCTGATCAGATTTGTTTAACACTTGATAACCATCAATACTTGAGCTTAAACTTTGAGCCTTCAAATGCCTTCAATATGGCATCGTTGTATCACTATCAAATCAATTGTAATGTCATTGTTGTCACAAATCTTTGACAAGTTTAACTGTCAGTTATCATATCAATTATGTCCCAAAAGCATGAGTGAATATTCATCCTTAAGGCTACTTGAATAGTCCTACTTATTGTTCATTGAACTTCTTCAACTTCTGACTTCAAATGTATCCAAGGACAAAATTTTGATCTTACAAATATGCCTAAGATTGCTTGTAAACAGTTCCTCATTTTATGCTTCTGCCAGCAGCTCTAAGATGGATGCTTTATATTGGACTTTGAACTGCTTCTTTACCTCTCTCTATAGCACTCATGGCTACTATTCTTTTCCTTTTCTTTTCATTGTTGTTGATTTTCCAAGGACTTCAAATCATCCCAAAACAGACTTGAATCTTTTACACGTACTATTGTTGTCTTGTCTGGCCTCTCAAGAAAAATGCTCGATCTATGTCCCTATATCTCTGCTCCAAAAAAATTTGAATTCTTCAGCTGGCTAGGGCATTCATCATTTACCTTTGTCTTCCATCTTCACTTCACTGTCTTTGTATGCCCGAAATTTAGTGCTTGATGATTTGTTCAAAGCATACAACAGATCCAGTCTTATAATTGATCAGCCAGACACAATGAATATTGATTTACATTTGAACCTTCTCAAGTGTTGCGTTTTCATCAGGACTTTTGTAGTTCATTGGATGCTCCCCCTATCAATGATATCATTAAAGGTTTGCTCATGTGAAGTTCTAATCATATGTTTCCCATCATAAAAGGTCTCGATAACCAGTTGGATTATAACCAACTATGTCATACAATCATATTCCAACAACAAGTGTTTCCTGAATACATTCTTTATCAATCATATCCAAAACTAGAGAGAGTCATACTCAACAATCATCTAGTAAATTCATAAAAGGTAAGCATGTATCAAGGACAATTGTCCAAATATCACCATGTTGCTTCACTTCATTTGCTAACCATACTCCCCCTATTAACATGTCGGTTGTAACCATGATCCTTGGATCTGTTTCTTTTCTTGGAGTAGCCATCACCTACTCTTCCTCACCTTTGAGTCCATCCACCTATCTCATTGAACTCAAGGTGCTCCAAGGTCTTTGAGGGACCTCAAACATGGCTTTCCATATGGCAGCCATCTTCTTTGCATTGATCAACTTCTCCTAGGTGAAACTGTTCAATCTTCTTCACCCATACTTGTTTCTTGGCACTTGTCTTGGCATTTGCCCCTTCATCATTATTTGTATTCCTTGATTCATTATCTATTCTAGCTTATGTGTATGAGGGACTCATCATGGGTTGTCTTCTTGAACTTGCACAGTCTTGGGCTTTATGACCAAATCCACTGCAACTATAACATCTCATAGTACGGCAATGTGCAGCAATGTGGCCAACATGATTGCATGTCCAGCATCTAATTGTATTGTTGGGACTTCCAACACTTATTATTTCATAGAATCTACAAACCATAGCCTTTGTGACCAAAATCATTACATGAATAGCAATAACCATTAAAACCATCTTCATACATGAGTGCTTGATTCCATCTTGAAGTTGTTTCTCTTTTGAATCTACTTTGAGGAGTGGGACCAACTTCTTGATGTCTATCTGATCTTTTGAAATCTTATTTATGTTGTGCAGGTTCTTGCTGAGGAGTTTTGCTTCCATTTTTGGACATTGAAGACCTTACTTCAGGAGTCTTAGGAGACCATGTGCCAACCTCAAATTTTCCTTCTTCCTTGTTGTAGCCAAGACCGTATTTGTCAAATGGAGATCTTTGACAATCCAAGATCTCATCCAAGATAGATGAGTTGTTTTTGAATTTGACATATACATCAGACTTTTCACCTTTCTTCCTGAGTTCAAACACCTCCATTTCAAGCTTCTGGCAACTCATCTCCTTTTCATCCAACTAATTCTTCAAGACTTCTTCTATTCGTTTGGCTTGTTCCAGCTGAGTCTTCAAATCAATATTGGCCCTTCTTGTTTCTTCAAGATTTTATGAATCTTCACTAGGATTTCCTTGACTAGTCAATTTGGCGTTTAATCTTCCAATTTCATCTTCTTTGTCTTTTAGCTCATCTTGTAAATCTTTTTTCTTGTGTTTCAGTTTCTTGAGCAATACCATTGTCTCCTTTTGGTATTTTTCGAAGGATCTCAAAATTTTCTTTTTGAGCCTCATATTGTATTTGAGATCAATATCCATGAGGGTACATGCAAATGCATGATTGGCTTTCAATAGGTCTTTCTTATCATCTTCTATAAGTAGAATTCCAACATCATCACATTCAGAGCTACTACAATTAGAAGAATCCTTACATTCCTTGATGTTTGATGCTTGCACTTCTTTCTTCACATCTTCAGTGGGCTTGACTTTCGTTTCCTTCTCTGTGTCTTAGTTTCTTCTTTGGTACTACCTTTCCATCTTAAAACATATGTCTCTGGTTGAAGTGTGTTCTCCTACACTCTCTTTGACAAAGCTTGAGAGTCCATCCACCGTAAAATTCAAGGCAATGGTGTTGTCCTTCTTGGCATCTTTTTGTGCAGTTGTCTTGGTCTTCTTGTTGGATGGATTGGGTGGATTGATCACAATCTACCAGACACAAAACTTCTTCAGATAAGCTTTCACCTTGCTTCTCCATCCAAAGTAATCTGTCATATCAAATACTGGAACTTCATCATTTGATAACTCTGCTTGTCCTTCCATTGTGTGTCCACGGATCTCCTCAAGCTTGCTAAGCTCATGGTGAAGGCCCGCTCTGATACCAATTGTTAGACAGAATGGCACACTGAGAGGGGGGGTGAATCAATGTGCTAGTACTTCTAGCAATTTTCACTTCTCAAAAACTTAGACAAAGTTTATCATTCACATTAAGCTACATCAACATTCATTAATTAACATGTCATCAACATAAATCATAAGAGACACATCACACATCACATATAAAGTAAACTTTATTTATAATTGTATATGAAGTACAATGGAAGACTTCAATTGTCGTGATTACAGCAGCACCAACTAACCAAAGAGCACCAACTCCTATTCCAAGGCCCAACCTGGTTTTCTTAGCACCAACTAAGAAGTGGTGAGGTGTCCAAACCTCAAAATGCAAGGCTCATCTTTCCTTCACATAGTGATCACTGTCATCAACTCAATTCACTACCATCACTAAGTATCATCACTGTCATGTACATGTATTCACTGTCTCACTGTCATAATCACAACTCATTCAACTTCTGCTCAACATCAACCTTCTCAAAGTTCACTATCAAACCAAACATAGTGATCTCCAATACATATGTATCCTCAACTGTCTTCGAACATCTTAACTATCTTTGGATTCCTGTGGGTACTTCATCTATTAGTAAAATCAGAACTTGTACAAGATAGACGATTTTCACTGTGAGAACCTGAGCTTAGAGCTTCTTCAAAAATATTTCGGATGCCTACATTGTGATGAGTTAGACCAAACCAACCTTCTGTGAGCTACTACTCTTCACTTCACTATGGCTCCTACTGTGCAACCTGAGATCTGAGTTATGATCTTGCTCATCTATGACACCCAAATTCAGTGTCTATCTCCTTGACAAAGTTAGGAGCACATGAAATTCGACCTGCTACTACTTCTCTGAGAAAATCAAGATTGAAGGAAGGAGTCCAAAAAATTTAGTCCCAAAAATTGCACAGTTTGACAGTAGGAAATTTCATAGGTTTAGACAGACTGAGATTACACAGTTAGTTAGCTACTGCTCAAGCTAGGGATGCCTTCAACGAGCTTCTACTTCTTCACTAGATGCCTTAAGTAACCAACCAAAACTTCAATTGTTGTTGTAGATGCCCAAAATTATTTTTTGCTACAGCTGCCTCATTGTGTACCCGAAAATCTCATAGCTAATCCGAAAATTAAGAGCTGTGTATTCATGTTTAAAAGATGTTTGAAGGTATATTTATATAGGTTCAACTTGGATCTTTACTGAGCCGACCTGCTATGCAAAAATATATATTTGTTATTTGTTATTTAATAGAAAATTGTCTTCTAAAGCTGAGCGGACTTTTCATTTTGGTCAATTTAATATTGATTAAAATCTTCATTAAAATCCCTTGTTAGGATCATCAAGCAGCCTTTCTTCTTTGATAAATTTAGGCTTCATTAAGGTTCATTATCATAGTTAAGAGCTTCAACATACCATATCATCAATTAATTAGTTCAAGGTGTAATGGCCATGTCATTATTTAAATTGTTTAAGGTCTCCATGTCAACATTATGCATTCATCACAAAGTAATAAGACTTTCAGGTAATGTATGGGCTTCTTCATCATCATGTTCAGCATCAAAGGTTTCTATAAGAGCAAGGGCTCCATCATACATCAAGTCTTCATCACCATAAATCAAGGGTTCCACATAAGGACATCTTCAAGGTTCAAAGGGATTTAACATGTCAACCAAGACTTCTTCAACAAACTTGTGGGCTTACGGACCATCTTGTGGGTTCAGAGCTTCTTATGGGCTTCTTCATCAAGCTACATACAAGCTCCATCATGATCATATAATGTCGAAGTTCCATCACCCCATCAAGCCACAAATGACCACATAATGGGTCATTTGGACCACTTAGGCCACCTAGTGTTCCAATGCCCAAATTATCATGTTCTCTTTGGCATGTCATCAACCTTAATTACTCCTTTTTCATTAATGCCTTGTCATCAATGACAACCATGCTCAACAAAAACCATTGGTGGTTTAGGTTTGACAACAACGATGGTCCAGACCTGAAGAAATAATGAAACAATAGCCTAGTAGCCCAAGTGGGTGTCTTTTACCTCCAAGAATGATGGAAGAATGGGATATCTCACACTATTTATATGTATGGTTGAGACTAGCCAAGTGGCACAAAGTTTGATGGGAACTAGCCACTTGGCATCCATGCGGTTGGACACTTTTCCCCCTTTTCTAAGGAGAGTTGGACAAGTGGCATACTTGGAATTGGATGTATCTTTTCCCCCTCCAATCCTAGGATTAGGATGATCACTCTTCCCCTTGTGGAAGGATAGCCCCCATCTCTTCTTCATCCTTCTTGGTCTGCAGTAGTCATGTGTTTTATATAAAATGTACATAATTACATTGTTCTAGTTTGGCTTCTAGCCATATCATCCATATTTACATAATTACATTATGGGGTCAAAATGGGGTGTTACATTATAAGTTATAATACATTCCTATTTTTTGAGCAATATTTTAAAAATAAAGCACTAACACAAATGCTAAGATTTTGAAAAGGATGTTGATACTTGTAATATAAGGATGTTGATAGTGATAATATATTGTCAAATTGATTTAATACTAAAACATTATTCTAACTAGGGTTTGTTTGATATCTAAAATTTAATTATTGAAAGGTGACTTAATTATCGAGGGTAATATTTTTAAGAAAAAATCATTTATGTAGGGAACAAGTTTAAACAAGACCTTCAAAAAATGGCATAGGTTTAGAGAAGACCTTCAAAAAAAAGTTCTACAAATAGGGAAATTTCAACACTAGTTGCTTGAACTAGGGTTATGTAAGTGTTATACCTCATTTTTCCATTTTTGGTCATGTATGCTTTACCACCATGGGAAGTGTGAATAGGCCAAGTTATTATTAAGAAAGCCAAAGAAGAAGTAGTACAATACATAATTATACCTGAGCTATATTCGGCAACGTCTCCTCCTAAACCTTTCAACGAGCCACCTTTGAGAACCTTGAGAACACAAGGACTCCTTCACAAATAGATCTGTAACTATATTTTATACTCAACCTCTATGTGTCTATTCGGCAGCGTCTCCTCCTAAACCTTTCAACAAGCCACCTTTGAGAACCTTGAGAACATAAGGACTCCTTTACAAATAGATCTGTAACTATATTTTATACTCAGACTTTATGTGTCTAATCTCAAAACCAAAGAGCAATGGCCTTGATATAGGGTGAAAAATCCCAACCACCATGGAGAAAAGTGTGGATCAAGAGAGGATATCATGGATCTCATATCTCCCAACAATCTTCATAAGGAAAAACAAGATTGGATCTCGAAGGGATGATGAGATTCTCAAGATTAGGGATCCTAGATCTAAGGCACAACAAGCTAACCAAAATCATCGTGCCCTAGACACTGAGCAAAGCGCGATATAGTTGTAATTTTCGCGCCCTTTTAGTGGAGCAAAGCGCAACAATTTCGTATTTTCACGCCTCCATAGTTCAGCATGGCACGGAAATTCCTCCATGAATGGTTGAAAGTGGTTAGGTGAGGTGGGATTCGGCTCCAATAAATTGGGTGACTTCTCCAACTTAGGTGGATAATGACTTTATCATACAAAAATGGGTTTAACACACTTAAGAGGTTATGAAATTCACACTTCCCATGGTGGTAAAGCATACATGCCCAAAAATGAAAAAATGAGGTATAATAGATGCCCCCTAAAGTGTGAGGTCGAAAAATTTTGATTGCCGAAACACTTTACTAACTTGTAGATTTTCAAAGGATAACCGGAAGAAAGGTCGGAGGAGAGCTAGATCGACATACCTATATCATCGACAATGTGAGAAAACCCATGCTCGGAACAACTGACTCAAAGAATGGCTACCGACCAATACATTGCAGATACATCATGGTACTAACTCAACACATGAATGAAATCATGGCTACTAGATCACAAGCATAGATCCATGATATGAAAACAACACGCCCACGACCAATACAAGAGTGGATTTGTGTGACAGTACATCAGAGAGGTCACCAACATGATGCCTATGTGGAAACTTACTCAATGAATCACCATCGCAACCTGGATATAAACTTCAGAAACATCTAGGGTCTTCTACCCGATCCTAAATCGATACAAGTCTAACCATGTGATTACAAGGTGTTGAAGTCGAACATGGAAGAAACCACTTGATTACCATTCAATGGTGTGAACCGTTAACAAGCGCAAGGGAAATCACCAATGATGACAATGATCCCCAAGGTATCATAGTACATCCCGAAAAAATGCGAATAAATGAGTTGAGGTCGAGCATCTGTGCGATCATTCAATCAGAGGTCAATGATGAAAATCTACTGTCAAATACGAGGAAACCTGCCATTGAGGCATGCAAGTACCAATGTACTAAAATGGTCCCTAAGTCTAAATCCTGGATGATGTGTTGAAGTCGTCAGGAATAGACTCGTCGAAGGAGGTTCATAATGAATCCCACATCATCGACACGAAACCGACAAGATGAAGTAATGAATCAGATGACTATGGACTGACATAAGGATGTAAAGGCTAACGATATTGCAGAAAGTTGACTCATGCTGACACTTTCCTTTGAACATATGGCGGCATGACATACAACTTGGCAGTATGGACTTAAAGAGGCAAAAACCAAAACGTGACATGACTATAACTGAGGTGTTCTTTGGATGACTCAAAGAAGGAAGACGATTTACCACTTTAGTCATCACCCAGAAACATACTGAATACCCGATTGTAGGACAAGATGCGGACATATGCCATGTCCAAAGGTAACGAGTCCCTAGCTGCCAAAAAAAAAAAACTCAGCTTATTCCCCCTGTTTTCCCCCATCATGTTTGACGAGTACCCCTTTGTTTTTTAATGAGCTTGAGGATAACAGATGCTCAATATAGTTCATCTTTAGATGAATCCAACCTTGCACATTTTACAAACCCAAGGAAGGAGAGGCTTGGTCCCATAAGGATCCTTCGATGTTTAATTTTGCAATTCCAAAGAAGGTAAACTCAACGATTTTTCATGTTTAGGGAGTTTGAAATAACCTAAAGAATACTCCAAAGCTTGACTTTTTCGTAAAAGTTAGTCCTCGAACCCGAAAAAGTATAAATTAATATCCGGAGGAACTCTCCTAGCCAAAGGTTGACTAACGTATGTGTTTTTTCGTAAATGGTCTAAACAGTCCTAAAAAGGGATAAACTATCACCGAATAAACGACCTTTCAAATACTTTTACAACTGTGAAAGAGACAAGTTCACTTGGAAATCATTTCTTATTTCGAGAGTCTGAAAAAGAGCCTAAAGAAAACTCCGCGAGGTTCCTTTTTCGTGAGTTAATCACCCTAGTCCGAAAAAGAGATAAAATAATACTAAGTTGGTACTTTCCTCATCGTTTTATGAGCATGAGTAAAGCAGACTGAGCTCGACACTTTGTAATCAATTTTAATAAGCATGACTCAAGTGTGAAAAGCGCTTGGAATCTCTTTCATATTTCAGATCCAAAGCATGAAAGGGAGAAACTGAGCTCGAAAAAGGTCAACAAATAACTCCATTGGTATGAACACCCTTAATGAACCTGCCCAAACCTGGTCAAAGACCGTAGAAAATAACATTAGAAGATAAAAATATGTGTAAAAAGGCCTTAAACAACGGTCATGCAAAAATAGTTAAAAAACAACTAGTTCCATTAACATAAAAAGTAAATAAGAATGTAAAACAAGGATCTTGTTTTACAGTTAGGGTTGATTAAGGTTAAGGTTAGGTGGGGGGAGGGGAGGAGAAGGAGAGGACGAGGGTTAGCTTTTTTTTTGTATTTTTTAATTCAATTTTTGTTTATATTTATATTTTTTTGTTTAATTTTGTTTGGTTTTTAGGTGGGGTTAGGTGTTTTTTTTTAATTTAAAATTCAATCGTTTTTTATATGTTTTTTAATTTTATTTTAATTGTAATTTTAAATTCAAAATTTTTATATTTTTTTTAATTGAAACTTTTATATATTTAAAAAAAAAAATTCAATTGTTTTTTTAAATAGAAACTTTATATATATATATATATATATATATTAATTAGTTTGATTTTTAAATTTTAAATTTTTTTCTAAGTTTTTATTAAATTTTCTTTTTTAAATGGTTTGGATTATTTTGAAATATTTTTGAAAATTTTTATTTTTAAAAAAATTGATTTTTTTATATTGTTTTTTAAATTTTTACAAAGTGGTTTTACGTTTTTTTTTAATGTTATGTTTTTTTTTTTTTTTTTAATTTTAATGTTGTGTTTTTTAAAATTTGTTTTTTTTTAATTTGAAATTTCTGTGTCATTTTAATTTTTTTTTTTTTTTTAATTGTTTGTTTATAATATTTTTCAAGGTTGTAAATGTTTTTTGAAAATATTTTTAATTTTTTTTTAATAATTTTTGCATTTTTTAATTTTTATTTTTTTGAATTTTTATTTTTTGCTATGAGGTCTTTAGAGTTGTTTTTTAGTGTCTGATACAAAAATATGAATTTTTATGGTTGGAGTTCTCAATCTTTGTATTTTTTGTTTTATAGTATATTGTGTTTCTTCTTGTGCACCAAAATATTTTATAACTTCTATGTTTTATGGTTTAATATATGATTTTTATTATTAATAATATCATAAATTCATTTATTTTAAATAGAAAAAGATATGAAATAATTTCTTGAATAATTTGTATTTAATTAGTTGCTAGTTTTATATAGTGTTACTAAAAGATTAAATAAGTGCAATTTTAAATTATGATAAAATGATATAATAATGTCATTTTTTGAAAAAGTGTGCTACCGGTAGCATTAGTTTTTAATTTAAAGTTTGATTTTAAGGTTTTTGCAAACAACAATAACAATTGTTTTGGTCCATTTCTATATTTGTTACCCCAAATCAAAACGTGGTGTTACCAGTAGCACCACTTTTTGAATTGGGGTTTTTTTTGGTGTTTTTTATGCAAAAATATGAGTTTTATGGCTAGAATTCTTGTTTTGAGTATAAAGTTCTTGTTTTGAGTATAAAGTTCTTGTCAAGTTGTATAACTTGTTGCAAGTCTAGGATGGTGCGTGTATACCATATGTTGGTATACCATATGAGTGGATTATGTTGATTATATACCATGGGAGGTTTCGTAGCCATAGAAAACTTTTTTTTTCGACATTCACATGGAATTCATCAAGAATTTAAATGGAACATAATTTACCTGAAGGAAATCCTTAAAGACCGATGGTTGCAATGCTTATGCATTCGAGTGGATGGTTATTCCTTTATATGAGCTTCAAGGTTTGATGATGCCTACATGTTTGAGGTATGAGATACAAGTGCCAAGTCAAACCACATATAGACTTTGTTGATCAAGGGTGTCTTCAATTCAAGGTGGATCATTAAGACAAGTACTTGTTGAGGGGGGGCAGTGGGATTAATAACTCCTACTTGTCTTATGGAACAATGTGTGATACTTATGATTGTAAAAGTGGGTTATGTTTTGCTATTTTATTATTTATTATGATGTGGAGTTTGCCTCCACTTAATATTAGGAGGTTGTTTAATCTAGTTGAATGTGAGAGATTCTCTTCAACTGACTATATATTTTGAATAGCTCATAAGCATGTTGCATTGGGAGAATGAATTAATAACCAATTGCTTAGGATCCCTTAAAAGTCCATCGACTATTATTTCTACAAACTTTTTGTGAAAATCCTCACATCAGATCTAAGAGCTGATGTATACCTCACAAGAAAGATTATGATTAAGCAGGAAGATAGAAAAGAGTGGTCAATGCAATGTAAATGAGCAATAGAATAATAATACAGTAGAACTCAGATAGAAGCAAAATAACTTCACACACACTAATTCATTAATCACAAATGGACAAATAAATAATACAATGCATGAGGATTCAAATGCCAAGGTGGCAATTCGAATTAGCCTTCATGGAGTGATCAAAAGATCATTGGAGTGTCATCAAAGCACAACTACAAGTCTTCATCATCATCAGTGGAGTCATCAATGCATACGTAATTGTCAATCATCATTCAAACTAAATCTAACTGAGTGTGGTAGGTGTAACTAGCACATGGAGGCACTAACTGAATGAAGGAGGCTCAGTGGAGGGTGCATGAGGAACTAACTAGAGTCAGAATGGGCAGTCTAGTCTCACTGGAGGTCCATCGGAGTGATAGAATCAGTTAAGAGTCAGTCTAGCCTTAAATCAAGGAAAGAACTGAAGATAACTTAAGTACAACTGAATGGTAGGTGAGAGAGGGTGCATGAGATGCATGTAACTGCATGCAGGGCGCACTAAGCACTAGGAGGGATAAAACTGATCAGTGAGAAGCTCTCGGGGCTAGGTGCTGGGACTAATGACTGGGATGCATGCATGCATGTGGAAATGCATGCAAAACTGAAAAAGCAAATAATGAAAATGCTTGTAGGACTAGGATGGAGTATAGGAATATCCTAACACCCCCCCTTAATCCATCCTGGGCCCTGGTAACTGAGACCAAAGGTCACCCAATACAATGAATAATAATAACAGTCAATAAACCGAGGAAATGGGGAAAACCTCATGGGAAAAATACCCCACCTAAAAATAGATTGTAGGGCACACACAAAAAATAAATGCTCCAAACTCAAGCAAGTGTGATGTTTGGTCATGTCTGGAGGTATCTTCTTCTTGGGAAGAAGTGGTTCATGATCAAAAAGTATGTGCTTGTACTTGCTCTTCAGATCGAATGTGATGAGAACAAATCCAAAAGTATGAGAATAATCCTTAGAACCTGTTATTCGAATCAACTGAGGTAGGATCAAAAACATGAATGTGTAGATAGTCTTTTCTTTTCTCCTTCGAACCATCATGGATGAGATTATGCTCAAAAGAACCATCAAATGTCAGTGATTGCTTGGAATCCAAATCAGATCCAAGACTTGAATCATAGTTGCTTAAGATCTCCTTTGAACCATTTAAGGTGAGATCTAAACCAGTAAATGCATGAGAAATTATCCCAAGTGAATGGCAATGGTCATCATCTTCAATAACCTTCTGAGAGCATGAAATAATGATCTTACAGTAGTAAATAAGAGGTGAGTGATCAAGGAAAGCGAATGCATTATCTCCAATGGCTGAATTGACCTCCGAAACATTCAGTAGATCATTATGCAAACCAACAGACTCTGGTGCAAGAGAAGATTTAAGAACCTCTGCAATTTCTAGAGTGTGAGTTGGCACAAAATTCGAAATAGAATAAATTTGGAGCATGAATGTAGAATCCGCAAGTTCTTCTTCTTTGTGGCTAACTTCAATATGAGATATGTTTGATACTGATTCATGATCAATGAGATCATCAAGGAGGGCGAATGCATCACTGGGCTTGCTCTCGAAAGGGTTTGCAACAATCCCTTCATTCTATTTGCCAAATATTTCATCCAATTGGGCCCATAGCTCTTTTGGAGATTCAGCAGAATCAATCAAATGGTGTACCATGCAACGAGACATAGCATACATCATGATTGCATAAACACTATCACCTTTATTTAACCAGTCATTCTCTTCTTCGAAGGATTTGAACTCTCTTTCAAAACAATAATCAAAGAGATCATGGCTCTTCAAATGTGCTATCATTTTTTGTTTTCATTCATCATAGTTGAATGGAGAAAGAGGAGGGATTTCTTCTGAATTCATGGAAGCTGTAGAAGACCTACAAAAACAATAGAAAATGTCTGCAACTGTTACTGCTACAAAAAATGCAGAAACTGCTGCAACTGCTGCACTCGAAATCTTGATAATAACCTGTAAAAAACTCTCAGGAATGGAGATAGACAATACTCTCAACATGCTCTAATACCATGTGAAAATCCTCACAGCAGATCTAAGAGCTGATGTATACCTCACAAGAAAGATTATGATTAAGCAGGAAGATAGAAGAAGAGTGGTCAATGCAATGTAAATGAGCAACATGATAATAATAATACAGTAGAACTCGGATAGAAGCAAAATAAATTCACACACACTAATTCATTAATCACAAATGGACAAAGAAATAATACAATGCATGACGATTCGAATGCCAAGGTGTCAATTTGAATTAGCCTTCATGGAGTGATCAAAATATCACTGGAGTGTCATCAAAGAACAACTAGAAGTCTTCATCATCATCAGTGGAGTCATCAATGCATAAGTAATTGTCAACCATCAGTCAAACTGAGTCTAACTAAGTGTGGTAGGTGTAACTGGCACATGGAGGTACTAACTGAATGAAGGAGGCTCAGTGGAGGGCGCACGAGGAGCTAACTAGAGTCAGAATGGGCAGTCTAGTCTCACTGAAAGTCCATCGGAGTGATACAATCACTTGAGAGTTAATCTAGCCTTAAATCAAGGAAAGAACTGAAGATAACTGAAGTACAACTAAATGGTAAGTGAGAGAGGGCACATGAGATGCATGTAACTGCATGCATGGCGCACTAAGCACTAGGAGGGCTAAAATTGATCAGTGAGAAGCTCCCGGGGCTAGCTAACTGAGGGCTAGGAGCCGAGACTGATGACTGGGATGCATGCAATTGCATGTTGCATGCATAAATGCATGCAAGACTGAAAAAGAAAATAATGAAAATGCTGGTAGGACTAGGATGGAGTATAGGAATATCCTAACAGTTTTATATAGTAAATTTAATGTCCAATTGAACATTTAAAATAAAACATGGCATTTCTTTTATTTCTATGTTGTGATATAAGCTTTATGTAGCAACCTATTTGGTTTTAATGATATAAGTGAACTGCGCCACCACTTCTCGAAGAGTTTCCTTCCACCATGAAAATGGTTTTATATTTTGAACCTAGTTGTACATTAACTAGCACAAATCCATCTTAAACCTGTATCTATCAAACACCCAGATGGATCAAAATTTTCAAGGTGTAAATTCCTTTTTATAAAATGATGAAAAAAATTACATAAAAAATTGATCTCTCTAGGTGGTGCTTGATCAGGGTGTATGTATACAAATTTTATTTTGTTGTTAGCTTTTGTGTAATGTAAAATTTAAAATTGAGCCAACATAAAAAATTTGGCAAGGTATCTATGTGACAATAGCCCCCTCATACTACACTAGAAATCACCTCTATTCTTGGTACAATTGCACTTATAAAGAATGGCTATGATTTCTATATCCATGGAAAACATATTATATCATTGACAATATGAAATGATAACGAAAGAAAAATATGTCCCATTGGTACATTAAAAAAATGAACACTTCATTATTGAATGTGGAGTTCTATCCATTTGTAAGCTTGAATGGAAGTACGATGCAATTATTCCTAATAGAGCACACATTAAACTTGCCACGTGTTTCATATTTCATTAACGATTGACTAAGCATCATGCAATATCCCAAGGATTGCAATATATGTTGGATATAAACAATCTCATTGATTTGGGAATGAAATTTGAAAAGTAATATTTCAATTTGAAGAATTATTATCTATTTAACTTTTCTATGTTGATAAGTTAAAATTAATTATAATTTTTGGAGCAAAATTTGAAGAAAAGAAGACATAAATATTTACTATAAACATTGCAAAAAAAATCAATGTATATTTCTACCAAAACAAATATATAACTGTAACAAAATATTTACAAGTTTTAATTATTTTTCAAATTTGATCAAATTCTAAAAATAGGTACTAGTGAAAACTTAATCTTCTATATCAAATTTTGAGAAATTATACTAACCAAAAGTTCCATCTTTTATATATATATATATATATATAATCTTAAAAAATTTAAAATTATATACTAGTAAAAGTTCCATCTTAAAATATATGTATATGAAGTAATCTTAAAATATAAGAATATGAATAAATTATTATATTTAATAAATATTAAAATTTCTTTGATATAGAGAACAATATAAGAAAATAACATTCTTCTAATTATAATAATGCCAAATACATATCTAATCACTTCTAATATTTTCTTTTTAAATAAATATTTAAAACTTTTAAAATATATTATATATATATATATATGAAATTTAAACCTAATATTTAAATATCCAACAAATAATCTAAAACATTATATTATTCATTTAACTTTACATCCATGTTTTTTCATGCGATAGATTAAAGATAGTTTAATAAATGTGTTAAAAAGGAACTTGTAGAGAAAGTGATTAATAAACTTTGGACACATAATTTTTTAAATCAATAATATCAAATATCAAAATGATATTAATCTGAATTATAATAAAAAATAATTCAAAAGAAAAAAACCTAGTTAAATCAATAATATCAAATATCAAAATAATATTAATCTGAATTATAATAAAAAATAATTCAAAAGAAAAAAACTTAGATGATTACATAATTTGAAAAAAATACAAACTTAGTTACTCGTAAACTATAAGTTTTATCTATCAATATCCAATTAAATTTTCAAGATAATTAAAATGATATATATATATATATATATATATATATATATATATATATATATATTCAAATTGAGGTTACGAAGTGTGTATATAAACACTTATAGGTCTTAACAAATCTTATTATCCTTCTTGAAAAGGAAAGGGAAATTAGTAGAAATCTTATTGTCCTTTTTGAAAAGGAAATGGAAATGAGTAGATTTTCATCTTTCAATGAAGCTTATTATTATACTTTAATTTTGAAAACAAAAATAAAATTAGAAGATTTGTAAAGTGCAATTAGTGGATAATTGTTTGTTTTGAGGCTATTTAACTATCAAATATAATGAGAAATCCTAAGAACCCAAAAGAAAGACATTTTGTTTTAAATCAAGGATTTACACCTAAAAAACTCGGAAAAAATATTCAACAAAAATGTTGTAATTAATAGGAGTTTTGGATTTCAAATTTCAACCTTAGTGATTTGTTAGAGCCAATAGCTTTTTAAGAGGAAGGAAAAAAAGTCTTGGTTCAAGGTTTGTTAGAGTTTTAGATGAATTTGGACAATTTATTAAGATTTTCATAAATTTTCACACTACAATGAATTTTTTTAAGTTTTCTTTATGAAATTGTAAGATAAATAAAAATAAAGTATATTATTTAATGATTGGGTATTTTCATAAATTTTCATTCACTACAATGAATTTTTTTACGTTTTATTTATGAAATTGTAAGATAAATCAAATTAAAGTATATTATTTAATGATTGGGTATGTATAGTAAATTTGTATTTTTAAAAGTTTTATTTATGGAATTATAAGATAAATCAATTTTATTTATGAAATTGTAAGATAAATAAAAAAAAAGTATATTATTTAATGATTGGGTATGTATAGTAAATTTGTATTTTTAAAAGTTTTATTTATGGAATTATAAGATAAATAAAAATAAATTATATTGTTTAATGAAAAGGTATGTATAGTAAATTTGTACAACAAAAAATTAAAGCATGCATTTAATTAAAATATTTAGTTAATTTTCCAAATTTGAATTTCTCACTCTCCAATGATTGATTATATTCGATTATATCGAAATTGGTGGACTTTTAATAACACAAAATGCCGAGAGGGCTTCTTCTTGCTCTCCTACTATGAGACCATGTTAAAATTCAAAGCAAAGCAAAAGCTAAAACATAAGACACTAGCTACTCTTGACATGTCCATATGTAACCTAACTCATTAAACGACATAATAAAATAATTCATTACCATCCTTCAACATTAACTTGCTCACAATTTTGTTTAGTTGAATTTTAATGACTTTAACAAATCACATTATATTTTATTAATAGATGCCTTCGTATTCCTCAAATTTATTTTAAACAAAATCTCTCAACCCTTTAATACCATCCCAAAAAGAATTAACCTTTTAAACTATTTAAAAAAATAAACACTTCAATACCATCCAAAAATTATTTTAATACTATCCAAGAAAAAACTGCTTTTTAACTATTTCAAAAAAAAATAATATAAAACCAAAGTATATTCTAATATAAAAAGTATATAATATCATAGGAATATTACCAACCAATCCATGATTAAAAAAATATAATATCATGAGAGTTCTACCAACCAATCAATGTTTTTTTGTTAAGCCTCTAACGATCAATCCAAGAATTTCAATATCGTTTCATTTATAATAATCGAATGAAAATTACATGGTCCAATTTGAGTAGTTATGTATAATCAAGATTAACGTAATCAACATCACATATTCAAAGGATCATCAAATCTTCAACCTAGGGAGCACCACTTCGAAACAAAACACCGCACCACACTACATCAACAATCTCTTTGAGACGATGAATTTCCTCAGCCCTTTGAAAGGGTGCCCTAACGTGGCAAACGTGGCAATGGGGCATACTCACAATACAACAAAAGATGGCTCAAAAAAATGGGTTAAGCATATAACAATATGAAGTAGAAAAACCGCCTACATGCGAAGAAAATCCACTCAGCATCCAAAGAAAATCCACTCAGCATCCAACATTATTATACGACAATCTAACTATACCCAATATAAACTACATATATGCAATCTAATTATCGGAAGAGGCCCCATGAGTGATCCACAACTGTGAATCTGCCAGAGACAACCAGGTTATGCCCGGTAACATATTTAGCCTCATCGCTGGCAAAGTAGAGGTCACCCTCCGCAATATCCTCTACTTTAAGAGTATGCCCCTGCAAGTTGGCTATATTGTTGCTGAAGCCCTCCATGGCAGCCTTATCCTCTTCCGATATCGAGGAGCCGTCCCCTTGATTGAAATACTGGACTGCAAGAGCCGTGGCTACTCCATAAGGGGAAACAATGTTCAGTCTGATCCCATATTTCCCCATCTCGGCTGCCCCATTTTTAGTCAATCCAATGATCGCATGCTTGGAGGTTGTAGTAACGAGCAGCTCATCCGAGAATCCCTGCCACACTGGTTGTAGAAATACTGCAACCCTTCTTCCTTGGGCCCTCATTTATCTCTCCTTGAAAATAGATGACATGCAGCTCAAATGCTATTACCTGATCTCTTTTATCTATTAGCTCATCTCTTTTATTACCTTATCTCACTTAATGCATATGCTTGTTTCCTTTACTCTAAGTTTGAGGGGCTAAGCCAACGCACAAAGTGAGCTCACTTTTGGAGATTGCTCGATTCTTTGACTTGGGGCATTAACTTAGCATTTGTTTCCGTTCAACTTAATGGAGATCGTGTCCCTTACTTGGTGGAAGCTTACGCTTTTTGGGCTCTATGTATCTTGTACATTATACTTGTGGTATTTGACCATCTTTATGGAGGGATTTGGTTAGGAATTGGTTAGAAAGTAGTGAGGTTAGCTATTGTTAACTGCACTCTAGGAATTAATTAATATTTTATTACAAAATGAAATAAGGCTACAACCTATATAAGGGTTGGGCTTCTCATTCCTTTTGGCATGGTTGGATTTTGAGATCTCCCTTTTGGAGCCTAATTGACATATCTTTTTTTTTTCTTTTCATTTTGAAGTGTGTAGGATTTCTTCTTTGGGGATTTTTTATGGCTAAATATTGAAGTAGCATGCACATTTTTATCATTGAAAGATCTCTAACTTAGTTCACTTAAAGGGTAAATTTACTCAAGTGGAATAATCTTGTTTATTTTGTGGTTTAGCCTTGTGGCTTGTCTTGCAGTTTGATCATTTCCCAAAGGTCACTACTCGCTCTGGAAATCTCAATCCCAAATTGGTCTCAATTCACAGCTAGCCTCATGCATAACAAACCCAACTTCTTGAAGCCTGAGAAGGAATAATGACTGCAATATACTTATAGAACAAGGCACATGGAATATACTTATCAACAACAACAACAACAATCACATAATGGACAACAATATATCCTGGAAAACCCTAATGGAGAAAAACCAACTACTGAGGGTTTTCTTCAATCTCGAGCCAGAGCATATAAAGAAGAGTAGTACAATCGGAAATATATAAGGGTAAAGAAACTTGAAGGGACAAGCCCTAGATCTGCATGCAGCTGCAACTGTCGATCTGCGTATATGTGCCAACTGTTTTTTCTATCTGATCTCTAATATTAACTTCAACCAATCTCTGGAAGAAGATCTCTCTTTGTCTCTGCTCTGATTTGCTCAACTATTGAAGAACCACTGCAACCTCAATCTCTGAAGTGTGTCCCTACTGCAAAAGTGCACCCTCACCACTCTGAAAGTGCACCCCTCTCAATGAGATCAAACTCTGATCATTACTGGCAATCTAAATCCAAATATATAGTCATTAATTATTATTTATAACTAAGACCAAACTTTCAAGACCATACTCACTTCATAGTTGTGATCAATTCGCTAGTGAAGGGTGAAGGCTAAAATAAAAATGGCTAGGCCAAGGGATGACTTACTGACTTAACACTATGACACTTTGGATATGGAAAAGGGAATACACACCAAAGCATATACCAGACAAGCAATAACACAGGGAATGGCGGTGTCTCACAAATGGGTAAGTTGTTCAAAGAGTGTTTATTCACCTTGACAGATGCTCACAATCCATAATACAAATGAGGCCATCAATCTTTTTGATATAGAGTTTAAGTTCCATTGCTTTTGGGCCTATAGTTTCCATAGCCTTTGATCTATGTGTGTTTATAAACACATTGCATAGATTTACATTTCATTAAGGCTTCTTGCTGCAGGTGTGTTTTTAAGGCACTTGTTTACCTAAGCACTTCTAGGTGTGTTTTTACACATCTTGTTTACCTGGGTACTACATTTCACAATAGATATAACATTTGATATTTCTTTGCCAGTTTCATTTGGCTTTTCACAATAGATATAACATTTCCTTTTTCATAATTTGTATTCATGGCAGCACTATCTGTTTCAAGTTTAGCCAACGACATCTTTAGTGACTAGGGGGACTTCGTGCCAGTGCCAAACATCGGGACAACCGACCAAAATGATTTAGGCCTACAATCCAAATCACCAAAGGTATGTTTTGTCACCAACTCAGAGCCGAGACACAATAAACAAGGAAGCTCATCCAATATAGAGGCTACAGCGAGGAAAGGTCCTCCATGCTACTAGTCAAGTAGTAAGTCAAGGTAAATAACAAACTAGGTAGGTAATGGATGGATGAAGACAATGAGTAATGAGACCAACACTAGCAAGCCAAAGTATGGTGGGAATGATCACCTCTAATCTCCATAAGGAGGGTAAAACTGATGAGTATAGGTCAAGAACTTCTAAGTCTGAGTAGGGACAATACGATATATATATATAAGTACAACCAGGTCCACATATCTATATGATCGCCAGATCATGATACTAAATGCTAAGACATGCTACAAGAATGAATATTAAAACAATAAAACCATAACACCAAAATATACCTGAATGAACATCATCTAAACCAACATCTGTCCTCTGAAACTGCTGCTGTAACTCTGGGCAATACTGACTGCTCTGTATAAATGGCTACATCGGTCATCTCTCTGAGTGTCCTGAACCTCAGTCATGGCATGGGGAACAAAACTGTTGTCCATAATCTAATAGTGATCCATAATAGATGCTCATCTCAGCATCTTAATGCAAGGGAACTGGTTGAATAGTGTACTGGAATCAGAAAAATAATGTATGGTAGCTAGGCTACTATATATGTGATAACATCTGGCTCCAGCTGGGACAAGTGCTCTGCTGAAAAGAGCGCTTGAGAACCTCAGAATCTTTGGTCCTCGAACTTTGCAACTCATACCCTCAATCCAGCACTCTATCTCTGCAACTACTACCAGCATATCACCTAATATTTGCAAAATGGCCAAAGCTATACCTAACTCACAGACCGGATGTCAGAACGTCGCATGTATATATATAAAAATCAAAATAAATAACAATGTTGAAACTGAAATGCATGAAATATAAGTGCAGAAAAGTAAAGCTAATCTATAAACTTGAAAAAGTTTGGTTTTATTTTGTAGGAAAAGAAAATGACAAGTACTCATTTAAACTAGAGCTTCAAAAGGAGCTTAAGAAAAAACAAAAAGGTGCCAGACTCAATGGCTGAAAAGACTAACTACTGCCCAAGCAGGCTTATTTAGTTCCTACCTACTCTCTTCTACCAGGCAAGGCAAAGTAAGCGAGAAAGTCCCAACTAGGTGGGATCAAGGATATGATCCCTTAAATCCCTCTGATTTACAGGATATAAAATACGTCGCCCACTACCAGTGGTCAGGAAGCACATGCCATCAATGCATCGCTCTACTATGAAAGGTCCAACCCACAGGTCATCAGCCTGTCCCGATCTAATATGCAATAGATGGTTGGGAATGATGACTTGACTTCCTATAGGAAACCTATTCCTATTGATAGACTCAGGAATAACTCCAATGTTGCGAATAGGCATAGGGTGGATTTCCGCAAGGTTCTGGGGCTGAGGTGTGACAATCCTTCAACTCCTCCTAGAAGGAACTGCATTGACTCTGGGTGGGCCACCGTCTAATGAAATGACAATCCTGCCAACAAGGACTTCTCTAATTTCTCTTCTCGTCTCTTGGCCTACTTCATTTGGCTCATCCTCATGAGGAGACACTACCATTTTAACAACTTCACCTACAGTCCAAAAATCTCTATGTTCTTCCAAGGGTGGTGGCTCATAGGATATGACAGTATTACAACTAGAGCCTTCCCCTAAAGGAACTGGAATGACCATGTTTTCCAACCCGGTGGAAGCTGACTCAGGATGAGATGCAGAAAAACTAGGAATGTGAGAAGGATCATGAATGTGATGACTAGACGATTCAAGTGGTAAAAGAAAATCAGGGACATGAGGATGTGCAGATAAAGTATGAGAATCTGAAGGAGTTTGAAAAATAGCAAGATTGTTTAAGTTAAAATCTCCTTCAGGTGCATCATTAATCAGGGCATCCTCTTCCCAACTTAGAGAGTTATCATGGATTCAAACTAGATTATCATCTTCTAAGGATAAGTGAGATAAGGAATCATCTACATCAGAATAGTAGGAGACATCAGACTCATTGTTTATTTCAAATACAACAGCTGCTGCAGGGCGGTTTTCCCATGGATAAATAGGTGGAAGCCCTTGGCTTTCCCTTTCTCTATTATGATCAGTTAGGGAAAACCACTCTCTAACAATAAAAGGTATTCTCTCACCACGTCTAATGTCATCAAACTCATAAACTACAGGAATAGGATCCTCAATGCCATTTTCGTCAACATTTGCTTGCTCAAGATGATATTCCCATGGGAGAATGGGTTCCAGACCTTGATTTTGTCGTGTTATATTATTGTCAATGAGTGCATTCATTTCAATGACTGATCTGGGAAAACGTTCACCTCTTCTTATATCATCTAAATCATCAATAGCCTCCTCAGGTGTCTGATTTTCAATGACTTGTTCTTGACTCATTACAATATTTTGTTCTTGAAACTGAGGTTGATTTTTACTTACTCTCAATTCATTTATTTCTTCAGCAAATTCATTTCTAAGTAAGTCCAGATTTATCCTTCTAGCTAACTCAGTTATCTGTTCTTCTTCAAAAGAGGAATCAGATTCTTCCATTACCATGAGAATATTTTCAATTCGATCATCTTCCCAAAGTTCATTTTCATCCTCAACAAAGTCGGTTTTGCATTATTTAATAATTCATCCCCATATGTGTTTTTAATCCCTTCATCAAATTATTCCAAATGTTCGTTATAACAAGGTTCTTTGTTCACCCTAATCAAAGTTCCATCAGAGTTAGGAACACAAATATACGATAAGTCCATCATAAGGTATCCACCTAAGCCAGCTGCCCACTTCCTAGATAAAAGCATTCCATATGCTAGGGGCAAATTAATCACTACTACATCCATCATGGTAGAAATGTCTGAACATGCAAAAAGATCAGCTCTAAGGTTTTTGATCAAACCATAGGACTGCACTCGACGGGAATCTATACCACAGACATTTCCATAAGGTCTAGTCACTTCCAGTCCCATTTCCTTCATAACATGTAAGGGCATGACATTCATAGCTGCTCCAGAATCCAACATGCAGTTGTGGAGGAGCATGTTCTGAATGTGCAAGGTAAGGTAAAAGGGAGGGTGACCACTGTTCTTTCTCTCATAAATTGCAGAATGGATGTTTATTGGTGGATCCTTTTCAACTTTGCTAAGTTGTGTTCCACTAAGGTTTTGAATGTGACATGATTCTAAGACAACTTCAGGAGTCTTCTCTTGGCCAATGCCATCAAAGAACTCCTCTACTTGGCTTCTAACAGAGGGCACCTTCATTAACTCAGTGACAGGGATATTACACATTATCTTGCTTAATTCTTTTTTCATATCTATTTTTAGATCATAATCATTCATAGCAAGATCTTCTTCTTCCTTTTCATCTTCATTACTCTTTTTGTGTTTGTCAAGGAAAGAAGGTTGGGAATTGTTTCCTCATTTGTAAATTTGATACTTTGGTTGTTCCTTAGGCTCTAGGAGATTTATGGCACAACATGAAGAGCTAGGTTCTTCAATTATTTCTTCTTCTTGCTCACATGGCTCTTCTTCTAGAAGGATTCTTCCAAAATCTTCATCATAAGACAAGTCATTTATGAAATTAATGTTATCTGGTTGGTCATTAGGATAGTTGGTGTCAGAAGGCTCTCCCTTTGTTTCATCACACCAATTAACATTCTTTTTCTCAGAATTTTCTGGGTACTCAGATCGTCGCCTCTCTCTATCCCCCTCAGGCCTTCTATTGTTGTTCCAATAAGGTTTGGGGCCATAAGGGTTTCTATGTCTCTTAGGATCATTTAAACTTGCGACACTTTTAGTTAGGACAGTTAGTTGTCTCATCATCTCTTGCATGGTTTCTAACGTGTCCTTTGATTCCTTTGGCTCACTCACAGGTTCCTTGGGCTTTCGGAGGTTAGGGTCAGATCTAGAAGTGGATGGGGTAAAGTGATCGAAAAAGTTTTGTTTCCCCATAGATGTTGCATTCCGTTCAACCATGTTTGCATTGAACTGGGCAGTCTTTAAATCATTTGGGTTCTTATCCTTTAAGTGATAACCAAGCCATCCTTCGAATGCATTCAAGTAATGAATAACAATCGCTTGATCTTTTGGTTTAATCTCTTCAGGGATATTAGCCACAGTCTTGTCAAATCTTATGTTAAACTCATGGATTGTTTCATTTTCTCTTTTCTTAATGTCAAACAATTGGTGTAAGAGAAATTTCCCATCTAACTTGCAGGACCACTCACTGTTAAGCTTGTTGAAAAAATTGCCATACCCATCAATGGATGAGGCAGGCAATCTGTCAAACCACTTCCGAACATCTCCTTCTAAAGATGCCAAGAGACCCCTCATGAAAACATCTTCCTCAGATGCTCCATATGCTTCCATGTGTTCCCATACTTTATCAACATGATCTTCAATGGAGATAGCAGATACTCCATCAAACTTGGGAACCTTTTCAAAATACTTTTCAGGCATGTCATGGGGTGCTCCCTGGATTTGAGAAAAATCTAAAGGAGATGGCTTAGCCTTCCTTCCGAAGATCCTAGGATTCTGTGGGGGAGGAGGTACATTCTGATTTTCACCAGAGTTTGTTTCGGCCATTGGATTAGTTGAAGTTGAAGTTGAAGGAGATCCCAAAGGGTGATTCAGAGAAGAAGAGTGATTATAGATTTTCCACAGGAAATTGGATGATCCTTCTTTGATTTGTCTTTTGTTCCGAATATAATTTAAAGGGGATCCTTCAAGGTTAAGGCATTCTAAGAACTTAGGATTTATACGTTTGGTTCGGTCCTCAGTAGAGTCGTGGGGTGGAGTCACCAAGTGAACCACACAAGTAATTCACCGAAATGAAAGTATGTCGTAGGAGAGGTGAGATGAGTGAATTAAGTTGGTGATTGAAATAGTTATGGAATTAGAAATGCAATCACCAAGGAAAAATACTGGATGTGATAAGATAAGAGTTAACGCACAGACACTCGCAGACACCGAAGGTAAGCCTCTACCTCCCCGGCAACGGCGTCAAAATGTTATCACCAAACTTGTAGTTTCCCCTAGAGATGGATCCAAGATGGATGGCAGAGGGAATGGGCAACCAAAGAGGTGCAACCAAGATAGCCTCGACTCCCAATGGATGGTTGTCACGCCAATCGAGGCAATCTTCACTTTATGTTATCTAGCCCAAGACAACAAAGGGGGAGACCCAGATCTACTCCCGATAGGAGAGATCAGACCAATACACCAGATCAAATCAAGTATGGATGAAGTACGTAAGGTGTATGGTAAACCCTAGATCTATGGATGAAGTCACAAGATGAGTAATGGGTTGGATCAAGAAGTTTAATCAAATGTAGATTTGGTCCAACTTGGTTATGTGAGTGATTTATGAGATTTAAAACAAGATCTAAGATCAAGGTACCAGTCAAAGATGAGAAAATCCACTACCTTGGGAGCCGTGTCCAATGCAGGGTAGTTAGGGACCAAATTGGGGCTAACCAGTACCAAAGATAGGCTTGATGAGTGGATATGACAATGTCTAGGTGTTCAAGCAGTAAGACAAAGACCAAACCGCAAGCAAACTCAACAAACCAGAAAAGTCGTGAGGGCTTGGAGAAAGATCAGTGCCTTGGAAAGTGGGCCAAATGGAGTCGGATGTCCACCAAACTGTAGATCAGGGGTGTTGAGGTGTAAAGCTAGGTGGGTCTTGAAAATTAGGCTCATCCAATGGCTAGATCTCAGTAGATCTAAGATCTAAGATGTATCACTAAGTGACCTAAGTGGGGCTCAACCCTCAAAATGGGCCCACAAGGTGAAAATCACTAAAGTGACACACTAGGGGTAGGTTATCAGTAGTGGAGATTAAGGATCAAGTGGGATCTCACCTACCCAGGTGCTAGATCTAACCAAACTCACCTGTCCAAGAAGTGCGACCTCACTCGGAGAGGCTAATTTGCCTTGGGAAATGGGTCGGATGAAGGCCAATCCACACCAAACTATAGATCTGAATTGTCGTGGATGCTATAGAGGTGGATTTTAAATGTTTTACCCAAAAGCCAAGTAGATCTTAGTAGATCTGAGCAAATGTAAAATAAGGGTTTTAACTTATGAGGGTTTTCAATTACTTAAACAAATGGATAGATCATGGAATGAGAAATTTACCTTGAGATCATACTTGAGTGATGGATGAAGATGCCTTGTTGTTGAGGAAGATTCCCGCAGAGATCAAATGGAAGATCTTTGATTTGCCTTGCTTGAATTGATGCCCTAGCTCCACACGTGTGCCCTCCTCTACCTGTCAAACCAAGGAAAGTCAATTCAATCAGAATGATCAAGCATGGAGGAAATACAAGTATAAGCGAATGATAACATGAAATAGAAGGTCCTGAGGCAGTAATACTCCCTGTTATCGACGAAGAAACCCAAAGAAGAGGCAAGGAGAGTCTTCCCCTACCAATGCGTCCTCCTTGAACCAATTCGGCCTCCACCTGTAGATGACAAAATCATGGAACAAAATCGATAGCAAGACAAATCTCCAATAACCCGGTGCAAAGGAAGAACCAACGAACGAACTCCAAAAGCATTCACCACAACACAACAGATACATGCAATAGTATTTTTCTATTCCAAAAATCCAGAGCCAAAAGTCTCCTTTACAATGAGAAGCTCTCTCCTTTAAATAGGATGGAGAGAGGCCATAATCCTAACCACTTTTTGAATGAGTGGCTAAGATTAAAAGATCAAATGATCTAATCAATAGTTGAGATAAGCTCAACAATACAATACATGGATCACTAATAAAATAGTACATCAATGGACCAAATCGCCCTAGGAGAGGGGGTCCCACCAAAAGTGAATGATAAAACATAAAATCTAGCTCATGGTGGGTCCAAGGGGAAATTTCTAACACCCTTGGTCAATCCCCATGGCACAATATCAAAAAATAAATAAGCTAGACACCAAATCGTGCCTCTTTGGCAAAGTCGTGAGCCTTAGGAGGCTCCAGAAATCAATATAAAATGCCATAAGCGATGGGTGTGGGTCCCACTAGAAGCTGAAACTACTGGAGGTGTGGATGACATCCCACTCATCATCACAAATCATCTCATAACATAACTTTGCCTCAGTAGCCCAAATCGAATCCTTCAGTAACCATTTTTACCATTTCTGGACTACCTCAGGAAATGTGAACATGCCCAAACTACCTCCTACAGTGCTTGCGTTGTAAAGGTGAGGCCACTAAGCTCTCTGGGAGGGGGGTAATATGGTAATATCAAGTGGCTGGACCACCCCCTCCATGCACAGTGCCCTAGGTGAACTCATCAACTCTCTACTCTGCTCTGACAGGGCCTCTGATAGGCCAAAACTACACTAGGATAGCCAACTGAGGCTAAAAATCACTGTAACTACCCGGAACTTAAAACAGGCTGTCCCAATGGACTTAGAAGGTCCAAATCCATCTAAGATGTGTACTCATACACCATATAGACCTCTACATGGTCAAAAATAAATGGCCATCATATCCGGCAAACCAAATAATAATGATATGTAAAAGTGCTTAAAAGCACAAATCATCATCATAAGCCTGAAACCACTGCATAGAACCACCATGGTGACCTGTACCAGACCATATATCATATCTCTGTATCATCTGAGGTCTGCCACCTCATGTCCTGTGGTTGACTTTTGGTCAAACTAGGTTTGACCAAGTCAACATGACCAAAATATAACTCAAACTGTCATCAAACTGTTGCAAGGTGTCAAAGGTTAAAACATGCATTGCAATCCATTCAAATAGCAATTATAACAAAAAGTAATCATTACTGGCGATCTAAATCCAAATATATAGTCATTAATTATTATTTATAACTCAGACTAGACTTTCAAGACCATACTCACTTCATAGTTGTGATCAATTTGCTAGTCAAGGGTGAAGGCTAAAATAAAAATGGCTAGGACAAGGGTTGACTTACTGACTTAACATTGTGACACTTTGGATATGGAAAAGGGAATACACACCATAGCATATACCGGACAAGCAATAACACAGGGAATGGCGGTGTCTCACAAATGGGTAAGTTGTTCAAAGAGTGTTTATTCACCTTGGCAGATGCTCACAATCCATAATACAAATGAGGCCAACAATCTTTTTGATATAGAGTTTAAGTTGCATTGCTTTTGGGCCTATAGTTTCCATAGCCTTTGATCTATGTGTGTTTATAAACACATTGCATAGATTTACATTTCATTAGGGCTTCTTGTTGCAGGTGTGTTTTTAAGGCACTTGTTTACCTGAGCACTTCCAGGTGTGTTTTTAGACATCTTGTTTACCTGGGTACTACATTTCACAATAGATATAACATTTGATATTTCTTTGCCAGTTTCATTTGGCTTTTCACAATAGATATAACATTTCCTTTTTCATAATTTGTATTTATGGCAGCACTATATGTTTCAGGTTTAGCCAACAACATCTTTAGTGACTAGGGGGACTTTGTGCCAGTGCCAAACATCGGGACAACCAACCAGAATGATTTAGGCCTACAATCCAGCTCACCAAAGGTAAGTTTTGTCACCAACTCGGATTCGAGACACAATAAACAAGGAAGCTTATCCAATATAGAGGCTACAGTGGGGAAAGGTCCTCCATGCCACTAGTCAAGTAGTAAGTCAAAGTAAATAACAAACTGGGTAGGTAATGGATGGATGAAGACAGTGAGTAATGAGACCAACACTAGCAAGCCAAAGTATGGTGGGAATGATCACCTCTAATCTCCGTAAGGAGGATAAAACCGATGAGTATAGGTCAAGAACTTCTAAGTCTGAGTAGGGACAATACGATATATATATATAAGTACAACTAGGTCCACATATCTATATGATTGCCAGATCAAGATACTAAATGCTAAGACATGCTACAAGAATGAATATAAAAGCAATATAACCATAACACCAAAATATACCTACTGAGTCATATACCTGAATGAACATCATTTGAACCAACATTTGTCCTCTGAAACTGCTGCTGTAACTCTGGGCAATACTGACTGCTCTGTATAAATGGCTAAATGGCTACATCAGTCATCTCTCTGAGTGTCCTGAAACTCAGTCATGGCATGGGGAACAAAACTGTTGTCCATAATCTGATAGTGATCCATAATAGATGCTCATCTTAGCATCTCAATGCAAGGGAACTCGCTGAATAGTGCACTGGAATCAGAAAAATTATGTATGATAGCTCAACTACTATATATGTGATAACAGGCTCCTCAAGAGAAAGCAAGATGCCAAAGCCATTTTCCAATTATGTGGCTTTGATGTGTGATCTTGTAGACAAAGAACCTACTTGTTTTGAAGAAGCCATTCAAAAGAAAGAATGGGTAGAAGCTATGACGGGAGAATACCAATCTATAATGAAGAATGATGTATGGGACATAGTTCCCAAACCAGAAGGTAAATGTGTGGTATCTCCCAAATGGATATACAAGATAAAACATCCAGCCGATGGAAGTATTGAAAAATACAAAGCTAGATTTGTGGCTCGTGGATTCTCCCAAAATGAAGGAATTGATTATGAAGAAACATTTGCACCAGTAGCAAGGTACACTTCAATTAGAACCATCATGGCACTTGCAGCCACGATGAAGTGGAAGCTACACCAGATGGATGTGAAAACAGCATTCTTGAATGGTGTCATTGAAGAGGAAGTGTACATAGAACAACCACAAGGATTTGAGGTTGAAGACAAAGAGACGCATGTTTGCAAACTAAAGAAGGCTCTGTATGGATTGAAGCAAGCTCCAAGAGCTTGGTATGGAAGAATTGATAGTTTTCTGACGAGCTTGGGCTTTACCAAGAGTAAAGTTGATCCTAACCTTTACTTCAAGGTTATGGATGATGAACCTGTCATATTATTTCTATATGTGGATGACTTATACTTGACAAGAAATGAGAAACAACTCTCAGAGTGCAAGAAGAAGCTCGTTGCAGAATTCGAGATGAAAGACCTTGGCTTGATGCATTATTTTCTAGGTGTCGAAGTATGGCAGAGCCCAGAGGGAATCTTCCATAACCAAGGGAAGTATGCAGTAGAAATATTGAAAAGATTTGATATGTTGGAGTGTAAATCCATGGCCACACCCATGGATACAAATTTGAAGTTACTGTCTGATGCTTCGTCAGAATTGGTGGATATGACTCTATATAGGAAGATTATTGGGCCATTGATGTATCTAACGAATACCAGGCCAGATATATGCTTTGTTGTGAAGACCTTGAGTCAGTATCTAGTTGAGCCCAGATGTGTTCACCTTGTAATTAAAAAGCATGTGATGAGGTACTTAAAAGGTACAATAGACTATGGTCTTAGTTATACTAGAGATCATGACTTAAGACTGTTCGGTTACACAGATTCAGATTGGGCAGGAAGTGTCTCAGATAGGAAGAGCACTTCAAGCGGATGTTACAGTCTGGGGTCAGCCATGATCTCATGGCTAAGGAGGAAGCAATCCAGTGTTTCTCTCCGCACTACAGAAGCAGAATATATTGCAGCTTGTTCTGCCAGTTGTGAAGCCATATGGCTTCGGAAGTTGTTATCAGGTCTATTTGATCTGGAGTTGGATACCACAGTGATTCTATGTGATAACCAGAGTTGTGAAAAAATGACAGAGAACTTTGTGTTCCATGATAAGTCAAAGCACATAGAAATACAGTATTTCTACATTCGTGATATGGTACAGAAGGGAGCTATAAAGCTCCAATATGTGAGCATTGATGAGCAAGTTGCAGATGTGTTGACTAAGCCTCTGTCTCGTGTGAAGTTTGAGCACTTCCGTGACAAGCTTGATGTAGTCCATAAGGACTTCCCTCGAAAGGGGGAGTAGTGCTGATGATATTGTGGTGCAGTGGGATTGATCATCCCTAGATCGTGATCTCGTAATTGCGAAAGGAAGGACAGTCTTGAATGTTGATCCTGAGTTGTAGTGGGATTGATCATCCCTAGACAGTGATCCCGTAATTCTGAAAGGAAGGATGGTCTTAAATGTTGATCCTTAGACTGAATCCCTAGTTCTGAAAGGAAGGCTTGTCTAAGAGTGTTGGACTGAATCCCGAGTTCTAAAAGGAAGGACTTTCCATGATCCCTAGTTTCGAAAGGAAGGATCACCAGAGTTGTTGGACTGAATCCTGAGTTCCGAAAGGAAGGATTGTCCATGATCCCTAGTTCCGAAAGGAAGGATCACCAGAGTTGTTGGACTGAATCTCGAGTTCCGAAAGGAAGGATCACCAGATTTGTTGGACTAAATCTCGAGTTCCGAAAGGAAGGATTGTCCATGATCCCTAGTTCCGAAAGGAAGGATCACCAGAGTTGTTGGACTGAATCCCCAGTTCCGAAAGGAAGGATTGTCCATGATCCCTAGTTCCGAAAGGAAGAATCACCAGAGTTGTTGCACTGAATCCCCGGTTCCAAAAGGAAGGATTGTCCATGACCCCTAGTTCCAAAAGGAAGGATTGTCCATGACCCCTAGTTCTGAAAGGAAGGATCACCAGAGTTGTTGGACTGAATCTCGAGTTCCGAAAGGAAGGATTGTCCAAGATCCCGTAATTCCGAAAGGAAGGATCATGTATGCTGTAGGTGATGATGTTCCAATGCTGCATAAGATGATGTTCCAGTACTGAAGATGAGGATGCTCGAGTGCTACAGATGTTCCAGTGCTGAAGATGAGGATGCTCCAGTGCTACAGATATTCCAGTGTTGAAGATGAGGATGCTCGAGTGTTGCAGATGTTCCAGTGCTGAAGATGAGGATGGTCCAGTGCTCAGATGATCCAGTACTGAAGATGAGGATGTTCCAGTGCTGCAAGATGATGCTCCAGTGCTGAAAATGAGTATGCTCCAGTACTGAAGATGATGATACTTCAGTTCTATACTGAAGATGATGATGATGTTGAAAAACTTCCAATGATTTATAGATATACCAACCAATGTTCCAGATGATGTTGTTTATGATGCCCCTCCTCCCTCCGATGATGTTGTGTAGAGTTACACATGTTGTTGTTGTTGTCAATAGAATACCCTTCTTGTTAAGGGGGAGTGTTGAATTAATGTAACTTCAAAGAATATTCTACTTGTACTTTATTATTGTAACTCCATCAGGGATGTTTTACCTCCGATCGGGGATGTCATTATTATATTTGGTCAAGTAAAATTCATGAGGTAAAACCTCCATTGTAAGTCGAGTCGTTAGTACCCTAAAGAATG
The DNA here is from genome assembly GCA_027924585.1 of Larix kaempferi. Taxonomy (NCBI): domain Eukaryota; kingdom Viridiplantae; phylum Streptophyta; class Pinopsida; order Pinales; family Pinaceae; genus Larix; species Larix kaempferi. The sequence goes on from BSBM01000510.1 coordinate 30,033,534, forward strand.
TAATATAATATTATTTGAGTCTTTCTAGCAGAGGTCGGCCCAGTGAGTTAAAGTGAGGCCAACCTAGCTGGGTTAAAAGTCAAGTGAAAAGTAAAGTATAAATAGAGAGTGACTTCCTCTCATTTGCACCATTCACTCATTCATGCAATGCACATTAGAGGATAGAGATAAGTCTGCGAAGGAGGAGGAGGATTGGCTTGGCTCTAGAGTTTGGGTTTGTCTCTCTTACTTGTGAGACCTTATTTTGGGCATTTTACTTTGGTTATCTATATTGAGGAAGTTCTCGCTGGGTTTTCTTCCCCTTGAGGGTTTCCCAGGATATATTGTTGTGTACCTTGTGATTATGTATCTTTCAGAGATCCTAGTTATGCTGTTATTGTGAAAATGTATTAAATGCTCATGAAGTTAGAATTTAGTCTTTAGTAGCATATAATCTTAACAGGGAGCATGCCCCCCACCCTGGGGAACGTGTCTCCGTGGAACACTACATTATTATTATTCTTGATCCATCCTTTGCTTGAAATCCACGCAAAGGTAAGAGTATGCTCCAGATTATGCTAGTCCATGTCAAATCCTAGGTGCCATATCTAAGAATCAAGTTTACTGGAGGATGCAAAATATTCATTCTGTTGAAGAGCATGAGAAGGACATAGTAATTGACATTAACCATTCCCCAACCCAGAACACAAATATGACATAAAGTTCATTCTTGTTTTGGAAATCCTAGATTCAAGACTGTGCCTTCCTTTGTCTTGACATTTGAGACATTCAATTATTTAATATGAAAATCCAGAAACTGCATAATGTTCTCTGAGGCATTAAAAGACTTTCCTGGACCATTAAAAGACTTTCCTAAGGTTTTGTAAAGACTTTCCTGTAAGAGTATTTAATGGCCCATGCTTATGATTGTACAACAAAAGGATTACTAGTTTCCTTCTGTGGCTAGCTGTGAATCCCAATAGACAAAGGGTAAAGGTATTTAAAGAACAAAATAACCAAGAAAGTAGCTAGGCCTGTCATAGAGTATGATGAACATAATGCAGGAGAATCTCACAGATGGAGTGAAGTGGAAAACTCATCGTGTATTTACAGCACCTTCTTTTGTCTTTCCCCATCTTATGATATTTATGTGCAATTTTCTATGCTGCTATAAAGTGTAGTTTTTGGGGATTCCATATATTTCAAAGATGTGGGTTAACCATTAAACTTGCAATTCTTAATATGATTTTGGACAAAGATTGTAAATAAATTTTCTCTCACAGAACAATTTCATTTGAATTAGGCACAATGAATGTGTCTTCATATCACCCAAATTTTTATCCTATTAACCTTGTTATTTATTTCTAGCTGATGAACTGTCATTTACAAGTAAAAATAAATTCTTCATATGCACATCACTTTATGTTGGAGAATAATATAGCAAATTCCCAGATCACCTAGTGAAACAGCTGCTGTGTTCATCAAAAAATCCTCTAACCACCCAGCAATACAATGGCTGTCTTCCAAATCTGAAGAATCTACAACTGCAAAATGAGTTGTAAAAAAGTAAGGAAGTGATTGAGCACATTAACAAGGTACGAATGTAGTTTAACCTACAGATATGGTAATTCAATAATTCATCTTCCCATTGTTTAAGCATTAATCCTCTTGTCTGGCATTGGCTCTAAAGGGTAGTCTTGAATATTCTTGGTGAAAAGGAAACTATATTTAATGGCTTTCTATCTAGACAGCATACAACAGGTTAATTGACAGACAAATTTTTTGAAAAAGGTGTAAATGAGCTAATCCATTATCTGCAATATGTTGATTCCAGCTTGTAATAGAATAATTTGAAAGTATAGAATCAGGAAACATCTTTGATTCAAACCCAGGAGCTACTCATTTAATTCTATCTAATTGACGGAAAAACAAGATATGATCATTCTAATGAAACCATATCTCATGGCTTTCTATCTAAGTAGCATACAATAGGTTAACTGACAGACAAAATTTGGAAAAGGTTGTAAAAGAGCTTATCCAGTATCTGTAATGTCTTGCTTTCAATTTGTGATAAAATAATGTGAAACTTTAGAATTAGGAAACATCTTTGATTCAAAACCAGGAGCTACTCATTTAATTTTATCAAATTGACAGAAAAACAAGATATGGGCATTCGAATTTCCTTTTACTACAATTAGTAATTTCTCAAGGATGAAAAACATAATGCTGGCACTATTTAACTATCCCTATTAATTTTAAAGCAATTGACTACAACCACTATCATAAACATTGGAAAAAAAGCTTATCCACATATTTTGTTCTGCAAGCTTGATAAATGAAAAATGGTACTAAAACTGTGATTATGCATGGTTATTTTGTTCTGCAAGATTGATAAATGCAAAATGGTACTAAACCTGTGATTATACTGTGGAGGAATTGGCGGTATTGTCTTGCGGAGTATCAACTCTTTCACCAGAATCCTTTCGCAAACTATTCTCCCTTCTATAACACTCCTTGGCACCCTGATAATATAGTTTGTAAATTATTTTGACATTCTTTCACTCGGTAAAGACAATATGTCATGACTGATGAGGTGATATATAAAAAGGAAACATAACTTAATTGAAGTCTAACGACTTAGACTTAGTCAGAAACAACCCTAAGGCAAAACGTCCATCCATAATCCTAGCAAAGGGATAAAGTATGATACTTCTTATAATAATCTATTTCATCAAAAAAATTAAGTCTTCATATTTTTGGAACTTCAATTTCGTTTTTCAAAATTAAAAATTGTGTAACGTTAAGGATGTATAATTTCTATATATCAAAATGCTTCACACCATAGAAAAAGTAGATGCATTCCCATTTTCATCAGTCCTGAATATCATACAGTCACAAATCATTTTCCCTGAATCATCATCTAGTCATATATGGGATATACTAATATTTTGATTTGGCAGAAACTGTATCAAATTTGAGACATCTTTCTATACAAAGGTACGGAAGAAGGAAAATAAAGTATCCCTAATGCAAGATAGGGTTGCAAAGACCTCGGAACAGAAGCTAGCGTCTTTCTGATCAGAACATGCAACCCTAGGGAAATGCAAGTTTGGGAGAAAGTGGTGAACTAAACAAAACAGGATGGCTAGCAGCAGGTAAAAATCAACATTCAGGGGTAATTATTACAAATTTAAACACTAAAGCATATTTTCTCTGGAGACTAGATTAAGACTTAAGTTACCATAAACATAAACAGCATCTATGTTTGACTGGAATGTAAGACTTACTGAAAGAAAATACCTGGAAGATTGTCCCCAATTTCTTTAAAGCTTTGGCTCGTGCATTCAATATATGTTTTGGAACAGTGTTATCTCTAAGAACCTGGACATAAAGACTTCAGATAAATAAGATTATTGCAATTTAAACCTGTCACACCCCAACTTTAGCAGTTCTTACATCTTATAAATATAATTTAATTCATGCATCTTTCTATGCAGATTCTTGCTGATAATACTAGAACCATACTTATTTTGGGCATCCAAGGAATTGTATTGAAATTTCTTACTCTTTATGAGTGATCGGAAATCATATGGCATACATCAGCAAAGAACTATGGAAGAATAGCTCACACAGAAAGGGAAAGTGATGATCTTTTATTCACATTACTAGTATTTTCCAATAGGTTACTTCTCTTAATAGGTAATCCATACATATTATATATCAAGTTATCAACCTAAATGTTAGTCCAGCAACATCGTAGATATCAACCTAAATTTCTTTAAGGCTTTAGCTCGCATATTCAATAGATGTTTTGGAACAGTGTTATCTCTAAGAATCTGGACACAATCAGTAGACAGTGAACTCACATATATAAGATTATTGCAATTCCAACCTGTCACACCCCAACTTTAGCATTTCTTACATACTATAAATATAATTTCCTTCATGCATCTTTCTATGCAGCGTCTTGCTGATACTACTAAAGCCACACTTATTTTGGGCATCCAAGGAATTGTATTGAAATTTCTTACTCTTGATGAGTTGTCGGCAATCATATGGCCTGTGTCTGCAAAGAACCATGGAAGAATAGGTCACACAGAAAGGAAAAGTGATATTTTATTCACATTACTAGTATTTTCCAAAAGGTTACTTTTCTTAGTGGGTAATTCATACATACTATATGTCAAGTTATCAACCTAAATGTTAGGCCAGCAACATTGTAGATGCTACTAAGTTGCTAATGTTGACTGTCAAAAAATAGGCAAAGCCGATCTAAACTACAAGTTATTAGTCCCATTAAGTATTTACAACTGTGGAGCAGTACACTAAAGCTCTGTTTGCTACTATATTATAGAGATATGATTCATATGCCACAGTAATTTACCAGTAATTTATGATGACAGTTGCATTTGATAGTTCCAGATGTAGATATTTGAAGATGCATGTACCTTTGTCGCAAACATGATGTATGGTCCCATCTAGATGCTGTCAAACTTTCCATGATTTCCCGGTTTCTCCTTTCTTTTATCCCACAACAAAACCTTATCACCGGGCTGAAAATCTCTCGGTCTCGCAGATTTGTCAAAAGTCTTCTTCACCTTGTCCTAGTTTCTGATGCTTTGGTCTAAAGCTCTCCTCCTGGTCTCATCTAACTTCATTATCTGCTCAACTCTGTGATTCATGGCATCATCAACCGGATCATAATCATGAAGTAGTTGATGCACTGGCAATTGGATTTAGATGGGTACTGATACTTTTAAACCATAGACTAGTTCAAAAGGAGTCTTTCCTGTTGCACGTTTCTGTGTTATTCTATCAGCCTAGACTGCAAACTTGATTTGGCTATCCCAAGATTTTTTGTTCTTTCCAACTGTTTTCTTTAAAATATTCATCAAGCTTTTGTTACTGGACTCAGCTAAGCCATTCCCTTGTGGATAGTAGTTGGAAGAGTGAGATAAGACAATGCCATACTTGAAGCAAAAAGATGAAAAAGCTGCTGAGCTAAATGCTGGGCCATTGTCAGCTGTTATCTTAGTTGGGACACCGAATCTGGTTATGATTTGATCTTCTAGGAATTTCATAACTACTTTATCAGTTGCAGATTTGGTGGGGATGGCTTCCACCCACTTGGTGAAATAGTCGGTAGCAGTAAGGATCCAAGTGTGACCATTGCTTGAGTTCTCCTTGAACTGACCGATGAAATCAAGACCCCATTGCTGGAAGGGTTCTTGAACAACTACTGGTTTCAAAGGTAAGGCCGCCAACTTTTGCTTTCTAGTGAACATCTGACACTGGAGACAAGATCTGACAAACTTATGTACATTTCCAAATATAGTAGGCCAGTAGTAACCTGCTCTGAGGATTTTATGGGCTGTCGTATCTGCTGCATAATGCCCTCCACAAAATCGTGAATGAAACTATGTTAGAAGTTTTCTGGAATCCAGCTCATCGACACATCTGAGCATGAAGCCATCTGGATTCCTCCATCCCAATCCATCCTAAGTGATGCAATATCTAGTAGCTTTTAATCTTAATGCTCTTCTCTTATGGCCTACTAGATGTTCAGGGCAATCAAAGTTACATAGAAGATGGATTATATCTGCATACCACTGCTGTTGACTTAAACATTGAAGACCTTCTGACATGGTTGGTTCTGATACACTGGTTTGACACACCATTCCTATGGCTTCTTCATTACTCTGAGTTAGCATTTTGGCTAATCCCTATCCCTTTATTAACTCTGTGGGTCTTATTTCTAAGTCATACTCCTAGATTTTAGAGACCCACTTTCCCCTTATTCCTAAGCAATCTTGTTGAGCCAAGATATCTTTAACCGCGGAATGGGGGACATAGCCAATTATTCTTGAGTAGCCAATGTACATCTTAAAATGCTTTAGGGATTTGACAAGAGCATAAGCCTGTTTCTCCATGGAAGTGTATTTTAACTCAGAGTTATGCAAAGCTCTGGCCATAAAAGCTATTGGCTGCTCATGACCTTCATTATTCTTCTGGAGTAAGACTCCTGCTATTGTACATTCTGATGCAAATGAGAAAATCTGAAACTCCTTTGAGTAGTCGGGGTTGATCAACACAGGGGTTGTGGAAATATTATCTTTGATACACTTAAAGGCTTCATTTCTTTCATTTGTCCATTGATACTTAACATCCTTTTTTAATAATTCCTGTAATGGCTTCATTAATTCTGCTAAGTTAGGGATGAACCTCCTCATAAATTTTATTTGACCATTAAATGACTAGAGGGCTTTGACATTATGGGGAATGGGCACTTTCTTTATGGCTTCAACTCTTTCAGGGTCTATCTTCACACCATCTTTGGAGATGATGTGTCCTAACAACTTTCCTTCATCTACTCCCAAGACTAATTTGGTTGGATTCAATGATATGCCATACTTACGGCATATTTCAAAAACTTGTTTTAGATGATTAACATGGTCAGATCTTTCTTTAGAGAAAACTGTTCAATCATCCTCATAGGCTTCAACGATCTTATGAATTATTTCTTTAAAAACATAATCCATAGCCCTCTGAAAAGTAGCTCCCGCATTTAATAATCCAAATTCCATTCTCAGATACTCAGAAGTACCCTGAGGAGTGGTGAAAGTGGTCTTATGTTGATCCTCTTTGTTGATCAACACCTGGTTGTGTTCGGAGAAACCGTTCAACATGGACATCATTTGTGAACCTATTACCCTTTGGAGAAGGGTTTCCATATCCGGCAAAGGATAATTGTCTTTAAGGCATGTCGTATTGAGGTTTCGGAAGTCAATGCATATTCTAATTGATCCATTCTTCTTCCTCACAACCACCAAATTAGAACACCAAGTTGAATGTCTTGTTGGCGCAATAATTCTAGTAGCCAACATCTTTTATAATTCTTTTTTGACAATTGGTGCTACTTTGGGGTTTATCTATCTAAGTTTTTGCCAGAAAGGTTTTACTTCTTTCATTTCTTGTTTCAAGGGTATAGTGTACTGAAATACATCATCTCGATAAGCTTTTAATTCATCATAAGTAAAAGCAAACACATTTCTATACTCCCTAACAAGATCAATTAAATCTCTCCTTTCCTTTTCCAAGGTGCCTTTTCCAATTTTTATAATTTTTCGTTCCTTAACTGTTCCAATGTTTATCTCAATATATTCCCCCAGCTTCATTAACTCTTTTTTATTTCTGTGCCTATCCTTCCTGTCAAACATCTACTCAAATCCTATATAGCTGCTAGGAATAGGATTTCTAATGTTGTTGTCTTGCTCTGAATATTCTTTGCCTTCATCTTTAAAACTAATCTTACAATCTGAAAATTCCTCAACATTGTCGATAAATCTTAAGATTTGTTTGTCATCATTAAACACCTGCCAATGATCTACATTATTAGGAACCGGAGGTCTAAAGTTGATTTCAAGCTTGCCATCACCATTTATCATTTCATCTGTAGGTTGAAGAGTGGATGTTGCTACTGCTAACTTATCGGCCAAGCTATTATGATCTCTAGGAATTGCTTCAAGGTTCAATGCATCAAACCACTCCATAGTGTACCAAATAGCATTCCTATATTTCTTTAGTCTCTAACATTTACATGAAAACTTATTCTTTAGTTGTGAAATCACCAAGTCGGAATCACCCTTTATACTTAACATTTTGATACCCATATCCTTAGCATCTTCTAAGCCAAGTGAGAGTGCTTCATACTCTGCTACGTTGTTGGATGCATCAAACTATAATCTGAAAGCAAAGTTGAAAGTTTGCTTAGATGGGGAAATGATTACTATCCCTACTCTTTTTCCAGATTTAGAATATGCTCCATCAAAGTATAACTTCCATACTTTATCTAACTTTTCATCTTTTATTTTTTCTTTAATGGGGGCCATGAAGTTAGATAAGATGGCATAGTTTCTGAGACTATCTGATTAGGCCACAAATTCATTATGTGGATTCTTAGGGTTTTCAACATGATACTTTCTTTCAACTTCTTTGTGTAGCTTAACCTGAGTGTTCTCTGATGCAGGTATTGTTGCATAAGTCCAATCCATTTGGATGTGTCCTCCTAAAGTTGCAGCCCACTTTCTCGACAAAAGCATACCCCATGTATCTAGCACATCAATGACTAACACATCCATATCTAAATGGATTTCTGGATATTGCGCTAATCTTACTTCAAGGTTTGTGATTCTTGTCCACTGAAGTTGCACCATGGTGGACAACTTGTGAACCACAGAAGACTTGAACAATGTCATTGTTCATTTGCTAGAGTTCAGAGTTCATCAAGCAAATTTTTTTTGCCCTTTGTAAAATTTGCATGTCCAAACCCCTGCGGGGGAATTGTAATAAGTTGGTCTAGCATGAGTACTTTTGTAAAGATGCTTGGTCTACCTTAGGTTTTCCATCAAGGGGATACTCTAGAGTGTTTTTTCCTTAGGAATTATGCATTGCGCTCTAGTGGTGTATAATTCCTGAGTTTTTCACTCAAACCTCTAAAGCTGGAGTATTTTCCATGGTGGTCAAACCTAGGGAGATTATTAAAGCCTATGTATATGTGCTTTTTAAATATGTTAGGCATCAATAATGCATCATATGGACATGCACTAGGTCCCCTAGGATTTTTGAGTCATTCTGAGAAAGAAAAAAATTCTCATTTTATGAGATTTTTTAATATTTTAATTAAAAAACCCAAAAAGTGATAAAGTGTGGTTAGGAGGTGAAATTTGGCATGGGGGTACTCGTTTTCTAACCCGGAACACCCATAAAACCCCTAAACCCACTTTTCCTAAGTATTGAGTGAATATTATTCACTTAAATAAAATTTCTCAAAATTATTTTTGAGGAATTATTTAATTCAAAAACAATAAAATAGGAGAAAATCCAAACTCCTAAATCAGTGGATTTTTGTCTAGTGAGTTGGCCCAGTTGAGTTGGAAAACTCATTTAATGAAGATTCCAATCAAGTGTGAGCTCCATCAATGTAATGTACCCATCTGCTGACCCAATGCAAGGAAGGGAACATGGCACTAAAATCTGGGCATTTCATAATGCTCAGCCCACTAATTAGAATCATAAGAATATAAACATTGGTGTGCAGATACAAATTAGGCAATATGCACAGCGGAATTAAAACTAATCCACACACACAATTCATGCCCATCCAGCATATCAAAACAGTCATCAAATTAATGCATTGCAGAAGTAAATACATAGACAGAAAACACTTATCTTCATTGTGCAATTGTCCCAAGCAACTAGCTATGTCGCTGCAACGTTCCACCCAACCATAGGCTCTTCAACAGCTTATACTGAGTCCGTCCGAAGGCCACCCCTGAGCTGGGCATGATTCTCACAAGGAAAGAGAACATTCCATCTTATTCACAGCCAATTGATCATTTCATTTGAGCCAAGCCAGTCCACAGCTGGGTTTATCAGGCTACATTTGAACCCTGGAAGCTTACACTCAAGTTCAAGCCAAAGCAATGGATTTACCAACAGGTTGGCCAACGGTTTTCCCAAATTGTTTCCAGTCAACAATGGATTAAGGGATGAGCAATACAATCACAGGGGAAAACGAGTTCTTCCCCAGCTAATTAGGCATTCAACGTTCCAAAACGACCTCTATGGAACCCCAAGTCAGTTCCTCTTCTTCCCCACTGGTAGACAACACAAAAACGCCCTTCTCCTGGCTGAGAAAACAAGGATAACCAGAAAAAACGTGGCTGCAAAGCACCCAGGTAGTTCCCAACTCGTGAGGGAGGAAGACTGGTTGATGGGTAATGGCTTGGGGAGCAATTCATGGCTCTTTTCTTGCCCAAGAAGCAAAAACGCGATTTCCCATGCAGGGTGGCTTGCCCATACTCGAATTTGGACAGCCATACCTCCCATTCTCCAAGGCATTAACTACCTCAACCAACTCTTGGGAGAAATCAATGATTGGGTACAAAAGTCAACATAGGTAGTTGAGGGTTTGATGGGTTCTCTCATTGACACTTGGCTTGACTTGGTTGGCTCAAGGGTTTGAATGTTTTCCCTCCCAATTCCTTGTAAAATCATGCCCCCATCTCTTGTTGCATTGCATAGCTAGTTGTGGGTATTTTTTTATTAAAATGCATATTACATGATGTTGAAATTCCAACGTGCCTGGCTATCACGCAAACCGTATGCATCAATAAATCGATGGCGGGGCCTTGGCCTTGAGCTCCTAACCACGATTTATAAAAATATTACATCATTTACAATTTAATGCCATGGGGTCAAACTGGGGACATTACATTCCCCTCCCCTTGGAATAACACCGTCCTCGGTGTTCCAACACTTAGGTATAAATACCCACTTTACACGTGCCTCAGAATTCACAAATGGTGGCAGGTCTGTCCTGCGTTTCATCCCTTTACTTTGAGCTTTCAGGATCAAGTTCCTTGGCTTCCTCAAGCTGCTCTTGCTGGCTTTGATCTTCCATCTCTGCAAGTGGGCATTGCTCCACAGCAATCCCTTCCTTTTATTCGCCTTCCAGCTGATCTACAAGTCTGGAATTTTCATGGATGCCATCTTTCTTACCATCCTAGCAACTTGTTGAGGAATATTTCTAGCCCAAAACAAATAGCCTCTAGTCTACTGCCATGATCACGGTGCACAAATTGCTCTCTCTTTTCTCACCAGCAACACTTGGCTAGTAATAGCTGCAATCAATGGCTTTCAATGTCTCACCTGTGAGACTCACCATGGCAATTCCTATTAGGTCAAGCATAACACAATATCAAAATTAGCCAATTCTTTTCCCAATTGACTTGGAATGTCCATGCTTTACTTTATGAGACTTCCACACAGTTCATGCTTTCCCACATACACATGAACTCATTCATGTTCATCCTTTCACAGAAAAATAGCTAATTCAACATTCACAATTCATTTCAAGCAATAAACACAATCAACTTCATCTATGACATGCACTCAACAATCTTTTGTTTCTAAGATGCATCAGTCATAAGGAAATAGAAGAGTAAGAGTTTCACCCTCTTAGTCTTGTTCCAATCCGGATCCACACCATCACTTGTGGTTCTATGCTCCTTAGCCTCTTTCACTTCAATGTGAATGCTTGACTTGCCCTTTATTGGCTACGACACTTAGTGTCTAAGGTCTGTCTAATGCTTTTCAACTTGGGTACCCCTTCCCATTGTTGCTTACAGAACCTTTGGCTGCTAGGACCCACTCATATCCACTAGCACCATCTTTCATTACTGCTCATATTGAGCTCTTTTAGGACGGTCATATGTCCATATGCATCCCTATGATGCCTTCCTGGTCCTTGCTTCCAACAATACCTACACTCAAACATTAAATCAATTCACATGTTTAGTTTATTTCATAAGGTTTTTCTCTAAACAAGAGTCTGAGAAATCATAACCAAATCATATACACACGTATATTCATAAGCAAGAAACTGCAAGATAACCAAATACTTATCTGTATTGGATGTCTTCCCTTTATTCCACGGGATCCTTCTTTGCTTTATGAGCCTTGGATTTCCCCGTGAACACAATTATGAATGTTGGGCCAGCACGTAGGCTACTCCACAATCATTCAAATAGGCAATGCCAGGCCAGTACGCTGACTGGTTTTATCAATTGTTTAAGGGGTATTGGGCTAGCATACACGCTGTTTCACAATATTAAATAGTGAATGCCCAACTAGTTACTCTCTAGATTTATCAAAATTTCATATCGCCTACTCATTTAATCTCTGGATTTACCAGTAATTTTATAGCGCCCGACCAGTTACTCTCTGGTTCTACCAAGGAATTTATAGTGCACAACCAGTTACTCTCTGGTTTTATCAAGAATTTCATAGTGCACAACCAGTTACTCTCTGGCTTACCAAGCGTTTGTGGCTCTTTCAGAGTCCTTACTTCCTGCAATGGCCAAGGTTTCCAAAGAAACAACAGTGTATTAGCTTGGTTGTCATAAGACTTATACCTGAAATATTCATTATTCCAAACAAGACGTAAATGAAAACAAATACTTATCTGTATTGTGCATTTCCCCTCTGGTCCACAGGATCCTGCTTCGCTTTGCAAGCCTTGGGATCGCCTATGGACTTGGATGTAGTTAATGCTTCACCAGTACACCTTCATGCCGACTAGATTTACCAAGCATTTAGTGGTGCCCAACCAGTCCCATACCTGGCTAGCCCTCTCTAGTGCCGAGCCAGCACATTCGTCTGGGTCATCGACCAATGGAAGGAAACTGCGCCACTTGACCATTATAGGTCAAGGCTCTACTATGGAGCCATAGGTTTCTCAGGGTTTCCAGTTAGTCTTCGGCGCCCGCCCTCCTACTGCTGTCCCAATAGAGATTTCAGGGTTTTCAGTCAGTCTTCGGCGCCCGCCCTCCCACTGCTGACCCAATAGGCATCTCAGGGTTTTCAATCAGTCCTCGGCGCCCGCCCTCCCACTGCTGACCCAATAGGCATCTCAGGGTTTTCAGTCAGTCCTCGGCACCCGCCCTCCCACTGCTGACCCAATAGAGATTTCATGCCTTTACCAATGTCACCACACTTTCTTGCACCGTAACCCTTCAAACACATCAACTCTTCATTCATACAAGGACGCCACTCCTTCTCTGGTGCAAATCGGTGGTTCCTTTTAGGAACTTTATAGGTGACTTTCTTGACTGCAAGTTAACATGACCCCTACTCACACAAGGATGATACCTCTTCATATTACACAGCACTTCGGGCCTGTCCATCCCTTCTGGTAATATTTCACGTGAGCATAGAAAAGTTGCCAATTCCCATACAGTCCTTTTGCGTACCCTTCTTCACTTTGCCCTTTAATGTGCAATATCAATCTGCATCTGTGTAGGCTGACAACACAAGAAGGATAAGCAAGCTCATCAGTATTGCTGTTCAAATTCTTAACCACATTTCATATCATTCACTATCAAGTATTGAAACACCAAGAATGTGTCCATCCCCTTAGGGTGTAGTCAATATTGAAAACCCTATCATGACCCAGCACTAGACAAGGTGTGCACCCCCTTTACGATGTGTGCCATGTAGGCCCTAATCATACTCAGGCAGTCGGCAATGATATAAACAAAATAGAGCATGCTCTGCATATTAACCCTAATAATTTAGACATGCATGTTCTAGTCTAGGGTCTCAGAATACTCATTCATTTTGCAGATGTATCTCACATGCCTTCTTGGCATAGCTTTACCATCTCACTCTCATGGTTTACCGACATGCGGTTTAGCTGAGATATTGTCAATGGCGTTTCATCCGAAACCCATTTCTAAAGCATGGGGTCCTTCCCATCTGGTTTGGCTTTGGCAGGCCATCACATATGGTCTTCCTACAATGTGTCATCCTGACACACTTATCAAATAGCCAAACAGTCAGCAACATTTAGCAATAAGCCTCAAATATGATTGTTTCATAACCAATCAATAACATTAATAATTAACTCAACAAGAATTTGCAATTTTGTCTCCTACAGAAATTGATTTGTTTAACCATGAGGCTACCCTCATATTGTTTGTCTCTCGTAAGTGGTATCACTCTGTCCATTATGGTTTCACCCTTGCTACCATACATGAACATCCACCTACGACATGTCCTCCTAACACAACTCTATATAAGCCAAACAATCATTAGCAATTATAAGCAAATTCTCAAATCTGAAATTTGTAGATCTGTTTTCTTACAGAAATTATATTTGCAACCATGAGATTATTCTCATAAACTTAAACCAGACAAATTTCAGATTTGTTTCATGCATAAATTACAACCATGAGAACCTTCTCATAACCTTTGGCTTCTGCACATGGTAGATCTCGGTCTTTACTATGGACTTATTCTCATTGCCATACGCAGGACTTTTCTACCTGAGAACTGAAACTTCAATCAGCCAAACACGTTGTGAGTATCTATGCATATAATCCTTTCATTGCTACAACAGTCACTGAAGTGATCTCAAAATTATAACGCTAAATAATTCAAACACTTTCAGCTGTTAACATTTTAAATGCAATGAAATATATACATTCCTATATATGCATTTAAAAATTGCAAGACACAATCCCACTATCCATGCAATTTAGATAAACAGTAAATACTCATTACTTCGCATTCCATGCAACTCTGTCCTTCCAATAGAGTGCTTTGGTAGCCCATCACATGTCTACCTTCTTCATGCAGTCCTTCTCCTGCATTCATAGCAGCTCATGAAATGGTCTCAGGATTAGCAATAGTCCACCATCTCATCCATTATCTAACTGCATTGAAACATATATATATGTCACACCCATGCATTCACACAATGCATAATCACAACATTTACATCACTCACATAATCTTTCAATACAACCTTGCATTAATTCATGAATACTATGCATTCCAACACATTATGGCCTAACCATGCATGTCTCATATGGCATACACTACAACAGGACCATAAGTCATCACTTGCTTTGGTTGTTAAACTCACAACAAACATACACAAATGGTATGATATAATTTTCATATGAATGCATTGAGGTTTCTAAGAAACTATAGGGTGTAAGGCTCCTTGCCTTTACTTACCCACACCTCACCATACTCAGTGGATTGACATTCACATTTAGGCACTCAATACCACATGCAAACCAATCAATCATGGTTTGAACATAGTTGAAGGGATCTCACCAAATCCTCTTTCAACATTCATGTAATTAAGTACAGTTAATCCTTACCTGCATGGCTGTCATTAACATCGCTTGATGTTACCTGATCGGTTGGCCTCTTACCAAGGCTTCGCAATTCTTTTGCCAACTTTACGATCATAGATTTGTTGCACCATCCTTTCTTCACAAGGTTGTATGCAACAATCATCATCCACATCCTTAGCCATGCTTTGGTTGTCTTTGGTCCTACAACCAATGCGAACACAACTAACTTATTAGCAACCACAATAATTATGTTAAGTGGCTCATTGCATATGTAAAACCTCACTTTTTACCAATATGCAATATCATATATATGCGCAAACATTTTCACATTCACTATGCAATGTTTATCAATATGCCATCTAGTGCATATCTATTTCAGATATCTAATCTCTTACATTTTCAATCATGCTTCTATGGTCTAATTCATACAACCATTATCAACAACATTACTGGTGATCAACCATAAGCAATACCATTAATGGGCTATTGCATGTGTAACTTCACTATTTTATCAATATGCAACATCATGCTCATGCATAAGCAATTCACATGCATTATGCAATGTCTCTCTAATCATGCCCATTAATTCATATGCATTACTTTCTTGCATTTCCAGCATCCCTATGCCATAATTTTCAGTATATAAAACTTGGGAATATAAATACAATAGCAAGAGAGGAGTTAAGGAATTCTCCCTTTCCATTCCCCCTCATGACATGGAGTTCCTCCTCCACATCACAGCTGGTCCTTTTCTTGGCTTCCCTTCCAAGCATACAAGCAATCATTAGCTCTGATCTTCCCACGAATTAGCAATTCAGTATATACATACATGTATAACATTCATTTTTCCTATTTCTCAAACATGCAATTCTTATGTGATAAACAGAAATAGTTTAGGGTGTAGAATTTCCCTTTCAGCCTCCATAATGAATATTACAAGCCATTACTCTTACTGAGATTCCACAACCCCTTCTATGCAATTTCTGCTTTTCATTCCAAGCATAGAGAATGCATTTCACACTTTCAACGACTGTCTCCAGGGGACAACGGGGGTAAAGGGGGGGGGCGGGTCGAGGGCAGTGCCCTCATTTTTTTTTTTTTTTATAAATTCTTCAATTTCGCGCAATCTGGCGCATGAGTTCAAAGCGATTTTTCTCTTTCGGGCACATGAAAATTTCACTGAAAAACTGTTGTATTTTCTTTGTTTCGGCGAACTTCGTCATTCTCTTCCGTCATTGCGGACGAACTTGTCGAATCCTTCCGACGTGTTGCGGACGATCTCGCAGAGTCCTTCCAACTTTGCGGACTCTCTTCCGGCTCGTTGCGGCGAAGACTTCCGAGTTTCTTCCGCGGTTTCGGCAAGAACTTCCAAGTTCTTTCCACCGTTTCGGCAAGAACTTCCAAGCTTCTTCCGGAACTTTTCCCTTGGACGTCGAGAACTCTTTAGAAAACTTTTCCGCTATTTCGGGTCAACTCGGCGAGTTCTTCCGCCGTTGCGGACCAACTCGCTGAGTCCTTCCAAAACTTTCCCTTTGACACCGAACACTCAGAAAATTTTTGAAAATTTTCGGACCAACTCACCGAGTCCTTCCGCCGTTGCGGACCAACTGGCCGAGTTCTTCCGCCGTTGCGGACCAACTCGCCAAGTTCTCCCGCCGTTTCGGAGCAACTCGCCAAGTTCTCCCGAAATTTGCTCTTTGACGCCGAAAACACTTAGAAAGTTTTTCGGACCAACTCGCCGAGTCCTTCTAACGTTGTGGGGCGACTTGCCGAGTTCTTACGATCGAACTCAGCTTTTCCTTCCGAAATTTTTCCATCTTTTTCGTCGAACTTAAAATTTCTGGGCGATCCGTCGCGAAGCAAATCGCTGATCTCTTCCGCCATTGCGGACGAACTCCCTGAGTTCTTCCGCCATTGAGGACGAACTTGCCGAGTTCCTCTGCCGTTGCGGATCAACTCGCCGAGATTCGTCGGCACAGTTTTTGGTAGAAACTCATAGACACTTAGAAAAATTTTGAAAATTTGAAAATTTTGAATTTTTTTTTTTTTATCAACTATCAGTGCTGAGCAGGAAGCATACTTACCTCTGCAACTATGATAGGTAGTCCATAAAGGACCAATGCTGCAACCAGCAGCTCTGATACCAAAATGTAATGTACCCACCTGCTGACCCAATGCAAGGAAGGGAACATGGCACTAAAATCTGGGCATTTCATAATGCTCAGCCCACTAATTAGAATCATAAGAATATAAACATTGGTGTGCAGATACAAATTAGGCAATATGCACAGCGGAATTAAAACTAATCCACACACACAATTCATGCCCATCCAGCATATCAAAACAGTCATCAAATTAATGCATTGCAGAAGTAAATACATAGACAGAAAACACTTATCTTCATTGTGCAATTGTCCCAAGCAACTAGCTATGTCGCTGCAACGTTCCACCCAACCATAGGCTCTTCGACAGCTTATACTGAGTCCGTCCGAAGGCCACCCCCGAGCTGGGCATGATTCTCACAAGGAAAGGGAACATTCCATCTTATTCACAGCCAATTGATCATTTCATTTGAGCCAAGCCAGTCCACAGCTGGGTTTATCAGGCTACATTTGAACCCTGGAAGCTTACACTCAAGTTCAAGCCAAAGCAATGGATTTACCAACAGGTTGGCCAACGGTTTTCCCAAATCGTTTCTAGTCAACAATGGATTAAGGGATGAGCAAAACAATCACAGGGGAAAACGAGTTCTTCCCCAGCTAATTAGGCATTCAACGGTCCAAAACGACCTCTATGGAACCCCAAGTCAGTTCCTCTTCTTCCCCACTGGTAGACAACACAAAAACGCCCTTCTCCTGGCTGAGAAAACAAGGATAACCAGAAAAAACGTGGCTGCAAAGCACCCAGGTAGCTCCCAACTCGTGAGGGAGGAAGACTGGTTGATGGGTAATGGCTTGGGGAGCAATTCATGGCTCTTTTCTTGCCCAAGAAGCAAAAATGCGATTTCCCATGCATGGTGGCTTGCCCATACTCGAATTTGGACAGCCATACCTCCCATTCTCCAAGGCATTAACTACCTCAACCAACTCTTGGGAGAAATCAATGATTGGGTACAAAAGTCAACATGGGTAGTTGAGGGTTTGATGGGTTCTCTCATTGACACTTGGCTTGACTTGGTTGACTCAAGGGTTTGAATGTTTTCCCTCCCAATTCCTTGTAAAATCATGCCCCCATCTCTTGTTGCATTGCATAGCTAGTTGTGGGTATTTTTTTATTAAAATGCATATTACATGATGTTGAAATTCTAACGTGCCTGGCTATCACGCAAACCGTATGCATCAATAAATCGATGGCGGGGCCTTGGCCTTGAGCTCCTCACCACGATTTATAAAAATATTACATCATTTACAATTTAATGCCATGGGGTCAAACTGGGGACATTACAATCAATCAAGGGAATGATTGGCATGAGATGTTCTCTCCTGGGATTTGCGCCCTCTCAAGGAGGGCGACTTCCTTGATGTGGCATCAAATGGGTGGAGCTTCCGAATCTCATGAGGTAGGTGCCTACCTTAGGTGGCCTACACCTCACGTCCCCATCCCCCAAATCATGCTCCATTCGAGGGATTGACTCCCACACTTGTCACCTCTTCTCACCAATTCGCCCTCCTAGCCCTAATTCGACCTCTCTTCCTTGGAGGCTATTAAAGCTAGGCTCTTGCTCCATCTTTTGGCATGGATGCATTGAACCTCTGTTATTTTGTACACTATTGCTATTTCGTAATATATTGAAAGACGTTGGAGGTCCATCGTGTGCATCTTATGTTGGAGCTTTGTTCATGAGGTGATATTGTTGCTTTTCATTTGCTATTTCATGCTTTCATTATTGTAGATCTAGTCTATTGGGTATAGAAGCAAACATTTACGGTTGATAAGTTGTTTGTTTGTGCTTAGATATTAGGAGATTTGAATGTAATCAACAATATTCGGTTATACTTAGATTCATTCGATTTAATTTTATTCTAACACACTAAGTCTCATATTTTGTATTGCAAGTTTTGGTGTTGTTTAGTTGCAGATCTAAAGCTCAAGGGGATTAGGAATTTGGTTGTTCTTCCTCTTCTTGGGCAGCCATATTTTATCTAACATAAGTGTATTGCAGAGAACTCTCAAAGGCATTTGCAATAGACAAGAGCATTGGGATCTAAAAGCCTCATCCATCTCCATTTCTACAATTTTCTCTCCTTTGAATTTTTGTTTCATGCCTAGAAGATTAGATCTAGAGCTATCAATTTACTATTCATTTTCAGATCTGATATTTTTAGACATTCTTAGTAGATCTAGACATTCACATTCATAAAGCATACTCATTAATAGATCTAGATCTGATTTTTGTACTTGCATTCTTTAAAAATTCCAAACTTTTTCTAAGTACAATTTTTTTTTCATTTTTTTTATTTGTTTAAATTCATTTCCATCAAATTCTAATAAAATTTGTTGGTTGGTTTTTAGCAGGTCCAAAACAAAAGACGAAGAAACTCTGGCCATTTTTCGTCAGAAACCACCAAAAAGGCCTTTCCAAAGACCTCGTTCTTCTAGTTTCTCAATTCCAAGATGTTACACAGAAATCTTCCACCCTGTGAGCATCAGCATTCTTTAGCCTGTAGGATCCATTTCAGTGACTCAGATCCATTTATATCCTTTAGAGATACCAGTTTGCCCTATTTGTATTCCTACTCGCATGTTGCATCACTATAGCATGCGTACCCACGAGTTGCATCACTATAGCCAGCGGGTATCAAGTAAAATGGTAAAAACCACTATTAATTACTTTTTACTCCCAAAAAGCGGTCATTGGGTGACCTTTGGCTCTCCATCTGCCAAGTGACGTCTCGATGTGTCCTTTCACCTACCTTTGAGAGAATTATATATTGAGCACATATACCTTATGGACGGGAGGAAGAAGAGAATAGTAAAGGAACTCTAGTGGATTTTTGCCCTATATTGAGTCTGCACTCATTGATCCTTGTAGTTGTGGACCATTTATGTTCACCTTCCAAACTCCTTTCTAGTTTGAGTTTGCCATTCATGGAGGATTGAAGTGGTGGAGGTACAAGTGGATTGATCTAGATCTTGGTTTAGATTGGTTGCCGGCAAGAGGTCGTATCACTTTGTACTTTTTCTTGTTCATTAATAGAAATGCTCATATTCTCGTCCATTCATGGTGTGAATGTTGTTTATTATACATTGGGTTACATTTGCTTATGATACTATGGACCATTGTTATTGATAATGTTAATGTCAATTATATATTATTTGTACTTATTGGATATTGGCTGTCAAGACTAATTTGCAGATTACAAGTGCACGGATTGAAAGCTCCAACGGGGATCTACATCAAACGTTTGGATCGAGGTTGGTTACATTTCTCCATTATCTTAACATTGTCATTTATAATAGCATTGCTTTGAGAATTGAGTAGATTTCTGGTAGTCATCTGTCTGTTGTGGTATTCATCTGTCTGGAGCTTATGAGTTAGAAGATTATGAGGGAGTTGTCTTGAAGGAGCCTAGAAATGGGCTCTACCTCAAGCGATGTTACGCTTGAACCTTTGGTTCGAACTAATACTTTTGTACACTATTGTATAGTTTTGTGTACATAGTTTAGCTTGCCTTTTGGTCATCGGGTCTGCTGATTAGCCTCTGTTTGATTGACAGATGTCAACGGGATTCCCTACGTTCTTAGGTTTCGCGGATGGTGCTAGCCGACATACGCAGCAGCTTGCTTCTGCTGCCTGGGTTATCTTTTCACCTGACCACCTAGTTGTGTCTTCAGGAGGTGCTTGTCTCGGTCCTATGTCTAATAATGTGGCTGAGTATAGTGTCGTTGTTGAGCTACTTCGGGATGCCATTTCACATGACATCCAATCTTTAGAAGTCCGCCTAGATTCACAACTAGTCGTGTCTCAACTGAATGGGCAGTACCATGTACGAGACCCTACATTACTATGGATATTCCTTAAGGTACGACTCTTGGAGAGACATTTTGTTTCTATTACATATATTCATATTCCGAGAAGTCATAATTATATATCTGATGCATACGCTAACTATGTATTAGATTGGCATTTGTCACATTCATCATGAGCACATAAATACAAAGACATTCATACATTTGTACATACACACATGTAGTAGAAACGAGAACCAAAGTTGTATATATATATAAATATGTCCAAAAATGGTGGTGTCGTACAAAACTGGAGCCTGTAGCCCTCAAAAATATACATATCGATACAAAAAATAATGAGACCCTGGGATATCTATTCCCTCTGAGGAGGTCTAGCTGCCGCCTCAACGGGATGTTTCTAATAGTAGTACTCTCAGAAACCGGATTCGTATGAAACCCCCTCCGTGTCCCGAATCGGTCGAATCAGACACGATTCGATATGAATTCGTGTCCGATTCGACCTTACTTCGAATCCGAAATCGGGACACGTGCTAAAAACGAATCGGACACGATTTTACGTGTCCCGATTGTCGGACACGTACCCGAAAAACAGGACACGTTTTTGGCGGAAAAAGGCGTCCGGGTTCACTTAAAAACAGAATTTTGCCTTTCTTTTTGTCATTTGCAAGGAAGCATTTGGTTGAGAGTGAGTCGTATGTGCAAGTGAAGGAGATTTGAAGGCTATCCATTGTTTCCAAGCGATTCCAAGTGCATTCCGCTGGATTTGTGGAGAGGATTGCAAACTCAACCATCACAAAAGAAAAAGAATGTCTCAATCATCTAGGGCAGGAGGTAGGGGGCAAAGGAGAGGGAGAAATGCACCATCTAGGGCCTCCCCTCCTATTCCACCAAGCACAAGCGGTTCTCCTCCTCCGTCAACTGCTCCATCGGCTGCTAGTGGAGCTCATTCTATGGCTCCACTTAACCCTGTTTTAGCAAGACAACAAGCCCAAGAAAAAAAATACCCTTCGTGGAAGTATGTGACAAGGAAAGATGGACCCGGGGCAAAGCTTGGTGGGGAACGCAATGTGTCTTGGAGATGCAATTTTTGCAAGCATGAGTTCATGAGCACATATTTCCGGGTTAAGGGCCATTTGTTGGCCCTTCCTTCTTGTGGGATTTCTTCATGCAAAGCGGTGACTGTTCACCAAAGGAGGGATATGGAAAGAGAGGATCATGTTGACTTAGGGAAGGTGGCAACAGCAAGTAAGAAAAAAGAGGATGATCCTCTTCCATTCTTGAGGAAGTCCTCTAGCACCAAGCCTCCATTTCCACCTAGCATTCATGGGTGTGGGCGTGGGGATACTTATCAAACAAGAAAGAGGCAATCTACAGGTGGTCTAATGGATAGGATTTTCCAAAAAGAGGCGCGAGAAGAGGTAGACCTTACTATTGCATTTTTCTTCTACCTCAACTTCATTTCATTCAATGTTGCACAGTCACCATTGTATTTTGAGACGGTTAAAACTATCTTGGAACGAGCTCCAAATGGTTATGTGCCTCTTGGTTCAGAGAAGCTTAGAACCACATTGTTGGTTAAAGCAAAGAAGGAGGTAGATAAAATTCTTGAGCCAATTAGATCAACATGGCCCTCATCCGGTGTGAGTATTGTTTCTGATGGATGGACGGATCCCGCACGCCATCCACTCATCAATTTCATGGTATCTTCCCAAAATGGACCGGTGTTCTTGAAAGCGGTGGATGCTCTTGGCGAATACAAGGATGCACAATTTATGGGTGATTTATTCATCAAAACCATTGAAGAAGTGGGTGTTGAGTCGTGTGTACAAATCATCACGGACAATGCACCTGTTTGCAAGGCTGCTGGCATGATTGTGGAAGCTAAATATCCACAGGTATGTTCATTTTGGACACCTTTCATTTCTAATTTGCTCATTGTTTGAATTTGGTCATTGCAATGTTAGTGTTGTAGAGTCATTGATACATGCTTTTATTGCTCTTACAGGTTTTTTGGACACCTTGCATTGTCCATTCCTTGAATTTAGCACTAAAAGCCATTGCTTCGGATGTGGCATGGATTGACAACCTTATTGAGGATGCACGCCATATCCGTAACTTTGTACAAAACCACACAAATGCCCTCACCATCTACAACCAATACACACAGCTTTCATTGCTGAAGATTGCAGATACTCGGTTTGCTTCCTCATTCATCATGCTCAAGAGGTTTAGGGAGGTCAAAACCACTCTTGGGTCCATGGTGATTTCATAGTTTTGGGATTTTTGGAGAAAGACGGATAAGGCTGCTTCACAAAAGGTGAAGGACTTGGTGTTAAATGATGGTTGGTGGGACACGGTGGATCTTACTATTAAGATCATGGAGCCAATCATTTCTTTGTTGCGGTATGCAGACACGGACCAGCCCATCCTAGCAAAGGTTTATGAGGGGTGGGATTCCATGATTGAGTCCATGAGATCCATTTTCATGGAGAATGAGTGTCCCGAGTATGGGACATCGGCAGAGAACTTATGGACCATTATTCGGGATATTCTTATCTCCAGGTGGGATAAGAATTGCACACCTTTGCATTGCTTGGCCCACTCCTTGAACCCCAAGTTCTACACTCAAGAGTGGCTCACTGGTGGATCGGGGGCCTCACACAGAGTCCCTCCTCACATGGATGCAGAGATTGCAAATGGGAGGTAGATAGCACTTAGACGGCTATTTCAGGATAGAGACATGCTTGAGGAGGTGGAGGATGGCTTTGTAGATTTTTCCACTGGCACTGGGAGATTTGGAGGCTATGATGTGCTTAGAGATAGGGAGGGTAAGAAACCCTATGCTTGCTGGGCAACTCATGGGGCAACATCCCCTATTCTACAAAAGTTAGCCTTCAGGGTCATCTCTCAAGTTACATCATCCTCTTGTTGTGAGAGGAATTGGAGCACATATGGGAACTTGTACAGTGTGAAGAAGAGCAGGCTTGAGCAGTCCAGGGCAGAGTCGATGGTGTATGTGCACTCCAACCTTCGTCTTATTTACAGGAAGAGGGAGGAGTGGGTGAAGGGAAAGACAAAGATGTGGGATGTCTTTCCTGATGATATGGGTTTGGACAGTAGTACTGAGTTGGCATTAGCCAACATGGATCTAAATGATCCAGTGCTAGAGCCGGTCACTTTTGATGATAGTGATCGTACAGAGGGGTCATCCTCCACAGCAGCAGATGCAGATCGTCAGATGGGCAGAGAGGAGGAGGAGGGGGAGGAGGATGAGGATCAGGGCAGTGGTAGTGGCAGTGATGAGTATGTTGATTCAGGCATGGAGGAGGACTACTGACATATGGGATTCTCCCATCTTGATCCACCCCTTTTTGTATTTACTATTAGTCTATTTGGCATTTGCCAGTGCCCAGTGGCATTCCGACATATATGTATACATTTTGATTTTGATGACTTAATGAGAAATATGGTTCCGACATGCATCTGTGTCTCATTGTGATTTGTGAATGACAAATGTGTTGTGAATCGTGATTTGTGAATGACAAATGTGTAATACTAATCATTAATGTGTTTTTATTCTAATTTCTATTGAATATTTGTAAATGTTCTAGTTTCTAAATATTTTTGGATCTATATGTCTATATTTTTAAATTTTAATATATTTTTAAAAAAAATATATATGTATATAAAACGTATCCTACGTGTCCTGATTTCGGGGGTCACCGTGTCCGTGTCGGACTCTCATATTTTCGTGTCCTACGTGTCCCGTGTCCCCGTGTCAGGTGACTTTGGTAGTACTGTACTGCGCTGGCCATCCGCTGCAGTAGCCGCACCCACTCACCAGGAACACCCACTACCTAGCGCTGCATGGCCTCAAGTAGTCGGGATACCTCTATCTGTGGTACTTGGGCAACCATCCGTGATATGTTGCGCCACAACGTCTGAAGTGTGCGCCCTGCTGCAGCATCTGCTGCCACCTCATCCCTACCTCGACGACCATGTCTCGAGAAGCCCTAGGGTCTCACTGGGCCTTTGTCTACGAGCAAACAGTCACCCATTAGCACATGATACTACCACCAAAAAGATTTTTTGCATTTCAACTATAATCAAAAAATCCATAAAAATTTCATAAACACAAAACCAAAAGAGTACTCACCGATGTCTCCGAAAGTTGCGCCTAGTGGGAGCGGCATGTCACGGTCCTGTCTGAAGTCTATCCCCGCATAGGGATAGTCCTCTATAGCGATCACCTGCCGATTCCACCAGCGGAAGAACTCCTCAGTATATGGTGACGCCAGACGGCCACCACCCTGTCGTGTCAAGATCTCAGCCCACCAGGTCAGGGTTGGATCACGGAGACTGTGAGGAGGGACATCCACCCTCGGACTAAGCCCCGGAACCCTCTCAAAGAAGAAGCTGCAGAGGATGCTACCATACCCAAAGTTTTTGGCCTTACCCTCTTTGCATTCCGTCAGTTGTGTCTTCATAGACACCAGTAGAGTAGTACACCAGTCGAACATAGTAGGTTGCATGCATTGTGATGCGTAGAACATTACCGGTCT
The DNA here is from genome assembly GCA_027924585.1 of Larix kaempferi. Lineage (NCBI taxonomy): Eukaryota > Viridiplantae > Streptophyta > Pinopsida > Pinales > Pinaceae > Larix > Larix kaempferi. The sequence goes on from BSBM01000510.1 coordinate 30,058,753, forward strand.
GGATGCCTAATGCAGTGCTTTGGATCCCGTGATTCGCACTAGAGTAGCCACAATGATCTTTGTACTCAGATCCACTATGGCGTTGACTGGCACTTGGCTTCCCACTGCTCGTGTGTTGGTGGGACAATACCACGCTATGTAGTCTTGCACAGTGATCCCACCACCCACGGTCCGTGACCGAAGACTTGCCACCTCCCCTCCACGGGACAAACCGGTAATGAAATAGATGTCCTCTACTTCCAGTGTCAGTGTTTTCCCATTGAGGATAAATGTTGTGCATCCACATCCCAGTAGTTGATCAGATGACGGAGTAATAGGTTTTGGGCCCTTAAACCCCCTATACTCTAGTAGTTATATAAGCCACATGCTTGCAATGCTTGTTGTGCTTGCAAATTATTGCGCACGGCCTCATCAACCTGGTCATGCTCTCTTTCCCTCCACTCTAGAACCATCCTGGAGTGCAAAGAAAGTAAATTTTGGTCAGTTTAATGATTAAAAATTTCTTCATGGCCGTACCCACGGGCTAATTTGTATACAGTGGCGGGTACCCACGAGCAGTCTATTTTTATACTACGCGTTTGGTGCCCTACCCGCGACCCGCATAGTTATAGCCCGCAGGTAGCGCCGAAGCCATCTAGGGCTTGGCCAAACTAAAAAATCCACCGACAAAAATTGAAATAAAAACATTAAAATGAAAGGTATGGAAGTAACCACCATCCTACTCCGAACGGTTTGTTGAACGGTCGCTTGTAGCTCCCACGATCGGCAATGGAAGTTCCAGGTGAAAACTTAACCACTAAACTCCAAATTTGTGAATAGTGCAAATGAATTGTAAGTTGGAAAATTTTATTACTATTTATAATTTTCTAAACCCACTTTTCTATAGTTTTTGCCATTTTGAGTCATTATGAACTAATATCATGTCATGGAGTAGTGTTTTTTAATCCGATTTCCTCGGCGAGAGTTGTTCTGAACCATTTCACACCTACGGCAGGTACGTTTCATACCTGGCATTTAGGTTAGATGCCATTTCCGCATGCATTTATGCATTTGACCTGTTGACCATTTTCATAAACCCTAGGTGCGACCTCGCTTCGTAACTGACACGGAACCTTCACACTGCTTTAGAAGTGTCATTATGTGGCAGTAGGGATTTTCCGAACACAGGTACTGTTATCACCTAAACTGTAGTTACCCTTGTTGATGTATCCATTAATGGATGGCAATAGGGAAGGGCAACTCAAAAGGTGCAACCACGATCACCTCGACCTCCAATAGATGGTTGTCACGCCAGTCGAGGCAACCTTCGCTTTATGTTATCTAGCCCAGACAACAAAGGGGGAGACCCGATCTACTCTCGACAGGAGAGATCAAACCAAAACACCAAATCAAGTTAATACTAAGTGAAGTAAAGTGTATGGTTTATCCTAGACCTAAGGATGAAGTCACAAGATAAGTGAGGGGTTCAATGAGTATAGCTTTGGTTCATTGTTGATGTGAGAGTGACTTATAATATTTGAAATGAGATCCAGGATTAAAGTACTAGTTCAATGTGAGAAAATCCATTGCCTTGGGAACCGTGTCCAATGCAGGGTAGTTTAGGGGTTGAATTGGGGCTAACTAGTACAAGTGACAAGCTTGATCGTTAGATATGATAACATCAAAGGGTTTAGTCCACAAACAAGGATCAAACCACAAGTTAATCCAACAATCTAGCAAAGTCGAATTGACTTGGAGAGAGATCAGTGCCTTGGGACTTGGGATAAATGGAGTCAAGAAGAGATTAACTTATGGTTGATGACTCCTATGGCATAAGACAAGTGGGCTATCAATGGTTTGATGGATGAATAAGTCTAGATCTAATAATTCATGGTTTGACCTAAGTGGACCACAATCCCTTAAAATAAGGAATGCTATCCCCAAGGCAAGATTTCACAAAGTGACCCACTAGACCTAGGTTTTGAATTATGCTCGTTCCAAATCCACCAAAATCTCATGTACCCATGTCCTAGAAGTGGACCAACTCCAATCTCCCAAGAAGTGCGACTTTGCCCAAGGAGGGTAAAATGTGGGATAAATGGATCAAGACAAGTCCAATGACATCCAAATTTTAGATCCAAGTAGGTTAATCAAGTGAGAATGTGGATCTACAGTTTCAAGGCAATCCAATGGTTAGATCTTACTAGATCTGAGTTTAAAGATACCAAGTGGTCCAAAATGGGGATTAAATCCCTTAAAATGTGGAATAGGGCCCACCAGGTAGAAATCAGAAAAGTAACAATCTGGGGGTAGGTTATTAGATATGTAGATTGTAGATCAAGTGAAATCTCAACTACCCATGTACCAGATCTAGGTCAACTCACCCAAACCAAGAAGTGCGCCCTTGCTTGGAGAAGCTAAGTTGGCTTGGGAAGAAGGTCAAATGGAGGCCAATCCTCACCAAACTATAGCTCCGAGATGTCGTGGATACTATAGAGGTGGGTTTTAAATATCTTACCCAAGGAACCACTAGATCTTAGTAGATTTGAGAAAATGTAACAATGAGGGTTTTGATTAATTAGAGTTTTATCAATTATGTGTTTGTGCCAATGGATTGGAATCAAGAAAAGAAGAACAAACCTGTGGATCTTACCTAGGTAACCTTGTAGATGCCTTGATGATGATGATCTATGCAAACCTGATCAATTTGAAGCAATTTGAAGTAGATCTCATGAAGTGCGATTTGCCCAAGGAAGCCAATGCGCCCTCTCTCCTGCACAATAAACGTCAACAATATCAGATTTACTGTAGACAAGAGATAAGACTAATGCCACAAGAGAAATAACAGAAAGATAGCATAGATCACAATGATATTAATGATAACCCCCTGATACAAGCGAATGCCAAGAAGATCGATTTGAAGAAGCCTTGCAAAATCGCCCTAGTTGAAGTCGCCCTCCTGTAGACAAGACAAAGATTTCCAAAAGATAGATCTTACCACAAATACCCAAATGCTAGGGTGCAATAGACTTTCCAATCACCATCTAAGAACACCAGATGCAAAGGAGACCACAAGAATTTCCACAAGAGAATTTTTCTATATCAAGATTCCAAGAGCCAAAGACCCCTTTACAATGAGAGGCTCTCTCCTTTAAATAGATAGGAGAGGCACCAAAACCCTAACCACTTTTTAAATGAGTGGCTAAGATTAAAATATACAAATGTCTAATCAATGGTTGAGATGAGCTCAACCATAAGATACATGGATCACTAATAAAATATAACCATAAGTGGACAAAATCGCCCTAGGAGAGGGGAATCCCACCAAATCATGATGACAAAATATAATAAGAAGCTCATGGTGGGTCCAAGGGATAATTTTAGCCACCCTTGGTCAATCCCCATAGCACAATAATAATAAAAGAATCATCAATATACCAAATCGTGTCTCTATGGACAAATCGTGGGCCTTAAGAGGCCTCAGAAATCATCAGAAAGTGCCATAAGTGATGGATGTGGGTCTCGATGAAGCTGAAACTGCTAGAGAAGGTGTGGAAGACATCCCACTCATCATCACTGATCATCCCATGCCAAGACCTTGCCTCAGTATCCCAAATCGAATTCCTCAATAGCCATTTCTACCAATCCTGAAATGCCTCGGGAAGCGTGAAACTGCCCCAAACTGCTTTCTGGAGTGCCTACGCTATCAAGGTGAGGGCACCATTGTGTCCGGGAGGGGGGTAATATGGTAAAAACAAGTGGCTGGACCACGCCCTCCAAGCACAGCACCCTAAGTCAACCAAATAAAAATCATCTCTGCTCTGACAGGATCTCCGACAGACCAAAACTGCACTGGGATAGCCTACTAAGGCTCAATCATCACTGTAAGTGCCCGGAACTGAAAACAGACTGTCTCATTGGACTCAGAAGGTCCAAATCTATCCAAGATGTGTACTCAATACACCATATGAATCTCTGCATAATCATATAATAAATCCCATATACCGGAACAGGTGAAATAATAATAATCTGTAAATGATCAAATGATGCTGAAAACCATAAATCATCATCATAACCCTGTATCTGCTGCATAGAATCATCATGTACATGTACATGGACCATATATCATCTATCTGTATCATCACAAGGTCCAACTATCTCATGTCCTATGGTTGACCTTGGTCAAACTAGGTTTGACCAAGTCAACATGACCAATTATAACTCAGACTATGATCAGAAGCTGCTACAAAGTGTCAAAGGTTAATGCATGCTCTACAACTTATTCAAATAGCAATTATAACACAAAGTAATCATTTACTGGCGATCTAAATCCAAATATATAATGTCATTAATTATTATTATTACTCGGACTAGACTTTCAAGACCATACTCACTTCATAGCTGTGATCAATTTGCTAGTGAAGGGTGAAGGCTAAAATAACTGGCTAGGCTAAAGGATGACTTGACTGACTTAACGTTGTGACACTTTGGAAAAGGGAAAGCACCATAGTAAATACTGAATGAGCAACAACACAGGGAATGGCGGTGTCTCACAAATGGATGAGTTGTTCAAAGAGGGTTTCTTCACCTTTAACAGATGCACACAATCCATAATACAAATGAGGCCAGCAATTATTTAGATATAGCATTTAAGTTCCATTGCTTTTTGGGCCTGAAGTTTCCATAGCCTTTGATCTATGTGTGTTTATAAACACATTGCATAGATTTACATTTATTTGAGGCTTTCTGCTGCAGGTGTGTTTTTAAGGCACTTGTTTACCTGAGCACTTCTAGGTGTGTCACATACAACTTGTTTACCTAGGTATTTACATTTCCAAAAGATATAACATTTTATTTTCATGGCCATTTTCATTTGGCATGCCTTTCATTCATGTGTGTTGAAAAACACATTGCATGAACGGGCTTTTCATACAAGATATAACATTTCATTTTCCAGATTTTGTATTCATGGCAGCACTAAAAGTTTCAGGTTTAGCCAACACAACTTTAGTGACTAGGGGGAATTCACAAGGAACTCCAACTCACCACAGGTAAGTTTTGTCACCAACTCAGAGCCGAGACACAATAAAAGGGAAGCTCATCCAATACAGAGGCTACAGTGGGGAAAAGTCCTCCATGACACTAGTCAAGTAGTAAGTCAGGGTGATAAACTAAAACGTAGGTAATGGATGGATGAAGACAATAAATAATGGAGCCAACATTAGCAAGCCAAGGTATGGTGGAATGATCACCTCTATTCTCCCTAAGGAGGGTAAAACCAATGAGTATGAATAGTGAACTTCTAAGTCTGAGTAGGGACAATAATATATATATAATAAGATCAACCAGGTCCACATATCTATATGATCGCCAGATCATGACACTAAGTGCTAAGACATGCTATAAGAATAAATATAAAAGCAATATAACCACAACACTATGATATACCTGCTGAGTCATATACCTGAATGCTCATCATCTAAAACACCATCTGTCCTCTGAAACTGCTGCTGAAACTCTGGGCACTACTGACTGCTCTGTACAAATGGTATAATGGCTACATCGGTCATCTCTCTGAGTGTCCTGAGACTCAATCATGGCATGGGGAATACAACTGTTGTCCAAATCTGATAGTGATCCAAATAGATGCTCATCTCAGCATCTTAATGTAAGGGAACTAGCTAAATAGTGTACTGGAATCAGAAAAATAATGTATGGTAGCCCGGCTACTATATATGTGATAACAGGTACCCTAGTTAGAACCCCTTATGCATTCTGGTGCCCATGCCGTTGCTTGTCCTTAGGATTGGGAGTCCTGTAGTCACACCATGACTTTGCGATAAAGACTCATACTCTACTTTGTCTTATGTTGGACATCTCCCTTAAGTACTCCCCTCAGTTATATCATGTTGTGATTGCATTGCATCATCCTGCTTGCCGCTTAAGCCTTGTGTCGGCTCCCGCTTACTCAATCGTTAGCCTGGTGCCTGAGCACTTTTCCCCTGTCGAGCCCTGCAGAGCTTATATATTTGCCCTTCACAATTTGATGACCTTTTGACCCTGAGGGAACATACCCCCGAGTGTCCACATCCTGCACGAATCTCCTTGCATTGAGCGTAGGTATGTTCCATTGCTTGGGACTAGTCTGCTAGTTATTTGACACTCGTTCCCTCACTTGTTGTATTATAAGCAATTTTATTCTTTTTCAAACTTTTCCCAAATATAAAAAAGACCAAAAAAAATCAAATATTCCAAAAAGTCGGATGGGATTATGGTCACTATTTCTTGTTGGCAGCCATCATGTCGCCTTTGAACAGAGCATTCATTCCACTCCGTACATTATGAGTCGGGACTTTAGTTGGGCCATAGGAGTTGTACTTGTTTCTCAGTTTTCTCCACCGAATGGTTAAGCTTCCAGTCATTATGGAGCCCTCTATAATGCCTCCTGCATTGCACAGTTTATGTCGAGTCTATGCTGCCTGAGTCTATCCATCTGCTCATGCTCTTGTTCAAAGGAAGTCCTGAAACCAGTGTCGGCCACTCCTCAGTTCTCTTGACTATTGCATGTCGGCCATCCTTATTGAGTCAGTCCGTTCCACCTGAGATCTTCCAAATCTTTCAGCATTGCTGGTACCTCGTGCTGGTTGATGGGGGATGCCTTAATGCCCTCCTTCCAGCGAGTCTCGGTCCGTCGATTTCACCTCATTTATTCCGGGACTCGAGGCTTAGAGTTCGGTTGAGTACCTTGAGGCTTGCAGTCATTAGTGGCAGGTTCTCTCGCCATCGACAATTTTGGGAATACATCAATGTCCCCTGATCGATGGATTCATCCTAGTGTTCGACTTCAACCCATTTATTCACACTCTGATGATTGTGCTCTGTGCCTTGATGCCCATTTTCATTATTGGTGGGTCATCTCGCGTCTGTTAACGGTATACATCATTGACCGGTAATCAGACGATGTCTCATTAGGTTCGACCCCAACTCCTTTATTCACTTGATGGGACTTGCACCGTCGAAGACTTGTGTAGAAAACCTCCGGCGATTGTGGCATTCAGTATGCTACATATGACTTTGACTTTACATCTGAGATATCACCTCTCAGATTTCAGCAGTTTGTACCTCCAATTTGCACCAGTTGTCTTCTTTTCAGCATAAGACCATATCTTACTGTAGAGGGATCATGGCTATGATCACTTATGACATGTATCCATTATGTGCTGCCTATTCATGGCCATTGTATCAGATTGTTATACTATACCGACATGTATTCAGAGATACTATTGTATTATGATAAGTGAGCTGTTCTTTCCACTTGTGTCTCCATCACTCCACTTCTGAGTTTTATAATGTATTTCGGCCATCGTAGCACATTTTAGTCTCTGACCTCACACATTAGGGGGCATCTGTTACACAGAAATCTTCCACCCTGTGAGCATCAGCATTCTTTGGCCTGTAGGATCCATTTCAGTGACTCAGATCCATTTATATCCTTCAGAGATACCAGTTTGCCCTATTTTTATTCCTACCCGCATGTTGCATCACTATAGCATGCGTACCCGCGAGTTGCATCACTGTAGCCCGCGGGTATCAAGTAAAATGGTAAAAACCACTATTAATTACTTTTTACTCCCAAAAAGCGGTCATTGGGTGACCTTTGGCTCTCCATCTGCCCAAGTAACATCTCGATGTGTCCTTTCACCTACCTTTGAGAGGACTATATATTGAGCACATATGGCTTATGGACGGGAGGAAGAAGAGAATAGTAAAGGAACTCTAGTGGATTTTTGCCCTATCTTGAGTCTGCACTCATTGATCCTTGTAGTTGTGGACCATTTATGTTCACCTTCCAAACTCCTTTCTAGTTTGAGTTTGTCGTTCATGGAAGATTGAAATGGTGGAGGCACAAGTGGATTGACCTAGATCTTGGTTCCGATTGGTTGTCGGCAAGAGGTCGTATCACTTTGTACTTCTTCTTGTTCATTAATAGAAATACTCATATTCTCGTTCATTCATGGTGTGAATGTTGTTTATTATACATTGGGTTACATTTGCTTATGATACTATGGACCATTGTTATTGATAATGTTAATGTCAATTATATATTATTTGTACTTGTTGGATATTGGCTATCAAGACTAATTTGCAGATTACAAGTGCACGAATTGAAAGCTCCAACGGGGATCTACATCAAACGTTTGGATCGAGGTTGGTTACATTTCTCCATTATCTTAACATTGTCATTTATAATAGCATTGCTTTGAGAATTGAGTAGATTTCTGGTAGTCATCTGTCTGTTGTGGTATTCCCAAGCCATAGTGAGTTTTCTCCAATACACAAGATTGTAAGCCCTTAGATCCAAGTCTGAAAGGACTAAGAGGCATTTTCTATTAAGCAAATTGTAAAAAATATTAAACGAGAGCAGTGGGATACTCAGCGCCCACACCCCATCCCCCCTAGGGGAATTCGCATTTTGTCAATTTTTCAGATTGATTTTTTCTAACTCCACAACTCTCACACACTCACTTTGAAAGTGCAGGGTGTATACTTTAATTTCCATTTTAGTAATTTTTATTTTATTTGAAAAAGTAAACTTAGAAATAAAACTAATTTTGTCTCCACGAAGTATGCTCTCACCGCCACCTAAAGGCATCGTTGATTAGTGGTGGTTGATCAAAAAGTGACACATAAACTTGGTGAATTATATCTTTCAGTTTTGCATTTTACTTTCCACAATACAATTGTTAAATAAAAGGAATCCAAAGTCTCTTGAACCTCGTTGAAAAGCAGGTCAAGAGCACTCTCTATCGGAGAGCACAATGGTCCTCTTTCTTCAATTGGAATAAATCATTTGCCTACACTGTGTTTGCTCTACCCACCAGCAGTTTGTCTGAGCTGAGGGATACCAAAAGCAGTTGGAAGCACTACTTAACTTTTCACACTTAACTTAATACTCATTAATAAAATCAACCTCCCTTTTAAGATAAGTGAAAATCTGGCACTTCAATTGGATTTCGTATGGGGAAGTTCTGCCTAGGGACGCGAGAACCACTGGGAAGAGACCTCAGAGCACCAATTAGACAACATCCTTGTTAGTGTAGTGTTGAACACCACTCTCGATACTCCGTTCCATCCCACATGTCCTTGTACGGAGCCACTGATTTCTAAATTTCCAGACATTCCTCCCTGTACCTCACGGTATCTAGGGAGTTCCCACTTTTTTCCTTAAACAAGATTCATATCATAATAATCTAAAATTAACCAAGAGACATTTGCACAACATTTCTCTTTCATTCAGCATTACTTATTATACTGTATCGACTCCATAAGGCACTGGTCCTTTGCACTTTCTATTTGCTTATTATCATCTCAAGTATCATGCATCTATTTTGGCAGTATCAGCTAGAGCAGTGACAGGCAGATCAGCTAGATCACTGTCAGCAGCAGGGGACTTGTTGGATCCAGGTATCCATGGTAGGACTTCCCTCGTTAAGAGGGAGTGTTAGATTATGGTAACTTCAGGATGTCCTCCATGGTTCAGATGCCTTACATGGAGGTACATTGGCTGCTTAGGCATCAGGATGGAGTAGAGAGTGAGATGCACTCTACTCAATGGCATGAGTCCAGCAGGGGCTGCATGCGGAGCTTCAGGGGAGATTGACCTTTGCCTGCATCAGTATTGCATGACCTGCCAGCATTCAGTGACTGCATGCATGCAAAAGTGACTTTTTGCATGCACCGGGAATTAGGGTTTTGGCAAACCTAATTCATCAGTGAGATTATTTATAGAGGCAGGGGGTCCCCAAATGGAGTTACTCAGTTGTATCATCCGAGAGAGATACTGCCAGAGTGAGGAGGACGAATCTGTCCATGTGGGGCGACTTTCTGAGATAGAGAGGAGTTGCTGCAGGAGCTAGGAAGATCAGATCTGAGCTAGATCAGTGACCTTCAGTTCCTGAGAGGCTAGATACCCGTTCCTGTGAGCTGAGAGAGCTCAACAGTGAGATTACTGTGGAGATTGGAGGAGGCCGAGTTTGTTGAATAAATTGTCATCGATGACAACACGTATGTGTCGGTGTGTCTTGGTGCCCCTTGAGGAGCCCCTGAGGGTTAAGTAGTTGTCAACGTCAAAGGAGACCTTTTGACCTTGTCCAAGCCCAAGTCTGAAGCCCTTGGAGCCCTTTGGACAATGGCAAAAGCCCTGAACACCCTTTAGAGTGTTTAAGTACCCCTAAGGTGTTTCTCTGGTTCCCCAGTTGTTTCTTTGGTTCCCCAGTACCACAACCTTCACCCTAATACCCTAGAATGTGTCCTTGGTGGGTTGAAGAAGTTGCAATAGGCCAACTGGCCCTTTCAGTGGTCATTTCTGTTTTATTGAGGTCAAGATACCCTAAGAGAAGTCTAGGCATCCCCACACCTTGATGGTCATGATTATGAAGCTTGTGGTAACTTTGTTTACCTAACAAAATACCCTAAAACTCTTACCTTTGGTCCCCAAGCCTACAATCTACCCTATAATGTATGCCTTGCCCCTAAAACACTAATAATACCCTAACGTTGACAATCCTTTAATGAATTGATTGCTAAACCCTTAATTAAGTAAGTGTGTGATAAAACAAATTTAAAAAATTAATAACTTAATTAATAACTTACCTTTGACCCCCTTTTGGAAGCATGCAACCACACTAGACCTCGTTTTTTTTAGGTCAGCCCTATTATATGTTTAAGTGTTAAAACAATTTTAAAAATTCAATAAATTAATCTTTAACCCTTTATGAAGTCAGCCCCATTGAGTGATGATACGTTAAAATAATTTTAAATTTAATATACCTAGGTCGGCCCAGAATTTTTTTTTAATTAAAAAACATAAAACACATGCGTATAAATAAAGGCCATTCGACCTCATTTTGAAGTGTGAGTGTAAGTGAAGTGAGCTCTGATTTTTCGGAGGTCTTATCTGAGGCTGCTAAAGTACCCGAATTTCTACAGTGACATATCAGCAACAGATTTGCAGCAGCATCTCACCCCTCTAAATTTTGGATTGCTCAGTGGACTGAGGCATACAAATTTCACAGATATACAATTTTTCTTAGGGTTAAAACAGTAAGCAGCAACCACAAATCCGAGTTTATAATGCAAGGGCTGAGCCTCTTCTCTTTGCTGCTGCCCTTTTTACAGACCTGACTTTAAGGCCTGCTCACGGTTTGAAGAAGTCCATCACAGAACCAAGGTTGTACAGACCAGTGCAGATCCGACTTTGATGACTGGTTTTTAGCCATCCACACAATCAGAGGTTGGGTGTATACAGTTTAAGATCCATGCCCTTATGTTACAGTGACTTGTCAAAGTTTTTGGGTCATCTACAGCAGTATATTAATAAGGTATGCTTGAACAATAAATACAATAATATATGCATAAACAAGTCGTATGTGAAGTAAATGAATACAGTAGACAAGTGCAGTATGTGTACATATGTACATGTGTTGAAGTGGACAAGCATGTGAACAGTAATGTACAATAGAAATGTGTAAATATGTACAGTAGTAAAGTTGTATAGTGTGTAAAGTGTACAAGTGGTGTGCATAGAGATGTGTACACTTATGAGTAAGGGTACAAGTGTTCAGGTGTACAAGTGGTATGCACAGTAATATTAATGTGCATATAAAAGTTGTAGTATGAAATTGCGATGACACATGTCTTGGTATAATGATGATGATGCACTCCTACACTTCATGATGCTGATAATGATCCTAGTTGAAGATAACCTATGATGATATTCGGTAAAAGAAGAGCAGAATTACTTCAGTGATTGTGTATGACGAGGTGTACAAGGATGTACATGAGCAGTGTGTGGCAGTGATATATATATACAGTGATGATTTGGCAGTGATCAGAGAGCAGAGGTTATCAGCAGCAGGAAGTTCAGGGTTTGGTGTTTGACAGGTCCACAGTTTCAGTTGTCTTTTTCTTCAGGGTGGTAGGGTGGTGCTAGGGCTCACAACCTTGTGAGTTAAGCTGTTGTAGCAGCTTGTCAGTTGTAGCTGACGAAGCCTAAGGGGTTGTAGCCCCTTCCAGTTGTAGCTGGTAAAGTTGTATTAAATTTGTTTACCCTAGTTGTTGTTGGGTCAAATTTATTTCTAAAAAGGCTTCCGTGGTTTTACCCCCAGGACTTGGGTTTCCACGTCAAAAATATTGTGTACTGTGCATCTTGTTATTTTCATGTACATTAATGATATGCTATGATTGGTGATTAGCAACTTCCTCTTGATTAAAAAAAAATGATTGTGCAAATACTGATTCACCCCCCTCTCAGTATTTCAACGGAGTTCTCTTGGAGGAGGACGTTTTTCCTGAAGGCAGAGGAGCTCATTGTGAGCTGGATTGACCGATTAGGAGTCTGTGATTTCCAGGATAGCCTTGCCTCAAGATTTGAGGAAGGTTAGGGACGATCGGAGCTCAGATCTGTTGAGATCTAGAGCAGTACGAACATTTGACACCCAGAGGGGAGGGCGCACTTGTGCATGCAGAGAGGGCCGATTTCATCAGTGGGCAGTCTTCAGAGCAGAGAGATCTAGAGAGGGAAGATCTATTATAGGCACCGTCAAAGCACTCAGATCCAGATTGGCAGTTAGGGCATACTTCGTCAGTGCATGCATCAGCTGGATGCATGCAAATTAGAGTTTGTCCTGGTCAGAGGGATTGAGTTACCGGCTGAGGTAATTCTGTATTGTACTGTTTTTTATACTTCTATATGCTGTGGCCTCAAGAGAGAAGATAGCTCCATAGTTAGCTGGTTTTTCCCGAAAGGGTTCCAGGGTATATCTGTTGTCTATGTGGTTGATTGCATTTATATGTTTGTTCATAGATGCAGATATAGTGGTTTGAGTCTATGTTTTTATGAGTATGTACTAACATTGAGATTCATACTACTTGAGGTCTCAGAGTGATCCAGAGGGAGTAGTGATCTCTGGATCTAATCTATTTACATGGTATCAGAGCCCTGTTGAGGATCAGGGTGAGCAGTCACACATAGATCTGCAGTGGTGGTGACTAGATCTGAGATAGATCTAGTAGATCTGTGGAGATAGAGGCCAGATCTACCAGATCTGAACATTCCCATTCAGATCTGTGGGTGTAGAGGTCAGATCTATCAGTTCAGTTGGTTTGTGGTCAGATCTGAGATAGATCTGCCAGATCTGTGATCAGGGGAGATTCTTATTCATTGTGGGTTACAGTTTCTTCAGTTGGGTGAGTATGGCTACTGGTTTGAGAGTAAAGTACCGGTTTGATGGTGCCTCCAACTACAGTGCATGGAGGGCACGTATTACTCTCTTGCTGAAAGAGAGTGAGCTATGGGATGTTGTGAACAGCACGACAGCAAATCCCGTTACTGTTCCATCAGATGCCACTGCCAAAGCAGCGTATGACAATAAGAATGTGAAGGCTCAGAGGATCCTTCTTGATGCGATCAAGGATCACCTCATCCCACATGTCTCTACCAAAGACAATGTGTTTGAGATGTGGGATGCGTTGACTAGTCTGTACTAGAGCTCCAATGAAAACAGGAAGATGGTTCTCAGAGAGAAGCTGAGAAGCATCAAGATGGGGAAGGATGAGAGCATGGTCACCTATCTCACCAAGATCTCTCTAGTGAGAGATGAGTTGGGAGCAGTTGGTGAGAAGGTTGAGGACAGTGAGCTGGTTCGACAGGCCTTGAATGGCGTGTCTGTGACATGGGCAGTGTTTGTTCAGTCTATCATAGGTCGGGAGAACCTTCCCAAGTGGGATCGACTGTGGGATGATTTCACACAGGAGGAGACCCGGAGAGGGTACATTCAGAGTTCAGCTTCTGCCATACCTGAGGAGGATGTGGCTCTCGCAGCAGGCAGGAGGCAGAGAGGCAGACAGAAGAAGGATCTGAGCAAGATCAAATGTTTCGCCTGCAATGAGTATGGACATTATGCGGGACAGTGTCCGCATAAGAAGAAGGGGAAGCAGGCGAAGGATGAGCAGGTGGCAGCAGCAGAGGAGGTTGATGAGTTCTCTTCTCGGTTTGAGAAGGAGTTCTCACTGGCCACAGTTCAGTCAGGACATGATAGTAGCCCACCAGAGGTTCAGGCTGATTAGAGATGGAGAGTGGACATTACTCTCAGCAATCATATGACAGGAGTACGAGATGCATTCCTAATCTTAGAGCATACAGCAGTACAGTTGACTCAGGATGGTTAGGGGATTGACCAATTAGTTGCTGGTGTGGGCAGAGTGAAATTTCTGCTTGACCATGGGGAGCTCTTGGAGGTTTCAGGAGTGTTCTTTGTTCCAGGACTGAGAGGGAGTGTTCTCTCAGTGGCAACATTGGCAGCTGCAGGATACCCTGTAGTGTTTCACAAGGATCAGTTCTTTACCTATCCTAAAGGAGTAGACACAGTCTTATTTGGTCACAGGATTGATGGTGATTACTTGGTTCATGGACAGCCTACTTCAGGCACATCAGGATGACTGAGTGCATCCTCTTCAGATGCAGAGGAGGAGGATGAGCGGGATGCTCACAGCAGAGATGAGGCCAAGAGGAGTGAGCCTGTTCAGCAGATGGGTGAGCGATATGCTCACCATGATGAGGATCAGGGCAGTGATTGTGGAGTTCCGATGGATGAGCGAGATGCTCTTGACAGTGATGGAGATGTGGAGATTGAACCCTTGGGCTCATATCAGAGGGATGAGCATGCTGCTCATGCAAGCACCAGTCAAAGAGTGAGTTGGTATGACATGGTTGAGATGGACTTGGCTCAGGAGAGAGCTCAGTCAGTGCAGAGACAGAGGGAGTTGACTTACAGAGATGAGTCAACTCAAGGTCATAGGCAGATGATCTACAGAGCAATGGATCCACTTGACAGAGGTCTTCGGAGTTGGTTACAGCAGCAAAGACTCAGAGGGAGTCTAAGTCAGAGTGCAGTGACAGAGTCAGCAGTAGTTTACAGAGGGGCTTCTTCCGAAGCCACACAGATGGAGATTGATCAAGGTGGTTTAGTTCAGAGTGCAGCAGTGACAGGCAGATCAGCTAGATCAGTGTCAGCAGCAGGGGACTTGTTGGATCCAGGTATCCATGGTAGGACTTCCCTCGTTAAGAGGGAGTGTTAGATTATGGTAACTTCGGGATGTCCTCCATGGTTCGGATGCCTTACATGGAGGTACATTGGCTGCTTAGGCATCAGGATGGAGTAGAGAGTGAGATGCACTCTACTCAGTGGAATGAGTCCAACAAGGGCTGCATGCGGAGTTCAGGGGAGATTGACCTTTGCATGCATGAGTATTGCATGACCTGCCAGCATTCAGTGACTGCATGCAAAAGTGACTTTTTGCATGCACCAAGAATTAGGGTTTTGGCAAACCTAATTCATCGGTGAGATTATTTGTAGAGGCAGGGGGTCCCAAGATGGGGTTACTCAGTTGTATCATCGGAGAGAGATACTGCCAGAGTGAGGAGGACGAATCTGTCCATGTGGGGCGACTTTCTGAGATAGAGAGGAGTTGCTGCAGGAGCTAAAAAGGTCAGATCTGAGCTAGATCAGTGACCTTCAGTTCCAGAGAGGCTAGATACCCGTTCCTGTGAGCTAAGAGAGCTCAACAGTGAGATTACTGTGGAGATTGGAGGAGGCTGAGTTCTCTTGGAGGAGGACTTTTTCCTGAGGGTAGAGGAGCTCATTGTGAGCTGGATTGACCAATTAGGAGTCTGTGACTTACAGGATAGCCTTGCCTCAAGATTTGAGGAAGGTTAGGGACGATCGGAGCTCAAATCTGTCGAGATCCAGAGCAGTACAAGCGTTTGACATCCAGAGGGGAGGGTGCACTTGTGCACGCAGAGAGGGTCGATTTCATCAATGGGCAGTCTTCAGAGCGAGCAGATCAGAGCAGAGAGATCTAGAGAGGGAAGATCTATCAAAGGCACCGTCAGAGCACTCAGATCCAGATTGGCAGTTACAGCATACTTCGTCAGTGCATGCATTAGCTGGATGCATGCAAATTAGAGTTTGTCCTGGTCAGAGGGATTGAGTTACCGGCTGAGGTAATTCTGTATTGTACTGTTTTTTATACTTCTATATGTTGTGGGCTCGAGAGAGAAGATAGCCCCATAGTTAGTTGGTTTTTCCCGAAAGGGTGCCAAGGTATATCTGTTGTCTATGTGGTTGATTGCATTTATATGTTAGTTGGTAGATGCAGATCTAGTGGTTTGAGTCTATGTTTTTATGAGTATGTACTAACATTGAGATTCATACTACTTGAGGTCTCAGAGTGATCCAGAGGGAGTAGTGATCTCTGAATCTATTATATTTACATCACTAGCATGGCCCCATGGCACAATAATAAATAATATGACTATATAACATCATAAAGTGACCAAGAGACCAAATCGTGCCCCCCTCAAGAGCACAGTAAAATATCCAAATAATTGCCCGGAGTGTGTGTGGACCCCATTGAATGCTGCAAGTTGTGTCAGAAGGTGTGGGCTGCATCACAAAAATCCTCTAAACAAGCCTCATGCCAATTCCTTGCCTCAATTACCCAAATCGATTTCCCCAGTGACCATTTATTCCATTTTTTATCCTCAGAAAATCACCTGTAAAATAATAAAATTCCTGTGCCTCTCTGCCTGGTGCCCCGGGCACAAATCTAATTGCATCAAAATGTCTAGGAGTATGGTAATATGGTAATAACAAGTGGTTGAACCCTATACTCCCTCTGTAGCACCCTAGGAGAACCAAATAAATCTCAAAACATGCTACCAGGCCACTTTATAATGGCAATTATGCAATAAAGTGATAATTTGACTGTAACCTCATCTAAAAGTGCCTGAAACTGATATCTGAGTGTGCCAATGAACTCAAAAGGCCCAAATGTAGTAGAGATGAGTACTCATACACCCTATGACCACCTGGATAATTATCTGTAAGCTCAACCATGCCCGGACAAATAAAAATAATGGTCTGTAAATAATAATAATAATAAACCATCAAACCATCATAATGAAACCTGTGTTTGTTACATGTAAACATCAAGTGGGCATCATAGGACCATAAATAATCAATCTCGAACATCATCGGTCCAACTCATCTCAAATCCTACAGTTGACTTGGTCAAACTGGGTTAACCAGGTCAAGATTGATCAAAATAATGACTCAGGCTCAAAATGCTTGATGCTGCAAGTGCAAATGGATAAGATGTGCTCTTTTAATTATTTCAATAGAAAGACTAAAGTATAAAGTAGCATTTCACTGGCGATTAAGCAATTAGTACATCAAATATAAGTCCAGAATTAAAAGAATTAATTACTCAAAACAGACCCTCGAGAGTATACTCATTTCATGGACGTGACCATTTTGCTAGGAATGGGTGAAGGTGAAAAAGATAAGGCTAGGACAAGGGAATGACTTTACAAACTCAACACTGTGACACTTTGGATGAGGGAAAAGGGAAAATCACCTAAGCATATCTTGGATAGTAAACACACAGGGAATGGCAGTGTCCCACAAATGGAATGAGTTGATTTGAGGAATGTCTATTCAACTTTTAGCAAATGTCTACAGCTCACATCCAAGCTAGAACCAGCTCTGTGAGGATCTTTTCTAGAACCACCGTAACTGGGTGCACAGCTAAGCATAACTTGAGGTTCTAAGGGACACTTAGAATTAGTTGTCCCTTACTCCATCTCACATCCCAACCCGTAGGTTCCGTGAGGAATTAATCATTACATTTTTTATTATGGCCAGCAGTCTTTGGATTTAGCATATATTTAACCACTTCTTTTTAGGCCTTATGACCTGTTATCACATCCATAGTAGTTGGGCTACCATGGTTGCAGAGCAGATATCTGCATATTTTTGAGCTTTGCCTTTACACATCTTCAGTGAGATCAGCTATGATGAGCAGTGTTATTTGTGATCGCTCACACATCAAAGCAGCCTTATATCAAACATGTAGTAGAACCTATGCCAAGGCTGAGCCTTAAGACCTCAGATTTGATGACCGATATGACCTTTTATTTCATACAGGTACAGTGCAGTGTTCAGAGTTTCAGCAGTAGTGTTCTCAGTGGTTACAATTGGTCCGGATCACAGATACAGGTATATGATGTGCATTGATATTATTATCTTGTTGTTTTAGTCATTTTGGTCTGGCAGTATATATATATATTAAAATGAAATTGGTTACTATGGATTATATAAATGATTGTATACTGACAAATAGAAACTCTTGATTGATACTCATTGGTTTTTACATTCTTAGGAGTGTGGACATGATCATTCCCGTCTTTTTGGCTTGCTAGCTTAGGCATCACCTTCACTTTCTCCATCCATCCATTGTCTTTCTCCATTATTAGTCTTTACCCGACTTACACCTTGACTTGTGATATGGAGGACCTCCCCATTCTTGCCTCTGTGTTGGATAACATCCATGTTTAAATTGTGTCTCGACTCTAAGTTGGCAACAAAACTTGCCTTTGGTGAGTTGGATTTGATACCTTGATCACTCTAGTCGGTTGCCTCGATGTTTGGTCCTGATTATAGAAAGTCCCCATAGTTGCTTGATTTGTGTTGACTAAAACCTGAAGCAAATAGTACTACCATCATTACATATGGAAACTATTGTTATATCTATTATGAAAGCCCATGAAAGTGCTTTGAAAATTGTGCTTCTCAACACAACGAAAGAAGGCTTTGAAATGAAATGAATTGAAATGAAAAACACCATGGATGTGAGTTGCGATTAGTTGTGCTTATAAGCACATGCAAAATCCAGAAAGGGTTGTATAGGCCTAAAAAAAAGCAGTGGTTAAATGTATGCTAAATCCAAAGACTGTTGGCCAAGGAAATAAAATGTAATGATTAATTCCTCATGGAACCTACGGGTTGTGATGTGAGATGGAGCAAGGGACAGCTAATTCTAAGTGTCCCCTAGAACCTCAAGTTATGGTTAGCTGGACACCCAGTTCACGGCGGTTCTAGAAAAGATCCTCATGGAACTGATACAACTTGGATGTGAGTCGTAGACATTTGCCAAGGTTGAAAAAGCACATATCTAAACAACTTACCCATTTGTGAGACATTGACATCCCATGTGTATTCTTTATCCAACATATGCTTGAATGTGTAATACCATTTCCCTTATCCAAAGTATCACAGTTTCAAGTCAGTCAAATCATCCCCCTTTGCCTAGCCTTGCATCCTTAGCCTTCACCCTCTGCTAGCAAATTGATCATGTTTACAAATGAGTATATTCTTGAGGTTCTTTTTGAAAGTAAATTATTAACTAACCTATTATTATCTATTCCCTGCCAGTGAAATGATGCTTAATCTTTTAGAGACTTGCTATGAAAATGATTTAAAGAGCATGTCTTAACCATTTGCACTTGCAGCAGCAGACTTCTTTTAGCCCTAGTCATATTTTGATCAGTTTGACCAAGGTCAACTTTGGGATTCGTGATAAGGTGGACCATTTATATTGTATGATGTTGATCTATGGTCCCTTATATACCTTTTTTATGACTCCATATGTTCGACACAGGTTTTAGATGATGATTGATGCATTTTTATTGATCATTATTATTTCCAGATCATTATATTTTTATTTGTCCGGGTATGGTGGATGCTACAGATGATCTTACAGGTTACCATGAGGTGTATGAGTACTTATCTCTAGTAGATTTGGGTCTTCTAGATTCTTTGAGACACTTGATTTTCAGTTCCAAGCACTTTCAGAGATGATATTAGCAGTTTTTCACATGTTGACTAGTTTGGCCATGTTGATGTGACCTGTCTAGCTGATGCATAGATAGTGAGTTGTTGCCTAGGACGCTACAAAGGAGATGGGTGGTACAGCCACTTGTTATTACCATTTACACCCTCTCCGGACATGATGGTATAGTCAGATTTTGTGCCTGGGCATCAAGCAGTGGGTTGTGGGCAGTTTGATGGTTTTTCAAGTGGAATAAAAATGTCATTAAGGAAATCGATTTGGGCAATTGAGGCAAGATTTTGGCATGACGTCTACTCAAAGGTCATCTATGATGTATCCCACTCCTTCCAGATCAGTTTGCAGCATTCAGTGGGGTCCACACGGTCACCGGGTTGTGTTTTGATGCATTTTTCTCTCAGTTGAGGGGGCCAGGATTTCATCATTTGTTCACTTGGACATGCCATTGAGTCATATATTATATTATTGTTCCATGGGGTGATGCTAGTGAAGGAAAGTAAAACCTCCTAGCCCCAGAATGTGCTCCTAGTCACTTTTCCTTGTCATCTTTTATGGCACACTTGTATTATTGTCACTTTTATGTGGTGCGCACCTCCCTTAGGGCATCATTTAGCTAGTGCGCACCCCCTCATGTGAGTGATCCATGTTATATTGTACCAGCTCATCTTAGTCGTTGATTGTATTATGTTTATCTTTTGATCTCAACCACTCATTGATAAAGTGGTTAGGGTTTTGGTCTCTCCTCCTATTTAAGGAAGAGACCCCCCTATTGTAAAGGCATCTAGAGATTTTTGGCTCTTGGCTACCGGAAGAGAAGAAATATCTTTTGAGCACATGCTTGGATCTTGAAATGAGTGTTTGGCTATGATGATTGTAAATGCTTTTACATTGCACTGAAGGATTTTTGTAGTTATCTTGTATCTTTGTCCACTATTTCGATTTACACGTGAAAAGGACGAATTGGAAGGAGTGCGCATTGGTGGGGAGGCTTACCCTGCAATCTTATGTCAAAATTGTGGTTCAAACAAGGAGTGATTTTTTCTTTGTACCAATTATTCTCTATCTTTTTCCTCTTACTTGTATCTACCTTCGTTTTGTTGGCTAATTAAGCTTTGTCTACTTGGTTTTGCAGGAAGAGAGGGACGCACTTGTGGACTAGGGCAAAAAAGCATAAGGAAGAGAAACTACATCTCCTTTCACTTGATCTATGTGGAAGTAATCCTCGTCATAATCGGCATCCATCTTCATTATCCAGGTACGCTCAAGAAGTATGTATTTTACTCCTTCAACTTATCCATTTATCTTCTAGATCTCAAAACCCTCAAAGTTGAAACCGTCATTTTTTATTTTTCAAATCAATGGGGATCTAGCAATCACTTGGGCTTAATAATTAAAACCCACCTCTATATTAATCATAACATTCCCGATCTAAAGTTTGGTGGACATCCGACTCCATTTACCCCCTGATCCAAGGCACTAGGCCTCTCCAAGGGAGGTCGCACTTTTGGGTAGGTGGCCTTTTTGCTAGATCCCAATTTGGGTTTTGCTTGATCCTCATTGTTTTATTAGATCCATTCATTTGCAAACCCCCTAGTGCCATTCTACTTTGATTTTCACCTTGTGAGCCCTATTTGGACCATTTTCCATATTTTAGGGGTGGGCCCCACTTGGATCTATTATATTGGCATTAGATCCATCTAGATCTACTTGTTTAAACCTATAAGTGGCCTTTATCTTTCATTGGTTGAATATTTGTCCTTTCTTAAGCCTCTTCAACCAAGCCCTAACTCTTTGGGTCCACTTACCCATCCTAGATCTAGACCTAATCTTCTCTTGATCTTCTCCTTTTTATCATCACATTTCCCTAAGAGGTCTTGAGTAGGTTCGCTAGCCTTCATTGGCTAAGCTAGGGTCTCCCCCTTAGTCTTGCTTAAGCTTGATCTAAAGTGAAAAGTGCTTCGATTAACATGACACCCAATTGCATTGGGAACCATAGCATCTCTTGGGTCACCTCTTTAGTTGTCCAACACCGATAGGTTAACCTTTTGGGACAACTTCAAGTTGTGTGATAACATGACCCTTTGGATTTTGCATGTGCTTGGAAGCACAACTAATTGCAGCTTTTATCCAAGGTGTTCTTTATTTCATTTCATAGCCCTCTTTCATTGTGCTAAGAAGCACAGGTTTAATTCATAACCATGGGCTTGCATATAAGATGTAATAGTGAGGCACATATGCATGTAATGATGGTAGTACATTTTGCTTCAAGTCTAGCTGACACAACTCAAGCAACTAGGGGGATCATCCACAATCAGGACCAAACATCGAGGGCAACCGACCAGAGAGGTCTGTTGTCCGCCGCAAGGGTGCTGGGAATCGCTCTACCCCCCCTCGAATTGCTCCCAATTCGTGATCCGGGAGGAATCGATCCCGGAATTGATTTTGTAATTCGCGCTTCCCTTCTCAAAAAAACGATCCCTGGTTTTTCAAGGATAGATGAGGAATCGATCCGGAAACGACGATTCCGGATCGATTCCTCATCGATCCCTGAGTGATTCCGGGATAAAAAATCGCTCCCAAATTCGCTCCCGAAATCGCTCCCGTGGGATTGGCGGACTCCACGAAAATTTTGTTTTTTGCATTTTTTTTTTGGTTTTTTTTTATGGGTTAGGGTTAGTTTGGGCCAATAAAGGGTGTTGGAGTCCATTTGGACTCATTCCATTACTCATTTCATTGATTGGGAAGAGCTTTGAGCTTTGAATGAGTTTGCTAGTTGTTTGAGAGCTTTGAGCTTTGAGTGAGTTTGCTAGTTGTTTGAGAGCTTTGAGCTTTGAGTGGGAGATTGAAGGTGAGAGCTTGCAAGGGAGATTGAATCTTCCATAGAGACATTCAACCACCATTGAAGAACTAAAAGGTAGGCTCTAAAAACTCAATCTTTGTTTGTTTTTGAAAAAAAAATTCACTATGTTAAAAAATGTAAACCTTGCAATGTTCTCTTCTCCTACTCTTTCCAATATCTTCTTCTCCATCATTCTATTGCAGGCAACAAGTGACTCTCATCTTGAATCAAGAAACATGATGGGTATGTGGTTTTGGTTTTTCATTCCACTTCTTCTCGTTATGATGGTGTTGGGAAGTAGATATGGTGGTGGTAGTGATGAGGGGGAAGAGGTAGAGAGTGACACATACCATGGAGAAGAGGAGGAAGGGGAAGTGGGTGATGATGATGAGAATGAGAGTGATGTGGGGCAAAAACAAAAAGACACAACACCTTTGTGGAAGTAAGTGACAAGCCTTGGGGGAGGGAGAGGGGGTGGAACCACAAAGTTTATATGCCCCCATTGTAATAAAACTTACACAGGTTCATATACCCGGGTGAGAAAGCATTTGTGTGGGATTATGCCATGCGATGAAGGTAAGTCTCATGAAGTCAAAACTTGTGACAAAGTGGGAGCTAAAGAGAGAAGCAAATACAAGATGGAAGAAGAGGCCGCTCAAAACAACTCCAAGAGATCAAGGGTTGAATCTGAATCCCCACAGAGAATGTTTGGTAGTGGAGCTGGATCATCATCGGCTCGATCGGGACCCTCATCTCCCCATGGAATCTCGCCTATGTGAAGAACATTATCCGATTTCCTTGACACAGGTTGTAGAGATGATGTGGATTCAAAAGTTTATAGGTTTCTCTATGCATGTGGTGTGCCATTCAATGTTCTTCGCTCACCCTATTGGCATGAAATGGTACAAGCCATCAATGGTGCCCCTCAAGGATATAGAAGCCCTGGGTATGACAAAGCTAGAATCGTGGGACTTGACAGGGAAAGAGCAAAAATCAAGGGTGCTCTTGGAAAGTTTACAAATGATTGGTCCAACTATGGGGTATCCATTGTATCTAATGGGTGGACAAATGTTAAAGGCAAGCCATTGATAAATATTCTTGGCGTTTCTGCTAGCGGTGTGGTCTTCCTTTCAGCCCATGACTACTCAAATCGCTACAAGATTGGTATTAACATTGCACAACCTTTACTTAAAACCATTGAGGAGATTGGGCCATACAATGTCATTCAAGTCATCACTGATAATGCTGCTAATTGTAAGGCAGCAGGAGCAATCATTGAGGATAAGTATCCCAACATATTTTGGTCAGGGTGTTTGGTTCACACATTGAACCTGTTATCACCTATTTTGTACAATAGTTGAATTTCTTGTGAGCCGCCAGTTTCATGAACATGATTCATGTTCATCATCAATGTTCAGAAGTTCAGAAGTCATTTTCAGGGCAATTTTGCCCCATTTGTAATAACTGCATGTTCATACCCCCATGGGGAATTTGTAAAAAGTTGGTCTAAACGATGTCCTTTTATAAAAGACTCGGCTATCCATAGGTTTAGCCATTTGGGGGATACTCTAGAGTGTTTTTTCCTTAAGAATTATGCGCTACTCATCAGTGGCGTATAATCCCTGAGTTTTTCACTCAAACCTCCAAAGCTGGAGTATTTTCCATGGTGGTCAAAAACTAAGGTGGTTATTAGAGTCTTGTGTCTAGGATTTTTTACGTGTTAGCCATCTCAATTGAGTCGTATGAACATGCACTAGGTCCCCTGGGAGTTTCGTTGGATTCCGAGAAGTATAAATTTTTCCATAAATTAGACCATTTTTTAATGGTTTAATTAAAAAATTTCAAAAAGTGATAAAAACCTCATCCGGAGGCGGATTTTGGCGTGGGGAAGCTCGTTTTGACGCTCAGAGCGTCTTTTTTCACCCTGGCACCCTCTTCTCTAAAGTTTCAGACGATTATGTCGCCTCTGGGAGCAGTTTTCACTATTTTGGCATTTAGTGACCAAAAAATGACAAAATTCACTAAGTGACAAAAATCAAATAAGTCAAAGATTGAATTTTTAAACCATGGAAAAGGTTGAATACTAATTTCATAAGGTGTACGGCCACTAAGGATATATTGAGCACATGCTAAAATTAAAACTTTGGTTAAAACGTGAATTTTCAACATTTGGATTAGCATAGACCTTCCCTCACGTTGATTGGCACACGAGTATGGATTTGTGGTGGGCAAATATGCCATGATGGAGGGAGACCATGACCAAGGCATAAATCACATGCCAATTAAATCGTAAGGTAAGCGTGAGTTACAATGTGAGAGGCTTCATGTGGGCCTCTCTCCACATCAACGAGCTCATGGGTTTGGGTGGGCCTCTCTCCACATCAACAAGCTCACATATCTTCCACATGGAGTTCATGCATTTGGTTGATGTATATTACTATGAGTGGTGATGCTTCCTATGTTGGAATGGGGGGTGCCTTGCCAAGGTGGAGGCCACCTCCCCATTCACCTACCACAAACTCGACTCATCCATTGAAGATTGCTCTCCAAGCTTGCTAGTTAGCTGGAATTCGACTTATGTCTATGCCATTGGCTCTCTCTCTATTTTCCATTTTGTTTTAGGGTTTTTGCTTCTAGTTTTTGTATAAGAAGAGTGCGTTGCCTCCTCATTCTGGATGGAGAATAGGCAAGAGAACTTTACCTAAATTGTAAAGTTTATATTTGTTTGAATTTGGAATAAAAGCGACTTTGGAGGTCTATGCATGAGTTCTTGGCATTGTGATTTCATCTTGTGTGAGGTGACATCTTCCTAAACCCTACTCTCTCTTTTTGCAAATGTATGTCATGGCTAGCTTTAGAAGGCTATCAATCTAGCACATAAGGTTAATCATTTATCGTCTTTAAGTTGATTATCTATGCAAGGTCTTTCAAATATCTAGAACGGACAGGACGTAGTCAGTTATACTAATGTCTTTTAGATGTTTGTTTGATTTAGTTTTCTAGCATTTGATCTCGTTTGCTTCGTGAGTGTTGTGGCTTTAAAGGGATCACCAAAGGTGGAGAAAGGTGTGAGCTCAGCTGCAACTATCCTTTCTTCACAAAACAAGAGCTTTTATCATCTAATGCTTTCATTGTGCAGGACCTACAAGGCTTTTATCTCCAACTAAAGAAACTTAGCCACAAGGGGCTCTTTGATCATCTCAATTGTCTTTGTTTTCCCTTTCCTAGATCTCCTCTCTCCTTGCCTTTTTCTTGCCTTCTCATCACTGATTTTTTTTTTTTGGTCTCATTTTCGCCATTGGTTGGCTTCTTCTAAGTGTGCCCTAGTTGGGCCACTTTCCCCAAAGTGTTGGGCATTTTTGGCCCCTCTTTTTACCACTTTTTGGGTCTCTTCCAGCCCACTAGTTGAGGCACCTTTACCCCACTGTTTGGGCTGCCCTTCACCTACTGTTTGAGCACTTATTTGTTTGCTGTTTTAAGCTTTCTTCACCCACTATTTGAGCACCTTTTTGTTCACTGTTTTGAGCATTTTCTAGCCTGCTGTTTGGGCACACTTTTGCTCATTGTGTGGCTGCTTTCTTGCCTATTTTTGGGCTCCCTTTTGCCCACCTTTAAGACTCGCTTTTGCCCTATGATTTTGTCCTCTTACCTTGCTGCTGCTCTCTTCCATCTTCCCTTACTCTCATAGTCTTCTCTCTTATTCGTTTTTCTCTTTGAATCTCTCCTTTCGTTTTCTTCTTCTACCTTAACTTCATCCACTTTGATTCAAGTTTTGCATTTAGATCTTAATCATTTTAGAGTTAGCATTGTTAGCTTAGATTACATTTCTTAGATCTTAGTTCATTTCTTTGTAGTTTGCATCTAGTTTGATTTGAAGCTTGGTAATTTTCATACTTAGATCTCATCTCAAAAAAGTTCAAAACTTGCATTTAAAAAATTGATTTGTCATCTAGATCTCATTTCTTTAGTTGCACTTCGATCTTAGATTATTTTGCTTTCAAATTTTTTTTAACTAATGATTAATGGGTGCATGAGTTTGATTTTTGTTGTGTTGTAGGTGAAGAAAAGCGAACTTAAGAGAAGAGTTGAAGAAAGAGAAGAGGAGGATTACAAAACCAAAAGGGAGCTTGAAACCAAGCATTGAAACCATGACATGAGCACTCTCCTTTTTTTATTGTAAAAGCTCTCAAGAGCTATCAAAGTTTATCTCTACATCTTCATTCTTCTTCTATGGTTGAAAATCCTAAAAAATTGTAATTATTTAAAAAAATTCATAAGTGGGGTTTTTAATCCCCCACACCCAACTTCCCCCATTTGGGGAAGTGTGTAGTGTCCTTGTATGTTTGGTTTCTTGCTTTAGTTTGGTTCATCTTCGCAAGTAGCTTAGTTCAATTATTTCTAGTTTAGATTCAATTGTTTAGATTATTTTTTTTAATTCTTGCTTTAGAATACTATTTGCTAGTTTCATTTTATTTATTTGAGCTATTATTTGGTTTCTTTGCTTACAATCTGTTCGACTTTTAAAAAGAACCAAAGACTCTTGAACTTGTCAAAATACAAGTCAAGAGCATTCTCTGTCGGAGAGTATAAGCACTGCATTTCCCTTGCATTCAGCATATAGATTAGTTAAAGACTCTTGAACATTGTCATAAGACAAAGTCAAGAGCGCTCTCTATCGGAGAGTTTTACTGTGTGCTCTAAGTTAAAACTTTTCAACTTCACATTTCCCCTTTAAAATTTACTTCGTTGCTTTCCATCACTTAGTATGCTCTGTCGACCTTAAAAAGTTGGATTCGTACTCAGAACGGTGATTGGATTTGTTAATCTTACAAGTGATAACCATAATAAAATTTGCATCCCATAACCAACGAACCGGCGTTGATTCGAGAAATACTCAGGTAGTGGGGAAATTCCTAACTGGTGACGACAGAGAAAGAATACCGTTGTCATAGAATTCTAGTGCTAGTTAAATCCACTGGACACCTAGCCTAGAATACCGGACGGTCCGTTAGGTCACCAAGGGGATCCACTAAAGGTATACTTTTCTAGTTGGTCTTCATCCTTGCTTTATTAAACCCTAATAATCAAGACCACTAAAATTTACTTTAAAATTTACAAAGAACACTTGCAAAACGATCTCACAAACACACTGAACTCTTGTATCAAGCATCCAAGAACTCTACTTTTTTGACTCCATTTCCCAACGGATAAGGCACTGGTTATTTATTTATTTCAATTATCTATCTGAAGTGCATACTTTGAATTTATTGTATTTGTCTAAATTGTGGATGCTTTGCTTATCAATCAATTGTGTTTCATTTAAATAATCTTGCAAGTATATCTTTGTGTTGCTTAATTTCCAATTATTGTAAAGCTGTGATCTCTCATCATAAAACTCATAAACAACACTCATCCGCATCACCACATACGAAAACGCTTAAAAACAAGAGCCATAGAAAACTCTTTGTTAGGGACAACCCCCCTTGGCTTCGTTAGGAGTTTGCCTAAACGGAGGAGCTGGGATTCAGGTGACAGTACCTGGCTCATTGCTTGCCCCCAAGGCCACACCTCTCCCATTTGTAGTGAGGAGACAGCTTTCGAAAGATTTATGCTGCTGGTGTGCATCTCAGCGGACAACAGAACCTTTTGATGCATGATATTGTTAAGATGAAGGACCCTAATTACCGATGGATTGGTGCCTTGTATAAGAGAGGTAAGCAAATGATCAAATTTATTACCAATCATAGCATGGCCCACCAAATTTTTCGCAATCACTCTAGGTTGGAGCTTGTTATCACATTTTATGTCGGGAGCAGCTTCCACACTTCAGACTGTGCGGCCGAGGACCGCACAGTATTTTTTTTCCAGATCGGAGATCAGCTGCCTTCAGAGCAGGCATTTTTGTTCAGATTGCCCCTAGCAGATACATCAGAGTGGACAGATTGTTGGACTTACCATCTACCACAGGGTTACCTTTCCTTGCCAGGCTTTGACACAAGCCCATTTGAGACAGTGCCTAGTCATATTCTGATAGAGATTGTCACAATACAGTGCTGGTTTATTGTATGCCCGGATTCAACAGAGATCCAGCTCAGATACAGGTTTAGTAGCAGCAAGTATTGGATGTATTGATTATTGCTCATGTTGTAGATTAGACTCTTTTACACTTGCTAGTACACTAACTTTGCATGAGATGATATATTTGGTGATCTGCTTATGATATGATATGTTTGGGCCTATTGGTGATGTCAGTCCACCCCTCCAGTTAGACTTATGTATATGCACGTTGAGTCATGTCCTGTGTACTTGGCTTAGACTTGATCACTTAGCCCCTCGATAGCTGACTTTAGCACCATTATCACCTTCTCCACCCATCCGACTCATCCGTGAGACTTTTTCCCCGATTTGGATTCTGATTTGTGACCACGAGGACCCCCTTTCCCCACTGATCTCTGAGTTTGCCATGACTCCCTGTTTATTGTGCCTCGGCTCTTTAGTGTGTGAGATACACGGTTAGACCTGGGATTTGCTCCTGTTGGTTTCCCCCGAGAGTAGCATGCCCCACCTATCTGGTACATCTATGACAAGGATATCCATGGTAATATGGATGTCCGGGTACTTGGCCAATCTAACAGGAACTCTCTCTATCATCCCTTCAACCTTAACGGGTCTAGAATCCATGGCACACACATTCTGGTAGGGCCTGGTGGTTCTTAAGTTAAGCTGTTGCATAACCCTTTTGGTCATTAAGCTTGCACCGGATCCTGAATCCAGCATACAATTGTGTAGAAGAAGGTCACCTATCATCAATGATATGTAGAAAGGAGGGTGAGCTTCTCTTCTTGTATCCCTAGTATGCAGGATTATAAGAGGGTCCTCATAAGTTGATTCACAGCTGGTTGAAGGTTCTTCCACATTATCCGAAAAAGTGACCTTCTTAGGAGTCTGAGGAGTGAGAGGAGTGGGTGGACTAGGATTGGTAGTACATGCAGGAATAGGTGCTTCTAATGTTTTCAACAACTTTTCCTTTTGACCAGGAATCTTGTAGAGTTCATTTATGGGTATAGGTACCTTAGTAGTATTGAACCAATTATTCCAATCAAAATTTAATTTACTAGAGTCAGTTGAATCATTTGGAATAATTACCTTGGGAGGTTGTATAGCAGGTGCAGTATTTGATCTTCTTTGGTATCCGACCCCTTTAAATCTCTGCATATTGTGGAGCTGTTCATTGGATGGTCTTCCTCCATAGTTTTTTGTCATATTGTTTGGTTCATTGTCAGCATGTTTCCAGTTTTCTCTGGGAATATTGCGGATATCTCCTACAGCATTTATGTATTCAAGCTCGCTTGATGTTGGATTACTGGTACCCTCCCCTTCAGGATAACCATGCTCTTGTACATAGTTTGCAAAATAGCAAGCGAATTCCTCATGGAAATCCTTGCAAGCTCTGCAAAATGGGATGTACACCTCATTTGTGTTAGCAGCCTCTATCTGAGTTGGAGGCCTCTTTTCATTTTCGGGAGCTTTCTTTTGCCAGTTATTTTTGGGAGGGTAATTTATCTGAATTGGTTGAGTTTGTTGAATTTGCTGAACTCGTTGGACATGTGCCCTTTCCATGTTTATGATCTTATTTTGCACTTCCTTCATTTGGACTACATGTTTCTGTTCGGCTCTTTCCATCCTCTCACACATATCCATCATCTTTTTCTCGTATGATTCTTTCAAAGCAGCTAGAGGATCTTTATCTTTAGGCTCAGCTGTTTTTAAAGGAGTTTGAGCTCTTGAATAACCAGGTAAATTTGACTTTCCAGAGGACTGCATGTTCTTATCGATCTTAGTTGCCATTGTCTGTGCTTCTAACAAAGTAGCAGGTTCTTTATCCCTAAGTTGATATTGCATCTCTCCACTTAAAGCTTCAATGTAGTAAACCATTATAGTATGTGGAGTTGGCTTGTAATCTGTAGGGATTGCATTGTACAAGTCGGTAAACTTCTTGTTGAACTCTTCCATGGTTTCTATCTCATTTCTTTTGATGTTTGTTAGAGCAGCAAGTTGATGACGGGGCTCTTTTTTCTCACCATACTTGTTGGTGAAAGCAGTTGAAAACTTAGTCAAGGTGGCAAAGGAGTTGGCTGGCAAGCCGATGAGCCAGACACCAGCATCCCCATCTAAGGATAAGGCAAACAACTTCATGTACACATCCTCATGTCTGTGAGCAAGATCCCTGACATATCCACTTTTTATTTTTGAGAAAGCAGTGAGGTGATGTGCAGCAGTAACAGCATCAGTGCCGGTAAAGGTGGGAAGTTTGTCGATGGCCTTGTCTGGAAGATCATGTGGTTGACCTGCTATCTGAGCAATGTTGAGGGGAGCGAAAAAATCACCCATTGTATCGAAAAAACAATTATTACTGTTTTCAAAATTTTCAAAATTTTCTAAGTTATTTTCTTGAAAAAGACTATGGATGTCAGAAATAGACTGAGACCTAAGTTCTTCAAGGATTTTACGAGAAGCAAGCTTGTTCATTCTTCTCCTATAAACCTTTTCAGGTTCTGGGATAAAACTAAGCAAGCCTTCAGAGTTTCTTCTAGTCGAATACCTTGAGGTGTTAATTGAAAATGGAGTCGCCAGGTGGATTCAAGTCTAATTTCTGAGAGTGATTAAACTAAAAATCTACCAAAAAAGGAAAAAAGGGCAGTGGAGTCGCCAGATAGATTTGAGAATCTATCAAAAAGGTAAACAAGCTAAAAAAAACTAAGGTCGTCCAGGAACAAAAAGATTTGTCCCTGGCAGCGGCGCCAAAGATGTTGTCCGCCAAACTGCACACCAGCAGCAGAAATCTTTCGAAAGCTGTCTCCCTCATTGGAAAGTGGGGAGAGGTGTGGCCTTGGGGGCAAGCAATGAGCCAGGTACTGTCACCTGAATCCCAGCTCCTCTGTTTAGGCAGACTCCTAACGAAGCCAAGGGGGGTAGTCCCTATAAAAGAGTTTCACTAAGGCTCTAGTATTTATAGTGTTTTTAGGTGTTGTGATGCGGATGGGTGTTGTTTAGGAGTTTTTGAATGAGAGACAATAGTATTTAAATGTAAAACAAGATAGCGCAATCCACGTTGCAAACACAAAATGAGAGATACACTCGGACAATAAATAAATCACTTTTTATGACAATTAAAGCAAATACTCCGATATTGATTTTTTTAAAGCAAACAAGATATATGATGAAGGACCAGTGCCTTATGGAGTCAAATATGAAAATTATCGTAAAGAGTGATTTATTTATTGTCCAAGTGTATCTCTCATCTTGTGTTTGCAACGTGGATTGCGCTATCTTGTTTTACATTTAAATATTATATTGTCTCTCATTCAAAAACTCCTAAACAACACCCATCCACATCACAACACCAAAAACATTTAAACACACAAAGAGCCTTAGACAACTCTTTTTTAGGGACTACCCCCCTTGGCTTCGTTAGGAGTTTGCCTAAACGGAGGAGCTGGGATTCAGGTGACAGTACCTGGCTCATTGCTTGCCCCCAAGGCCACACCTCTCCCCACTTTCCAATGAGGGAGACAGCTTTCGAAAGATTTCTGCTGCTGGTGTGCAGTTTGGCGGACAACACGCCCCACTTGGGCGTTTTTCTCTTACTGCTTAATTGGGTTGATTTGGGGTTCTGGGTACTTCTGATTTGGATTCTAATCGTCATTTTACCTTACGAAATCAAGTGTCGTCGTCTAGAAGTGATCATAAACGTCATTTTCTTGCTGCCCTAGGTCCATTTGACTAATTACTTAACCATTTTCCTGGGTAGCTCATCATAGCACATCACTTCTATTTCATTGCAGCTCCCTAATCATTTCAGCCATACAATTCATTGTTATAATCTTGATATTTAAACTATTTCGGATTGCTGGTCACTTATCTCATCATGCTTATTTTACTACTTGTGTCCACTCATTGGCTGAAATCAAACATAGGAGCTCATTTACACTCATCCCTTGCTTTCGTCTCTCATCTTTCTGTGTTTGAGTGTATTTGTTGTCCATCACTGGTTGAGCAGGGTCTCCCCCTTGACTTGGCCAAGTGCCTCGTCTAAAGTGACAATAGCCTTGTCCGGCATGACTTCTGTTCATTTGAGCGGACGACCTGGCTATTGTCGGTTACACCCTCCTAGTTGTATCCTCTACCATCCCTATTGGGATATCCACCACAAACAGCTAGAGATTGTGTGATAACAGAACTATTGAAGATTGCAAAGACTAGATTTGCTAGCTACTACCTCACCTTCAGGAGGCTTTGAAGGTAAGACAGACATTGGCTAGTATGGTCTCAAGTGATCCATGGCAGGAATTGAAAGACAGAGCTGCAAGCGCATTTGATAGAAGTGACTTTCAGGAGGTGGAGGACACCGTTCTTGATGGTCATTTCTGGTCACAGGTTAGGTATGTTCTGCAGTTCACCAAGCCAATTCATAACATGATTCGTTTTGCAGATACAGATCAGCCGGTGATTGGGGAGGTATATGAGCAGATGGATAGCATGCTTGGTCAAATCAAAGACATTGTTGAGCAAAGAGATGCAATCTTGTATGACCATATTCATAAACATGTGGTCAAAAGGTGGGATAATCTAAATGTTCCACTCCATGCCCTTGCATATGTCCTTACCCCAAAATACTATTCTCCAAATTGGTTGGCCCAACTTGCACCTGAGGGTGGAGTTAAGAAAAAAACCCACACAGATCCAGAGGTGCAAAATGGGTATATGCTTGCATTAAACAAGTTGGTCCCTGATGAGGATGAGTGTGCTCAAGTACGGAGTGAATTGAGCGAATACATCAATGAGCATGGAGCCTTTGGTACCCTGCATGCAACCAAAGATCGAGTTAGATTGGATCCTATCCGTTGGTGGAACATGTATGGCTCTGGGGCCACATATTTGCATAAATTGGCGGTGAGGGTGCTATCACAGGTTGTTAACAGCTCTTCTGCAGAGAGGTGTTGGAGCACCTACAACTTCATCCACGGTGTAAAGAGAAACAGTCTGAATGTAGAACGCGCAGAAAGCTTGGTTTCTGTGCACTACAACTTGAGGTTGTTGTCCCATTATTGTGAGGCAGCCAAGAATGATAGAACATTTTTTACTTGGGACAACAATCCAGAGGAGGCTAATGTGGAGGATCGAGCCATAGCATTAGAGCGCTTGGAGGCTGAACTATTGGGTGATCATGATGATCCAATTCAAACTACAGGTACCCGTACAGAGATGCCACCCCCAAGCAGAAGCAGCTTTCCGGATGCAGGAGTTTTGCCTTTAGCTTCACAACGTCCAAGTTCAGCCTGTGGGGGCCATTCATCTTCTTCTCATGTTCCAAGATCACTTCCAGCAGCTCCTATTCCACCTAGACCACGAGAAAAGAAATTGGAAGTTTCTCATGGCAAGCGGAAAGCTTAACAGATAGTATCATAGATTCATAGTACTTTGTATTTCATTTTCATGTTTATTTTGGCCTATTTTGTAAACATTATGGCCTAGTTTGATGGCAAATATTATATGTTGAAATTTGAAGGTTGATGTTGTTGATGATTGATGATTGGTGATTGATGATTTGATGATGATCATTTAATGACAATGTTATAAGTTATAGCTCCTAGATGATTGATGTTATATCAATGTGTACTAAATGGTTATATGAATATCTATGTTTTCATGTTTTCTATAGCTAATTTGGCATAATACATGTTTTTTTTAATATATATGCATCAAAATATATTAAAATATATATTATATAAAAAACGCTCCCGAAACGGAAGCTTTTGAAAATTTCGCTTTTCGCTCCTGCTCCCGCTCCCCGCTCCCAACAACGTAGGTCCGTTGAGATGCACACCAGCAGCAGAAATCTTTCGAAAGTTGTTTCCTCACTACAAGTGGGAAAGGTGTGGCCTTGGGGGCAAGCAATGAGCCAGGTACTGTCACCTGAATCCCAGCTCCTCTGTTTAGGCAAACTCCTAACGAAGCCAAGGGGGGTAGTCCCTAACAAAGAGTTGTCTACGGCTCTTGTGTTTTTTAAGTGTTTTTGGGTGTATGGATGCAGATGGGTGTTGTTTAGGAGCTTTTTATGATCACAGATTTACGGCAATAATTTATATAATCAGAAATAACAATTGCAAGATATTTGAGATGCACAACCACTTGATAAATTGACTACAAGACACTCACGATATTATATATGAATAAGACAAATGCTTCAGATGGATAATAAGCAAATAAAAATGATGTCAAGGACCAATGCCTTATGGAGTCAAATGTCATGAGTGCTTGGGTTGCTTGATACAAGAGTTTAGGTGATTGAGAATCGTTTTGCAATTGTTCTTGGTAAATTTTAGTTGTAAATTTTGGGGTGATCTTGATTATTATGGCTAAGGGGAATTTCCAAGCGATACGCAAGGTACTGGAAATCTGTCCGGGAATATTCTAAGTGGCTCCGTTCGAAGACATGTCGGACCACCCAAGTTTTCAGCGAGGCATTCAATAACTAACCAGCCACTGAAAACGGGATATGGCTACCCGGCGCCCCCACTTGGAATTTGCCCACTTTTGAATATTTATCGATCAACGCAGGATTCATTGGTTATGGGGTGAAGATTTTATTATGATTCAAATTGGATTAATGTGAGAAATTAAATAACCCAACACCGTTTCCGAGTAACCCAACCTATCAAGGATGGGCAAAGCATACGTGGTGTGGAAAACAATAAATTCCAATTTTTAGGGGAGATGAGTTGTGAATGATTTTACTTAGAGCATAAGACAAAGCTCTCCGACACAAAGTGTTCTTGATCCACCTTATGGTGAGATTCAAGAGTCTTATCTAATCTATATGAAAGTGCAAAAATGCAACAATGCTCTCCGATAGAGAGTGCTCTTGACTTGTCTTATGACAAGTTCAAGAGACTTTATGTTCTTTTTATGATCAAACGATTATAATCAAGAAACACAACAAGTGGCTCAAAATGCAAATAATAAACTCTAATCTAGCAATTAGTGTTCTAAGATGCAAAAGAGATCTAATCTAACAACTAGTGTTCTACTTGAAAAATGGAAAGACTAATCTAACAATTAGTGTTCTATTTGCAAAATGGAAACTAAACTAAGGATTAGTAGAAATGGAAACTAAGTCTTAACTAAGCTAAGTGCTTTTAACTAAGTAGAAGATGCAAAAATGGAACACAAGACACACTTCCCCCAAATAGGGGAAGTTAGAAAAAAGTGCGAGGCTTGATCCCACTAGCCTTTTTATTAATCAATTACAATGCTTGGGATTTCAACCCTTTGAAGAGAACTTGAAAGAAATAGAAGAAGCTTCTTAAGAGCTTTTACAAAAAAAAGGAGATTGGTTTTGGTTCTTTTGGTTTTGCACTTCTTTATTTTGTCTTCTCCTTGGTATTGCACTTGTTTGTTTCTTGCTTCTTGGTTTCTTCTTCAAGTTTTTTGCCTCTTGTCTTTTATAGATCTCTTCTTTAAGCACCTAAGACAGAACAAAGCTCAAGTACCCATCATTGTTAATCAAATCAAAATACACCTAAGATCTAACTACAAAATGGAAATCTAAGACTAAGAGCAATGCTAACTTTAAAAAAGCAATGCAAGTCCTAGATCAAAGATGCCAAGTTAGAACTTGAAAGGAGATGAGATCTAATGTAAAACTATCAAAAGAAACTAGATGCAAACTACAAAAAATGAAATGAGATCTAAGTATGAGATCTACATGCAAAACTTCAAATGGAAACTAGCTAAGATGCAAACTTAAATGCTAACTTTTATGAGATCTAAAACTTAACGAAAGAAGAGAGCAAAGGAGGGGAAACAAAAGAAGAGAAGAAGAGAGAAACGAAAAGGAGAAGGGAAATTAAAACGAAAGAAAGGATGGAGGCAAAAAACGAAAGGAAGAAGAGATAATAGGGCAAGACGAATGGAAGAAGAGGAAGGAGGAAGGACGAAATCAAGGATGAGCTAAAGAGAAAAACGAAAGGAAGGAGGAGATCTAGAAGAAAAACGAAAGGAAGAGGCTCTAAGAAGGTAAGACCAATGGAGCAATGAGGAGGGAAAGAAATAGGAAGAAGCTGGGGAAAAACGAATGCAAGAGGAGGAGAAGAAGATCTAAAACGAAAGGAAGAAGGGAGAAGGCTAGAACGAAGAGAAGAATGAAGGGCAAGCCAAACAAGGTAAGAAGGAGAAGAGGCCAAAAGAATGGAACTTGGAGCTTAGGGCTTCTTATTGTGTAACCGGTAACCAAAGTTTTAAAGTGATTTTGTTGATGAGATATTTGAGAAAGAGCTCTTCTTAGCCTTCTTTAGATGAAAGTTTTGAGATTTGTAGATCCTGCAACCACAAAATGTTAGATCAAAACTTGAAGATGAAGCATGGGTTCGAGGCAACTGAACTCTTGCCCTTCTTCACTTTTAGCAACACCTAATCACAATACACACAACTCAACCAACAAGTGTGATCAAAAAATGCTAGTATGCTAGGAAAATCAAGACTAAATCAACAATTTGTATAACCGACTACTCATGTCCATCTAGATCTTGATAAACTTTGCATAAATAACCAACTTGAGACTACAAATGGCTATTCTATTGTGCTAACAATAGCCTTCCCGAGCTAGCAATTAATCAAACACTTTGCAAAATTGAGAGATGAGTTTAGAAAAGATGTCACCTCAACAAGAGATGAAATCACCACATAGAATGAGAGCTCATGGACCTCCAAAGTCGAATTCTTTATTTCCAATATGAAGCAAAAGCTTCTTACAAAAATGTGCAGAGTAATCTTACATCAAAATATCCATCATAAGAGAGCCCAAAAGCTTCCTCTTTATACAAAAACTAAGGATCAAAAACCTAATTCGAATTTGGCAAAGAGAGGAGCCAATTCCAATCAAAGAGGTCGAATTCCAATCAATCAATAGCTTGGAGTTGAGATCCAATAGTTAACACCGAGTTGGTTGTTGTGAGTGGGGAGGTGGCCTCCACCTAGGCAAGGCGCCCCCCACTCCTCCTTGTTCCTATCACCAAGCCAATGCACAATCTCCAAGTAGGAAAGATGTGAGCAATGAAGGAGGGCGTGAATCCACATAAGAAGAAGCTTGGAGTTTGAACTAATTGTTGGTTGTTGGGATGGTGAGGTGGCCTCCATTGTAACCAACGCCATCCCCATTGGAGAAAACGCCCACCGAAATGGAGTATTCGCTTATGGAGGAGCCCACGTGAGGAAAGCCACGCGAGCCCCATGCTCACGTCAACCTCACTTTGATTAATTCATATTTTCCAAAGTTTGAACTTTATAACATGTGTTTTGACCTTTGATGTGTTCGTACACTTTATAAAAATATAAGCCATGCCTTTCCAAACTATTTTTTTAATGAATTTTGACTTTTTTAAATTTTTGTCAAAGTGCAATTTCTCCCCTTTTTGGCAATTAAATGCCAAAATGTGGCATCTTTAGCGAAAACTGGCCCAGAGGCGATGTAACGGCCCGAAATCTGAAGAAAGAGGGTGCTAGGGTAAAGAGGACGCTCTGAGCGTCAAAACGAGCCTCCCCACGCCAAATTTCGCCTCCAGATGAGGTTTTTATCATATTTTGAAAAATTCCATTTAAACCATTAAAAAATGGTCTAAATTACAGAAAATTTTATTTTTCTCGGAATCAAACGAAACTCCTAGGGGACCTAGTGCATGTTCATACGACTCAATCGAGATGGCTAACACGTAAAAAATCTTAGACACAAGACTGTAATAACCACCTTAGGTTTTGACCACCATGGTAAATACTCCAGCTTTGGAGGTGTGAGTGAAAAACTCAGGGATTATACGCCACTGAAGAGTAGCGCATAATTCCTAAGGAAAAAACACTCTAGAGTATCCCCCAAATGGCTAAACCTAAGGATAGCCGAGTCTTTTATAAAAGGACCCCATTTAGACCAACTTTTTTACAAATTCCCCATGGGGATATGAACATGCAGTTATTACAAATGGGGCAAAATTGCCCTGAAAATGACTTTTGAACTTCTGAACACTGACGATGAACATTGAACATGTTCATGAAATTGGCGGCTCACAAGAAATTCAGCTATTGTACAAAATAGTTGTTAACAAGGTCAAGGCTTCAAATCCAACTCACCTAAGCTCAGAAACCAACACCAGCGAGTTCTCTTGGCCCAGAAGGATCAAGGCTTCGGTAAGTTTTGTCGCACAACTCAGAGCCAAGACACAAAACAACAGGAAATCTATCCAACATAGAGGCAAAAGTGGGGAGGTCCTCCATATCACAGGATGAGGTGTAAGTCAAGGTAAAACCAAATACGGAAGAGAATGGATGGATAGGGAAAGTGATAAGTGATGCCATAACTAGCAAGCCATAAATGGTGGGAATGACCACGTCCATACTACTTAAGAGGGTAAAACCAATGACTATAAACAAGAATTTATTATTCTGAGAAATTAGATCACTTTGATTCCAGACAGTCAACAAATAACCATAACCATATATATATCGCCAGATCATGACCACTAAATATCTAGTCAAGCTACTAAGATAAGCAAAAGAGCAAGGTAAACATATCCAATGCACAACCATATACCTATTGGGCCATATACCTGTATCTATCATCTAAATCATCAATCGTCACTGGAACACTGCTGCTGTAAAGCTTTGGGCACTGTCACACTGCCCTATATGGATAAAAATGGTCACCTCAGTCATCAAATCTGAGGTCATGAGGCTCAGTCATGGCATAAAGCTCATCATATCTGATCTGGGGCTGCTCTGATACATGAGTGATCATCAAAAGTACTGCTCATAGGCTGATCTCATCAAAAATGTGTAAAGGACTGGCTCAAAAATATACAGGAAATTGCTCTGCAATCATGGTAGCTCGGCTACTATGGATATGATAACAGGACTATAAGAGCAGGGTCTAAAGAGGAAGGGGGCTACATCGAGGTGACATTAGGTGCACTTCTTTTAATTGTTCCGATCATTAGCTCCAGGTCCACTCATTTCAGCTGGGTCCACATATCTTGCGACAGTAGCCAAGTGCTAGTTTATGAGGTAACAGGCTGGACAGCAGTATACAAAGATTAGGGACACCCCCTGAGGTTGGCATGCACCAAGCCAAAAAAAGAGGAGATTCATCAATGACAAAGTGGGTGAATTTTACTTTAAGTTGTACTAGTTTTTATTGCCGATTTCAAGAAGTTTGGATCATCTTTACAGTGCAAAAAATAGTGCTAACGGAACAGCAAACTCTTATTTCAATTGAGTGTTACTGACAGTGTGGTTTATTGAAGTTTGACTCATAAAGTCATCTATGGATTCCCCCTCGTGGTTAGCGAGTACTAACCAAAGCAGGAAATAGTGTGTGGCGACAGTGCACTATTTCTAGTTGCCTTGGAACCAGATGGCTTCAAACGTTAGCACTTAACAGACATCTATTACTCTAAGGGAAGAGTTAAAATTTGACAAAAGGTTCTTATCTAGATATGTTCTGCTACAGGAAATAGTTGTGATTTCCTGCACTAGGGGCCAACAGATATTAGGATTCAAATTATCTTCGATTGATTTGCAACAAAAGGAAAATAACAACACTCTAGTTACCTTTTTTGAGATAAATACTAAGCAATATATGGGCCTCATACTCAAATAGAAACTTTTACATGCTTGTTAGAATACTTACATTCTCTGAATTAATGGTCATGATCAAATAACCAAAAATCAAATCAATGCTAAAATTTACTATTCTTCTGGTGGTTTAGAATCTAGATGTCTTTATCCATATTCTGAGTCATGCCTACCTTAAATTTATTCTGCTCCTGTCTAACTTCTTGATGCTTCATATTTAGAATCCTTTGTTAAAAGCAATGCGCTTTAAGGTATAGACTCATAGAGTAATACTGAGCAATTTATGGGCCTCATACTCAAATAGGAACTTTTATATGCTTGTTAGAATACTTACATTCTCTGAATTAATGGTCAAGATCAAATAACCAAAAATCAAATCAATGCTAAAATTTACTATTCTTCTGGTGGTTTAGAATCTAGATGTCTTTATCCATATTCTGAATCATGCCTACCATAAATTTATTCTGCTCCTGTCTAACTTCTTGATGCTTCATATTTAGAATCCTTTGTTAAAAGCAATGCACTTTAAGGTATAGAGTTTGAGACCATTTTTCTAAGGGGAGCTAGTGCAAGACTTACAGCATGGCAAACATGTATTAATGTCAATTCAATATCTGCAACATTTATTTTCCAAAGAGAATTAATCATTGCATCTTTGTTCTCCAGAAGATATGTTGACAGAGCCTCTTCTTCTGTAGTACCACTTTCAAACTTTTGCTTCAGTCCTTCTTGCATTTGCATTAAAGCAACAGCCCCTACATTTTCAAGATGAGGATATACTTGTCACTTATTTTTGAAGACTGATCCAAATTTCTTATAAATAATAAATATATTATATTATGTACAAAATGACTCATCGATAGAAATAACCATTCTAAGAGAAATTCAATCTTAGTTTCTTGTTCTTATTAGAATAACTAACCTATCCTCTTA
The DNA here is from genome assembly GCA_027924585.1 of Larix kaempferi. Lineage (NCBI taxonomy): Eukaryota > Viridiplantae > Streptophyta > Pinopsida > Pinales > Pinaceae > Larix > Larix kaempferi. The sequence continues at coordinate 30,099,935 of BSBM01000510.1, forward strand.
AACTACTATGAATTATCTATAAATCATAAAACCACAAAAATTGATCATTACAGCAGACATAGCAGTGTGTGAATTTGGGTGTCCATCTCATTCAAAAATATGAAAACGAGAGCCAGGGGAAATGTAAACTGTTTAGTGCATTCACAATCAACAAGGTAAGACTATCACCTGATGCTGCTGTAACTTGAGATTTGATGAAGTGCCCCTTATCACGCACCCACTCTGCCAAAAAAGGCACCCCAACGAGAAATATATTCTTGCCAAGGTGCTTTGCAGCTTGCCTTGTATAAATGTATCCTATTGTGTGCAACATAGCCTCGCCAAAAGCTGCAATTTATAATAAATAAAAAGATCGAGACATGGATAAATTAGCAGACACATGTTAAATCCAAAGTTGTGTTGGATACAACCAACAAAGTGCCAAACCAATAGCTGACCTTAAGAGACTTTCAAAATGAGTACTTTTAAGAAATCAAAACAAGTATCTCCCATTAAGAGATGGATTTTGATTATATAAAAATATTACATTAAATTTTAAGATATTAGATTTGTGTCTAAATTAGTTTCTGGTACGTGCACACAATGGAAGTGTTACCGGGCGAATTAGCAGGGCTAATTCCCAGTAAGCACGCTAAGAATAGTGACCCAATCTCACCTCGGTCACCGTTCTAACTTCTTCGGAAGTCGAAACCTCCAAGGAGAAGTATCCTCGTGAAAATCCTGTAAAGACATTAGAACATCCAACCACTGTATTCTCTATGCTATCTATGGTTAGACCAGTGCCTAATGGAGTCAATTATGCTATAATCAATTACTCAGTGCTGAGAGATAATGATCAACAACCCACTTATACCATTCAATAAAATGTATAAACGTGTACACATGTAAAACTAATCAATATTGGATCAAAAGACTATATTGCCAATAAACTACCCCAAAGATGTGATCAAGTGGATATGCGTGGAAAAGTAAAGAAACACTTCGACAATCAATATTAACCAGCAGATAACCCAGAAGCATCATATGAACATCATTGCACGTAAATAGATATAGCAAGTAATGTGAAAAGATCAAGAACATTCACTAAGGTAATGATCAACCCACTTGTATCACTAACGGACATTCAACACATATAGTGACAATGCGCAACTAGTAGATCATTCAATGAGGTATAAAATTCATTCACTGATTAATATAAGCAAGTACCATAGCAATTTACTAATGCAAATGTATTGTCATCAATCAAGTACACACTAATTGAATGTCAATATCACCAACAACCAATAATTATCCAAATAATTCAATAGTAGCATGATAACTCAAAAACAATTATAATTATTCAAAGAGACAAACAATAAACCAATAACTAATGTATGAACAACGCTCATGTGTCACAACCAATCAATTAAGATCCAAAACCATTTAATGACCAAATAACTTATCAACTTTCAGATCTGTAATGACAGTATAACTCAGAAAATTTTAAATAAATCAGACTTTCCTATTGCTAAACTCAGATTTTTAAAATTATTAATTTAATAATTAAAGTTTATATTTTGTGTATGTATGTTCGGAGGTGATAGGGCAAGGGTAGTGCACGTGGGTGGAGCAGCACAAAGGAGGGAGGTGGACCGCGGGTAGGTCAGCAGGTGGTGAAGACTGCGGGAGAGGAGCTGGGAAGAAAGGAAGGGCCGCAGATGGAAGAGGCTCGGTTGAAAGGAGGGACGAGCTGGACAGGAGGTCGCGGGTGAAGCTGCGGGCTGTGGGAATAGCAGGAGCAGGCCCGAGCAAGGAAAGGGCTGCGAGTTGAAGAGAGGGGGGACCACAGGCTTGGAGCCGCGGTGAGGGGAGGCCCGTGGAGCAGCTCGAGAGGGCAACGGGAACGGAGGCCGCGGGAAGGGAAGGCCCACGAATGGAAGGGAGAGTGGGAGCCGGTTGGAAGGGCCGCGGGAATCTTACAGGGAATGGAGGTCGAGCTAGGAAGTGAGGAGCGGGGGGATGCAAATGGTAATGAAGGAGGTTGCGGTGGTTAGGGAAGGGACCCGAGGCGTAGGGTAAAGGGAGGCACAGGTTTTGAAGCAGCCACGTGAGGGCTCGGTAGGAAATGGAGCAAATGGATGCGTGGCGCTAGAAAGGGGACGCGGGAAGGTGAGCCCACGGATGAGATGAGTTGGCCGAGAGCAGCAGGGACAAGCTCGAGCTAGCTGCGAAGGGAGGTGGCAGAAAAGAGGGCCGTGAGTTGTGTGGGAGGTCGGATGGAGCAGCCGCAACAGGCCGCGGGCAAATCGTGGGCTGCAACAAATGAGTAGCAGGCCCGAGGTAAAAAGGAACCAGCGAAAAAAGGGGTGGTCGCAAGCTTATAGGAGAGGGCAGTGATGGTGGTGGAGCAGGGAAGCCGCGAAATGCATCCCGAGCAGCAGAAGGACGGGTGCGGGTTAGGGCCACGGGCAAGCTGAAGAGGACGCGGGTTAGGGCTGGAGAAAAGGAAGGAGCTTGCGGACTGTAGGCTCGGGAAATGGCACTGCGAGCGTGATAAAGGGTAGCAGCAGGGAGCCAAGGGTGCAAAGTCGAGTTAGGCTCGGTGATGAAGAAAGGGTCTGCAACGGGATGAGGGCTACGATAAAGTGGGGAAGGAGACCACGATTTTGGGACAGCCAACGTATGGAGCTTTAGCTTAGGTTTTAGATAATGCAAAAAGTATAAACTTAAAAATTAGGTTTTAAAATTAATACACTAACTCAGAAAATCAAAATAAAGACCAAATAACTTAGAAAATCTAGGTTAAAACTTAAGAATAATATTTACAAACATATAAAACTCCGAAAATTAAATAGATAATTAAGCCTAAACAGAGAAATTAACCATTAACCTAGATAACAATAATAATTACAAAACAAACACAGAAAATTAGGTTTAATGAAGATGAACAAACAGGGTTTTATCAAGGACAACTACTCACCAAACATAGGGCATCAATGAGAAAAACTCTCCTTGAGATGGTACTTGGCAAGCTTGGCTAACTAGGGCTTGCCTCCACAATCTCTAAGATTCGTGGAGGAAACCTAGCTTAAACAAGACTTGAAGACCTAAAGCTCAAGCTTGAATGCTATGGTGACCAATGACGAAAATGGCATGCAAGTCAAGAGAAAATGAAGCAACAATGGCTTCCACCAAACCCTAACAAGCATCACTTTCATACAATTGACATAGAGACATCAAACAGAAAAGTATGGATACCTCCAAGTATGCACACTCAACTCAACTTGCACAAGAAGCCCAAAAGAACACTCAAAAAAAACTAACGACTCTTCAATGCATGCAGGAGGTGAGACAAGCTTAGGAAAGAGCAAGGCTCAACTCAATCAACAACTCAGCAGGAAGACAACTCAATCAATCAGAAAGAAAAGTAAGGAGAAAGGGCAATACTCAGCACACAGAAAAAGAAAAAGCACACAAATCCTATTGCTCAAGCGAGTTTATTCGAAGACCTACCTACTCTACTCTAACCAGTTAGCACAAATGTTAGGTAAAATCATAAATCCAGCGCAACCATTCATCAAAGAGGTTAATGATTCTTCTTTGATTTTCGTTAATAAAACAAGTCAGGATTTGGTTAAAGATCAAAGAATTTGACAGCACAATCTTCCTGATTTGTTCAAAGATTTCAAAAGGGTTTGAATGGTGCAAAATGAAATCATGCCAAGGAGAAGACTGACTGATGCAAATATCCTCCATCAAAGAATCGATAGGATCATAAAAATTATGCAAGCTAAACTTCGAGATGGATGGAGGAAAAATATGTGATGAAAAATTTGACTTCTTTTGACTCATACTAGTTTCTTTATTCACCTCTCTCGCATATTCAATTTGGTTCTCCCTGGGACTAATGATCAAATAAAAACCAAGCGGGGATAAATTAAAGCTTAAAAGACGGAAAATCAAAGTCAGACCCACTTGATGCTCAAAAATGGAGAAAAGATGGAATTGATCTTTAAACACCTTTTCTAGCCACCAAGAATGATTGATAACTTGACAACAAGCATTATGGTTCCAAAGTGACTGAAAAGGGAAATAAAGTGTTTTTTTTCCAAACATGTAATCATGCTTATACTTCCTATTGAAAATTTCAAAAGCAAAAGATTGACTAGACCACCAACCCCAAAAAGATTGAAAAGGCTGGGCAGGGATGGTGGATTGAAAATATGCACAGTCTCCTAGATGGATAGAAAAATTTGGCCTTGGAATTTGACAAAATGAAAGGCCTTTCAAAGTAGCACTAGGAATGATTTCAAGCTTCTGATTAAATCGAATACTTATAATTTGAGGACAAGATTGATCAGAACTATCTAATCCTAAGGATTTTATAAAGCTATCTTGATTAAGGATGAACAAAGGAAAACATAAAGACTCACTATAAGAAGTAGAACAAAGAATACAGCATCTAGTGTGATTTATTAACTCATTCTCACCTTGAGATTGACCTTCTATTGATTCATCATTAGATTCACAAGAGGATACTTAATCATTTTCATTTAATTGATCAGGGATAAAATTAACAAGTTCATTTAAAACATCCTGATTACTTGCACAATGATCATGTGAAATCACTACTAGAGGATCTTGGTCAATGTCCCTACCTTCTTCTTCTTCAATAAGGTTATAAGGAAATGAATGATCAATAAAGATAGAATGACTGACTAAAGGCTCATCCTTAGAAATTTCCTCAGGATCAGGACTAAGGCTAGCTAAAAAGAAATTTGAAAACTTATGATTTATACAATGATTAGGGATTTGACTTTCGATTGAAAAAGTAGAAGACTCGTCCTCAAAAGAAATTGGGCAGGAGGGGTCATCTCCGGATGTTGACAATTCATTTGATATTTGATTGACAATAGAATCGGAAAGGGGAAGGTTTTGATCTTGGATTTGATTTGAAGAATATATATCATTGTATTCACTTCCCCATTCTTCTAAGAATTTATGTTCAAACATATCATACCCGAAAATGCTATTGGCCTTTAAATTCAAAAACCAGAGCTCAGCTCTTTCTTTGAAGGGTGAAGCCAATAGTTTCATACACACATCCTCATGGGTTATGGATAACTCATTAATAATTTCCCTAAAAAGTTCAAGGTGTCTTTTAGCAGATATTTTAGGACTTCCATCAAATTTAGACAACCTTTCACGGACTTGATGAGGGATTTGATGAGGATACCCAACAATTTTAGAAAAGTTAAAAACTTTCAAACGACCAAAAGTCCTAGGCCGCTCAGAAGCAGCCATGGATGGCAAATTTATTTTTACTTTTTTTATTATATTTTTTTTTAAATCAAGAACCTAAATACAAAATAATGCACCCCATGGGTTCTAGATAATGATAGGATCGATCACCAGTGGAGTCGCCAGGTAGACTTAAAAACTCTTCTACCAAGATGTATGTCGTTAATATGCAGGGAGAGAGTGAGCGACAAATAGATGGCTATGCTTAAATTAAGGATTGAAATGATAACCATCTAGATTAATCTGGATGCAATAAGATATGAATTATGCATGGATACTCGCAGACACCTAAGGTAAGCCTCTACCTCCCCGGCAACGGCGCCAAAAATGTTGGCAAAGAGAACGGGAGTAGAGCTTGAAAATATATGTCGAACCAGGGTAGGCCTCTACCTTCCCCGGCAACGGCACCAAAAATGTTATCACACAACTTGCAATTGTCCCTAAAGGTATCCCATCCGGGATGATAGAAGAGATGGACAACTAAAGAGGTGACCCAAGAGATGCCACAGTTCCCAATGCAAGCTGGGAGTCACGTCAACCGAGGCACTCTTCACTTTAGATCAAGATGAATCAAGACCAAGGGGGAAACCCTATAGCCAATCAAAGGAGATTGGACCCAAACAATGGTTTCTAGGGAAGTGTGAAAGATGAGTTACGGAAACCAATGCAAGGTTAGGTGGACCTAGAAGTTTAAGTATGGTTGAAAGAGGCTTAAGGGATGACTTATGTTTCAACCACTAAATGATTTAGGCCAAATCATGAGATCAAATAACAAGATCTAGTACCATGAAATACTCAAGTGGGGCCCACTGCCTTGGGATATGGAAATGGTTCAAATGGGACCCACAAGGTGAAGTTAAGGGTGCAAATAGTACCAAGGGGTATGCAAAGGGTAGATCTATGGATCTAAGATGAAATTAGAGATACCCACATATGGGATCTAGCAATTGACACAAATCCCAAGAAGTGCGATTTGCCTTAGGTGGACTAGTGCCTTGAAATGGATGGGCAAATGGAGTCAAAAAGGTGTCAAAATGTAGATCTGAATCAACATAACCCTCCAGGTTAAACTTTTGATTTGCATCATGCTTGAGCCTATAATCAACTGTACCCTTCAAGTACCTTAGAATATGCTTTACAGCAATCAAGTGAACATGTCTAGGATCTGTCAGGAACTGGCTCAAAGTGTTCATAGTAAAGCAAATATTTGGTCTCGTATTCATCAAGTACATCAAGGACCCAATCATCTAACGATACATCATGGCATCAACCGACTCTGATGAAGCATCACTCAATAACTTCAGGTTCGATGCCATAGGTGTGGCCATGGCCTTGCAGTCCATCATCCCGAACCGCTTTAGGATCTATACTGTATGCTTCCCTTGTCCAAGGAAGATTCCATCTGCACTCTGCCACACCTCCATACCTAGAAAGTAATGCATCATACCCAAGTCTTTCATCTCGAACTCGGTAGCAAGCTTCCTCTTCGTGTCGGCAATCAACCTATCCTCACCTGTCACAAACAGGTCATCCACATACAAAAGGAGTATCACTGGATTTCCTTCCTCAACCTTGTAGTAAAGTTTGGAATCCGCTTTACTCTTGGTAGAGCCCAAACTGGACAGGAAGCTGTCTATCCTGTCATACTATGTCCTGGGTGCTTGCTTCGAGCCATACAAGGCTTTCTTCAATCTGCACACATATGACTCCCTGTCATGTGTCTCAAAACCAAGTGGCTGCTCCACATACACTTCCTCTTCGACTACACCATTCAAGAAAGTTGTCTTGACATCCATCTGGTGTATCTTCCACTTCATCACTGCAACCAGAGCAAGTACTGTTCTGATGGAAGTGTATTTGGCTACAGGTGCAAGGGTTTCTTCATAATTTATCCCTTCTTTCTGGAAGAAGCCACGAGCCACAAACCTTGCCTTGTATTTCTCTATGCTTCCATCTGCAGCATGCTTGATCTTGAAGATCCACTTGGAAGTCACAACAGACTTCCCTTCTGGTCTTGGGACCACATCCCAAACATCATTCTTCATGATCGACTGGTACTCCTCGATCATGGCATCCTTTCATTACTGCATCCCAGATCCTAGGAACTTCAGATTCTTCAATATCTTCAATAGGTAGTTTTCTTGAACTTCGTTGCTGGAACAAATGTTGTTGTTGAGTCTTCGTCGCTTGTTGTTCAAAACAAGTCTCTCTTGTAGGTGATGGTACACGGTCTTTCCTACAAGACAAGTTCAATTGCATGATTAGTAACATCTCATAGATTTCAGAACAAATTATTACACATAAAGATATATGTCATACAGTCATGCGATTATCTTAGCCAATGCTTCAATACAACATTTATCCATATCCCGTAACTTTCTAGATGCCTTCCATCTCTACCAGAACATTTGTTAAGAGTGTGCACAACTCCCAACATGTCAACAAAGAGGTTTCATTCTAGATAAGTAGCAATAAAATGTTGTACAATACCATAGGCCACTTACCCATTACTTGCATATTAGCAGTATCTTGTTCATTAATGCAACTTTTCTAATATGCATAATATACATCCTAAATCTAGGAACATAAGCATGTACATGACTGGACAACATCATTTAAGTAATCAAATATATAATAAATGACAATTCAAATACTTATCTTTGTTTGGTTGTTGGGTGGACTCCCACTCAATCTTTGCTTCCTTGCAGGAACTACTGGAGTGTGCTCCCTCTTGATCTTTGCTTCCTTTATGATATCATCATGATTATATGTCTTTGAACTTCTATCCATCTTTGACCACTATGCATGCTTAAAGTGTGCACTAGTGTCATTATTGTGTCATCCTCAATATCTCATACATAATCATACATGCATTAGTATAATCTCAATACTTATCAAAACATTATGATTCTAAATAATCTTAATCATGTATGTTCATGATCATTTCATACACAAGCATTAGTATTCAATGTTTCAGGTAGGACTTCTTTTACTCATGCATATTTTATTTGACCATAAGACTCTTCTAGTTTGTCATATCATTAATCAAACTAAGAAGCATAATATGCATAAACCCGTGATTATTCAAACCTATAACTTCATGAATAATCATTATCAATCATACGAAAGCATACTTATATGAGACCCTAACACAAGGTAGGATTCTAACTTGATATGAGAAAACATACCTGGATTAACATGTTTGCGAGTTATGTCTAACATACCCAAACAATGTCCTCTTTGCTCTCTGTTGCCGCCTGGTTCCACACCTGGGAAAACGCAGCAGAAGTCTTCAAGCTGCTGGTGTGGCCTTGGGGGCAAGTCAGAGTCAAGTGCTGTCACTTGGGACTCGACTCCTCCGTCTAGGCTTTCCTAGCGAAGCCAAGGGGGGTGGACCCTAAAAAATAAAAAGAAACTAAGGCCTCTAACCTAGGAGTTAGGAAAATATTTTGGTAACCAAGAATAAACAGCATATACTTTGATCAAATAAAACAGTCATTCATCATTTACTCCCATTTTAAAAATAACCATCATTTAATTGCACATTAGTCAATTATAAAATAAATTTGAAGCAAGACCAGTGCCTTATAATGGAGTCAATAAACAAATGCATAAGCAGGGAAGTAGATGTTGTGCGAGTGTTCTTGGTTTATTTTAAAATTAATGTGAATGTGATCTTTTTATTATGGCAGGTGGGTTCCCAATATACACGAGGTACGGGGGAACATGTCCAGAATTTCGAAGCGTGGCTTCCCTCTCAGGCTTTGGGCTGAATCGGAGTCTCGAGGAGGTGTTCAGATGCTATACCAACGAGGGCAAGCCTAACGGTTTCCAAGAGGTCACTATTCAGTGTTATCCCAAGCCTTCTGGGAAATTTGCCCACGACAACAAAATGCGTGTTGTGCCGGATTTTCACAAAAAGGATTTTTTATTGGGGCAGTGTTAGATCCTATTACTAGTCATCCCCTCCTTTCTGGTGTGTACCAACTGGATCAGACTGAGCTGCAAGTTGGCCACAGAGCATACGGGAGAAGACCTTGGTATTTTAATAAAAATTTATGAACCCAAATTTTATCTTTTTTTTAAAACCCCAGGAGTCTCTTTTCAGGCACGTATTTCGGGCAAGCCCTCATACAGAAACCCTACTTCGGGAAAGCAAGGGGGGCGTTATGAGTTTGCAAAAAAAATGTGAAAAACTATGTTATGAGTGAACTTGTGGCCCGCCAGTGGAACGGACCAACAAGGTTTATTTTAATCCTAATTAATTTTATTAAATGCCGGAAAACATAGAAATAAACTACTCTAAAAATCACGCCATGAAAATGAGACGACACAGGCCACCCCTGGGGGGATGGGGTATGGGCGCTGGCTAGCCCACTTGCTCTCGTTTAATATTTGTTTACAATGATTTAGAGAAGTGCCCCAGTCTACTTAATGTGACTTGGTGGCTTACAAAATTATAGGAAAAATATGACCGGTTTTGAGAAATATGGAAATTTGTCCTCCGGATCGCCTGGATGCTCGAAATTTCGCCAGCACTTCCTCCTACCTGTTCGTCTTTTGCTGCAAACCAGCAAGCAATAATTAGTATAAGATGCCCAAAAACACTTTAAGAGTGTCTTTGGAACACCTCCTAAAAAACCCAAAAAATTCTAAGTTAAAAACTAAGTAAAAATGACGAAAAATAACCAAGTAAAACAAGCTATGGGGCTTGTCTACTTGGGATCTTTGCTAGCCCTTTAATGGCTGCAAATTTCAAGCTCTATGGCAGCCAGATAATACTTTGCAATCAGATCTAATACTACTTTAGAAAAACTTGAAAGATTTCGACAATTTAAACTAGTTTTTTAAAAGAAAGTACTAGATAACCATAAAATTTGATTTTTTTTTATAAATGAGAGAGAGAGAGATGGAACAAATCCTTGTTGAAAATCGAAGCTTTGAAGATGGTTCAGTGATGTTTGAAGGGACTATATCTGCAAACAATGATTAGTAAAAAAGCGGAAACAAACAAGATCCTGCTTCTTGCCAACTCAAGAAAACACTTGCACATCACAGATCTCACCAAACAAAATATTAAGTGTAGATATATATACTCATAAGAAACTAAGCTGCTACAATAAACAAATTGAAAACAACTTATCTCATAGATGAGCACACCACACCCTTGAAGAATGAAACTTATGCACAAGTCACCTTGGAAAATGAATCAAGATACTTCATCCACATATAACAAAACACCACAAGCTGACCTCCAAAGTCTTCTTTTATTCAAATGAGAAAACAAATTACAATCATAAGTCCGCTGCTCCAATTCTCACTAACTAACAATGAGAGAGGGCACTTCAATTTATAGAGAAACCACCAAGTGAAGAGGGGCGCACTTGCTAATGTGAGAGAGGGAGTGGTGGCATAGAAGGTGGAGGGGATGGGGCTGCCATCCCCATGTCTTTAGCTGCCCATTATGCAGCCCAAAACGTGCTAACAGCCAGCACTATTAGTGCTGCCATCTCCCAAAATCGTGGGCTGCCCAAACAAGGAATGCGCCCCCCTCAAGATAGTGAATGCGCCCCTCTCAAGTGGGCACATATTTCTCCTCAAACGGGGCTGCCAAAACATGTAAACTCAGCCCAATACACTCCTTAATACATGCTGATCCAAATCAGAGTTGTCATTACTCCAAAAATTTAATAATGTTTTAAGTCATTTTTTCACTTTTTTTATTTTTTCATGACTTTTTTGGGATTTTTTGATTTTTTTGATTTTGACCAAAGTAGAAGCACCCAAACATTAGGAAAAGTGGGTTTAGGGGTTTAGGGGGTGCTCTGAGTTAGAAAACGAGCACCCCTAAGGCAAAAAAAACCTCCAGACGCCCCAGATAGGCCAATTACAAAATTTTTAATTGAACCATTAAAAAATGGCCCAATTTACGAAAAAATTAAAACTTGCCGAAAATTAAAAACAACCTAGGGGGGACTTAGACATGTCCATATGACTCAAAATTAACGCCTAGCATGTTCATATACATTGACCCATAGACTCTAATAATTCCCTAAGGCCCGTCAGCCTCCCCAGGCATTCCAGCTTTGGAGGAGCAGGAGAAAAACCAATTAATTATGCAATGCACTGGTGCAAAACATAATAGATAGGTGAAAAAACTCCTTGGAATACCTGACTTAGCCCAGAAGTCCTAAGGAACCGAGTCTTTTACAAAACACCATGCTAGTACGTTTTTATTACAAACCCCGCAGGGCCATGGACATGTGAAAAAAAAAAAAAAACGGGGGCCTTTAAAAGGCCAGCTGGTCATCAAATCACCAAAATTGAACATGTGTCATGTTCCACTCTGCCCGCTCGTTTGATAATCCAACCAAGTGCAACTTAGTTGGCAACACTCTCTTCAATGCTTTTGGGACCTTGTGCTAGTAACCTGCATATCTCATAAGTTAAGCATTGCAGAACCAAATTATACATACCTCGTAAGTAGAGCTTCTATGTGTTCAATGGCTATAGATGAGTCTTTGTCTTCATGTCACCATGGTCATATGTTCTCGATCTAGAACTTGATTTGTCTTTCTTGATGTACCTTTCATGTTAGCAAACAAGATCATCCTCATACAACACCACAGTGCATTAGTACAATCATAAGTGTCAGAACCCTAATCAATGAATGTCTTCTATCATTCACATGCATTCATACTTTTACTAAGGTGATCAGACAATCTAAAATTAATCAAGATTGTACTAACCTCAATAATATGGAAACAAACATATCATGAACTTAATCATCAGATAAATGAAACAAATTTTGACACATACATGTATCTCCTCAAGTCATACCTGTCAGGATTGCTTGTAGTCTTCATTTGTAAGGCCTTAGCCTCATCTTTCTCTGGAACTGAAACTTCTTCACTTATGTAGGTGTCCAAATCATTCTCCTCTAGGATTAACCCAATCCACTTTGATTTGCTAAGACTGGATCTGGCGCTGGCTAGGGTTTGACAGAGAAACCCTAAGAATTCAAACTTTGAATTTCAAACTTCTGATTGGATGGAAAGATGCACCTTGCTGAGATGATCAGGTTGGTATACTTCAATTTTGAAATCTGCAAAATTTGACCCCTAAAAATTGCCTATGAAACTTCCGGATCTTCTCGACAAAATCCCGAACTAGGGTTTGATAATGCCTGGGGTTCTACCCAGCCAAAAAGTTCAATCTTGTGCTCTAAAATTTTATTTTTCTGAGGAGCATCCAGCCGTGGTCACAGATTCAAAAAATTTCAACTTTTGCAGAAAAACCTAATTTTCCACCTTTTCGATCAAAATCCCGAATTAGGGTTTGATGAAGCTCGGCCTTCTGCCCAACCAAAAAGTTCGATCTTGGTCTCTAAACTTCGATTTTCTTGAGGGGCATCCAACCATGGTCTCGGATTCCAAAAATTCCAACTTTCTCTGAAACCCTAATTTCCCGCAGCAGTGACGGGCCAAAAACTGAAAGTGCTCAGAATTGAATTCTGTCTCGACAGAAAGATGCGCCCTTCCAAGGAGAGTCATCCTAGCGTCCTGCCTTTAATGAACTGAGGACAAAAACCCAAAAATTAAGAAGCCCTAGCTTCCGCGGCTGCACAGTGTCTTCTTCTTAGTACCGCACTGATACCATGTTAGTTTTTCAATAATTTCATTCAATATTATCTAGGATCACTAAGAGAATAACAAGCACAGCATAACAATCACAAGAGACAATGGACACAAAGCATTTCACCGGGGAAAACCAAGAAGGTGAAAAACCCCGCAACTTCCTCAGAGATAGAATGAGCAATAGTACAAAACCCCAAAAAAAAGAGATAGACTCCAGCAGCTTCTCCTCCTCCACTTGTGCAAACTTGTCTCTCTCTCACTCATGCGCAATGTGTAAGTGAGTGAATGGATAACTAGAGAGTCTCACTCTCTAGTTATACTTTACTTCACTTGCCTTTTTACTCTACAGGACCGACTTCTACTAGGAGAGTCTAATAACCCTTTAACCCCTAACTCTGGGCTGACCCCACAAGAGGACTCTAATAACCCATCAAATAATAATGATGACCTTCTCGATCGAAGGAATGAAACCTCTCCGTCGGAAGTACAATGTCATATGAATAAAATATAAAATATACAAGTGAAATACATTCCGAAGTTACATATACATCAACAATTGTAAGCTTGAAAGTCCTATTCTTCAAAGGACTACAAGCGTTCCAGAAAAGCATTGTAAAAAGGAGAAATAAAAGAAAGAGCAAGTGGCTACCCAACGCCCACACCACATCCCCCCCGGGGCGATCTCTGTCGTCTCAATTTTTGTGATTTGATTTTTTTGTTTAGATTTCCTTTTTTTGCATTTAATAAAATCAACCTAAGAATAAAATTAACCTTGTTGGTTTTGTTTCAACGGCGAGCCACAAGAGTACTCAGGACCTAGCTTTTCTCATATTATTTACAATTTGCTGTAAACTTTCGGTAATTTTTCATTGCTTTCTTGAAGTACGGTGCCACGAAAAGAGCTTTCTCAAGTACTGGAGTTTGGCTGGAAAAGAGACTCTTGGATTAGTTTAACCAAGTAGAAAACATTTTAAGGCTTGTTTAATAGAATTTACCAAAGGCTCCTTCCTCGTATGCTCTTGACCGTTGCAGCTTAGTCTGACCAGCTGGCCAACCAGAAAGGGTGGAGTGACTACAATAATAGGACAATCCAAGTTAGTTTATCTTTGAGAACTCGGGAGGTCGCAAAGGGTGACTACTGTTATCACCAATCTTGTAGTTGCCCCTACAGATGGATCCAAGGTGGATGGTAGAGGGCACAGGCAACTAAAGTGGTGAACCAAGAGAGCCTTGGTTCTGAAAAGGATGGTTGTCACGCCAACCAAGGCACTCTTCACTTTAGATATCAAAGCCAAGATAGCAAAGGGGAGACCCAGATCAACTCTCGATAGGAGAGATCAACCCAATCACAATCAAATAAATCTAATGAAGTACGTAGGGTGACAGGTATGGAACCCTAGAATTAAGGAAGTAGGACCACTGTGGAGGCTAAGGAAAGATGTGATATGTTGATGAAAGGTAACACACAGTGATTCTAGGATTAAGTATGATTCCAGGATTCAAAACTAGTTTCAAAAGGTCAAAATCAGCTGCCTTGGGAAACGTGACCCTTAAAATAGGGGAAGTGTCCCAAATCAGAGATCTAACAGTTAGGGCTTTCTAGCTATGCTTGATAGATGGATATGACAATATCTAGGTGTGCAAGCAACCAGACAAATATCAATCCACAGAGAAACCAGACAACCTAGGAAAGTCGTGAGGGGTTGGAGAAGATCAGTGCCTTGGGAATTAGGCCAAATCGAGTCGGATGTCCACCAAAATGTAGATCGGGGTTGTCAAGGTGCAAAGCAAGGTGCGTTTTGAAGATCAAGGTCATCCACTGGCTAGATCTCAGTAGATCTGAGATTCAAAATGCATCACCAAGTGACCCAAGTGGGGCACAACCCTCAAAATGAGGAATGGGGCCGACAAGGTGAAAATCAACAAGGTGAAGCACTAGGGGTAGGTTATCATGTGAGAGGAGTGTGAATCAAGTGGGATCTCACCTACCCAGGTCTTGGAACTAGCAGAACTCAATCAACCAAGGAGTGCGACCTCACTTGGAGAGGCTAGGGTGCCTTGGGAAAGGGGTCAAATGGAAGCCAATCCACACCAAACTATAGATCCGAATTGTCGTGGATGCTATAGAGGTGGGTTTTCAATATCTCACCCAAAAGCCAACTAGATCCAAGTAGATCTGAGAAAATGTAAAATAAGGGTTTTGAACAATGAGCGTTTTAATGACTTAGACAAATGGATAGATCATGGAATGAGAAATTTACCTTGAGGTCATACCTGTGTGATGGATGAGGTTGCCATGTTGTAAGAGGAATGTTCCCGCAAAGATCAAATGGGAGATCTTTGGGTTTTCTTACTATGAAGTGATGCCCTAGTCCACATGTGTGCCCTCCTCTACCTCTCAAACCAAGGAAATCGATTCAATCAGAATGATCAAGCATGGAGGAAATACAAGCATAAGCAAATGATAACATGAAGTAGAAGGTACTAAGACAGTACTACTCCCTGTTACCGACGAAAAGACCCCAAAGAAGAGGCAGGGAGAGTCTCCCCTACCAATGCGACCTCCTTGAAGCAAATCGGCCTCTACCTGTAGATGAAAAATACATGGACAAAAAAGATAGCAAGATAATCTCCAATAACCCAATGCAAAGGAAGAACAAACAGTCGAACTCCAAAAGCATTCACCACCACAAGACAAGTAGATGCAATAGTATTTTTCTATTCCAATAATCCAGAGCCAAAAGTCCACTTTACAATGAGGAGCTCTCTCCTTTAAATAGGATGGAGAGACACCAAAACCCTAACCACCTTTTGAATGGATGGCTAAGATTAAAATATCAAAGTGATCTAATCAATGGTTGAGATGAGCTCAACAATAAAGTACATGGATCAATATAAGAATATAACATATCAATGGACCAAATCGCCCTAGGAGAGGGGGTCCCACCAAATCTCAATGATAAAATATAAGAACTAGCTCATGGTGGGTCCAAGGGGTAATTTCTAACACACTTGGTCAATCCCCATGGCACAATATCAATAAAATATTGCTCTAAGTACCAAATCGTGCCTCTCTGGGAAAGTCGTGAGCCTTTGGAGGCTCCAGAAAACCATATAAAATGCCGGAGTGAAGAGTGTAGGCCCCACTGAAAGCTGAAACTGCTGAAGGTGTGGAAGACATCACTCTCATCATCAAGCATCATCTCATGCCAATCCCTTGCCTTAGTAGCCCAAATCCAATCCCTCAGATGTTATTTTTACCATTCCTGATCTGCCTTGGGAAGTGTGAAACTTCCCAAACTGCCTCCTGGAGTGCCTACGCTGTCAAGGTGAGGCCACCAGGCTCTCTGGGACGGGGGTAATATGGTAATATCAAGTGGCTAGACCACCCCCTCCATGCACAGCGCCCTAGGTGAACTCATCAAATCTCATCACTTCTCTGACAATGCCTCTGATAGGCCAAAACTGCACTAGGATAGCCAACCGAGGCTAAAAATCACTGTAACTGCCCGAAACTAAAAACAAACTGTCTCATTGGACTCAGAGAGCCCAAATCTATCCAAGATGTGTACTCATACACCATATAGACCTCTGCATGATCCAAAATAAATGTCCATCATATCCGACAGACCAAATAATAATAATCTGTAAAAGTGTTGAAAAGCACAAATCATCATCATAAGCCTGAAACCACTGCATAGAACCAATTGGTGGCCTGTACCAGACCATATATCATATCTCTGTATCATCTGAGGTCTTGCCACCTCATGTCCTGTGGTTGACTTTTGGTCAAACTGGGTTTGACCAAGTCAACATGACCCAAAATATAACTCAGGCTATCATCAGACCGCTACAAGGTGTCAAAGGTTAAAGCATGCTCTACAATTCATTCAAGTAACAATTATAACAAGAAGTAGTCATTACTAACGATCTAAAACCAAATATATAAGTTCATTAATTATTATTCTTACTCAGACCAGACTTTCAAGATCATACTCACTTCACAGTTGTGACCAATTTGCTAGTGGAGGGTGAAGGCTAAAAACAAAAAGGCTAGGCTAAGGGGTGACTACTGACTTGACATTGTGACACTTTGGAAATGCAAAGGGGATACACACTCTAACATATGTTGGACAAGCAAATAACACGGGGGATGGCAGTGTCTCACAGATGGGTAAGTTGTTCAAAGAGTGCTTATTCAACTTAGGCACCATGTCTACTTTTATAAAAGATGATCCAGTTTCATTAGGATCCATTAATTTCATTTCATGGCCTTTTTGGCCTACATAACCCTTCGGATCTCAGGTGTGCTAAGAAGCACAACTAATCGCAGCTTGCATCCAGGGCATGTTTGTACA
This sequence comes from Larix kaempferi, assembly GCA_027924585.1. NCBI lineage: Eukaryota > Viridiplantae > Streptophyta > Pinopsida > Pinales > Pinaceae > Larix > Larix kaempferi. The sequence goes on from BSBM01000510.1 coordinate 30,117,210, forward strand.
TATACATATAAGGTCAGCAATCGTTTAGATATAGAGTTTAAGAACCATTGCTTTTTGGACCTTTCATTATACTCTTCAAGGAGTATTTTTAGCTTTTCAATGCTCTTGCCCTTTACTCACGTGTGTTGATAAACACATTCTAGATTTTACAGTTTCCTGGGCGAATTTACATAAGTTTCCATAAGTAGTACATGAGCTTTCAGTTTTAGCCAACACATATTAAGTCACTAGGGGGAGTTTGTACCAGTGCCAAACATCGAGACAACCGACCAGAATGATTTAGGACTACAATCCAACTCACCATAGGTAAGTTCTGTCACCAACTCAGAGCCGAGACACAAGAAATAGGGAAGCTTATCCAACTCAGAGGCTAAAGTGGGGGAAAGTCCTCCATGCCACTAGTCAAGTAGTAAGTCAGGGTAATGAACAAACTGGTAGGTAATGGATGGATGAAGATAGTGAATAATGAGACCAACACTAACAAGCCAAAGTATGGTGGGAATGATCACCTCTATTCTCCCTAGGGAGGGTAAAACCAATGAGTATGGGTAGTGAACTTCTAAGTCTGGGTGGGGACAATATAATATATATAAAAGTACAACCAAGTCCACATATCTATCTGATCACTAGATCATGATACTAAATGCTAAGACATGCTACAAGAATGAATATAAAATGAATATAACCATAACACCAAAATATACCTGCTGAGTCATATACCTGAATGCACAATATCTGAACCATCATCTATCCTCTGAAACTGTTGCTGTAACTCAGGGCAATACTGTCTGCTCTGTATAAATGGCTAAATGGCTACATCGGTCATCTCTCTGAGTGTCCTGAAACTTAGTCATGGCATGGGGAATAAAAACTGTTGTCCATTTAATAACATGATCCATAATAGATGCTCATCTCAGCATCTCAATGTAAGGGAACTGGCTGAAAAAGTGTACTGGAATCAGAAAAATAATGTATGGTAGCCCGGCTACTATATATGTGATAACATCTGGCTCCAGCTGGGACAAGTGCTCTGCTGAAAAAAGCGCTTGAGAACCTCAAAATCTCTGGTCCTCGAACTCTGCTACTCGTATCTTCGATCCAGCAACTCTATCTCTGCAACTGCTACCAGCATATCACCTATTATCTTCAAAATGGCCAGAGCTATACCAAACTCACAGACCGGATGTCAGAACAACGCATGGATATATATATAAATCTCAAAATAACAGCAATACTGAAACTGAAATGCATGAAATATATATGCAGAAAAATAAATCTACTAACATAACTTGAAAAGTTTGGTTTTATTGTGCAGGAAAAGAAAATGGCATGTACTCATGCCTAAACTAAGAGCTTCAAAAGGTGAGCTTAAGAAAAAAGACAAAACAAAAGGTGCCAGACTCAATGGCTGAAAGGACTAACTACTGCCCAAGCAGGCTTATTCAGTTCCTACCTACTCGAATCTACCAGGCAAGGCATGGCAAGCAAAGAAGACCACTAAGTGAGGTCAGGGATATAATCCCTCAACTCCCTTTGGTTGATAGGAAGTAAAATACGTCGTCCACTACCAGTAGTCAAGAAACACATGTCACCAAAGCACTGCTCTACCGTGAATGGTCCAACCCAAAGCTCATTAGCCTGTCCAGATCTGATATGCAAAAGATGGTTCGGAATAACAACTTGACTTCCAGTAAGAAATCTATTCCAGTTGACAGACTCAGGAACAACTCCAATGTTCTGGATAGGCATAGAATGGATTTCAGCAAGGTTTCGCGGTTGTGGGGTGAAAATGTTTGAGCTCCTCCTAGGGGAACTGCATTGACTCTGGGTAGACCACCATCAATAGAAATGGCTATCCTACAAACAAGGACTTCTCGAATCTCTCTTTTCATCTCTTGGACTCTTTCACTAAGCTCATTCTCATGAGACACTACATTTTTAACAACTTCTCCTATAGTCCAAAAATCTCTGTGTTCTTCCAAAGGAGGTGGCTCATGGGATATGACAGTATTACGACTAGAGCCTTCCCCTGAAGGAACTGGAATGCGCATATTTTCCAACCCGATGGACACTAACTCAGAATGAGATGCCGAAAAACTAGGAATGTGAGAAGGATCATGAATATGATGACTAGATGACTCGGGTGGTAGAAGAAAATCAGGGACACAAGGATATGCAGATAAATCATTGTTTTGAGAATCTAAAGGAGTTTGGAAAATAGCAAGGTTGTTTAAGTTAAAATCTCCTTCAGGTGCATCATTAATTAAGGCATCCTCTTCCCAATTTAGAGAGTTATCATGAATTCGACTTAGATTCTCTTCAAACAATAAATGAGATAAGGAGTTAGCAACATCGAAATAATGGGAATTATTTGCTTCATCATTCGTTGACTCGGGATGGTTGGCCCATGGGCGAATGGGCTCAAGCCCATGGATTTCCCTTTCTCTATTATGCTCAATCAAGGCAAACCACTCCCTAACAATAGAAGGAATTCTCTCACCACGCCTAATGTCATCAAACTCATCAACTTCAACCACAGGGTTTTCATCAACTTGCTCCTGAATTACTTCATTAGCTTGTTCTTGAATTATTAGTTATTACATTGTTCTGCTCTTGAACCTGAGGTTGATTCTCATTTCTTCTCAATTCATCTATCTCTTCAGCAAACTCATTTCTAAGTAAATCCAAATTTATCCTTCTAGCTAACTCAGCTATTTGTTCTTCAAAAGAGGAAATAGAATCTTCCATTACCATGAACATATTTTCTCCTTGATCTTCTTCCCAAAGTTCATTTTCATCTTCAACAAAATTGGTTTTTGCATTATTTAACAATTCATCCCCATATGTGTTTTTGATCCCTTCATCAAATGATTCCAAATGCTTGTCATAGCAAGGTTCTTTGTTCACCCTAATCAAAGCTCCATCAAAGTTAGGAACACAAATATATGATAAAACCATCATAAGGTATCCACCTAAGCCAGCTACCCACTTCCTAGATAAAAGCATTCCATAAGCTGGGGGAAAATCAATCACTACTACATCCATCATGGTAGAGATGTCTGAACAAGCAAACAGATCAGCCCTACGGTTCTTAATCAAACCATAAGACTACACTCGTCGGGAATCTATACCACAAACATTTCCATAAGGTCTAGTCACTTCAAGTCCCATTTCCTTCATGACATGTAAGGGCATGACATTCATAGCTGCTCCAAAATCCAACATTCAGTTGTGGAGGAGCATATTCTGAATGTGCAAGGTAAGGTAAAAGGGAGGGTGACCACCGTTCTTTCTCTCATAAATGGCATAATGGATGTTTATTGGTGGATCCTTTTCAATTTTACTAGGTTGTGTTCCACTAAGGCTCTGAATGTGACAGGATTCCAAGACAACCTCAGGAGTCTTCTCTTGGCCAATGCCATCAAAGAACTCCTCTACTTGGCTTCTAACAGAGGGCACTTTCATTAACTCAATGACAGGGATATTACAGATTATCTTGCTTAACTCTTTCTTCATATCAATTTTTAGATCATAATCATTAATAGCAAGATCTTCTTCTTCCTCTTTATCTTCATTAATCTTTTTGCGTTTGTCAAGGAAAGAAGGTTGGGAGTTACTTCCTCGTTTATAGATTTGATACTTTGATTGTTTCTTAAGTTCTGGGAGATCTATGGCACAACATGAGGAGCTAGGTTCTTCAATTACTTCTTCTTCTTGCTCCCATGGCGCTTCTTCTAAAATGATTCTTCCAAAATATTCATCAAAAGATAAGTCATTTATAAAGTTGATGTTATCCGGTTGGTCATCAGGATAGTTCGTGTCAGAAGGCTCTCCTTCTGTTTCATCACACCAATTCACATTCTTCTTTTCAGAACTTTCTGGATAATCAGGTCGTCGTCTATTGTTATCCCCCTCAGGCCTTCTATTGTTGTTCCAATAAGGTTTAGGGCCATAAGGGTTTCTATGTCTCTCAGGATCATTCAAACTTGCGACACTTTTGGTTAGGACAGTTAATTGTCTCATCATCTCTTGCATGGCTTCTAATGTGTCCTTTGATTCCTTTGGCTCACTCACAGGTTCCTTGGGCTTTCGGAGCTTAGGGTCAGATCTAGAAGTGGATGGGGTAAAGTGATCAAAAAAAAATTGTTTCTCCATAGATGCTGCATTTTGCTCAGCCATCTTAGCATTAAACAGTCTTCAAGTCATTGGGATTCTTATCGTTCAAGTGATAACCAAGCCATCCTTCGAATGCATTCAAGTAATGAATAACAATCGCTTGATCTTTTGGTTTAATCTCTTCAGGGATATTGGCTACAGTCTTGTCAAATCTTATGTTAAAGTCATGGAATGTTTCATTTTCTATTTTCTTGATGTCAAACAGTTGATGCAAGAGAAATTTTCCATCTAACTTTCGGGACCACTCACTATTACGCTTGTTGACGAAGTTATCATACCCATCAATGGATGAGGCAGACAACCTGTCAAACCACTTCCAAACATCTCCTTCTAAAGATGCCAGGAGACCCCTCATGAAGACATCTTCTTCAGATGCACCATATGAATCCATACGTTCCCAGACTTTATCAACATGATCTTCAATGGAGATAGCAGACACTCCATCAAACTTGGGAACTTTTTCAAAATACTTTTCAGGCATGTCATGGGGGGCTCCCTGGATTTGAGAAAAATCTAAGGGAGATGGCTTAGCCTTCCTTCCAAAAATCCTAGGATTTTGTGGGGGAGGAGGAACAAACTCTGGTGGAACATTCTAGTTTCCACCAAAGTTTGTTCCGGCCATTGGGATAGATGAGGTTGAAGGAGATCCCAAAGAATGATTTGGAGAAGAAGAGTGATTATAGATCTTCCAAAGGAAATTGGAAGAGCTCTCTTTGATTGGTCTTCTGTTCTGAATATAAGTTATAGGGGTTCCTTCAAGATTAAGGCGTTCTAAGAACTTAGGATTTATACGTTGGGTTCGGTCCTCAGTAGAGTCGCGGGGTGGAGTCGCCAGGTGAACCACACAAGTAATTCACCGAAATGAAATATGTCGTAGGAGAGGTGAGATGAGTGAAAATTAAAATGGTGATTGGGATAATTATGAGATTTAAAATACAATCACCAAGGCAAAATACCGGATGCGATAAGATATGGATTAATGCACGGACACTCGCAGACACCGAAGGTAAGCCTCTACCTCCACGGCAACGGCGCCAAAATGTTATCACCAATCTTGTAGTTGCCCCTACAGATGGATCCAAGGTGGATGGTAGAGGGGACAGGCAACTAAACTAGTGAACCAAGAGAGCCTTGGTTCCCAAAAGGATGGTTGTCATGCCAACCAAGGCACTCTTTGTAAATATTTGATTTAGAGATCACTACTCCCTCTGAATCGCCCTGAGATCTCAAGCGGTATGAGTCTCAATATCAGTATATACTCATAAAAATATAGACTCAAACAGCTAGATCTGCATTTACCAACTGAAATATAAATGCAATCAACCACATAAACAACAGATGTACCCTGGAACCCTTGCGGGAAAAACCAGCTAACTATGGGGCTATCTTCTCTCTCGAGCCCAGAGCATATAGATGTATAAATGACAATACAATATAGGATTACCTCAGTCGGTAACTCAATCCCTCTGAAACAGGACAGACTCTAAATTTGCATGCATCCAGCTGATGCATGCACTGAAGGAGTAAGCCCTAACTGCCAAACTGGATCTGAGTGCTCTAAAGGTGCCTATGACTGATCTTCCCTCTCTATATCTCTCTACTCTGATCTGCTCGCTCTAAAGACTGCCCTCTGATGAAATCGGCCTCCTCTGCATGAAGAAGTGCGCCCTCCCCTCTGGATGTCAAATGGTCGTACTGGTCTGGATCTCAACAGATCTGAGCTCCGATCGTCCCTAACCTTCCTCCAATGCTGAGGCAAGGCTATCCTGGAAGTCTCAAACTCCGAATCGGTCAATCCAGCTCACAACGAGCTTCTCCCTCCTCAGGAAAAACGTCCTCCTCCAAGAGAACTCGGCCTCCTCTAATCTACTTAGAAATCACACTGATGAGCTCTCTCAGCTCACAGTACTGGGGGTCTAGCCTCTCCGGAACTGAAGGTCACTGATCTAGCTCAAATCTGACCTTCCTAGCTCCTGCAGCAACTCCTCTCTATCTCAAAAAGTCGCCCCACATGTGCAACTACGCCCTCCTCACCCTAGCAGTATCTCTCTCTGACAATGCAACTGAGTAACCTCATCTGGGGACCCCTGCCTCTATAAATAATCTCACCGATGAATTAGGTTTTCCAAAACCCTAATTCCCGGTGCATGCAAAAGGTCACTTTTGCATGCAGTCACTGAAAGCTGACAGGTCATGCAAAACTCATGCATGCAAAGGTCAATCTCCCTTGAAGCTCCGCATGCAGCCCCCACTAGACTCATTCCACTGAGTAGAGTGCCTCTACTCCATCCTGATGCCTATGCAACTAATGTACCTCCATGTAAGGCATCTGAACCATGGAGGACATCCCGAAGTTACCATAATCTAACACTCCCTCTTAACGAGGGAAGTCCTGACACTGATGCCTGGATCCATCAAGTCCACTGTTGCTGACACTGATCTAACTGATATGCCTGTCACTGCTCTCTGACCTGAAGAACTCTGATCAATATCCATATGTGTGGCTTCAGAAGAAGCCCCCCTGCCAACCACTACTGACTCTGCCACTGCACTCTGACTCAGACTCCCTCTGAGTCTCTACTGCTATAACCAACCCTGAAGAGCTCTGTCATGTGGATCTACTGCTCTGTAGATCATCTGCCTATGACCCTGAGTTGACTCAGCTTTGTAAGTCAACTCCTTCTGTCTCTAAACTGACTTGGCTCTCTCCTCAGCCAAGTCCATCTCAACCATGTCATACCAACTCAGTCTCTGACTGGTGTCTGCATGAGCAGCATGCTCATCCATCTGATATGAACCCAAGGGCTCAATCTCCTGAGACTCATCACTGTCAAAAGCATCTCGCTCATCCATCGGAACTCCAAAATCACTGCCTTGATCCTCATCATGGTGAGCATCTCGCCCACCCATTTGCTGAACAGGCTCACTCCTCCTGGCCTCATCTCTGCTATAAGCATCTCGCTCATCATCCCCCTCTGCATCTGAAGAGGATGCACTCAGCCATCCTGATGTGCCTGAGGTAGGCTATCCATGAACCAAATAATCACCATCGATCATGTGACCAAATAAGACTGGGTCTACTCCTCCAGGATAGGTGAAGAACTGATCCCTGTGAAACACTACAGGGTATCCTGCAGCTGCCAATGCTACCACTAAGAGGACACTCCCTCTCAGTCCTGGAACAAAGAGCACTCCTGAAACCTCCAGGAGCTCCCCACGGTCAAGCAGAAATCTCACTCTGCCCACACCAGTAACCAAATGGTCAACCCCCTGACCATCTCGAGTCAACTGTATGGATGTATGCTCTAAGATCAGGAATGCATCTCGCACTCCTATCATATGACTGCTGAGAGTGTTGTCCACTCTCCACCTCTGATCAACCTGAGCCTCTGGTAGACTACTATCATGTCCTGACTGAACTGAGGCTAGTGAGAACTCCTTCTCAAACCGAGAAGAGAACTCATCAACCTCCTCCGCTGCTGCCACCTGCTTGTCCTTCGCCTGCTTCCCCCTCTTCTTATGCGGACACTGTCCCACATAATGTCCATACTCGTTGTAGGCAAAGCATTTGATCTTGCTCAGATCCTTCTTCTGTCTGCCTCTTTGTTTCCCGCCTGCTGCGAGAGCCACATCCTCCTCTGGAGTAGTAGAAGTTGAACCCTAAATGTACCCTCTCCAGATATCCTCCTGTGTGAAATCATCCCATAGGTGATCCCACTTGGGAAGGTTCTCTCGAGCTATGATAGACTGAACAAACACTGCCCATGGCACAATCACGCCATTCAAGGCCTGTCGAACTAGCTTACTATCCTCTACCTTCTCACCAACTGCTCCCAATTCATCTCTCACTTGAGTTATCTTGGAGAGATAGGTAATCATGCTCTCATCCTTCCCATCTTGATGCTTCTCAGCTTCTCCCTGAGAACCATCTTTCTATTTTCATTGGAGCTCTGGTACAGACTAGTCAACGCATCCCACATCTCAAACAACTTGTCCTTGGTAGAGACATGTCGAATAAGGTGATCCTTGATCGCATCAAGAAGGATCCTCTGAGCTTTAACATTTTTGTTTAGATTTCCTTTTTTTGCATTTAATAAAATCAACCTAAGAGTAAAATTAACCTTGTTGGTTTTGTTTCAACGACGGGCCACAAGTGTACTCAGGACCTAGCTTTTCTCATATTTTTTACAATTTGCTTTAAAGTTTGAGTAATTTTTCCTTGCTTTCCTGAAGTACGGCGCCACGAAAAGAGACTCTTGGATTAGTTCAACCAAGTAGAAAACATTTTAAGGCTTGTTTAATAGAATTTACCAAAGGCTCCTTCCCCGTATGCTCTTGACCGTTGCAGCTTAGTCTGACCAGTTGGCCAACCAAAAAGGGTGGAGTGACTACTATAATAAGACAATCCAAGTTAGTTTATCTTTGAGAACTCGGGAGGTCGCGAAGGGTGACTACTGTTATCACCAATCTTGTAGTTGCCCCTACAGATGGATCCAAGGTGGATGGTAGAGGGGACAGGCAACTAAAGTGGTGAACCAAGAGAGCCTTGCTTCCCTAAAGGATGGTTCTCACGCCAACCAAGGCACTCTTCGCTTTAGCTATCAAAGCCAAGATAGCAAGGGGGAGACCCAGATCAACTCCCGATAGGAGAGATCAACCCAATCACCGGATTAAATCAATCTAATGAAGTATGTAGAGTGACAAGTATGGAACCCTAGAATTAAGGAAGTAGGACCTGTGGAGGCTTAGGAAAGGTGTGATATGTTGATGAAAGGTAACACACAGTGATTCTAGGATTAAGTATGATTCCAGGATTCAAAGCTAGTTTCAAAAGGTCAAAATCAACTACCTTGGGAAACGTGACCCTTAAAATAGGGAAAGTGTCCCAAATCAGAGATCTGACAGTTAGGGCTTTCTATCTATGCTTGATAGAAGAATATGACAATATCTAGGTGTGCAAGCAACTAGACAGAGATCAACCCACAGAGAAACCAGACAACCTAGGAAAGTTGTGAGGGCTTGGAGAAGATCAGTGCCTTGGGAATTAGGCCAAATCGAGTCGGATGTCCACCAAAATGTAGATCGGAGTTGTCAAGGTGGAAAACAAGTTGGGTTTTGAAGATCAAGGTCATCCACTGGCTAGATCTCAGTAGATCTGAGATTCAAAATGCATCACCAAGTGACCCAAGTGGGGCACAACCCTCAAAATGAGGAATGGGGCCCACAAGGTGAAAATCAACAAGGTGAAGCCCTAGGGGTAGGTTATCAAGTGAGACAAGTGTGAATCAAGTGGGATCTCACCTACCCAGGTCTTGAAACTAGCAGAACTCACCCAAGCAAGGAGTGCGACCTCGCTTGGAGAGGCTAGGGTGCCTTGGGAAAGGGGTCAAATGGAAGCCAATCCCCACCAAACTATAGATCCGAATTGTCGTGGATGCTATAGAGGTGGGTTTTCAATATCTCACCCAAAAGCCAACTAGATCCAAGTAGACCTGAGAAAATGTAAAATGAGGGTTTTGAACAATGAGGGTTTTAATGACTTAGAGAAATGGATAGATCATGGAATGATAAATTTACCTTGAGATCATACCTGTGTGATGGATGAGGTTGCCATGTTGTAAGAGGAATGTTCCCGCAGAGATCAAATGGGAGATCTTTGAGTTTTCTTGCTTTGAAGTGATGCCCTAGTCCACATGTGTGCCCTCCTCTACCTCTCAAACCAAGGAAATCGATTCAATCAGAATGATCAAGCATGGAGGAAATACAAGCATAAGCAAATTATAACATGAAGTAGAAGGTACTAAGACAGTAATACTCCCTGTTAACGACGAAGAGACCCCAAAGAAGAGGCAGGGAGAGTCTCCCCTACCAACCTCCTTGATGCAAATCGGCCTCCACTTGCAGATGAAAAATACATGGACAAAAAAGATAGCAAGATAATCTCCAATAACCTAGTGCAAAGGAAGAACAAACAATCAAACTCCAAAAGCATTCACCACCACAAGACAAGTAGATGCAATAGTATTTTTCTATTCCAATAATCCAGAACCAAAAGTCCACTTTACAATGAGGAGCTCTCTCCTTTAAATAGGATGGAGAGACACCAAAACCCTAACCACCTTTTGAATGGATGGCTAAGATTAAAAGATCAAAGTGATCTAATCAATGGTTGAGAGGAGCTTAACAATAAAGTACATGGATCAATATAACAATATAACATATCATCTTTATACTGCGTGCCTTCTTCCTGTTCATTAACATTGAAATTGGCAAACTCATCTAAGTTATTTATGAATCTTAGAATTTGTTCATCATCTTTGAAAACCTGCCAATGGTCCATGTTGTCTGGGACAGATGGCCTATAATTTACTTCGAGGGTACAGTCTCCTTTCAACATTTCTTCTGACGGCTGGAGGGTAGATGCTGCAACGGCTAACCTATCCGCCATACTGTTTTCCTCCCTATGGACTGCTTGTATGTTTAGAGCATCAAAGTATTCCATGGTGTCCCATACCGCATTTCTATATCTCTTAAGCCTTTTGCAATGGCACGCAAAGTTCCCCTTGATCTGTTGTACCACTAAATCAGAATCTCCCTTAATACTAAGCATTTTGATCTTCGTGTCTTTAGCAATTTCTATGCCTAGCAAGAGTGCTTCATATTCCGCAACATTGTTGGTAGCTTCAAACTCGAGTCTAAAAGCAAAGTAAAAGACTTTATCCTCAGGTGATATTAGGACTATGCCAGCACCTTTGCCAGATTTAGAAAAGGCACCATCAAAAGTCATTTTCCACAATCCATCAACCTCTTTGTCTTTCATTTCCCTATGAACAGGATCTAAGAAGGTGGAATTGATTTGGATATCTCCCATCTCACCGACATGGCAAACAAACTCATTTGAAGGTCTATCAGGATTTTCCACATGGTATCTCCTTTCCTTTTCAGTGTGTAACTTTACAAGAGAGTCTTTGGAAGCAGGAACTGTTGCATAAGACCAATCCAACTGTATAGAACCACCTAAGGTTGCACCCCACTTTCTAGAGAGTAGCATGCCCCATCTATCCGGTACATCTATGACAAGGATATCCATGGTAAGATGGATGTCCGGGTATTTGGCCAACCTTACAGGAACATTCTCTATCATCCCTTCAACCTTGACAGGTCTAGAATCCATGGCACATACATTCTAGTAGGGCCTGGTGGTTCTTAAGTTGAGTTGTTGCATAACCCTTTTGGTCATTAAGCTTGCACCGGATCCTGAATCCAGCATACAATTGTGTAGAAGAAGGTCACCTATCATCAATGATATGTAGAAAGGAGGGTGAGCTTCTCTTCTTGTATCCCTAGTATGCAAGATTATAGGAGGGTCCTCAGGAGTTGGTTCATAGCTGGTTGAAGGATCTTCCACATTGTCCGAAAAAGTGACCTTCTTAGGAGTCTGAGGAGTGAGAGAAGTGGGTGGACTAGGCTTGGTAATACATGCAGGAATAGGTGCTTCTAAAGGCTTGGTGATACATGCAGGGATAGGTGCCTCTAATGTTTTCAACAATTTTTCCTTTTGACCAGGAATCTTATAGAGTTCATTTATAGGTATAGGTACCTTAGTAGTATTGAACCAATTATTCCAATCAAAATTTAACTTGCTAGAATCTATTGAATCATTTGGGATGATTACCTTGGGAGGTTGTATAGCAGGTGCAGGATTTGATCTTCTTTGGTATCCGACCCCTTTAAATCTTTGCATATTTTGTAGCTGTTCATTTGATGGTCTTCCTCCAAAGTTTTTTGTCATATTGTCTGGTTCATTCTCAGCATGTTTCCAGTTTTCTTTGGGAATATTGCGGATGTCACCTACAGCATTTATGTATTCAGGCTCGCTTGATGTTGGATTACTGGCACCCTCCCCTTCAGGATAACCATGCTCTTGTACATAGTTCGCAAAATAGCAAGCGAATTCCTCATGGAAATCCTTGCAAGCTCTGCAAAATGGGATGTATACCTCATTTGCGTTGGCAGCCTCTATCTGAGTGGGAGGCCTCTTTTCATTTTCGTGAGCTTTCTTTTGCCAGTTATTTTTGGGAGGGTAATTTCTCTGAACAGGTTGAGTTTGTTGAACTTGCTGAACTCGTTGGACTTGTGCCCTTTCCATGTTTATTATTTTGTTTTGAACTTCCTTCATTTGGGCTACATGTTTCTGCTCAGCTCTTTCCATCCTTTCACACATGTCCATCATCTTTTTTCTCATATGATTCTTTCAAAGCATCCAAAGGATCTTTACCTTTAGGCTCAGTTGTTTTCAAAGGAGTTTGGGCTCTTGAATAACCGGGTAGGTTTGACTTCCCAGATGACTGCATGTTCCTATCAATCTTAGTTGCCATAGTTTGTGCTTCTAGCAAAGTAGTAGGTTCTTTATCCCTAAGTTGATACTGCATCTCTCCATTTAAAGCTTCAATGTAGTAAACCAGTATAGTATGTGGAGTTGGTTTGTAGTCTGTAGGAATTGCATTGTATAAATCCATGAACTTTTTGTTGAAATCTTCCATGGTTTCCATTTCACTTCTCTTGATGTTTGTTAGAGCAGCAAGTTGATGACGTGGCTCTTTTTTCTCACCAAACTTGTTGGTGAAAGCAGTTGAGAACTCAGCTAAGGTGGCAAAGGAGTTGGCTGGCAAGCCGATGAACCAGTCACCAGCAGCCCCATCTAATGACAAGGCAAACAACTTCATGTATACATCCTCATGTCTGTGAGCAGCATCCCTGACATATCCCCTTTACTTTTGAGAAAGCAATAAGGTGATGTGCGGCAGTAACAGTATCAGTGACGGTAAAGGTTGGAAGTTTGTCGATGGCTTTATCCGGAAGATCATGGGGTTGACCTGCAATCTGAGTAATGTTGAGGGGGGCGAAAAAATCACCCATTGTATTGGAAAAACAATTATTACTGTTTTCAAAATTTTCTAAGTTATCTTCTTGAAAGAGACTATGGATGTCAGAAATAGATTGAGACCTAAGTTCTTCAAGGATTTTACGAGAAGCAAGCTTGTTTAGTCTCCTCCTATAAACCTTTTCAGGTTCTGGGATAAAACTAAGCAAGCCTTCAGAGTTTCTTCTGGTTGAATACCTTGAGGTGTTAATTGACAGTGGATTCGCCAGGTGGTTTCAAGTCTAATTTCTGAGAGTGATTGAACTAAAAAACTACCAAAAAGAAAAAAGGGCAGTGGAGTCGCCAGACAGATTTGAGAATCTATCAAAAGGTAAACAAACTAGAAAAAACTAAGGTCGTCCAGGAACAAAAAAGATTTGTCCCCGGCAGCGGCGCCAAAGATGTTGTCCGCCAATATGCACACCAGCAGCGGAAATCTTTCGAAAGCTGTCTCTTCACTACAAGTGAGAGAGGTGTGGCCTTGGGGGCAAGTAATGAGCCAGGTACTGTCACCTGAATCCCAGCTCCTCCGTTTAGGCAAACTCCTAACGAAGCCAAGGGGGGTAATCCCTAAAAGAGAGTTTCACTAAGGCTCTTGTTTTTATAGTGTTTTTTGATGTAGTGATGCGGATGGGTGTTGTTTAGGATTTTTTTGTGAAATGAGAGACGATATAAAGCTTGAAAATAAAACACAAAATAAGATGCAATCCACGTTGCGAAACAGTATATAAAGACTTGATATAGTTAAGAAGCATCCACAGATAAAAATTAAATGACAAAAGGACCAGTGCCTTATCCAATGGGTAATGGAGTCAAAAATAACAAATGTAGTGCTGGGGAATGCTGAAAAGTAAGTCTTGATAGTAGCTGTTCGTGAGATCGTTGTGCAAATTATCTTGGTAAATTTCAAAGTTTTAGTTGTCTTGATTATTAGGGCTAAGACCAAAAAGGTATCAAAAGATGGTAGAACCCTACCCAAGAAAGATACTGGCAACCCTAAGTGACCTGTCGAAAGCACCCAGATTCGATAAGGATTGGTGTCCAATGTTTAAACCGCCCCTGAGTCTGACAGTGGGAATCCGGCGTCACCTCTCGTGGGAAGAACAGTATTTTGCCTTGGTTGAGGTTTTGGGTAAAAAATTTAATTAAGTTTATCGATTGTAATTACCAAGTCTTACACCTTTCTGAGTACTAGCCCAACCGTTTCCGGTTGGCAGAGCATACGGGTGTAGGACAAACCAAGATAAATTAATTAGGGGTGTGTGAGTGGAAAATTTTATTATTAAAAGAACCTTGTTCAACTCTCCGACAGAGAGCGCTCTTGACTCGGTCTTATGACCACAGTTCAAGAGACTTACTAAAATTTAAAATGCCTAATGCAGGGATGATGCAAGACTAAAATGCCCTCCGATAGAGGGTGCTCTTGACTTGGATTTGGCCAAGTTCAAGAGACTTTGGTTTATTTTAAGAAAACAAATAAAAGCAAAAGCAGTATATTTTCACTTGAAACAAATTTAAACCACAGTGTTGATCAACAAAATGAAAATACTACTAGCAATAAAGCTTGCAAGATAAACAAATCTAGTGTTCTACCACACCAACTTTAATCTACTAGGTGGGATTGATCTCCGAACAAGATCAACCACTAGAAGCCACCAATCCTGGAAACCTTCCAGCTAGCTGGATGTCCACAAGAAGTTGATGGGGGAGCGAGAAGCTACCACAAAACTATGTGGCCTTTGGGATACGATCCCAAAGTTAGCTATTCTCTGGTCAAGGATTGGAAGAGAAACAAGATAATGATAAAAATTAAACTAAGCTACCCAAGAATCTCTTTCAGGTTCAAGACCCTACTCGGGAAAGCATGGGGGTAAGTAAAATATAGAAGATAAATAAACAAGTTACTTAGCGCAATAGAAACTAATCTAAGAGCATGGAAACATAAACCAAGTTAAACCACACCACAAGACCCAACACTCTTCCCCAAATGGGGAAGAAGACCAAGAAAGTGGAGGCCTCCTCCACTTGAAACTTTTATTGAAAGATTACAGATGCCTTGGGTTTAAAACCTTGCAAGGTCTTTTGAGAATGAAGCAAAATGGAAATACAAGGCTAGCTCTTATAAGCTTTTTACAAAAGATAAGTGTATCAAGTTTAAGTCATTTTCATGGATCCTTCACTTTGTTTTGCTTTGATCCTCTTGTTTCAAGATCTTATCAAGTACTTCTCTCTCAAATGGCCTACACAAGTTCAAGAACATCTAAACAAAGCACCCATTAACCATTAGCAAAAAATAAATCAAAATTTGAAACTATTTGAGTCTATATTTAAGATTTTAACTCTAAGATGGAAAATGCATGAGATTTTGTCATAAAATATTAACTATGGCGAAACGGACCAGCGAACAACAAACTCTTAAAAAGTGCTAGAAAAGAGATCTAAAGTATAAAAATTTGAAATATTTTTTGTGCAAAAATTTTATCTTTTGAAAGATGTAAAAGATTGTAAACAACTACAAGCTACATGCAACCTATCACTTCCCTATATGTTCAAGTAAACTACTTTAACATGCAAGAACTAGGCTCCTAATATGAGATCTAAAAAAGAATGCCTAAGTGTTTATCTTCTCAAGTGTGTGAGACTATTAGTAGAAAGGTGCAAAAATAGATAGAGCTACTAGCTAGCTTCTAACCACTAACCACACTAACGTTTATTGTTTGTTTTGTGATGCTTTTAGGGCATTAGAGAGGATGGATGAGAAGGGGAAGGGAGTAACAAGAGGAGGACGAAAAGGCAAGGCAAGAGGGTGAAAGGGAGATCTAAGAGAGTGGATCCAAGGGAGAAGAATGAAGACAAAGGCTTGGATGAGAAACCTTTGAAGGGGAAAAATGAATGGTAGAGGAAAACTAGGATAAAACTAGGATAGAGTAGGATAAAAGTGGATAGGATAGGGCTAGAATGAGAGCAAAGGGAGAGGATAGAAGAGGTAGAAGAGAACAAAACGAAAGCACAAGGAGAAGGCGAATGGAAGGAGAGGCAAAAAAGCAAGACAAGGGCAAAGGGCTACAAGTAGAACACTTGAGGTAATAGAACACCGCCTTGGAAATCCTCCGGTTAACCGGTGATACGCCGACAGCGAGTGTTGAAGAGAGCACAAGGGAGCAAATCCCAAGTTATTCCCCAAGGTTGAAGGAACTTCAACCTTATGGATTTCTAAAACTATGGCTTGAAGACAAGGCAATCTTGGATCAAGGCTAGAGGGGCTAGAAGTGGCTTAGCATGCGATTATAAAAACTCAAGGAGCAAATGAGAGGGCTTGAAGAAGGGAAGCCTAATGTAACCAATGAACAATATTTGAATATGAGAGATGGATCTTTGAAATCAAACCCTTTATGCCAATATCTTGGTGTTGTGAGATCGACTTTAGGAGATCCTGCAATGTATGAATGTTAAATGGAAAAAATGTTCTTTGAAGAGATGGAGGAGACAACCTAGTTCCAACTCCTCTTCATAACTCTTTAGATCTGCAAAATGTATCACTTACAAACAAGATTGATCAAATATAGTATGCCAAGTTGAATGGGACAAGAAGAGTGTTAGTATTTCCGACTACAATCCACTACTTCCCAATCACAAACAACCCAACATCAATGGACAAATTTAACCCAAATGCCCACCCTATGGACTTGGAAAAGTCTTCTAAGCTTAAATAATTTGATCAAAACTTGGAACATGTAAGTAAAAAACATAACACAATATCACCTTGATTAGATTGAAGCACTTTCCATGAACAAGATCAACACACCATATGGACCTCCAAAGCCACTTTATTTCAATTAGCAAATGCTATAACACATATACAATTTTGGCAGAGTAAGTTTGCCTCAAGTTCTCCATGAGATAACAACCCAAATGGGCCTCTCTTTATACTAAAACTAAACACCTAAACCCTAATTCGAATTGGTGGTGAGCAATGAAGTCGAATTCCAATCATGAGGTGGTTTTGGAGCAACAGACATGGCCAAAGTCGAGTTTGAGGTAGGTGTGAATGGCACTATGTGGCAAACTCGACTTGAGGTAGGTGGGAGGTGAGAGCATTAACCAATGGATGAATTACATCAAGGCAAAGGCGAGTTAGGAAGAGATTGACGTGAGCTA
The DNA here is from genome assembly GCA_027924585.1 of Larix kaempferi. NCBI lineage: Eukaryota > Viridiplantae > Streptophyta > Pinopsida > Pinales > Pinaceae > Larix > Larix kaempferi. The sequence goes on from BSBM01000510.1 coordinate 30,134,467, forward strand.
GGGTGAGCAAAGCGTGAGCCATGTGGGAGGGCGAGCTTGGATGTGGTAGGTTGAAGCTTGTTTAGTGGATGACACATGGTAGAGGTAGGCACTAACTTAACTTAAATCGAAAGCCAAGCTAATCTATACATCTACTAACCACTAAATGAGTTGCAACATGGCAAGGCGTGGATCTAAATGAGAATGACGTGAGCTTCATGCTAGATGCGAGTTTGTTGTGAAGACAACACGTGGTAGAGGGTGGGTGAACTCGAGTTCTATAAAGGAGCCAAGCTTGGATTGATTGCTAGTTTAGAGGAGGCGCCCACCATTGGCTTTAATGCCATCCAACAACCCAATCAATCTATGCCACATCACAAAATCGAATTTTGCATGGAAGAGGGCGAATTTGCTCAAGAAGATCCTTTGCTGGTGACTGGATGGGTGACTGGATGGGCTTGGAGTTGATTGGAATCTTCCTAAATGCTCATTGCCATGTCATTTAGCCCTTTATTTTAATCAAATTGATTAATTTTGGAGAGATTTGGATTATCTCCAAAATAATAAATTTTATTAATTTAATTAACAATTTCTCTGTAAATGACTTTTCAGAGAAAATATTAATTACGGGGCGGAATTGACATCCGAAAGTTGGGTTTAGCTGCTCCATGGGTCATGTGTGATTTTTGGCTTATGAAACGAGCCATCAAACACTGAATTCGGACCCCGGATGACTGACATATTACAGACCCCAATTTCTCTATTTAAACTATAGAGAAATTTAATTAAAATTTAAAAATAATTAAAAAAATTAAAAGCCCCAATTTCGACGCGTCCGGTAAAATTTTTTCGAAATTTTTTCTGGGGGTCCTAGAGACCTAGGACATGACCAAAACCTATTCTAATAGTGTCTAGTAGGTTTATACATTATAGTTGGACCCTAATAACCCCCCATGGCCAAATTTCCAAAATCGGGCATTCCAGCTTTGGAGGAAGCGGGAGAAAAACCAAGAGATTATATTTCGCCTGAAGCAAAGTATAATCTGACGGTGAAAAAACTCCCTGGAATACCTTAGTTGTTTAATCCAGTCATGGGAGACCAAGCCACTCAGACCCTACTAGCACACTTTGATACAAACCCCCATGGGGCCATGGTCATGTCGACTCAAAAACAAAACTGGCTAGCCAAAACTGGCTAGACCCAAATATAATGAAACCCAGATACTCTGGAAGTGAACACTGATGTGTTCCAACACTGGCGGCTCAATAAGGTTTCAACTATTGTACAAATCAGTTGACAACAGGACTTAGAGAGCCGAAATCTATCCAAGATGTGTAGTCATACACCATATAGATCTCTGCATGATCCAAAATAAATGTCCATCATATCCAACAGACCAAATAATAATAATCTGTAAAAGTGTTGAAAAGCACAAATCATCATCATAAGCCTGAAACCACTGCATAGAACCAACTGGTGACCTATACCAGACCATATATCATATCTCTGTATCATCTGAGGTCTTGCCACCTCATGTCCTGTGGTTGACTTTTGGTCAAACTGGGTTTGACCAAATCAACATGATCCAAAATATAACTCAGGCTATCATCAGACCGCTGCAAGGTGTCAAAGGTTAAAACATGCTCTACAATTCATTCAAGTAACAATTATAACAAGTAGTCATTACTGGCGATCTAAAACCAAATATATAACGTCATTAATTATTATTGTTACTCAGACCAGACATTCAAGATCATACTCACTTCACAGTTGTGATCAATTTGCTAGTGAAGGGTGAAGGCTAAAAACAAAAAGGCTAGGCTAAGGGGTGACTACTGACTTGACATGGTGACACTTTGGAAATGGAAAGGGGATACAAACTCTAACATATGCTGGAGAAGCAGATAACATGGGGGATGGCAGTGTCTCACAGATGGGTAAGTTGTTCAAAGAGTGCTTATTCAACTTAGGCACTGTTGCCGCCTGGTTCCACACCTGGGGAAAACGCAGCAGAAGTCTTCAAGCTACTGGTGTGGCCTTGGGGGCAAGTCAGAGTCAAGTGCTGTCACTTGGGACTCGACTCCTCCGTCTAGGCTTTCCTAGCGAAGCCAAGGGGGGTGGACCCTAAGAATGAAAACAAAACTAAGGCGTCTAATCTAGGAGTTAGAAAAACATTTTTTATAACCAAGACAAAGCAGCATATACTTTTTTAAAGCAAAGCAATCATTTATCAACACATCATTTGCTCTCATTCATTATCATTATCATTCATTTGCATCATAATAGCATGAAATAACATTAATATAGACCAGTGCCTTGTAATGGAGTCAAATAAATGCATGAACAGAAAAGTAAATGTAGTGCGAATGTTCTTGGTGCATTTTAAGATTAATGTGAAAGTGATCTTTTTATTATGGTAGGTGGGTTCCCAATATACGCAAGGTACAGGGGAACATGTCCGGAATTTTGATGCGTGGCTTCCCTCTCAGGCTTGGGCTGAATCGGAGTCTCAAGGAGGTGTTCAGATGCTGTACCAACGAGGGCAAGCCTAACGGTTTCCAAGAGGTCACTACTCAGTTTTGTCCCAAGCCTTCTGAGAAATTTCCCCACGACAACAAAATGTTCGTGATGTGTCGGATTTTCACATAAATGGTTTTTTATTTGGGGCGGTGTTAGCTCCTATTACTAGTCATCTCCCCCTTTCTGATGTGTACCAACTGGATCAGACTGAGCTGCAAGTCGGCCACAGAGCATACGGGAGAAGACCTTGGTATTTTTTAGAAAATTTTAATGAACCAAAATTTTATCTTTTTTAAACCCCAGGAGTCTCTTTTCAAGCACGTACTCGAGCAAGCCCTTGTACAGAAACCCTACTTCGGGAAAGCAAGGGGGGCGTTTTGAGTTTGTAAAAAAAATGATAAAACTACGTTTTGAGTGAACTTGTGGCCCGCCAATGGAACGGACCAACAAGGTTGATTTTATTTGTTGCAGAAAAAGAAATCTAAACTAAAAAAATGCAAACCACAAAATTTGAGTCGACACAGTTTCCCCCCCTGGGGGGATGGGGTGTGGGCGCTTGGTTTAGCCCACTTGCTCTCGTTTGATGCTTTAGTTACAATATGATAGAAATTCCCCAGTCTTAAATCGACTTAGTGGATTACAAAATGGAAGAGTAAAAGTGACCGGTTCAGGAAATTTTCGAACTAGATGCTTCGGATTGCCTGGATCTTTAAAATTTTGGCAGCACCTCCTCCTACCTGTTCGTCTTTTGCTGCAAACCAACAAGTAAACGTCAGTATAAGATGCCCAAAAACACTTTAAGAGTGTCTTTGGAACACCTCCTAAAAAACCCAGAAAAAACTAAGTGTTAAAACTAGTTAAAATGACAAAATTTAACCAAGTAAAACAAGCGATGGGGCTTGTTTTACTTGGGATCTTTGCAAGCTTTTAAGGGCTGCAAATTATCAGCTCTTTAAATCAGCCAAATACACATGAAGTTCAGCCAAATATACTACTTGCTTAAGCCCTTAAAATATTCGGAAAAGTACACTTAAACAAGAAACATGCATCAACTAGATCTAGATAAAGATTTTACTTGAAAATGAGCTTAAGATCTAAAACAAAAATCAGACCTACTTATGATTTTTTAAACAAGAATGAGGTCTGAAATATGCAAACCAAAGTAACCATGAAAGATTTGAAGATTTTTTATGTTGATGAGAAGAAGAAGAAATGTCTTGAATTTGGGCTATGGAGTCCTCCACCGTGGGGATCAATGGGACTAGTTCTCCTTGAATCAGATTCGAAGACCAATGGATGCAAGCAAGCTCCACCAACTCTTCGGATCAGCAACCTGTAGACACAAAAGACAACTCACACAAGCAAGATCAAATGCACTAGTGTAGACTAAAATAGAGAACTAGATTCAAGCATTTAAACAAAAATGACATTGAACTCTAAGCACTCTATGATAACCAACAGTAAAAATAATGAAATAGATTACACTATCTTTACCTTACTAAGCTCAACATCTCCTTCAAAAGCTAGTGATTGATCAATAAACAAGCATGAATAAACATGTAAAGACACAGATTACCTCATATGTAAAAATAGAACATGATCATCCACACCATGAGAATCCACACATAGAATTGCATCCAAAGCCTTTTATTCATAAACAAATGCAAAGATATTACAATGATAAGAGCAGAGGTTCCACCTTCTCATGAGAAAACAAAGAGAGTGAACTTGCTTATATAGAAAAACTCAAGGAGAGGGGGTGCCCAAGTTGAGGAGGAATGGGTGGAGTGAGTGGCATAATTCGTGGAGCAAATGGGGTTGCCCACTCCCATGTAATGGGCTGCCAAAATCAGCCCCAAATCAGCTAAAAATCAGCCATGTGACAGCCCATAAACATAGCTGCAAATTTCATGATTGAAGGTGCCCAATTTTGGGAAATATGCCCCCCTTAAATGGGGAAGTAATCCCACTAATATAGCTGCCCGGAATCTTTCCAAAATCAACTCTTACAACTCCTAAAACATAGCTGAAATATTTCAGACCTCTAACTCCTCCAAAATTGGAAATATTTTTTAAGTCATTTTTCACTTCTTTTTTTATGACTTTTTTTACTTTTTTGGGTTTTTTTTAGCATAAGTGAAAAATTAAACACCCAAACATTAGGAAAAGTGGGTTTAGGGGTTAAGGGGGTGCTCTAAGTTAGAAAACGAGCACCCCTAAGGCAGAAAAGACCCCTAGATGACATTTTTATGCCATTTACAATATTTTTTAATGAAACCATTAAAAAAATGGCTCATTTACGGAAAAAATACTTTTCGCCAAAAATTAAAAAACTACCTAGGGGACTTAGCACATGTCCATATGACACAAAAACAATGTCTAGCATGTTCATATACATTGACCCATGGACTTTAACAATCCTCTAAGGCCCGTTAACCTCCCCAGGCATTTCAGCTTTGGAGGAGCAGGAGAAAAACCCAAAAAATTATGTTATGCACTAATGCGAGACATAATTAATAGGTGAAAAAACTCATTGGAATACCTGACTTAGCCAAAAAGTCCTAGTGAACCAAGTCCTTTACAAAACACCATGCTAGTACATTTTATTACAAACCCCGCAGAGCCATGGACATGTGGAAAAAAATTAAAAAAGACGGCCCTTTTAAAGGCCCGACAGACATCAAATCATCGAAAATGAACATGTAACATGTTCAACTTTGCCCGCTCACTTGATAGTCCAACTAAGTACAACTTAGCTGGTAACAGGCACCATATCTACTTTTATAAAAGATGATCCAGTTTCATTAGGATCCATTAATTTAATTTCATGGCCTTTTTGGCCTACATAACCCTTCAGATCTCAGGTGTGCTAAGAAGCACAACTAATCGCAGCTTGCATCCAGGGCATGTTTGTACATATACATATAAGGTCAGCAATCGTTTAGATATAGGATTTAAGAACCATTGCTTTTTGGACCTTTCATTATACTCTTCAAGGAGTATTTTTAGCTTTTCAATGCTCTTGCCCTTTACTCACGTGTGTTGATAAACACATTCTAGAGTTTACAGTTTCCTGGGCGAATTTACATAAGTTTCCATAAGTAGTACATGAGCTTTCAGTTTTAGCCAACACATCTTAAGTGACTAGGGGAGTTCGTACCAATGCCAAACATCGGAACAACCGACCAGAATGATTTAGGACTACAATCCAACTCACCACAGGTAAGTTCTGTCACCAACTCAGAGCCGAGACACAAGAAACAGGGAAGCTTATCCAACACAAAGGCTAAAGTGGGGGAAGGTCCTCCATGCCACTATTCAAGTAGTAAGTCAGGGTAATGAACAAACTGGTAGGTAATGGATGGATGAAGACAGTGAATAATGAGACCAACACTAGCAAGCCAAAGTATGGTGGGAATGATCACCTTTATTCTCCCTAGGGAGGGTAAAACCAATGAGTATGGGTAGTGAACTTCTAAGTCTGAGTGGAGACAATATAATATATATAAAAGTACAACCAGGTCAACATATCTATATGATCGCCAGATCATGATGTTAAATGCTAAGACATGCTACAAGAATGAATATAAAAGCAATATAACTATAACACCAAAATATCCCTGCTGAGTCATATACCTGAATGCACAATATCTGAACCATCATCTGTCCTCTGAAACTGGTGTTGTAACTCTGGGCAATACTGTTTGCTCTGCATAAATGGCTAAATGGCTACAGCGGTCATCTCTCTAAGTGTCCTACCTACCTACCAATCAACAAGAGAAATTGCCTTTGTGAACTGTTATAGGGGAGTTGAGATGCGTTATAACTGGACCTTTACATATACAAGATACATCTCAGTTACATCATTACATTACATCACAACCATGGATCACTTGATACAATGATACAATTTACATGACTGGCTTAGACAAGCCATACATTGAGCTTCCACTGGATCATCAACATCTTTACCCCTGGATAAATCCACGTACAATCTAAGGGGTACCAGAAGGTTCCTCTCTCAAGAAAGTTGAATTACAACTAATAAGAAAAGTGCAAGAAGAATAGATGAACATACAATAGCAAAAACAAGTAAAATAGGTTACCAAGAAGCATCAAGGCTTTACGTTAAACAACCAAGTCAAAAGACTCCAAGATATGATGCAAACAATACAAAGGAAATTCACTCACACTCAAAGCAAGAATGAAGTATGTTACACTTCTCCCATTTTGCAACGCTCCAACAGGTCGATTGGAAGAGGAGGGATTTAAAAGGCCAAGTGAGGGTTCTCCAGCCAAGGTTGGCCATGACAGGACCCCTTAATTTTTTCCCTGGAAGTACTATGGCTTAGTTGCATTGATGACTGCTTTTGGGGGCTTTTAGGCCCTGGGGTTGGCGTCTGGGGCTTCCAAGGGCAAGTTACTAGGTCACATGACCACCTTTATTATATGATTGGGGATGACTGTATCTTCAGGCCAGGCAGGGATCTTTCCCTAGTTTGTTCTCTCCCCTCACACCTCACTTGGACCTTCTCAACTGCTATTTTAACCCTCTCTGGCCAAATCGACCCTATGACGTCATCATCTTCTTCCAAGCCTTGGAGCCAAGGCAAGGGAGGCATTGAGGGTTATTTCACCACCTGGGGTTAGTAGTGGCATGCGTCCTCCTTAGGCTCACGTTTGTAGTCTCAGTGAGGCCTTGGCTCTGTTATTTTGTCATTTTGTCAGTTTTAGGCCTTAGTCCACAACGTGTGGGTGACAAGACCTTGTTTTGTCTTATATTGGAATATTTTTAATATTATTTGTTTTAATTTCAAATTGACATGTAGGCTTGGATAAATTTTAAATCTTGTGATAGGATGGACATAAATATACCATCTAAATTCATTCGTAAATCACGAGACTTGGGGACAATTCACATTATGTTACTATTTTACCCTTCTTGGCTCTTTTGGAAGTGATGTGCACCTCTTGGAGATTGTTTTCTTTGGCTTAAAGATCAAATTTTGGATGCTATCTAGGGTTTCTTACTCATGCATGGTGGATGCTAAGAATTGTTGGAATAACACAAGCTCAAGTAAGTCTAGAATGGTCTTTCTTGGTGAAAGTAGATAAGCTATGCTTCTTTGGTGATTCGATGGTGGCCTTGGAGATGCATTTTTTCCTGATCTAGAGTTTCTTCTCTGCTTTCAGTCAACTTTGCATGGTGGAAAACGCTCTCTGGAAGAGGTTTTCCTAAGTTTGGCCATGGATCTCCAAAATTGTCCTAGATTAGGCTCTTACAATGAAGCCTGGAGGTTGTTGTTGGAAGCCCTAGTTTAGAATCAAGGAGAAAACCACTCCATGAGGGAGGCTGGTCACCTCTTCTCTAGGCCTAGGGTTTGGAGTTTCAACCATTAAAACCCTAATCTTGTCAAACTTTTTCTCAAAATTTCAGTATTTTGCGTATGTAAATATTGCACTTCATGGTAAATTAGAATTAGTTTTTTAGGTCTGCATTTTGTTTCAGTAAACCCTAGGTTAGTAAAAAAAAAATCGAAAATAAAAAATAAAAAAGTTTATTTTTTGTTTTTTGGGGCCAAGGAAGTGCTGCGCCCTCCCTTGTTCAGCCCTCAAACCAAAGGGCGTCAACCTTCAGGCTGGGCCAAGGTCTGTGGTGGCTGTTCAATACCTCGACCTGCTCCTTTTTGTGGCAGCAGGCCTCTAAGACCTTCGCCTTCCCTCAAAGGGGGGCTTTCCTCACCACAGCGAACTCTTAAAATTGGTCTGCAAAGCCTCTAAGGGCTAAACTCTCACTGTTGTTCCCTTTTCAGACCTCACTGCTCATTCCTCAGATCTGATATGCTGCTGCAAATTCTTCAAAAGGGTCAATGTGTTAATGATTGCCATTGTTTAGATCTGGTTTCTACTTCTTTGCAACATTGAATTAGGTGATGGTTACACTAAAGCAAAGCCTCTCGCATAACTGTTAATGGATAAGTTTAAATGCCGCTAATTAGTTACAGTGAACAAACAGTGTATGTGGTACAATTTCTTAATCTAAATGCTAGTTACAAGTGTGATCTTTACGCACTAAATACATACTATTATAACTTGGCGTTCAAAAGTGAAATGTACTGTAATGTACTAATGTAAGTGCGAATTGTAAGCATTGATCAACTGTCATACAACTATTAATGCTGATATAACGCAGAAATAGAGGTATTGTTGAGTTACAGTGACATCATTTTGGAATGGTTTGATGCTCACAATATTTATAGACCTTTCCCATTTCAGTGAATGCAAATAGATGGTACTGTTGGATGCTGATCCGAAATGCTCATTGTTTAAAGAATAACTGACAGTCCGTGGTGAATTTGGAACCATATATATATATATATGCAAATTAACTGACAGATGCTCGCCCTGTTTGTTACATGAAGTAGTAATCCTTAGTGCTCATGGCTTATTGAATTCACTTGGATACTGCTTATCTCTTGGGATATAAAAATTATTTTATACTGAAATGTATGCATAAACCTCTATCATAGGCAACCTCAGATCCAAGCTTCGGTACCATATTTAGACTAGTGACTAATTGGAATTATCCTTGATATGTCTTCTTCATTCTCTACTTGACTCCATAAAGGCACTGATATGGCCACCTAGTTCGTCGGGGATAGTTGTGTGTCTACAGGTATTTCAGTATAAGGGCTCTCCCCTTGGGGTGATACATAATCCCAAAGAAATTGAGAAGTTGAGATAAGGTGACAGTGTCTCAAACTTCTCTTGTGCTTGCCAACAACTAGCCTTGCTAGTTTATTCGGTAACAAAGTAAAACCCGTAAAACCAAACAAACACAAAGATGATGCCACCATGGAAACATACTCAGCTAGACAAAATCCTATTTACTATGCTTTGACAACAAACATTCCTGAAGAGGGTGGCAATGTTATAACTTATAAGCATAATAATAGACATAACAGACATAATAATAATAACAGTATCATTAGGTTAATGAAAGGTCAAAGGACACACAACACTTCACCTCATGACCAATCAACGCACATAAATATATTGTCACAAGGCTCATTTTAATCATCATTATTCTTCTGACTTTTATCAATCATTTACTATTCAATATATTATATATAATTGCAGAAATCTTCTGTCAAACAGTGATAAACAGGAATCTATTTGCTACAAGCACATTTTTTTGGAGTTCAGTTTGCCAAATGCTGTTGAAGATATTTAGAGGATCAATATTCAGTTATGCTTCAAGGCAGGGTTCACTACCATGCTGCAGGCTTCACAGTCATCAGGCCACGGAGATATTGGCCTCATCCTCAGCTCTCTCTCTCTCTCTCTCTCTCTCTCTCTCTCTCTCAACGCCAGGAATTTTCCAGTCTCGGACTCTCACTCTCACTTTGTATCACCACACCCATGATACTGATATATATATATTTTGGTGTTGGTTAACCCTAGTGATTAACTCAATTTAGTTAGAGACTTATCGATGCGGAATTTTTTCTTCCGCTTTCTTTTATTGTCTTTAGCATTATCTAGGAGTTGCTCTTCCACTCCCTCATTGTAATCATACGGGATGTATCTTTTAGTCCCATTGACCTACTTTTGTGGTGATTTGTTGGACATTAATAAAATTATCTTCTCTTATCTTATATAGTTCATACTTCCTTCTCTGGGATATGGCAGTGCTTGCATAGTTCAGCATTATTCATTCCATGGAAAAATAGGTGTAAAAGTCTGTTTTTAACATGAGGTTAGCTCATACTCTGCATACTGTACTTGTGGCAGGATGAGGTATACCATCAGCTCCTAGCTAAGGGTGCTCCATTGATCAAAGATGCCCAATCTCTAAATTCCATAGCTTATTCTGATTTTATCTCAATTTTAGTAGCATTACAAAAGAGGTTATGATATCCATTGTATATACCCTTCCACCGTTTGCTTTTTGTTTGTAAATATTTTTCAGTAAATATAGGACAGATTTTTCAACAAAATAGTAATAAGATAAAACATAAAATAATATACTCAAAGATGATGATGAATTATAAAGAATATATAGTTCCTCCACATAAAATCAATGCTCAGAATAAATACCCTTTCTACTATCATCTGATTCCATAATCAATTTTACTGCGCAAATTCTTCAATACAATAGAGAAGACAAACAACCTACATGCATTGGACAGACGACGGGCCTCAGCATTTGCCCAGTCCACAAATTCTTGATTTCGACCCTCAACATAGGGCTGAAGTCGATCTTTCAATGTCTGCAAAAGCTTCTCCTCCCTCTCTTTCTGCAAGGCCTGTACAAAGAGTATAGGAGAATAAATAATCCCATCAGTTTTAGACCAGTCTAAGGATAATTTCACTCGTCATATTTATTCTTCATGGTGCAGTGACTAACCAGATTCACATGGTTCAATAGTCTTCTCAACCAAACAGAAATTTTATGCAATCAAAATAAGGGTATCCATTCACCAAAACAGGTTGACTGATAAGTTTAGTTACTGGTTCAAACTTTTCTCTAACATTTTATCAGTCATAGGACTTATTTCTATGAGATTCAGTGATAACCCTCTAGATATAGAAGTTTTGCATATGAAAAATACACTAACATGAATAACTACACTGAATGCACAATAAAATGCAGCATTTCTCAAACAAACACAAGCCCACTGTTACCCTCCGTTTTGCATGTATATCAGGGGGTAAAGATTTGAGGCCATTTTCAGACCAGCAGCAATATGATGAATTTCTGGGAAAGAGAATAGCAGTAAAGGGGATTATTTCCAAGCCTAGACACCTTCTGAGCAGAACCTTAAATCCTTATTTGACCTTGGATCTAATATAAGACCATTCTTTATTGCTGACTGTAGCATGACTGGGAACAGCATGAAGAGAGTCAGACTCAGGGTTCCAAGTGGAGGTTGGTAATGATGCCAAGTATGCAGTAACAGGAGAGGGAACAGTTTTGTTGCAGCTTGAGTCAGGATGTGTGTTTGATGCCCAGGATGTGTTATTTGTACCAGGACTGAAGAAGAACTTCCTCTCAGTCTTAGTTATGGAGGACAGGGGTTTTGTCGTTATCCAGAGAGGGCAAGCCCTAAGTCCTAACACAGCAGTGAGGATTGCGGTTAGAGAGGGCAACTTATACAGGTTGCAAGGGAAGCCTGTTCAGGATTTGGTACATGACAGTGACAACTTGTGTGAGCTTTGGCACAGGAGGATGGGACACTTGCATTATAGGGTGTTGCCAATTCTGAGGGAGATTGTCACTGATCTTCTAGAGTTCAGTGCTAAGCAGTAGGGAGTATGCAAAGGGTGTGCACTTGGCAAGATTGCCAAGACTACTTTCCCAAGCAATGAGAGTAGGTCCAAGGGGATCTTGAATCTTATTCATTCAGATGGTATGTGGGCCGATGACCGTAGTATCTATGGAGGGAGGATCGTACTATGTGACGTTCATTGATGATTTTTCCAAGAAAAACTGGATCTTCTGAAAATGATCACCAAAAAATACCTAAAATCTTAACTCGATTCTCCTCAAGAGTCTTGTTCGCACAGCATAGACCTAGAACCCTTCCAGCTACCACTTTCTTCTTCAGGGATTCAAAAAAGAACCTGGACCCGTCATCGCCCTCCTGAATCCACTGCAATCTGGCAATAGGGAAAGTATTACCAAGAGAAACCACAATATCTCAAGTACCCTTTAAATCGTGACAATCTAAATGAATGTATTCCAAAAGCGACCTTTCTCTTGAGCAATCTCTTCTCACATATACATGTTCGTCGGTTTGTATGGGCAAGCGACCTTGTGATCAAGAACGTGTTAAAATTGTAGCTTGGAAGGTGTCTCAGCCTAGGCAAAGGTGTCTTGCAAGCTGGGACCCATTAATTTGCCCAACTATGGAAAATTTAAAATTTTCCTAAGTCAGAACATTATAGAAAATTAATTTTTTCTTTAATGTGATTTTTGTCCTAAGTTAAGTTGACAATATTAATGTCAACTTAACTGTTGATCTGGAGGCTAAAGACTTGATCTAAGTCGTTGATCTCATTGCTGGAGATACACCTAGGGCAAAAAGACAAGGGGGCATATTATTGACACCAAGGAGAAAGAGTTTGATTAGCAGGAGAGCGTGGAAGCTGAACAGAGCCATCTCAGCCATTTACCCATCAATTTGACCTCCAACCAAGACGAAATCCACTGCAACAGGAAGAGGACAAATTTGGCAAAATTGTGGGGGGCATTTTTGTCTACTGGAGGGGCGTTGTACAGGCATTACAGCCTTTGTTTTTCTCCTTACCCATGAACAGCAGCGGGTTTACCTTGTTTTCTGAGGCCGTACAGCCTATTTCTCCTAGGTCGTACAGTGTGTGGCTTCCTGGGTGAGTTTCAGCCTGAGCTGGGTCGATTTAGTGTGCCCACGAACTTCCTGGGTGAAGAAAAATCACTGTAAAATTTCCTGTAGCATTTTTAGATCTGCTAAAGCAATAAAACTCTCTAAAAATCTTTGTTGGTTTTCCCCATTTGGGGTTTCCAGAGTAACACTGTGTTTATGTGTATGTGGTTCTTTGTTTCTTCGCTGTGCATTGGATGTTAACAAGACTTAGCTGTGTTTTATTTTAAGATTATCAGCATTTAAAGTTTTTTTATTTAGCTGTGAGTAATCTTTGAAAAATATTACCAGTAGCTGAGCTTAGGCAGATTAACATTGTATCAGAGTTCCAACTCTAGATACAACAAGAAGAACCAGTGTCCTTTCAAGTGATTCGCTCCAGGCAAAGAAGAAAACACTAGCAGAAGTCGAATTAGGGTTTTTTTTTGGTGCCCTAACTCCAGGGAGTTTCCCTCCACGAGCAGAGATAACCATGGCAAACTATGGTCTGCGTTTTGAGGACAGACTTGAAGGCGCTGCCAACTACACACCCTGGACTCAGCATATTTCCCTTGTGCTAGAAGAGCAGGGGCTCAGGGAATTTGTGGATGGGTCTGCAGTCGAACCAAATGATCCAGTTGGTAAGGCAACTCATGCCAAGAAGGAAACTAAAGCCAAGAGGATCATAGTGGATGGGGTGAAGGATGCCATTTTCCCTCATGTGTATGGGGAGAATGTTAGGAATTTAACTCAGGAGGTCCTCCTTATGTTTTTGATGTTTTGTCATGGGGAGCACTAAGTTGTGTTCCTGTTATCCACTAAATTGCACTTAGTAGATTCTGAGTGAACCATCGAAGGCTTGAACATGTCAGAGTGTTCATTATCAGAGTTCAGAAGTCCATCAGGCCAAGTTTTGGCCCCTTTTTATTTTTTAACCACATGTTCATACCCCCTCGGGGAATTTGTAATAATGTGCTAGCATGGTATCTTTTTGTAAAGACTCGGCTTCTAGGACTTAAACGTTAATTCGACTAGCCCAGAGTGTTTTTTTTCCTTGGAAATTATTTGTTGTTAAACAAACGACTAATAATTTTCGAGTTTTTCACTCAATCCTCCAAAGTTGGGGTGGTCGACGTAATGTTTAAGCCTTAAGAGGTTATTAGAGCCTAAGTGTCAATGTATTAAACCATGCTAGGCATAGTTTTTGAGTCGTATGAACATGTATTAGGTCCCCCCAGGTTTTTTTTATGTTCTGAGAAAAAAAAAAAATTCCGTAAAAACAAGTCATTTTTTAATGGTTTGGGTAAAAAAATTGAAAAAGTGATAAAAGTGTGGTCTAGGGGTCTTTTTGGCCATGGGGGTGCTCATTTTCTAACCCGGTGCACCCACTTTACCCCTAAACCCACTTTCCTAAGTGTTTAGACACTTTATTTTTCATCTATTTTGCAAAAAGTCAAAAAAGTGAAAAATCCCAAAAATCAAATTCCTAAATTTTGGGGATGTGTAAGAGATTTTGGATCAGTTATGTTTGGGGGCATGTAAGAGAGATTTTATGACACTTTTTGGGCAGCTAATTTTAAGGGATCACTTCCCCAGGACTTGAGCATATTTCTCAAAAAGAGTGCCCACGATTTGAGGATTGTTGCAGCTGATTTTTGGCAGCCAAATAAGTGGGAGGCAGCCCCATCTTCTCCCTAAGTCATGGCACACTCTCTCCTTCACATGTGCACCCTCCCCTCTCTTCTCTTTTCTATATATTGAGCACCTCTCATTCCAAACTACTTAGAGTTGGATGAGAGAAGACTTACTCTTGTAATCTGATATATTATTTTGCATTAAGAATAAAAAAGCTTTGAAGGCTGAAATGTGTAGTGCATTGGTGTGTGGATCAACATTGCGATGCTATTCATATGGTAACGTATTCCTTTGTTGCAAATTTCTTGTTTACTCTTGTTATAGATCTTGCCTTAATAATTCTAAAATTTGCATGTTAAATAAGTTTATTTACATGCTATTTTAATTTATGTTTGTATGTGTTTACAAGATCTCATGGGTATGCAAGTTTTGTGATTTAGCTTTCAGGTTGCCAAGCTTGGAAAAGGATTGGATCAAGTTTGACTCCATTCCATCTTCAACAATCTTCAAGAACATTGTCCCTCAGCACTCCACAAAGAAGCATTCTTTGTTTGATATTTTTTGGCAACAAGCTCTCTTCTACTTTCTCTTTCTCCTTTAAAAATTAACTTCTTCTTGGTTACTTTGGTTTGGATACTTTCAGATCTGATCTTCTTTACATGCTTATTAAAAATCAGATCTGAAATTTTTATGCATAGATCCAAGATACTTCAAATATTTATTTCGCTATTTGGGTCTTGCTTGGAAAATAATCATTAAACATTGTTTTTTCAAGTTAAATTTTTTAGAATTGTTTAAGGTTTTCTTTTCTTAAAGTTTTAAAAGTTTATATCGAGCATCTAAGTGCTTCATTGGCTTCATTTTAAAGGCTGTCCAAGACCCTAAGAGGATGGCCTTTTAGCCATTCCATCTTAGTTCATTTTTGCAGTTAACTAGTCTTTTTAACTTAGATTTTTTTAGTATTTTTTGTTGTTGCCCAAAACACTTTTAAAGTGATTTTGGGCACTTTTTGGACTAATAAAGTTTGCTGGTTTTTGTACTGTAATAGCAGAAAGAAGGATTTTATGCACACTTTCTGACCAACTTTGATGATCCAGAACCTTCACTAAACCTTACCTTTCCTCCATTACTTTGCTCTACAAAATTGTAACCTCTTTTCTCCAGATCTGTAAGGAGAAATAAAAGTTCTTCATCTTCAGTATTGGGCATTGTAATTTGTAATAAAAAACATTTTGGAAGTAGGCCCACAAGGCTTGCTTCTCATCCCCCCACTAAGTTACCGGAAACGCCTGTCCCTGCCTACTGAAACGGCGTTCCACGTTTCTGAAACGGATCCGGGTACGAAACGTCGTAGATATAGCTTCGGTACGGATCAGGGTGTACAAAAACGAATCAGCGATGTTTTGATACATTTCTGCCTGAAAATGATACGGATCCGGATTTTTTTTAAATAGATCCCTAAATCGTCAAACGTATCTGTGTAAAAAAGCGGCGTATCATACTTTTTAAGACTCGATTTTAGTTTAGGGCTGTGTTCGGGTTAGTGTTTAGGTTTGCATTGGAGTCCGCCGTTGTCATAGTCCGCGTTTGCGTTGTGGTCACAGTCTGCGTTTCATTGTTCAATTTAAACAGCCCGCGTCCGCGCCCACAGTCTGCGCTGGTGTTCAACAGTCCGCAGACTCCGCACTCAGACTTCGCACGGGGGTTTCTGGTCTATTCCTGGCCGGTCGTGGTCGATTTCCGGTAGATTCCTGGCAGGTCGTGGTCGTGGGATTTTCAGGTTGATTTCCGGCAGTCGGTCAAGCTGGTTGAATCGACGGTAAGTTGATAAATATGGTAATAAAATGTTTATAATTTAATGTTTATAATGTAAATATGGTAATAAAATGTTTAATAAATACGGTAAAGGTAATGTTTATAATAAATATTTAATAAAATGTATATAGTGTAAAGTGTAGAGTTAATGTTAATAATTAATACTTAATGAAATGTATATAGTGTAAAGTTAATATTTAATAATTAATATTTATATTCATTATAGTGTAAAGTTAATACTTTTATTTATATTCATCATTTTTAGTGTAAAGTTAATATTTATATTCATGTGTAAAGTTAATATTTAATGGCTATTAATATTTATAGTGTAAAGTTAATTATTTTATCATTTAATAATTTGTGTAAAGTTAAACTGTTAAAATGTATATATATCAAATGAATAGGTTATACTATATAGTGTATTAGTATAGTTAATGATTTTTTTTAATGTATTATACTTTAAATTTTAATTATTAATTATAAATAAATTATATTATATAAGTTATTATATTGAATGTTAAATTTTAGTTTTATATGCCGTATCATATCCATATTTTTGAAAACTTTGCCGTATCCGTGTCCCTCCCCGTATCCGTATCCGTTTCAGTGCAACTTAGTCCCCCCAGGGGGGATTGGTGTTGGTTCGAATTTTTGTGATTGTTGTCATTTTCAAAGAACTTTAACAAATTTTCACATTAGATTAGATTAACTTAAAATCAAGTTTAACATCGTGGTCCAACCCAAATATTGGGCCATTGACACTCTCAGGACGTAGGAACATTTTTGTTTTCATTTTTGCAGACCGAATACATTTTTCGCTACAATATTGTTTATCTTTGCAAGAAAGTAATTCGGATACTAACCCACTACTGTGGTAGTGTAGTAATTAGAAACCATTTACTTTTTCAGTTCTCTACAATCAAAACACCCCCTTGCTTTCCTGAAGTAAGGTTTGAGGACAAGGGCTTCCCGAGTACTGGCCCGAAAAGAGACACTTGGGGCATAAAAAGTAAAAATTTTGTTCAAAAAACTTTTAAAATAAACAAGGCTCTGTCCCGAGTATGCTCTGGATCACTGCAGCTATGTCTGAACATGTTGATCAAACCAGAAAGGGGCTTAGCTACTAGTAATTAGTCTAA
The DNA here is from genome assembly GCA_027924585.1 of Larix kaempferi. Taxonomy (NCBI): domain Eukaryota; kingdom Viridiplantae; phylum Streptophyta; class Pinopsida; order Pinales; family Pinaceae; genus Larix; species Larix kaempferi. The sequence continues at coordinate 30,151,941 of BSBM01000510.1, forward strand.
CACTTCCCAATAAACCACCCATATACGAAAATCCGGCGTATCGATTTTTCTGACATAGTGTGGGCAAATTTCTCAAAGGAAGCGGGAACTACTGGGTACTGAACGCGGGATACCGTTAGACTACACCCTCATTTGGTGTAGTGTTGAACACCTCTCAGAGACTCTGATCCAGCCCACATGTCTGAGTGAGAAGCCACCTTGCCAGAATCCGGACATATTTCCAGTACCTTATGGTATATTGGAAATCCCCTCATCCTTAATAAAAACTCATTACCACATTAATTTAAAAATTGACCAAAACATTTGTACAACATTTTATTTTTCAGCATCACAAACAGCATTACAATTTTGACTCCATTTTTCAGCACTGGTCTCTATTATTTATCATTGCAAATTATATTCAATTGCTATCATGTGTTGAATGATTTGGTAATCATGTTTAATTTCTATGTTGTTTAAATCTTTATGCTGTTATGCTTTCAAGTTATATTGCAAATCTCTTGTGTCAGTTTTGTTATTATAAAAAACTCCTAAAAAAAACTAACTCATCCACCATAACTAGCTTAGCTTAATCAGCCTTAGCAACTTTTAAGGTCCACCCCCCTTGGCTTCGTTAGGAGTTTGCCTAAACGGAGGAGTCAAGAATCAAGTGACAGTACTTGACTCAAGGCTTGCCCCCAAGGACACTTAGTGGCTTGAAGATTTATGCCACGCTAACCCCAGGTATGTTTCCGGCGGCAACAATTCCCTAGGTGAACTTTTTTAATGTAAAGTGATGTTATATTATTAAAGAGAGTTTATACTTTATGACTTTAAGTTGTGGGGCACAATGTATTTGATGTGCATTTAAATCACTAAATGTATTTATGAGGTGCATTAAATAAGAGCCCTCAGATTAAATTAATCTTAGCCATTGATTGGATTGGTTGGGTTAGTTAGGGTAAGGTTGGAAGAAATGAAGTATAATTCATCAAATCGAGAAAGCGAGATCGGAGAAGAAATCTGTGTGATTTCTACATTGAGTGAGAGCACAGTTTTCCAGTGAAATCAAAGGCACAGTTCCCAAGACAGTTGCAGCCATTATTTGACAGTCCATACAGCAGGTTGAAGGGCACAAATTCTGAGGCAGTAACTGAGTGTGGGCACTAATCCCGAGGCAGTCTGAAAGTATTTTTCTGCACAGAAATTTCGTACAATTCTGTACCCTTGCAGGCATATTTCTCGAGGCAGCGAAATCAGTAAATCTGCTGCTGCTTTTTCTGACAGGCCTTACTGTAGCACGATTTTCAAAACAGAGATTTTGGTTGTCTTCTGGCACGTGTGGGAAATCTGTATTGTCTTCTCTTGTTTGGCACGACAAGAAATTACAGTCAAGGGTGAAGATAAGTTTGTCTTTGCATTTCTGAAAATAGTAATTTCTGAGTTGTATGAAGTTCCAGTTTTCCTCTTAAGTCAATATATCTCTCTGGGTTTTTCCCCTGTTGGGGTTTTGCCCTAGGCATTGCCCTAAACTGAAGTGTTCATATTTCTAACAGTGGCTGAGTATTTGTTTTGCTTCTGTGTTTATTATTTAAAGTTAGAAATCAGAGAACTGATCAGTTAACTCAGAAAATAATGAACCCTATGTATGCTAAGTGTTTGATTAAATGCCTGAGTGGACAAGTTAAGTTCTAATCAAAATTTCTTCAAAGAAGACTGCAAAAGAAACGTGGGAAGCCCTCAACAAGTTGTACTGGTACAAGCCAGATAATAACACAAGGAAGCTGATGTTAAGAGAAAAACTCAGTAGTATGAAGCAGGGAAAAGGAGAGGGTGTTGCTTCTTACCTGACCAGATTTACACAAGTAAAGGATGAATTGGCTGCAGTAGGTGAGAAGATGGACCCTCATGATCTTGTGAAAATGGCCCTCTGGGGTTTCAACAAGAAGTATGAAATATTTGTTGGTGGGGTTGTGGCAAGGGAAACCTTGCCTAAGTGGTAGCACTTGTGGAGTGATTTTCTGCAAGAACAACTAAGGCAAGAATCCCTCAACCCAAGCCAGCGTAAGGGTGAGCATGATGAGGATGTGGCCCTAGCTGGGAAAGGCAAGCCCAAAGCTACGAAGGGGCCGAACCAAGGACAGTCCTCTGGAGCTGAAAAGAAGAAAGACTTCAGCAAAATCAAATGTTTTGCCCGTAGGAAGTTTGGGCATTTTGCCAGCCAGTGCCCCAACAAGAAAAAAGGCAGCAGCACAGGGCAATTTTCAGCTTTTGTCTCATCTGAGATAGATGATTTTGCAGCAAGGTTTGAAGTGAATTTTCACTGTGTGCTTCCCAAGTCAGCAATGCAAACCAAGAGCACTAGTATATAGACAGTGGGGCTTTCAGTCACATGACTGGCATGAAATAATATTTCTCCCAGCTGGAAGAAGGGAATTTGAACCTCAATGTGGAGATAGTTGGTGACACCAAGTGTCCTGCAATGGCACAAGGTGCAGTCACCTTTCAGAGGGAGCATGGAAGGCCCTTGACTGTGAGGGACGTTCTATATGTTCCTGGATTAAGGAAAAATCTGATATCTGTTTCAACCTTGGAAGACAAAGGTTATGAGGTATTTCTCGGGATGAAAAAGTTCTCATAAGACCAAAAAATTCTAGCTCCTTCTGGATGATTGGAATGAGACAAGGGAAGTTGTACAAGTTGAAATTTGACCCAGCTAATGCTCTAATAGTGAGCAGCAATGAGCTAAGTGAGCTATGGCATAGGAGAGTGGCCCATTTGCATCATGGGGTGTTGAACATCCTCAAACAGATAGCTATAGGTGTCCCAGACTTCAAGGTTGAGCAGAATGACGTCTGCAAGGGCTGTGTGTTGGGCAAGAATAGCAAGACAGCGTACCCAAGTAGTGATAGCAGGGCAGCAGGAGTGTTGGACTTGATACACTAGGATGTGTGTGGACCCATGTTCTCTGTTTCCCTCAAAGGATATGAGTACTATGTCACTTTTATTGATGACTACTCCAAGAAGACCTGGATTTTCTTCATGAAGACAAGATCAAGTCTTCAGTCGATTTCAGGAGTTCAAGGCTGCTATTGAGAACAAAACAGGAAGAAAAATCAGAATTTTAAGGTCTGATAATGGAAGCAATTACACCTCAAACGCCTTCAAAGATTTCTGTGTGAGTGTTGGGATAAAGAGGGAGTACACAACTCCATTTAATCCTCGGCAGAATGGAGTAGCTAAATGCAAGAACAGATCCATTGTTGGGGCTGCTAGAGCTATGTTATATGATCAGGGGTTGCCCATGTTCTTATGGGCTGAAGCCTGCAATACAACAGTTTACCTTCAGAATAGAAATCCACACAAGGTGCTTGGGAACAAGACTCCAAAAGAGATGTTCACAGGCAAGGTGCCTGACGACGGGAACTTGAGGATATTTGGATGCCTTGTATACTGTCGCGTGCCTACTGATAAGTGTGCCAAGTTGGATGCTACAGCAGAAAAGGGCATACTTGTGGGCTACAGTGAGACCTCCAAGGCCTATAAAGTATACATCCCGGCTCTCAGGCAGGCTATTGTGAGACGTGATATCCAATTTGAGGAGGACAAATCTCTGAGAAGAGCTCCTGAGGCAGGTGTTATCACATCCATAGTAGTCGGGCTACCATGGTTGCAGAGCAGTTCAGTATATTTTTTTGAGCTTTGCCTTTGCACAGTTTCAGTGAGATCAGCTATGATGAGCAGTATTACTTATGATCACTCACACATCAGAGCAACCCCAGATCAAACATGCAGTAGACCTTATGCCACGATTGAGCCTCTTGACCTCAAATTTGATCACCAAGATGACCTTTTATCCCATACAAAGTAGTGCAGTGCCCAGAGTATCAGCAGTAGTGTTTCAATGGTTACAAGTGATCCAGATAGCAGATACAGGTATATGGCCCAGCGGGTATATGATGTGCATTGGTTTTATTATCTTGCTCTTTTAGTCATTTTGATAGCTTGACTTAGTATATAGTAATCATGATCTGGGAGTGTATCTATATAAAATGAATATGGTTGTTATTGATTATCTAAATGGGTGTATTACTTACATGTAGAAGCTCTTCTTTTATACTCATTGGTTTTACCCTCTTAGGAGTGTGTACATGATCATTCCCACCTTTTATGGCTTGCTAACTTAGGCATCACCTTCACTCTCCCCATCCATCCGTTATCTTTCCCACTTTTGGTTTTTACCCTGACTTACACCTCAGCCTGTGATATGGAGGACTTCCCCACTTTTGCCTCTATGTTGGATAGCATCCCTGTTAGTTTGTGTCTCGGCTCTGAGTTGGCAACAGAACTTACCCTTTGGTGAGTTAGATTTGATACCTTGATCACTCTAGTCGGTTGCCCCGATGTTTGGTCTTGATTGTAGAGAGTCCCCCTAGTTTCCTGAGTTGTGTTCGCTAAAACCTGAAGCAAATTATACTACCATCATTTATGGAAACTCAAATGAATAAACAACTTGGATGAAAGCTTGAGTGGTTGTATGCAGCAACCGTATCCTGTTGGATGTTAATAGTCGAATCCGACTCTCATATTGAATGATAAATAGGAATAATATATTAGATGATAGGATAAAAGATGATATGTTACAATGATGGCCCTGCCTTAAATATGGCTCGAGCATTTGATGTTGAGGAGACGCCTCATTTCATAACCTAACTTTAGTTAACCTAATTATTAATTATTTAATTATTATCTTATTTTATGTTCGTAGCATTGTATTGCTAAACACATGCAAGATCACCAAAAGGGTTGTGAAATTGAATGAACTGGAAACTAAAAGCACCCTGGATGAAAGATTTAGTAGTTGTTCTTCTAAGCACATGTAAAATCCCCAAAAGGGTTGTCGTATGAAATGATGTGGAAACTAAAAGCACCCTGGATGAAAGCTTTAGTAGTTGTGCTTCTAAGCACATGCAAAATCCCCAAAAGGGCTATCAAATGAAATGATGTGGAAACTAAAAGCACCTTGGATGAAAGCTTTAGTAGTTGTGCTTCTAAGCACATGCAAAATCCCCAAAAGGGTCATATAGGCCTAATGAAAGCAGTGGTTAAATATATGCTAAATCCAAAGACTGTTGGCCAAGGAAATGAAATATAATGATGTGATTTGTAGACATTTGCCAAGGTTCAATAAGCACTCCTCTAAACAACTTATTCCATTTGTGAGACACTGTCATTCCCTTTGTGTTTATTATCCGACATATGCTTAAGTGTGTATTCCCTTTCCCTTATCCAAAGTATCACAGTGTTGAGTTAGTTGAGTCATCCCCTTGTCCTAGCCTTGTATTTTTCACCTTCACCCTTTGCTAGCAAATTGATCATGTCTACAGAATGAATATATCCTTGAGTATATCTTTTGTAAAGTAAATAATGTTGAGCACTGGTTGTCATTGATGACATCCATTAATGACAAAGGAGTGATAAGGGGACAAAGGAGTAATTAAGGTTGATGACATGGCACGAAGGACATGATAGTTTGGCCAGATGGTCCAAATGACCCATTCTGTGGTCATTTGTGGCTTGATGGGGTCATGAAGCCCACACAAATTGTGAAGAAGCTTTCAAACATGATCATGACTTTAATGAAGTCTTTGTCTTGGTGAAATTGGTCCCTTGGACATGTGGTGGTGTTTGTGGTCTTGTAACCTTTACATGTTACATATTATGGTCTTTAATACCTTTCAGGGTGTAGGAATCTTATCCCTTGACCCACAAGACTTGATGGTTATATAGAAGCACATAAGCATGATGGAGACCTTAAATGTTGATGTGACCATTGAAGAATCCCTTGGTACCCTCACATTTGAAGACTTGTGGATGGAAAACCAAATATAAATAAAATTAGATGAAGACACTCTTAAGTCGGCCCAGCTGTAATTTAAACTCTTAATGATTAATTTTTTTTATGGAGGTCGGCTCAACAAAATAATTCAAAAAGAAAATTAAAAATTCGTTAAAGGGAATGTCGGCTCAGTAAAAATTGCTATGGAAAAACATGTATAAATAGCAGCCCAATGCCCTCATTTTGTGGTGTGGAAAGAGTGGAGACTTAGCTCTGATTTCGGACTGTTTGAGGCGAATTTCGCGGGTACTGTAGCAGCTACAGTGAACAATTTTTTTTCTGCTTTTTATCTCTGATTTGGATCTGATCTGAGGCAGCAGCAAACTCATTTCTTTTAGGTCTGTTTTAGTAGCAGCAGATGTGTTTTTGAAGCTTCTTATCTGAGTCTTGAGGAGCCCACGGTTCTGAGGTTGAGAGAGGTTTGTGACAGACCTGAGTTTTGCAAGTGTGCATAGTGTTGTGTACAGTGGAATGATGATAGAAATATATACACAGTGACTTGGATGTACACAATGATCATGCTCAATGGAATGATGATGTACAGTGATATATACAAGTACAGTGATAATGATAACCGTGATATTTCTCGACTGTGATGTAAGTTTGACTTGACATGATTAGTGAACAGTAGATATGATGACAGAGACAAGTTGTTGGCTGCAGTTGGACATGACAGTTAAGTAACAGGTTGATAAGCAGAGGTTTATGATGTGGCTATTGTTGACTTGACAGAGATAGTTTATGAGCAGCTTCATTGTTACCTTGGCATGAGCAGTGTATAAAAGACTTCCTTGATGATCTTGACAAGGAATTGACAAGTTGTTGACAGCCACATAATTTGATGACATTGATATCTTGAAGTGGATGATGTGATTGAACAGTGTTGGTGAGCAGAGACCAATTTCAGAATTGATGGACAGTGTGACAAGGCAATGACAAGTTGAAGACACATTGATGACATGGCTGTGACAGGCAAATGACTACAGAGATGAGCAGCTTGACAAGGATGTGATTGTTTTATGACAAATGTCTGTATGCATACAAGCAGGGTCTTGTAGTCATTTTTCTTAGTAGGATCTAAGAAAAAGACCAAGCAGTGTCTTGGTTTGGAAGTTGGTGCTTCTTTATCAGTAGGTGCTGATTGACCTCACGGTTGTAGCCGTTGAACTAATACAAAAGATTACAACTATATCTTGTGTCTCTTGTACGTTGTGTTGATATGTTTTATTTGATAAAATGACATGTGGTTGGTAGATAGTTAAATGATGAATATGATTTTGATGTGAATGTGAAATGATGATATAAGAGTTAGTGATTGAATATGTAAAATTGGATTAAGTGTAGGCTCACTGATTCACCCCCCCCTCTCAGTGAGCTATTGTGTCTAACAAATAATTATTTTGAACTTATGTCTTATGATATTATTAATTAATTGCAAATGAAATGATGCTTAATACTTTAAGTTTTGGTATGAAAATCATTAAAAGAGAATGTCTTAACAATTTACACTTGCAGCAGTAGGATTTTTCAGCCTGGGTCATATTTTGATCAGTCTTGACCTAGTCAAACCCAGTTTGACCTGGTCAACCTTGGGATCCGTGATGAGTTGGACCAGTGATGATGTATGATGATGATATATGGTCCTTTCATACACCTTTGATGGCTCCATACAGTGGACACAGGTTTCAGATGATGGTTGATGCACTTTTTATTTGATTATTACTATTTCCAAACCATTATATTATTATTGTCCGGGTATGGATGAGGCTACAGATGATCTTACAGGTTGCCACATGGTGTATGGGTACTCATCCTTAGTGGATTTAGACCTTCTGAGTCCATTGAGACAGTTAGTATTCAGTTTTCAGGCACTCTCAGAGGATATGATTAGATTTCCACTTTTGGCCACTTCTGCAATGCAGAATTGGCCTGTCCAGCAGGTGTTTTGAGCTTGCTTGTTTTCCTGTGGCGCTACATAGGAGAGGGGTGGTCCAGCCACTTGTTATTACCATATTACCCCCTCTCCAGACATGATGGTACAGTCATATTTTGTGCCCGGGCATCCGGCAGTGGGTTTCACGCATTTTGATGGTTTTTCAGGTGGAATAAAAATGTCATTAAGGAAATCGAGTTGGGTTATTGAGGAAAGGTTTTGGCATGAGGTCTGTTCAGAGGTCACCTATGATGTATCCCACTCCTTCCAGATCAGCTTGAAGCATTCAGTGGGGTCCACACAATCTCCGGGTTGTCATTTGATGCATTCTTCTCTCAGTTGAGGGGCCCAGGATTTGATCATTTATTCACTTGGACATGTTATTGAGTCATATGTTATATTATTTTTCCATGGGGTGATGCTAGTGAAGGATAATAAAGCCTCCTAGCCCCACCATGTGCTCCTAGTCACTTGTCCTTGTCATCTTATGTGGAACACTTGTGTTTTAGTCACTTTTATGTGGTGCGCACCCCCCTAGGGCATCTTTTAGTGAGTGTGCACTCCCCTCATGTGAGTGATCCATGTTATATTGTATCGGCTCATCTTAGTCATTGATTGTATTATTTTTATCTTTTGATCTCAACCACCCATTCATAAAGTGGTTAGGGTTTTGGTCTCTCTCCTATTTAAGGAAGAGACCCCCCTATTGTAAAGGAACCTTTGGGGCTCTGGAAATATTGGAATAAAATACTATTTTGTGGATCTGCTTCTCTTACTTTTATGGGGATGCTCTTGTACATGATTATACATCTTTTGCTTTAGACATCTTTGCTTTTCACAGGTGATTTTGACAATTACAGAGGGAGGCCGAATTGGACTGTTGCAGGGGTGCAAATTGCTTGAAGGAAAGATTGTTGGGGTTTCTCACATCCCCCTTGGGTAAGACGTTTTTCCAATTAAACCATTAAAAAATGGTATAATTTTACGAAGAAAAAAAAATTATCGGAATAGACTCAAACCCCTAAGGGACCTAGTGCATGTCCATACGACTTAATATTGATGGCTAGCATGTAAAAAATACATAGACACATAGACTTTAATAACCTCCCTAGGTTCGACCACCATGGTAAATACTCCAGCTTTGGAGGTGTGAGTGAAAAACTCAAGAATTATACGCCACTAAAGCGCAACGCATAATTTCTAAAGAAAAAACACTCTAGAGTATCCCCCTGATAGCCAAACCTAAGGTAGGCCAAGTCTTTTACAAAATAATCATGCTTAGACCAACTTATTACAATTCCCCCATGGGGGTTTGGACATGCAATTATTACAAAATGGGCCAAAATTGGCCCTGAAAAAGTCTTATGAACCTCTGAACACTGATGATGAACACTTTACATGTTCATGAAATTGGCGGCTCACAAGAAGTCCAACTATGGTACAAAATAGTTGGTAACACCTACTAAAGATTTAATAGAGAGAATCAAAAGGGACCATGAAACTCTTAATCAAATAAAAGAGATAAAAGAGAGAAACAAAAGGGACCATGAAACTCTTAATCGAATAAAACAAATGAGAGAGAGGAACAAAAGGGACCGTGAAACTCTTAATCGAATAAAAGAAATAAGAGAGAGAAAGAAAAGCATGATAAATATCAGTCGAGATCCAAAGGTGGAATTGACATCAAAGTAGGTTTGAAGTTGCAGAGTAAAGAAGGTTTTGACAAAAAGTTTGCATGGATTGACAATGAAGAGGCTGAGACAAGGGTGGATATCACAAAGTATGCTAAATTAAGCCCTGGTACAGAATGGGCAAACTTGGAAGAAGAAAAAAAAAGATATTGGGCTCGATTCTGATTATGATTCGGAACTTGAAAATGGGTTTAAGGTTACCAAGGGTTTTGATAGACCCGAGTATGATATATTGAGAAGCAATGATGATCTTGTTGTTAGAAGCAAGTAGTTGTTGTTGCCAGGTCAGATTGAGTATTCTATGCTAAGAGATGAAAATGCAGAGGACCCCTCAAATTCAGTTCTACAGTCTGTGGGGTTTCATCGAAATGGGCAACTGTTGTTCACCGTTGGGATTGATAAGAGGTTGAAGTTTTACCAAATTAATAGGAAAAAGAACCCCAAAATCCAGAGTGTTTATCGAGGATCTTCTGCGTCACAAGCCTTCATTTTTGAACGACGGATCAAAGGTCATTGCTATAGGATGCAGGAAGTTCTTTTATAGTTTTGATGTTAGGTTTGGAGATCGAGTAATTCCGGTCTCAGCAATCAATTCTCAGTAAAGCCAGAAGCTTAACGATGAGGTTTTGCAGATACTAGCAGAAGAAGGTGATGTTCGGGATGTCGAGAATGGAATTATGAAGTTATGACCATTATATTCCTTAATGACGAAAAATAATCATACCAAAGGCGAAAAGAAAAGGGTCACCAAGGTGGTGCTTCTTGACGACACGTCGACGGGAAAATCAATTCTTCATAATTCTCCTAATAATTATGAACCGCCACATCTGAAGGTCGTGGTCGGTCATTGCAACATCCTAATCACAGTTTACAGACCATATCACTCATTTTTCCGCATAGAAATCTAGGTACGGAATCTATTAAATGGCCTACCCTCAAACTTATACCAACATACCTAGGCCATCGGGCGAGAAATACTCTTTTGGGTGGTATACAACAAGCGATGCACAATCAAAAAACCGATCAATGTCAACAAAATGTTGAATTTTGTTTTTTCCATGGAATTCAAAGGTCTCAAAGATATGATATTCAACAAGGATTGGCATTCGATGAAGCCCGAGTTTCCATTGGCTACAGCCTGCACATTTCATAACACGTTAGATTACAGGTTCCAATCCAGGCTCCATTTGTTCAAGGAAGCGTACTACGTTATCGATAAAACAAATTGTTGGTCCATCAACGGATTTTTTTATCTCAACAGGGACGAGAGGAAGACTTCCTCAATCGTTTGGTTGCATTCATTGAGGAAGGGTGTTACCCTTGTGGAGGCTTTGTTTCATCAATACATGGGAAATTCTACCAAGAATAACAAGATGAAATGTATGTCTTGTCGGCAAGTAAAAAAACATGTGGCAGTAGAGTTGGTTGACGTTGGTAATTCACGGAAGCCAACTAATTTAAAGGAGATACCAAACATAGGTTCCGTTGAGTTGGAGCAGAACGCCTTAATTAAGACTAATAAAATTGAAGTTATTATGCATTGAAGTTTAAAGGGGTTTAATACTTAAGTGAAATGGTAAGATGTTCCGGTTCACAGGGTACTACCAAAGGACCGAACACCAAGAGCAACCACTTCACATAAACAGATCACAGATCAACACATCGATGTTTTGACGTGGTTTAAACCCTCTTGAGGGAAACACTCCACGACCCCGGCCAAATAGCTTCTACGGGACAATTTATTATACAAAGAAAGAAAGTTACAAATGAGCTTCTCATAATCAATCAACTAAACAATGACCCTCCATGCTCTTTAAATAGAGATCATGGACCAATCGGGTGTTAAGCCACGGATCAAGGTTAGGTTTGATCTAAGAGAAGTTGAGCCGTCGGATCACTCTATGTCGGGAACATATCGTGACCGTCGGATTAAGTATTTACAAATGCATACTAATGCATACTAAAGAAACACACTATCCCTAACGGATATATTACACAAGTTGATCTTAACTAACTCCTAAGTGTCTAAATATCCTAACATCCCCCCTTAAGAACAACTTGGGATAGGATTGAAGGATTTACAAAAGTGACTATTAGGAGAAGGAAGGAGGCATTAGAGCCTATCCCCCCTTAATGACAAGTTCCTGAACTCCTAACATAGATCGAAGTTTAGAAAACTTCGCTTCTGTAAGAGACTTGGTGAAGATGTCTGCAACTTGATCATCTGTAGGGCAAAAGAACACTTCAAGAACACGATCATGAACAAGATTTCTGATCAAGTGCATATGTAGCTCAATGTGTTTGCTGCGTTGATGTAGAACTGGATCTTTCGCAAGCTTGATGGCACTTTGATTGTCGCACCAAAGTGGAGTAGGCTGCTGCTGCTCGAATCCAAACTCTGAAAGGATCTGTCGAAGCCATAAAGCTTCCTGATTGGCATTAACTGCTGCTCGATATTCTGCCTCTGCTGAAGAAAGAGCAAGAGCTTGTTGTTTCTTACAAGCCCAAGTAATAGGTCCAGATCCCAGACTAAAAACATAACCTGCAGTAGACTTTCGATCATCAGGATCGCCGGCCCAATCTGAATCAGTGAAACCAACCAACAAAGGTTTCCCCCCTGTACTGTAATGAATCCCAAACTGAACTGTACCTCGAATATATCAAAGTATTCTTTTAGCTGCTTTCCAGTGACTTTCATGAGGTGTCTGCATATAACGGGCAACACGACCAAAGGCAAAGGAAAGGTCAGGACAAGAATGAGTCAAGTATAAGAGACTACCAACAAGCTGACGATATAAGGTGGCATCGACTTCAGGTGAAGTACAAGTGGCAGAAAGTTTGACTCCAGACTGGAAGGGAGAAGGGGCTGGTGTACAATCTTCCATGTGAAAGCGACGAAGAAGGTCACAAGCATACTTAGACTGAGAAAGAAAGATTCATTCTTTGGTTTGTAGGACTTGGAGACCAAGAAAATAATGCAAATGTCCTAAGTCTGACATTTCAAAATTTTGTTTAAGACTGGATTTCACATGGGTTATAAGCTTAGGGTCACTACCAGTAAGAATAAGGTCATCAACATATAGAACAAGTATGATGAGATCTGTCCTACTTTCTTGGTATAGACATTGGGGTCAGAATGGCATCTAGAAAAACCAGTGTCAAGGAGAAAGTTATCCATTTTGGCATACCAAGCTCTAGGAGCTTGCTTAAGGCCATATAAGGATTTCTTAAGGCGGCAGACAAGGCTAGAGTTATCTTGAACATATCCAGGAGGTTGTTCCATGTAAATTTCCTCCTGTAAATCACCATATAAGAAGGCAGACTTGACATCCATTTGATGGACTTCCCAGTTATGTAAGGCTGCAAGGGAAAGAACAAGGTGGATGGAGTTCATTTTTGCGACAGGAGCAAAGGTTTCATTGTAGTCAATCCCTTCAACTTGGGAAAAACCTTTGGCAACTAACCTTGCCTTAGGTCTTTCAACACTTCCATCTGATGCATACTTAGTTCTGTAGACCCATTTATATCTGACAAGTTTTCTTCCTTTTGGAAGAGGTACAAGATCCCAAGTATCATTCGCCATTAAGGAACGATATTCTCCATCCATGGCTGCATCCCAATCTGGATTCCCTGAAGCTTCTGCAAAAGTTTCTGGATCATGATTCTCGAAAACTTGAGCCAAAAAAGAAGAGGCTCGCTGAAACTGAGAACGTGTTCGACATTGATCTCTAGGATCACCGGCAAGATCACCAGCTGCTTCACATGTTGAACGGACCCATCGAGGAAGCACTTGTGCTGGTGCAACTGGAGGAACGTGAGCAGGCGGAGGTGGATGTTCATCCTCACTGTCATCATCAGAAACTGGAGTTGGAAACCTGTCAAGGAAGTTGGAAGAAGAAGAAGAAGGCACAAACGCCGAATCAAGCTCGCAGGCCAAAGATGGCACAATCGCCGAGTTAGGCTCGCAGGCCAAGAGATTTTCATCAAATTTAACATCTCTTCTAATGATTATATCATGAGAATGTGGTTGAACAAGTCTATAACCTTTTACATCTTCAGAATATCCAACAAATATGCACTTTTCACTTTTAGGCTGCAATGCTTTCTGTTTTTCATCCGGAATGTGAGCCCACGCTTCACTACCAAACACACGGAAGTGACTTACATCAGGTTTAGTTTTACTCCATGCTTCTTCCGGTGTTATACCTTGTAATGCTTTAGTGGGGGTGCGATTTACTATGTAATTTGCACAATTAATGACTTCAGCCCAAAATTGAAGACTTAGTCCCTTAGATTGGATCATACAATTAGCCATTTCTTTTAAAGTGTGGTTCTTCCGCTCAGCTATACCATTTTGTTGTGGTGTATATGGAACAGTGTGCTGTTGTTGGATGCCTTGTTCAGTGCAGAAAGTAGTGAACTTATTGTTAACATATTCTCCTCCATTGTCAGGTCTTAACTTAATAATTTGATGACCAGATTGTTTTTCCACAAGGGCCTTGTAGGCCAAGAACATGTTAAATACTTCGCTCTTAAGTTTTAGGAAATAAACCCAAGTGCATCTGGTGTAATCATCAATGAAAGTTAAGAAATATTTGAAACCAGAAAAGGAAGCAGATGGAAGAGGACCACACAAGTCACTATGTACAAGCTCCAAGGGAACCGAGGCATGCCAAGAGGCACGTTTGTCAAAACTGTCTCGATGATGTTTTCCGAGTACACAACCGGAGCAAACACCATCCCTGCAAGATACCATCGGAAGACCTGTCACCATATTTTATTTACATAGTTGTTGCAATGAGCGATAATTTAAGTGACCAAATCGCTCATGCCAAAGTTTGCTCAAGTTATCACTATGAGCAACAAAAACTGAAGGGAAAGGTGATGACCCAAAGTTGTTAAACTTGTACAACCTGGTAATATCATCAACAATTCCGATAGCAAGGACCTGTTGAGGATCTTTAAAACCCTTGATTACAACTTGGTGAGGTGTAAAGGTCACAGTTTTACCTTCACCAGAATGAGTGATCTGATAAACTGATAACAAATTGCAGGAAATTCTTGGATCACAAGTACATCACTAAAATGACCATTATCTACTGGAACTGTTCCAGCTCCTACAACACTTAGAGATCTATCATCACCAACAAATATTTGTTTGGTGTTACATTCATGCATAGTAGAAAAGATGGCTTGATCCTTAGCCATATGATAAAATGCTCCAGAATCAATGAGCCATTCATTTGAAGTAGAAGAAGAAAATGCATTATAAGAATAACCAGAAGCACAAAGTGCATGTCCATGAGAGGTAGATTCTGAAGGCGAATCTAGGCTGATGTGGTGCTTCTTCATTGCTGCTTCCAAGGCTGCCATCTTCTTGAAACACTTAGATTCATCATGATTATCTTTCCCGCAATAGTTGCAATGACGCTCAATCTTCTTGCCTTTTGGCTTAGATCCTTTGTCATTTTTTAAAGAAGGAGCTGACTGAGAGGGTTTTGGACCCTTGTTTGACTTATTATTGCAAAAATTTTGTTTCTTGGGAGGCTTGGACTTTTCTTTCTGTTGGGACAATAAGGCTTTCCCAGATGTATCTGCATTGTTGATTATTCCAAGATGAATGAGTTTATCTTGTTCTCTAATCAAGGAATCACAACAGGATTCAAGACTAGGCTCTTGATAGCTAGCTGCATTCAAGGATGCTTTCATGGAGTAAAATGTAGATACAAAAACAGAATATGCAGGTCCAAGTTTGGAAAGAATATGATAAATGCATTGTTTGTCTTCCCTCCCAATCTTACATTCTGCACATAAGAGTTTAAGAGTTTTGTACTTAGATAAATAATCTTGAATGCATGAAAAGTCACTTGGATTTAAAGAAATCAACTCATTTTCGAGTTGGTGACCTCGAATTTCATTGTGTTTACCAAACACAGATTCCAACTTGTCCCAAGCAGCATTAGGTTCATCAATTCCAGATATGTGGAATCGCAAATCAGTAGAGATTGACATCCCAATCAATCCACGAGCTTGATCACATCTATTTGCCCATTTTATTTTCTTATCATCGTCAGTGGGTTATTTTTCTTTCCCTGAGGTAATTCTGAAAAGTCCCCTACTTCGTAAAACATCCTCCATACGAGATTTCCATGAGAAATAGTTGGAACTGTTAAGTAGAATATCACAAGGGGCGGCCATATTTGTAAATTAATGGCTGTAAAAGCAGAAACCAATAGTCTGGATGTGAAGAGCTCTTAAAAATAGGCGGTTTAAAAAAAACGGCACTGAAAACTGACTCTGTATGATGAAGTTATGCTTGAACAAAGAAACTATTGAAGATGTCCCCAATAGTGACGTGGCAGCTAGAGAATGTCCAGCAAAAAAAAGAACCCCCCTCTTCCCAAGATGAACCTTTTGACAATCACTTTACAAGAAAGTTGCTTTAAGTGAACCACTTTTGTAAAATAAGTGATTTCACTTTTACAATGATATTACTTTTAAATAGTGCAACAATAAAAAAACTTAAGTGACTCACTTGTATTTTTATTTTTTATTATTTAATTGAAATGCACTTTTACAATAAAGTAACTTGAAAATAGAAATTGCATGCACTTTTTCTTTTAAAAGTAACTTCCTAAGACTTGAACTCAAGACCTACTAAGGAATAAAGCAACTTTGAACCAAGTGAGCTAGATTAAAAAGTATGTAAAATATGGAAATGAGGAAGGGGGCTTTTTTTCTTTTTTTTTTCTCTTCTTGCTCGGTTTGCGTGCTTGCCCTTTTTCCTGCAAAACACACCACAAATCGAAACAAAAAAACTTTTCCACACTTGTGGGGTTAGATCTTGTTAGCTTGCCCGAAAAGTCTACGTTTTCTCTCTGTTTCTGATTTGCCGAGATCGCGCAAGGTGCACGGCAAAGAGCATACGCAGCCGAAAAAAACCCTTTCCCTTTCTGTTTCTGATTTGCCGAGATCGCTCAAGGTGCACGGCAAAGAGCATACGCAGATGGGAAAGCAACAATCCGAACCCAAAAAAAATCTAACAGTAAAAAATGATAAAATATGAGATTTTTTTCTTTTAAAACAGAAAATAAAAAAATGCGTCACTGTAACATTATACCTTCAGATCTGATGAAATATGCGTTTCTGGAGCAACCGGGAACCGTTTTCGATCAAACGAAAACTATTTCCCAATGGAAACGACGCTCCGGACGCAATGGAACACCTCCCACAGCCCAGAAATGCACAGAAATACCAGAACTAGAAACCCTTTCGAGTTTCGGCAACAGCAGTTCAAGATCTAGATCACAACCGGAAGCGGCACTTCATAAAAGCTCTGATACCATGTTCCGGTTTATAGGGTACTACCAAAGGACCGAACACCAAGAGCAACCACTTCACATAAACAGATCACAGATCAACACACCGATGTTTTGACGTGGTTTAAACCCTCTTGAGGGAAACACTCCACAGCCCCGGCCAAATAGCTTCTACGGGACAATTTATTATGCAAAGAAAGAAAGTTACAAATGAGCTTCTCATAATCGATCAACTAAACAATGACCCTCCATGCTCTTTAAATAAAGATCATGGACCAATCGGGTGTTAAGCCACGGATCAAGGTTAGGTTTGATCTAAGAGAAGTTGAGCCGTCGGATCACTCTATGTCGGGAACATATCGTGACCGTCGGATTAACTATTTACAAATGCATACTAATGCATACTAAAGAAACACACTATCCCTAACGGATATATTACACAAGTTAATCTTAACTAACTCCTAAGTGTCTAAACATCCTAACATAAGATTATTATTGTTATAAATTGAAATTGTGTGGACGGAATAATAGTGGGATATGGATGACTTTGTATAAATAAATTGAAAAAAGAGTTAAACAAGCATAAAGGGAGGAAGGAGCCTTAACCTAAGTTTCTTAAGTAACGCTTGAGTTTAATGTTTAAAGATCACCTAAAATTTAAAAAGGAAGATGGTTAAGTTGTAAAGTCAATTTTAAAAGGGTATTAGAAAAAGATACCCAAGATACCAATTTCAAGGTTAAATATATATATATAGAGAGAGAGAGAGAGAGAATTGAAGTGTTTAGACATATTATAAAAAGGGGAAAGATAAAAGTGTTAACAATTATGAAGAATTCATGAAGTCCTATCAAGATAAGAAGTTAATAGAGAAGTTGAAGAGCAAGGCGGAGACAAGATTATAGCTTTGAGGACAAAGCTTCCATAAAGACAATGGCAATGTGATGAAGACAAAAATAGGGATTCCGGATTTATTATATAACTTAATTATCTTTAATATTAATGTTATAGTAATTAAGAGAAGGTGTTATCAAAAGACACCACCTTATGTGAATGGTCATCTTATAAGCCTATATAAGACTAGGCCAAATTCCTCCTTGTGCATCATTCGTATTTTTATTATCAAACATTATATACTTATATTTAGTCTTATGTTAATAAAGACTTAATACCAAAAGCTTCTACTTCATCATCAATATAAACCATTTGAGATGTTATTTTGTCCTCCCAAAGACATTGGAGGAGTCCATTCATTCATTGGACAAGTTTGTCCAACTTTGACCAAAGTTGACTTTTTCAACTTTTTGACTTGGTCAAATGAAGGTTTGACTTGGTTAATAGGACCAACCAACAGTATGCGGTCATATCACATCATCATTCATCATACTTGAGCCTTTTGAATCCAATTTGATCCTTTCAAAAGTGTTTTTCAGCTTATATGGACTAATAGGCTTTAACTAATGGATTTTCCTAAGCTTTCAATTAAAAAGCCTAAATCCTAGTTTAATAACTTGGAACAGCAAGAAAATGGATAATTCAGATCAGCTTTTGACATGGTATGGATTGGTATGAGTTAGTAAAGCATCATAGAACTCTTCCAAAGCAAATTCTATGTGATTTCATCATGAATTCATTGAGACAAAACTAATAAGTGTTTATTAATCAAAATTCCTAAGGTTTGATTTAAAACAATGTCTGAGTCAAATTTAAGTGGCAATAGGGAATGTAATTGAGCAAATGATGAATTCAATCTTCTTGAAAATGTTTCTAATGTCAAATCAACAATCATCTAGCAAAGATCCTATGTGTTTGGCCCCATCTAGCATGTATTCTCCAAGGGGGGCTCACTTCTCTCTTAGGGGGCATGCTTGGAAATTTCTAGTCAAACCTTTTGCATCCAAGTCACTAAAATCAGCAATTAGATCAGCAAGGGGGCATACTCAAGCATCCATCTCAACAATCCATATAATAATTTATCATTTTTTGATCTTACATGTGCCCCAAATGCGGCCCTCTCCAAGAGGGTGATTTTTCAAGCAAATAAAGTGAAATGTAATGTTTTAAATTTTTAATCTCAGCCATTGATGTAAAGGGTGAGGGTCAAATGAAGATCTCAGCCCTCCATCTCTTTAGCATTAGGGATTTTGGTCTTTCTTCATCTTTAAAAAGAGATTGAGCATCATTTTGTAGAGGAGTTTGCTACAACAATACACAGAATTATTCTGATTTTATGAAATTTGTTCATGGTGAGCTTTGTGTTGTGGTAGATGGATTTTGGCTCTTGCTTTTCTCTTGTGAATAAATGGTAGCAGATTCAATCTGAGGTAAAATAAAACAATTTGTTTATGTATGAATCAATGGTCTTCAAATTGCTCAAATCAACTTGAGGGTTTGGTGAGAAATTTGGCTGGAAAATTCACTACAAATCTTTGCCTATCTTTTCTTAGTTTTGTTTCTTGCCATTTATGCATCAAAATGTAATTTGTTTGTTTGTCTTTGTGGTAGGGTTTGGAATTTCTTTTATCAATTTCCATTCACTTACACTATTTTTTGGCATGCAGATTGGAAAATAATTTGGCATCTGTTATCAGCTATTTTGTACAATAGCTGAATTTCTTGTGAGCGACCAGTTTATTGAACATGATTCATGTTTATCATCAGTGTTCAGAAGTTCAGAAGTCATTTTCAGGGCAATTTTGCCCCATTTGTAATAACTGCATGTTCATACCCCCATGGGGAAAATGTAAAAAGTTGGTCTAAACAGGATCCTTTTATAAAAGACTCGGCTATCCCTAGGTTTAGCCATTTGGGGGATACTCTAGAGTGTTTTTTCCTTAGGAATTATGCGCTACTCATCAGTGCCGTATAATCCCTGAGTTTTTCACTCAAACCTCCAAAGCTGAAGTATTTCCCATGGTGGTCAAAACCTAAGGTGGTTATTAGAGTCGTGTGTCTAGGATTTTTTACGTGTTAGCCATCTCGATTGAGTCGTATGAACATGCACTAGGTCCCCTAGGAGTTTCGCTCCATTCTGGCAAAAATAATTTTTTCCATAAATTAGACCATTTTTTAATGGTTTAATTAAAAAAAATTAAATTGTGATAAAAACCTCATCCGGAGGCGGAATTGGGTGTGGGGAGGCTCGTCTTGACGCTCAAAGCATCCTCTTCACCTTGGCACCCTCATTCTTCAGTTTCCAAGCAGTTACATCACCCCAGGAGCAGTTTTCGCTAAAAATGCATCATTTTGGCATTTAATTGCCAGAAAATGACAAATTGCACCATGAGGACAAAAATCAAATAAGTCAAAAATCATTAAAAATTTGATTTGGAAAGTGGGGCATATGATTTATTTGAAGTATACGACCACCTTGGAGTATTAAAGCATGTGCTATTTTAAAACTTTGGATAAACGATTATGTGGTTTAAAGGCTGTGGCTCACGTGGGCATATTGCATGAGCTCACGGCTAAGGTTGGGCGAATGCTCCATATGGTGGGCAACCACTTGGAATATCAAGGCACATGTTAAAACAATCTACGAACTAAGTGAAGAAATGACATGAGCAGCTAACGCATGGCCCCTCCCTCACGTGGAAATTCTTCACGCGTGGCTCACGATTTGTGGATTGGTGGATGTATATTTAATGAATGGTGGGTGCATCCCTTAACTTGTGACAACATCAAGCTCTCCTTTCAAGAACTCGAGTCAACACATGCATTAAAACTCCAAGCATATCCCATGTGGCATTCATGCCTTTCCTCACAGGCTCACGCTTTCTTTCTTGAGCTCACGTCTATTCCACATGGGGATCACGTGATTGGCTTGGTGTACATTACGATGTTTGGTGGAGCTTCCAATGTTGGAATGGGGGGCGCCTTGCCAAGGTGGAGGCCACCTCCCCATTCACCATTACTACAGCTCGAGTTGTCCATTATGTTAAGCTCTCCAAGCTTGGATTGATTGAGATTCGAATTATGTCATGTGCCATTGGCTCTTTTCCATGCCAATTCGACTTAGGTGTTAGGTGTGTCTAGTTTGTTATATAATGAGGCTTTCTTTCCTCATTCCTCATGGAGATTTTGAGCATGAACACTCTGCCAAAATACTGTTGTAATATTTGTTTGAAACATTGAATAAAGTTGAGACTTTGGGGGTCCATGCTGGAGCATTTGAGGTGTTCTTCACACTATTGGTGATATCTCTTTCATCTTGTTTTTTGTTTATGCAAATTCAATATTAAATGTATGTTCTAGTTTTGTTTAGAAATACATTTTTCGGTCTTTGCATATTTCATAACAAGGTCTTTGCAAGGGTTTCCCAAGGTGGAGAAAGGCTTAGAGATTAAGTCATTCTTTGCTTAACAGTGGTTCTCGGCACCTAATCAATATCTCTTGCAGGTCTTCAAGGTTTTCTCCTCATTTCAAGAGAAGAAGCATTTTAAAGGAGACTCGTCTCTTCCTCCATCAACAATCTCTCATTTTCTTGGTTACTAGTTACATAAGATCCACCTTCATACTTTGTGGAAACCCCTTGTCCATCTTGATCCAGAAGTTGAATTTTTGTGTTCTAAGCCTAGATTAGTCACCCTGCTCTTCATCCATTCGTCCAACCATCCTCCTCAGCTTTCGTTTGGTCCCAGCTTTCCCTCTTTTTTCACTCCATTCGTCCCTCCTCCTTAAGCTCTCCTCACCCTTTCGTTTTTGTCTTCAAAACCTTCTCTTTACCCTCGTTTTTCCCTACCTTCTTGCATTCGTTTTTGGCCTTCTTCCATTTCATTCCAAGCCTGCCCTAGCCTTCTCCTACCTTCGTTTTAGCCTTCCTTCTCCCTCTCGTCCACTTTTAAAAAATGCCCTAAAAACACATTTAAAACACAAAAACAAATTGCTTGGGTTAGTGTTAGTTTCATTCTTAGTTTACTTTTACATTGCTAGTCTTAGTTAAATTTTTGCATTTTAAATCTCATATTAGAAGTTTAGATCTTCCCTTTGAAAAGTTTATTGAGCATATAGGGTAGTGAAATATTGCATGTAGCTTGCACTTGTTTGATTTTTTTTTCCTCATTCAAAAGATAGATATTTTTACACAAAAATATTTCAAATTTTTTATGTTTTAGATCTCATTCCTAGCATCTTTTAGGCACATGTTGTTTGCTGGTCCGTTTTACATTTGTGCACTTTTTTAAAGTAAAATCTCATGCACATAGCTTTTAAAGTCTTTTTTATAAATCCTAGATCTAAGTAGTTTCAAGTTCTCTTCGATTTTCACTAACATCTAATGGGTGTTTGTTGAGATTTCTTTTGAGCTTGTGTAGGTTGTTTTGAAAGAGAAGAGGTGTTTTGGGAGAAAAAGACTTAAGGAAGATCAAACCAAGAAGACAAACCATACGCACTATCCTTTGTAAAAGCCCTTAAGGGCTTCCATGTTTGATCTTCTTTTAAAATTTCAATTTCAAAGTCCTTGCAAGGGTTTCACTCCCAAAGGCATTTGTACTCTCTTAATAAAAAGCTAAGTGGAGGAGTCCTCCACTTTTTGGGTTTTCTTCCCCATTTGGGGAAGAGTGTTGTGCATGTTTAGTTTAGATCTCCTCTCTTCAAATTCATAGATTAGTCTCTATTTTTGTACTCATATTATACTCCATTTCCAAGTTTTGACTAGAGTAAGCAAACTTTGGGATTGCATCCCAAAGGCCACATAGCTTTGTGGTAGCTTCTCGTTCCCCATTAGCCTCCTTGCCGAAGTTCCAGCTAGCTGGAAAGTCTCAAGGACTAGTGTTTCTAGTGATCAACCTTGTTCGGAGGTAGATCCCACTTTTAGATTAGCATTTGTTTGGTAGAACACTAAGTTTGCTTTCAGTTTATTTCAAGCATCTTGTTAATCTTGCTATCATCTTTTATTTTCAGTCATTCAAAGCTTCATATTGGTTCTTCAAGTTACAACTGCTCCTACTTCATAAAAAGAACTAAAGTCTCTTGAACTTGGCCAAATCCAAGTCAAGAGTACTCTCTGTCGGAGAGCATTTAGTTATTGCATTTCCCTTGCATTAGGCATTTAGATTAATTAAATTCTCTTGAAATTTGGTCTTAAGACTAAGTCAAGAGCGCTCTCTATCGGAGAGTTGAATTGTGCTCTAATAATAAAATATTCCAACTCACATCCCTTCATAATTAATTTATCTTGGTCGATTATCCAACACCCGTATGCTCTGCCAACCTGAAAGGGTTGGGCTAGTACTCAGAAAGGTGTTGGATTTGCTAATCTCACAAGTGATAACCTAATAAAATTTTACCCCAACCAACGAACCGGCGTTGCCCCTTCGAAAAATACTGAGGTTGTTTCCTGAAACAGGTGGTGCCGAAATCCCGCTGTCAAACTCAAGGGTAGTCAAGCCAATTGAACACTTACGCTTTTTGCAATCTGGGTGGCTTCGACCTATCATCTAAGAGGTTACCAGTATTATTCCCGGACTTTTGATATCCTTGTTTTGAGCTTAATAATCAAGACCATTAAAACTTGTAATTTATCAAGATAATTTGCACAACGATCTCACGAACAGTACCTTTCAAGACCCACACATTCAGTATCACATCTTTATTTTTCTTTGACTCCATAAGGCATTGGTTATTTAAAATTCATATCTTGATCAGGACCATTTGTCCTTGTGGTTTTACTTTATCTTGTGGATGCTTTCTTTGAACTTCAAATCTTGAAACGTACTGTCTTTTTGATATCTTATTCAGCAACGGGGATTGCGTCTTATCTTGTTACCTTATTTATAATTTGGTCTCATCACAAAAACTCTTAAACAACACCCATCCGCATCATACTATACACTTAAAAACATTAAAACACATTGAGCCATAGTCAACTCTTTGTAGGGACTACCCCCCTTGGCTTCGTTAGGAGTTAGCCTAAATGGAGGAGCTGGGATTTAGGTGACAGTACCTAGCTCATTGCTTGCCCCCAAGGCCACACCTCTCCCCACTTCCAATGAGGGAGACAGCTTTCGAAAGATTTCCGCTGCCGGTGTGCAATCTGGCGGACAACAGGATCTAAAGGAGTGCCTCACTTGGATCAAACTTGGTTGAATGCTCAACAGCCTCACTAAGCTCAAGCTACCAGCTACTCTTCACTTGCTAAGAGGGGTGAATTGACTCTCCATCCCAACTACAAGGCATCGGTCAGAATTCTAGTGTACTCGTTCTCCATTCATAAATCCTTCTTTTTTTTGTTGTTTTTAGCACTAGAAACAAAATTATCACTTTTTGGTTGTATTTAGTATGCACCCTAGTTATCATATTCAAATCCGAAATGAATTTTATCTTGAAACCCTCGGGAAAAGACACTAGATATTTGGTATTCATAGCATTTCAACTTAGTAGGTGTTTATTTGAGTTTAGTGCAATCATATGCTTGCTGTAATGCAAATTTTAAATCTGATCTGTTAAAAATCAGCAAGCTAAATGCATGTTGAGCCACTAGAAATTTGCTTCAGCACCTATTTTCACACAGATTGCGGATCTACACCCTAAACTCATTAATATCAAAAATATGAACATAAACAAGCGTTGGAAATAATAAGCACTTAACATCTAAGAACCTTTTAGTG
The DNA here is from genome assembly GCA_027924585.1 of Larix kaempferi. Taxonomy (NCBI): domain Eukaryota; kingdom Viridiplantae; phylum Streptophyta; class Pinopsida; order Pinales; family Pinaceae; genus Larix; species Larix kaempferi. The sequence continues at coordinate 30,176,367 of BSBM01000510.1, forward strand.
GCATATGCTTAAACTCCTAGGAAGATACTTAACTCAGTTGTCCAAAAATACTATTCGTTGCCATTGAAATCTTACGACAGCCATTTACTTTTACTATCTAGCCATTTCTTAAGCCACTAATTCAATCAAGAGTAGCTTGCCAATTATTTCAAGGTCGTCATAGTTACTCTTCTTTGCTCAAGGGGCCATTTTCATACCATTAACCTCAAACCCCTTAGCATTCCCCAATAGGGTGTCATTTTTACCCATTTGTTAAATCTTCAAGGCACCTTGTCTCATAGAAATCGGTGTTGTGAGTACTACAGCAAAGCTGGTTCTCACTGGTAAGTACCCGGAAAAGCTTGACCAGGGCCACCTCCCGTGGTAGGTAACTTAGTCCAGGTCTACTTTGGTGGATCTGGGAAACCTAAAGAGAGAGGATCTTATCCGTGTGGCACTTAGGGTCTTATCCTGAGGTTCCACCAGGTTAGCGGCCGATTAGTCCTTGCAATCTCAAGGATGCTAAGTTGTGTGACAACAGACATTTTCATAAGCTTTGGAACTCTTGTTAATTCATACATTTAAATTTTTAATTAATACATTCTTGGGGAATTAATAATTAATCATTTTCTTTATGTTTCTTGCTTCACATCCATATCCATTGGAAGCAATCTTGAATATAGTGTTGATACATTATACATTCTTTAGTGGAATCATTGGTTGGACTTGAGCACATATTGTTATTGTTATATCTTTTATAGTGTTTAAAATTCTTTAGTTAAGTGCAAATTACTTCACTAGTTACATTATTACATTGTACTTAGTTAGTCTAGATAACTCTAATTGATAAATATTCCAATCTAGACATTAATACAAATAAATCATCAATTCATTTGGGTTACCCCCCTGGGCTTTGGATTAAAGAGTCAAAGCTTGAAGTGAGAGATTGTGTGTGTTGAGGTGACAATGACACCCAACTTTTGTTGCCATCTAGGTTGTGCTAGGAGGTTGAGACTTTTCCCACTCACGTACAAGTTGGGCATTAACACTGCACAATCACCGAAAGGAGAAAAGACAAAGTACAAAAGTGTAAAGCATAAATAGATAAATGCATTTATAATACATGTTCACTAGACTAGGTATTATCACCTCAACTGCAGTAAACAGCTATCTTGTGTTTGATTATACTTAGAGATGATATGTTTGCTGAGATCTTCCCTCATACTAGTGGCTAACAAAATAGGCATGCAACCTCTTGTATATTTGTAATAGGACCATATCATACCCTATCATTCAAACTTATATGTATTTAAAAAATGAAATTAGTTTATTAGTAGCTAAATTAACAGCATTAACTTCCTCTTAGAATTATTATTGAAAAAGGTAACCTTGCTGAATAACCAATACCTTCATTTTATTCTTAATATTTTGAACATTGGGTTGTTGCCCATCCTCTGCCATATCAACTGAAGCCATTGAAGAGAGAGCAAGTTGCCCAACATAATCTTCAAAATAATCACTACCAAAGAGCATGCCAAAGACTGCAGCAGGATCCAACATTGATTCTCTGAAATAGAAAACCACAAGAAAATGCACAAGCTATAAGAAAAGATGCCACAATTTAAAATGCTCATAAGCATATAGAAATCTCTAAATACTGTTCTCCCGAATAACCTGAATCTAATAGATAGAATATTAAGACAGTTTCTTTAGAATTCATAGATTTCAGATTTGCATCTTATTCTTCCAGAAAATACAAGCCACGTGATATAGGAGATTGGATTTTGAGTGTGGATCTCTCCAAAATCAAAAAACATGGTGTCTGACTGAAGTCCTTGTATAAAAGAACAAAGAAAATTCATTCCACAACTACTGCAAGCTTAGGGTTAGGCATGCCAAAAACCTTTAATAGATAGTTTCAGAGGGTCAAACTAGACGAATAAGCATATAGTGCAGCATACTTGAGGCTGGACTATTTTGATGTGTTTCAAAACCAAATTGAGTTTATTCACATCTGCTATCATTGTTGTGAAGTATTTGAAAAACATCAAAGCCTTGCAAGGATTAAATGCTCCCAAAATTCACACAATGCAGGTACAGACTACCAGTACAACATATAGATAAGATTTTAGAAAATAAATATATATTATTACAAATACGAGATTTCAAATTCCATAACTAGCAAATGTTAGATTGTAGTTTCACATAAAAACAATTGAATGCCAGTCAAGAAGGAGTCTTTAATCATATAATGCAGGTACAAACTACCAGTCACATATAGGTAAGATTTTAGAAAATAAATATCTATTATTGCAAATACGAGATTCCAAATTTCTTAACTAGCAAATGTTAGATTATAGTTTCACACTGAAAACAAATGAATGCCAGCAGAGGAGGATGCCTCTGTCCATTCAGCCAGAACTGATGCTCAGAATGCCCTGAATTTCTAGCAAAGCTTAAAGACAATTACCAGGGATGTTTTCTACTTCTTGCCTATCTTACTGCTTGTCCACTGACCAAAACACATGGTTAAGTGAGGGGTTATCATCTTTTGCACTTTCTAAAGGATATATTTTATTAATGTACATCATACGGCAACATTGTTATATATCATGCCTATGATTTTATATCTCAATATTGACGTCAGTGCATATACCATATAAATGATAGCCCTACCCTTAAGAATTTACAATAGAGTAGAATAAGAGAAAGACCTTTTTTTCTCTACAATCCTGCAGAGATATACAAAGATTATCCTGACCTCCATGAAGACAGACAGAGATTTAGGAAAGATAAAGAGAATCTGCTCAAATTGCAGATCAAAGAAAAGCAAAGCTCTTTGAAAAAGCTAGTCAGACAAATAGAAGAGCTAAAAAGAATGCTAGAGGTAACAACAAGAGAGCAAGATCAGTCTTCAGAAGAAGAGATGTGCAAAGTATATGAAGAGGCTCTTAAAAGTCCAAAATTTGTCAAAGCAAGAAGCATACCTCATATCGTGAAGAAGAAAGCTCAGCAGAAGAAGAAGAAGGACATACTCTGTTTCCTGATCCAAATCCAGAGCCTTCTTTAGGATGATTCACTGGTCCTAAATTGTATATTTGGCTTTGTCCTCCTGAATTCAAGCAATACCAGCTAGACTGTATGATAGATTCTGGTTGTCAGATGAATTTGTCTAAACGTGGCGCTATACCATCATTCTACTGGGAAAAGACTTCAGATCATGGTGTAGCAATTGAAGGAACTCCTGTACAGCTGCTTGGAAGAGTTCCAAACTTCCCAATAAAAATTGAAGGTTTGCAAGAAGTTTTGTCTTTGAATAGATTGGATAATATAAAAGTTGACTGTATTTTAGGATCAGAGTTTTTAACCAAACTCAGTCCAGTTACATTTGATACTAATAAAATGTTGTTTAAATGTACAATAAATGGTAGATTAGTGTATTGTCCTATGTCTTTTTAAGCTAAACCCAAATGTCAAACCTCTGTAGAGAAACCCAGTCCTACCCCTAGTATTGCAGAATTGTTCAAAATGGAAAGGTGTATAACTTATGCAAAAATGCACAAGGACTCTGCCTTATCCCAGATTTCAGAAAAGCTTGAAAAAGATTGCACCTCGGAAAGTCCTAATGCCTTTTGGACCCGAAAAAAATATTTTATCTCTCTACCATAGGATCCTTTTGTTAAGCCTAGATCCCAACGAGCCTCTGCATCCTTAATGTCTCCTTCAAAGAAAGAGTTTTCTGAAAAAGAGATCAAAGATCTGCAAGAAAAGGGTCTGATAGAGCCGTCCAAAAGCCCTTGGGCTTGTCGTGCATTCATAGTAAATAAGCATTCAGAAATCAAGAGAGGAAATCCCAGATTTCAGTATGTTTGATCTAAAATCTGGTTTTTACCATATTGGGATTGAAGCTAAAGATCGCTTCAAAACTGCTTTTGTTGTCCCTCATGCTCAATATCAATGGAAAGTTCTTCCATTTGGAATAAATAATGCTACTTATGAATTCTAGAAGTGAATGGAAGACATTTTTAGGGAAAAGAAATGGGCACTTGTATATATTGACGATATTTGATTTGCTCTAAGAATTTGCAGGAACATTTGAAGCATCTGCAAGAATTCTACCAGCTGGTGTATAAGCATGGCTTAGTTCTTTCCAAAAGCAAGATGGAGATTGGAAAGATAGAGATTGAGTTTCTTGGTCTAAGGATTAATAAAGGCCATGTAATCCTCCAAGAACATGTTCTAAAAGTTTTTAATCATTTCCTAGATCAGATCTTGGAGAAAGTCCACTTGCAGTGTGTTACCGAGCAAATTAGTAGGGCTAATTCCCAGTAAGCACAAATAAGAATAGTGACCCAATGTCACCTCGGTCACCGTTCTAACTTCTTCGGAAGCCGAAACCTGTGTTACCGGATCCGCCACCCCAGTGCGTAGGATCCACGGATCCCCGGATCCGATACGTATCAGGATCGGATCCACCTAGGATCCGTCATGGAAACAGATCCCCTGCAGAAGGAACCATATCTTGGTCCTATGAAACGGATCTTGTGAAAAATCAAAGAATTCCTGGAATTTTCAAACGGATCCTGAAACTTCCAGTGCTTCTATGACCCATTGATTCCCCCCAAAAATTGTTTTTTAATGAAAAACTTAAAAAACCCTAAACAACTAATGGCTAAAACTGTAAAATCCATTCCTACTCAAGGTCTGAGACTTTGATCTATCCTTAATGTCAAGATCTGCTCTTGAACTCTGATATATCAATATCAAGTTTTGCTCTCAATGTTTTTATTTGATTTATCTTTATGGTCAAGGTCTGATGTCAAGGGTTGATCTACCTTTATGTGCTGTTGTTGATCACTTCACCTACACTATTACGTAGTCTTGCCATAGCCTTCAAGAAAACCACTTTATTCCCTGTTGATCACATGTGGATGTCGCTCACAAAAACACTATTATGATCTGCTTCAAGTTTATGCAGAAATGGTTTTTAAAATTATCAATATCAATCATGGTTACAACTCATCAAATTATCAGTTATGGTACATGAACTCTCTTTTTTGGCAATAAATTATAGGTCTACTCTTGAGTTTCATGAATAGTATTGATTCTTCACTCTATATTTTTATTTATTATATAAATATTTTTTTATTTTTTTGTACTTGTCGTTTCCCCGCCGTATCTGGATCCTGGGTTTTAAAAAATCTGGCGAATCCGAATCCGAATCCGAATCCGTATCCATATCCTGGTAACTTCGGCCGAAACCTCCAAGGAGAAGTATCCTTATGCAATCCTGCAGGAACACTGAGACAACCACAAACTATATTTCTATGCAATCGTTATGATTAGACCAGTGCCTAGATAGAGTCAATGTATTCAACTTCAATCAATGAACCAATGAAATGTATATCAAAATAATCAATATTGGATCAAAAGACTATATTGCCAATAAACCCAACCATTAATATCTAGAGAACGAAGCACTAATTAAGTCAAAGAAGTTATGCTTCCCCATAGAGGCAGCATTTGCTTTATCCCTTCTAGCATTCTCTTGAGCAGCTTTTAAGTCTTCAGGGTCTTTGTCTTTGAGATGGTAGCCTAGGTAACCTTCAAATGAATTGAGGTAATGAATCAACACAGCTTGCTCTTTAGGCCTAATGTCATCAAGAATGTTGGCCACTGTCTTGTCAAAACGGATGTTAAATTCATGGATGGATTTGTTTTCTTTCTTCTTAACTTCGAAGAGTTGGTTCAAAAGAAAATGCCCATCCAACTTGACTGACCACTCATACTTAAGTTTTTCAGTGAAGTCATCATATCCTGTGACCGATGATGCAGGAAAACGGTCAAACCATTTACGTGCATCACCTTCCAAGGATGCAAAAAGACCCCTCGTAAAAACATCTTCTTCTTCTGCCCCATAAGCCTCCATGTGTGCCCAGATATTTTCAATGTGATCCTCAATGGAGGTCGCAAAATTCCCATTGAACTTAGGGATCTTTTCAAAATACTTGTCTGGCATATCATGGTGTGAACCAGGGATTTGGGAAAAGTCCAAAGGTGAAGACTTGGCCTTGTTTCCAAATCTACGAATGATAGGTGGATTGGTTTGAGAATTGTTTCCAGGAGGAGTTTGAGTTGTTCCAGCCATTGGATTAGCCGAACTTAAATTGCAATTAGGAGATGAAGGAGGAACAGAATTGGTTGAAGGGGATCCCAAGAAACGATTTGGAGAATCGGAATTAACGATTTTCCAAAATAAATTAGATGATTGGGCTTTGGGATCTCTTCTATGATAAACAAGTGGGGTTCCTTCTGATTGATTTAGATTAGCCCTACTTCTGAGATCGTAAGGATGTCTATGAGGTCGTTCCTCAGCGGAGTCACAATTAGGAGTCGCCAGGTAGACTTAGGGTCTTTTGTACTGAAACATATGTCGTGAATAAGCAAGGAGATAAGAGTGAAAATGGATGGTTATGAAAGATTTAGGAAAACAAATAATAACCATCTAGTTTACAAGACCGGATGCGATAAGATATAAGTTACGCATGGATACTTGCAGACACTTGAGGTAAGCCTCTACCTCCCCGGCAATGACGCTAAAAATGTTATCACACAACATGTAGTTGCCTCTAAAGGTATCCTATCCAGGACGGTAGAGGTGTAGACAACTAAAGAGGTGACCCAAGAGATGCCCCGATTCCCAATGCAAGATGGGTGTCACATTAACCGAGGCACTCTTCACTTTAGATCAAGCCTAAGCAAGAGTAAGGGGGAGACCCTAGCTTAGCCAATGAAGTCTAGCGAATCAAATCAAGACCTCCTAGGGATATGTGATGATGACAAAGGGAGATCAAGATTAGATCGAGATCTAGGATGGATAGGTGGGCCCAATGAGTTAGGGCTTGGTTGAAGAGGCTTAAGGCAAGATAAATATTCAACCAATGAGAGATGAAGGCCACCTATGGGGTTAAGATAATAGATCTAGTGCCCAAATAATAGATCCAAGTGGGGTCCACCCTTAAAATAAGGAAATTGGTCCAAATGGGGCCCACAAGGCGAAAATCAAAGAAGGGAGGCACTAGGGGGGTTGCAAATAAGTGGATCGAATGGATCAATGAAGAATTAGTAATACCCACGTGTGGGATCTAGCAAAAGATCATCTACCCAAGGAGTGCAACTTGCCTCAAGGAGGACTAGTGCCTTAGATGAAGGGGTAAATGGAGTCGGATGTCCACCAAATTATAGATCGGGAATGTTGTGACTAATGTAGAGGTGGGTTTTAATTATTAAGCCCAAAAAGTTGTTAGATCTCCATAGATATGAAAAATAAAAAAAAATACAAGGGTTTTGAAGTTTAGGGTTTTGAGATCTAGAAATAATGGATAAGCCAAGGAGGAAAAACACTAACCTTTAGAGCATACCTGGATAATGAGATGAATGTCGATTGTGATGAGGATTACTTTCCCAAAGATCAAATGGAAGATTTTGAATCCCTCTTGCCAAAACGATTTGTCCAAGCCCACACATGTCCCCCTTTGTACCTGTCAAAACCAAGGAAACAAAGCTCAATCAGTCAAACAAGACAAGGGTAGATACAAGCTCGAAATAGATGACAAAGAATGATTGGTACAAAGAAAAAACCACTCCCTGTTTGATCCACGATTTGAAAGAAAGTTGCAGGGCAAGCCTCCCCACCATTGCGCATTTCTCCCAAGACGTCTTCGTCACCTGTAAATCAAAAATATGACAAAAGATGCAAGATAGATACAAGATATCCTCCAATGCAATGGAAAAAGCATTTACAATAATCACAACCAAACATCCACTTCAAGATCCAAGCATTACTCCAAAAAATAGAATTTTATTCCAATAACCAAGAGCCAAAAATCTATAGATGCCTTTACAATAGGGGGGTCTCTTCCTTAAATAGGAGGAGAGAGACCAAAACCCTAACAACTTTATGAATGAGTGGTTGAGATCAAATGATACAACAATATAATCAATGGCTAAGATGAGCCAATACAATATAAGACATGGATCACTCACTAAAGGGATGACGTCATGGATAAAAAGACCCTAGGGGGGATGACGTCATGACTAAGGGAGGCTAATACATGTGTGTGCCACATAAGATGGCTAGGACAAGTGACTAGGAGCACATGGTGGGGCTAGGAGGTATTATTCCCCTTCACTAGCATCACCCCATGGCACAATAATATAACATGAGACTCAATGACATGTCCAAATACACAAATGATCAAATCCTGTCCCCCCAAATCTTAGAGAAAAATACATCAAAAGACATCCTGCTGACTGTGTGGACCCAACTGACTACTGCAAACTGATCTGGAAGGAGTGGGATACCATAGATGACCTCAAAGCAGACCTCATGCCAAAACCTTGCCTCAATTGCCCAAATTGAATTCCTTTATGACCTTTTTATTCCATTTTGTATCCTCCTGAATAACCTTGAAACTTCCCATACCTGACTTTTGGTGCCTGCACTGTCAATCTGACTGTGCCATCATGTTCGGAAGGGAGGTAATATGGTAATAACAAGTGGTTGGACCACCCCCTTCCCCTGTAGTGCCCTAGGCAACGACTGACCTCCACTGATCAAGCTGGACAGGCCACATCAACATGGCCAGACTGGTCAACAAGTGGAAAACTGCTCATAACCTTCCTAGGAGTGCCTGAAACCGAAAGATAAGTGTCTCAATGAATACAGAAGGCTCAAATCCACTAGAGATGAGTACCCATACACCTCCTGATAACCTGTAAGATCATCCGTAGGGTCCACCATACCCGCACAATGTAAAAATATGATGATCTGGAAATAATAATATACATGAAAAACTGCATCAATCATCATCTAAAGCCTATGCCCATCATATGGAATCATCATAAGGTTTATAAAGGACCATATATCATCATCATACAACATAAGTGGTCCATCTCATCACGGATCCCAAGGTTGACCTTGGTCAAAATAGGTTTGACCAGTCAAACTGATAAAAAATGACCCTGGCTAAAGAAGCCAAGCTGTTGCAAGTGCAAATAGTTAAGACATGCTCTCTAGATCATTTTCATAGCTAGACTCTAAAGTATTAAGCATCATTTCATTGGCAGTTGATAAATAATAATGGTTTGTTAAATAATTTACTTTCAAGAAGAATCTCAAGAATATACTTGTTTGTAAACATGATCAAATTGCTAGCAAAGGGTGAAGGCTAAAGACACAAGGCTAGGCTGAAAGGGATGACTTGACTGACTTGACACCGTGATACTTTGGATGAAGGACATGGTGTCACACACTTAAGCATGTGTTGGACAAGGAGTACACAAGGAATGGCGGTGTCCCACAAATGGATAAGTTGTTCAGAGAAGTGCTTATTCAACCTTGAAAAAAATTGTCTACTACTAGAACCGCCGTGACCTAGGTGCCCGGCTAACCGTAACTTGAGGTTCTAGGGGACACTTAGAATTAGCTGTCCCTTGCTCCATATCACATCATAACCCGCAGGCTCAATGAGGAAAGTTTCACATAAGGTCAGCAATCTTTAGATTTAGCATACATTTAGCCACTGCTTTTTAGGACCTTTCATTTCATTGCATTTCATGGCGCCATCAATCTTTAGATTTAGCATACATTTATCCATTGCATTTTAGGCCTAATATGACCCCTCTAGGCCTAATATGACCCCTCTAGATTTCACATGCGCTAATAAGCACAATTAATCGTAGCTTACAACCGGGGTGCATTTACATTTCATAGTATTTGAATTTCACTTCAATTTCACAGCCCCTTTCATTGGGTTGTACAAAATATAACAATAGTTTCCATATGTAGTACAATTTTGCTTCAAGTTTTAGCCAACACAATTCAAGCAACTAGGGGGACTTCCGCAATCTAAACCACACATCGGGGCAACCGACTAGAGTGATAAAGGCATAAAATCCAACTCACCAAGGGCAAGTTTTGTTGCCAACTCAAAGCCGAGACACAAAATAAACATGGATGCACGTCCAACACAGAAGCAAAAGCGAGGAGATCCTCAATATCACAAGTCAAGGTGTAAGTCAAGGAGAAAACCAATAAATGGGGAAAGGACAACTGGATGGATGGAGACAAGTGAAAATGGTGCCTAACCTAGAAGGTCAGAAAGATACTAAATGATCATGTTCACATTCATATGAAGGTAAAGACCAACAAGTATAAAACAAGAGTTTCCAAATGTCAGTAATACAATCAATATATATATATATATATATATATATATATATATATATATATATAATCCATAACAACCAATTTCATTTTAACATCAATATACTGCCAAATCATAATTGCCATATACCAAGTCAGTGCTATCAAAATGACCTAAACAGCAAGGTAATAACATCAATGCACATCACATATATATTGGGTCATCAATCAACATTTGTAATCTGAACCAACTATAACCACTGAGAACATTGTATCTGAAACACTGAAGAACTGCACTGCAATTGTATGGAACAAAAGGTCATATCGGTCATCAAATCTGAGGTCTCAAGGCTCAGCCTTGGCATAAGGTCTACTAACTGTCTGATATATAAGATGCTCTGATGTGTGAGTGATCACAAATAATGCTGCTCATCATAGCTGATCTCATTGAATAAGTGTAAAGGCAAAGCTCAAAAATGGGCAGATATCTGCTCTGACAACATGGTAGCCCAGCTACTATGTATGTGATAACAGGCGCACCGAGCAGCAGCATAGATTTTCTGCTGCATTAACCAGGTGTGCTGATCCGGAAGCAACAGGGATCAATGCGCTCAAAAAAAAAGACAACATATGGAGGTTGAGCCTCCCCACTATCAATTCGCAACACAAAAGCACAATAGATTTCTCATGTAAGAGGAATGATGTTCCACGAGGTCACGGTTCACAAGATTAGAATTAAACTTTTCACAAGAAATTTGCAATCAATTTGGTTTACCTCCACGAGCTGTCACATTCATCCAACGAACACTTCGCAGCTTCTCAAAATATGGCTACAAAACTCAAACAACATCAAAGTATCACGCAGCCTCTCGGGCTCACCTTACTCGTAGCAGCAAAGTTGTTTGCAATTCAATACAATCTCCCACAAGAACGCAACAGTTCACTTGTAAGAGAGTAAGACCCACTTCATTAAGACAAACCTCTTCTTTGACATTCCACGTAGCAATTTTAGGGCATAAATTAGGGTTTATGTACCCAACGGTCACACAAACAAATTGCAGCAAAACGTTTACCTCCACGCAGTCTACGGGCTCTTGTTCTGGTCACATTCGTTACACGCAGGTCGCAGCATCTTCAATGATATCGTGAGTTTGGAAGATCGTGGTTCGTTTTGCAACTTCTCCAAGCATCGAGCAGTCTTCAAGCTTCAGATAAAATGTGAAGCAACTCTTATGTGAGGTCGCAACTCTACATAAATTAGGGTTTCTCCAGCTCCAAGAGAGAAGGAAAAACGTTGAGAGTGGTCCATGCATTAACCAAATATTGAATCAGCTCCAGGGTTCTAAGGAAGATAGCTCACTCAGTTGAGATCGCGGGCAGCACAAATCAATCTCCAAACTCTTGTTGTAGTCAATGTTCAGCTCCAATGGCAGTAGTCATGCGTTCAACAGTTCCGCGCTAAGTTGCACGAAACGGGGAAACGGGGACGCATAGGAAACGTGACCCTCCAAAATTTAGGAAACGGGGAAACGCGATATATATATATATATATATATATATATATATATTTATAATTATTTACAGATTATATACAGAAACCGAGTTGTCGTTGCTCCAAAAAACGAAGAAACACTGCTGTGACGCTCTCTCTGCTCCAATCGCTCACACCACTTGCTTGCTGCTCCAATCTGCTAACAACCTAACACTCACAAAAAATGCTAAATCAATTAAAAAAAAAAAAATATAAATAATTAATAAACCATTCACGAATTTAAAACTATGTAATAAGTATTAAAAAAGACTATGAAATAACGATTAAATAAAAACTATGTAATAACTAATACTATTAACTATTAAAAAAAACTATGTAATAAGTTAATAACTATTAAAACGATTATAACATTTGACATAACGATTAACGATTATAACTATTAAAACTATGTAATAACTATTATAACGATTATAAAAAATTTAAAAACTATGTAATAAGTTATTTAACATTTGATAATATTAAAAAAAATAAAAAAAAATATACTAACCTCAGCTTACGGCTCGAGCAGCAACAGGTTAGGGCTCGCGTCCTCGCATCCTCCTCGCGTCCTCGCGTCCTCCGAGCAGCAGCACTCACAGTCGCTTACGGCGGCAGGCTCACAGTCACAGTCGCGCTAAGGCCGCCGGCTCACACTCGGAGCAGTAGCTTATGGCTCACACTCACAGTCGTTGCAGAAATCTCACTAACAAACAGTCATGTTGAGGCCGCCGACAGCTAAACGATCGCTGAGTATTATTTCGTGTGATAGAGGGATGCGTATTCATAAGGTTTGGAGGACAGGAAGCTTCTCGAATTAGCAGAACCCCTAACTGGATCTCACACATTCATTAAAAAATCAAAATTCTAGCTTAACCTAGCGTTGACGGGCTGACCAAACCGGAAACGTGGCAAAATTTTAAAAATCGAGATTGAAACGGGTTTCCGATTGGATGAAACTGGTTTCCGATTGTGAAACGGGTTTCGAAATTTTTGAAACGGGTTTCACTGACGTTCCGTACGCGTTTCAGAGTTTCCGTACGGAAACGGGCAGGGGACGGGGGGAGGTAGCCCGTTTCCTGCAACTTAGGTTCCGCGATATCCAAGAATAAACGTAGCACTAAATGTGAAGGAGAGAGAGATCACTTCACACGCAGCCTTGCAACAGCTTTTAACGCAATAACACAGCATAGCAGTCATGATCCAACCTTACGGGCGTCTCTCACCCAACATGAGTGAATATACTCGTAGCAAAGGATTAACACGATGGAGGCAGAAAGGATTAACACGATGGAGGCAGAAGGGACATCAAACTGGTCACTATGGAGACAGAAAGAATTAACACGATGGAAGAAAAGTGTTAACTCCAGGCAGAGCGGGATGTACATGCAAAATGAGTAGTCTGGCACGCAGGATTAGGGTTTCACAACAATAATGGAGAAGAATCTTGCAGAAGGCAGGCCTGAGAACCTAAGGAAGGGTGCAGGCATAGAATGGCTAGTCTGATAGACTATGCAGGGCAGAACGTTACACACCAAGCAGGAGTTATGGCAGCAACTAGCTCTGATACCACTTGACAGGTATAACTCCCGGAGTCACTATTTCATTCATCAAAGTCTTTATTTATACATTAGCTAGGTGTCTCTTGGGCTTCGGATTCCAAGAGATCCATTGGAGTCTCCAAGACTCCTCATATTCCACTTATTGTAATTGTCTACATATTTACATTATTTACAATATAATTGAAATCATAATCCCAAAGGATTAGATTTCCAACAATTGGGACTAGCCTTCTTTAGAATTCTGGAAATTTTGGTTTAATATTCTCTATCCCAAGTCATTTTGAACAGCAAAGTATTTTCATGATGGCACAATGCTCATATCTTGTTAAGCAAATCACATGCTAAATTCAGGATGATCTTTGATATATGCTTCATTTTTACAAACTTTATCTTACATAGTCTCTTAAATTGTATTTCTGAAATCTTTATATAGTGCTAAGTCCAATTGATTTATCTAGCACATTGCTCTTGATAATGTACATGGATCATGGATACTTAAGGCAATTCACACAATAAGTTAATTTCAAGTTTGCGCTAATTAAATCACTTAAATTCTACGACATTTGTTGAAGTGATTTTAGTCACTCAACAAGTTCGGCATTCATTAAATTTGAATGACACCTTTTTGCAGAGATTTTCTCTCCAATAGGGCCTCATTCAAGGATACTCCTGACAAACTAATTAAGTGCTAAATAAATATAAATTGCCTGGATTTTCACTCATGGATGTATATTAGTAAATGACCACTGATGAAACACTTTTAAATTTCTAAGCCTTGTGGTTTCTTCCTTTCCCATGAGTTATTTTCTTAAAATGTCCATGGTTTATTTTTAATCTCATGCATGAGCAAATCTGTATTTGAAGTGTTTGATATATTGTTTATTTCATATCCTAATGGTCAAAACACTTATGTAGGGAATCTATATTAAATCACAATTTACATAATCAAACAAGTTAAAACCTTTCCCCCTAAGCTCTCTTAAACCTCAAATCCAACTACTCATAGGGAAGCCTCCCCTGGCCTTGAGAGCTGCCCTAAAAAGTGGAAAGACAAATACTTAAGTGACAATGGTATTTCTCTTTCCAAGTTGCCTTCTCTAGCACTAGTGAATTAGGACTGCGAATCAAGTTTGCATAGGCTAGGGTACAAGCTAGGGTTAGAGGTTGGAGGTGTGTCCCAAAGAGCCACCCACCCTTGGTGAAATTTTGTAAGAAGCTTGAATAGTTTTGCGGTAGGAACATCTCTTGCTTTGCAGAGGTTCCAATCAAAACATTACAAACAAGGCCCAAGGAGAAATCACCCCGAGACTCCATATGCCCTGGGGATTGGCACTAGTCTCCAAAACCCTCCCATCACTTATACTACAAAAGAAGAGCTCAAGTTTTGCTAAGGCTAACTCTTTGAAATCACCTTGTGCCCTTACTGCCATAGCCTAGCAATCCTATCTAGGGAAGCACCCCTCGAGTTGGAGAAGAGCCAACCGAAAGTGCAGAGAGGTGGTTATCGAGATGATAGTGGGTAACACGTCTAGGTTGCAGTTGGGCTAACTGTGTTATTTGGGGATTTAACTATACTTGCTAGTTCATGTTGTAATAGGCGATAATAGGTACCATCCTCAAAATGAGGGGATGTGCCCAGGGGTTTGCCCCAAGATAATTACTTCGAAAAAGAAATGTATACTTAAATTAATTCCCATTGTAAAATTTTCCATTATAAACATAAGTTTTTATAACAGCTAATAATAATTTCCACTTATGATGATGTAGGCACTGAGGAAAGTGATTAATTCAAAAATAAAATAAACATGTTTTCTTGGGAATTTCTTCTAATGTTCAATTTGATCAATAAGTCAATAACTTTACTATGTTGGATTCTCAAAGTTGACCCTCTCATGTACAAAAATACTGTTTCGCAACTTTTTTTCTTGAATTATACATTAAGATTTTGCAACTTTCTTCAATATTCATCAATCTTTAATGATGACTATTTCCATTCGCGGAGTTTCACCTTCCCTTTTGATGAATGCTTGATATTATATAGAATACAAACTTGACAGGTCTTTTCGATAATCCAAACCAGTAAACAAGACAAAAAAATTAAACTACTATATAAAATTCATACTTGAGATAAATCAGGCATCACTTTTAGTAATAATGAATCAATACATACTTTGATACTCCTGCCTTTCCATAATTGTCATAGGCCTCGCGTTGTTTAGGATCACTCAGAGTTTGATATGCCTCTCCAAGTACCTTCCCAAACAAAATCAAATGATGTCATCTAAATTGTCAAGTCATCCTATCCTGACCAAAAACATCAAGAGTTGTAACATGTTTCTCATGCAAAACATTTTTCATACAAAAAGTTAGAATGGGTTGGATTATTGATAATAATTGGAATCCTTAATGCACAAACCATATTGCCTTTATTTTGCTTTTGATGATAAAAGTGAAAGATATTAGTATTAAAAAAAAAAGTATCCAAAGTGATGCACCATACAAAAATTGATGTTACCAACACCAAAATAAAACATGGAACAGTTGACTATCCTATTGAAACAATAGCAACAACCCTATAAACTCAATAAAGTATATTACCTGGAATTTATGTTGCGCAAGAGGGTCATTAGGATTCTTGTCTGGATGAACTTGCTTTGCCTGTTAAACAGCAAATTGAATAGGCATGAGTTTCTTGCATAAAACAAGAATGGCAAGTATCTTAGTTATTCTTGAAGTGCAAGAGTTCAGTAACAAAATTCATACTCTATAGTTTTAAAATCACAGAATGAGCTTAAATCACACCTTGTATTTAAAGAAAACGTTATTTGATTGCCATTTAAAAGGGATTAATTCTACAAATAACTTTATTTGCTAAAAAATATGACATCGAGAAGTTATATCATTATTCTAAATGTAGCGCTCGTAAGAATTGAAACACCAAATGAAAGATATGGTTGTGATTGCACTGCACTAATCTAACATCCATGTTGAGAAAAAACAGTCAAGATAAGTTACAACCTCAAATATAAAGAAGAGAACTTTTTGAACCCTCTCATGATACTCTTGGTAATTGAAGGTTATGGATGAGAATTTGAATTCTAGGGGAAAAAGTTCAACATGCCCTTAAGAAAAAACCCAAGGGGCTTGTTACCCCTCATATTGCATGTGGGTAACTCTTGTGATTCCCATCACAAGATATGATTTGCAGTATGGTACCTGTTCGCCATGTTACTACATTGTGATTTTTGTCACATCACTTGTGAAATTTTTCACAAGTATTAAGCTTGCAAGGTTTCATGGCTAAATAGTTGGATGGGCAGGTGGTGCACTTGTGTCCTTGGTTGGAGATGGTGCTTCTTCATCTATTGAGTGGTGGCCATGGTGGTTGGCTAGGAAGCATTGGAGTGATGTGTTTTCATGTCTTCTTGGTGCCAATTGGTGAATATGGTGTGCCTGACTAGTAAAACTGCCTATACGATGATGCACTCCTCCTTAATTGATGATTAAAAGGATGAACGATTAGGTATAAAAGCAGTTAACTAAGACTTAATTATTTAATGGAATGGGAACCCACCAACTTAGGGTCTCCCTAAGTTTGAAACTTTGAAGTGTTAATAACTACACTTTTTAAGTATTAGATTAATTAAATGTCTAACCTTGGGTTTTCTAAGATTTTAGTGTGATTAGTTAAAGTCAATCAAGAAAAAGAACTTATCACGTCAATTAACCAAAGTACCTAAGGTTTGCACTTTAGATTAATTAAAAAATCACTTAAGAGGGGCGCTAGGCACATTGGTCCCTTATACACATTAATTGAAAATTATATCATGAAGAATAAAGTTGAGGGGCTCCTACATGAAACACCCTGGGGGATTTTGTAGGCACTTCAGACACAAGTGGCTTTGTAATGATTGAAATATTAACACCTTGTGGAGAGCTAGCTTAATAGAGCTATTTGGTGTAGGAGACTCACTTCTCCTTGGTGATGATCATGTTGGGTGGTTTGATGGAGGTTGCTTCAATTGTGCATTATGTTCTTTGTAGTTTGATGGAGGCATTCTTCATCTTGCTTCGATGTTGGGGAAATCACCTAGATATTTTCTTATGCTCTAGTAACTACGTTCACCTAGTTGTTGCATGGTTAGTCCATCTCTTGTTATTAGTTGTTAGTGTCCTCTAGCATGGTGGTGCATTTGCCTAGTGTTTTCCTAGTATCATTTACACTTCATCACATTCCCATCATTTTACCTTGATAATTTGTATGTTTCATCACATCTTCACTTTTTACCTAGGTACAATCCATATTACACTTGCACTTCATCATTTTCCTTTTCCTAGGAGGCGCATGGCACAATTTAATTACATTTCCCTAAGTTTTTCATATTAAACCCGCATTTTGTTATATTTCCACTTTTCATCATTTCCAGTGTGAACATATCAAATTGGTTTGGGATATTTTCATTTACTGATTAATTAAACCCAAACCTTAGGCTGAGTGGTACATTAATTGGCCTCTTGTTGTAATTAGGCATTGAAGCTTCATTCCTTAAGTTTTAATTCAATTAATCACCAGAGAATACAAATTTATGTCATGTGGTACACATCTTGAGAATATCGCTCCCCCTTTAGCAAGCTTGTTGAGGCAATATTTATGTTCATTACAGTGCCTGTTGTCCGCCAGATTGCACACCAGCAGCGGAAATCTTTCGAAAGTTGTCTCTTCACTACAAGTGAGAGAGGTGTGGCCTTGGGGGCAAGCAATGAGCCAGGTACTGTCACCTGAATCCCAACTCCTCCGTTTAGGCTAACTCCTAACGAAGCCAAGGGGGGTAGTCCCTACAAAGAGTTGTCTGTGGCTCAATGTTTTTAAGTGTTAAGAATGTATGGTGATGCGGATGGATGTTGTTTAGGAGTTTCAGTGATGAAAGACACACAACTTACTTTTAAATAAAACACAAGATAAGATGCAATCCACGTTGCAAAACAGTATATAAAGACTTGAGATAATTAAGAAGCATCCACAGATAAAAATTAAATGATAAAAGGACCAGTGCCTTATCCAATGGGTAACGGAGTCAAAATAATTGAATTGTAGTGCTGGGGGATGCTGAAAAGTAAGTCTTGATAGTAACTGTTCGTGAGATCGTTGTGCAAATTATCTTGGTAAATTTTAAAGTTTTAATGGTCTTGATTATTATGGCTAAAACCAAGGATATCAAAGAGTGTACGGAAAGATATTCTAAGCAGCTCCTTTAAGAGACATGTCGGAACCTGTCTGGAATCACAGCGAGGCGCGCAATGCTAACCAGCCACCGTGTCGCAGATTGGGCACTCCGGCGCCTCCCCTGAGAACTCATTAAAATACATTTTGAAAAAACGTCGGTTCGTTGGTTATGGGGGTGAAAGTTTTAATTAATTATCACTTATGAGATTATCAAATCCTTCACCTTTCTGAGTACTAGTCCAACCGTTTCCGGTTGGCAGAGCATACGGGTGTAGGACAAACAACCAAGATAAATTAATTAAAGGGGAAGTGTGGATTGAAAAGTTTTATTACTAGAGCACTTGTTCAACTCTCCGACAGAGAGCGCTCTTGAGTCTTGACTTGGTCTTATGACCACAGTTCAAGAGACTTCCTAATTTAAAAAATGCCTAATGCAGGGGAGACATGCAAGTCTATATGCTCTCCGACAGAGAGTGCTCTTGACTTGGATTTGGCCAAGTTCAAGAGACTTTGTTCGTTTTAAGAAACAAAAAAGCAGTTGTGATAGCATGATACTTCAACTTTGTAACACTTAAATCATATGATAGCTTAGATATATGTGAAATATTTCTAACATGCTACTTGCAAAATAAAATGAAACTTTACTTAGTGTTCTACCAAACAAATTTATTCTAAAGGTGGGATCAACCTCCGAACAAGGTCAACCACTAGAAACCGTCAGTCCTGGAAACCTTCCAGCTAGCTGGATGTCCACAAGAAGCTGATGGGGGAACGAGAAGCTACCACAAAACTATGTGGCCTTTGGGATGCAATCCCAAAGTTAGCTTACTCTAGTCAAGGTTTGGAAGAGAAATTATTCTAAGTACAGGAAGCAGTTTTCAATCTAAGAACTGAAAATGAAACTAATCTAAGCATGCATGAACAAACTTCCCCAAATGGGGAAGGAGAAACTAAGTGTGGGAGGCACTATCCCACCTAGCCTTTTTATTACTTGGGTTACAATTGCCTTTGGGAATTAAGCCCTCAAAAAATCTTTTCAAGGAAATAAACAACTATGAATCAAGATTTGAATGGCCCTTTATGGCTTATACAAAAAAAAAGAGATTGGTTCTATAAATCTTTGGTTTTGTCTTCTCCTTAGTTTTTTGCACTTCTTCAATTCTTTTGCCTTGTTTGTTATGGATCTTTCCTTTAGGCACCTACAAAAACAAAGCTTAGATACCCGTCATTGTTAATCAAATCAAAATAAAATTTGAAACTAAACTGATCTAAGATCCAAAATGTAAGAAATGAAATCTAAGATCTATACTAGAAAGTTGAATAAGCAATGCAAGCCTAACTTAACAATGAAATCTAAGATGCAAGTTTGATTAACAAATAAACTAGATGCAAACTAGATCCTAACAAAACCAAATGCCAAGTATGATAATATCTAGCAATGCCTAACTACTAACTCTTCAAAGCATGAGATCTAATCACTAACCAATACTTAACAAGTTTTTTGTTTGTTTTGTTGTTGTTTTAGGGCTAAAATGGAGATGGACAAGAAGGAAAAGAGGAGGGAAACTAAGGTGGACGAAAGGGAGACTGGGGCAAAGATGAAGGAACAAAAAACCGAGAGGAAGAAGGCCCTAAATGGAGGGAGATGAGAGGATGGAGGAGAGGAAAAACGAAAGGAGAAGAGGTAAGGCAAATCAAAAGGGGAAGAGAAGGTGATGAGGTAGGACGAGAGCAAGGAGGATGGATTGGGTGAATGGAGAGAAGGGAGGAGGAGATGGAGGAGGCAAAGACGAAAGGAGAAGAGGCCAAAAAAGGAGGTAGGGCGAGAGCTAGAAGGAGAGGAGAAAAGGTAAGGGAAAAACAAGAGCAAGGAAGAAGACTAAAGCTAAGACGAGAGGAAGGTGGGCTAGCAATTCAAGGCAAACGAATCAAGGAGAAAGTGGAAGATTTGAAGAAGAAAACCCTTGGGATGTAGTAACCAAAAATTGATAAAATATTTTGATGGATGGACTTTAGAACAACTTCTCAAGGTCGAGCTTCAATCACTGATTTAACTTTTGGAGAGCCATGAAATGCCAAACATGTTAGAAAAATGTTTGTGAAGGAGAGAAAGATGCATACGAGCTCAAGCTCCACTTCACTTCTATAGATCTGCACAATACATGTAACTCACAAGAATACTTGATCAAACTCAGTATGTCAAATAGGATGGGATAAGAAGATGCATAAATATTGCCAACTACAGTCTGCACTTCTAAATCACATGAAATACAACATAAATGAACAACTTGTACCTTCAAATGTTCATTATATGGTCTTAAAAAAGACTTCTAAGCAAAAGAATGACCAAATACAACAAATACAAGCAAATATAACAGCACAATATCACCTTATCATGTGTAGACAATCCTCATGAACAAGTAAAGCACTCCATGTAGACCTCCAAAGTCGTTATTTTATTTCAAGATAGCAATTGCTATGAGCTAGTACAAAATTGCCAGAGTAATGGTGCACAAAAATTCCATGAGATAATAACCCAAATGGGCCTCTCTTTATAACAAAATACTAAGCTAAAACCCTAAATCGAACTTGGCTTGAGAGAGAGCCAAAAACCAATAGACATGAAGTCAAATTTCAATCTACACCAAGCTTGCAGAGCTAACTCAATGGACAACTCGAATTGTTGGTAGGTGTGAATGGCAAGGTGGCAAACTCGACTTTGATAATGCATGGGAAGTACCACCCATCAAATGGGCGTGTTACAACTAGGATCCACGTGAGGGTTTAGGTGAGATGCGTGAGCTTCATGAGGGAGGCGAGTGGGTTGGTGGGTGACAAGTGGAGTGATAAGTGTAGTTTAGATGGGAGCCAAGCCAGAGTAATCACATAAATCAAGGAAGGCGCCTACCTCAGGCTAACCAACCCATACATCAAATGACACCTCACTAAATCGAATTTTGAAGGAAGGAGGGCGAATTTGCTTAAGTGGAGAGTCTTCTGGTGACTGGATAACTAACTGAAGCCACTTGGAGTTGATTGGAATCTTCATAAATGTCTATTGCCACGTCATTTAGCCTTTAATTTTATTCATTTCTGATTATTTTGGAGAGATTTGGATATCTCCAAAATATTCAAATTTATTAATTTAATTAATAATTTCTCTGTAAATGGCTTTTTAGAGAAAATATTAATTATGAGGCTGAATTGACATCCGAAAATTGGGTTTAGCTGGTCCATGGGTCATGTGTGATTTTTGGCTTATGAAACGAGCCATCAATCACTAAATTTGGACCCCGGATGACTGACATATTACAGACTCAAATTTCTCCATTTAAACTATAGAGAAATTTAATTAAAATTTAAAAAATAATTAAAAACCCCAAATCCAACGCGTCCGGTAAAAAAATTTCGAAATTTTTTTCTGGGGGTCCTAGAGACTTAGGACATGACCAAAACCTATTCTAATAGTGTCTAGTAGGTTTATACATATTAGTTGGACTCTAATAACCCCCCACGGCTCAGATTTTCAAAATCGGGCATTCCAGCTTTGGAGGAAGCGGGAGAAAACCTCATCGATTATACATCGCCTTAAGCAAAGTATAATTGACAAGGGAAAAAACTCCCTGGAATACCTTAGTTGCTTAATCAAGTCATGGGGAACCGAGCCACTCAGACCCTACTAGCACACTTTGTTACAAACCCCCATGGGGCCATGTTCATGTCGACTCAAAAACAAAACTGGCTAGACCCAAATATCTGAAACCCAGATACTCTGGAAGTGAACACTGATGTGTTCCAACACTGGCGGCTCAATAAGGTTTCAACTATTGTACAGATATAGTTGATAACAGTGCCTATCCCTTCAAAATGCTTTGTCCTCAAGTATAAAAAGTTATGTCTTTCTTCTAGCATGTAATGCCTTCTCATGCTTCTTCGTTCTTCAGTTGGTCATGGTTGAGTACATGAGATGTATGATCTTCTAAGCGTTCAACAAAATTGTTGAATGGTAAAAGGGCTTGACCACCCTAACTTAATCTTATATGGATTTGTGTAGCAACGACATTTGTTCTGAGACAAAATTGTATTAGAATTAACATTCTTTGGAATGTAGTTTAAATATCGCCCTTATTGATTCGAACCACCCTAATTCAATCTTTATGTGGATTTGTATAGCAGTTGCTTATGTTTCAAGACCAAATTGTATTGGAATTAACATTCTTTGGAATGCAATTTAAATATTATCTGTGTTCTGAGCAAACATTGATACAAGAATAAATTAGAGTATCGATTTTTGTGGTCTCGATGTAGATAAGGTGTCCTTGTAGCATGATTTTCCTTATCATACTTGAAGTGTTTTCCGAATTGACTTTTGGTTTGATGTTTTCTTCATGCACTTGTGTTGCTTTGTTGATCACTAAATATTATTAGTAAGGACATTTGGATTTTCCATTGTTTGTACTTAAACATCTGAAGATATCGTTCGATTGGATTTGCATTTTTCTGACTTGTGATGTTGATTGGATCTACATTGGTTTCTTTCATCTTTCGACTTTTATGTTTGAAGACTTCTCCAGTTCCATAGGCTCAATCATTGTCTCTAATTAGTGAATGCATCTTTCATGAAAATTTTCTCAAACTTGTTCTATAGTGACTTTTTATCATTCTTTAGCTTCTTATTGTGCAAGTAAGCTTTGATTATGATCCCTTATCTGTGAGAGATCTTCATCATTTTTTGACTTGTCGTCTTTGTTTTTAGGCTCTTGATTCTCTGGCTTCTCCTCTTCTAACCTTTTGATTTGTTCAAGCAACCTCTAATGAAGGTTCCTTACGTGAGAATTTTCTTCATCATTTTATGATAACCTCTTGATGAGTTTCTCCTTGAGATCTTGATTCTCCTAATATAACTTTTAATTGCATTGCTTCGTATCTTTTGACTTCTTGATTTGTGCAAATAATTTTTTACTATGATCTTTTAGGCAAGAAATTTCTTCGTCATTTTCTAATAACTCATCGCCAAATATATTCCCAAGAGCTTTATATTTTTTTATCGATCTGCTAATTCATCCTCTAATGTTTTTAATAGTAAAAGCATTTTTGCATTTGCGTGTCCCCTTGATATTCTTTTATAATAAAAGTCATTGACAATAGTGGCAAAACCCTCTTTGAACTTCTAGGATCATCACACATTTGGAATCCCTTCCACAATAGGGACATTTCGTCACAAAGATAGAATCATTCATGGAATTCATGGTGCCCGATTTTACTTATTCCTCGACTCACTTGTAAAGTACTTGTAGAATTTATAAATACCCGTATATTCTTTTGAGGTCCACTAGTTTGTAAAACTTAAAGTATAATTTTTTGGGGATTAGTCAAAAAGTGCTTACACCATGTTTGGGGTGCTTCATGAGATTTAGGGTACAGAGTGTTTGTTCAACTCCCTAATGGTCTGAGATGGATTGATGCACAAGAGATGGTCCATGATGGATATGCACAACTGAGATAGCCTGCTCAATGGATGCTTGACTTCATGATGGTGTTGGCTTGGTGTTATTCCCTTAGGCACTAAAGATCCCTTAGCAGTTTGGTGGATGCACTTCATTGGGGCCCCTGGAGGAGCCACTTACTAGGTGTTACCACGCAAAATGTACCCTGTAAAACCCAAGTAAGACAATAAAATCTGTGGGAAAAAATGCATGCAACTTCTAAGAGCATTATCCAATGTTTCACTAATAACACTCCTCTCCGTTCAAGGTGACGTGAATTCACCCTCAGGGGGGGTCCCCTTGATATCCTTATACTGTCCGGAAAGCTTCAAACCTGACCAAAATTTGTTATAACAGCAAAGGTATGACTATAAATTGATTTAAAAACAGAGAATACTCGATGTTGTAAGTGCCCAAAATAACAAATCTGAGAGTAAAATAAACATACCAGCATACATCTAATTCAAAGATTGCAAATCTACTTAAATACACTGATATTTCCAACATGCAACCACTTAGATCTGCGTTTTAATTTGAAAAACAATGGGTAAAATGTGATTTTTAGACTATTGTACCATTAAAATCAGTGAACTAAATATTCTAACAACAGTGTTTATTCTGTCTTTGGCACGCAAATAAATGCAGCCAAAGAAATTGTTTAAAAATTTGTTGATGGTGGTGCAAGATCTCTTTAAAACCAGCTCAATTAAAATGGAAAATAAAAAATAGAAGGCGCTTCTAAATGTTAGAACAAAAAACCCCTCTCCATAGCAGTGTAGTCAGACTCGGACTCGGCAAATACTCGGCTGGCTTGGGACTCGGCAGACTCGGCAGACTCGGATAAGACTCGGCAAATATGAAAAACATGAAAAAAAATTAAAATGTGGTAACTTTTAAGCACAAAAAACATAGATAATGACATTTCTAATCCATATAAGTTATAAAAACAATTCTATGCAGAAATTCATTAGATCATCTCATAAAAATTAATAATACAACATTTGACACTCCATATTTGTATGCAAAATAGTGAATGTTTTTTTTATTTATGTTATGTTTTAACTTTTTATTTTTTATTTTTTGGTCCAGCAATGCCATCAAGGCCTACAGGCCTGTAAGTTGCCACCTGTGGCAACTTACAGGCCTGTAGGCCTTGATGGCATTGCTGGACCAAAAAAATTAAAAATTAGAACATAACATAAATAAAAAACATAACATTTGTATTTTAATTTTTTATATATGTTATGTTTTAATTTTTAATTTTTGTGTCTACGCATGCCATCAAGGCCTACAGGCCTGTAGGCTGCCACCTGCTTGATGGGTGGCAGCCTACAGGCCTGTAGGCCTTGATGGCATTGCTAGACCAAATAATATGCGGCAGCCTGCAGGCCAGTAGGCCTTGATGGCATTGCTGGACCAAAAAAATAAAAAATTAAAACATAACATTTGTATTTTAATTTTGTATTTATGTTATGTTTTAATTTTTAATTTTTGTGTCTACGCATGCCATCAAGGCCTACAGGCCTGTAGGCTGCCACCTGCTTGATGGCATGCGTAGACACAAAAATTAAAAATTAAAACAAAACTTAAATAAAAAAACATATAAAAAATTAAAATTAAAAAAAAAACTTTAAATAAATGTTTTAAATAAGGGTATGTTATTTAAATTTTAAATTAAATCTTAAAAAAAACATAAATTTTTTTTTTAAATTTTGTTTGCCATTTGCTTTCGTTTCAAGCCTTTGGCAGCCTGTGGAGAGGTCGTGATGGCAGCCTCCACAGGCTGCCAAAGGCATGAAACCAAAACAAAATGAAAAAAACAATTAAGTAACAATCAAATTAAAATAAAAAACATTACGAATAAAAATTTTACATTTTAAAATCTAAAATAAATAAATTAAAAAACGAAAGTTTGAAATGCACCAACCTGTGGTCGTCAAGTCAATGGTGGATAGCACAGAGCCAACTCGCAGATAAACTGGAACCCAACGACGTCCAAGTTGGAGTGCTACCCGTGGAACCCTGACCCTAGTCGCGGCTCACCCTAAGCAAAACCAACGCAAACACTGAAGTTTGAACAGACCCTGGTCGCGGCTTGGTGACAGTCGTTGTGTGTGGAGGAACACCGGAACGCCTTCCCTCCGAAATTTCGCACCAAAACTGAACTGCGGTGGTTAAATCTCGGCTGAGTCATCCGCCACGAGGGAAGGGAAAGAGGGACGAGTCTGTGGCGAGTTAGGCGAGTTCCGACGAGTATGGCGAGTGATGCGAGTTGCGGCGAGTTTCGACAAGTGTCGAGTTAGGCCGCAAGTTTGTTGCGGTTAACCGGCTCGCAGCTCACTCAGCCAGACTCGGCAAGACTCGCGAGTCTCTGCCGAGTGAGACTACAATGCTCCATAGCATCATTCTCCTACCTAGTGACCTAGACCTTGACTTCATGACTCTAGAGGGCCAAACCACATTCATTTTGACCACCTAAGTCACCCTAGAGCTTACTTCTAAACTCTAAGGGTCCCAAACCAACTTATCCACCATTTCAGCAAACCCTAATGTCCATTTTTAGCTGACCTAGCCGCATTCCTAGATTTGGGAGCGCCTTCCTTGATTTGGGGAACTTTTCCCTGATTTTAGGATGGCTTGAGTCTCAATTCAGTTAGTAATTAAAAGCGCTCCCCCAATTTAGGTCCTAACTAACCATTCATGTCTATCTTTATCCATTAGCGCATTTGTTGAGTCTCTTTAGGGTTTTGCATGCTCATGCAATCAGTTACATGTGCATCCTTCAGTGAAAACTAGTGGTTGTGAAGCCTTGAGTGAATGTAACTCAGTTAAGGAGAGTGTGCATGGCTAATTAAGGGTCTTTGGCTCTAGTTAAGCCTCTCTAAACTCTCAAGCATTGCATGAGCAATTTGAATTGTCTCTTGACCTAATTCAAGTTGCCTTGCTATATATATTGTTCACCTTCATTCATTAAAGTTTGATATAATACAACATTTTCTTTGGTTATATGTTCTATCTTTTTGTGTAATGATTTATGTTATCTCATTTGTTACATGAATTGTTGATTATTGATCTCTTTTTCACAGTATATCTCTCTTGTATTAGTGCCTATATCTATATGCTCGAAATTTACATTGTATCAAAGCTGCAGAGGTGCTAAACTAGTCAGTATTCTAGTGTTTTTTTTAGGGATCAAGTTATTGTAGGTTAAAGAAGTGCTTTTGCGGCCATCAAAGAGCTTATTAGCAGCCATGGATCTATCTCCCACTCAACTCCTAACCCCCTTCCACTACTTTGAATGGAAATCAAGAGTAGAGATGCTCTCAAGGATGAAGGGGTTGTACCGAATCACCATGGGAACTGTGATGCAACCAATGGCGCTAGTTGAAAAGTCCAAGTACCTAAACTGAATGGATGAAGCACATGGGTTGCTTTGTTACTTTGTGTTTTCCATACTTACTCTACCACATTCAAGCCAAGAAGACTCCTAATGAAGTTTGGACCACGCTGTCCGCCCTCTTCGGAACACAAGATGAAATGAGGGGCCATCAATTGGAGGTGGAACTAATGAACTTGAGACCAAGTAATTTTGACTCTATTCAAGAGTTTTTCACCAATTTCAAATCAGTTCTCTTCCAGCTCAAGATGTGTAAGATCAATAAAGATGACACACAAAAGGTACTCTGTATTCTCTCTAAACTAGGTCCTAATTTTAGTACCTTTGTTTCTGCTTTTTATTCTACTAGATCGGTTCTTGGAGACTCCTTCACAATGCCTAACTTTGATGTATTTGTTACCTCCTTCTTCAAGAGCAAGATAAGCTCTCAAAAATGGGCCTACAAACGACCTCAAAAGCTCATGCACTTGCAGCAAATGAGGACAAGAAAGGCGCAAGAAAGAAAAAGACTCCATACAAAGGAAAAACTGAGAAAAATTCCAAGTTTTCTTATGACAAAACCACCTCCAAAGAAGGCAAGACTGAGGAGGAGCTGCCATTGTGTCCCTACTGCAAAAAGGGCCCTCACAAAGAAGAAAATTGCAGGTATAAAAAGTTGTTTTGCAGAAAATGAAGACAAAGTATGCAAGGAAAGACCTCCTCCTAAAAGAGTAGATGCAATTGTGACAATTTCTACATCAAAATCAGCCACTTGGATCCTAGATTCTGGAGCATCCAATCACATGGTCTCATTTGAAGACATGTTCACCTCCATGCAGCCATGCTTTGATAAAGAGGTACTTATGGGAGATAACACTCCAATCAAGGTATGTGGAAAAGGAGATATTCTACAAAAAGATGAACAATTTCAAGATGTATTTTGCATACCATCCTTGATCCTTGTCCAAAATTCTTCTTTCCATCTACCCAATCACCCACTCGGTCCAAGGCAAGCAAGTTGAGTTCACCAAAGACTCAGTAATCATCTCTGACATGATTGATGGGTCAAAGGTTGCTCTTGGGAAAGTGGACCACAAGAACAAGTTGTATGTTTTCTCCAACTTTTTTACCAAAATCCCTTGCTTTGGTTTTACTAACAAGTGCAAATAATGTAAACAGATTGTGAACTGAAGATAAATGCAACACAGAAATTTAGGGCCAATCTCAAGGCAAAACCTCACCAGAGGAAAACCCAGAGAAAGAATTTTATTTATGAGAGATCAACTCAGAATTTCTTCTACAACATCAAAAACAATTTCAGAAACCCCACTCATCTGCAAATCTACATTGGAAATTGTGCCAAATGATACTTACAATCAACCCACATGTGCAAACTGTACACAGCAGTTTTCCGGGATTCATGCCAAGTACAAACAGTAAGGACTGTACGAATTCTGCTCAGCATTAAATGCAACATAAACAGTCTCAAAATTCGTGCCAAATTTGACCTCAACTGTCTCCAAATTTGTGCTAGCAATCTGCCTCGTTTTCTATACCTGTACGATCTGCAATGATGGTTGTACGGTCTAGTTGTTGTCACATACCCCAAAAAATACCTATATTAACAAAAAATTAATAGGATAAATAAATAGAATAAATGCATGTATTCTTTTGTACTTCTAGTATTGCAGAAAACAAAATACTTTACTTGACTACATATTGGACTCTAAGCCAAAGTAGAAACATGTCAAGGTTATGTTTTTGAATCACATCTAAGGGCTAGGACTCAGTCCATTTGTTACATCTGTATGCTAGGGTAAAAGCTCTAAGCCTTACTTCTTTTATGAGCATCATTACATGAGTATTAGCTTAGGATTATAAGCATCATAAATAAATTCTTCACCTTAACACAACTAGCAAAAAAGGGGGCTTAAACCCTTACCCAAACCCTTGCGGATTCCAAAATCTGGTTGTGTAGAATTTACGGTTCCGCAATTGCGGATGCGGGTTGCGGAACCCCAACTCCACCCGTTTAACTTTATGGTTCTGCAATTCAACTTCCGCAATTGCAGATGCGGGTTGCGGAACACCAACTCCGCCAGTTCAACTTTATGGTTCCACAATCCGACTTCCGCAAATGCGGATGCGGGATTGCGGAACCCCCGATTCCGACCATTTAACTTATGGTTCCGCAATCCGACTTCCGCAATTGCGGATGCGGAATTGCGGAACCCCCAATTTCAACCGTTTAAAATTTCGGTTCCGCATTGCGGATGCGGGATTGCGGAACCCCAATTTTTCCAAGGGTCAAAACAATGATTCTGCATTGCGGATTCGGTGGATTCGACGATTGCGGAAACGTTACAGGGTAAGCCAAAACTTAGATAAAAGCTTAAATTTGTAAATAATTACGATTAATAAACAAGATCTAGGGTTTGCATGTGTAAAATTTTCTTTTCAGACTGTTATGAATTACTATACTTATAAACAGAGGATATAATAACCACCCAAACTCTAACAAAATTAAACGCCGTAATGCACACCAGCAGCAGAAAATCTTTCAAAAGTTGTTTCCTCACTAAAAGTGGGAAAGGTGTGGCCTTGGGGGCAAGCAAGGAGCCAGGTGTTGTCACCTGATCCCAGCTCCTCCGTTTAGGCAAATTCCTAACGAAGCCAAGGGGGGTAGACCCTACAAAGAGTTTCTAAGGCTCTTGTGTTTTAAGTGTTTTTTAAGGTGTTGATGATGTGGATGGGTGTTTTTTAGGAGTTTTTGTGATCACAGATTTACAATAATTGAGATTTAAACAACACAAAGATATACTTGCAATGATAAGAAATACACCACAGATTGATAAATTAACAACTCAGATATGAAGCATCCACAATGATACAATTAAAGCAAATGACCCATGCACTTCAGATATAATGATCAAATGAAACAATTGATGAACCAGTGCCTTATGGAGTCAAGAAATATATTGGGATGCTGAGATACAAGAGTTCAGTGTTGCTTGATACAAGTGTTTGTGGTGTGTCGAAACTGTTTTGCAAGTGCTCTTTGTAAATTTTATTATAAATTTTGGGGTGATCTTGATCATTATGGCTAAGGGGAATCTCCAATATACGCAAAGGTACTGGAGATGTGTCCAAAAAATGCTCGAAGTGGCTCCGTACAAGGACATGTTGGACTATCCAAGTTTCCAGCGAGGTGTTCAAGAACTTACCAGCCACTAAAAACGAGGTATAGCTACCCAGCGCCCCCACTAAGAATTTGCCCACTTCGAGGATTTGACGATCAACGTCGGATTTTCGTTGGTTATGGAGTGAAAATTTTATTATGGTTAAAATTGGATTAAATGTGAACAATTAAATAGTCAATACCGTTTCTATGTATCCCAACCTCCCAGGGTAGGGTAGAGCATACGCGATATGGAAATGGTAAATTCCAATTTTAAGGGAGATAGCTTCAAACCAAAAAAAAACTCTCCGATAGAGAGCACTGTTGATCCGCCTTATGGCGAGATTCAAGAGATTTATGATGCACGAAATTGAAGTACTTGAAAGTAAAATCTACACTACCCAAGAATCTCTTTCAGGTCAAAGACCGTACTCGGAAGAGCATGGGGGTTAGTCAAATCAAAACAAAAGCAACTCTCCGACAGAGAGCACTCTTGATTCACTGTTGAGTGAGATTCAAGAGATTTCTAATTTTTTCAGTTTATCAATTTATATCAAATAAAAATGAACTATTTAAGCAAGAATCAAACAACTAGCAATTAGTGGAATGAAACTACTCTAAGAAAATGAAACTAAGCTAAGTACTGAAATCAAATCTAAGCTAAAGATGCAAAGAGAACAAAACACAACACACTTCCCCCAAATACAGGAAGTAAAAGAAAATGTGGAAGCCGTAATCCCACTAGCTTTTTTGGAGTTACAATGCTTTGGGGCTTTTATCCCTTGAAATGAAAAGAAGTGAAATGAATGAAGCTTTTTGAGAGCTTTTACAAAAAGGAGATTGGTTCTTTTGTTCTAATGGATCTTCATGGTTTTTAGCTTCTTCTTGGTTTTGGCTTCTTCTTGGTTTTAGCTTCTTCCTGTTTGTTTCTTCAAGTCTCTTGACTTGTCTTTGGTTGATCTCTTCTTCAAGCACCTACAAAAAACACACTTCAAGCACCCATTATTCGTTAATCAAATCAAAACTTGAAAACTAATCTAAGATCTAGATGCAAAATGCAAACTATTTACTTATGAAAATCAAACTTTAAAATGCAATGCAATCTTAGATCTAAGAACTAGAAACAAGCTAGAATGCAAACTTTTTAAAAGAAACTAAGCTAAGATCTAAGATCTATGAATGAAAACTAACAATGCTAACTTTTAAATGACTTAAGAATTAAATGCAACTCAAACCAAAAGAAGAGAGCAAGGGAAGGCAAACGAATGAGAGAGAGAGCAAAGGAGGAAGATGAGTGAAAGAAGATCAAAGAGAAAACGAAAGGAGATGAAAGCAAATGAGGAGGAGAAGAAGGAGGAAATGAAAGGAAAGAAAGGAGAAAGAAACGAATGGAGAAGAAGAAGGTAAGGAAAACGAAAGGGTAAAGGAAGAAGGAAAACGAAAAGAAGGAGGAAGAAAACGAATGGAAGGAGAAGAAAAACGAAAGGGAAGAAAGAGGAAATGAAGAGAACAAATGAAGAAGACAAGGGCTAAAACGAGAGGAAGAGAGGAAAGGAAAAACGAAAGGAAGAAAAGGCAAGCCAAACAAGGCAAAGAAGAGAAGAAGCCAATGGATAGATCTTGGAGTTTTAGGGCCTCTTGTAATAGTAACTAGTAACCAAGGTTTTTTAAAATGATTGTTTCTTCTTGATGAGATGAGGAGCAAGCTCTCTTGAGCTTCTTCTTGGAAAACTTCAAACACTTGTAGACCCTGTAATCACAAATATGTTAAATAAAACTTGAAGCTGTTGAAGCATGGGTTAGAAGCAACTGAGCTCACACCCTTCTTCACTTGGCAAAACCTAACCAAAGCACAAACAACTCAATACAAAGTGAGATCAAAATAAACCAGTATGCTAAGAAAACCAAGATTATATCAATACTAGAATAACTGAGTACGTCCTATTCATTTAACTCTTGATAAGCATTGCATAATTAACCAAATTGAAGACTAAAAATGGTCAATCTCATGGACTAGAATATAGACTTCTTAAGTTAGCATTTGATCACAACATATAAGTATTGAGAGAAAGGCTTGGAAAGAGATCACCTCAACAATAGAAGCATTCACCACAATTGAAAAGACCATGGACCTCCAAAGTCGAAATTTTATTCCAAAATGAGAGCATAAAGCATGTTATAATTTTTGCACAATAATCTTGCATCAACCACCCATCATAAGAGAGCCAAAAGGCCTCTCCTTTATACAAAAACTGAGCACCTAAACCCTAATTCGAACTTGGCAAAGATAGAGGTTGAATTCCAATCAACTGAGAGCTTGGAGTGTTGATCTCATAGGTTAACACTGAGCTCTGGTTGTTGTGAGTGGGGAGGTGGCCTCCACCTAGGCAAGGCGCCCCCCACTCCTTCTAGTTACCATCACAAAGCCAATGCGCATCCTCCACATGGGAAAGTCGTGAGCATGCACGGAGGGCGTGAATCTAATCAAGATGAAGCTTGGAGCTTAATGATTGAGATAGACTCGAGTTTGGGGGAGTTAAAGCTTGTGATGTGGCCTCAATTTAAGCAAGGCACCCACCATTCCATAAATGCACAACCAACAACCCATTCCATGCTTGCCACATCAACCAATTTGTGAGCCATGAAGGAGAAGGCGAATTCCTTGATTGACTTTGACTTGTAGTGACTGGATAGTTAACTGAAACTGATCTGAGATGATTGGAATCTTCTTTAATGTTGATTACCATGTCATTTAGCCTGTTTATTTAATCCATTTGGATTATTTTGGAGCAAATTGGATTATCTCCAATTTAATACCTTTTGATTATTTTAATTAATATTTCTCTTTTAATTATTTTTTGAGAAAATATTAATTAAGTGGCTAAATGATTGTCCGAAACTTAGGATAAGTGGGTTTGGGGTTTAACTGGGATTTTTGGCTTAGGAGTTGAGCCTCCAATCTTTTAAATCCACCCCCAGACCACTCAATTATTACAAATTGAAATTTTTCAATTAAAATAATTGAAAATTTTAATAATAAAATAATAAAAACTGAAAAATCCAACGCGTCCGGTAAAAAAATTTCGGACAACGTTTTAAACCACCTAGGGACCTAGGAAATGACCATATAAAAGACTCATAGTGTCTCGTAGGTTCATATACAACTGTTGGACTCTAATAACCCCCCAAGGCCCAAACTTTCAAAATCGAGCATTCCAGCTTTGGAGAAAGTAGGAGAAAAACTCATCGATTATTACTCGGCTAAAGGCAAAGCATAATCGATAAGTGAGAAAACTCCCTGGAATACCTTAGTTGATAGTCAAGTCTTGGGGAACCGAGCCACTCAAACCCCTACTAGCACACTTATTACAAAAACCCCATGGGGCATGGTCATTTCAACAGAAAAAATAAAAATGGCTAGCCAAAATTGGTTAAGTCTGAAAACTGAACCTGCGATACTCTGGATATGAACATGGATCATGTTCAAACACTGGCGGCTCAATGGAGGTTCAACTATTGTGCAAAATAGTTGGTAACACCTTGCACATAACTTGCTTATAGGGGAATAAACAGACATTGATACATAGTTGATGCATAACTATAACTTCTACATATAAACTGAATGACGGATGTTACAGTAAAATGGCAAGGTACAGCGATTTCATAATAGAAAGAATAATGGGTTAAATCTGAATCAAAACCATAATGCATGCTAAGATAGTTGTATGCCTGCTAGAACTATACTTGTACTTAAATAAACTTAAACTAGTGTTGAATATCTTGCATGCAAATCTGGAAATATAAATCTGTACAGTAAAACATTATATGATGATATGCATAAGCAAGATAAGTAGTAATGTACAGTAAAACATTATCTGCTAACCTGCATGAGCAAGGTAACCATTTCTGATATAAACAAAATAACATACATGAGCAAGAATAAGCAGTAGTGTACAGTAAAAACATCTTATGGACACATGCCTAAACCTGGTAATCGTCCCGGATAAGGATTTAAGATTTATTTACAGAAATCAATGTGTACAGAATGAGTCAGTTAATAGCAATGTAATCATTCTGAATATTAGTTTAGGGATCATTTACAATAAGGAGTAAATGCAGAATGATGAAAAGATAGCTGATAACAACAAAATCATTCTGAAAAACAACTTAGGAATCATTACAGTGATTGATGATTGCAGACTTAAATAAATGGGACCCGTACTAAGCAATCTATTCATTCTACTCAACGATTTAGATATCTTTTACAGTAACGGGCATTTTCAGAAATAAGATAATGGAACTTGAATTGAACAAGGAAATCATTCTGCTTAACAACCTAGCTATCATTTACAGTAACCAGATTATTTAGAAATAAATAGCTAGAATCTGATCTAAGCAGTGCGATTTTACAGTAAATAGACAGATCAGAAATGAATAATTAGAACCTGGTCTCAACCATGCAACCATTAGATATCATTTACAGTAAAATAGATAGTTCAGAAATCAAATAGATGGAACCAGGACTAATGCTATGAAATCGTTAGATACCATTTACAGTAACAGATAGTTCGGAAATTTAATAAATAGAACCAAAACTAAGCTCTAAAATCATTAGATATCACTTACATAAATCAGATAGTTCAGAAATAAATAAATAAAACCTTATCTAAGCTAAGCAATCAACAGATAGTTCAAAAATTAAATGAATAAAACAGAAATAAACTACACAATCATTTGATATTATCTACCGTAAACAGATATGTCAGAAATAAATCCATAGAATCTGAACCAAGTATGCAAACATTAGATATCATCTATAGAAAACAGACATGTCAGAAATAAATAAACAGATCCTGAACTAAACAGTGCAATCATTAGCTATCATCTACAGAAATCAGACATGTTAGAAATAAATAAACAGATCCTGAACTAAACAATGCAATCATTAGCTACAATCTACAGGAATCAAACATTTCATAAATAAATAACAGAACCTGAATCTGAGCAAAGGCAAATCAAAGCTGAAGGTCCCCGTTTTTCCCAACCAACTTCCAAAACAGCCAAACTACTTGCTCTGAAACCCCCAATCCCGTTTGCTGAACCACAAGGACAAAGACTTGGTCACAGAGTTCCTCTGGCATAAGTTAGGTCACAAAACTTCACCATAAGCCTCCTGCTCAGTGGGTGGATCAATACTCAGTGTATTCTCCCCTTCATCATGAACCTCATGTTCAGT
Organism: Larix kaempferi; assembly: GCA_027924585.1. NCBI lineage: Eukaryota > Viridiplantae > Streptophyta > Pinopsida > Pinales > Pinaceae > Larix > Larix kaempferi. The sequence continues at coordinate 30,212,143 of BSBM01000510.1, forward strand.
GGATGAAATCGATGCTTTATAGCATTTGCCTAGGACTTAGGTCATTCATGAGCCTCTTGCTCGCAACGCTCCAACAGGGGTCACGACTTGAACGTTTTGGGGAAGATGCGTCCTGCATCATGTGCACCTTTACTAGGTTGTCTTGCCATCATGGATTTCCTCTTAACACTTGTTGTTTCTCCTTGTGGGTCAGCAAACACTCTTCAGCGGCTGCCTTCAGCTTTGATTCCCATTGCTATTTAAATATTTAAAAATAATAATAATTCTTTTACAAATGTTTTGACCCTGCTTGGTCAATTAATGTCAAATAAAAATAATAGCATAAGGTTTTATAAAAACAATAATAATTAGGGTTCCTAGGTGTATTACAGTTGTACGGTCCAATGAATGCTACAAAAATTTCTTGGGAATCGTGCCCTCAAATTGTCTTGATGAACAACTCTCACAAAAAAGAAATCTACTTCAAGATTTAATTTCTCTCTGTCACTTGTCTTCTTCTCTCTTGATGTGACTTCAATGAATGTTTTCTCTATTTCCCTAGATGTCTTTTTATATTTTTCTTCTTCCCAAAACCCTAACTAACTAATCTCAACTAACTCATCAATGGCTGAGATCAATCATATCTAGAGGTTCACATTTAAATGCTCATTTAATAATACACTTTATTATTAAATGCTCACAAATCTTTTTGGGACCCACAACTTAACTTTTCACTTAAGTCATAAAAAAAATATAAAGTCACTTTTATTTTATAAAGTCATTTTTATATTATAAAACATTTTAGAAAGTCAAAAATGGTTCCCACCATGTAAACATCACAAAATCATGGTGGGACCTCCTGAGTTACATTTCTAACAAAACTGTTGTTGTACGGCCTATCCTTGTCTGCAATAAATGTTGCCTCAATTTCTATGCCCACACGTGCCAAAAATAAGGTTGTTGTACAGCTCAATCATAATGTAATTAATGCTGCCAGCCTACCTCAAATTTTGTGCCCACACTTCCCAAATCGTGTTGTTGTATGGCCTCTGACAGTCTGCTTTGGAAATTGTGCAGAACTACTAGGCTGCCTTGGAAATCGTGATGCTGAAAAACCCTTGGGAAATGTGCCAAGTTTGTCTAGGAAGCTCTCCTTCTACTTCAATCTTCTCTTTCCCTCTTGGTGTGTTTCTCTCTGTGGCTTCGTGTTCTTTTATACTTCACTTTTAATAACTAACCCTAACTACCAAATTATGAAAGGCTAGGATTAAATCTTAAGATCTAGGGTTCTCATTAAATGCACATTTAAATAATAAAGTTAAATATTAAATGCACAACTTAAATGGGACCCACAACTTAAGTCTCACTTTTTAAAAATAAAGTACAAATTCACTTTATATACAAAAGACACTTTGTACATAAAAAAAACTCACTAGGAACAAAAGACTTTGTCCCCCCCCCATTACAAACACACCAAAAATATGAGGAAGGACACCCAGAGTTAAATATTTCAACTAGTGTTAGAGGGTATGTGTAAGGCACACAAGAGAGAATGTGTGAGAGGCACATTCACTTGAGAAAGAGATTTTCTCAAGCAAGAGTGTATCATTTCATGGGAAGAGATTGAGAGATGGAGAAGGCAATCTGAAACAGAGCTAGGGCAGCAGATTTGGCTATGAGTTTATCATTCAATCAGGTTTCTGAGATTGTATTTTTTGTATTTATTTAAGATTGAATGAAAAGATAAACTTGAATGATCTTGCTCAAAGGATCTTGCTCCAAAAATATGGGTTGAGGCCATAAATTGTTTAAATTATATTCAAAATAGAGTACCTCACAAAAGTGTCATAAGGGTAACTCCCTTTGAAGCTTGGACTGATCAAAAACTAGCAGTAAAACACTTTAGGGTGCTTCGACCCCGTTCTTGGGCTCGTAATCCTTCCAAGAAAAGAAGGGCCTTAGATCCACAAATGGGGAGTGCCTTTTTGTGGGCTATCGAAACGGAGTAAAAGGTTATACGTTGTTGAATCTCAAGACTGAAAAACGTTTTATTGAAAGAAGTGTAAAGTTTGAAGAAATTCCAATGTATGAAACTAGTTCTCCTACCGATGCACCACTAGTTATTCAAAATGAATTTTTTGAATTTTCTTCTAATGTTTCAATAGAAATTTCATATTCAAATACATCTTCAGATTCACATGCAGATGATGATAAGCATAATAGAGAAAGAATGTTGCAGGCCCAACAATTCAGCCTTGTTGGGCAAAGCAAACTCTTGAGGCAGTCGGGAAACTAGTTGGTGATACTACTAATACTCGAAGAACCCGCTCACAATTTCATGCTGCCACACACACTCTTGTAGCCATAGAACCATTGATGCCCGCCCATTGCTATATGGTGTCTACTTCTGATCCTCAAACCCATGCGGAAGCCTCCGGCAATCCACATTGGAAAGCAGCCATGGATGAGGAGTATCAATCCCTCATGGACAACAAAACTTGGGATTTGGTACACATTCCTAAGGGAAGGAAATTGATTCAATGCAAATGGATTTATAAGACCAAGATGGCAGCCAATGGACTTATCAGCAAGTACAAAGCAAGATTGCTGGCCAAAGGCATCTCACAGGTACATGGTATTGACTACATAGAATCTTTTGCACCGGTTGCAAAGATGGATCTTGTTCGACTAGTACTTGCCATAGCAACAACAAAATAGTGGAGATTCATCATATGGATGTAAAGAGTGTCTTTCTTCATGGGGACCTCGAAGAGGAGATCTACATGCAGCAGCCATAAGGGTACATTCAAGACTTTTCTCTTGTATGAAAACTAAAGAAATCTTTGTATGGACTAAAACAAGCTCCTCGAGCTTGGTATGCAAAAATGGACTCTTTTTTTATTTCCCAAAAATTCTTGAGATGTAATTCAGATCCAAATGTCTATATGCTTCAAGAAGGTAACTCCTTATTGCTTATTGTGCTCTATGTGGATGATCTTCTCATCACAGGGAGCTATATCACCAAAGAAAGAAAAATTGACAGAATGCAAGTCTTCGGAGATTCCCTCATAATCGTCAAAGCTTTCAACTCAGATTCAAAGTTAAACAATTTGGCATTGAAAAGAATTGTGGATCGGATCCATCACATTGCCAATTCCTTCTCCCACTTCAAAGATTTCCATATACTGCATGAATTAAATTATGAATCAGACACTGAAGCAAAAGCTGGCTCAAGACTTGAAGCTGGAAAAATCGAATTCTCCAATGGAGATATCAACCATCATCCAACCATCATCATATCCCCTAAGCTTCACCTCTTCGCTGATGCAGAGACTTGGAAACAGATTGAGAACTCTGGAGTTCGAAACACTAAGCAAGAACTTGGGATGAAAGCTTCTTGAAGCACTCGGCAAGAACTCGAAGAACACCCGATTGAATGGCACTCTGTCCAATCCTGGATAGCTTTGAAAATTTCAAAACTCTGATATGTTTTCTCATCTTGACGAATTGCTAACACTCGACGTAGTTTGGCACTTAAAGACATCCATCATGTGGAACGAATACATGAAGTGTCAAGACTCTTTCTTAAAATGTGAAGAAGCAAACTGAACCCCTTTCACACAAGAATTTAAGCGTCTGAAGCATGGAGCATCAACACCTGTAATATGGCTTTTATTTTCTGGAATTGCTGGAAACATCAAAATTCTGAAGTATAGTTTGAGCACTACTCTGATTCTGATCGCTGTAACAAGCTGGTTGGCTACAGCCACAGCTCATTTTTATCAAAAAAAATTATCCGCTCCAGTTAAAAAAATATATATATTGCAAGTTTTTTCTATTGAACTCTACCAACTGTTCTCTTCTTTATATTTGAGAGAAAAGACACCTTGTTTGTAACCATAGCATGTGTGAAAAATACAAGTTATAATCAAATGCAGAAGTGTCCTCAATCCTATCCTAATTTGGTAACATTAATATAGAATTCACTGGAGGAGAAGTTGGTGATACTGGTGATCTTGGTTTTCTCTCTCTCTCGGATTTCCACATGTACTTGTACTCTCTCTCTCTCTCTCCAAGTACTAGAATTTCTTGGTCTTCTTATGCATCTTGGAGCATATTGGAGTTCTAGGGTTAGGATATTAGGGTTTTGAGAAGAAAAAAACTCAAGTGGATTTGTGAAGAAGAATATGAACAGGAGGACATCTTGCATTGGAGATAGTGTTGGAGAGATTTGTGCACTTGGATCTTCTTGGTTGATTTAAGGTTTGATCATTTACCCTAGCTAGGACCTTTTGAATGGTTGGAATTTTGTTCTAGCCTTGAGAGAAGGCCATGGTATGTACTTCACCTTGAGCATATGAAGTTTCCAGCTGTCCATATCTGGTGCCATTTGCAGATTTGAATTTTCAGCTATATGTTCTTTAAGCTTTGCTATTTACAGTGATTTATATTTTGTTGATTTGACACATGTAAAAGTGCAAATTATTGAGTGATTTAACATCTACCGCACCTACTACTGTTATACTGCTGTATTTAGTAATTTACTGTTTTTCAAGTACATGTTCAGATCTGGTTGTTGGCTGATAAGTGGACCTTGAAGGCCTTAAAACTTATGTCTTGGTTAGGTATCTTTTTTCATTGAATTGCCTTGAAGTTTGGGGCTGTTATAAGTGAATTACTCTGATCTTTCAACTGCTGTTTTATACATTAATTTACAGCAGATCAAAAAGCTGAAAATTCTAGTGCTAAGATCTAAAAAACATTTTAAGAAGAAGATGAAATTTCAGTTTTGCATTAAGACCGATTGAACGAAATTTCGAACTTTTGACTTGGAATGCTCATTCTTCGATCTTTGAAGCTTACTATCGTTTTCAAATTGTTTGGAAAACTCATTTGAGCTACCTTGATTATTATTGTGATTGCACAGACCATAATCGACTTTTATATAATGAAAATGAGGTGACGTTAGCAATCGGCATGCCGGGATATGCAAAGGTACATAGTAAATGTTTGTGAAACCTCAATCTCATGCCAACTAATCCTAACAAACAAAGTTGGAGAAAGCGCCAAGAGCCCATGACAGCAAATTATCCATGGATTACTTTCCAACAAACCAATTAGACGATCGCTCATTTTTTTGCATGTTTCCTTACCACCTTCTGCTAATTTATTTTATTAACAGTAATCCAAGGACTCTTATCAATGATTGAAATGCTCTTTTCATTGGGGCAAATTTCTCCCAAATTCCTACTGTCGAATGCTATCTGTACATGCTAAAGCATTTTTTACCCAATGATAAATCTATATTTACCCTCGCCGCATCCAAAATAATCTAAACTACTCCACTCAAAGATAAGTAATCCCAATGGCATAAGGCGAGAGGAGACCTTGATATAATAAGCTTTCTTAATCTCAGACGCTGACGCATCGACACTCACTCCTAGAATATCGTAGTACTCTGTATCCGTGGCCATCGTAATATCAACGAAAGCTGCATCAACAAAATAAAACACATTGAATAAGCACAACCCTAGATCGGTATAATAATTGCCGTGCTTCACCAGATTTGGGTCAAAATGCATAAAATCAGACAAATTTTCACGGGGATTATTGTGTGATTGGAGCCGTGAAAAGCTCGCTTACATGGAGATATCGCAGCAGCTGGAAATAGCACGAAAAGGAGTCCCACTTCGCCGCCAAGTGAGTAGAGAAGAATGTACTGGGGAAGGAGTTGAGGGTGCGCCGCTGTTTTACTCTGTCTTGACGTGACGTGACTTGATGCCAAAGATTTATTTTCCGGATGTAATTTACAGCCCATCAGATAAATAATGAACCCCATAATTGTATGGACACAATAAGCAGTGGGTGGTATAAGCATAGAGATGGGTTATCGGACCGATGTGACAACTTGCACCCCCAAAAAAAATTATTAGGTTGATAATGCCGTGTTCCACTTTTTTTTTCCCGCGAAAAAAGCATATCATTGATATTCATATTACTGAATCAAATAGTACATGATGACATAAGATAGACAAGAAGCATAGCTTCTATATGTTCATGATCTCATTACAGCTGATATACATAATCGACCACCAATAATTACAGAAAAAACAAAAGGACCAGATATCGCTCAACTGTAGAAAAAACATATTGCCAGAGTCGATCAAACTTCCTTTACAATATTCCTCCCACAGTAGAATGCCCTCCTCCCTGTCTAATGCAAGCTTTGACAGCTGGTCCGCCTGTGAGTTGAATTCCCTGTAGATATGTTCAAAAGTATATTTGCTGAAGCTATTCCATTCCCCCCTGATTCTGCTGCACCAATATTCCAACTCTAATACCTTCAGATCATATTCCCCTCTCGCCCATTTGATGGTGACTCTTGAGTCACCAAAAATTTTTACACATGCCAGCCCAAAGATATGTGCCACACGTATGACACACCACAGAGCGAGTAACTCAGCCTTCATGTTTGTCCCTCTCCCACATTTCAATCTGAGATTGTAGAAATGTATCGAGCTAAGGAAAATAATTCCCCCAGCACCACAATTTCCCGAATTCGCAGCCCCGTCAAAAAATAAAATCAGGTCACTATATGATGGGAGGAAAGTTCCAATATTCCTCTTAACAGGATCAGATTCCATCTTGGCATACAATAGGTACAAAGAGAGGATGACATTAAAGGTATGCTCCAACGAAGGGGTTTGGTTCTCAAATATAAATCTGTTTCGACCACACCAAATGGCCCAGCAAGCGAAAACATGTAGTGTGGAGTGATCTCTGCAATTCTTTATTCAAATTTTGATGCCAGCCTCGATGTTGCTACCATCCCACTTATGTGAGATTCCAAAATGCAGGTATATCATATCCCACAGTTTTTTTGAAAATGAGCACTCCATGAAACAGTGGTATGATGTTTCAGCATTTTTCTTGCATAATATACACACGTTTGGACCCACCCTACCCAGCATTGTAAGGTTATCACAGGTTTTGAGGTTATCCATCAGCACGTACCAGAAAAAACACTTGAGCTTTAATGGCATGTGCCAATACCAGATTGCCTTATACCACCACTGATTTGGGAAGATACATCGCCGCTTAATAATATAGTTGTATGCAGTACATGCCGTCACCAAACCTGTAGCTTCATTTCCACTCTAATTCACCACATCATCCTCATCGCTGAGCCGGATACCTGCCATATTGAGAGATAGCACATAGTTTTCCCATTCCGTCGCAAGATTCCCAGGAAGATGTATATCAGCAGCAAATAGCCAATAATTATGTGTATTACCCAGTACAATAGAGTCCAGTGTATAAATATCATTATTTTTCAGAATTCTGAGCATCACCTCTGATAGTTGATATTCGCCCTTTAACCCCATGATGGGATCCACTCCCACCGCCACTTCCCGTCCATTACCCACTTTCCAACATATACCACTCGCCAACCAACAGTAGACCTTCATGAATCCCGTCCAAACCGGTGAAGCCCCTCTTACAGCTTTCCTGGGCGACTGAAGCCAATATGAAACCTTGGTTTTAATATACTTCTGATGAATGACTCTCGACCAGAGTGATTTGCCAAATAGAACCCGCCAAAGGCTCTTCAGTCGTGGAGCAGCGCTAAAGATAGAAATGTCCTTGATCCCCCAACCGCCCAATGCCAAGGGGAGAGATATCTTCTCCCATCCAATCAGCGTGAAACCAGTTTTCTTATAACCCCCGGTCCATAAGAAATTAAACATAATCCGCCTTATTGAATTGAGGACAGAACATGGCACTGGTAATAGTGAGAGCCAATATACCAGGGTTCCAGTGAGGACAGAGTTTAGAAGAGTTAACTTCCCTTCGATAGATAGAAGGCGAAATGTCCAGTGTGATATCCTTGTTTCAAATTTCCTGATAGGCCACTGCCAATCCTTAATAAGGTAGCCATTTGGCTTAAGTCGAAAACCAAGATATGTAAACCCCTCTACCAATTTATGGCAATCATATGGCATGAAAGATTGAATACTCCTCACCTTATCCAGGCCAGCAAGGTTTTCGTAAAGAGCCGACTTGTGAATACTAACTTTCATTCCAGACGCTTTACAAAACAGATTTATGTTGCCATGATACTCCCTCCATTCCTCCACAAAATTTGAGCCAGCAATAAGAACATCATCAACGAACAGTGCATGAGTAATAAATAAATCAGATGAAATTTGCACCCCTCTTATATTTCCCTCCATCTTCGCATTCAAAATCAATCTACTGAGTCCATCAATAACCAGCAGGAACAACAATGGCAACAATGAGCACCCCTGACGAATGCCTCTAGAGCATCTGAAGAATGAAGTAGGAGCTCCGTTAACCAAGACAACAATATTCGTCGTATTTATGCAGGCCATAATCCATCTGAAGGCAGGGGTCGGGATCCCAATTTGGATGAGGACAATTCTAATGAAATCCCAACTCACACGGTCGTATGCCTTCTCGAGATCCATTTTGAGCAGGATGGCTTTCATTTTCTTACATTTGACAGTATGGATGAGCTCTTGCGTAATGCCTACCGTGTCATGAATTTGCCAATCCTGCAGGAAGCCAAACTGCTCAGGAGATATATACCTGGAGAAAACAAGTTTCAAGTGACTAGCAATGATCTTTGAAACTAGCTTGTATGCAAGATTGCACAAAGCAATGGGCCTGAAGTCTCCAAAAGACTTTGGATCATTAACTTTAGGAATCAAGGTAAGGAACGTTGAGTTCAGAGCACCAGAGATATAACCATGGGTCCTGGTATATTCTACCATGTTCAATAATTCGGGCCCCATAAGGTCAAAAAAATGTAAAAAGAGCTCCACAGGCCAACCATCGGGCCCGGGGCTCTTTTCCTTAGCGAAAGATTTAGGAGTGCTTTCAATTTCCTCCAAAGAGACCTCCCTATAAAATTCATCAGTATCATTGTCCTCAAAGAACCTGGGAAAAATTCGAGCAACCTGTAGTTGTGATAGAAGATCACATTCCTTATCATCAAAGAAAATGTCACCGAAATGCTTCATGGCCAATGTATGAAGCTCCCCATCACCGGAGACCTCAATTCCATCCTGATTATTAATTTTCCATATAGTATTACTATTACGTCTAGTAGAGGCATAGGAATGGAAAAAACGTGTGTTCTTGTCTCCGGATTGAACCCATAATGCCCGACTTTTTAACCTCCATTCATTTTCCTCTCTTAAGTATAACATTTCTTTCTCAGCTTCCAACTGTTTAAGACAATCAAATTTGAGACCGTCAAGGGGAGTTTCCAGCAATAACGAGTACAGAAGTTGTAGTTGAGCCTCAATGTCTAATAGCTTTTTGCGATCAAGTACTTTTTTCTAATGTATCCACCGCGAGACTTTGCCCTTGAGCTCCCTTAATTTATAACATAAGGAATGCACTGGATTATAATCCCCTTCAATAATAATAACCTGCCAAACCTCTATAACAAACATGTTGAAGGATTCACAAGCCAACCGGGAGCTATCGAATTTAAAAGGATAGTTACGCTGGAGAGCATCCTCATCCAGCTGTAGATATATCGGCCAATTGTCAGAGATTTTAATTTTTCCAACCCATGACCGATATCGACCGCATGACTCCAAGAATGGAGCTTTTACAAGAAATCTATCAAGTCGTTTGTGTATGCTGTCAATTCCTTTGCTGCCATTATACCAGGTTGGAGAAAATACACCTGTACACACATCAATGAGGTAATTTTGAATTAAAAAATCAGAGAAATAGTTTGCCAAATCATCACCCTTCGCGTTTATACCCCAGATTTCCTGAGCCAGTCTGGTGAAATTCAGGTCGCCGACTATAATCAAGTTGTTAGAATCCAGCAGGCCAAAATGTTGCAAGCCATTCCAAAATCGCTCACGGTTCTTATAAGGAGCGTAACAATTTATGATAGAAATAGGGAAATCCCTAGCCTTACAAGTGCCCACCAAAAGGATGCCCCATAAGGTTCTATAGGGCAAAATGGAGAAATAACGAGGATCCCAGGCAGTGAGCAAACCACCGGACATGCCATTTGAACTTACAGCTGAGACTTCCCAGCCTCCTAAAATGCCAGCAATTTTGGCAATAGCCACCTCAGCATCGCACATGGTTTCCTGCAGCAGTAACATATTTGGGCGGGTAGTAGAAATTAAGTTTGTAAGGGCCCTAACCCATTCAGCCCTTCCCAAACCCCGGACGTTTAAAGAACAAATTGACATTAAGGAACCCCAGCCTGGGGGGTGCATGCTCTAAGGCCCCCTGTGTTATCAGAGCAATCTATAACGCCCTCCGACAATCCAATTCGATCAGAGATGGGTATATGCCCCCCTGTCACATCCCCAACCGGAGCAATCGACCTATTACCTTTCCCACGGTCTTTCCTCAGGGTGACATTTATGAATCTTTCCAAGTTCACAGATTGAACAAGGGGGTTCAATGATGGGTTTTTGGAGTAAATGGGTAATGGCGTAAAGGATCCCCCCCCCACCCATAGAATCAGAAACCATGTTGCCTGAAAGAGTCACATCATCAGTGAGAGAGATATCCAATCTCGGGACATGCAAGTCATTCCGGTCTCTACCAACAGATGACTCACCAATACCAGATTCAACACAATCCGCATCCAGTGCAGCAATGGGCAAATCCAAAATCGCGCTGGGCGTTATAGGCAGAGTCTCCCCCGACTGAGTAGTGTCGTCCCCAAAAAGGTCCCAGCAAGCTCGAGGTTTCTCAACAAGTTTTGACCCACCAGGCAATGGCAAAACCACCGAGCCATCTAAATTTAATACAATATCCCCGAGGCAAGTTTTTTGGAGAGGGTAATGTCGGCATCGAGTATCACTCTCATTTCATCACTTGAAAAATCAGGATAATTAAGGATAATAGGGAATTTAGTCTTACCAGGATTTACAGGCCGTGCCCCAGTAGCGCAATCATTATCTATCTCCCGAGAAGCGTCCGCCGGAGATATGTGGTTGACAGGAGAAACCGTGCAACGAACCTCAAGACACCGGGCCCTAATATGTCCCGTTTGTTGGCATTTGAAGCATCGAAAAGGGACCTTGAAGTAATCGAGTTGCTGACGCCAAACCTTGTCTCCCCACTCAAGTTCGACCTCCGCCGGAAGACCCCTGGCCATCTCAAAAGCCACCATCACCTTAGCAGACCGTCTATCATAGCCAAATAATGAGCAGTTATCCAACCGCACAAATCTCCCGACAGTGTTTGCAATCCCTATCAGAATATTCTCTGTCCATAATTCGATAGGTAAGCCGGGAATAAGTAACCAGAGGTGACGAATACTCTGGACTTCCCTCACAGGATCAAATGCCATATGCCATTTCTCCAGGCAAAAAGAACCATCTTTGAAACACCAATATCGCTTTAAGATGGTGCCCACATGTTCAAGTTTTGAGAAGATGAACATAATCCATCCGTTGATGAGCTGTAAGACCCACGGCATGTCACCTACAATGGGCATCCATTGTTTCTGCACCCATCCCACTATCTCTTTTTGGTCCCCAGCAGTAAATTCCATCCTGCCAACAATAGCACGGGATGAAAGCATTTCAATGCGCTCCAGATTAGTATCCACCGGGATAGAGAATCGCTCCAAACCTTCACGGACATTTAGGGTTTTATTATGCCTCCGCTTCCTAGCTTTTATACCCATGCAACGGCCCGGCCATCCCCCACCATAGGTAGGGTTTGTGAACAGTGAACGGGACTCCACTTCCCCAGTAACATGTAACCCTCCCTTCCCCGAGACAACAGGAGAATGTAAGATAGCCCGACCCTCAATGTGAATCTCGTGACCAGAGTCAATATGAGTAAGACCCATGACAATGATAAAGAAGACACTTGTCTAAAAATAGTATATCATATCCGTCCAGACAATAAACAAGTGTGAGAGTACAAAGTCCCCAACGTCATCCGCCAAACTAATACAGGCCTAAATGTGAAAGCCCAGCAAACCAGTGCTAAAAGTAAAAAATAGTCGCCACCCACCAAATAGATGACTACTAGAACTTTCAAGGGTACAAAAATAGCCAAAATCGGCCAAAACAACGGAAATGACAACACATATAATATAAAATCTAGTCGTCAACAGCCTATCCGTTCGGACGATAAACAAGTGCAAGAGTACAAAGTACTCAACGTTATCCACCAAACAACACAGTCCTAAATGTGGAAGCCCAACAAACTAGTGCTAAAATTCTAAAATAGTCGCCACCCACCAGAGAGATGACTAATAAACCGTCAAGGGTACAAAAATAGCCAGAGTCAGCCAAACTAACGGAAATGACAGCACTATAATAAAAAAATCCCAACTTCTGTAGAAAACAATCCAAAAACAATAATTGACAAATGGAGACTCTTCAAAAATCCAACCATCGTGCACAGGACATTGGTTCCCACTTTTTTTATACTTGGTTGGTACTGGGATGATTCCGAAGAACCATCTTGACTCCAAGTCAAGGTTGTCTATTGAATCGTCTCATTCGCCATGTTTTCAACCCAATCTTCTACAGAAACCCTAAGCAGAAACCCTCTCAGCATCATGTCTAAAATCCCCAGACCATTTAGGTGTTTTCCCCAGGATGCATCACTCTGGTTTCTGAGTTTCTAACACTTGTTGAAAGGTAGGATATTTATGTTACATGTTTTCTACATTTATGGTGATATTGAATAGGTATGATTATTTAAAACCATACAACAACAAGAGAACAAGAGTTTTCTGTAGTTTAGTTTATGTCTTTTAATTTAAATAAGTAAATAAATTATTTGAAAGCAATTTTTTTAAAATAAAATTCAAGTAAACATTTTTATAAATAAGTAAAATTATTATATCAATATAAAATGCTTTAAATTTATATTAATATATATGAAATGTAAATATTTAAAAAATTAAAAAATTGTGAATTTGTATATTAAATATTAATATTTAAAAATCTTAAAAATTATGAAATTGTAAACTTTAAAAAGAATAGTATAAAGTAAGTGAACATAAATAAATTAAATATATTTATTTTGAAAATACCATAGATGTGAGTTTGTATTATTTTAACATTTGTAAACCATTGCTCATCCAAGCGAGAAGTTATCTCAACGGAATGGAACCTTGGTGGATGGAATGAAATTCATCTATCCCAAACAATAGACCACCATAATTACGATTAATATATGAACCATTTTTAAAATACTAAATGATTTTAAAAATATCAAATTCAATATACTATCAATACAATTTCTCATAATAAAAAATTCAAAAACTTAAATTACAAATAAAAATCAATTAAATTGTAATTACAAATATTAATAAAGCAACTTATCATCTTTTTATAAATAATAATACATAATTCAAAACTCATATTATTTTTAAAAGAGAATCAAAAATTAATTTAAAATTATTAAACTATAATTATGTTTATTAATAGTTTTATATGTTTAAAAGTTAATTTTAAAAACTATATTAAACTAAAAAGAAAAAGTGGAAAATAAGAGAATTTTTCACACTTCAAAAAAGTAAAAAAATATTTTAAAAAGACATATTTTGCTTTTGAAAATTAGTTTAAAGATTGTAAAAGAGAATAATGATGGTACTATTTCAATATAAACGTGTGGATTTAAGTTATATAAATTTTTGGAATAGGTAGGGGTGAGGTGAAACATATAGTCTTTGCCTACGGCACGGACTAACAACGATACTTTATTTAAGTACATAGATATTGAGGATGGTGAGCGCTCGCGAACAGAAGTTAGTTTTTCGGTGCAGTGGTAGGAGGCTTTCACGGGATTTTATTGGGTAGCTCGGTGTTTTTCTTTAAGTATCCTCTGGTTTTTGGTTGAGGGGTGTGAGTTACTCAGTTTTTCTTTTGTAGATACATTTTTTCCTTTGTGTTGTTTGTGTTTCCCGGAGCTTTAGGGCTCGCCATTATTGGGTTTCTAGCTACTTTCTTAAGTTTTGGTTGGAAGTGACAGGCTTCCTGTGACTAGCCAGTTGTCAAATGGGCTCTTCCGTTTATGGAGGTGGGTCCGGAGGGATGGGACATCCGATAGCCTCTCAGGGAGCTTCACTTGGGGATAACCTACTCTCCGTAGACCCTTTGTTGTGTGAACCTAGTGTTTTGGTTATTTCTCCTTCTGGCAAGGGCTCTGCTTTTTCTTACGGTTTTGAATCGGATACACTACCTAGAAGCGGTGGACGGCTCTCTGGTAGCTACGGAGAGAAGGCATGTATTCACATAACACGGAAAGCTTACAAGCTCAGGGCGAACGACATTGAAATGACTATTGGAAAAGATATCAAATTAGGGAGAGTTTTGACCCTCTATGCTCGAGCTATTGTTGGTAAGGTGTGCTTCTCAAACATCAGTCGTTCGACCCTTTTATCCTAGGTTACTGAATACTGGAAGCCATTACTTAACTATTGTCCCTGGGTTCATATGTTGGTCAATAAATGGATAGCTTTCCATTTCATTGATGAGGATCATGTCGACCAGATATTGGCTCGCCCTTGGGATATCAGTCGGGGTTCGTTGTGCCTTAAGCGTTGGCATTCGGACTTCAACCCACGCAGGGAGAAGATCCAAAAGAATCATTTTTGGGTTTTACTTAAAGGGTTTCATCTTGAGCTCTGGTCTCGTGAGATTTTTGAAACCATATCTGTTTCATTTATTTTGATGACAAACCCCTTTCTCATGAAGATAAACACACGACTTAGGTTTTAATTGAACTGGATGTGGAGTTAGGCCTTCTAGAGGTGATTTCTGCTCATTGGGGTGAGAAGACATTTAAACAACCTTTGGACTACTGGCGAGTCCCTTTCTATTGTCATGTATGTGGGACAGCAAGACATCTAAAGGCTAAGTGCCCTTTGAACAACTCTAGTTTGGGCAAAAGGAAGACTGAGCCGCTTGTTGTTATGGTCGAGGCTACAATTGATCATGGGCTTTCCAGGATGGTTAATGTAGGTAAAAGCCCTGTTTGCCATACTTCTGAGGTGGAGTCTGGCTCTTTCTCGGGTAAGTTAAAGACACTTTTCCCTACTTTTATCGATTCTCTGTTAGAGAAAGGCCTTTTATTGTTAGAAGATGTTGATTCTTGTATGATTAAGGATTATTGGGAGACTCATGACCCTCTTGTTGTGTCGAAGGTTGGGGATGCTTCTCTTTCGGTTGGTATAAAACAAGCGGCTGTGGTGAATTTTGTTGCAAGGTTGGGGGTTCCCCTTATGGGTACCCCTCTCACACTAAAAGATCTCACCATTGTTTCTGATTCACAACTCTTAAGCGATGAGATGATTGTTTTAGACTCTGTCGGTCTAGCTCAAACAAAGGGTTTAAATGTCAAGACGTCTTCCCAACTACCAACCCCTAGCAAAGCTCCTCATATGGGTTTTCTCCATGAACCACTCAATGTTTATAAGGGGGCCTCGTCATTTCAATATCCTACTAGCACTAATAACCCTAATGTCACGATTAGGAAAAAGAATGGGGGCAGGAGGCACAAAGACCTTGCTACATCTTCAATGGGTGAGGCGGAAAGGTTTGTTTTGCCTGATTGAGATGACAGGTCTCTTATGGATGATTCTTTAGACTCTTAGTTTTCACTCTCTAGTACTTTTGGGCCTCTTAGATTAGTGTAGGCCTCACCAGTGGTTACTTGTTGATCCTTTTATCCTTAAACATGAGAGGGGTTAGGGGCGCCCCAAAATTTTGGGCCCTCGAGAGGTTGGTGGAAGTTGTTTCTCCAAACGTTATTCTTCTGCAAGAAACTATGGTATCTAGTTCTAAGGCTAGAGAGTTATTTTGGCGATTACTCCCTCCCTTGGAGTGAAGCACTATTGATTCTGAAGGCCTCTCTAGTAGTCTTTTATCCACCTGGAACACCAAGTGTTTATAGCTCGTTTCATATCATTCCTCTAGGGGAATTTTATTAGTCGAAAAATGCAGGGATTTGGACTCTCCCATTCATTTGTTCAATTGTTATGGTCCTTACTCGGAGAGAAAGCATTATTGGACAGAGTTGGAGTCTAGTGGACTACTGGATATATCTTCCCTTATTTTGGCGGCTGACCTACACTTTACTATGGCCGCTGGGGAATCTTAGGGTGCTAAGGCAGGAATTGACCCTTTACATATGTGGTTTCATAACTTGTTATGTAATCATCAACTTATTGGTATTATGCCCAAACCCCTTACACCTATTTAGCGTAATGGGAGAAAAGGGCCCGATTCTATTGCCAAAAGGTTTGACCGAATTCTTTTTCATGAAGATTTACATATTTTGTTGGACAGGTGCTCCTGTACAATTGAACTAACAACTATTTCTAACCATTCTCTGGTTGTATTACGTGTGGGGATTGGCTTTCGATTGAACAGGTTTCCATTTAAGTATTGCCCGATTTGGTCGTGGGATTTGGAATCTATTGTGCATTGGTCTGTAGTTACTGGATTTCATATTATGGTGGACGCAAGGGGTTAGCTATGATCAGTCTTTCGGGATTCCTCGGGTCTCAAAAGGAAGTGGTTTCTCCATGGATTAAATACAAAAAGATTGCTAAAAGGGAATATTTGATGCGCATTGAGGGCTTAATTAGAGATTATTATTCTGATCTGGTGTTGGGTTCTTTAGTTGACCCTGATTTAGCGATCATCAAGTCATTGAAATGTGAAAAAGAAGAACTACTTCGAGTTTAGGAAACAGTCTAGTGCTTAAAGGGTCGAGCTTTGTGGATCATTCAAGCTGACAGCAATACCAGGTTTTTTCATACCTTTGCTAATTAGAGGCGAACTCATAACACCATTTGGGAGATCGATGATCCGGGTGGGGGTAAGATTACCTCTAAAGCTGCCATATAAAATGTTGCTTCTAGGTATTTTAGTTCTCTTTTTACCAGATCTCGGGTCAATAATCTAGAGTCTCAGTTTGAGATTTTGCATTGCATGCCCCATATCTTCTATCAGGAGGAGAGTGAATTGGTGGGCAGACTGGTTTCGCTTTTGGATATTGAAGGTATATTGAAGAATATGTCCAAGGACAAGAGTCATGGGCCAGATCGTTGGTCGGTCGAGTTTTACCTTCAATTTTTTTATCTGGTTGGACCTGAAATTGTCTATTTAGTGGAAGAATCTCGTACTATAGGTAAGGTATCAGGTGGGGTCAATGCCACTTTTTAGCACTTATTCCGAAGGTCTCTAATCCTAATTCCTTATAGGATTATCATCCTAATAATCATTTTATCACTCATTTACTCTTCATGCATGATGTCCTCCTTTTTGGAGTTGGCAATTTGTCTAAATGGCAACATTTTAAAGCGCTCTTGAACTGTTTTTGTCTGGATTCAGGCATGGAGGTTAGTACTCCTAAATCATGCCTTTACCATCTCAATCTCGAGGAGAACTTCAGAGTACAGGTGCGATCCATTTTCCCTTTTGACTTTCTGGAGCTTGATCGTGGTTTGAAATATCTCGGTTACTACCCGAAGCCCAATCATTATCATTTGTCCAAATGGACCTGGTTAGTTGAGAAGGTTGAAAAAGGGATCCATACTTGGTATTATTGTAAACTTTCCTTAGGAGGTCACCTCACTATATTAAATTCAATGTTGAATAATTTACCTATATACTAGCTATCATTGGCTAAGGTTCCCGTCAACATACTCTCTCATATCAGGATTTTTTTTTATAATTTTCTTTGGTCTACCTCGCGGACCAAGCAAGGATTACATCTGGTGGCCTAGGACAAATTGGCTTTACCTAAACCAACTAGCGGTTGGGGCATCATAAATTTATATTGGATCAGAATTGCGCTACATTTGAAAAACCTTTGGAGGGGCCTCACACACTTCGGTTTGTGGGGAGAGATCATCTAGAATAAGTACTTGAAGAACCTATCTTTTCCATACTGGGTCAAGAAGGATTGAAAGAAAGCTCCTACTATTTATAATATGTGGAGCGGGATGATCGACACCTTTCCCCTTTTAAATAGGTGCCTTGCATGTCAGGTCGGGGATGGTTTCCAGGTGAGGCTAGGGACTGATCCCATGGTTCGATATAACTCTATACTATCTCACTCCACTATGAATTTTGATTCGTTTACAAACTAATGGCTTTCATCGCCAGACATCAGCCTAGTTGCCTATGAGGCAAAGGAATGGGATGCCTAAGTGGTCGGGATTGTTCATACTGGATTAAGACTACATGAACATTCTTATCGGATCATCTGGACTTGGACCGTGTCGACTGGAGAGGTGACTACTTGTTTGGCATATAATGTTATTGCCTCTATCAATTCAAATATTCAGTAGAGATGGTGGTTCCTGCGTCTTTGGGATTAGCCAGCCCCCATTGAGGTACTATGTTTTACTAGGTCGGTGCTAAATAATAAGATCCTTACTAGAGATAATTTCAATAGGCGTGGTCGGATGGGGCCAACTAGTTGCCCTCTTTCTTATAGGGATGTTGAAACTATAGACCACCTTCTGGTGTCTTGTCATTCGACTTTGTAAATTTGGGATGAACTATCGAGCAGATGGGGCATTGATTTCTGTTGGAATTTTGTTTCCTTAGAAGCATATGTCTTTATCAATGGTTTCAACTGAGGATATTTTCCTCATCTTTTCCTCTTTTGTTCATCTGGGGGTTATCGCGATACATAAATCTTATCTTATTTGAATATATCAGGTTTAATTCAGAGAGGGATTGCATATTTATATTGAGCTTTGATTCAAGAATCTTTAGGAAGTCTACCCCTATTAAAGTTAAGGGTTTGTCTCCTCCTATTACCTATGGTTTGATTCCTATTGGATTTTTTGATGGATCAGGACAAAGGGGAACATGTGGCACTGGTATACTACTTCTTCTATCTAAAGATCATTATTTTGATATTTGTTTTGGTTGTGGAAAAGGAAGTAACACTCAGGCGAAGCTTCTATCACTATGAGGATTGTTAACCTTTGCTCATTCAAAAGGTGTAACCAATTTGCAGATCTTTGGGGATTCTACTGCTATCATAGATTGGATCAAAGGCTCCTGTCAGCTGCAGGTCTCCATCCCAGAACACTGGAAATCAAGGATTCTCCATCTACAACAAATTTTTGCGTCTCTATTTTTTATCATATCTCCAGAATTTACATCCAACGTGTTGATCTACTTTCCAAACAAGGACTGGAACTTGGGGAAGGATTGCGACATTACTCAAGATTTTTAGATAGGCAATTAGTGTAGGAGGGTCAATTATGGATTTATTAGTTTTATTTCCTTTCTTACTTCCTTTAATTTTCTGACTAAAATAGACTATCTTTTATGGGAAAATTTGGTATATTTGTATTACACAGTTAAATGGGATATGGCATACAACAAGGAACATAGATAGGGCCTTTATCGTGGGTTGTATTTTGTAGTTATTTTCCGCATTCATAGTATATTTTGTAAAGGATTTTGCAGTAACATTGAACTCTATCCTTGGGATAGGTTACATGTGTAGTTTCTTTGATTCACCCCTTGAATAACAATAAACATTTTTTCTTATTGAAAAAAAAATTAAGTACATAAATATTATGTTTAGAGCATTTGAAGAAGATGTGGATTATAACATTGCTCTAGCCATATCAACTCTTCTTTTGTTTTTCCCCCACGATGGGTGCCATCTAGAAATCGACATGCAGAGGGATGGCGTGTTATTGCAATAATATGGAGGGTTATGGGAATCCAGGTGGTCATTTCCATCAACCTATTAATCTACACCCATATCATGGCATGATGGCTTCTTTATGCACCTGGTACTTCGCTTGCTTGGAATATTGGTTCAGGATATGGAGAATTGAGTTATTCATAATGAATACATTCATTGCTTCTTGTTCCAACCCGATTCATCATGGAGAGGAGAAGTTTGATATGGGAATGTTTCCCAGGGGTGTATGTAGTGCCCCTAGACTTGTGTAGACATTGAGGGCACCTGCTGAGTGACCAGGCTGATTGAAACATTAATTAAATAACCTTTTGACCTTATTTTTGAGTATGTGTATCTGAACTGTTGAGGTAAATGAATAATTGCATATGTTAAACGATTAGCTATGACTATGGAAAATTATGTTGATGGATAATGCTTAACGACTAGCTGTATGGCGATTATGTATTTGGCGACGAAATGTATACTTAATAAGATGAATGAGCAGTTTCAATAAATCATAAATGTTTAACAATGCTAGAGATAGAAACCAGATGATGATTGTTGAGAACAGTGCTACTAATAATTTGTTGTGAGAAGTGTGTGTAGAAACAAGTGAGACGGTTCACCAACGGACACACAAAGGAACATGGAGGGTCGTAGAGTACGGGTAAATCACACACAAGGGAAGCGACGACGATGTCGACTTCCGACAAGAATACCACGCATGAGCAGATAAGCATTGATCCACTTGCTCAAGAGGAATGCGTGAGGGCGTACGAGGTGGGCCACGACGGAGCTGGTCACGTACGAGTTGAGGGACGCGCAGTGAGAACGGACTCACTCCTCAGCGCCATTAGTCCCTAGATAGCATGTAGACGGAGGATGGATGGTAACGATTCCTAAAATCCCTACAAGAGTTCCCGCAAGTAAAAACGGAAAGATGGTGGCAGAAGGGCCCGACGATGCGGTACCCTGTCGAGAAATGAAAGAATGGATGCAAGGACCCAACGATGCGGTACCATGCCAAGGAATGGAAACCATGGATGACTGGACCCGACGGAGTGGTGCCATGTCAGAGAATTAAAGTTAAGGAACCAGGAGCCTAACGGCGCGGCACCGTGATCCTAGTGAGTTTGATTGTTAAATTAAACTGCATAAAAACTTAGGAGAATAACTCTAGATTATTACTTAGCAAATGCATAACAATAGCTTAGACATTTGCACATGAATAGTTATTTTGTTGAGCATTTAAAATAATAGAAATTATTATTTAGGAGCAAAATAGATTAGACACCTAGTCAACTAAAAGCTAGGAGTTGATTAAAATATCTGGGGGACAAACTAGAGCAAACTTAGGGGTGTAGGTGCACTTCCCAGAGAAACTGCACTTCCAAGCTGGATTTCTGAAAAACGTGTGTGAGCTCTACGACCCAAAGCTCGGGGGAGGCCATGCGACTGAAAGCATGAGCCTATGGTTGGGTGGCGGAGCTAACGGTTGCTTCGCCTATGGTTAAACGAGCTTTGCTGGTTATGGTTATGGTTTGTTTTAATTTGCTAGTTTATTCATTTATTTAGTTTATTTATCCAGTCGTTATGCTTTCTAATATCTTTTGTATCAAGTGGTTGAGTTTCAGGTTAAACAGGAAGGACCCTAGAGGAGGGGCCCTACATTTGGTATCAGAGCCGGTCGAGCCTTGAGGGCACCGGACTCATATTTTTATTAGTGGTCCGCGCTAAAAAAATTGAGAAGGCTTGAAGAGGATTGACGGCAAAAGTTGGATCAACAATACTCGACGGCAGCTGGATCAGCCATTGGGACAGGTTATATTTCTATATTTACTGTTGTATTCGTATGAGAAATGCAAGTATATTATTGAAAAAAAAAAAATCCCTGTACTTTCCATTTTAGAACCTCTACCTGTAATCTGTATTCAAGGAAAATCGCTATAACTACTAGAAAAGTAGATCCCTGTACTTTCGATTTTAAAACTATCTATTGGAAAGTCCTGTTTATGAATCTAGGTCGAAAGCTTATCTATGTTTGAAATTTTAGCTATGAGATTCGATCTAATCTAGGGACTTACCCCTGTTCATGATTTTAAAATATCCATTCGAAGTTCTGTTTGTTATTACCTACGAATCTAGATTGAACGCTTTGCTATGGCGTTAGCCTTCCTTTCCCATTCAATTCTGGAGTGCGATTCGAATCGATCACACCTCTGTGTTGCTTTATTTTGCAATCCCCTTTATTATTACGTATAAAAATCTATAGATCAGGGCGTTGTTACAATGGTGTAAACCCTTCCATTTCGAATCCGGAGTACGATTCGAGTCAGATCTTTATCTCTGTGATGAATTTATGTATAGAACAGTTTGAAGGTGAGACGCTGTCTCCAATAGCGTTGGTAGGTTTAATCCTTTTTCTTTTTCTTTTTTTCTTTTTTTTATCAGAATTCCCATACAATGAGAATTACGCAGAGGTTCACTGTCATCTTCGTGGATTTTCGCTCTAAATTTAATCTCTGTATTTTGTATTCCTAATGATCTCTGCTTTTAAGGATTATTTACTCAGTAAAATTTACTACCGTGCTCATCTTAGATCGCCGGTAATAGATCCTAGATCTCTGTAAATCTAATATTTATATACTCGTCTCTGAAATTTTAACAATCATATACCCTCCTCTGGCTGCTAATTTGATCTGTGCAACACTAATTGTTGATGTTATGCTCTTGGGCCCCTGAAACGTCCCTCTCAAACTGTACACGAGAATGGATTAAGGGAGAAATCTCGGTTAAAAATTTGGGGTCAATCCTCAATCTGCTCATTTCCCAGGAAATCCGGATTCGCCAACTGCATCTACGACCACCTCATTTTATTGACTGTTAAACGCCGATCATTCACTTAAGCTCATGTTCAGATTTGGCGATTGTTGAATGTCTATATTACACGCTTGCTTGAATGCTGACGCTAAATTTCCGGAGATAAAAATAAGAGTGATTGTTATATATAATTATAGAAAAGGGGGAAAAAGAGGCGGCATCTAATAATTTGCAAGTGAATGTATCTGTGGAGAACGAAGGGGGCTCGGCCCTCGTCTGCTAAGAATTGAAGCTTGAAGGAGGTTGACCAGAGCTCAACCCTGCTCCATCGAGGTAAACCTTCCAGCATTCACCAAAAGAGAAGACCCGTCGACTTGTCAACACGCTCAGTGGCGTCGGGCCTTCCATTTGGAACCAAAGAAGATCTCGGTGTTGAACAATAACAGAGGTCGTAGCTCCAATGGGGAGGCCGTCACTACTCGAGACATGTATACACCGAAGGTCTCTGTTCTTTATAGGGAATGTGGACCGAGCTCGCATTGGATAGAGAATGTATTGTGTATTATGTGTATTTCATCATGTGTTGATTTATTTTTCTGGTTATGGTTGGTATAATCCTTTATTTGGGTTATATTCGTCTGTGTATGCGATCTGCATCCAGATCGGAGGGAACAATACTTCTTGTTTTAAACTCTTTCTGTTATTCATTGTTATCCTTAAACGTTGGATGGATATAGCTCCTTGATCTCGAAGGGAAAACATCAGAGTATTATCTTTGGGCATAGTTTTATTACTCTTGTGTTACCTCGTGTGCTTTCTCTGATTTGGTATACTAAAATTCGACCCGAGGATAACGATTTGCATAGAGATTTATTCTGCGTATAGGGTAATGCCAGCTCTGCGTTGGCATGGTATTCTTTTAAAAATTATACAGAGATTTATTGATGGGTGTGGGCTAACGCTGACTCTACTTTGGCATGGTTTCTATCTCCTTTCTAAATTATGATTCCAAAAAGCAGTACTGACTGCATTATTCTTATTTTGTATTTCTTTTATCGTAACAGTCATCATGGGATGGGACGGCCGGGAAGCCGATCCCAAGGTCATAATTTCTCAGAGAAAATGAATCTCTGTTTACTGTTTTCTTATTTGCTTAAATCTCCGCTGCATCGCTGTAGTAATCGCCTTGTTCGACATTGGCGTTGACCTATCACACACGTATCTTAACAAAGAGATTGCATTCTCGGCGTTTGATTGTTTTTCCCTGTAGTACATAATGTATGCTTATATCTATTATAGAGGCATGATCTTGTCCTCACCGAAAATCTCTGTTTATATTTTACGATCGAATTTCTATTCTGTCCATTGCCCAAATCACGGCCATTTAATTCTGGAACCGCCTAATTCATCCACGGACCGTAGAACCTAAACTCAATTACTTACACTATCACTTTATGAATTAGAAATTAATGAAGATAAGCTGGGACTTCGTTGGATTCTAAAGCTAAGGAGTAGTACTCTTAATCCCGTCAGTTGACAGCTTGCTTTCGTGGAACCTCTATCCCGGAAAATCGACATTGACAATTTATCAATAGACAACGACCTGTCAACCGACGTATTGACTACCAAGCGCCGAGCACCTATAAACTCACTTTAAGATTCGCATAGGTATATATATATATGAATGTTAAGATTCATGTTAAATTGCTTATGTTACACGTCGATTCGGCCGATTTACTTTAATAAGTCCCACAAATTCTTAGGATTCTTTACTACTTGCATCGGCTACCCAAATTATGTATCGGTATTAGTTAACGACTTTTATAAAATTATGAAGAGGATGTGATGTATTTGTAAGTGAAAAGATAGAAAGAGTTTGTTAAATCTTTAACAAAAAAAAGGTTTAGTCTTTATATACATCTCGTGATGGCATAGGATTCAAAGAATAAGCGAATGACATATATCAACATATATTGTATGTTGTATGTAAAAAGGATAATGAGTATTTAATTAATTTTATAAGTATGTATCTTAATCACATAGATATCGAGAAGAGTAGATGGTAAACGTGATGTACTTGCATGTGGAAAAATGACTTAACATATATATTTATATATATATTATCTTTTGAAGTGAAATAATATACAAATTTAAATAATACATACCTTCGTTATTGAAATGAATGGATATATGAATTAAATTGATAAGGATTTTCTCTTCAAACGAATTGATATGCATGTAGTGATATATAGATATTAAAAGAAGAGAAAGTTTTAAAGTAAAATGAATCTTATGCATATTGAAAGGAAGAAGAATATCTATATTAATTACTTAAAAAATATATATATATAATGATAATAAAGAAGTTGTATATTATATAGAGATGAAGGAATGTTATAATTAGAAGTGGAAACTCAAGATCCATATCCTTATATTAAAGGGAAGGCCCTTCTTATGGGAGTATTTAAACGTAAATGAATTAAGTGACTTTAGATATATTAAATTATAGTAAGGTTGTGGACATAAATCAAACATAGTTTTATGGGGTTTTAAAATAGTATTGGGTAAAGTTTATATATATATATATACCCATTGATTATGGTTGGGAATTATGACAAAAACTGATTTTATAACTACACTTTTTATATCACAAGTGAATCCTTGTAAAATGTTTATAATCATAAGTAAGAATGATAGCTATGATATTAATACATATAAATGTATATGTTTGGTTGTACCAAAGAGTTTTCATTTAGTCCATGATAGTAAGGATAAAGTGACATTGAAAATATATTAACATGATGAGGGAGGATTATGTTAATCTTTATGAGGAAAATGAGTTTTAATTATTTAAAATTAAAAAATGTTTATTTCACGTACTATTATATGTATACATAGATATATGTTTAAACTTGAAGGTTGACAAGAATGTATGTATAGTAAGTATAAGTATGTACATCATTGTTGGGTGGAAGATTCTAAATTAAATTATACATAGGAGTATGTGCTCAAGTATTGAGGAATTCAATTGGGAAATTTAGAACAAGGAAATTGAAGAAGCTAAAATGGGAATTGAATAAATCTGGGTATATAGTTATATTTATTGACATTCATGTACTGCAATAGATAGAACTAGATCTGTGGCTTCTATATCTTATACTTATATTTTCAAATTCCGTGGAAGTCTTTTTGGGGAACCCGAAATGGAGGTCCCTACATTTGGTATCCCTTTCGAATCAAGATGGTGTTTCAGATCCGTAATTGTTCACTTCAATCTCTGTGTTTTATTTTTTTTATATGGTTTATCTTGAAGTCTCTGCAAAAATCTATGTAAAAAAAAAAAAAGCAATGACGTTCCAGAAAATTAAGTGTCTGTAACCCTGATCTTAAGTTCTTTGTGTTTGCGTTCCCTGAACTTGTAGATCGAATTTAAAAAAAAAAAGAGAGTCTCTGTAATATCTATGTTGAACAATTGGTGAAGTTTCCAGAATTATATTCCTCTGTGTATCTCCTCGCTTGTCTAATGACATTTCCAGAAATTATGTTCCAGACATCTCCATAATTATGAAATGAATTGTAATTTAGTTTTAAAATTCTTCTGTGTAACTATTTGCATGTTTGTTGACATCTCCCGACTTACAAAACGAATTTCTCGGTGATTCAATATAAATTGCCACTACCCTGTCGCAGTGTGAAGGAATCCAATTCCGATCTGGAATTAGAGTTCTAGAGATCAACACCTTTCTTTCCGCGGTCACCCTTATATTAATATAAATTACCTTTATGTTTGGAGTAAATCGATACAGAAATGAGTAAGAGATCTATTTATGACTGCGTTTTTACCACATTGGAAGTAACCGGGTGTATCCTACGTGGAGATTATCACTGCCTGTGTAAACTTCTGTTGAAGTGTGTGATCCTCCCTTCCACCACACTAATCGGAATTGATTCCAGATTTGAGCAAACACCTACAAGTGGAAGGAGAGCGGTTATTGAGGACTCCAGCGAGCGTAACGATTTGGCTACTTAACGCTTAGTACCTGTCGGACACGTGGAAACAAGAACCGGTGGTTCAGGGCCGATTACCTTACAGGTCGGCGTAAAGAATTCCTTAAATTTACACATATGCTTCTTGAGAAGTAATGTGAAATTAATTAAACTTCCGGCAGTATGCATACTCCAGTTTGACGGCTAATGGAGTATGTAGTCTAACTTTAATTTAAAAAAAAAAAAAAATCTATTAGCTACTACGAACTTGAAATTTAACCATGGTATCGAAATGGTCAAATGAAGACAATGTTTCGTAAAAATAAGTATGGAGACGATTATCATAATAAACCGAACGCAATGAAACTAACCTTAGGTCATAATCAAACTTGATGAAACGACAACTAGCCCACGAGATGAGACTCTATGGGGTTGATAAAACACACACGGTACGACTTGATGTGTCTGTCGAAGTAGTCCTATGACAACGGAATTGATGAAAGAAGGTAAGGATGTGATAAGCTCATTGACATGGACATGAACTTACAGATGAAAAGACTAATGGCTAAAGTTTAATATGTTCGACTAAGTCGCTAAGCATTGATGCTTGGAATCCTGTCAAATTGAGAACCAACACTATTAAAAACAAGTAGGGCTTTGGATGTAGTATTTTGGGAATTGGATTTTGGAATATTTTGTAACCGCTCTAGATTTGTTAACCGGTGATTATAATTTGCCGTCATTATTTTACCGAATATGGTATGACGTTCACCTTTTCATATTGGAGGAAGGAATAGCCAACAAATTTGCATTCTTGTTCGGATTCATTGTGCGAAGGGATGATTGAGTAACTGTGGTATGGCCATTGGTGCCTTATAACTTGTAGTCAATTTGGATATTATGGATCTTTGCACATGACTAGAAGACATAGAAAATCTAGTGTGGTATTGACAATTATGAGGGCATTATTGGAGTTGCATTGCACAAAATTACGATTGAGAATGTATTATAACCATACTAGAAGATTTGGAAAACTAATTATTAGAACATGGCCATGATTGCTTAAAAGAAATAGAAGAAAATGGCAAGAAGGTGAGAATAGGAAATTAAAAGTTAAGCCTAGTGTCGGAAGTACGAGAACAAAATTAACTTCGGGACGAAGTTCTATACAAGAGGGGGTGTATGTAATGCCCCTAAAATGACTATGGACTTTAAGAGCACCTGTCGAGTGACCCGGTGTAACAGACTTCAATAAAGTGGCCCTTCGAGTTAGGATGTGTCTTAATAAGGGAGAATCACCTGATGATGTGCATGACTATAGTTGATAAATAAATTAATGAATTGAATTATATGTGTGGACTGGGTTAATTGATTAATCAGTTCTTGCTTAAATGCTTAGCCTTGATTGATCAAGTCAAAGTGCAGTAGGACAGTTACAGTCCTAGCTATGCGACTTGGGAGGACGCAACTGAGATGCGTCGTAGCTTTCCATTTTATTCTGAACTTCGGGACGAAGTTCTAAATAAGTAGGGGTGTATGTAGTGCCCCTAGACTTGTGTAGACATTGAGGGCACCTTCTGAGTGACCAAGCTGATTGAAACATTAATTAAATAACCTTTTGACCTTATTTTTGAGTATGTGTATCTGAACTGTTGAGGTAAATGAATAATTGCATATGTTAAACGATTAGCTATGACTATGGAAAATTATGTTGATGGATAATGCTTAACGACTAGCTGTATGGTGATTATGTATTTGGCGACGAAATGTATACTTAATAAGATGAATGAGCAGTTTCAATAAATCATAAATGTTTAACAATGCTAGAGTTAGAAACCAGATGATGATTGTTGAGAACAGTGCTACTAATAATTTGTTGTGAGAAGTGTGTGTAGAAACAAGTGAGACGGTTCACCAACGGACACACAAAGGAACATGGAGGGTCGTAGAGTACGGGTAAATCACACACAAGGGAAGCGACGACGATGTCGACTTCCGACAAGAATACCATGCATGAGCAGATAAGCATTGATCCGCTTGCTCAAGAGGAATGCGCGAGGGCGTACGAGGTGGGCCACGACGGAGCTGGTCACGTACGAGTTGAGGGGCGCGCAGTGAGAACGGACTCACTCCTCAGCGCCATTAGTCCCTAGATAGAATGTAGACGGAGGATGGATGGTAACGATTCCTAAAATCCCTACAAGAGTTCCCGCAAGTCAAAATGAAAAGATGGTGGCAGAAGGGCCCGACGATGCGGTACCCTGTCGAGAAATGAAAGAATGGACGCAAGGACCCAACGATGCGGTACCATGCCAAGGAATGGAAACCATGGATGACTGGACCCGACGGAGTGGTGCCATGTCAGAGAATTAAAGTTAAGGAACCAGGAGCCCAACGGCGCGGCACCGTGATCCTAGTGAGTTTGATTGTTAAATTAAACTGCATAAAAACTTAGGAGAATAACTCTTGATTATTACTTAGCAAATGCATAACAATAGCTTAGACATTTGCACATGAATAGTTATTTTGTTGAGCATTTAAAATAATAGAAATTATTATTTAGGAGCAAAATAGATTAGACACCTAGTCAACTAAAAGCTAGGAGTTGATTAAAATATCTGGGGGACAAACTAGAGCAAACTTAGGGGTGTAGGTGCACTTCCCAGAGAAACTGACACTTGGATGGGTGAGTGTTTTAATTAAATAGTTAATTAAAAATATTTAATTATGCATGAAGCGACACGTGTCGCACGAGATTTTCCTTTATAAGGAAGGCTCAGGGAATGGGTAAAGGGTGCATGATTTGGACGATTGTCGTAATTTTCGAATGCCTCAAAGACTTGCTGCTATCTAAGGGTTTGGCTAAGAAATCCTGGTGGGAAGGGAAACCCAAGCTGGATTTCTGAAAAACGTGTGTGAGCTCTACGACCCAAAGCTCGGGGGAGGCCATGCGACTAAAAGCATGAGCCTATGGTTGGGTGGCGGAGCTAACGGTTGCTTCGCCTATGGTTAAACGAGCTTTGCTGGTTATGGTTATGGTTTGTTTTAATTTGCTAGTTTATTCATTTATTTAGTTTATTTATCCAGTCGTTATGCTTTCTAATCTCTTTTGTATCAAGTGGTTGAGTTTCAGGTTAAACAGGAAGGACCCTAGAGGAGGGGCCCTACAGCAGAGTCTTAAGTGACTTCTTCCTCATTGTTCCTTGAACCGGTGGAGTCTTCGCGTCCTTTCTCCTCTCGCCTAGTCTGTTGAATTGATCCTTCTTCTAATCTATGGAGGCAGGCCTCCCTCAGCGAAGCTGACCTCTTGCATTGGTATAACAATGTGAGGAATAGATTTACAGAGCGTAAAACTGTGAATGGCCCACGACTCTCCCATATGCCTCGGGCTATTTGGGATATGGAAATGGCAAAAAAAATATTTGACAGTAGAGTGAGCTGACAGGCTAAAGAATTGGATGAGTGTATGGAATTTCGTCACAGGAACAAGTGAACAAGGCCTATGATGTAACATCCCTACCATGAAAGTTTGTTCAATTTGGCCAATTTCGAACTTTGGACTAATGAAACCTAAGCTGTCCCAAATGCCACCAAATGTTTTCAAATTCTATCTGGAAGGGATTGAAGGGTCTTGGAACATCCTAATGCATATACTGGACACTCAGACACTTGCTTAAAACATTTATGGCTTGCATTAATCAGGGAGGAATGAAAGGCAAAAATAATAGCAATTTCGATGTTGAAACCCCCCACTAGTCACTAACTTTTTGGCTTCTCAAATGTTGTATGACCCTTCCTAATTTCTGAACAGAGACTTGGCTTGGACAAAGGAGTTCAATGGTAACCAAAATGCAACATTTATCATGATCTATAACCTGTTATTACACCCATAAATTAGATAGTTGTAACAGATAAACATTGCTTGGAAAATGTAAACAACAGACATGGAAATTATTGCATAAGATTTGATCAAATGCCCAAGGGGCCTGCATAAAATAAATTGGTCATCTACAGTACAGCAGAAGCTGCTCAAGTAGCTTAAAAAACACTGAGAAATTCTTATGCAAAACTGATGTGTAATTACTCCAAAAGTTCACAAGAAAATATAGAGGAAAACTAGCTTGAATGAGAGGTTTGTTTGGAATTTATACATGATACACATGAGGTTTCAAGATATGTCTCAGATATGCTGTTTGTTGTGGAGCCAGATATTCCAATCTCATAGATGATATTGTCTCAACTGTGTACCCCAGTTTTATATGATATGCAAAAGGGCTGTACACTCGTTCCCCAACCTTGGGGTTTGGGGGCGAAGCCCCCGAGAAAAAATTTTTGGGTTGTTTTCGCCAACAGTTTACGGGCCCATGGTTTTGGGTAACCTGTGGTATTTTCCCATTGTATTTCCCCTTTATAAGAAAGACATTGTAAGACGGCTAGGTATGATGTATTGGGTATTATGCATTGTAAGGATCTCTGAGATCGTGAAGAGAGACTGTGAAATAGAGAAGAGGAAGTGCAGCGGATGTGCTGCAGGTTGTATCCCTTCATTTGTTGGATGGTATAATAATAAGGACTTGCAATTTCAGTGTGGACGTAGCCCATCTTGTGTGAACCACGATATATTGGTGTCTCTCTTGTAATGTGTCTATGTGATTATATTTGCATTTATGTTTATTGTCATTGCTCTACGATCCTCTTTTTCTAACATATGCAGCTCAAAAAATTTTATGCATCCATTAGTGTGCCATCAACACTAGAACATAAGTATTGAGAAGAGAATAAAAGAAGAGATAGTAGAAGAAAGACTAAGAGATGAACTCGAACTGTAGAGGGACTTGGACCTGCAAAAAACAATTTATTTAAGCTATGATAAGAGTTATGAATGGCCTCTCCTCCAACCAAATTGGATAGGGATCTTTCACCTTCGAAATTGGTTCAATGGAAGGGAAAGTAAACACCCACCATGCATGGACAAGCTTAGCTCTCTAAGAGTGCAAAACAAAAATGATCCAAAAGCTGCTCTCCTTCCTCATCCTCCATTTTTATTAACTTCATGTGGACTCCTTCCCTCCATGAGCTCGAATTTCCCTCCAAGATACTCACCCAACTTGAGTTAGTGGTTGGTTCCTTCATGAGACACTTGTCCTCCTCATTCTTGCACTCTTTCCCCAATTTGAATTGGGAATCTTGGCTGACCATAACTCCCTCTATGCATCCTCTTGATGGCTATTTTTAGCCCTAATATGTCATATTTTTGATAGGTCTCCCATCAGGTCTGAATTTGTCATATTTGTCATAGAATCCTTCATTATTGTTGTCATGGATGCCATGGAATCTTGTTACAAGTGTCACAATTATCCTATTATTCCTCTTCCTCTTCGTTGGGAGTTACTCTTCCACTCCAAGTCGAGTCTCCTTGATTCTCTCCATGAATATTACCTCTTTATCTACCCAAAGTACGTTACCCTCCACCTTGAACTCGAATTTGTGTGAGAATGATGCCAAGTGTAGTGGGGAATCTTGCCACACATGGGTCCCACAACCTCTTATGCACCCTCATGATCCAATGCCACCTTATTTTCATTTTTATTATTGTTTATTTGGCCCATTTAATGTGAATTTGTAAGTCTAAGGTCATTTTGGGTCTTGTAGCTCCCTTATTTCGAATTGTAATGCTTCCACCCCAACTCGAGGAACTAGTAGGTTAGTGGAATGTTTCCTCCATGATAATTTATTTGGATGGGGACATTACAATACTCCCCACCCAATATTTCTTGTCCCCAAGCAATTCAAAACTTGGATGCTGCAAAATTTGTTCATCTTCCCAAGTGGCATCCTCACTTGGTAAATCCTTCCATTGCACCAAATATTCTCTTATGGTCGTGTTCCTTAATTTTCTTTCCCTTGCCTTCAATTTTTTTTTATGGAATGAGTATGAGCTACCCTTCATCATCCATTGGAGGAAGTGTTTCTAAAACTGAAATTTTCTGCCCTGCCACATTTTTAAGACATGAAACATGAAACATGAAACACATTATGGATTTTACTCCCTTCCGGAAGCTCCACTTGATAAGCTACCTCCCCACTTTTTTGAATTATTTTGTATGGGCAATAGAACATGGGCTTTAAATTTTCTAAACCCTTTCCCTTCAAGGTGGTTTGTTTGTAGGGTTGTAACCTCAAGTAGACCAAATCATTCACTTGAAAATTTCTCTCTTTCATATGCTGATCTACATATTGTTTTTGTTGATTTTGGACAACCTGCAAATTGTCTTTTAAAACCTTCAAAATTTATTGACTTTCCTCAATCCACTCCTTAGCTTTTGGAGTTCTACTATCACAAACAATGTGATAAAAAAAAGTAGGTGCTTCATAACCATGTAGTGATTTGAAAGGGGACATGCTAATGGACATATGAAAGGTAGTGTTGTAGCAGAACTCACCCAAATGTATCCATTTAACCCATGCTTTTTGCTGCCCACTAACATAGTTTCTCAAGTAGCCCTCCACCAATGGTTCACCCTTTTTGTTTGACCATAAGTTTGTGGATGGTAGTTTGTGTTAGGAGTCAATTGTGTTCCCACCAAATTGAAAATTTCTTGCCAAAATGCACTCATAAGCCTGTTATCCCTATCACTAACAATGTTTTTTGGGAGTCCATGCAATCTGAAAACATATCTATGGAATAGCTCAGCTACTTGTGGAGCAGTAAAAGATGAGGTAATAACAAATAAATGAACAAATTTGGTGAGTCTATCCACCACAACAAAAATACAGTCCTTACCAAGTGCCTTGGAAAACCTGTGATGAAGTCCATGGATATGCTTTCCCACTTTTATTCTGGAATAGGCAAGGGGTCTAGGATACCAGCATGATGGTTGTGCTCAACTTTGTTTTGCTGACATATCTTGCATTCATTTACATACTTTAGAACATCACCCTTGAATCCTTTCCAAAACAATATTTCTCTCGCCTGCCTATATGTTTTAAAGAAACCAGGATGGCCTGCTAAGGGAGAATCATGGGTTGCATTCAAGATCTTTTGCTTCAAATTCGAACCATAAATTAAATAGATTCAATATTTATAGTAGATTATGCCATTCAACAATTTATACCTATCATCACCATTGTCCCCATCTAAATTAAATTCACAAGCAAATTTATCTTTGGCATACTCTACTATTAGTATTGCTTTCATAAGAGAGAGTGGGGGTCTCCTAGACAATGCATCTACTGAAACATTATTCTTCCCTTTAACATATTCAATGTCAAAATCAAAGGCTTGAATCTTACCAATCCATTTTTGTTTCCTTTCATTGAGATCTTTCTGTGTAAGAAAATGCTTCAAACTATTGTGATAAGTTTTGACCACAAATTTGTTCCCCACCAAATATTGTCTAAACTTGACCAAAGCATGCGTGATGGCCAACATTTCCTTGTCATATATGGAGTAGAGTCTTTCATGGTTGTAGCTTCCTGCTTTCAACAACTATGGGGTGTTGATTTTGCTTTAAAACTGCTCCAATGCCTTCCCCTGATGCATCACATTCCAAGACAAATGGTTTAGAAAAATATGGTAATGCAAGTACTCGACAACTACTCATTACCTCTTTCATTCTTTGGAAGTCTTTTTATGCATCTTCATTGCATTGGAAAGCATCCTTCTTGGTCAGGTCAGTGAGGGGAGATGTCAGTTGGGAGAAACCCTTCACAAATTTTCTATAGTAAGTGCAAATCCCAATAAAACCCCTCAATTCAGTGATGTTCTTGGGTGGTGGCCAATCAAGAATGGCCCTTATTTTCTCCAAGTGCACCCTTACACCATATTTGCCAATAATGTGCCCAAGGTACATAATTTATATCAACCCAAACTCACACTTGGACAAATAAAGATTGTTCATGCAAGATTTTAAATACAACTTCTAAATGATGCAAACGCTCCTCCCATGTCTTGCTGTAAATCAAAATATCATCAAAGAAACCAAAACAAACTTATGGAGCTGCTTGCAAAATATTTTGTTCATGCATGACTAGAAGATTGTAGGAGCATTGGCCAAACCAAAAGGCATGACAAGGAATTCGAAATGATCATAATGGCACTTGAAAGCAGTCTTCTGCACATCTTCCTCCTTCATTTTCCATATCTAAGATCAATCTTTGAAAATAAATTTGCTCCAAATAGTTCATCCATGAGCTCATCTATCCGGGGAACGAGATATCTATTCTTCATTGTATTCTTGTTTAGAGCTCTGAAATCAATGCACATTCTCAAGGTTCCATCTTTTTTCTTCACCAAGACAATCGATGAAGCATAGGGACTTGAACTTGGCTTTATGAGTCCCAAATCCAATATTTCTTTGATAGCCTTCTCAATCTCATCCCTAAACCTTTTTGGTTGTCTGTATGGTTGAATTTGGATAGGTTGAGTGCCTACCTCCAACACAATGGCATGTTCAACTACCCTGTTAGGTGGCCTTCCAGGGGGAAGGTCTCCAAAAACCTTTTCAATACTTGTGCAATAGCTGCCTTATCTCCTCCAGATGTTTTGAAACCTTTACGCTTGGTTTGGTGGAAGCGTGGAAGTGATTAGACACTCTGCAACCCATTCAATGTCTTCATGTCTCGAAATGGACCTCATACTATGGGAGGACACCACTTGGTTAGGATAAGTGTGCATTCCCCTCAACAATATTGGCTTTCCCTCTGAATCATTAAACCTCATTTCAAGTACTTGATAGTTCACTTTATGCTCTCCTATAGATTAAAACCATTGGACTTCCAAAACCACATTTTTATTAGTAACATTCGTCACATAGAAACTTTTAGTAACAGTGTGATTTCCTATGGTAAGTTGTAGTTTTGGAATCCATGTGTTACAGTCCATAGAATTGTTACATGGGATGATGATTGTAAACCCATCAAATGTCTTAGTAGGAAAATTTCCCCTCTCCGCCGAGGCCAAACCAATGAAGCTATGTGTTGCTCTTCCATCCACTAGGACTTTAACCTTTTCCCTTCGACAACTTCTTTGCATCGAAGGGTATGAAACCTAGGCACCCCTGATAGTACTGCAATCTTCCATGTTTCATGTGGTGGTTGATCTTCTTTTGTTGTTTCATATCCTTCTCTTGGGGCTGATTGTTGTGCTTCTTCCTCCATTTCCTCCTCATCATTAGAAAAAATTTCAATGAAATGTGCTTTCCCATTAACACATTTATGCCCAAGTACCCATGGTCGATGGCATGAGAAGCATAACTTCTTCCTCTTGAGCTCTTCCTTACTTGGTCCCTCTTCCTTATCCTTCCCAAATGAGTTTTTTTCCATGGTTTCTTATCATCCACTACAACAAATACTGGAATTAGCGTTTGTTTTAGCTCCCTTTTTAGCGTCCACTATCACTTTTAGTGTATTTATCATCATTTTTTGAACAAAGTGGACGCTTTTCCACGAGATGGCGCTTTTAATGGCGTTATTTGAGTCCTTTTTTGAAAGTAGATGTTCATTGGGATGCTAATTAGCAACCCAATTAACGTCCCAAGTAGCATTCCAATTAGCGTCCCAATTAGCATCCCAATTAACGTTGAGAATAATGTCCATAATAGCTTTCAGAATAGCGTCCAACATAGCTTCTAGAATAGTGCCATGCATAGCTTCCAGAACAACGCCAGGCATAGCACCAGGTCTAGAGATAGGGATTACGCCAGGAATTGTGCCAAGAAAATCATCTAACATAGCGCCAGGTATAGAACCAAGTATAGCACTAGGAATAGCACCGGGAATAGCGCTAGGAATTGCGCCATGAATTTTGAAAGGAATTGCACCAAGAAAACTCCAATCTTGTGCCACGGAAAGCGCCAGGTATATTGATAGAAGTAGCACCTAGATTCCAAATGTTTATTCGAGATTAAGCCAATAAAGTATTACATGAAACAATGCTAGTGTGATTGACCACACATCAAGTATCACTACAATAATGAATAGTCACTTGATAGATCTAGCTTAGATCTAGTATAGATATAGTATTTTATGTCAATTACATGCATATTTTATACATGTTTATAAAAAGGTTTGAGGAAGGTTTTTCTTTGTCTATATGTGTGTAGTTTGATCATCAAGTTGAGTTGGAGCCAATTCAACCTGATCTACATCAATCATGGCCATTGTTATAGGTCAAATCTGCACTTCTCTGTCCATGATCACATTGCTCTGTTGATCACACAAAATGACACTATGGATGGAAGAGCTAGATTGACCTTGGATGAGTTATTATTGAGATCACACTGTTCAGTTGAAAATGTTGCCACAGTGATCTTGCATTCTGAACGCTGGTCTTATTGAAGACAACCTACGCACATCCTCTAAAATGTTGCAAACGTTGGTTGTCAAGTGCAAAAGTTGCATACTATGCGCTAGTATGGTTGTATGAAACCTGCGCACATATTAAGATGAAATGAAAAAATATATTAAGATTACGAATTGGGATTAGTTGAAGTTGGTTCTGCAACTTCCCCAACCTCCCAATCCAACGACCTCCCGAATTCAACTGCCTACCTTGTCCCATAAATACAAGGAGGAGCCATGAGAGAGGGACCTAGAAGGAATGCTTTAACTGCTGTTACGCTGGAGGAATTCCCAAGTCATTGTGAAAAGAAGGAGCCCAGGACTCGATTGCAGAAGTGTCTAGACAGATCAAGTATATCTGTACTTATCTACATTTCTTTGACAACAAAAGGTGGAAATACCCTTCCCGTCCCAAATTGAATGTCTATTTGATTGAATGTTGATTTGGTTCAATGTCTGATTGTAGTTGATGTTAATTGCTTTCAATTTCATTATATTTATTACAGTCAAGATACATTGAGGAAGGTTAACTTTGTGTTGCAGGTTCATCACTGCGGAAGATCAAGCGAAAGCTAGGACCAGCCATCGTTAAAAAGGTACGGCTTTCAGAATCTTAACCTCTTTCCATTTGTAGTAACTAATGCAAGACAATGAATGTATTTACCTGTCACCCCACACAAGTTGGTAGTGTCATCTCCCC
Source organism: Larix kaempferi (assembly GCA_027924585.1). NCBI lineage: Eukaryota > Viridiplantae > Streptophyta > Pinopsida > Pinales > Pinaceae > Larix > Larix kaempferi. The sequence continues at coordinate 30,249,674 of BSBM01000510.1, forward strand.
ACTATAAGGTATTTTCCTGCACAACAGACTGGCGACTCCGTTGGGGAGTAACCGGTTGTTTTTCTGCTCCAGGGGACCTTGCTAGGTTTTCTTCCAGTTTATTTCAATCTTTTGTTCTCTGAGAGGTTTTATAGGTCATTTTTGCCTGTTCTTTTTATCTTGATTCATCTCAGTCTGCTTTAGCAAAGCCTTTTTGTTTGCTTTAAGTCCCTGTGCGTTGGTTTGTTGTACTTACAGTAGCGCATTTTATGTCATGTATGCTGGTTTCCCTGAAACATAGTAGCGCACTTCCTCTGGCAGGCGCTGGTCTTTATACCACACAGTAGCGCACTTTTCCTGTAGGTTCAAGCCTTCTACTAGGGTTTGCTTCCAGGTTGTAGGATCTACTTCTAGCCTTTTGCTTTGCTTCTTTGACTGACTACTGAGACTTGTATGTCTTTTGAGTCTTGTTTGCCTCTCCAAGGTCCTGTAGATTGCTTTTGCTTACTTTAGCACTTGTTTAAGGTGTCTTTTCTACTTGTTCAAACCTTTTTAAGGTTGTGCGCTACTCTATGCTAGACATAGCTGCTCACTTTTTGCCCTAGACGCTTGTTGCAGTCATACAGACCTGCATTCTCAATGCTTGTTGTATATGGCAACAGTAGCGCACTTTTACTGAGTCTTGTCCTTTTTGTTAGGGTTTGATCCCAGTTTGAGTTCTTAGGGTGGCTTTCAAGGGTTGTTTGGTCCAAATACCTTCTGAACATCTGTTCAAATCAGTCTAAGTGAGTTGAAGCTTTCTAGTTAGCTTTTCCTTTCAGTCTGTGTGTTGGTAGGGTTACTTATTGGTTTGCTTACCTACTCCTTTGTTTGGCGCGTGTTTTCTTGGGTTTTGGTGCTTAGGAGCAGCCTTTTAGGTCTGTCTTTCCGTTGCAAGCATCTCTTTTCCCTTTTTTCTTTTACACTTAGTTCCAAACCTTGAGTTTGTTCATCGAAACAACTCGATAGGTGGAGTCTTTCTCAAGTCTTTTTTATTTGATTGTTTAAGCCATTAGGTTATTTCTCCTTACTCACATTTTGCGTTAGGTCTTACTTGCTCCTTTCCAAGTTCTTTTTCTTTTGCAAATATTAGAAAAGATAGAAAATTCAAATTGGTAGCTTAGTAGTAAAATTTATCATCTTTTTTGAAGTAGCATAGATCGCTTGCTTTGAAAAATTAAAAGAAAATTACAAAAAGATTTTTTTTTAGGATTGCCTAGTTTCAGTTTTGAAGAATATAAACGAAAATAAAAGAGTCTTTTGTGAATTTAAAAGCATTATTTCATACGCAATTTGCTTTCTGTCGAAACCATTCCACACATTTCCCTACCTTTATTGAGTAAAAAGTAGCCCTTAAAAAGAAATTTTAATAAAATTAACTAGCAACCTTTTTCTTTTTAGGTATACACATCATCAACTAGCTTAGGCTAGGGTTTCGGGTTTAAATCACCTTAAACTACCCGAAATTAGCTTCATTACTCAACAATCATAGTAATACTATCTATTATGCAAATCCACCTTTATCAAAATATCCAAGGAACGCTCTACTCAAACCATAAATAAGCACGAGGCCGTGGGCGATTGGAACTGTTGAGGATACCCCCTCACTTTCCTCTCAACCATAAACCAAAGCTGACTCGCGTACGAGGGTTCACTAGTACTTTCAAGTACTTTTGGACTTCAGGGTTTGCTACCCCGCCCATGCATCTTAGCCAGGTTGACAACTGTTCCTCGAGGTTTTTTCATATTGGTGGTATCCTTAGTATCATAACCCTAGGGCTCTACATAGGTAGAGTGGAAGGATATTTCCATTTCACCTCGGACAGATGCGGAAGAAAACCCTTTGGCAGTAATCCCGGGAGGGCGGTTTGGTGATTCAAACGCTTGCACTCAGAGGACCTTCATTGGATGCTGCGTAACTAACCGTCGATACTCTATTAGTTTGTTCTGGGCCCTCATCATCCCAGACTTGCTTATGAGAGTATTTGCTTTGTTTGCTTGGTTTGATCACTTAGTAAATTTTTAGTGGTATGATGTTTGCTCCTTATTCGTAGTGGCCATGAGGTTTTGTACTTAGTATGCTTTTTATATAGTTGTGGAGGACCAACCTCTTCGTAGGTCTCGGAGGTTGCAAAACCTTCCCCCACTCATTGTGGAGCCTCCACGGCCACCGCGACGCCGGAGGACGGATTCCCGTGGTTCATTTGAACTTACGAGTAAAACAAAAGTACTTGGAGAACCACAGCCCAGAGTTCAGTATCAACAGGTCTTCGATACTGTTGAGGTTGAGGACTTATCTTCTAGAGAGTTTAGAACTCTGTTCAACCCTCCTTTGACTGGACCAGACGATCCACTACTGGTACCTGTAGGATTTCTAGGACAACCTGAGTACAATGCGTACTTGTTTACACCTGGTTACACCATGACTAATCCAGGAGATGAGCAGTGAGTTCCTCAAACTCCCACAACAGCTATGGCTACAAGGATTATTAATCCTTCTTTCACAAACACTAGAACACCGAGCTCATTGTAGACTTCTTCTGCTTCGACTCCGTCCTTTAGTTTTAATGTTGGTACTTTAGGCATGCCGAGCTCACAAGCTTCGACATCTGCTTCAGTTTCTAACCCTACTTTTGGACCAAATAATGTCCCTTTGACAGGGATACCTACAGTAAATTTCACTCGGCCCCTTGTTACACAACAGTTCGAGGGTGTAACTCAAACTATTTCTTCCACATCTGTTGTAGGATCGATCCCCTCTCCATCTATGCCTTTTATGGGTACGAAGACGGCACCATCTGTTACAACTACACCTGGATTTAACCCCTGCGCAAGTTATAATGTAAATCCATCAAATATACCTGCAGGGAGTATCCCTTTCTCTTTGTTTGTTGGAGGAGGGGGTAGTATTATTAATCCACAATTCGGTGGGATTAATACCCAGACGCAATGGACTACTGCCCCGAGAAGTAATCCGCTTTCTTTTGGGTGGAGCAATTTTAATGCTTTTACCTCACAACTGATGGCTAGGGGCAACCCCAACCAACAATACACGAACCAAGTAGTGGGAAATTCCCAATACCAGGTTCCTGTCTATCAAATGCCATCGGCACAATCGCGTTTACCTTTTTTGGCAACTTTGAACTTGCTAGATCTTTCAAAACTCACTAACGACCCTGTGTGCCATAATCCTGCATAGCCACCTGTTCCCACTAAGTTGCCCTCAGACATTCCAAAGTTTGAAGGCAAGACTGGTGAGGATCCTGGTGATCATGTCACAACATTTCATCTCTAGTGATCCTCGAATTCGCTGAATGATGATTCCATCTGATTGAGGCTCTTTCAAAGAACCTTGACAAGTGTCGCAGCCAAATGGTACATTGAACTTCCTGCAGCTGCTTATGGCACCTTTTGGGATCTAGATACTATTTTTTCTGAATCACTTTCAACTTCCTATCCAGTATGACGTCGATACAGATCTTCTGTCAACCTTCCAACAAAACAAAGCCACTCATCTATCTGACCACATTCAGGAGTGGCGAAGGAGAAAGAGGCTCATTAAAGCCAACATCCCCCCAGCATTTTTATTAGAGTGGTATCTTAAATCACTCCTTCCTTATATTTCTAAGGAAGTTGAAACTTCAGGGGTGTCCTCCGAAGAGGAAGCTTTCTTAAGAACCCAACAACTTGACTTGGTATATGCTCAGTTTGGGCTCTTATATGAGATTATTCCCGATGCACTAAGGTCTAACACTGACTTAGGTAAACCTAAACCTGGACCACATGTTGATGGCATTGTGGGTTCAGTAGACTCTATAGCATTTGATGATTTAACAAAGTAGGTTCACGCCTTGTCAGTCAAACAGTCTGCTGCAGAAGCAACTTCGGTTGCAGCCTCCCCTTCAACAACATAATCTGTACAACAAGTGCAAACGAATCAAAAGGGCCCTCGGCAGCCCAACAACAAAAGAAAGGGAAAGAAAGGGGAGGGGAACCGCCAAAAGCCCAAAAACATAGATAATGTCGAGGAGGGTAAAAAGGAAAAAAGGAAAGTGAAGTTCCCTTGCAAGCTATGCAAAGAGGACCACCTTACCCATCAATGCCCTCTAATGGAAGAAGCCCAAAAGCTGCTTCATGAGAAGAAATCAACTGTCTTAAAAGATCCGTTCCCTCACGGACAAAGTTCAGTTTCTGGCAACTCTAGTGCCGGGGGCATACCCCATGCCTCATTTGTTGATTAGTCATTCATTAATATGGTTAATTCAGATGCTCTTTTGCAAACTCGAGCTAGAAATTATACCTTGGATCCGCAGCAGAAGGATGTTCCTGAGTCATCTACCCCTCTCCACATCGAGAGACTGGTGGATTCGTTTCCAAAGATCCCGAAAGGTGTCTACAAACGGGCTGCGCACAACCCCAACGCACGGGCTGCCCCCAACTACAATGTTGTGGAGGATTTATCCCAAACTCCCTGTGACATGTCCACTTTAGAAGTACTGCATAGTTTCCCATTGCAATGCAGTGCACTTCTCGCAGCGATCGGGAGTGTAGATTCATCTAATATGCTTTCTGGGTTTGATATGACCAATATCAAACCCCGGTTGTTGTATCACATCGCTCTCCAAATAGAGGTAATCCATGGTCCCAAGACCATTGGACGAGATGTTGTAGATGAAGGGGCATCTACGTGCGTAATGTCCATTTCTTGCTAGAAGGATTTAGGCGAACCTGAGTTAGCCCCCTCGAACACGGTACTTACCGCCTTTGATGGAAAATCTTTCAGTCCACACAGAGTCTTACCATCATTTGATGTTGAACTTGCGGGCAAACTAGTATCGGTAGAGGTTGAAGTTTTGGATGCTCCACTTGACTACAACTTGTTGTTGGGTAGGAGTTGGACATATGCCATGCAAGCTGTTCCGTCAGCTGTCTTCCGAGTCTTAATGTTCCCTCACGAAGGCAAGATCATCAAGGTTGATCAACTTTCGTTTACTCGGAAGAACAACCAGACTTCATCGGATTCATCGATTCCGTTGGTTGATCAGTCACACCCAGTTACTGAGAGTTTAGGAGCAGGTCTCTATGGGTCATTAATAGGCACTTTTGACCTACCTTCTCCTATTCATTTTATTGGTTCTGAAGAATGTTCTTCGGATGAGATTTTCACGGTTAGTCCAATGACAGATCCGTGGATTCTCCCCACTAAATAAAAACCAGTTGTGCCTTTATCTGTTGCAGAGGTGGCTTACTTAGATTCACAACATGTTTCAACATAACATATCGTGACCCCGTTGGTCTCTGCTGAGTCAGATATGGACTATGCTCCTGCATGGTCAGTGGACTCTATCCACTCTTTTGACTATCTAGACACTGTTTTTCCCTCTGATGAGGCGCTCTTGGAAGCAATGATTGGCCTGGACCATCTTTGGGAACACATGCACCACAGGTCTTATTTTCTTCCTGATCTGGATAGGATAGAGAGAGGTGAGTTTTTGTAATATCCCTTTTTCAAATTTTATTAAAATGCCCAATTTTCCACTTTTTTCCCAATTTCGACCTTTGACTAGTTTTACTGTTTTGACCTCCAAATCAACCCAAATGCTCCCAAATCTTCTGTAGGAGTGTATGAATGGTATTTAGACTTGAATATAAGGTTCAGGGATGGTTTATGGCCCTCCAAATACTGCTGCAAACTTGATTTGTATTCTGATCAATATATGTAATTTTGACTAGTAATTTGTACATCAAATCCCTCTCGGGTAACACTGCAAATGGCCTTCCAAATGCCTCCAAACTCCCACAAATTTATGAAAAGAGGTATATAATGTGTTAAGTATGTTATTAAGGTCTCATATGCACCATTAATTTATTTTTAATACTGTTCTAACTCTCTCACATTCAACAGCAAAAACCCCCAATTCGACCCTTGGGGAAATGGCACTATTTCACCTCCCAATACAACTAAACTGAGTAAAAATGCTTCAAATGCTCAAGTATAGTACATGAAACTTGTAGAAGACATCCATGGCAGTATATTTATCACAAATATATCAGATAATCATCCATCCATTCAAAATAATCAACATTATAGTGTCATACATCAATGCATTGGGGAAATGGACATTGTTTGCTCATTAATCAATAGTTTTGCATACAACCAGTGGGTATTTCGACCTGATACTTTCTGAATATGAATAACAGAGCATATGAAGCTATTACAATCATAAATATGTAATGAGAAGCTCTCTCAAGAAGCACAAGTGCTCACCAAAAACGCCCTCCCTCAAGGAGCACGAATATGCCTTCAAAACTGGAAACGGTGGAGAGAAAGTGCTGCACTAAACCAAACCATGAAACTTCCTGTAGCTGCTACCTGCAAATAAAAACTCCATTAAAGCACCATGAAAGACCTGAGTGGCCTCTCCAAACACCAACTTGGATGGGAATCTTTCACCCTCGAAATTGGCTAAGGCAAGAAACTAGTCATCCACTAGCTCTCTCTTCACAAATGCAATTTTTCTCAAATCATCAAAAGCCATTCTCATACTTCATTTTTACATTTTATAACCAACATTAGCCTTCTAAGGGTCGAAATCCTCTCAATAGATTCAATAGATTTCCATTTAGGAATTATTCCACATTTGCCACTTGTCTCCTAGTTCCAACCTTCCATCTTCTCCGAAATTCGATTTTGAGTCTCTTTGGCTTCTCCAACTCCCAAATTCGACTTCCTTGAGCCTATTTTTGGGGTTGACATGTCATAGTGTTCAGATGTCAGAGATCAGGTCTGCAATTTGTCATAGTTGTCATAGATGCTCCATCATTGGTGTCATAGGGGCTAGGGAATCTAGCCCAAGTGTCCACAAACTTCCACTTTGACTCTTTATCTTCCATGGAGGTTACCAATCCTTCCCAATTCGACCTAATATGCTCAATGACATGTGTTATGACTTACCAACTCACCCAAGAGTGTTCACATTCCCATTAATTCGAATTTGCAAAAGAGAGATACCATGTATTATGAAAAATCAAGCTAGTGTGGGTCTCACATCCTCCATATGTCTCCAAAACCATTTGTCACCTATGATTTCTCTTGAATTTCTTTATTCACTATATTTATTAAATACTTGAACCCTTCTAATGTCTAAACATCATTTATTTGCTTCCTTATTACCATTCCACATGTGCCCATCCAACCTAGGAAACTAGTAGGATTGATGGGATTGTCTTACTATGAAATTATTGGAATGGGGACATTACAGTTTTCTATGAGACCCAGTGGGAATGTTGATTTTTCCGCTATCCCTTCTACCTCAAAAGTTGTTTATGCCGAAGGGAATATGGAAAATATATCGAGAACCATTCCGATCAACATTTCCATCAAACCTGGGGTCGTGGAAAATATTTTCATTGGAGCAGACTGTTCTCCTGAGGAGATCATTTTGTATACCAATCTCTTTAAAGAATTTCGCGATGTTTTTGCCTGGTCTTACAAGGAGATGCCAGGCATTGACCCGCCATTGTTGAGCATGTCATCACAACGTATCCCAACGCTAAACCTGTGAGACAGAAGCTCTGTCCAGTTAACCCTCGAAAAGTAGCTACCATCAAGGCAAAAGTAGAGAAGTTACTCAAAGCCAAATTTATCTATCCGATAGCTATGACGGAATGGGTTTCAAATCCTATTCCGGTAGACAAAACGCAAGGTACCATTAGAGTCTGTACTGACTTCCAGGACCTAAATAAAGCTTGTCCGAAAGACAATTACCCCACACCATTCATAGATCAAATCATCGATGCGTGTGCGGGCCATGAAATGTTCTCCTTCATGGACGGGTTTTCACGATATAATCAGATACAGATCAAACCGCAAGACCTACACAAGACAACTTTTATTTGTCCTTGGGGAACCTTTGCTATTGGAAGATGCCATTTGGCTTGAAGAATTCTGGAGCTACCTTTCAGCGAGCAATGAACTTTGCTTTTCATGACATCAAGCACGTAGTCGAAACCTTACCTTGATGATCACCCAGCACGATCTCGTAAGAGACGGGAGCATCCTGATCATTTAAGACTTGTGTTTGAAAGGTGTAGATACTACAAGATTAGATTGAATCCCAACAAATGTGTATTCTGCGTTGAATCTGGGTGATTACTGGGTTTCATAGTATCCAGTCGTGGCATAATGCTGGATCCATTAAAAGTTGAGGCGATTGTAAATCTGCCTCCTCCTTGAACCCTGAGACAACTTCAAAGTCTGCAGGGCATGTCCAACTTCTTGAGACGCTTTATCATTAACTATGCCAAAATTACGAAAGGTTTAATGAGACTGCTTAAACAAGACACCTACTTTTGTGGGATGAGGCTGCTCAAGCATCATTCGAGGCCTTGAAAAAGGCATTACTTTCAGCCCCCTTATTAAGCCCGCCAGACTATAGGAAGGATTTCCTCTTATATCTAGCTGCATCAGTATACACAATAGGCATAGTACTTGTTAAGGAGGATGGCAAGCTCCAAGAGCATGTCATTTATTATATGTCGCGTGCCTTGATAACTCCTGAGATCAAGTATGGCATTAGCTGCTGTCTATGTGGTCCAGAGGCTACGTCACTATATATTATTGCCAACTACCACAGTGGTTGCGGAGGTCAACCCATTTCAATATGTTCTCACTCGACGCATAATCAGGGGGAAATTTAACAAATGGATTGTAATCCTGCAAGAATTTGACTTGGTTTTTCAGTCCGCTAAGTCAAAGAAATCACTGGTGTTCGTCGAACTGATTTCTGAATTCCCTAGTGACATAGTATACGTTGAGGAAGAGTCATCATTCCCGGATGAACATATCTTTCTCATTGCATCCTCTGACCCATGGTATGGGGATATCCTTGTATATCTCCAGACTTTGAGGTGTCCCACCACTTTCTCTAGTGATGAACGACGCAAACTTAAGAGATATGCGAAGAACTACCTCATCATTTCTGACACTTTGTACAGACGTGGGGTAGATTCCATCTTACGTCGTTGTTTGACCCTGGAGGAAGCAGAATCAGTATTGAATGATGCCCATAGTGGATCCTGTGGGGGTCATCTTTCTGGGTTGGAAACAACCCAGAAAATACTGCGTGCCGATTATTTTTGGCCCACAATCTTAAAGAATTGTGTGGAAGCTGTGAAACGCTGCCAGAAATGTCAATTTTTCACCAGGAAGATGAGAGCACACCCAGCTCCTCTCCATCCTGTAATCACAGCAGGCCCCTTCACCAAGTGGGGGATTGATTCTATGAAGTGTAATCCAGTTTTGGCTAGAGGTCATCACCATATCATTGTTGCCGTCGACTACTTCACCAAGTGGGCCGAGGCAATGCCTACTGTTAAGGCAGATGGAGAAATGACCGCATATTTCATTTTCAACCAGATCATTGCCAGATTTGGTATACCCAAAGAGATCGTGACTGATCACGGTCGTCATTTTCAGAACAACATGATGACCGATCTATACACCATGTTAGGTTTTCGACAGGAACATTTGTCCTCGTTTTACCCACAGGTGAATGGTCAGGTTGAAGCGGTCAATAAAACTTTGAAGACCATATTACAAAGGACCGTTAATGCCAGTAGAAATAACTGGCACATTATGTTGTATCCTGCTCTTTGGGCCTACCGAGCCAATGTAAAGACTGCTATCGGGTTCTCTCCCTTCCAACTTGTGCATGGGATAGAAATAGTCATTCTAGTTGAGTGTGAGATTCCTTCATTGAATTTGGTTATCCAACTACTACTTGACACTTCGGTCTTGGAAGAACGTTTGCTGCATTTAGAACATTTGGATGACTAGCGCCACGAAGCACTCACAACAAACGAAGCGCATAAGAACTGAGTCAAGGGACAGTACGATAAGTCTGTCAGACCTAGGGTTTTTCTCGAAGAAGACCTTGTTCTGCTCTGGGATCAGGACAAGGAACCTTTAGGAGTTGGCAAGTTTAAGTCCATGTGGCTCGGTCCCTACATAATTTCTAAGGTACTGAAGAAGGGTGCATATGAGTTAACAAACTATGAAGGTAATAAGTTGCCCGAGCCTAGAAATGGGCTCTACCTAAAGAAGTACTACGCCTAGGCATCTGTGCTTTTTCATGTATTATAGTTGTACATTTTGTAGAGTTAGATTTGTTTACAGTTGTCGTTATGTCTTATCAATCTATTGCTTTGTGTTTCAGATGTCGACTGAACATTTATAGGGTTTGCTGATGGCGCTAGCTGCCACACCCGTCAGTTGGCCGCAACTGCTTGGGTTATTTACTCACCAATTGGCCAACTGGTTTCTTCGGGAGGGGCTTGTTTAGTTCCCACAACGAACAATGTAGCTAAATACAGTGCAGTCATAGAGCTACTCCAATATGCTCTGTTCCATGCCATCTCACATTTGGAGGTACGACTGGACTCGCAGTTAGTTGTTTTTAGTTAATGGGTGTTTATCAGGTTAGAGATCCTACTTTGCTACGTTAGTTTTTGCGCGTTAAGTTACTGGAGAGACAGTTTGATCACATCACATATCAACATATTCCAAGAAATTTGGATGCATTAGCTGATTCATTTGCAAACTACATTTTAGATTGGCATTTGCATCATTCACATACATAATAATTCATGCATAAAAGACAATAATACACATGTAAATAACACCGATACTGTATATATATAATCCGTATCAAAAAATAATAAGAGTTTGAGTTGTAGGTCTGTCACAGAGTCATGTCATAATATACAAAATTAGGCTCGATGGCCTCAAAAGTATACATAGATATATCCTTCTCCTATGGAGAAGGAGGGGCCTCATCTGCCTCTCGATAGCAAATGACCAGCCTAGCTACTTTTCTAAGTAGCCGAATCCATGCTGGGGGCACACCCACCACATTCTCCTGCATGTCGAGCGGCATCCGCTCGATCCTGTACGTCAGAATGTCATGAGTCAACCGACTCATCTTCCCCTCTGTGTTTGCCAGCATGGCATCAGCTTCCCCTACCATCACTGGTCTCACGAAGGTACGGGGGTGTCCCTCCGGACGTATTGGTCCAACATCTACATATGACATTTTGTTTTAGTATTTCAAACTCATCATAAAAATTATAGATATAAAATTGAAAAAATTAAATAATTTTTCAAAAACAAACTTACCAATCTCTCCCCAGGCTGCTCCTGGAGGGAGAGCCAGCTTAGGATCGTTGCGGAAGTCTATGCCCGCATATGGAAATTGATCAAGAGATGGTACCTGTTGGTCCCACCACGCCCATAAATCATCCTCACTATAGCAAAAGTTGCTCTCACCACCACCCTGGCAGAGGAAGATCTCTCCCCATCGACCCATCAGTGGCTCACGGGGGTTCAGTGGGGGAAAAGCCATCCCTATACTCATGGTAGGCACCCTTTCAAAGAAAAAGGTGCATAGTATGCTTCCGTACCCAAAATTCTTCATCCTCCCCGTCTTACACCCGGAAAGTTGAAGCTTCATGTTTGCCAGTAGACTTGAACACCAGTCAAATATTATTCCCCGTATGCATTCAGTACCCATGTGCATAAAGTTCCTTGAAGTTAGATGTTGCTTAGCACTTCCGGCCATCCGGTTGAGAATACTCAATATCACCTTGAGCGGGAAGCTTGCAACAGTAGAAATAAGGCCCTGACTGCCGGTTTTCTCCGTACCCGGTACACAATAGGTATTGATGTAATCTTGCATGGATAGGGCACCCACATTGCGAGAGGACCCTTTGAGATTCACTGTATCTCCCCTTAGGGAGAGTCTCGTGATGAAATAGATGTCATCCACTGTCAATTCCAATATTTCTCCTTGGATATTGAATACCAATGCATCGACATCCCAGTATTGTACAAGCCTCTCAAGCAAGCGGATTTGTGCCCGCATATTGACCGTTCTATAAAATTTCAATAAACCACATCTTCGCAATGCATGCAAGGTTAATGGATCTTGTAAAGCTACTCGATCCATCTCTGCATGCTCCCTTTCACGCCATACCAATACCATCCTGCCATTAAAACCATTAAGCGGTGGTCATTTTTTTTTCCATAGTTTTTGCAGTGAACACTGTTGTCTATCATAGACAGTAGCGGCCCGAATGTGACTGTCTTACAGGCATAGTAGTGCACTTTGACAAGTGCGCTGGTTTCTTGCAAGCAAGCCAGAGCTCGCGCCGAAACGTATTTAAAAGTTGGATAAAAAATGATTTTGACCATAGAATTTGAAAAAACTTTGTATGTAAATGCAAGCTAAGGATGAGACTACTTACTTGGTGGAAGCAAAATTTGAATTGGTGACCTGGTTCGACCGCAACGAACAAAGGTAGCTTGAGGTTTTTCTCCACTTTTGCCCTAATTTCCAAATTGTGATATTTTATTTTCAAAATTGAAACTATTTATAGAAATTACTTTTTAATTTTTACCCACTTTTCCAAAAAGGGTATAGTTTCATTTTTGTTATTTTAATTCATTAATATTTCTCAAATTTTGATGAATTAGACTAACCATATATTTCGAATTATCAATATAATTTCAAACATCGAACTATTAAGACTTGTTTTCTTCATTGACAGGATCAATATAGGTACCGTATTGATTCAATATTTTGTCATTTGAGAAAATTTGTCCTGGTTACTAACATTGGTTGTCGAGATTCTAGTCTCTGGCAGGTCATGAACTTATGATCCCTGAAGCCGGTCAAGTTATTTTAAGCGCTTGTTTTGAATTTTCAAAAACAAACAAGATTGCTGAGTTCGCTTGTTCTCTTCAGACTCGTTAAAGGAATTGAAGGAACATCCGCTTAAGTATAAGTTTAACCATTTTCTGGACTTTTGCGGATTACTTATGAAAAAGGAATACTCTAGTCATCCGTGGCTAGAAGAGTTCTTCTCTCATCGTTTTACACTTTTTCGGGGGAGGAGACTAACTGTACGAAAAAGGACTTTTGGAGCCTTCTTTAGGGTTTTCAGGCTCTCGAAACATGAAAATACCAAGCGAGCATTCACCTACTCGGGCTCGATGTGAAATCCACGAGAGGGTATATAGAGGATTATTTAAGTTTTTCAGACTCTATAAACAGAAAAACACCGATGAGCATATACCAACCCGGGATCGATACTAAAATCCACGGGTAGGTGTATGGAGTTATTGTTTAAGTTTTTTAGACTCCTTAAAATTGAAAACACCAGCGAGCAAAAACAGATCTCGGCTCGATATTAAAATCCAGAGATTAGTATTATGGAGTATTCTTCTATCTCTTCTTCGAACTCCGTAAACAATGAAGAAGGTCCCGAGTCTTCCTCCCATGGGCTCGTTGAATTTTTACATGGTTGGGATTATTGAGTTTTCTTTCTTGGACTCATTACAACAATAAGAAGGACATCTTTTACCAAAAAGAATAAGGGAAGAGAAGGGTATGTCTACATCTTTTCAGTTTCAAAGGCAGTTAAGTCAGTCATGTCCTTGAACACAACACCTATTTGAGTCCATCATTCAGTTGGGTTTTAGTTTTTGACCTTAGGGTGAACCCGATCTCCGAGTTTTCAACTCCTCCGGTTGGTTATTCTTCCAATCATATGGAGAGTCTGCCAATGTCTCCTACATTGCAGGCTTATATCACTTTCCCCTTCATGTTGAAAACTGCCTAAGTCACTTTGTGTCGTGTTCACTGTTCAAGGATATAACCTATGTCGGCCATTCTGCAGTTACCTTGACTTCATGTGTCAGCCATCCTAGTGTCAGTTTGTTTCATCTTGTTACTTGTCCTACTCCAAATCAGCTAAAACTTGTGAGTGTTCCTCGTGTTGGATGATGGAGGATGCATTAAGGCCTCCCTTCCAGCGGACTTCTTCCCATGGACTTCAACTCATTATGCTCTGGGAATGAAGTTTAGAGTTTCGGTTAGTACCTTGGGAATTGCAGTCATCAGTGGCAGTTTCCCTCGCTATTGAATAATGGGAATACACCAATGTCTCTTATTCGACAGGTTCCTTAGGTGTTCGAATTCAAGTCCACTTATTCACACTTGTTGGAACGTACTAGGTACTTTGGACCCCATTATCATTATCGATGGAAGTCCTCGCGTTTGTTAACGGTATACATCAATGACCGGTAATCAAACAATACCCCCTATGTTCAAATCCAGCTCATTTATTCACATGGTTAGGGTTTATACCTTGGGTTGTTTGGATGAAGACCTTAGGACTTTGATAGCATCACCATATTTATGTTATCAACCAAGTTGCGCAAGACTGAGCCTCATTCATTTTGGCTCTTCATGAGATATAGATCTAGTTTGTTATTATGGCTATGATCTCTCATTTTGACATGGATCCACACTTGTATTTCAGTGGCCATGCTATATATACATATCCTAGTTATGTATTGGAGATCATGTTGTATCACACCGAACATCTATATGATGTCAAGATTGTAATTGCTCGCTGACCTTGATCGTTGTTTTCAGGTACTTTTGTGACTTAGTTCTGCGGTTTCTTGCTCCTCCTTTGACTTGGAATTATAATGTATTTCGGCCATCGTTTCCCTCTAACCTCACACATTAGGGGGCATCTGTTATAAGTCAAATCTGCACTTCTCTGTCCGTGATCACATTGCTTTGTTGATCACACAAAAGTGCACTATGGATGGAAGAGCTAGATTGACCCTAGATGAGTTATTGTTGAGATGACACTCTTCAACTGAAAAACATATTTTTTCTACAGTTTTCATGACATGTGCGCTACTATTGCCACAGTGATCTTGCGTTCTGAACGCTGGTCTTATTGAAAACAACATGCGCACATCCTCTAAAATGTTGCAAACGCTGGTTGTCAAGTGCAAAAGTTGCATACTGTGCGCTAGTTTGGTTGTATGAAACTTGCACACATCTTAAGATGAAATGAAAAAATATATTAAGATTACGAATTGGGATTAGTTGAAGTTGGTTATGCAACTTCCCCAACCTCCCAATCCAACCACCTCTCGAATTCAATTGCCTACCTTGTCCCATAAATATAGGGAGGAGCCATGAGAGAGGGACCTGGGAGGAATGCTTTAACTGTTGTTACGCTTGAGGAATTCCCAAGTCATTGTGAAGAGCAGGAGCCCAGGACTCGATTGCAGAAGTGTCTGGACAGATCAGGTATATCTGTACTTATCTACATTTCTTTGACAATAAAAGGTGGAAATACCCTTCCCATTGCAAATTGAATGTCTATTTGATTGAATGTTGATTTGGTTCAATGTCTAGTTGTAGTTGATGTTAATTGCTTTCAATTTCATTATATTTATTACAGTCAAGATACGCCGAGGAAGGTTAACTTTGTGTTGCAAGTTCATCATTGCGGAAGATCAAGCGAAAGCTAGGACCAACCATCGTTAAAAAGGTACGGCTTTCAGAATCTTAACCTCTTTCCATTTGTAGTAACTAATGCAAGACAATGAATGTATTTACCTGTCACCCCACACAAGTTGGTAGTGTTGTCTCCCCACTATAAGGTATTTTCCAACACAACAACCATCATCAAAGGAGCGCTTATAAGCTAAGGTGAGTTAATCTTTCTTCCTTATTTTCTCATGTGTTGTATGTGATTGATTAGATCTGGTGATGGAAACATATTAGTATACCGCCCCTATCTGTCTTAGGTCTTGGGAAAGTGATCCAAGGGAGTTTCCATCTTTCCACAGGGTGGAAATATCCATAACACATAAAGATGAATATTTTAGGGCCTGCAACCTCAGTTTTTATTCCTAAACCCTGCAAAAGGCTCTAAGAACCATCCATGGCATTTGAAATATTTCAACAACAATCGCATGATCCATGTAGGACAATTATTCACTCTATATGCAATGTGTGGTGGTTTTTTATTGTGTTCATGATCCGTGAGCGATAAAAGCCTCTTTTAGGCCCGAATACATTTTTTTCCTCCTTGAACCATGTTCATGACCCTAAAAACCATCCTCGATGTACAAAACCATGTAGTGACCTTTGTTCCTTGACCAATGAGGTAGTCCTCCTCCTTTGAAAGTTTAGTGTACTATGATTGAGCAAATAAACATAATTGGCCCAATCCTCTTCCAGCTCACTTAAAACATACAGTGTGCATGGTCCATGAGCATTAAAAGTCTCTTCTAGGCCCTAAGAAATCAATGTCCCCCCTTGAACCATGCCCAATACATCGAGAACCAACCTTGATGCTTAAAAACTTGTAATGGCAACCATGCAACACTTGTACGCCAAATATTCTCTTTAGAGGTATGTGTGGTGATATTGGACCATGGAGTTTAAGGAAACATAGGGTCTAAGGCCATATGAATTTCCTAAGGGGCTCATGGGCCATTACAACACCCTAAAACACTATATAGGCCCTACATAGGGACACTTTTAAGTGTACAAGACATGGTTCGATCCTCATCGTTCTCATCCACTTCCTCACCATTCCTTATCATCATCATCATCCTCATCATTGGTACCATCGTCCTTACCATCATCATCATTGTCATCGTCATTTTCATCATCATCATCATCGTTGTTGAGGTTTTTCAAACCAATTAAGTTGGTTCCCACATTCCAAAGGTCAAAATATAGAGTCATACACCATAACAATTTTCTTTATGGATCAATGGGCCATCCATAGGGCCCCTAAACATCACATGATTCTCGAGTAAAGAATCCTTAGATTACAAGTGGGGTATGATATCCATTTTGATATTTACAACATTAAGGATGGTTCTTGGATCCTAATCCATGGTGTTAGATCAAAATCTAGGTTATTAGAAAGGAAATTATCTAGGTTATTAGGACAATCCAAGCCATGATCCAGGGTCAAAATACAAAGTATTACACCTTAATATATTTCTTTAGGGATCATGGGCCAAGCACAGGTCAGCTAACCATCACATGAGTCCCACACAAAGAATCCTTAGATTACAAGTCTCAATACAAACAAAAAATAACAAAAGGATTTTGTAATGATGTGAAATGTTTTACACAATGTCCGAAGGAATAAAATGAAATAACAATACAGACTCCTTTCATAAAACATTCAATGGTATGTTTTCCCTCAAATTGAGATATGTGTGCCATTAGGAGTTTTTTAGCACATGAGTTAGGTTCATAGGTGATATGTGTACTTATGTGCAAGGTTGGAGCTTTGTGGGCGATATCTCCATCATTTATGTCTCTATCATTTCTTTCATCACATTGTCTCTCCATTTTAGTACTCTACTTGCAATTGATTTTTGAGTTATCATGTTAGTTGATTAGGGGTTAGACATTGAGGTTAGGTACGAGGTGATGGGGTTAGAGGTTGAAGATTCCAATTAGGTGCATCAAATCATTACATGGGTCATTTACATAAGTTGGTTGTGTTAGTTTAGTGTCTTAGAGGCATTATTTGGGATTTCTCACATGATAGTCTTGATTTCATGCTCATATTTATTTTAATTCATATCCATCAACTCCCATTTGTGAATGAGGATTAATTCCTAGATGACAATGATGATGATAATGACATGACAATGAAAATGATAATATAATAAAGTGAGAATCAATCCAATGATAATGATGTAATCCCAAACAATTTCTTCAAGGACTCATGGTTATTCCTAATGTTCCATACTACTACTCAAGCCATGTAGATTAAAATTTTAGCTTATGTGTGGTATGTAGGCACCATTTTGAGGTTTGGACCATTGTCTGGGGACATAAATCATACACTTATACCCCGACACTTTCCTATAAGGCTCATGGGCCATTATTGTACTAATGATGATGATGATATTGACCATGAGAATGATGACGATGAGGATGGATATAATAATGATGATGATGATGATGACAATGATGATCATGATGATTATCATGATCATCATGATCATCATTTTCATCATCATCATTGTCGTCATCATCATCGTTGTCATTGTTATCTAGTTCATCATCACCGTCATTATCATTTAGGTCATCATCATCACTATCATTATTATCGTCATCTAGGTCATCATCATCAATGTCATCATTATCATCGTCAACGACTCCCCCTTAACCAAATTTTTGGTAAACCTTTCGACCAAAGCCTGAATCATTAGTCCTTCAACCCTATCCATCCCAACATCAAGTCCAAGTGCCAAGTTAACCTTATCCTTCTTAAATTGTGCTAGGAAAAATGTCCGACATAGCGCTAGGTATAGAGCCAAGCATATCACCAGGCATAGTGCTCAGAATTGCACCAGGAAGTTCGAAAGGAATTGTGCCAGAAAAAAAGTGCCAGGAAAACTCCAATGTTGCGCCAGGGATATGGTAGGCATGTTGATAGAAGTAGTACCTAAATGGCCATTTTGGCAACTAAGAGACCCTAATTAATCGTAAATAACCCTAATGGAATCTTATGGTCCCTAATGACATTTTGATGCATATCGACAATGATAAATATGGCAATGATGATTTCTACAAGATTTAATAGGATGTTCATGATGATGATAATGTCAATGTCAATAATGATGATGTAGGTGATTATAACACTATTTGACATTGATTGGTCCTAATGGAAACATAATTCACCTTAATGGCATCAAAGTGATGACCATAATATCCCCTAGATGACCCTAATGGCATTTGACTGTCCCTAACAACATTTGAGTAACCCTAATGGAACTTGACTCACTGGAAACACATGAGGATGATCATGTCGATTATGCATGATGGCAAAAATGTTGATGATGATGATTATGATGATAACAATGAGGTTGAGAAGAATGACTATGATCATGATGATATATGATCGGATGCCAATGATGACGATGATGACGTTTATGTACTCATGTATGGTGTTGATTATGATGGTTATGATGGTGATGATATCTGAATCCATCTACATCATTAAAGTTTAGTAAATTATAAAGATTCATTGTCAAACTTGCAATTTATCCCACAGTATAGTGTGGTTATAGTTCTTGGCCACTCTTCTCCAACCTTTTTCTTTCCATTTCATCCCCTCCCTTACTAAATCCCATTGGGATTTATCACCATCCAACCCCCCACCTACCTTTTCCATTCCACCCATACACACTCATTGCACATTTTTCCTTATAGTAATCTATATGATGCATCCCCCTTGTTCCATCCAATGTTAAAGTAGTAAAGCTTCATATGTCTTATTTACATCTAAAATAGTAGCAACTATGGTTAGTAGAAGTACATCCACCCCATCTCCCATTGCTTTCTTTGATTAGGTTGTATAACTAAGTTATTTTTATTCATAGCCAATATTTTCCATTGGCCAAGATATTCACAATGCATATATCATTAGTTGATGACATTCTTATCCATAATGAATGGAATTAATTTTAGTCATTTTGATTTTTTCATTAATTGATTCTTTTAACTGGTGTAAAGAGGCGCTACATAGAGTCTTATTGCTTAGAGTTATCATTGAGAATATATGATGCACCATTGCTACAAATTGCATTACAAGCCTTAGATGATATGATTTTGGGATTAAAAATTGAAATGTGGTTCATTCAACCTCATTGAATGCATAGGGATAATGGCCCCATTGAAATAGACGTGTTGCAAATGATGTCTTTTATATTGTGGGTTTGCATTTTTGTGCACAACAATGCTTGTGCAACTCTGTTAAGATAGTTACATCCATCATACTTTGGTAATACTCGAAGGTGCACTACCTCCTCTGGTTGCCCTGTCATAGTTGATCACGACAGGAGCAAAACAAAAGGTATGATAAGTTGATTTCCGAGACTCTTATTAACAACAGAAGCTAAGACTATTGTTTATTTGACTCAAATTATTAAATTGATTTCCACCAACGAAGGGATGCCTCCAACATGTTTGTCAAAAGCTTTGATATTTTATTTGCATGGTCTTGTGAGTATATAGTAGAGCCTTCAGGTATTTACGCGGTAGTAACTTTCCTGAAAACTTAAAATTTGAATTATATTTGCAGCATAACCATACATATGCTAAATTTAGCAAACAATATTAAGAGCACATAAGATAACACTCAAAATAGCTTCAATTACGTCTTAATTTTCTATTCCTATTTGGATTGGAATTGCAATAAAATCTATCCATTTTAGTTAAAAACTTAATAATTTAAGTCAACTTAAACAAGAGACAAAAGAACTTGAAACGTTTGGCATAAATTTAAATAGTGAAATTCACGTACCATGAACATTAATAATTAATATTTGAGTAAATTATTACCCCTTAAAATTTTCTATTTCATTTTATAATTGAATATATATTTTATTATGTTTACGCCGAAGGCGTATATTAAGGGGCCAGCTCCCCTCGGTCTTTCGTCGTCTGTCGACGGCCTATGGGGAGCCGCCACATGTCGGAACAAAGTCCGCCCCTATTCCTCCCGGCCACTAGTGCCTCCGCCAAATCCACCGCCACCGCCAGCTACTCGCCTCGCTCCATCCACACCCACAGTCCCAGTGCTCACCACTTCTTCTCTCCACTCTATGCCTCATCTCCAGCTCCTCCACTGCTCTACTTCCTCCGCGACCACCCTCACCCTCTCACCCGCGACCGTCACTACTCTCACCCGCTCTACACTCCCGCCCTACACTCTCATTCCAGCCCTTCATTCCACCACCACCTTCTTCCATGCCCTCCCAAGTCGCATCTCCCACCATCACTTCCCATCGCACTAAGTCATCCCTGTGCTTCCCTCACGCCCTCCCAAGTGATCACTCCTCCACTGCATCCATCATCCCCGCGCCTCCCTCATGCCACAATCCCCAACGTTGTTATTTCACTGTTATCCCCCTTCACATCACACCACCGCCACTAACCCCTGCTGCTCTATCCACTTCTACGCAGCCTACTCCCCTCTTCCTCAACCACCGCCCAAGACTCCTCCCGCGGAATTGTGAGTTTTAAGGAAGCGCTTGGACAAACCCATGGCCAAGGCAGCCACAGAGCATAGAGAATCGGAAATAAGAAATAAGATCTCGTGAACATATTTTTCATCAATTGGCCTGTGAGCATCATGGCTCGTGGCCTTCACAATGGCAATTTCTGCATGCAATAGTAACAACCCTACAATTTGGAAGCTGCATGAAATAGTAACAACAATAATCTCGTTTCTTCCACCCACAAATCAGATGTTCAATGCATAGTTACCAAATACAGCCGAATTAGGCCAACTAATACGAAAATTCAGAAATTCGATTCGCCTGTCGAATTATTTGGTTTAATACGGTTCGCTTAGGTTCAATTCGCCCATTTCACAATGGAACTAACCTTATTTGTTGACACAGATTCAAAAGCATAGATACTTAGGTTTGGTTCGCCAAATTCACAATGGAATAACCATGTGTTTGTCGACTATGGATTTTTATTTTACAATTCATTGAAGCTCACGAAGATGTACAAGCAGATGTAGTAGTAGACAAATCATATTATTAAAGTAGTTGCGGAACAATAGCTTTTGTTAACTTGCAGAAGTAAAGATAATGGTATGAAATTTGAACCCAAGCAGAGCTCAATCTATAGCATTTTGATGGTTTTCATTCACCCGCTTGAGAAAGCGAGGTAAGGACTCAAGGCCACGCTGGGAGTCGAAGATGTACAAGTAGAGACAAATCAAAGTTGAACTTTGTCCTGACTTCCTTGTATTGTTTAATTTCTTCTCTGTGTAATAATGAATTTCTACTGATTTAGGAAGTATACAGACGAATTTTTTTTCGAATAAAAAATTACTGTATCGAATTTGAATTCGAACTTGGTAACTATGGTTTAATGGGCAAGGATTCTGGTTCTACTCAAATCTGCAATTACAAAATTATCTTCCTGTAGCTAAAACTCAGAAGTAATATGAGGTGGATATTCCCTTCCTTTTAAGTTGATCACGCAGACCTTCATGCTTATATTGGTTGATTTCAAACAGCTCAATTCAAACATAATGAAATTACCTTGAGAATCAATACACTTCCACAGTTTGCTTCCAATGGCGTGACTCCCTTTTCTCTGCGGTTTCCTTCAACATTTTAAACATCTCTTGCAAATATACATTGTAACAGTTCCAAATGAAAATACCCTGTTGTTCCTGAGATCAATATTTCAACAAACATTTTTAATTAGAATGAAAGTATGATATCAGAGTACAAAACACGGATTATAATAATAACCATCCCCAATAATGAACAATACTTCACCTTGGTTACAATTGCAACGTACAGGGGGTTGATTTTCTTTCTTTTGCTCTGCATTGTCCTTCTTCGTCTCGTTTGCTTTTGCATTCCCAACGCTCACAATCTAAGCATTTTTTCTGAATTTTCTCAATTGTTTCATGATGTCCACAGGATCTGTTTCGCCGACCATTGTTGTAGTATGCTTGGACCCGTCCAGTACGATTGAATCCACAACTGCACATACGTAGTACTGCATGTCATTAACATGGAAGATAATCAGTTCCATATAAAGACGGTAATATATTTCATTAGTTACCTTCAAGTTTTGAGAGATGCTTGATGGCTTGTCTCTTACATTTGCTGCAAAACATGCTCACTGACACAACTGTCTTCTGCAGTATACACAATTAATTGCACATTTCAGATGTAAAAATAGCCTTAAAACAAATGCTTCCACCATGAATATACATGTACACAAAGAAATATTTCTATATGAAGGACCTTCATTATAATAGTATAGACGAACAACTAGGGAGGAACTACACTCATAGATCTATGTCTGCATACTTAGGGAGGAACTATTCTCAGAGATCTATGTCTACATAATTATATGATGGTAGACAGTAATATTGTTCTTGCAAATTTGATTTAAAGCTGGCAACGGAAATATCTATGACAGTAGAGGACTGAAGGTTCACTAATTGGATGGGAAAATGGGTTGTCTGAAAAAATATCAAGACAGCTCATAGGTAGGAAAGAAGGGTGTCCATGGGCCAATCATTGCAACAATTAGTTGAAATATTCACATCACATTTAGACCTATTACCCCATGATCAATAAATTTCATGGTTTCTCCTTCAACGTACAAGTTATTCACCATCGACACGGCTCTGAACCCACAGAACTCAGAATTATCTGCAAATTAGCGTTGAAGTGTGTCGTGGGTAGCGGTGCTCGGACAGAAGGCAGAGGGTTTGTCCCACTGGCAGAATTTTCAAGAGTAGCATGCAAAGCTGCTAATCGCCTCGTGGGTAGAATTTTCAAAAGGTGGCATGCAGATCTACTAGCCAGCACGTCGCCCACTCTTCCCAAAGATCCATCTGGATTAGAAACATATTACTCTCCACCATTAAGTTATAGATTTATCTACTATGTGTATTAAGGTGCCTATAATAAATAACAATAAGCAAATGGTTGCATGCATTCAACACTTGTATGTTTATTATATTATTTGTATAATGTTATTCATGTGGAAACGGGTACGCGTCGTTCGGTTCTTTGTTGGTCGAATTCTACGCGAATGTGTCTATTATGAAGGCTCGGGTCAAGCAAGTCCGAGAGTCACATGGTTGGCTTTGTCTAAGTATATATAACCTCACAAAAGGATTTTTTACTCTCTTTTTTTCTATTTTCCAGTAAAGAGAGACCTTTGGATTCAAATCTTAATCGTAGCTTATTGACGTCAAAATCGCCTCCTAGTAAGTTGTTCAAGGCATTCACTTTCAAAGAGACTCACTCATCTCTGCGGCCTTTTAGTACATGCCATGATGGTCCCTGCGACTTCACAACAAAATGATAATTAACCAACTTGGTCATCTCCTTGTTATTCTACACCAACAAAAACGAGTATGGAAATTCAAAATTGAGTACAAATGGAGGTCTAGCGATTGAGTATATGTGCGAGAATAGTGGCATCTCAAGCCAAAATAGCTAGAATATCAGCAAACGAGACAACCCAAGGACATGCTCTTTCCAATGCCTTCTTGTTGGTTGTGGAGCCTGATCTCCAGATTTCGAGATATTATTATTCAGCCGTGTTCGTACCCCAAGTTTGGTTATGATCCCGCCACCAGTTTTCGGGCCCATGGTTTTGGGTATCCCGTGGTATTTTCCCATTATATTTCTCTTTTAAAATAAAGACATTGTAATACGGCTAGGGTTGATGTATTAGGTATTATGCATTGTAAATATCTATGAGATCAAGAAGGGAGACTGTGAGACAGTGAAGAGAAAGTGTAGCGGTTGTGCTGCGGGTTGTATCTCTTCACTTTGTTGGACAGAATAATAATACGGACTGGCAACTTCAGTGTGGACGTAGCCCAAGTTGGGGTGAACCACGATATATCTGTGTCTCTCTTGTAATGTGTGTGTGATTATATTTTCATTTATGTTTATTGTTATTGCTCTGCGATCCTGTTTTTCTAACAATTGGTATCAGAGCCAAAGATCTATTTGGTAGATAAACCCGCAGGAAACTAGGGTTTTTGGTTCGAGTGGGAGCAATGGTAGAAGAAGGAAAGTTTAAGGTCGAGAAGTTTAACGGCCAAAACTTCCAGTTATGGAAGATGCAAATGGAGGACTATCTGTAACAGAAGGATCTATTCCTATTGTTGGGAGGAAAAACAAAGCAGCCGGCGGCTATGAAGGACGAAGAATGGGAGGTTCTTGACAGAAAGGCTCTGGGAACAATACGGATGAGCCTGGCTTCGTCGGTGGCTTTAAATATCTCAAAAGAAACGACAACAGAGGGTTTGAAGAGCGCATTGCGTAAGTTGTATGAAAAACCCTCGGCCTCCAACAAGGTATTTCTAATGAAGCGTTTATTTAATATGAAGATGTCTGAAGGTGGATCTGTTACTTATCATTTAAATGAGTTTAATACGGTTACAAATCAACTAAGTTCTGTAAGTGTGAACTTTGATGATGAGGTTAGGGCTCTTTTAATCTTGTGTTCATTGCTAGAAAGCTGGAATAGCTTGGTCATGGTTGTAAGTAAATCTGTCTCTGGTTCAAACACCTTGAAATTTGATGATGTTATTGGTGTTATTCTTAGCGAGGAAATGTGAAGAAAAAACACAGGTGAGACATCAAGTAATGCGTTGACCATGGATACCAGGGGAAGACAAAAGGAGAGAGGAAAGAGCCAAGGTAATCGTGGGAAGTCTAAAACGGGCAGATCCAAGTCTAGACTGGGAAAGAGAGTGCTTGAATTGTGGAAAGAAAGGACATCTTAAGAAAGACTACAGATCTCTAAAGAAGAAAGGAGATGCACAGAAGGAAACTACCCAGAAAGCAAATGTAGCAGGTGATGTGTTACAAGATGCTTTGATTCCTGCATTAGATAATACTAGTGATTATTGGGTAATAGATTCAGGGGCTTCATGTCATGCTACACCCCATAGGAAATACTTTCATGATTATGTTCCAGGCGATTTTGGACATGTTTTATTGGATGATGATGAGCCATGTAAAATTGTTGGAATGGGTAAGGTATGGATAAAAGTTAAGAATGGAACTGACTGGCTGTTAAAAGATGTTAGGCATATTCCTGCTATGAAAAGAAATTTGATCTCAATAGTGCAGTTGGGAGATGGCGGTTGTCTATCTACATTTGGAGAAAAGTAGTGGAAGATCACTAAAGGATCAATGGTGATAGTAAAAGGAGAGAGGGTAGGTACGTTGTATTTATGTCCTCATAATACTGACCATTTTATCTCTTTAGCTTCCATAGGAACAGATACAACATTGTGGCATCATAGGCTTGGCCACATGAGTGAGAAGGGGATGCAGATTCTCCACTCAAGGAAGTTGCTGCCAGATTTGAAGCAGGTAAGTTTGGAATTCTGTGAAAATTGTGTTTATGGAAAACAGAAGAGAGTCAGATTTCTCAGGGTTGGGAAACAGAAGAAGAATGAAAAGTTAGAGCTTGTGCATACAGATGTATGGGGACCGGCTCAGGTACAATCTCTTGGTGGCTCTCATTATTATGTTACATTTATTCATGATGCAACTAGGAAAACTTGGGTTTATTGCATTAGACAGAAATCTGATGTGTTTTCTACTTTTAAGAAGTGGAAAGCTTTGGTTGAGAATGAGACAGGAAAAAGGTTGAAGTGTCTCAGATCTGATAATGGAGGTGAGTACTGCGGCAAGGAGTTTGATAGTTACTATTCATACCATGGGATTCGTAGAGAGAAGACAGTCCCAAGAACACCACAAGAAAATGGTGTGTCAGAAAGGATGAACAGAACGATCATGGAGTGTGCAAGGTGTATGAGACTGCATGCAGGGTTGCCCTTACAGTTTTGGGCGGATGCTGTAAATACTGTTGTTTATTTAATAACAGAGGACCTTCAAGTGCTTTGGATGGTGGTATTCCAGAGGAGGCATGGACAGATAAAAAGGTAAACTACTCATTTATGAGAACGTTTGGTTGTGAAGCATTTGTCCATCTTGATAAAGAAAATAGAACAAAGCTTGAAGCTAAATCCAAGAAATGTACCTTTATTGGATATGGGGTTGATGATTTTGGTTATTGTTTATGGGATTATGAAAATCACAAAATCATTAGAAGTAGAGATGTCATATTCAATGAAAGGTCATGTATGAAGATCAATTGCAGGGAAAGAAACAGGAAAAGGAAAACATAGAGTACACAATACTTGATGAAATTACAGAAAATGAAGTTCCAAAGGTGCCAGAAAATCAAGAATAGCAGCAAGTGCCTGAAACTCCTGCAACTGCAAGAAGATCTACCAGGTTAAGTAGACTCCCTGAACAATACTCTCCTTGAATGTATTATTTGTTGATGATTGATGCTGGTGAACCAGAATGTTATGAAGAAGTAATGCAGGTGGAAACTAGAAAGAAGTGGGAGCAAGGCATGAATGAGGAGATGGACTCATTGGTAGGAAACCAGACTTGGGATTTGGTTCAGTTGCCTGCTGGTAAAAGAGCATTGCAGAACAAATGGATTTACAAGTTGAAGGAAGAAGGAGGCAAGAAGCGGTACAAGGCCAAACTTGTTGTAAAGGGGTTTACACAGAAGAAAGGTATAGATTTTGATGAAATATTTTCTCCTGTTGTTAAGATGACTTCAATTAGGACTATCTTAAGTCTAGTGGCGGTAGAATATTTGCATCTTGAACAGTTAGATGTAAAAACAACCTTTCTCCATGGGGATTTGGAGGAAGAGATATATATGCAGCAGCCACAAGGGTATGAGGTCAAAGGTAAACAGAACTTGGTATGCAGGTTGAAAAAGAGTTTGTATGGCTTGAAGCAAGCTCCAAGGCAGTGGTATCTAAAATTCGACAGGTTTATGATAGAACAAGGTTATAGTAGATGTCATTCTGACCACTGTGTTTATTTCGAGAAGCTAGACAATGAAAGATATATTATCTTGTTATTGTATGTGGATGACATGCTTGTTGCAGGGTCTAACATGCAGGATATAAATGTACTCAAAAGTAAGCTAGCTAATTCATTTGCGATGAAGGATTTGGATGCTGCAAAGCAAATCCTTGGTATGAGAATAACGAGAGATAGGAAAAATTGGAAATTGACATTGTCTCGGAGTAAGTACATACAAAAGGTGTTGGAGAGGTTCCGAATGCATAATGCAAAACCAGTAAGTACACCTTTGGCCAGCCATTTCAATCTAAGTAAGGAAATGTGTCCCAAGACACAAGAAGAGATAGATTATATGTCCAAGATTCCCTATCAATCAACAGTTGGCAACTTGATGTATGCCATTGTGTGCACAAGACCAGATATTGCACAAGCAGTGGGAGTTGTGAGCAGATATATGAACAATCCAGGTAAAGAACATTGGAAGGCAGTACAGTGGATTCTCAGGTATTTGAGAGGTACTACCACTCAGGCATTATGTTTTGGAGGTTCAGACACTGTTCTACAGGGATATGTTAATGCAGATATGGCAGGTGATAAGGATAGCAGGAGGAGCACCACAGGGTATGTGTTTACTGTAGGTGGAACAACAGTAAGTTGGATTTTGAAACTGCAGAAGGTTGTTGCACTTTCAACAACGGAAGCAGAGTATGTTGCTGTTACAGAGGCTAGTAAAGAGATGATTTGGTTGCAGAGGTTTATGGAGGAATTGGGTAAGAAGCAGAAGGATAGCAGGTTGTATAGTGACAGCTAGAGTGCCATTCATCTTGCAAAGAACTCAACATTCCATTCCAGGACTAAACATATACAGCTCAAGTACCATTTCATACGCTCTGTTCTGGAAGATGAACTGTTGAAGCTGGAAAAGATACACACTAGCCGGAATCCTGCAGACATTTTCACAAAGGTAGTGACCAGAGAGAAACTGAGTTCCTGCTCAGTTTCAGTTGGCCTTCTAGCATGAAGGTGAAGAGGAGAAAGTTGCCAAGTCCAAGTCTAGCAAGTCCAGAAGCGGTGGAGTTGTTGTGATCAGTCTCAAAGTGGGGGATTGTTGGTTGTGGAGCTTGGGAGATTGTTGGTTGTGGAGCTTGATCTCCAGATTCAGAGATATTATTATTCAGCCGTGTCCGTACCCCAGGTTTGGTTATGATCCCGGCACGACCCTAGGGGGTTCGGGGGAAATTTTTTGGGGCTGTTTTCGCCACCAGTTTTCGGGCCCATGGTTTTGGGTATCCCGTGGTATTTTCCCATTGTATTTCCCTTGTAAAATAAAGACATTGTAATGCGGCTATGCTTGATGTATTAGGTATTATGCATTGTAAAGATCTCTGAGATCAAGAAGAGAGACTGTGAGACAGTGAAGAGGAAGTGCAGCGGTTGTGCTGCAGGTTGTATCCCTTCACTTTGCTGGACGGAATAATAATAAGGACTAGCAACTTCAGTTTGGACGTAGCCCAAGTTGGAGTGAACCACGATATATCTATGTCTCTCTTGTAATGTGTGTGTGATTATATTTGCATTTCTGTTTATTGTTATTGCTCTGCGATCCTGTTTTTCTAACACTTCTTATATCGGACAACCACATCAAACCCATCTCTTACTAGTGAGAGATTAGGGATTGCATCTATATCAGCCCGATTGCCTCTGGTGGATTAAATTAATACAAACCCATCGCAGCCCTGCATATATGACATCAATTTAGTCCGTTTTTAAATAGCAATTAACATGGGGATATATGCATTATGGTTATGGGATATATTTGTGTGGATGTTTCAAATCATTATTTTGGGAAACGGTAAAAAATCCCCACAATATTCAAGTTATTGATTTAGTTTATATTTATTCAATCTCAAGATTTTGACTTAAAGCATCTTCATTGTTTGTAGATAAGCCTTGGTCATCTGGTGGTTAATATGAATATAGATTTCTATTCTTGGTTATTTGGTGGTTAATAACAGTGTAGATTTCTACTCTTACCAAATGTATCTGAGTTTTGAGTTATTAATCTATTTTTCTGCATCCAAAGAACATGAATTTTTAACCAATCAAGAGTAGCTTAAGGTCATGTACTCTTGGACCATTAACATGTTTGCATGTATCCAAAAACATTATAGAAAAATGAATTCTTAACCAAACAAAAGAAATTTAAGGTCATACTCTAGTAATTTCAACTAAAATAATAAACATGAATCAATTAGTAGGGATCATCACATACATGGCAGACATTACGTACATGTATGCCGAAAGAAATTGAGGAATTACCCATTCCGTACATGTATGCCTACCGATCCTGTGTTCTATCCATTGAAGATAGACCACCTTTTACCTTTTTCCTTTTCAAGGACGAATCAATGTCGCAATATATTTGCACCTGAGATCTTTTGACTGTTTAACCAAAGTTTCCTCGGGCTTTCTGTGTTCAGAACATATCTTCATCTTCTCCCATCCATTCTTGGCATTCAAATCTATAAGTGAGTTGTTATATTGTTTCCCTTGAAAATTTGATTTTTTTTAATTAAAAATTATAATTATAATTAAAACAATGGACAAATGGCCAACTGGAACTTTTCTATGATCAACAAGTCTTGTATACTCAATCAACAAGTCTTACAAACGCAACACCAGATCAAATAAATTCACATGAATGAAAGATTAATGATGTGCATACTTTGTAAATAGGATTTATATTTATAGTAAGTAATTTTAATTTTTAATTGCAATAGTAAAAAATTCTTAAAAACTTTTAACCACGAAATCATACTTATATTGATAAAAAAAAAAGGTTAACCACATGGATGCTTTATTAAAGATTTATATTTGTAGTAAATAAATAAATTTTGAAATTTCAATTACAACCCACTTAAATGTTACACAAAAATACAATGCAAAGTGATGAGGACAAACTTATTTGTCCTAATTGAACCACTTTGTTTTAGACCATGTATATATACATTAAAAAATTAAAGATTTATGACTACTAAATGTAACACAAAAATACAAAGCAAAGTGACGAGGAAAAACTTATTTGTCGTAATTGAATCACTTTGTTTTAGACCATGTATATATACATTAAATAATTCAAGGTTATGACTACTAAATATTGGATTTGTATTAGGAGCATTCAAAATTTGACACAACAATCCATCACTCTGCAACGAACAATATTGCAAACAATCATAACAAATACATCATCTAGGCATTGGCTATGCCTATTGCACGATCTGTTGTAGATTTCATCAATGGTTCAGATGCATAGCAAGATAATGACCATCAACTAGAAAAATAAATATTGTTATGTGTGGGGCAACGAGTAATGCTATCTTGCAATTTATGGGTCCCATCAAGTCTGGTAAATGGTGTACTTGGAGTGGCCATGCAAATTGTATACTCGATTTATAGTTTTATGCTTGGGATGGGAATCATAAGGTTGAAAAAGTACAAATGAAAAATGAAAGTGTGGGTAGCCAATGACCTTCCCCTGCCAACTGACAAATCAGTGCTACCAGTCTATGGCGTTACTATTATCAAACCATTTTCTTGTGTTTGAACAAGCGACTATCATAGTTTTATATATAAAATCTCCGCTCTCTTTGAATTTTATGATTCATTGTACAAAAATATTAATAAAATATCATCTCAAATTGAAATTTATGATTCATTCTATGAAAATATTTTAATATATTATGAGTTGGGATGTAGTGGATTGTTGAATACCTCATATGTCTCACTTTGCAAAAAACAAGAGGCATGCCTTCATTCTCTGTCCTTTCACTTAAAATTGAAACCCTCAATTTTTGCACTCCCCCTACCAAATGAAAATACCAATGTTGATTTCCAATATATTTAGAGCCAAACTTGATCACTACCTAGCCCTTTATTGTTTTACTCACATGTGTATACTTTTTGGTATGACAATTTAATGTGCAAGTCATTTTAGTTTCCATCGATTACATGGGTTTCTATTTATTGCTTATTAGTACTACTATCCCTATCATAAATTAGCTAGACTTGCTTTCAAACACATAAAATTATATTGTCTACGTACACACAACTTTCTCTCATTTTACAACATATTTAACTTCTTCTCAGCGTTTCATTTCCCCCGCTTTGGGGGTATGCTAGTAATATAATCTTTAGAGAGCCATGTCTTGCAAGACATAGACAATAAAAATTGAGACACCACATCTTATTAAAATCGATAAACATTTTAAATATAAACATTCTTTAACTAATTTCTTACCATAAACTTATATGTAAATTAATAACTAAACCTTGTGAATAGCGTCCCAAAGAAACATTTTGTACATACAAAATAACAAAAAGCCGTGTATTGGATTTGATAACTTTGAATCGGGGATAAATAGCATTAGAGTACCATTACACCAAACCCTTTTGAAAAACCAAAAGGCAGTCGAGAGTTTTCATGACATGACGACTCCCTATGTGACCTCATCCTCATGAAGCGGCCATTGGAAAAACCCAAAAGAAAATATAATATTTGGTGGAAACAAACATTGGGCCACAAAGCTTCCACCCATAATATAATACATCGCTAACCACCAAACTGCAATAATCTCTCATTTTTTCTCCACCATTCTAAATGTAAAAGAAACAACAATACCTTGATTGTGTATATTGTTACATCCACTCATCCATCCATCCATGGAAACAGTGGCGGGGAGATGGAGAGGCCAATTTTCCTTGATCCGCAAAGCGTTGAAATCCACTTCTTCTTCTTCTTCTTAGGGTTTGGTGGGAGCTCTGCGAACATTTGTAGTGTCATCATCCAAAGAGAATGGCATTGTGGTGGTTGTAGGAGGCCTAAGAGGGTAGATTGCCACCATTAAAGTTGCTCAACTTGGTCTCAAGATGACCTACATAGAGAAACACGACTCTATGGGAGGCACCTGCCTCAATGTGGGATGCATCCCTCTAAGGTATTTATTTCTTTTACCATTCTGTAATCTATTACTTTCTTTTTATTTATATTTACAAAATCCCTAATTAAAATTTTCCATTGTGGGATTCGAAACTCAACCGCCTAGTTAAATGTCAAACATACATAGATTGATTGATCATTGCCTATTGAAATAATTTCATGGAAGTGGTTCTTATCTGATTAAAATCCCCCAGACACATTTTCGCCCCTCGAGAGATATATCGTTCCTGCAAGCTAGTTGTCTTGCTTGTGTAAGCAGATTGTCTCTCGCGGACGAGGCCAGGTGCAAGTCTGGCGGTGAATCTGGTTGATTAGATACCCAACTATCGCTTCTCAGCTGAAGTGATTTTAGGCGTAGAGAGTGTTGGATATTCATGGGGTAATTTGGCTAAAGTTCATTGTAATATTTCTATAATGGGCAACGAGCATTGTAGATTGCAAGAATCATCTAAAAAAATTTACAACTCTGAATCAAGCACAACCCAATAAATCTGATGTCCTTTTTACTATCATGTTGATCAAATGAAGCCTATTGCTCCTTGAAAAAAAGTAAATTACTGAATCATAGCCCATGAACTAGCCTTCTAGATAGCAAAACTTCGTATGTCCGCAAACCTGCACATAACACTTTGTTTAAATTATGGGTAAGAAGCTTCTTTTCTGGTTATAAAACCATATATGTTCCTGGAAGATGAATGTTGTGATTGACGACTTAACTACTAGATTCATAACCACACAGGTTATAACTTGATCGATGGAATGCTTCAAAAATGCCATTACAAATATTTTAACATACCCTAAATGGACATGCCACTTTGATCCTTGATGGTTACCCAAAAGGTTGATCAAGGAGATGATGGATAATTACTGTTTGATTTTCCTCAAATGTCTACCCTGAAGGAGCTTTCTCAATTGGTTTAAGCATGCATCCTTTCCAGCAATATTGAAAAATCTAGACGGTGTATTGTGTCTTAGTCAATATATCTAAGCCGATGAAGAATAATAGCAAGAAGAAGCATGGAAATTGCAAAAATAAAACCTTGCCTTCCAGTTCTGGATCTTTCGAGCATAGTCAATTCCATTCTAAATCCTTGCTGTTGTATTTGTCTTTCATCATCAAAAGCCTGAAACTGAAACAACAATATTGATAATTCTAAACAAGATGGTATATATAGCACACCTCCTTTCTCTATCAGATCCACAAATCTGTAATACACCCTAATGGGCAACATACAGTAGGTAGAAGTCTGTCCAACAAAACTGCAGAATCAAAACCCAAGGTGAACATCATGCAATATAGGTGGTAACATCTCTTGCTTTCTTAGAAATATCTTTCATACTCTGCCACTCAGCACTGGAATTATGAATAACTATGACCTTTTTATGCTGCTCTATGATAGATCGAAATTGCATTGTTGTTTTTTAGGATGTTATTGTCGTTATTCATGCCCAGAATTTGTTGTTTTTTATCTAATTTCCAAATCTTGACAATTATTTCACAATAATTTGAAGCATTCATTTCATCCACAGATTTCATTGAATAATTGCACACTGAAAAATTCAACTTAAGTTACAACATAAACAAAGGATCATAGAAAGATAGCCATGCACAAGAGACACAAGAATCTTATCTTGGGAAACCCAACAGGAAGAAAATCCTGCCAATTTTTTTTAGAATAAATCAGTCCAAATCAAGTACATTACCATTCATGAAGAGAAACCCTAGCACATAGAGCTTCTCCCTTCTTCACAACAAACCCTATCAAGGGTAGTGAATCTTCTAGAGACAATAAGAAACCAAAAAATTACTTCTTGTTATCTTCTATAGAATTGACTCTTGATGTTGTTTGCTATCAATAACTGGGCTAGATTTTGCCCAAAATGCACAGATTGTGCTCATCATCGCTTCTTATGGTTGTTTGACAATTAAACCAGGCTGAAATATGCCCAGGAATGCCAACTAGGGTTTGAAACAAACCCAGAAGTGCCCAGAACCCTCTTAGAATAGCGTAGATTCATTTAAATTGCTTCGTACTACTGGTTGTTGGATTATGAAACTACCTCATTTGTGCACAGGAAGCAGCCCAAATTTGATGCCTAGGATCTCCTTCCACAATCATCATCATCATCATGATAAGGACAACCCCTTACCATGCACATGACACCCATGCAAATATGGGGGTAACAGTTGGCAATTGTTCATCTCCACTCGCTCAAATTGATATGGAATTCTTAGTAAATCCACCAAGTTATTTCCATAGTTGACACAAATTTCTCAAGTTGTAACACAGCTCACAAAGGTACCATTCCTTTCTAGTTTTTCCATATAACATTGTCCCATTTCCATGTCTCCATCAAATATGCCAAGTTTCCAACCAAGTCCAATCGTTGAAAGATATGAAGAGCAGAAGAGACTTCTCATTTTGAAAACTCGGATGTGTTGAGTTTAGTTTGTACCTCATACTAACATCAAAACTCAGGTCCGAGCAAATCTAAGAAGGACGGGTTACCAACATTGCAGTCATTTGGGTTAGAGTATCTTGGAATTCAATTCTATAAGCTACATCATCTCTTCTAGGCATAATTTCTATTAGTAGCAACAAATTTTGGTTGTTCCACGGTAGTTCTGGAGTAAATATGAAGCCACAATAAACCTCAATCGTAGGTGAATTACAAAGACTGTCCTATCTTTTCCGAGTGTGTGATTGGTCAAGGTTTTCAAATTAGAACCATGTATGACATCCTTCATATCTAAGTGTGTCCTAAGCAATCTACACAATAGTTTCCTGTAGCAACAAATACCTTATAATCCTTGATGCCCTATTCCATGTATATCATTGATTCTGCCATCTTCATCCTTGGTAATGTCTATTTTATTGCCTTTCTTGCCAACTCTCTTGGTAATGAGGGTGTTAATAAGGTTCTACCTTTGATGGTTTTCATTCACTCTCCATAACCTTGTCATCAGTCTTATTTATTGGTACAATGACATGATCTACTTTCTTGTTTGTTTTTCAATTATATTTTCTTGAGAGAGAATGCCTTCAAATATTTTTGATGATTTTTCCTTTTTGGATTTTATCCTCTCTTGTTGGATATCAATATGTTCAATTGCCTTTTGATGTTATTCTTGTAATTTTTCTTCATGCTAATTGTGAAGTTGAATTGTGACACTATCCATTAAATTCTTCTATCCTTCGTAAATTCTCATTTGCAGTTATGATTTGATCTCAACAAAGTTTTGAGGGCTTCTTTAACCTTCTTACCAATTTCTTCTTCAAAAATTTTGGTTCTTCAACAATTTTACCAATTTCCTCTTCAAGTATTCTGATATTTTTGTCATCCCTGATAATTGATTCTTATTCTTTTAGATATCTTTTCACATTCTTCACATCATTAAGAAGGATTACTTGGGAAGATTATGTTCCAGAAGAGCATATAAACTATACTGTAACTTTGTTTACTCTAGGCCATCTTGTCTAACTCCTTGTCTTTCCAAACGAGGGTAAGAAGAATATGAAGAGAAGGGGTGGAAACAATATCTGGTTAATGTAACTAATGTGATATAATTTACAATTTATAGCCAGAACATGCCCTGATAATGCTGTACATCTACATTTAGTTTCATGGAAAGTCAAATGGATAAAAAGGTTTGCAGCCCACTGCTCCAATGAGGAAGATAAGAGAAGACAGGATAATTTTATTAATGTCTAACAAAAAACCACATGAGTAGGTCAATTGGACTAAAGAGATACATAAGTATTTGTACAAAGTAGGGGTGGCAAGGCACCTCTTAGAACAATGCTAAAAGAAGATGTAATAATGTATGAGATTAAAGAGCCAGCTAGAGACTAGCCTCAACATGTTTAGCTAAATAAAGCTAAAAGCTAAAAAAAGAGTATAAGATAAGGTATTGGTACAATGGAAGTGATATAAACTGAAAGGATCTGGAAATATGTCAAGCTTTGTTGGAGCCAATAGCCAGAGATCACTGAGGA
The DNA here is from genome assembly GCA_027924585.1 of Larix kaempferi. Taxonomy (NCBI): domain Eukaryota; kingdom Viridiplantae; phylum Streptophyta; class Pinopsida; order Pinales; family Pinaceae; genus Larix; species Larix kaempferi. The sequence goes on from BSBM01000510.1 coordinate 30,286,008, forward strand.
GGCATAGAGAGCCCACTGTTGAAGTCGTGAAGTACTAGGTAAGGGCCAGTGCATTGGGAGATAATATCCTCTGAGGAGTACCTGGAATTGCACGAGGCGTCGATGTATGATCTTGGGGGTGCACAAGAGCAAGGGAGCCCAACTCTCTTATATTTGATGCCAATGGGAAAAAACTTTTGATAGAAACCTGGGTACCAAAGATGAGTATTTTGATAGAAACCTGGGTACCACCATCACATAAAAAATATAAATTAGCATATGTGGATGACATCTGCACACCTTTTTCATGTAGTCACTCATCAATCCGAGTATACCTTACATGAGGAGCTTGCTTAAGACCATAAAGGGCCTTCTTCAACCTGCACACAAGATCCTCTTGGCCAACAACTCCAAACCCCTGTGGTTTTCTTATATAGATTTCTTCCTATAAAACACCATTCAAGAAGGTTGCCTTCACGTCCATTTGGTGAAGACTCAAATTAGATGTTTAAATTAAATTTATTTAAATGTTTAGTACCCAATCTAAGTCTTTACTATCCAATTGTTTTCACAGCTCATGAGGTTGGGGTGGGAAGAGCTGGACTTGAATAACACTTGGACACCTATGTACAATTTGTAAAAGCTAATATGACCCTAAAAATGAGAAGAACAAGAGCAATATCCAGAAGGATCGGACCTTTGTAGTTGCATTTCTTGGTTTCTTGACATGGAGGATTTGTAACTTGTTTCTTGTAATGATGTTGTTGAAAAGACAATAGTTAAATCACTAGAGACCCAAATAAAAATCCATCATACACAACCCATATTTTGAGCTGCAACTTGCATGGATTCAGATTTAAATTCGTACTAATATGAAAAATGTGGATGCGATAAATTGTCCAATCATCAATGTCCATTGTCAAAACTGGAGATACATGCCTGGAACATCTCCAAAATCTGCCTAGGACATTTCTGAAATCTACTTGGAATGTCTCACCACTAGGGTTGTGCCTTGTTTTAGGTTGCTTCTGGTTTCCTTCAAGGTTGAAACCTGCTCCATAAGTTTGCACATTGATTTATGAGGACTTGTTCCAGCTGAGTACCATCACCAACGAGGTACACAAATGGGTCTGCCTTTCAACGAAACTGCAAAACACCTCAGTCAGTGGTCTTTCTAAACATAAGAAGGTCCCCTTCTAAGGATTCTATGCATTGCTCTTCTAACTTGTGAAGATATACTCTCTTAGGGATGCATTATTAGAGAGTGTTAGAGCTCTCAGACCTTTCTTCTTCACTCCAATATCTACTCAGATTTTACTGTTTAGCATATAATTGCCCGAAGGTTAAATAGAGCCCTCATTTTAGGGAAGGAAAGATGCCCCACAGGATTCCAAGACTACCCTCAATTAACTTCAAGACAAGATATGCATCCTTTCATTGCTGTTGTGACCTCTAATGGCTATCTTATACTCATAATTGCTCGGATTGCAAGATTGTTGTATGTGGTTGTTACACTACAGGCTATCATCAGTACAACACTATCCAACATTGGTCCAAGCTGCTACAGGGTAGCTATTTGACTGACCATCTTATTTAGTGCTGCGACCAATTTGGAACTCCTAGAAACTCTCCTTTGCATGCTTCTATGGACTGATTAGGATTGTTTTAAAATGTTTTTCGCCTCCCTTATGACCCTAGATATGTTACAATAAAAGTTTGTTGTTGTAGATGACTATTACAGGTTTGAGACATGCCTTCCTCAAGGCAGCTCCATCTGCTACAGGTGGATGTCTTTATTTTTCGTATGTTAGGACAATTTTTTAATGATGTAAGACAACCCATGCTAAGTGTTGTTCCATGATATTGTTGTCTCCTAACCATGGATCTGATCCTCTATCATTAACCGATTCAGTTTCTAGAAGTCAATGCATATCCTTAGATTCCTATTTTTCTTTTTTGCAACTCTAGTTTCAGATACCCACACTTTCATACACTTTGTAAATGACCCCTACCTTGATCATATTGTTCAATTCTTCCTGGAATTTCAACTTGTACCAGGGATTCATTTTATTTGATTGTTGTCTGGTATATTTTGCACCCAATTGAAGTTTGATTAGCTCACCACATCCCTTTTGGATCCCTTTCAAATCACAGGATATACAAGAGAGAAAACTCACAAACTCCTAAAATAATGTGATAGCTTTTGCTACTATTCCATCATCCCAACATTGTCTAACTTCTAGGTAGCAGGGTTCTTCTCCTTCCTTGGTTGTGTTTATATTTCTAGATGCCTCTCCAATCTGTATTGACCTTCATATTTTTACTGGTGTTGTGTTTATTTCAAACATGCCTTATTGCTCCTTCATGTATTGTTTTGAGACCTATTTTTTTCTTCCTCTGTTGTTATGCTAAACATCATCCTTTTGTTGTTATCTAATGTATGGTTTACTGTAAACAGATGCATCTTCTACAATAGCTCCTGTAAGGGTTTATCATTGTCTTTTGATCCCTTATCGAGGTATTCTTAGACTTTTTTACATAAGTTTGTCTATCCCTTGTTTTAGTTTATTCATACTTGGTGGAAGTACCATTTGTAAGAAAATCAATCAATAAGTCTTGGTAGGATATGGATATATCTGTTGGGCCCCCTTAATATTTCAATTGTATTAATTTAATGTGAATAATCTTGCACATGTGTGGAAGGTAAGAAACTCCATAATATCCATAGTTATTTTCTTCCTTTAACTTCTAGAAATGACATATGAATAATTTCAATGTTTGACATTGCCTTTCCTTTTCTTTCATCTTTCAACTTTGTTTCATTTGACAAATGGAAAGGATAAATTATTTTTTTCTTTCAACTTTGTTTCATTAGACAAATGGAAAGGATAAATTATTTGATGTAGAGAAAGACTGAAATAATCTAAACAAGCATATTTATGACAAATGGAAAGGATAAATTATTTGATGTAGAGAAAGACTGAAACAATCTAAACAAGCATATTTATGACAAGGAACTAGGGAGCATCAATTAGAAACTGCTACAGATTGGGCTAGGTGATGAATATATTTTCCTTTAACATATTAATGTAATTTCTTTTCCATATGCTTTCTACATAATTTTGAATACGCCTGTCATGTTGTAATTTAAGGCTGCTGCAGAGAAAGATGTGGCATGCTAGTTTTCATTGCCAGCTTTGGCTAACAAAAATGAATGTGCTAGGTTGTGAAGGGGAAATTGTCATTACACTTCGTGATCTTGTATTGGAAAAGACATTGATAAGCATTGTGCCCCTGACTACTCCCCGGATATGGAAATTGCACTTCCTTTCTTGACATCTCTGTAGGGTGGATTTTTAGCCTTTCAAACTTTTGAGTTCAAATTCACGACTTTTTGTATATGTTGGATTGGTATATACTACAAGATGAATAATATCATAGCTCTTCTTCGAAAATAAAGGGCTTGCACATCCCATAAAATCTGTGCTACTCATGAAAATAGTATAGTAATATGCTATGTAGAAGGTCTTCATTGGTCAATCACCAAATCCTTCACATATATTTTAGGAAAAGGATAAATATTTCTTGGTTTAGCGCCAAATCAGAGCAACCCGCATAATTGATAATGGTAACGGTCTAGCAAGGGCGACTTTGTGGCATGTGAAACCACAATATAGGAGAATCTGTTGTGTAGAGTATACAATAGGAGTCACTGTAGGATACCATGCCATCGTGCACATGGAGCACCCAAAGTAGTGCCACCTGCACATATACAACATACAGTGTGTACATATTAAACTTATGCATTCTTGCATTAATGCCTTGATGTGATTGTAAATAATTGAACATACAATGTGTACATATTAAACTTATGCATTATGTTTGATGTTTTATGATGCACCCTAAATGTCGGTAGGCTGTTAATGCCACCAGCACCAAGATTAACCTCTAAAACCTTCTCAATCTGTGGGTGCAGGAAAACAATGTGCTTGCAGCTTCATATCAGGTCTTGTTCTTTTCCTTTCAGTTTCACCTCGCCGACATTCATGAAGTACTACCAGATCCTTCTTTCAAAGCTTCCTTCTTCTTATTATCAACGAATTTGCTCAAGATAAATTCATAGTTTCTACCATCCATCATGCATTACATGATAGATCTTCAAACTTTGATGAATATTCCATGTCTTCAACGCAGGTTACCACTTCAACGTTTTTTATTAATGAGACCCTCAGATTTCATACATCTGGTCACAATTTCTTTTTACAGGATTTCTGCACAAATAATTTATAACATAAAAAAAAAACAAATCTCATTCAAATAACCACGCCTCGGTCAGCACATTCAAGAATAAAAGGACTTGCCAAGACTGCTCATGTAGAGCAATTCTTTCACAAAATTAGTCTGCAACTCAATATCTTCAACATAGTTTAACTTTGCATTTAAACACAGAGATATTCAATCCATGTCACAGAATAACCGATTTGACATCTATGCCATCAAACCACCGTTTGATTTTCCTTCCCAATAGTATCTCAGCACACAGAGAAATCGTTTAGCATCCAAGCTATTAACTTCACCTTTTACAATCGAACCCCCAGTTTGATTCTTTCAAGAATTTCTAATCTTCTAAACAGGAATTGCAAATCCCTTAGCTACTAGATACTGGAAATTCCCATTCCAACATTTATATATATAGTTCCAGAATATTACACATGCATAGTCAATTCACAAATTCGCTCAAGCAGAGATACTCATTCCAATATTAACACATACAGGAATATTCACAAACCAAAAGCATATAAACATGCTTATTCATTAATCAAATCCAGATGTTCAAATACTTGGCCTAATACATCATATGGGCACACAGCCCTGGCTTCTTTCTCCTGCCACTCGACCTCTGCCTCTGCCCCTCCTTTCGAATGCCTTGTTTGGTTACATATATGCCTGGCATGTGTTATTGCCAACGCACTAAAAAACCCCTATCATTCTGCAACTAATTCTAAGAATATAAATCATCCTCTATCTCTTTAATGAAACACTCCTAAATCTTTTGAGCCCACTTCGAATAATGCCACTGATTGTGGATCGACATGTTTACATAATTCCTTAACCACATGGACACCTAACTCTATGACTCGTTAACTAATTCACACCGCATCACTTCTAGAATCTTCTAAATTAACTCACAAACTATATTATTTACAATGAATTTACAAGTGGAGCCCCTCCTTGGGTTGGTTCAAGACCCCATGGTCTAATCAATGTAGAACTTTGTTAGAGAGAGCAGGATGCCCCTGCATCATTTTATATGCTCTATCTTATCACCCAATGACTTACCCTTTCTCATTTATTTGTGACCACAAGGCAAGTCCTCATCACAAACAAGTTTGCATGGTGGGCAAAACTCCGTAGTGATGCCTGTGTGGCTTGCCTTAGGACCCAGTCCCCTTTCTGCTCCACGGGGAGCCTTGTATGCTGCTTCTCCACATGCACAAGTACTACAAACTGTAACTGGGCAAGGTGCACACATACCTCCACGACAAGACATTGAAGATTTCTGCCACATGTCTCCGAGAAAGGGGGCAATCCTCATCACAACATCGTCGTTTGTGGGCATTGTGCCCACAATCATGTACTTGCTGACATTTTCCTTTATAACAACAAGGAACCTATTTCTTCAAGCTTCCACATCGGTAAGAATTTATGGCAAGTTTTGACACAAGGACCTGAATGACACTGCTCTGGGCATTTATTAAGAAGCATGGTAGCATCTTCTCACATGTCGAACATAACAGTTATAGGTTTCTTCCATAACATGATAAATTGCTTCCAATCCAGTCATCTTTTTGATGCACAAAATGAAGTATGTGTAGAGCATGCTGTCAAGAGTGCCCTCCAAAGGGAAATGGCTCCAAAACTGCATCCAAATGCATTGCACCAATGAATTAATCCTTGCAGCGAACTATCTTGACTATGATTCTATTTGATTTTAGGTTCAAAGACAAGCTTCGAGAGCTTGTGCTAAATTTCTTTACTCATGATTGAAAATGCATTTCAGTCATCAAAATCAAGAGCTCTCCCTTTTGTCACTCTTCTAAGTCATATCACGTTTAGGGGACCAGGACTAGAGTCTGTCATGTCCTTCAAAATATTCCTCCTACAGGTCCATTTCTACCCTTGGAAACATTTTTTGCAAGCACCATGGTTAACACTCCGATAATGGATTTCATTATTGTCATCATAGGAATAGAGCAGTTTACCATTGCATGGATGGTAATCCAATAAATTGACTGAGATTGAATGCCCAATAAATGTCTACCAATGGTCCTGAAGTTTCTGGGCGTCATTCTTGATTTCAAGTAGGTGACTTTCACTTTTTTTTCTTCTAAAGCACCAAACCATCTTCTGAATCGTTAACTCATATTCTTTAATTCCTGTAGAACAAGAACTACAGAGTTTGTCTGACCATTGAGCCTTAATCCTATACTTGAGAAGCAATCACTCATTTTTGTTTTGAGAGAGGTTTAAGCAGCTTGACATGCCTCTTATTACTTCACTTTTGGATAAATGCAGACTCCAGAGGGTCTGAACCAAGCACAACTACGAAGTCTGAGAGTTTAACAATTTTGCCCCACAGATCATATATGCATGATATAATGCAAAATATCACCCGAGGTAGCAGTTCTAGGTATTTTTGAGTAACTTATGGTGACATTTTGAGTTAGATCCAGACCTCAATGAAGGCAAGTGAACTGTTCTCATATCTGAGCTTGTCTCTAACAACCCTCTGGAGGGATGTCTCAAGGTTGACTCCTGCTAGTAGCAGCCGCTTGTTTGCAGATCAGAAGGGATATTTTGTAGGAGGATCTTGTAGTATATTGTGCCATTTCCTTCATTAAAGCAGTTTGTCGAGGCACCTAAAAATCAAATTCAAGAAGCAGTAACAAGGATAAACACATTGAAATTGTATGCCTAGGAATGGAAGGTATAGTGAAGGGACTACAACAGAATAAAAATTTTCATGCAGTTTGATATTGGCAACCAAAACATACTCATCATCTTTGAGAACAATACTTGTTGTTGATCCAGACTGCAAATCACTTCTGAGAGCTTCATTTGTAAATGCAATATCTATATCAAATATTGCTCTTGGCAATGCTTCCTTTAATATCGTCCTGTACATTGAATCTTCAGAAATTCCTAATGAGACACACCATGACCTGTGAAGCTCAAGTGTCTTCATGAGTCCATCCTTCAAGGATGCTCCAAAGGAAAAGTGGTCTTCTCCTTCCTTCCTGCTAACTTCCAAACAATGTAGGCCATAATGTTCTCCTCCTCTAACATCATTTTCAGTAATAGATGCATCCTTAAAACAATGCTTATATCCAGTCAACACCATACTTCTTTGGCCCATTCAAGAAAGTTGCCTTGCCTTTGGCAACCCTTCATAAATTTTCTTTAATCCAACAGAAGAATCACCAGGATGAAGGCCCTCAAGAAGGAAGTGCATGTGAAGGAGAAAGTACTCAAGAATAAGTTTAGTTGTCAATTCACTTGCTTCAGCACCATTGTGCCCATCAAAAACATAAAGCAATCCAACTTTCTTCTCTTCCATATCTAAAAGACCTGGCCAGTCTGAATTTAAAATATAAATTCTGTGATTTTATGTTGGCATTGATTGTCAATATTTTGTGTCATATAAAAATTTAAGGTTTTCAATCTTTTGAGGTAGTTCCTGTACTTTGAAAAGCCAGAGGTGTTTTCCTAGTATTTGTTTTAGTGTTATTTGGCCATTGGAGTGAGTCTGATAGGAAGATGAGGTATCAATATTTTTTATTTATTATATTTGTAATTGTGGAAGTTGTGTATGTTCATGAGCTTAGTTTTGAGATTCTAGATTTACGCCCAATGTTGTATGTAATACTGAAAACATGAAGTATATAGAATAAGAAAAGGTTGTTGGCATGCAACTCACATATCTCCTTCAATGCACCTTGTCATTGAAAAACTAAAGTGCAACCCGACATGAATGATGAAACAGGACAGTAGACAACAAAATAATAGAAGGCATATGATCCATCTTAAACCCGGATCTATTAAGCACTAAGAGGGATCCAAGTTCTTGAGGTGTAAATTTTTTACACATTAAGAAAATGTTCACACCTTAAGAAATTTATCGAAGTGCGGAACTTACCGAGATGAGTGGGAATGTTGAACCGGCCTCCGGCTTAGATTGATTGTGAATTCAAGGCCTGCAAAAGATCCAAAACATGGAAGGAAGTAACCAGCCAACCAAACTCTTAATTAAAAGTGTTGGGGGTGGGACTAAGCTAATAAGTGAGTTTCCAGTTTCCAGTTTCCTAATCCACGTATTCTTTACCATTAAATATTGCCCGACCCGAACCAATCCACTATTGATGGATGCTATCCCTCCTTTCGCTTCTATGTAAACAAGTCAACCGATATGGTTAGGGGAATATATAAGGGGTTCGACTCCCTTGATGCAAAAAAATAAACTCTGCCCCCCTATCATATAAGTTACTGAAAAGAGAAGAGAAACAGATCATTGCCCAGAAAAAAGGAGTTATTGGAATGCCTGATTCCATCCCCACCAGGCTATAAGGATCCATTTTCATGGCCCAAAAGTCGAGATTTCACCTGGTTTTCCAATGTATTACACAAGGAACTCAGTTTAGAGAAGGTTGTGCAGAACTGGATTGAAGTTGATGGAGATAAATTTCACTTCCCCGGTGGTGGAACCATGTTTCCTCATGGAGCAGATGCTTATATTGGAAATATCAATAAATTGATTCCTTTTACTGATGGATCAATCAGGACTGCCTTTGACACTGGCTGTGGGGTATGTTATGTGCTTTCCCCTTCATTCCTCGTGGTTTCAAATTCTTGGTAATTTAGTGGCATTTTGTAATTCAAATATCACGCCACTATTTTATGTTTGGGGATCATAATCAACATTTTGAATTTTGGTTTCTATTTTTTAATTGATTTACATATTTCAGAAGCACAATAATGACCTAAACATTGTCCATTGATGCACTTGAGCTGAGGGATGAGTTGAGTTTCTAATTTTGTTTAAAAAATATTGTATGGTAGTCGATGTCCAATTTATGAATGTGTTTTGTGTTGCATGTTTGCGAGTATTTGCCGATTATTAAAAAATATTGATGTTTCCTTTCAAAACAAATCTTAAAGGTAAATTCCATAAATGTTCTGCCCAAGGAAGCCTGACCACCACCAATGTAAGGGGTTTGTCTGTAATTATTAATAAAGTTATGAGATCCTACAACTGGTTCCATCGAAGATTTCGTTCCTCGTCCGTCCGATCAATCAATAAGTAATACGACCATCCATGCCATGTCGGTTGTTACGCGAATTCGAAAAACCTCACCCTCGTACACCTCAGGCGAGTGGTATTCATTTTCTAGCTTTTGCATTAGACTTTATAACGATGGTTTCTTAATCCAAATTAAGGCACCATACTTCACAAAATTACGAGGTTCACAAAAAACGTATTTATTCTACATACCCATCCCAAATCTATTTTAGGAACAAATTTATTCAAGGTATGTATGTTTCCCAGTTGATTGTTGTTTGTACCGAGAGCAAATACAGCTCCAGGCCATTCTAAGAAGAAAATTTAGTGATTCCAATAAAAAGTCCTTAACAAAAATTAATTGTAAAATGCAATCAAGTAATTTAGTGATTCCCATAAAAAGTCCTTAACAAAAATTAATTGTAAAATGCAATCACGTAAGTTTGACAATACAATGTTGGGCATATTTTGAGAGCCTAATGTGTAGTCGTTCGGTATTACTTGTATGTTCAATATTTAAAGTTAGTATTTGAGCATGTATGTAATTTATCTACTGGTTTCAGATGAAAGAGTGCTTGACTGGTATATATTCATTTCCTTGTATGTACCAATATATGTTTCTTACTAACTTGGGTAGATAATTTTCACCACAACATTTTTTTGTCTCTTAGAAAAGTTGGGCTTTCCATTCCACGTTCTTTTTTCCATTCCCTGTACTTGTTTTCATTGCAAGTAAACGATGCTCAAACTTGATCCATATTACTAGTCTTAAACTGTAGTGTTGCACTTAACAGAGCAGGCTTCTATTTCGCAACTCTTGCCTGTATGTAAATGTTTGTGGTAGGACTCTTAAGCATATTATTGCTTAGAAGATTCTAAAGTACTCTTTTTCCAGATTGTTACATCACTGCATGGCTTTTAGACATTTGAAAAAGTTGGATGATGACGACCTTGTAATCTTCACATTAGTGAATTTCTCTATAAGGTGTTGAGATAGGATGTCACGCTATATTATTTATCATAAGATTATTGAGAGTGCTTGGGAAAATACTTATCAAGAAAATGTTTATTGGTTGAGAATTGAATTTTATTCATTCAAGCTCAAGTATCTATACTCCTTTCATGGTTCTATTTTGGAATTATTTTTCTGCTTTCATTTTTTGTTTCAACAAGTTTATTTTTTAATCAAGATTTAGTAGATTTATTGGATTTGTTTAAAACAATTTGCACTGTTGGTTGAGAGTCTCTTTTCTCTCTTCTTTGCAAATACATCATTAGTTAGCTATACATTTTGCATGAGTACTTGAGATTTCCATTTGTTTGTTGGTAGTAGTCCTTTACTTTATAGAGAAAGTACAAATTTTAATTCTAAGTAAAGAATATTAGTTTCTAGTATTGAAAATTTATGTCTTTCTCTACACTACATTTCTTTACAAGCATTTACATTTCTTTGTAATTTCATTTACTTATTGTACACACCACTTGTGCACACACCTTTCATAACCTAAATCAAACATCACTTGGTTCATGACTCCAAGTGGAGCCTTAAAAGTAACCTCTAATCTAACACATTAAATTCCCTCACTTTAGGGACAAAACAATCTTGTAGTTAGGTTATGACTAATATTTGCAATATAACACAAAATATGCATATTATGTAATGAAATTAATATTAATGTTTTAAATTGATCATTTCTGGTTGTTTGCAGAAAAATGGTGAAGATGACACCTTAGATGATCTAGATTATGTTGTCACCAATGTACCAGAGAAAAATATTGTTGATAATGATGCAAATGGATCAACTGAAAATGATGATGAATATGATGTTGGGATAGATGAGGAGGATGAGGATGATGATGAGAATGATGATGATAATGGTGGTGATGACGATGATGATGGTAGCCATTGATGCTACTATTGAGATTGTGGATGTTTATTGCTTTCTCGATGCTACTAGACACTATTCTTATTTTTGTGATGATCCAAGTTCATATTAAATTCTGGGTCATTTTGATTTATATGGTGGATTTATGTTGACATATAAACTTTGATTACCCTTGATCATTTTGACATTTCTAGATATGGATATTAAAAAAGATATTTCTTGTGATATTGGTATTTTCACTATACACATCGTTCACTTGTTCTTTTAACCTTAATGTGATGATCTGTATGATTGGTTATTGATGTGGTGATGTTTTATAAATTCACTTCTTTTGATGAACGATAATGGTGATGTTATCGTTATTATATTGTAAATTTATCTATATTGGAAGTTGTCGATGATCTTTTCATGGAAAATTAATATATATGATGACGTTACTACTTTGGATAAATGTTGTCTATTTATGTTAAATTTTCTTCATAAATGCTATGCAATTAATTTCAATAATGGTATCTACAATTAATTTGAATGTTTCATTATGTTATTTCGGAACTTTGAAGTAAATGATATATGAGAACTATTGAAATTAATGAAATAATCATAATAATTTGATATAATAAATATATTAGCACACAATTGGATATAGTTGTAGGTGTTAAATAGCAAGCCTAATGTGGTGCTAATAAGGAATCAAAATAGGAAGCAAAACTAGGAGCTAAAATGGAAGCCCACTATGTCATAGATATAGAAGCAACATTGGATGCAATACCTAGCGCTAAGTTGGAAGTCAATTATGATGCTATTTTGGACGCCAAAGTAGAAGCCAAACCAGAAGCTAAACTAGTGGCCAAAAAATAAACAAAATTAGATGCTTAATGGGAAGCTAAATGCGGCGTTCATGAGGAAGCAAAACAAGAAGAAATTCAAGGAGCTAAATGGGAAGCAAAATGTGGTGCTATTGTGGGAGTAAAAATAGATGCTAAATTGAGCACTAAAGTGGTAGCAAAACATGGTGCTAATGTTGACATCAATAGAGATGCAAAATTAGGTGTTAAAAAGAGGCCCAACACTTGACGCTAATGAGGAAGCCAAACATGTCGTTGATATGGTAGCAAAATAAGATGTTACTTCGGATGCAAAACATGGCACTACATAGGAAGCAAAATATGGTGCAACAATAGAAGAAAAATTTGGCTCCATCTTGGTAGCAAAACATGATGCAAAAAAGGAAGCAAAAATTGCTGCAAAATTAGAAGCAAAAATTGGTGCATATTGGAAGTAAAACGTGGTGCAAAATGGGATGCTAAAGTGGTTGCACATATGGATGCAAAATTGGATGCTAATTTGGATGCAAATATGGCACGAATGTAGATGTAAACATAAATGTTAACACGACGCTTTTAAGGATGCAAATAGGGTGCTTACGGGGACGTCATTTAGGAAGTAAAAGAGGACAATATCTAGGAAGAAAAATAGGATGTTATGTAGGAAGAAAAGCTCGACGTCGTTTAGGAAGCAAAATTGAATGCTATTCTGGAAGCAAAAAAATGGGCGCTATTTTAGACATAAGAAAGGATGCTATCTAGGAAGCAAAAAAATACGTTATTTTACTCTTTACATTTTGTCCATGACGCATCCCATTTAGCGTCTTCTTTGACCACTCAATGAAAAAAAAATTAACACTAAAAATGGACGCTAAATGGGACACTAATTCCAGGATTTGTTGTAGTGATCTTTGAACTTAGAAGGAAAAGTGGGCTTGGGAGGATACCTTGTCTTGGGTAGCACATTTTGTAGATCTCTTGTCAAGTCATGGCATCTTTCAATGTAGCTAGCTTGTGAGCTTTAACCAATCCTTTCAAAGGTTTAGTCGACCCTTCAATATAGAGCAATACTAAGTGACCCGTAGAGATGTTAGACTTTGGTATCCGTTGGTTATCTTTGCAGCTAATGATAAATTCTAGATCAACTCTCCTCTCTCAATTTTAACCTTTAACTTCTCCAAATGGTGGATCTCATCATAAATGGCCTGCCCGTACATGTGAGTTATTTATGTTCTTAGATTCATGCATTGATTTGTTTTAGATGTTGTTTCTGGGAGTATTGCAGTACCCATTTTCAAATGTTAATGTTTCGAACCCTAATCGATGTTCATCTTCAAGATAATGAGTTAAGTTTTAGGAGAAGCTTATCAACTAAATTAATATAGAAGCAAAATAAACCAATCCACGTCGGCATAGACCTCCAACCCTAGAAATAGATTATAAAAGAAGCCTAAATTCACAAGTTTAATGTTATATACAAAATATAACATAAATATATATATATATATATATATATATATATATATATATATATATATATTTGTGTTATATACTGTATATAACACAAATATATATATATGTTATATTTTTTATATAACATTGCCTTCCTCTTAGAGATGTTTTATCCTCAAAGCATGATTATGAAATAATTTTATCCCTTGTTCTTGCTCCTAATGCTTTCTCGTGATCTTCTGTGTTGGTAGTTGCGACACTTGACGAAATGAGACTATACGTTCTTTTAAACATTGAGTGAAAATGTTGCATCATTTGTGAAGTGGTCCACTCGAGATCTACCTTCATTGGAACTATTTGTCGATCGATTTTTCGGATAGAACTTCTCGTTTTATGCTTCCACCTAGTTTGTTGAGTTTGTCTCCATTCTGTTTTTGAAATCACAACGAATCTGTTTATGGTCCTTTTGACCTTATCATTGGTCATAATGACTTTTGTGATTTGGACGACGATACAATATTCTAATATTTTGTGATTATTCTTCATAACCATCTTCTATTGATGTTTGTAGTGATTTACCAATATTAGCATTCTTTCAAGTACCATCTGACTCTGTATTTTTTTTCTCTTTTCCGATGTTTGAATTTGAGCGTCTGATGACTTCTCTATTGGGTATGTCTGTTATATAAAAAATATAACATAATATATATCTATCTATATATATATATATATATATATATATATATATATATATATATATATATATATAATTAATTAATAATTAATTAACTAAAAATCAAAAGGACGTGCCCTTATGCTTGAAAAGGCACAATGGGATTATAGCATACATACACTGTAAATGTAATAATCATCATATCTTATTTCACATTATTATAATTATCATGGATTATTTATTTTTCCTAAAGTGGAAGTTCCAGTGAACGGATATTATTTGTCCCATTGGTATAAGAGTGGTCTCATTCGACCTTTGGCCAATAATTTTAGAGCTTGTCTGATTAATTCCAGGGTTTCCCCGAAATCAAGGCCCTAGGTCCACTTTGATATCCTATTCCCTCACTCATTTAACCATCTCTCATCCCATATCCCTATTCATTGATGTTGCCTTCTGCCTCGGCTCTCCACGGTGTTCAACCTACGCCCCCTTCAACACCGACGTTTCACACAACATATTTTCTCCACACACAAGTCCTCATGCCACGTTTTGGTCGCCCCGTTCCATTGCTTCCTAGCAGCATCTCCTTCCTCATTCCCACGATCCTCTCTTCCTACACCTTGCCTAATAGCTCGCCTCTACATGTCCCTCTCACCCTTACACACACCCCTGCGTTTTGTTTCCTCTCTGTGCTACCATCCACGACCCACACATATCCTCCCTTAACACCTAGCCCCCCTTTCACATTGCGTCCTCTGATCATACACACCCACTTCCTTTCCCCATGCCTTAACTCCCTGGCTTACTCCCATATGTGACTGCCACTTCCAATCCTCCCTCTAGCCTGCGCTCCCTCCTACGCTTGTGCCCTCCTCCCCACAATCCATACTCTCTATGCCACCCACGATCCACCTACACAAGCACCACAGCTGTAGCCGCCTCTGCAACCCCACTCCCTGCTAATTTTTTTATATCTTAATGCGAAATTATAGAAGTACTTGAAATCAATGAATAATCAAAAGCATAAGCATTCACATGAGACACAATATTTACCCTGGGGAAACCCTCTAGTACTCGAGGGAGAAAACCCCAACAAAATCTTCCTTAGACTATTGAATATATAGCAGAGAATGTCTTTACAATGAGCAGATTACATCAAGCACCCTTGGTGCATTATCAGAGATAAATACAAGGCACCCCTTGTGCAATTACAGAGGAAGAGAGAAGATGGAAGAATAGACTTGAAAAAAATATCCTACACAAAACCAATTCGTTGATTTTGGTCACATGCACAAAGAAAGCAAATTGCCTTCAAGAGAGAAGAGAATTCGCTCTCACATTGAATTCATTAATCCCATATATATCTATATATATCTCTCTCTATATATATGTGTGCTTCGACTTCTATTTTTATCTTCTCACTTCAGGATTAACTCGCCCTTCAACTGGATGCTAGGTCACTTATTTAGGAGGCTAACTCAAGTGTTGCCATGCAAGTGTCAAAACTTAAGTGTTGTAAGTCAAGTGTCGCAACTCAAGTGTTGACATGCAAAACACTTTGGTTAACTAGATATTCTTTATTAACACTTAGTTAACTCTTTAAACTAAAGTCCTTCTTGATAACATCATTGAAGTGAACAATTCAAATTATCCTTTGATTACTGAAGTCTTTCTTGTTAACATCATTGAAGTTTAACAAATTGAGTTCTCTCTTATTTAACTAAACTCTTTATCATTACTGAGCAAATCGAGTTCTCTCTTATCTTATCACATCTTATCTTTATCTTTTGTCTTATTTGCATGGTCCACATGTGCCGAATTTAATTTATCTATTGTATCAAATATACTAAGGATATTTTTCCAATGATGTGATCATCTTGTTCTATTATCGTTCCAAGTGGTCACATGCTAAAGTAATTCACTCTAGAGGTGGCCAGTCTCTAGATGAGACTTAATAGCTCAACCATGGTTAGTAGCACATCACACACCATCCATGCTTCGACATGCAAAGCATTACCTCAACACATGAGGCCCCACCTTAACACACGAGGCCCCACCTCAACACACAAGGATCTGTCTTGACACACAAGAACTCAGTCTTGACAAACAAGTCTATACACCACCATCACATTGACATACAAAGCACTTACCTCAACACATGACACTTATTCATTCTTGAGTCCAACTCAATATTCTTCTCCAAGTTTCTCGAGTCCAACTCAAGCTCCTATAAGGCACTACCTCGACACATGAGGTTCAATCTTGGCACACAATATTGACTTGGAGAATGACTCATGATGTTGTAACTTTAACAATCCCCACTCCGGCTGCCACCTGCGCCCTCCCTTTCGACCCTAGGGCCATCCTCCCTCTTGCGCCACACTTTTGAATCACTATTCCTCCCACTCTATGCCACCTTCCCATGTTGCCATCCACTGTGCTATGACCTCCAACCTTGCGCCCCATTGCTTGTGTCGCCCTCTACATCACCATACGCCAGTTCATATTGCAGAACCTCACACCAGCTATAATCATCGCCTTCTCCACTTCCTTCGCTCCAATTCTTGTTCACACTCCATCTTCGCATTCTATATACCCACACCAGCTCTCTTCTCAACCTAACGCCTCTCATTCCTCCATCACTAGGGTCTAAAACCCTAATCCTTAGCCGATAAAAAAACCAATAATAATAAATTATTAAGCATAATAATTATTATTATAATTGTGTTAAATATTTAATATTTACTATAGTAAATATTAATAAGAATTATTTTTCGTAGTAATAATAATATTATTGGAATAAAAATTATTATTAAATATAATAATATTTATTATTATATTTAAGAAAATTAGCCTTCGACAACCAAAAAAATAAAAATAAAAAAGAGAAAAAAAAGGTCGAAGGTAGACTAAAGTATTGGAGGACATAGTATAATATATAAGACAAAAGTCGTAATCAAGGCATCTTAGAAGGAAGATTAACTAAAATTGTGACGACAAAAGAAAATGGAGTCTCATGGCGAAAAACAAGAAAGATTTCCAAGCACTTCAAAAACTTATGCCTTAGTGTTATTTCAAATAAAAGGAACAATTAGAGGGAAAGACATTACTATTTTTATTGCTCTCGTTGAACGCAATAATTATATTAGTGTTGAATTTGCCAACGAGTTAGTGATTCCATAGTCAAATATAGGTGAAAGGTTAGACTTTTGTAATAAGAAAGAATATGAAATAAGCAATTTACAATTGAACATTGGAGATTATACCAGCGTCTTGCAATTCATAGTTAGATCCTTGTGGAGCAGTGACGGTGACCTAATTTTGGGATTACCTTGGATTGAAACATTGGGGACTTTCATCTTTAATGTTGAAAAGAAGTTTATGACATTTACTTACAAGAAGAAGAAAATCATATTGCAAGACATTAAAATGAAGTCATAATAAGAAGTCGCGTCATTTGAAGACTTTAAAGATATATCAAAGGTGATTTCATAGGAAAATGAGAAATCAATACAAACGATACATAAATAATTCGACAAAGTTGTCATGAACAAAGAAGAAGAGATATCTCGTCTAAGAGATCTTAATAAAAAAATACTTCTTCAAATAAAGAAGGCAAAGGATAAAGCACAATGCAATCAAAAGTTAGAAGAGGAGAATCGAGATCTTAAAAAAAAATTAGCAGGAAAAGACGAAGAAAATTCCTCTTTAAAGAAGGTTAATTAGGAATTGCTAGAGCAAATAAAAAGAGAGCAAGAGAATCAAGATACTCAAAATGAACTCGACAAGTCAAACTGTAAGAAATAACTATTCAATTAACGAGTCATAATCAAGGCTTACTCATACAAATTAGAAAGCCAAGGCATGATAAGGAATCTCTACAAGAAGAGTTAGATCGCAAGGGATCATTAGCCGACAAAGAAACGATGACCTACCCAATAGAGAAGTCATCGGATGCTCAAATTCAAACATCTAAAAAGAGAAAAAATACAGAGTCGGGTGGTACTCAAAAGAATGCTTATATTGGCAAATCACTACAAGCATCAACAGAAGATGGTTCTGAAGAACAATCACAAAAGATTAGAATACCGTATCGTCGTCCAAATCACAAAAGTCATCATGACCAATGAAAACGTCAAAAGGACCATGAACATATTCGTTGTGATTTCAAAACATAATGGAGACAAAATCAACAAACTGGGTGGGAGCAAAAAATGAGAAGTTCTATCCGAACAATTGATTAACAAATATTTCCAATGAAGGTAGATCTCGGGTGGACCATTCACAAATGATGCAACATTTTCACTCAATGTTTAAAAGAACATATCGTCTCATTTTGTCAAGTGTCGCAACTATCAACACAGAAGATCACGAGAAAACATTACGAGCAAGAACAAAGGATAAAAGTCTTCCATAATCATGCTTTGAGGACAAAGCATCTCCAAGAGGAAGACAATGTTATATAAAAAATATAACATAATATATATATATATATATATATATATATATATATATATATATATATATATATATATATTAATATCAATATTAATAATTAATTAACTAAAAATCAAAAGGACGCGCCCTTATGCTTGAAAAGGCACGAGGGCTTATATAACATCCATACATTGTAAATGTAATAATCATCATATCTTATTTCACACTATTATAATTATTCATGGATTATTTATTTTTTCTGAAGTGGAAGTTCCAGTGAACGAATATTATTTGTTCCATTTAAGATCGAGTTTCAATGTTTTCCTGGACATGTAGTCCAATTCCGATCTGGTTCTCTTGATCTCACCCTGGATTATGGCTAACCCTAGATGATTGAAATCCCTCTAGTCATTCCAATGATTGCGAATTGGACATCTAACCACAATGAATTTTGGTAGCCCTTGGTTATCTCTGCAGCTATTGAGAAATGTTAGATCAAGTCTCCTCTTTTCAATTTTAACCTTTAACTTTTCCAAACGGTGGATCTCATCATAGATGGCCTGCCCATATAGATGTTCTAATTCATGTTTTGAACCCTAATCAAGGTTCATCTTCAGGACAATGAGTCAAGTTTTAGGAGAAGCTGATCAACTAAATTAATATAGAAGCAAAATAAAGCAATTCACGTCGGCATAGACCTAGAACCCTAGAAACAAAGTCTAAAAGAAGTCTAAATTCATAAGTTTAAGATGGAGTTTCAATGTTTTCCTGGACATGTAGTCCAATTCCGATCTGGTTCTCTTGATCTCGCCCCGGATTATGGCTAACCCTAGATTATTGAAATCCCTCTCATTCTAGCGATTGCAAACTAGAAATCTAACAACAACGATTTTTGGTAGCGCTTGGTTATCTCTGCAACTAATGATAAATACTAGGTCAACTATCCTCTTATCAATTTTAACCTTTAACTTCTCTAAATGGTGGATCTCATCACAGATGGCTCCGTATAGGTGAGTTATTTATGTTCTTAGATTCCTGTATTGATTTGTTTGCGATGTTGTTTCTAGGAGTATTGCAGTACCCATTTTCAAATGTCGATGTTTTGAACCTTAATCGAGGTTCATCTTCAGGACAATGAGTAAAGTTTTAGGAGAATCCGATTAGCTAAATTAATATAGAAGCAAAATAAACCAATCCACACCAGCATAGACCTAGAACCCTAGAAATAAATTCTAAAATAAGCCTAAATTCACAAATTTAAGATGGAGTTTCAACGTTTTCTTGGACATGTAGTCCAATTCCGATTTGGTTCTCTTGATCTCGCCTCGAATTATGGCTAACCCTAGATTATTGAAAGCCCTCTCATTCCAGCGATTGCCAACTAGACATCTAACAACATCGAATTTTGGTAGCGCTTGGTTATCTCTGCAGCTAATGCAAAATGTTAGGTGAGCTCTCCTCTTTTCAATTTTAACCTTTAACTTCTCCAAATGGTGTATCTCATCATATATGGCCTACCCATGCAGGTGAGTTATTTCTATTCTTAGATTCCTGCATTGATTTGTTTGAGATGTTGTTTCCAGGTGTATTGCAATACCCATTTTCAAATGTCGACGTTTCGAACCCTAATCAAGGTTCATCTTTAGTACAATGAGTCGAGTTTTAGGAGAAGTTGATCAACTAAATTAATATAGAAGCAGAATAAACCAATCCATGTCGACATAGACCTAGAACCTTGGAAACAAATTCTAAAAGAAGCCTAAATTCACAAGTTTAAGATGGAGTTGAACATCTCAAACAAATCAATGCAGGAATCTAAGAACATAAAAGAAACGAGCATCGCAAGGATGTTTCTCTTAAATGCCACAATGTTTGTATTTAAAGCAATTGGGAACATGACAAATTTAGAAATATTTGATTTTATTTTTTTCACTAACAATTGATTTACCTCCTCCACTAATTTAGGTATGGTCCATGGTGCTCTTTACCAATGAAAAAATTGTATAGTAAAAATTCAAACAAGTATATTTAATTGTGAAAAAATTAATTTTTTAAATATAAGAAAATTCAAAAAAGAAGAAGAAGCAAACTAATGTAAAGGAACTTAAAGTCAACAAACAAACTCATGTAAAGTCAACTTAGTTGGACTTTGTAAACTATTTTTTTTTTCATTTCAGAAAGAAAAAAACCATTACTAATGTTATTTCATAGAAAAATAAAAAAATACATTAACAAATCCGAAGGTTCGGATCAGTTCGTGTCACTAGATCGCTACTACAAGCACATATCATGACATAAATACATAACTTATACAAAATAGGAAGAGACTATTGTCTCAACAAAACAAAACCGATGCTCATTTGGATGATCTAAATCACATCAACAAAGATTATCATAGAACCTGAATGAGTGAGAGAACCCTCCACCCATTCTTCCCAAAATAAGTAGCTAGCGTCCCCATCAAGTGCTTCTTTTGACAATGCATCCACAACTTCATTGTTATCCCTGTAGATGTGGTCGATAGTAAGATCATAAAACCAAGACACCATGAAAGTAATCCTATCACACCAATGACTTAGTTGGATATTTTTAAGCTGATATAACTTCTTGGCCCAGTTCACTATAACCATAGAATCATCGAAAATTTCAAGTGAACCTAACCCACAACAAATTGCCACGTTAAGAATGCCCCATCAACCAAGCAATTCAACTTTTGTGTTCGTTCCTTGTCCAGAAGGGAGTCGAAATTTGTAGACGAGTTCATCTCCACAGTGTATAAGAAAGCCAGCTCCACAAAGCATCTCAGCTGATGCCCCATCAAAGAAACCAAAAGTTTTGTTTTTCACACAATAAAAATAACTATACTTTAATATTAAGTATATGACAGAAAATAACAAAGACGAGCACTAGAGTCTTGATACAAAACAAACAACCAACCATTGGCAATAGAAAGAAAACACGCCCACCACAGCAGCAGGGAGAAATCCCAACACAAAGAGGAAGAAACGAGAAGGCTGCCCCCAGCCAAAAGAGACCCAAAAGAAAGCAAAAACATGTGCACCAACAGATAGAGACCAGCAACAATGTCCCAACAAAGGAGGGCCAAAAAATAACCACGACACTCCATATCCCAAACAACTGAAGATTGTCGGAGTCCCAAAGAAGATCGTCGTACCAAACCTAAAAAAAAGCTTACCTGCCACCTCCGAAAGAGCTCTTTTCGAAAGAGCATGCGCCTGAACATTCTCTAAACGAGGGATATGAAGAAACTGAATACCGATAAGATCAGACAATAAGGATCAGATCATAACCAATCAAGGAGAGAGAGAGATTACTTGTAAAGGCCCTAGCCCGTTGATCCAATTGACGACCACCTGTGAATCCCCCGCAATCTGCTGAAGAGTCAGATTCTTGAGTTTAGAAAAATATAATAAGCACCAGAGAGCACAAACCTCGCTCTTGGTGTTGGTGCCCATGCCAACATTCATCCATAAGCTAAGATAGCAATGAATGTTCAGAAAAATAAATGCACCAGTCCCACAGGCACAATCCAGACCCTGCGAGGCCCCATCAAACTTGCCATAAGAGCCTATAAAAATAAAAGGAAACGGTTTGCTGATAGGGCTGTCCCCCAAGGGAATAGACTTAGCAGCAGTCCGTAAATCATTGTGTTCCACCAAAGCCTTCCCCGCAATCCATTCTGGTTGGAGTAATTTACCTTCAAAAATTGCTAGATTCCCGCATTTCCAGATTTCCTAAAAGACCCCACTCGCCAAAGTAGCAAACCTGGAGCTACTTCTGAACCATTTGAACATTCCAGCCGAGAGAGAGGTCTCCGTCCAAGTAGGCAAACTGGAAAAGAAGAGACGAATAACCATTCAAACCTTGCCGCTAAAACCACAATTGACAAATAAATGGATGTCGAATTCTTCCGCTCGTTTGCATAGGATGAAAATTCCTGGCCCAATGAAGCCTCGTTTCTACAGATTGCCCCAAAGCAGAAGTTTTCCTTCCAAGGCCAACCATATAATTTTTTATTATTTTCTGTGCAATGTTCCAATGCCAAACCGCAGAGTGCCACCAACAATCCAAATCTGACTTGGGGAAGAATGTCTTATAAGCTAAGCCTACCGTCGGAATCCTAGAGGATGTGTTCCTCGACCACATGTGTTGGTCCGCTGCCAAATAAAGAGTGATATTCCCACTTTGCAAAGCAAGAGCATAAGTTGACCATTCTATAGCCATAGATCCTCGAAGACCTAGCTGAACCGCACAGATCCAATTCTGAAATGGAGATAAAGAAACCGAGAACGAGGAAGCGTGATAAAGGGAATAATAACCATGGGCCCGAAGAAAAAAGATCAGCTATCGGGAAAGTTTATAAACAGAGGGCCCTTCGAGAATAGGATCCGAACCCAGTTGGATTTGACGACCATCCCCCGACATCCAAGCAGACCAATCATCTAAAATTGGTAATGCTGATAGAAGACCAACCTAAATATTGGATACACCCTTAGGTTTTTTTTAACTGATGTGAGAAACATCGACACTGAACGCCCCTGAAGATACTTGTTATTCACCACCGCAATCCAAAGACTCTCACTCATGAGAGCTTTCGAGAGACTTTTCGTTAATAAGGTTGAGGAGAAATGATAGATGTTCTTGATGGCCCAACCCCCAAATTTATACGGAGCAGCCAACTTCCGCCAATTCACCAGATGAAGCTTTTGGACATTCTGCCCCGACCATATGAAACCATGAATTTTCTGACGAATGGCCTTCAAGATTGACCACAGAACCATATTCAATGAGAACCAATATACCCCAATGTTTTGAAGGACGAATTTCACCAAAGTAATTTGAACTCCCAAAGAAAGCCACTGCCAACACCACTTATGGATTCTCTTGTCGAATCGCTTGAGTAGCCATGTCCATTCCAGGGATTTGTAAGCATTCGGTTTTATAAAATAACCCAGGTACATAGTTCCAGCCACCAAAGCTTTGAAGTTGAAGTGAAAAACAACTGATAATTCCCCTCTTAACTGATCATGCAAATCATGCTCCAGAAAGGTCGATTTTTTGTCACTTATAACCATACCGATTGACTTCGTCCACAAAGAGCTGA
Organism: Larix kaempferi; assembly: GCA_027924585.1. Lineage (NCBI taxonomy): Eukaryota > Viridiplantae > Streptophyta > Pinopsida > Pinales > Pinaceae > Larix > Larix kaempferi. The sequence continues at coordinate 30,309,721 of BSBM01000510.1, forward strand.
TGGGTGACCATGATGTTTTTGGAGATCTTAACCCCAGTGACCTGGTTATCAATTCTAGCTTTGATCAAGAGTCGACTCAAATCCTCGATCACAACCAAGAATAACAATGGTGACAAAGGGCAGCCCTGCCGAAGCCCCTGAGAAGCTGAGAAAAACTTGGAAGAGCTACCATTGACCATAACTAAATAATTCACTGAGGATACACACACCATTATCCATTTCATAGCATGCCAGGGTATACCGATCTGAATTAATGCTAGTCTTAGAAACCCCCAGTTGACCTTATCATAGGCCCGAGATAAATCCATTTGAAGAACCAAGGCTTTCTTATTTCGAGTTTTGATGTTGTGGAAAGTTTCTTGAGCCAAATCGATGGCATCCAAAATCTGGCGATTCTTCAGGAAGCCAAATTGTTCTGTAGAGATAGACTTTGAAAGCACCTGCTTAATTCTATTGACAATGATCTTCGCAAGAACTTTATAGACTAGGTTGCATAAGGATATCAAATGAAAATCTTCATAAGTTACAGGTTTAGAAGTTTTGAGGATCAAGGCAATAAAAGTAGAATTAAGTGCCACTGGGATGCTGGCCATTGTCCTTGTATCTTCCACCATCGCCAATAGATCAGGACGCATTAAATAAAAAAAACTGAGAAAAGCTCTGCAATCCAACCATTAGGACCATGGCTTTTTGCTCTAGCCAATTTCCGAATAACCTTCTATATTTCTGGGAGAGTAATCGGTCGAAAGATGTCCTCACCTTCCTGATCCGAGAAGAAATGTGGAAATTCATGAATAACCTTAATTTGATCAAGAACCACACAGCTGCCCGGATCTTGATAGTACTCCTGGAAATGAGTTGCAACTTCTTCTATAAGCTCCGCTTGCCTGCTAACGAGCTTGCCACCGAAAGCTTTCAATGACCAAATAGAGTTCTGGTTTCTTTGATTATCAACAAATTTATGGAAAAAATGTTGTTTTTATCTCCCAAAGCAATCCATAGTGCACGACTTTTTAGTCGCCAAGTCTCTTCCTCTTGAGCTAGCAAAAACAATTTTCTTTGTTCGAGCTTCTCAAAAGACTACTGTAAAGACACCTGACCAGACCTCCAAAGGCCCTTATCCAGAGCTAAGGATAGTTCATCTTCAATTTGGCGAAGTTCCTTCTATTGAGCCAACTTACGACTCCTTTCCCATTTAATGACAAGCGATTTCAAACCACTCAGCTTTTTGATAAGATAATAACTCGGAGAATCAACCGAAACATTTTTGAAATCCAACCAAAAATTATGAACCAGTTCAAAGAAACCAAAAGCTTTATTACAAGAGACATGGTTAAGTTTGATATCTCGTTTAGGATTCCTCCGAACCAGAGGGGCATTCTTGTATGAATGAGACAAATATACTAAAAATATACCCCCCTTTATGGGGTAGGTACTAAAAATATTTATATTATTTCATAGCCGAATATACACGGACTAAAAATATTTATATTATTTCATAACTGATTGAGTAAAAAGCATACAAAAGAAAATGCATAAAATCAAAATCATTAAAGTGGAGTCATACAAGTATTTTCGTCATTATTTGAGTCCAACGAGGGTTTTATGAAACGCTACTAAATTAAGGGAAATAAACAGTTGTGTAGGGGAATCGGGATTCAACCTGCCTGGCAGAGGAACTTGGAGTAAAACACTAAATACGTCTACTTGAACTGGAGCAAATGGATAATGATGACAGAAGTCCACAGCGATGGCAGTATTCGTGGGAAGCACTGTCCCATGTCAAAACCCTTCGCTTATACTTAAGTCATCCTTCAATATCTCCTCAAGCCCAATGCCTGCAACTGAGTACGTCCCTGTGCCCTCCAAATGGTCGCTTCAATGGGTTATCTCTTCTCATAAAATGGACGGAACCCAAAAAGTCCAGTGGGGGTTCTGTGCAGGTGTTTGTGAGAGTACCTGTACCGCCTGTCGTGCTGGACCATTCAATCCCTGTCCAAGCCAAGGCAATGTCTGATCATGTTGAAGTTAAATTAATGCTCATGCTTCCTGTTGATCACCCTCTCGTGAGCAGCCTTTCTTCACTTTTTGGGACCAGTGATGGAGTTTCAGGGGACCAGCAGAAGGAAAAGCAACTACCATTCTCGCTGGATAACGGTCAGTTAATTTTCTAGTACAAAACTCGTGAAAATAATTTTTTGCTGTTTTGTTTGCAGTTTTTGAAACATATTATCGGGTGGAAACTTGGAAGTTTGCTTACACAGTTCTGACTGCTGAAAGAGGTTTATTCCAAAAATATAACCCTAAGTTTGGAGGACCCTGTTTGGTCCGATCTTGGACGAAATTATTTTCAATCCTGGAGAATCTTTGTGCCGCGAAATCTATCCAGGAATCCAAAATCTTTGGGCACGATCGTCAGGTCAAGCTGCAATCATGGAGAATTCAGGGATGAAAACCCACTGAAATCATAATTCTAAATGATGTCCAGAGGTGGAGTTCTCGAGCCATCATCAGGGGTAGAGGAAGTCCTAAATTGTATGAGCCAAAGTCAGGTCACAAGGTTCCTTAAGCATCCATGCCTCTTTTTGAGTATGAAGCTCTTAGACGTGGGATAACTAGTAGTGACAGGATTGGCAAAAAGAAGGAAGACGAGTTGAGAGGGGGAATCAAGTTAAATCCCAAGGAAGGAGGAAGTTTGCTCAGCAAAGGCTAGAGTCTGCTTGTGATGGTTAATAGCCTGAGGGAAGTAGACAGAGATTCATGTGGTAAGCTTTACGTTGAAACACTCTCAGATTCTTTTCAGAGTGCCGTTGGCTTTTAGAAACTGTCTTCATGAGAGTTGGTAGGAGGAATAAGGGCTTAAGAAGGGAAGGGGCGGAATTTGGGAAAAGATAGTAAGGCAGAGGGAGGAATCAAGAGGAGGAGGAAGAGGAACTGCATTAAGCTATTGAAAGAAAGAATGAAGTTGGTAGTTGGGGAGGGCATGGTTATAGACCAGGCCATGCTCTATCAGTTGACAACCCTAATTGAAAAATTCCATGGCAAAACAATATTGGCTAAAACTATGTCCAAGTGGGTAAACAAGATTCGGAAGCACCAATTGGGATACTCTCCAATCTTCCACATTCTAGCCTAATGTTGGATTACTGTTATATTTAAGAATGGTAGGGACAAGGAATTTATAAGCAGGGGAAATGGTATTGGGATAGTGTTTCTTTTCATAACTTGACTAGGAAAAATAATAATGCAAAGGGGAAAATCTGCATTCCTTTTTGATTAGGCGCCCTCTCAAGTGTGTCAACACGTTTTCACAACGAGTTTGGTCCATGAAAAGTATCTCAATTGGGCAAGGGATGATCATTGCATTCTCCTAATTCCTAGAGCCAACCAAATGTCACTGGACCAATATCAGTTTCCTTTGTTAGCTGAAGCTCCTTGTACGAGGAGATCGCAATCCAAATAATTTTTCAATACATGAGGATGATCTTTGGACTCATTACAATTTACAATATTTGAATACATGAGGAATATCTGTGTCATGTATTCATTTTTTTATAAAGAAACTTTCTTGACTTACTCATACTTTCATTAAAATAAGTGTCTAGACTCTAAACAAAGATAATGTGCACTGTCCTCTTCTTCATCATTGACACAAATCAGGATTACTATCACCAAATTATAGCTCTTTTTTAAACAAAGTGCTTCTTGATCTTTTGCTCATTGTTATGAGAAATAAAGTTTCTTTATAAATTGCCAACTATGTTTCCGACAAAATGAACAGATATGAGACTTTGGGATAAATATTAAATACACAATGAATACAAGACTTTTCAAATAAATACTTTGAATGACAAAGGAAAAAGTACCTTGAAAAATGCTAGTTTCCACACTTCTATTGCTTGCATCAACCATCACAAATCAAATTCTCGACTCAGATATCATGTTGTTGCTACCTTAAGATCTAATGTTGCTGCTACGCTCTTTGCATTCCGTTAGGCTAGTTCAGAGTGGGTTTTCATCGTCTTAGGGGGTGGAGACAGATCGCCGGATTGATTGATCAAACAGGATCTGCTAGGTATGTCACCTTTGAGAGGCTGAGACCGAGGAGCACTTCATCTTTCAGGGCCTTATCTATACAAGATTCGCAGGCGGTTCCATTGTCTTTTTAGGGACCTTCTTCTCACAAAGCTTTAGACTTTGACTAGTTTCTTCAGATATCCTGATTAGAGATGTCTTGCCTTATAGTTGCAGGAGGCCCTTTGGCTTTGCTCCTTCATCCTCTGGTGACATTCGCAATTGGGACCACCCTCCACTCAATGGATTACTTCTTTTCGATCCTCTTTTCCTTTAGGGGCACTAAGAGACATTGAGACAGACAAAAGGCGGTACTGCTTTTGATCGTAGATCACTTAGGACACGGATGACCACCTCCACTTCCGTCCGACACCAATGACGTGACCAGTCTTGACCCCATCCCTGCAGTTGGACGTCTTCATCTAGGTCACAACAGTAGGCTCCCCACTCCATGTAGTGGTGCACTACCCATTATAGCTCCTCTTCTAATTCTTCCTCTAGACATAGTACTATTTTGAGATTCCTTCCATTGCACCATGACATATTCACCATTTTTGTATCACAGTTTTTAATTCCACTCTCCTTGTACATTTTTCTTTTGGATGGGCTCTCTTTGTACATTTCTCTTCTGGATTGGCTCTCCATCTTTGGAGTTAGCTCTTTTTGGTTTTTAGGTTAGAGCCTTACTTCTTGCTTTTTATAGGAGCCGCCTTAGCGCTCCCACTTTGAGCCTTAATAAATTTATCTTATCGTATCTTATCTTTGCTTCTCTTCCTTTTTTTTGGTTGCTCATATTCTCTGCAATTCATATTCCACTGTAATTGACATTCACTCTACTATTAACCCTGGGCATCAACAATTTATCTGATACTGCTGCTAGCTTTGATCAAGCTATGGCTTGTGTGCATTGTGGATCACTCTTGGATGGAAATAACCATGTTGTCCATAAAATTGATTTGACCAGACAATGGGAAACGGTGTCTTTTTTTCAATGGTAGGTGTAAATATTGTTATGTTTTGCCCACATTAGTGTGATCTAACAGCAAGCAGAGAGGTGATCAAGCTTGTATTAACGTAGATACTCGGGTCCAAAACCCTTTGTGGGTGTGGCTGTAAATATATCCTTGTTAATATAAGAAGTATTTAAAAAAAATATTGTTATGTTTTATTGTTGAAAAATTTACCTAGAAATTGACATACCACACGGTCTGGCTGAGGAATTGAAATGAAGATGAAAAATAGTTTATTTTCAGGAAGGCTTTTCCCTCGGCTGTTTTTTTTGTATGGGATACTAAGTTGCAAGTAACACCTAACCTGCCCACGTACTGGTACCAAGAGTTCACTGAAAGGTAGAAATGCCCTGAGCTGTACCATATGGTGTTTTGTGATTTGGAAATGCCATATGGTACAGCTCAGGGTGTTTTGCTGCTTTTTTTAAGTTCTTTGGGCCCACCCAAATGCCTGTGAGGGGCATGGGACCCGTAGGAAGTATAAAAGCCCCTATTCTATGGAAAATGAAGACAAATTATCCTCTAATTTGTTTCTAAACTTGCCTACAAATTAACCTATCATTTTTTTCTCTTGCAAGATAATGTGTTATTTAACACACACAGACACACACATGCACACCACGTTTCCCCTAACATACCCATTTGGGGGGGGGCCATTTGTATGCATTCCCGTTTTTGAAGCCTGTAACTGTTTCTAAGTTTCGTGCAAGTTAGATGGGATATCTTTTTTTAGCATACTGCTTGAAAGTTTATTTTGCCCTATTTTGCCCTGTTTCTATGTTTGGCAATATATAATTGAATTGGTAGAAGAATGTAAAGTAAATCATATTGGAATATAGATCATTTTTGATTTAGTGGCATTGATTTACGCTGAACAAAAGACTCAAAAGCTTCATAAACCCTTATGCTAATGCCTAAGATTTAAATCCTTTTTAATAAACAAACTGGATCATTACATGATAGCTGCAAGAAGATAGATAAGTACCTCGCAGCATTTCTACTAAGCATGATACATCGTGGAGTCTGAACAGAAGAAGCCAACTTTTAATTGGAGAGCTTCAGTTCTTTTTTTCTCATAAAACTGTATGATATGATTTCTGATGGATCTTTCTTAAAGCTACGTAGTGAGTGAAAGTTATCCCTGAAAAAGAGGAAGTGCATATTACTTTTTCAATTGTTGGCTTCATTCTTTAGACAATATTCGGAGGGCTATAAAGTTAACCATTGAACTCATTTTGAATCAAATGAGGGAAAGGCAATAAGAATGATTTAAAAAAAATATGAGTTTAAAGGGAGATCTACTTCAGAAGTTTGTAACTAATACTAGGTGCAATGTCAGCTTTTTGAAGTATACTAAGTGCTGTGGTTATATAAAATTTGAGCCTCACCTGTTTCCTTAAACTCTCTCCATCCATATTCCAAGTTTAAAAAAAGAAGAAGAAAAAGCTAAGTCAAATGACACTGGGACATGTGGAACTACATCAAACACATGTTGGGAGACACATGCCCACAATTTTTGTATTTTTTCGATATTTTTTTTACATTTTTTGGCGTCCCGAGTGTCGGACATGTCAGGGCCAGAACGCTGTCCAAGTGTTGGATGTGTGTGGAACACGTGTCCCACAAGTGACTGACACTTGGACAGTGACTGTCCAATTGTTCAACATGCTTGGGACATGCATGTGGCGCTGGGAGGGCATGCACTGTTTCACAGGAAAAAAAACATCAATTGCAGCACACAGGATTGTTGGTCCTAACCATTAAAGTCATGAATCTGAATTTGTAATTTTTAGATAATGAGAGTGAAATAATGATTGATTTGGCATATCCAAGTTATTCCATTGCAAACTAGAGAAAAATCCCGTTGTTGAACCAACTTATGTCAGCACTGTAAAACTGCTTTGTGTTATTTACCTAGATCCAAACATTTTGTCAATTGGTTTTCAAGGTTTTGAAATATCACCATTATTTGTTTCTAGTGAAATATTATGCCTGTGAAGGAAGTTAAGTTTCAGAATGATATAGCTCTATTTTAAGTATTTTCTAAAATGTAGCAGGTTCATGCTCAATCTAAGTGAGAGTTAATGATCCAGATACCCGATTGCTTGCAATGGAAGGAGAAGTACACTTTTACTGCAGGAATTGTTCTACAAGGCTTACTAAAGATCCTCTCAGGTAACTGCTTACATTTTATGGGCTGTGATAAGAGTTGAGATTATTGCCGTTTTGCTTAGTTAGGATTTGACAAATTCGCTAATACTTTTTCTTTTATTTTAAGTAGCATCTGATGTCATAAGGGACTTAAGGTGGACTATTCAGAGGTAATTACTTGGTGGTTATGTAGATAAAATGATCCAGCAATCATGCCTTTGTGCAAGTAAAGGGATCCACAACTCACTTTTATACAAAGCAACCTTAAAATATTGGATCCTCAGTAATAAATGAAGTGCTGAAATCCATTTCAACATGGGAAATAGTAAAATCCATTTTTGAAATGCAACATAATGCTATTAAATTTAGTTGTGGAACTTAAGGTGGGATTTAGTATAAACAAAAATATCTGGAATATTCAGAGGTGATCACTTGGTGGGTATGCAGATAAATTGATCTAGCAAGCATGCCTTTGTTTAGGAAAGGACGCAACAAGTCAGGGGTAATTACTATTCAGAGGTAATTACTTGGCGGTTATGTAGATAAAATGATCCAGCAATCATGCCTTTGTGCAAAGAAAGGGATCCACAAGTCACTTTTATACAAAGCAACCTCAAAATGAAAATATTGGATCCTCAGTAATAAATGAAGTGCTGAAATCCATTTCAGCAATGGGAAATACTAAAATTCATGTTTGAAATGCAACATAATGCTATTAAATTTAGCTGTGGAACTTAAGGTGGGATTTAGTATAAACAAAAATATCTGGAATATTCAGAGGTGATCACTTGGTGGGTATGCAGATAAAATGATCTAGCAAGCATGCCTTTGTTTAGGAAAGGACACAGCAAGTCACTTCTGTACAAAACAACTTCAAAATCTTGGTTTCTGTGTAATAAAATGATAAGAGTGCTAAAATCCATCTCTACAAACAGGAAATACCAAAATGCATTTCTGAAACGCAAAGAATGCTATTAGCTGTTTGGCATTATGTTTTTTGTTTTTTAATTTCTGCTTTTACCTGATTCTAGGTTGTTGCTTTATCATTTGCAATGGTCATTTCTTGGTTTTTTTTGTTCACTGGTTCTTGATATTTGGGAAAAGCCAAGTTTTATTGCCCTATTCGTAATTGTATCTGTTCATTGTTTAAAATGTTTTCCTGAATTTACAGAAGTTTACTATTTTAGTATTCTGGAGTTCAATTTTTTAAAAACAATTTGCTTCAGTAGTAACTAACTTTGGAAGATATTCTAGGAGTGTTCTTTCTATTTATTTTCATCACTCTTTGAAGTTGCATGATTTATTTTGCACAAACTAGATATTCCCTAGGGTCTATCATGTAATAGTGAAAATGTATTTTGAGCCCTGCTATTTCTTCTTATACCATTCACCAAAGAAGTTATGGCTTTATGCTATTTTGGGTGCATGACCGTGAGTGAGATGGACTTGTTAACACCTTTGCATGGTTTCAATCTGACACTTGGTCAATTTGGCTTGTCTGAAAATCAACTAGCAAGTACTTGGTAGATTTGCCAATCCAAATTGAGACTTGGTTAGGCAAGTACTCCTTGAGTCTTAAAATTAGTGTACGAGTTTGTCATTGTAGTTTTTGTTGAAAATGCTTTCTTTAACTGTTAATGAACAATATATATATATGAGCATTTTACAGAAAACATGTTGCATGGTAAATTGCCACATGTACTAGCTATGAGGGCTTTAAATCTCCCAAAATCTAAAGAAAAACTATCATAATTACAATATATATGAAAAATATTCAAAGCGACATTTGACATGAGCAAGTCCAGCAGTACAAAATTTAAACAAAGCATCAAGGTGGATACAATTCACAAAATAATAAGCACTAATATCATAAAAACAAAGGATTATGCTACCATGGGCACCCAATCGTCAACCATCCATCCGAGGCTTGTGATATGGCACCCTGATTTCCCTCCCTTCATTCTCTTGCCATGATTTCTTCTTGACTTCTGGAATTGCTAGGGTCGAAGTATGGAACTTATCATTAAGTGACTAATTTTGGTGGTTGCGAGCCCAGCTATGGTGGCAACGTTGACACTCCCTCACTGCCCACCAACCTCATGTCTGCGATGAAATTCTTGTGAGACTTTTGAGAATGGAGTGAAGGAGCAAGCAATGGATGCAGGGCTCCCACCCTAGTAGTCCAAGAATTGTCGGAGGTGAGCAATGAGCAAATCTATTTTTTGGGCTTGAGTTGTAATTTGTGAACAAACATTGACACATATAACCACCATGTGAACCCAAGAAACATAGCTAATCACGTGGGGTTCAATAAAAATGGCATTGTTCCTCTTTTTGCAGATTAAGAACCAGGGATCTACTTTAACAAGATGCCATGCAATTGAAACTTGATAGAGCAAGGCAATTGTTATGCCATGGGTGACTTTCCATAGAATGGGATCTAGGGAAGGATAGCCACAAAGGGGACTCTACTCATTGCTATGGGGGCGTGGTAAAGGGGCGTAAGTTCATAACCAAAACATGTATTTATGTGGCGAAGGTCTACTACATAGTGAGCACTTGCAATTGGGAGTTCCCAGATGAACAAGACAATGGCCAGTAGAAGGGGCTTCATAAGATGAGGGTCTAGGCAAAAAAAGCTTTCTTGGCTTCCATCAGAGATTGCCAAACACTCCTCATCCTAAAAAGTAAAGTTGTTTGCTTGCATTGAAGCCTCTAGAGTTTATTCAAATGACCATGTTGTTATCACTTGAAATTGTTCTCCAGAGGGATAGGATAGGGACACTGCTACCATCACCCACAATGCACCTGTAATATACTTAAACCTAGAAATTTAGATAAAACATAGAAAAACACAAGAGAGAATAGATAAAACCAAAAAGAGATCTCTTCTATGAAAGATATTCAAAATAGAGAGCTATGTTCACTTGCCTTTTAAGGGGGCAACATCCAAGAGCAAAGCCCCAAATACAATAACAATTCTTGACAAAACATTATATAGTTTACTACTTTATATATAGCTTCAATAGACAAAGCCCTAACTACTTTCGGTTTCACTATTAATGAGGGTCAACCACCTAGGGGCCTTTATTCAATATAGATGGCCCTTTTTCATTTAGTCACCACCCACTAACTATCTAATGGGCCTTAAGGTCTTGTGCATTGATAAAGTGGGGGGGTTAGGGTAAGACCCTATCATGCCCTCCCCCTTCAAAAGCAACATTTCCCCCAATGATGGAGATGGGGAAACTATTGCAAAATTGTTGATGGTTCCCAAGTATCATCTTTTGGTGAGGTATCCTTCCACTTAATCCAAACTTCACGGATGGTGTGGTGATGTAGTTGACGCTCCCTAGTGTCCAAAACTGCTCCTGGTTGGAGCCAAATGGAGCCTTCTTCACCCAATTCTCGTAATGTAGTTTGAACTCGACAATTTTGACTCACGACCTTCTTCAATCAGGAGTATGAATCTTGGAGTGTATTGGGAATGCTAGTTTCTATTTCACTTGACTAATGTGTTGAACAATTTGATATGGGCAGTAAAACTTTGGTGCAAGCTTCTGATGGCCTTTAGCTTTGAGAGAGGTTTGCTTATGAGGTTGGAGGCGAAGGAACACCTGATTTCCTTATGCAAATGAACGCTTTGAGCGGTGCCTGTTTGTTTGTTGCTTCATATGAATTTGAGCCATAACCAAATTTTCCTTAAGTGTGCAAGTAGTGACATCATGATTATGAATGAAGCAAACTATCGATTGTGTGTACTTTGTAAGTCTTTGGTAGAGAAGAAATTATGGAGGGTGGATGTTGGCCATAGACTACTTCATACAGTGTCATTTTTGTAGCCTCATGATAAATGGTATTATACCACCATTCTACCACAGGTAACCACTATGCCCATTGGTGTTGCTTTTTGGATGCAAAACATTGCAAATAGGTTTCATGACACTTGTTGACTGCTTTTGTTTACCCATCTGTTTGGGGATGATAAAATATGCTCATTTGCAACTGGGTTTTGACTGCTTTTGTTTGCCCATCTGTTTGGGGATGATAAAATATGCTCATTTGCAACTGGGTTCCCTGTAGTTTAAATAGTTCTTGCCAAAATTGGTTAGTGAATGTGGGATCACGATTTGACACAACAAAGGTAGGCATACCAGAAAGTTTGAAAATCTGGCCTAAAGAAATGTGGGCAACCGTTGCCAGTGTAAATGGGTGTTGGGAGCACAAAAATGAACATATTTGGAAAGTTAATCAATTGGCACCATGATGATTGATTTGTTACATGCTTTCAAAAGATCAATAATAAAATCCTTGGAAATGTCGCTCCAAATAGTGTCTGGTATTGGAAATGGTTGTAGTGCCCTAGGAGTCTTCACTACCTGACTCTTGTTCCTTTGGAAAGTGTCACATTTTGCTACAAAAGTAAGGATATCCTTTTTCATGCCGTCCCAGAAGAAGGAGCACCCAACGCATGCATAAAGTTTGTGAAATCCCAAGTGACCAACGAGAGGAGATGGATGCAATTATATTAATATTGTCTGTTTAAAAGCAGAGTTAGGTACCAAAAAAAGGAAACCTTTATACCGCAATGTATCTTGTTGCCAAGAGATACCAAAAAAAGGAAACCTTTATACCGCAATATATCTTGTTTCCAAGTGTAACCCTTGGGGGGTTGGGATCCTCCCAAATCCGCTTGATGAATTGAATTGTAGTAACATTGGATAGCCATTATTGTCTTACTTCCTCTAACCATTTAGGTATTGGTGAGGATAAGGCAAAAGGGGATCCCTCTTCCTCATGTTTCCTTACAATGTATCTGCCACAACATTGTCTTTTCCCTTTTTGTAGATGATCTCGTAATCATATCCAAGCATCTTGGTGATCCATTTATGCTGCTTTGGGGATAACAACCTCTGTTCCAAGAAATACTTTAGGCTGTGGTGATCTATTTTGATCCGGAAGCTGAATGAGATATGACTACCATGTGTCAACTACATGTAGGATGGCCATCATTTCTTTCTCGTAGGTAGACTTGTCCAAATTCTTGTCACAAACTGCTTATTGGTGAATACTAAGGGTCTTTCGTCTTGCATTAAGATTGCACCTAAACCTTTTTTGGAAGCATCACATTTCAACGCAATTTTTTTTGCAAAATCATGCATGGCTAAGATTGTCGGGGTGCACTTGGCTTGCTTTAAAATTGAGAATGCTTGTTCTCCTGCTTCTTTCCATGCAAAGGCATTTTTCTTGAGTAGGATTGTCAATGAAACATAAAATATAATTTCTCCTATAAAACTCCGAAAGACAAGTAAAAGTGCATGAGAAATAAGGGGACAAATGGGTGGACATGCCACTTGTCCTCTCCTCAAGCAAGGCGTCTCCTTGTTCTAGGCTTGTTTCACCATGCAGTCTATCCAAGGTGCCATGTATGTCCCCTCCATATGGAATGTACTCCAAAATGTATCAAAGCATGTGCATAGAACCTCTATTAATGGAGTGCTCCCTTAGATTAGGATGTCAAAAGCCTTTGAAGACCAAACATATGCCCAAAATAGTATAGTAGGTTAGGGTGTTTCCTCCAAGGTGATAGCAACTCGTCCTCTAAATTAAAGAGACCTCAAACAATGTCCAAAGTATAGATGCACGTGCATGGGCCTCAAAACAAACTCTAGATCGATGGAATAATGTAGGTGCTCTAGACAAATGCGCATGTGGAGTGGTCATGCGTCAATAAATGTACCAAGGAACAAAGATCATGGGAGTGCTCCACCAAATGAGGAAACAACCTCAATATGCCATTCCAAAGTTGAAAATACCCCCATACACTAGGGTGGTCCTCAATCAAGGTAAATATCACATGAAAAGTCCACCAATATAGTTGTTGGAAGGCTAAACCATTTAGAAATATGTGCAAATGAGCGCTCCCCTAGATATGCAATAAGTCATGATGGAGGCTCCATAAATGAAGCTAATAGATCACCTCTAGCCAAGGTATTGCCACATAGGTATGATAAGGAGGTCTAGAAACAAGGCATGATGATCTCCACGATGAGTGCTCTAGGGGTCAACATAAATACTGGGCAACTGTACAATTGGACACCTCTCACTAGAATGCCTCAACACCCATAAAGTGGTCAACTGATAAGTTGTCACAAGGGAAGCATTTAGGAAAGTGTGCATAAGTGATATGCCCGTCATCCATACAAGCACCCAATTAAAATCAACATGTATGCCTTTGACATGTGCGATGAAGATGCCAAATAGATGATAACCAATGATATAAATGCAGTCACATAGGAACATGATGGCTTTGAAACCGATATACTCCAAACTTAACTTGCTTAGGCAAGGTCTTCAAATTGGTACAAGGCCTCATACAATATGAGGGTTAACAATGTCGAGTACTTTTCTTGGTTCAGTGCCTTTGTGCAATCCCTAGCACCTCCATTTACACCCTTGAGACCTCCATTTTTCATGTGGGCACGATCATATAACATAGATGGTTTGTCTTGATCTGCTTTGGGCTTACAGATCTGGGAGGTCGCAAGATCAAGACAAACCATGCTATTGCTCACCGAAGAGGTGGGATTGAGATGCCTTGATTTTTATGCCATGCTATGACCCTCATACACACATAGACACACACTATTTGCGTATCCTCCTCATGTCCCATTTTGGGGTTCTATGTCTCCCTTATTGGAGACGCAAAACCTTGTATCCATATGTCAAGTGACATAGCATACAGAGAATCACATTTTCTAATGATAAGACCTTGCTATTTTGAGAGAATAACTTCAATGAATTAAGAGTCAATGAGGTCAACTAGCCCATGATCGGTTGGTAGGAGTTTCAACTGTTGAATTTTGTGCAACTTCGAAAGACATTATTTATTGTAATTCTATTGTACTGGATTGTACCTCCTAAGGGAGATGAACTTGATGTAATTGACTATGTAAACCCTTGAAAGAAATAATGTAAACCTTGGGGTGAAAAGAAGCAAAAGAAAAGATTAAAATTAAATTATTAATGCCCCCCCAAGTGAAGTCGGCTCAGTCAATTAGAGAAGTTGGGTCAGCTAGGGTAAAAGTCAGTTTTGACACTTGTATAAATAGAGGTAAAATTCACCTCATTATCTCACTCACTCAATTCACTCAAGTTCGTATCACTTGGAGAGAGAGAAGTTCGCATCTGTTGGAGAAGACTATTTTGGGGTTTCTACTTTTTGGAAAGCATTTCCATCTTTTCTCTTTTATGATTGTACTATGATCTCGGAATTATCATCTCTATACGAAGGTTGCTAGGTTTTCTCTTGTTTGGGTTTCCCAGGATAAACTCTGTTGTTATTGTTTTGTGCTTTGTCTTTCTTCTAGTGATCCTGTTTATGCAATTGAATTATTATGCTATGAATATATGAAAACTAACATGGTATCAGAGCAGTTATAGAAGAAGCCATTGCCAGAACTAGGGTTTCATCTTTTGAAGTCTTCACCCAACATTTTGAAGAAAAAGAGCCTTGGGAATTTCGCTTTTAGGGAGGTGCATCTTTTGGTGAAGACAGAATTCAATTCCGAGAATTTTCAGTTTTTTGACCTAATTCTGCAGCTGCAGCAAAAATTAGATTTTCAGTTTTGACCCACTTTTCTCCACAGATTTGGATCAGCCTTACCACCTCTCAACTCGCCTTGCTAGGGCACATCTACCCGTGGAATCAATTTTCCAAAATTCCAACTTTCATTTTTGACCTAGCTCCTACTAGGGTTTTTGGACCAGATCTGCAGACAAGATGATTGGTATGAAGGTTGAAGATCGTCTGGAAGGAGCTTCCATCTTTATCTCCTGGAAGTCTAGGGTTCTTCTACTTCTAGAAGAAAATGACCTATTACAATATGTAAATGAGAAGGTCCTTGAACCAGAAGCTAAAGAAGACAAACCTCGTTGGAGGAAGAATGATGCCAGAGCAAGAAGGATTCTAGTGGACTCAGTTAGAGACCATTTGGTTCCTCAAATCTCAAGTAAGAAGATTGCTAGAAAGATGTTCAAAACCATAAAGAAGCTGTTTGAACACAGTAGTATCAATGTATCCATTACATTGAGGAACCAACTATCAAACATGAAGATATCCAAGTCATAATCTATTTCCTCATATTTCATGAGGATCACATAACTAAGGGACATGCTTAGTACTAGTGGAGATTCCATTGATGATAAGGAGCTTGTCATCACTACTGTAAATGGTCTCCCACCATCTTGGGAGTCTTTCATCCAAAGTATAAGCAGTAGATCCAAGCTACCTGTTGCCAACTAAGTTGTACTTGGTTGGACTTTCAAGTGAGCGGGCAGTGTTGAGCATGTTATATGTTCATTTTCGATGATTTGATGTCCATCAGGCCTTTTTGAGGGCCATTTTTTTATTTTTTTCTTCATATGTCCATGCCCTGCGGGGTTTGTAATAAAATGTACTAGCATGGTTTTTTGTAAAGGACTTGGTTCCCTAGGACGTTTTGGCCAAGTCAGGTATTCCAAGGAGTTTTTTCACTTATTAATTATGTATTGCATTTTAGCATAACATAATTTTTGAGTTTTTCTCCTGCTCCTCCAAAGCTGGAATGCTTGGTGAGGTTAACGGGCCTTAGGGCGTTATTAAAGTCCATGGGTCAATGTATATGAACATGCTAGGCATTATTTTGAGTTGTATGGACATGTGCTAGGTCCCCCTAGTTTTTTTTTTTAATTTCCGGCAAAAAAAGTTTTTCCGTTTTTAAAGTCATTTTTCAATGGTTTAATTAAAAAAATTGTAACAGACGTAAAAGTGTGGTCTAGGGGTCTTTTTTGCCATGGGGGTGCTCGTTTTCTAACTCAGAGTACCCACCATCCCCGGAAACCCACTTTCCATAGTGTTTGGGTCATTTATTTTGAGTTGTATGGACATGTGCTAGGTCCCCCTAGTTTTTTTTAAAATTTCCGTCAAAAAAAGTTTTTCCGTTTTTAAAGTCATTTTTCAATGGTTTAATTAAAAAAATTGTAACAGGCGTAAAAGTGTGGTTTAGGGGTCTTTTTTGCCATGGGGGTGCTCGTTATCTAACTCAGAGTACCCACCATCCCCCGAAACCCACTTTCCATAGTGTTTGGGTCATTTATTTTTCACTTGTGACAAAAAATCCCCAAAAAGTGAAAAATGGAGTGAAAAATAAAAAAATAAAAAAAATGGTAAAAAATTAAACTCCATTTTTTGGGGGATTTGAAGTCAGAAATATTTCAGCATGGTTTGAGGAGTATTTTGGGCTGAATTATATGACATATGGGCAGCCCAAATCGTGGGCATGACTCCCCACAAAGGGTGGGCGCATTCCCTCAAGGCTTGGGTGCATTTCCAATAGAGTGGGGCCTCCTTAACTCATGGAAATCACAGCATGTTTGTTGGCTGGTTTAGTGCTGAGTTTGGGCAGCTAGATACATGGAGTGGGCAGCCCTATTTGCTCCACGAGTTATGCCACCCTTCCCACCATCCTCTCCTCACCCTATGTGCCTACCCTCTTGGAGTTTTCTAGTTAAGCATGTTCATTCTCCTTCATTTGTCATGAGAAGGTGGAACCTGTGTCACCGCATTCGCCGATTTTCAAGCTTGAAAATCGAAAATCGGCGATTTTCTTAGCCTCTCGAATTTGTTCGATGAAAATCGGCTATTAAATTCGTCTTCCCGAATTGGGCTGCCGGCGGGTAAAGGAAACCGTATCCCTGTTCACGTTGACCAACGCCCTCCCGCGCATCTCCGCAGTCCCGTCCCCGTCGCCCAGGCTCCCAGCAACCAGCCTCCCGTCGCCGCCCAGTAGGAAGCCTCCCGTCACCCAGCAGCCAGCCTCCCGTCTACTCGTCGACGGACTCCACTCTCAAGTCCTCCAGCGAATTGCGACTTGCGCTCACCCGTGCCCTTGCCCACGTGATTCGACGGTTCAATCCACTATCCAGCTAGACTCAACCACGATCTAGTTAGGTTTACCCTAAACTTTCTCACAAGGGTTTGAAGTTTGCAATTATCAATTTATAAAATTCATAAAGTATTAACTAGAGGTGTTTATAAAATTCATATGGTATTAATTTTTATCAAATTGAATTTTATTGTAATATTAAATTTTACTATAAAAATTCATATATTTTTAATTTTCAATTTTCAATTTTATTAAAAAAATCATATATTTCATAATTTTCATTAAAAAAATCATATATTTTCTAATTTTCATTACAAAAATTCATATATTTTTTAATTTTTACTACAAAAATTTATATATTTTTTTATTTTGAATTTTATAGTATGTCGAATTTAATGCCGAATTTTATCACCAAATTTTCTACTGCCGATTTTTTGTCGAACTTCAAGGTTGCCGAACTCCAACACGAATTCGAACCAGGTGACACAGGGTGGAACCTCTACTCTTAAGTTTTGTAATCTTTTGCATTTGATTAATGAATAAAGGCTTTGGAGGCAAATCTATGTGTGGATGACCATGTTCTAGCGAAATATATGAGGTAATTTGTGTCTTTACAATTTTTATTCATGCTTGTTTGTTGATCAAGAACTAGCTTTTGAAGGAGATGTTTATCTTAGTAAGGTAAAAATAGTGTGATCTAATCCATTATTTTTTCTGTTGGTTATCATAGAGAAGTAAGATTTCAGTGATATTTTTGTTTAAATACTTGTATCTAACTCTCTATTTTAGTCTACATTAGTTGCATTTGATCTTGCTTGTGTGAGTTGCCTTTTGTGTCTACAGGTTGCTAATCTGAAGAGTTGGTGGAGCTTGCTTGCATCCATTGGTCTTCAGAACAGATCCAAGGAGAACTAGTCCCATCGATCTCCACTTTGGAGGACCCCATAGCCCAAGTTCAAGGCGTTAATTCTTCCTTCTCGTCAACTAAAAAATTTCTAAAACTTTTCTTGGTTACCTTGGTTTGCATATCTCAGATTTTTCTCTTTTGCAATATCATAAGTAGATCTGATTTATTTATTAGATTTGAAGTGTTTCTCAAAGTAAAATTTTAATCTAGATCTAATAGAAGGATATTTCTTGTTAAAGTTTGAATTTTTGCATATTTTAAAGGCTTGAACAAGTAGTATGTTTTATTGAATTTAAAGGTTTACTTGGCTGATTTAAGAGCTTAGAATTTGCGGCTCTTCGAGTGTGCAAAGATCCTAAGGAGACAAGCCTTACAACTTGTCTCACTTAGTTCATTTTTTGCTTGTTTATTTAGTTTTTTGCCTTAGATTTTTTTGGGTTTTTTGTAGGTGACCCAAACACACTCTTAAAGTGTTTTAGGCCATCTTTTACTAACGTTTGCTTGCTGGTTTGCAGCAATTGATGAACAGGTATGGGGAGATGCTGGCCAAATTTTGAAGATTTAGGTCATCCGGAGCACCATAAACTATATTTTCTTAAACCGGATACTTTTTCCTTCTGTTATTGTAAGCCAATGAGTCATTTTACGAGACTGGGGCACTTCTAAATTGCATTGTAACCGAATATTAAACGAGAGCAAGTGGGCTAACCAATGCCCACACCCCATCCCCATCCCCCCAGGGGGGAACTGTGTCGCTCATTTTTTGTGGCGTGAATTTTTAGTTTAGTTTTTTGCTTTTAAGGCACTTTAATAAAATCAACTAGGACTAAAATTTACCTCGTTGGTCCGTTCCATTGGTGGGCCACGAGTTCACTCAGGACCTAGCTTTCTTCAATTTTTATAAATTTTCACTTTTTTACAACAATCCAAAACACCTCCTTGCTTTCCCGAAGTAAGGTTTCAGGATAAGGGCTTGCCCGGGTACTGGCCCGAAAAGAAACTCTTGGGGTTTAAAAAAAGTAAAATTTTTGTTCTAAAAAACTTAAAATTTTCAAGGCGTTTTCCCCGTATGCTCTGTGGTCACTGCAGCTTAGTCTGAACATGCTGATCACACCAGAAAGGGTATAAGTGACTAGTAATAGGATCAACACATCCCAATAAACCACCTATTTGTGAAAATCCGGCACAAACGATTATTTAACTTTGGTGGGCAAATTTCTCAAAGGACGCGAGACTCACTGGGTAGTGACCTCGGGAAACCCTTAGACTATACCCTTGTTTGCTATAGTGTTGAACACCTCCCAGAGACTCCGATCTAGCCCACATGTCTGAGTGAGCAGCCACCTTGTTGAATTTTGGACATATTCCCAGTACCTTTTGGTATATCGAGAATCCCCCAGCCATAATAAAAAGATCCATTACCACATTAATAATAAAATTAACCAAGAACAATTGCACAACATTGTCATTTCTATTTCAAAGCACTTTATTTCTGACTCCATTTATCAGCACTGGTCTTGTTGTTTATTTTTCATGATTATGGATGTTTATACTTAAAATGACAATGATGATGATGTTAAACAATGAATGATTTTCTTTATATATAGTGCATTGCTCTTGTGTTCACAAAATTTTCTATCTCCTAGATAGGTTGTTTTGTTTTTCATATATTAAACACCTAGTTTATTTTTACTTTTTAGGGTCCACCCCCCTTGGCTTCGCTAGGAGTAAGCCTAGACGAAGGAGTCGAGTTTCAGGTGACAGCACTTGACTCTGGCTTGCCCCCAAGTCCACACCAGCAGCTTGAAGATTTTTGCCGCGTTTTCCCAGGTGTGAATCTAGGCGGCAACACTACCCAAATTTGACAAGCTATGGGTAGATTGCACTCAAGAAGAGACAAGAATGTCAGCAAGACAAAGACTTCATGGCATTCAACCTGAGGAGAATCAAGCATTTGTATCTCATGCCAAGAAAGGCAAGGGAAAGGGAAGAAAGTTTTACAAACACAAGCACCAAGATAGGAGATCTAGTCCTCCTCCAGATCGGAAGAAGGAGAAGAAGGATTTGTCTCAGATACAATGCTACAGGTGCAAAGCATATGGTCATTATGCCAATAATTGTCGAATTTCAAACAAAAGAAAGCATGAAGCCTCAACTGCTGATGTTGAAGAGGATACTCCTCACAAGAAGTCAAGGAATGATGATCATTTGGAGTTCTTCTTCTAGGAAATATGAAGATCCAAACTGCAAGAACAATGATCTCTCATGGTTCCCACAAGAAGGCAGTGGGATCCCACACACAAAAACAATAAGAGATAAGTATTTGGTTTTCTTGCTTGCATAGATCTGTTTTGTCTTATCTATCTTCATTATATGCAGATCTATCTGGAAGTGTATTGAGTAGTTGATATAGTTTACCTTGTTGTATTTATTATGCATATGAGCTACACAACACTTCATTAACACATAATGGACCTAGGTCTAGATGATATCTCCTTCCTGTATGCTTAGAGTAGTGCACACTCTTGACGGCATGTTCTAGTGGAGATAACAGACATCTAGATAGTTCCTAGATGTATTTAGAAGACATGTTTATGATTCTTGTGCTAAAATATTTGTTGAGATGTCTGTGTAAACTATTGTCATTACATTGATTATGCAATGTCACTAATCATCAGTCGGGATTTGACTTGTAGGGAAAAGACCATGTGATATGGCCTACAAGAAAAGGATGATGTGACTTGTTCCGAATGAACAAGTGGTGGACACATGAGTCCCGTTGATGTTCAACAGTAAGCTTCCAGGAATACAACTCTCAACCTAGAAGGATGACCTTGGAGGAAGCTTTCACAGAAGTAAATCCGGAAGTGGGCCACCTTCGGATATTTGGTTGTCTAGTCAATATACATGTGCCCAAGGAGAAGAAAACGAAGTTAGAACCTTCAGGCAAGAAGGGAACTTTTGTGGGATACAGTGTGTCTTCAAAGGCTTACAGAATCTACATCCCAGGATCCAGATAGATTGAAGTCAGCAGGGATGTGACCTTTGAAGAAGAGATGGTTGTCAGGAAAGGCAGAGGATCAGACATGGAGATCGATGATGAATAAATGTTAGAACTAAAGGAGATGAGATCATCTCCCCCTCCAATTCAAGAGGGAGCTAGCAGAAGAGGATGAACCCGTCGATTCCATTGATCCAGTTGATGTTCCTAGAGATATTGCAGTAGGCCTGAAGAGAGGCCTAGATGGCCACAATAGACTTTGCATAGAGCAAATGGGAGTGTTGAAAAACACAAGGCTAGATTTGTTGCAAGAGGATTCTCTCAGAAAGAGGGAGTCGATTATGATGAGACATTTGCTCCTGTATACTTCCACCAGATCGATCATTGCTAGTATTTCAGCCATGGAGTGGAAGTTGCATCAGAGTGATGTAGACCCCAACCTTTACTACACGGTTGTGGATGATGAGCCACTGATTTTGGTACTATATGTTGATGACTTGTTTCTCACCAGAAATAAGAAACTTATCGTATAGTGTAAGAAGAAACTCACCTCTGAGTTTGAAATGAAGGATCTTGGATTGATACATTACTTCTTGGGATTAAAAGTATGGCAGAGGCAAAAGTAGATTTTCCTAGGTCAAGGAAAATACACCATAGATATTCTGAAGAGATTCGGAATGTTGGACTGCAAGTCCATGGCTACTCCGATGGATGCAAATTTGAAGAAGCCGAGGGATTCTGCTTCAGATTCAGATTTGATTGATCCTACTATATATCGCCGGCTGATTGGGTCCTTGATGTATCTGGAAAACACCAGACCAGATATATGTTTTATTGTAAATGCTCTCAGTCAGTTCATGTGCGAATCGAGGCAGATTCACTGGATTGCTGCAAAACATGTGCTTAGATACTTGCGTGGCACTGTAGGATATGGTTTGAAATATGCTTCAGATTGTGACCTGAGATTATAGGGGTTTACAGACTTAGATTGGGCCGGATGCGTTGCAAATAGGAAGAGTACTTTCAGATGTTGCTTCAGTTTGGGTTCTGCAGTTATTTCCTGGTGCATCAAGAAGCATAACTCAGTAGCACTCAGTACTGCAGAGGCAGAGTACATGGCTGCTAGTACAACAACTTGAGAAGCAGTTTGGCTTCGTAAACTCCTGGCAGGATTGTTTGGCCAGATTCCAGAGCCGACCGTGATTCGCTGTGATAACTAGAGCTGTGTGTAGATGTCAGTGAATCCTGTATTTCACGACATGTCGAAGCATATAGAGATTCGGTATCACTTCATACGTGATATGGTGCAGAAAGGTGCGGTCGAGTTACAGTATGTGTCGATAGACGACCAAACTGCAGATGTTCTCACCAACGCTCTTCCTAGGGTGAAGTTCGAATACTTTTGCGGAAGACTTGGACTAGAAGAGAATGTGCCCCTCCCTGAGAGGGAAAGATGACATCGAGATGCTTGCCCTGCTTTCGCCTAGGTGCCTCTACTCGTCCAGGTACTCAACTAGGTATGGGAGAAATTCCATCGGCAGATGAGTCGGATAGGCAGTAGATGGATGGGTTCACCCAGGTACCTTCACTCGTCCAGGTGCTCAGCCAGGTATGGGAGAAATCCGATCGACAGATGAGTTAGACAGGTAGTGGATGGTCGGGTTCACACAAGTGCCTCTGCTCGTCCAGGTTCTCAGCCAGGTATGGGATAAATCCCATCGACATATGAGACATACAGGTAGTAGATGGTCGTGTGATTGCACAGGTACCTCTACTCATTCAGGTTCTCAGCCAGGTATGGGAGGACCCCATCGACATATGAGACAAACATGTAGTAGATGGTCGTGCCCATTTGCTCGTCTGGGATCTCAACCAGGTATGAGAGAAATCCCATCGGCAGATGAGACAGACAGGTAGCAAACGGTATAGCAGATATCTCAGATATCTAGGATTGAGTGATTCTCCTGGACCCACCGAAGGACTGGTGAAGTTGATGCATGAAGACACTTCTCGAAGGACTGAGACTGTGCTGACAACCTTCAATATGTATAGAGATGATGGAGACAGTATAGATGTACAAATGAAACCCAGATGACCATGATGCTGATGAAGACCGAAGAATACCTTCCTCGTTGAGAGGGAGTGTTGAATTTTGTGCAATTTCAGAAGATATTATTTATTGTAATTCTATTGTACTTGATTGTACCTCCTAAGGGAGATGAACTTGATGTAATTAACTATGTAAACCCTTGAAAGAATTAATGTAAACCTTGGGGTGAAAGGAAGCAAAAGAAAAAAGATTAAATTAAATTATTAATTGCCCCCCAAGTGAAGTCGGCTCAGCTAGGGTAAAAGTCAGTTTTGACACTTGTATAAATAGAGGTAAAGTTCACCTCATTATCTCACTCACTCAATTCACTCAAGTTCGCATCACTTGGAGAGAGAGAAGTTCTCATCTGCTGGAGAAGAAGACTATTTTGGGGTTTCTACTTTTTGGAAAGCATTTCCATCTTTTCTCTTTTATGATTGTACTCTGATCTCGGAATATGAAGGTTGCAGGGTTTTCTCCCGTTTGGGTTTCCCAGGATAAACTCTGTTGTTATTGATTTGTGCTTTTTCTTTCTTCTAGTGATCCTGTTTATGCAATTGAATTATTATGCTATGAATGTATGAAAACTAACATAGATGGTCTCTATTTACACCCTTGAGGTCTCCATTTTTCATGTGGGCACGATCATATAACATAGATGGTTTGTCTTGATCTCATTTGGGCTTACGGATTTGGGAGGTCGCAAGATCAAGACAAACCATGCTATTGCTCATCGAAGAGGTGGGATTGAGATTCCTTGATTTCTATGCCATGCTATGACACTCATACACACATAGACACACACTGTTCACGCATCCTCCTCATGTCCCATTTTGGGGTTCTATGTCTCCCTTATTGGATACACAAATCCTTGTATCCATGTGTCAAGTGACATAGCATACAGAGAATCACATTTGCTAATGATAAGACCTTGCTATTTTGAGAGAATAGCTTCAATGAATTAAGAGTCAATGAGGTCAATTAGCCCATGATCGGTTGGTAGGAGTTTCAACAAGTTATTAGGTGGAAGTTCTGCCCTATGCGATACAAAAGAAATTTGAAGATCAAGTGGGAGTTTGTGAAGAAAAAGGATGGCTAACAGTTTTCTGAATATACCGATGAATCTCATCCATGTATCATTAAATTGAATGAACTCGAATATTTAGAACAAGTTGTTTTGAAGTACATTGTTGGACTTCACACTCTAATCTAGAAGGAAAGATAATTATTTGACATGTGGATGGTGGAGCATTCCTTCAACAAAGCAATGCTATACAAGCCAAGAACTTTTGGGGAGAGAAGATAAATTTGACTAACCATGGAAAGGAATCAAAGTCAGAAGCTAAAAACATGGTAGATGAGTATGTTGATGACAGAGTATTGAGCATCCTAACTGTTACGCCTCGGATTATCTACAACATTCCCAGTCAGGTCTACGAGAGCAAGGGGTTGAAATTTTTGATGTAAAGGCCAAGTTGAAGCAAAGAGTTTTGATTTGGGGATAAATAGTAAGTACCCCTAATCATGTCATGGATGGTCCTCTCGATTTCCTCCTCTAGCAGGTGCTCGCCCTACAAGGGTTGGTGCCCTTGGGGGGCTAATCACTTGGACGCATGACCACACTCATTTATTTGCCATGTAAAAGGTTAACACTTTCTAAAGGGCTTTGTACCCTATCTAGCACACCTTATTTGCTCACTTGGACCTATTTTACCCCTCCTTCGGGCTATTCTACCCGCAAATTGTACTTCCTTATTGAAGAAGCCTACAAGGATAATGAAGGAGGACGTTGAGGGCACACATTTGTTGGGGTTAGTTGGGGCATGTCGTCCTCCTTGTGGCACACCTAGCACTTGGTGTAGCCTAATTGCATTTTTATTACTACTTTTATGTCATTTAGAGATATTTTATTGTTAGTTTGAGTGGCTTAGCCCCCAAAGTTGTGGGTGAGCATGCCAAATGTTATATTTTTACATTATCTTGTAGGCTCATAACTTAAAATTAGGTGAGGCTAGTCTTATATATATAGCGCTTCCCTCTCATTGTAAAAACACAACAAGATATGGGTCCATTATGAGATCTTTTCTATTTCTCCTGGTTTAATGGAGCTCTTGATGCTATGCACACTTCTCTTGGGATGATCTTTCTTTCTTGAAGGTTGATTTGATGAAGTTCTAGGGTTTCTTTTACACATGCTATTGGTTGATGCTAAGAATGGTTGTAATAACTCAAGCACAAAGGTGACCTAAGGCGCTATCTTGCTCATCTTTGTTAAATGTTGGTAAGTTATACTTCTAGCATAGTTTATTTGCGCTTTTATGGTGCATTATTCTAAAGTGTTAGGGTTTTTTGCTCGGATTTTGTTAACCTTGCATGAGGAGACCTTCCTTTCATAGGAGCTCTCCATTGTTACTGGGCCTTGGACTTCTTCTCTTACCCTAATTAGGCTCTTCTACCTAACTCTTGAAGTTGCTAGTTGATGCCCTAGTTGCAAGATTTGAAAGCCATCTTAAGAGAGGGACTTTGGTATTGATCTCTCAATGCCCTATGGATTGAGACAAGAATCATATGCCCTATCTTTCCAATATATCTATGGCTCTTTTATCAATTTACATACCTTTTATTTTACATGCATTTTTATATATTGAAAAACCCTAAAAATACATATTGCTAGAACCCTAAAAATTTAAATCAATTCAAAACTCCAAAAATAATCGAGTTTGTAGTTCTGGTCCACCCATCAAATTTGCCCTAGTGGATTTATCCACAGATCTCTGAGGGCATCCTCATTTTCCTTGGTGCATTGGGAAACGCGAAATTTCCAAAATTAGGGTTTCTGCAGGGTTCTTGCAATTCTAGTTGGACCATCAAGTGTGCCCTAGGACACTTGATTGTCTCCCCTTCAGAGCGCACTTTTCTGAGGTTGTGCCTTAGGAAGTGTGAAATCCTCCCTTGGGATTTGTGTAGTTGCATTGAAAGTTGTGATATTGATTGATATTGATTAGTACATTGAATTAATTCCTTTATATGTTTTATGTGTCTTTATTATCCATTATTGACTCCATATAAGGCACTGATCTCAGCCACAAGGCTCATAGAAAGGTATTTGCAGGTGTGTTGGTGTCTGTAGGTGTCCTTCCTTGATTAGGGACTCTTCCTTGGGTTTAGGATTTACCCAAAGAAGTTGAGTAGTTAGGTTGTGTTGACAATGGGTCTAGCTCCTCCCATATGCTTACCATCACTAGCACAGGGCATACTTAGTCTGCTCTGAAAGGACTGCTAGTTTGAGCGGTAACACTAACCAAGTTGTCTGGTATTGAAAAGTTAATGGAAAAATACAATGAGGAGCCCAAGAAGAAAGCTAAAGTACAAGCATTGAAGAAGATAGCAGATGATGAATAGAACCATTGAATCTTGTATCTGTAGAAGCTATCAACAAAGTCACTATAGGAGTGAGTTGTCAAAGTGTCAATTGAGACACCGATTTACATTAGCTAGATGTTGATGTTTACTGCAAAGAATAGGTCCACTGAACAACTAATAGACCCAAGGGAGGTACTGCTTGATATGACAATAAAATTAATGAAGACTACAATATGAACCATTATCAACTTGGGTAGTTAGAGGAATTTAATTGCAAAAAACTTGCGTCAAGCAGCTTGGCTTCGAGGCAGCATTGCATGAGAATCCATATTTGTTAGGATGGTTGGACAAGGATGTGGTGTTGGAATCACTAGAAAATATAAAGTCCACATCTTAATCACACCAAAATACATCAACAAGATCTAGTGTGATGATGTACCACTTGAAGTATGTGGTGCACTGGGGAATCACATACTTTATGGGATCAACATGTAGAGTTTCATGGAAGATTAAATCAATACAAGTTCCTCAAGGATGGTATGAGTTACATTATCAATTCAAGGAAGAAGACTAATTCAGTAACACTAATCATAACATTAGAAGCCAAGAGACTTATCAATCCTTAAAAAAAGTTTGTTCTCTTAATATTGAAATCCCCAAAAGTCTGAACGTTGGAAATAGAGAGTTTAATTGTTAAGATTATGAGATCAATAATTTGGGGGCTTTCTCAATAAATAAGGCGAATTGTTAGAGCTAAAGGGTTAGCTCCAATTCAGACAATAGAGTGTACCAACAACATCTCCCTCAAAAGCATTGTCAAATGCTGTGGTCAAGTGTTTGACCTACGACAAGATGTATGTGATGTGCAAGTTATGAAGCATTAATGATATTTCCTACTAGGTAAGCAGACAGTATTTCTGATTTCATATTGGCCGCATGTCATTTCAATATTTGCATAGTCAAAATTGTAGGAAATTCTACATCTTAAATTGGTTACTTGCAACTATTCAACATAGTCATTTAGGTAAGAAGGGGGCACATGACAAAATAGAAGATTTTTTGTCTTGATCATCCAGTACAACCTTGAACACCGATAGAATTGAGGTTGATCAACTTTGCAGAATTCAACCTGATGTATTAGGTTGAAGCAGACTTTATCGACATTGTCAACTCATTGATCAAGTGAATTGAAAGGCATAGAAAGGAGTGTTAGGACTACCACACTGCAAATTGGTTGTTATTCATGCTTGCCACCCTTTCTATGCATTCACTCTGATGATTATGATTGATAAAGGAAGCACACCACTCCAAGCTCGCTGCCACTTTGGAATGAGAGAGACAATGGAGAACTTGCAAAGGTACTTTAATTGACTCAAGATGCGAAAAGATGTCAAGAAATTTGTTGATGGATGCTCATTGTGCAACATATCCAAACCAAGAAATTGAAAGATGGGTTTTACTTTTTACACACCTTTGCGATAGCAACTGAATGATAGGGTTCAATTTCAATGGAATGTCTGTAGAATTTTTTTTCTGAAATACTCTGAAACCATCTAGAAATTTCAATGCAAAAATGGCTTTAATGCAAAACAGAAATTTCACCTCTTTCACTATAGGTTTCCTGGATCTTACCCTGTGAATTTTCAGGCTTAGGGCTGTTATGAAATATAAAACAAAACCACAGTGGCAGTGGACAGTATTTCAATCCTTAACACCCCAATCTTCTAGGCAATCCAAGAGAAAAGATACAAGAGTATTTTCACATTAAGAGGATCACTGTGTTACCGTTTTTAGTTCTCAACGTTTTGAGCCTCATAGTTGGGCTCATCATGAGGGGAAAGTAATATCCAAGATACCAGTGTTCTTGATAAGTTTCAGCCCTCTTGGGCAATCTTATCATGCATAAACCAGTTCTGAAAACTCTAATTTACAGCTGTAAAAGTTACAGCCCTTATCTTTGGTAATAAACCCCGAACGAGATCAAAAGTATTGGCAAAGTTTGCAACTTGGCCCTGAGGTCTGACACAGTTTGTTTGAGTTCCGCAATAAAATTCCAGCAGCCTTTGGCATCCCAAATTGTGCAAAAAGCCTTTGATCCATGAATCATACTGCTGTTGATAGCTGCCGTTACCATTGCCATCACCAGAAACCCTTGTTGCCCAACTTTTCAACAATCGTCCCGGACATACTCTCCACACCCATCTATGGTTCTTTCTCCTCATTTCTCAACTCAGCTAATTTTTGATCAAAGACTTCAAACTGTTTCATCCCTTAATTCTAACAGCGAAGGCTTATCTGTTGCTGGTGATTTGTATTTGGCTTATGATGGATACTTTGTTGCAGTGCTCTCTCCTTGATAACATTGCATCTCCTAAAACTCATGATATTTTTCGGCATACTTGATGGAAACAATTCACGTCGAAACTTTAAATGCTTCTATGCAGTTTTTGTATTTGAAAATATATGATTGTTTGAGTAGTATCTAGTTTTATCGAGTCTACAAGGTTTTGTTCTTTTGCAGATCCTTCAAGGAATTGCCATCTGTCAACTGGCGTGACTCTGCTGATAATTGGTTTGGAACGTGTTGCTGCTCATTTGGAGGAGTGAGCCAATCTCTAGTTTCTGATTTTGAGAAATTTTCAAGTGTTTCCAAAGGAACATGTTTTATAGGGTCTACTTCTATTACAGTCCATGTAAATGAGCTTGCAGGTAATGCTGTTGTTGAAAGTGGCAAAAGCTTTATACCAGATAATGACAAAGCCTTTGCCTTTACTGTAAAACGGAACAAACTTCTTCAGATAAATACATCAACTTGTGACCTTCCAACTAAATGCAATATGAAGAATGGTATTTTGGTCCAGGGCAAAGAACATTTGAGTAGGGAAAAGTGTGAATGTCTTTCAAGTCATAATGTCACAGAAAACTTTGGCAATTTGCATGATGGTGGGGGAAATGCTGTAGTGAAATTAGAGAATAAAGAAAATTATAAGAACAACTGTGTTCCTGTTTCAGGCTCTTTGCTTGGGCTAACCAAGTCAGAAAATGTTAATCCCATCTGTGATCAGGAATTGGAAACTATGGTATGTGCTAAGAAAAATGGAATGGGTATTCCAGCATCTGATTTTTCTGGTCTCTCTCCTATTGATACAAGTTTGTCTGGAAGGGTTGCTGAAACTTCTTTTCAACCTTTAGAAAAGCAATTTCTCAGAATTTCAACACTGGGAGATCCTATACAGAATCACAAGGAGGGTTATGATACAGCTGATTCTGGCTTGCTGCCAATTTCTCATGACACCTCTAGTTTAGATGGAATCAAGAATGCTCTACATTGTTGTGGCGATAATGATTCAGACAATGTATGTCTTCACCAGCTTCAAATCACTTCAGACACTCAGAAACAAAGTATAAATACAGTCAGCTTTTATCTTGGAAATGGGTTCATGATGGGTCCTCCTGATGTTTCAGATGCTGTAGAATGGGTTGCAGTAAGGTGTTCTTCATGTTTATCCTTGATCGGTTCATATCCTGATGTTAAGGGCAAACCTTCGTCAGCTAGTGAAAGCATTCAATTATTCAAATGCCATATATCAACAAGTGAAGCAGTTGGTGGACCCAATGATCTTTTCAGGTCAGCAATACATGCATGGCTCTAATTGAAAGCCTCTTTTTAACTGCTTGTTTATGTTTCTGTAGCTATTCACAGGCTCTTGAAAATTTGAAGGCAGGTAGATATAGATATGATAACAGTAAAGTTTGTAAGATCATACACAAAGAATGCCTTAAATATGTACATGCCTTAACATACAAAGTGGAGATTTTTGTTTTTGTTGTAAATATAAAATCAATGATTAAATAATATTACTGCCAGAGTGTAAGGAAAGTGTAATGTCAGAGAGATGCATGCCAGCACCATGTGTTAGTCCGTACTTGTCACAACGACAAAATATCTATGTATTGTTTTGGTTAAAAAGGATATTGTTATTCCAAAAAATACCAAGACAGGTATAGCATTACATTCAACTTGAAGTTTGGGTGCCACAGAAGACCCTAAAGAAACCATGAATACCAAAAAATCACCCTTTCTCTCATCTTGATTAAAGAGACATATGGATGGGTTTAAAAATCGCCATGTCTTTATGATGAAAGGTAATGGTTCCAACTTCCAAGCAATCATCTACAATATTTCATTTAACCCTAGCATATATATTGTAGTGAGTGTATAAAATTCAAACTTATGTGTGTAATTGCATGCCATGTCCTGTGCAAGGATCTTCAGTTTATTGTGTTAGTATTGTTTTTATAACTGCTTATTTTCTACTTTATGAACATGGGCATAAACAAATATGGTATTTGATGTCTGCCTTTTGGAAGGGGGATTTAGCATATTTGTTTCAATCATCTGTTTTGGTTATGGATCTCTTCTCATTTTGTTTAGCTAAAATAAAAAATGTTTTGCTAACCACCTCCTTCTGTTCCTAATAGGAAACATACCCTTCAGAGGATCTTTGTAAACCAACTTCAGGCCAATGCAGAGGATGAGTCATCGTACAGGACAGTGATACGTAATCTAAAAACAAAAATTCCGATGTTGCAAATGGTGCTTCTAAATTCAAATGCATGGTTTTGTAGTGGCGATTGCTGGGAAAGGATCATTACAGGTGAAGGATCTGCATATAATATGGAGATGTTAATTGATAGGTCAGAACTGTTTGTTGATGATGTCTCTAAAGGCAGAGATGGAACTAACTCAAGACCTTTAGCAGTCAGTGAAGCTGGTGCAACCAAACAATTTAATTGCAAAAGCCTGAACCCCGTTGTTAAAGTGCTGTTCTCTGATTGCAGCAGCTTCACACCAGATGAATCAAGGTCAGTGTTTTCGATAAGAGCTAAGCTAAAATTGTTCCTTGTGCACTTTATATCCTTTCTGTTTTATCCTAATCTTGGTGATATTTTGTGATTTCTAAAAATATTAGCTATGCTCATAAGTCTAGTTTTCAGCTGTTGCATCCATCAGATTGTTAGAAAGTGGCAACAAGGAAGGTCTTCTTGCTTTGCATGTGTCCTTGCATGCAAGAAGACTTAAATCAGGAAGCCAAATGTATTTGATGTATTTTCCAAAGTTTAGACTTAGGAAAAATACATAGTGATCTAATTATTAATTGACTTATTGGAGTCACTTTTATAAAGTGCAAGTGAAAATAATTAAAGTGATGGCTAATCTAATCTTGGCCATTGATCTCACCAGAGGATTTCATCCATAGATCTATAGTGAGATGTTAGGTTTTTCGCTTGGCCATTGAGTTAAAAGGAGGATCGATTTGGTGGAGAGGATACATTGAGATAGAGATAGACAAAGAAGTTTGAGAGGGAAGTTTGCGGAGAAGAAGACGAAGGAACAATCATTCCGAAGATCGACAGAGTATTCAGGCAGAGAGAGGGCCTTACAATTTGCAGAGAGAGCGAGGTCGTACAAATCGAGCAAGGCCGTACAGTAGCAGGACCGTATCACAGATTGCAGAGGGGCCGCACGTGTGAGCCAAGGCCATACTGAATCAGTCCGTACAACTGACTTGGAAGTCGTACAGATTCCATACGAACTGCAGCAGGGCCGTACAATTGCTTGGGCAGGCCGTACAGGTCTGTGGGTTTTTCTCAGTGGATTGCAGAGGTTCGATTTTGCCAGGTTGGCTAAATCGATTTTCTGAATTGTATTTGCTTCATATCTTCATAATAAAATTTCATCTCAGACTGCTGCACCGGTTTTCCCATCTTAGGTTTTGTCCGGGGGTTTATACCCAAAAAGATTTGTGTTGTCTCCATTGATGTGATTGATGCTATATTTCTTTCAGTATTTATTTTCCGCTGTATAGTGAAGAAATCCATGTGTGGTTAACTGTGGCATTTGGGTTTAATTAATTAATCTGACATACATTAACTCTAGTGTTGATTTTAAGGAAATTTACATGGTATCAGAGCTCTTCTGAGCAGACTGAGAGAAAGCAACAGTTGGTTGGATAGATCAGGGGCATATCTATCCTAAGGTTTACATGTACTATTCATTATGGCCGTAGAATTGAGAGTTGAGGATAGACTCTAGGGGGCACATAACTTTCCTACTTGGAAAGAGAGGATCACCAGGATCCTGGATGTTAGTGATGCCGATAAGCACATTGATGACCAGAAGGTTGCTCCCACAGATCCGACAGAGTTGGCAAAGTGGAAGAAGATAGATTTCAGTGCTATGTTGATCATCTTGGATGGGGTGAAGGACCATGTAGTCCCTCACCTGTCCGGGAAGAAGACCGCATTAGAGATGTGGAAGGCTTTGGAAAGTCTTTACCAAAGCAAGAACGAAAACCAGAAGATGGTGCTGCAAGAGAGATTGCATAACACTAGGATGGCCAAGGGTGAAGGAGTGGTGCCTTTTCTTACAAGGCTCACACAGATTAGGGATGAGCTTGGAGCAGTGGGCTCTAAGATTGAGGATGAGGAGCTAGTTCGTATAGCTCTCAATGGCTTTTCTAAGCCATGGGAAGTCTTTGTTAAAGGTGTGGTAGCTAGGGAGAAGCTCCTTGACTGGCAGAGATTGTGGGATGACTTCGTGCAAAAAGATACCCGTATGGGTCAAGGTTCAAGTTCATCCAGCGGTGCCCCACAGATCGTGGATGAAGAGGCTCTAGCCTTAGCAAGCAAAGGCAAGGGGAAGGCAAAGAAGAAGAAAGGTGGTAAGAACTTGGACATGTCAAAAGTCAAGTGCTTCATATGCCACAAGCATGGACACTTTGCTTTCTAGTGCCCAGAGAGGAAAAAGAAGAACAACACACAGATGGCAGGCTCAACAGAGGTGGATGACTTCAACAAAAGTTTTGATGAGGACTTTTGCTTGATAGCTTGCATGGCAAGCTCCATTAGCAACAACATTTGGTATGTGGACAGCGATGCATCTTGTCACATGACAATACGTAGATCGTTCTTCAAGAGCTTGCAGGAGGGTGGAGTAAATCTCCATATTGAGTTAGGAGATGATGCGCGGTATCACGGGTAGGGTGTTGGTACTGTTTCGTTTCAGAGGGAGTCTGGAAATCCCATTAGCTTTGTTGATGTGTTATATGTCCCAGGGATGACGGAGAATCTCATATCTGTTTCCACACTGGAAGACAAGGGTTTTCTGGTGACTTTCTGGGACAAGAAAGTATATATCAGGCCACATGGGTCAGATCAGAGATCGGATAGGAGGATTGGGGTTCGGAGTGGGAAGGTTTACAGATTACAGTTCGACCCTGCAAAGGCTCTGGTCAGTAGCAGCAGTAGTGATGGTGGGTTATGGCATAGGAGGATGGCTCACTAACATCATGATGCATTGAGGCATCTGTGACAGGCAGTTATCGAAGTTCCTTCAATACAGGAGGAGAGGCACAACCACTGCAAGGGTTGTGCGTTGGGGAAGAACATCAGGAGACCTTTCCCACATAGTGAGCACAAGTCTGAGGGGGCCTTAGACTTGGTGCATTCAGATGTATGCGGACCGATGAGTGTCCACTCTTTCATTGGTTACAGTTATTGTGTCACTTTCATTGATGACTATTCCAAGAAGACCTGGATCTATTTCCTGAAGGCCAAGTCAGAGGTCTTCGAGCATTTCTGAGAGTTTAAGACTCTCGTGGAGAATTAGACAGGGAGGAAGACTCAGATATTGAGGATTGACAACGGTGGTGAGTACACCGACAAAGAGTTCATGGAGTACTGTGCATCGGAGGGGATCAAGAATTAACACACTGTTCCTCACACCCTGCAGCAGAATGGAGTGGCAGAGAGGAAGAACAGGACGTTGGTGAGTGCAGCCAAGGCCATGCTATTTGATCAGGGATTATCACTATTCCTATGGGCCGAGACATTTCAGACTGCAATATA
This sequence comes from Larix kaempferi, assembly GCA_027924585.1. Classification (NCBI taxonomy): domain Eukaryota; kingdom Viridiplantae; phylum Streptophyta; class Pinopsida; order Pinales; family Pinaceae; genus Larix; species Larix kaempferi. The sequence goes on from BSBM01000510.1 coordinate 30,344,153, forward strand.
TGTCCAGAACAGGTGTCCCCACACATCATTGGGGAGGAAGACACCTGAGGAGGTATTCACAGGTACTAGACCAGATGTGAGTCACTTACGCATATTTGGGAGTATCTGTTATTGTCACATTCATGTTGACACTAGGAAGAAGCTGGATCCTTCTGGAGAGAAGGGGCTTCTAGTTGGTTATAGTGAGACTTCCAAGGCTTATAGAGTATATGTCCTAGCTCGCAAGAGGATCACTGTGAGCAGGGATGTCCAGTTTGATGAGGACAGAGCCTTGAGAAGTTCTATGGACTTACCAGCACAGGAGCAACCAATAGAAGACTCGAAGTCAAGTTGGAGGAGTTACAGGTACAGACACAGAGCACTGGTTCTGGTAGTCAACATGAGTCAGGTGGACAGGATCCTCCCATCATTGATGTGGAGGATGAGAAGCAGCAGGAGGAGGATATCCAACAGTCGCAGCAGGTAGACACTAGGCCACGACCTAGGTGGTATAGGTCCACTGTTTAGGATTCCAGGCAGGGGAGTCTTCCACAGAGCTCCATGAGGCGGAGCAAACCACCAAATAGATTGAGCTATATGGCACTTATGACAGAGTTGATTGACTCTGAACCTTCTAGTTTCGAGGAGGTTGCACAACATGATGTGTGGCAAGAGGCCATGGTTGAGGAGTATGACCGAATCATGAAGAAACAGGTATGGGAGGTTGTGACGAGGCCTGAAGGTAAAAGGGTGGTGGGATCTAGATGGATCTACAAGGTAAAGCATGCAACAGATGGAAGTGTGGAGAAGTACAAGGCATGCTTCGTGGCTAAGGGGTATTCGCAGAATGAAGGTATTGACTATGAGGAAACCTTCGCCCCTGTCACTAGGTACTCTTCTATTCGGACTATCCTATCATTGGCAACAGAGATGGGTTGGCGCGTTCATCAGATGGACGTGAAGACTGCCTTCCTCAATGGAGTTATTGAGGAAGAGGTGTATATTGAGCAGCCGGAGGGGTTTGAGGTGGAGAGCAGGGAGTTGCATGTGTGCAGGTTACAGAGAGCTCTTTATGTTCTCAAGCAGGCACCTCGAACATGGTACTTGAGGATTGACAACTATCTACGAGAGATGGGTTTCCAGCAGAGTGAGGTAGACCATAACCTGTACTTCTTGTCAGGTGAGGTACCTCTCATACTGGTACTATATGTGGATGATCTCTTTCTTACAGGAGATGAGAGGCTGATCAGGGACTGCAAGTTCAATATTGCAGTGGAGTTTGAGATGCAAGACCTTGGGTTCATGCATTACTTCCTAGGTTTGGAGGTTTGGCAGAGAGATGGGTGCTTCTTCATTGGACAAGGGAAGTATGCAATGGAGATCTTGAGGAGATTTAGGATGGAGGACTACATATCTAGGGCCACACCTCTAGTTACCTACTAGAGGAAGATTGATGTATGAGGATCAGAGGAGTTTGATCCTACATTGTATAGGCAGCTTATCGAGTCGCTTATGTATCTGGTCAACACTCGACCAGACATTAGCTTTGCAGTTAACTCTTTGAGTCAGTTCATGGTGAACCCTTGAAGAGTACATTGGACAATTGCGAAGCACATACTTCGCTACATCAGAGGCACAATGGAGTATGGTTTGGTTTATGAGTGCAGTGGGAGTGTACAGTTGGCAGGTTTCACGGATGCTGACTAGGGAGGATGTGTAGAGGATCAGAAGAGCACTTCGGGTTGTTGCTTCAGCATTGGATCAGGGGTTGTCTCTTGGTTCAGCAGGAAGCATAAGTCAGTTGCATTGAGCTCGACAGAGGCTGAGTACATGGCAGCCAACATGTGAGGGGATGTGGCTGAGGAAGTTCTTTTCAGAATTGTTCGAGACTGAGTTGGAGACTATTATAGTGCACTGTGATAATTAGAGTGGTATCAACCTTTCAGAGAATCTAGTGTTCCATGATAGGAGTAAACACATTGACATCTGGTATCACTTCCTTAGAGATTGTGTTCAGAGAGGAACCATTCAGTTGGAGTACATTTAGAGAGATGAGCAGGTGGCAGACATATTCACCAAGGCACTTTGCAAACTCAAGTTTGTGAAGTTCAGAGACAAGTTGGGGTTGCTACCAAATCCCTTTTTCTTGGAGAGGGAGTGTTAGAAAGTGGCAACAAGGAAGGTCTTCTTGCTTCACATGTGTCCTTGCATGCAAGAAGACTTAAATCAAGAAGTCAAATGTATTTGATGTATTTTCCAAAGTTTAGACTTAGGAAAAATACATTAAGTGATCTAATTATTAATTGACTTATTGGAGTCACTTTTATAAAGTGCAAGTGAAAATAATTAAAGTTATGGCTAATCTAATCTTGGCCATTGATCTCACCGGAGGATCTCATCCATAGATCTATAGTGAGATGTTAGGTTTTTCGCTTGGCCATTGAGTTAAAAGGAGGATCGATTTGGTGGAGAGGATACATTGAGACAGAGACAGACAAAGAAGTTTGAGAGAGAAGTTTGCGGAGAAGAAGATGGAGGAGCAATCATTCCGAAGATCGACAGAGTATTTAGGCAGAGAGAGTTTCGTATGATTTGCAGAGAGAGGGAGGCCATACAGGAGCAGGATCGTACAACCGATCGCAGAGGGGCCGCACGGAATTAGTTCGTACAACTGACTTGGAAGCCCTACGGATTCCGTACGAGCTGCAGCAGGGCCGTACAGTTGCGTGTGCAGGCCGTACAGGTCTGTGGGTTTTTCTCACTGGATTGCAGAGGTTCAATTTTGCTAGGTTGGCTAAATCGATTTTCTGAATTTTCATATCTTCATAATAACATTTCATTTAGACTGCTGCACCGGTTTTCCCATCTTGGGTTTTGTCCGGGGGTTTACACCCAAAAAGATTTGTGTTGTCTCCATTGATGTGATTGATGCTATATTTCTTTCAGTATTTATTTTCTGCTGCATAGTGAAGAAATCCATGTGTGGTTAACTGTGGCACTTGGGTTTAATTAATTAATCTGGCATACATTAACTCTAGTGTGGATTTTAAGGAAATTTACAGATATTGACTGGTTTGCATTTGACTTCCCCTTTTTTAAAGCACTGGTTCCATTCTATTTTTCTTTTGAAATTATAATGGTATTGAAGTTTTAGCTATTTTGAATAGCTATCTTTTTTAACTTAATGTCATTTGATAAGTTGAGGTGGAATGGGAATGGTTCGAACACTAATATTATTATATGGTGCGGTAGAATTTTGTAGGAGATGATGCCAATGGTTGTGTTTGTTTCAATTGCTCCTAGCATTCATAAAGTAATGTATAAATTACATACTAACACTTTACATAATAATAATAATTATTAATCACTAAGGGAAATAGCCCTTCACTTAGTTAGTCATTGAATATATATACATCACGAGTTATTGTAAATCATCACAAATAATTTATTCATAATATATTATATATTGCAGATAAATCTGTGCATTTAAGTCATAGCACCATTTGTGCTTATTACATTGGTATCGGAACCATACCTTGGCCCAAATTGTGATGGTCTCCATCTGCCATTTTTGTTGGCATGTTAAGTCATACCCAACTGTCTTTTTTATCGAAATTGTGGGCCCATCTTAAGCATATACCAGCTGCCACACTCCTTGAAGCCGTTGCCTCAGTGTAGCAACTTTCTCCCTGTTGAATTCTTTTAGCAGTTAGATGTTATTAACTTTGTCAAACATTTAGAACATTTTCATTCACATAAACATTAACTGCATGCATATAAGGATCATTGAAAGAATATCCATGCACAAAAAGACAAAGATTTATCCTAGGAAACCCTCTTGGGGAAGAAAACCCAGTAGAACTTCTTCAGTATAGATTTGTCAACAAAGTACAATGTCAATACAATGAAGAGCTAAAGCTCTCTCACAGACATATAGACAAACTCAAGACAAACCCTAGAGCCAAAGATAGAAGTCTTCCAACAATAGCGAACCCATAAAAGTCTTCTACAACCTAGAAACAATCTTCTTCTAGCTAGAGCAAACTTCTTCCTTGTGTTGGAGCGAACTTGCTTGATGTTTCAAATGAGGAGGGCGACACATTTAATTATACTTGTTTTTTGATAGTCTTTTTTACTGTGGGGTCGACTTGTCTTTTTGAAAGGATAAAATATCATTTTATTTCTTGAGCTGATATTCCAAATATGTTTTAGCATTATTCGTTTAGGGTTTTGACTTGATAAGAATATCTTTCAAAGCTACATAATATATCAACACTCCCTCTTAGCAAGGAAGGTATTCTTCTGACATAATCTTTAACACTGCTTCTGCTGACTTGTACTTGACCATTTACTTGTTGACCTTTTGTGAATCTATTCATCACTAGAAGTTCTGTACGAGCAAGCCCTTAATCACATCATGCATTCAGGATCTTAGCATAGCATCTCACTAGTGGGTGCAGCCTCATCATCCTTTCGGACCTCATGGCTCTCGGCGTCCTTTCAGACCTTATGTCATTACACGACTTCACCTAGCTCACACATAATCTAGGCAACTAGTCCGTGAATGACTACCCGCTGCTGCACACTCTGAGTGCTACTACCTCTTGAAATTGCATATGTAAAACTCATCACTCCCTCTCACGAAAGTCCATTTGGACCACTCCAAGCTTGTTCCTGAAGGATTCAAACTTTACCCTTGACAGAGGCTTGGTCAACACATCCGCTATCTACTCATCTGTCGCAACATACTGGAGCTTCATAGCTCCCTTCTATACCATGTCACGAATGTAATGGCACTTGATCTCGATGTGCTTGGACTTGTCATGAAACACATGGTTCTTTGACAACTTTATGCAACTTTGGTTGTCACAAAAAATACAAGGCACCTCTAACTCGAGATCAAACAACCCTGCAAGCAACTTTTGGAGCCACACAACTTTGCTACTGGCTGAACATGCTGCAATATACTCTGCCTCGGCCGTACTGAGTGCCACACTAGTCTGCTTCCTACTGAGCCACGAAATCATAGATGACCCCAAACTGAAGCAACATCTCGATGTACTCTTCCGGTTTGCGACACTACCGGCTCAATCTGAATCAACATATCGATGCAGTCTTATCTCACAATTTGAAACATATTTGAGTCCATAATCCACTGTACCTTTCAGATACCTCAACATGTGCTTTGCCACAATCAAGTGAACACACCTCGGCTCAACCATATACTGACTCAATGTGTTCACTGCAAAGCATATATCTGGCCTCGTGTTCGTCAAATACATCAACGAACCAATCATTTATCTATACATGGTGGCATTCACTGTCTGTGAAGAAGTATCACTCAATAAATTCAGGTTCGTCACCATCGGTGTAGGCATGGATTTACAATCCATCCCGAATCTCTTCAGGATCTCTACATCATATTTTCCTTGGTTAAGGAAAATCTCGTCTAGTTTCTGCCACACCTCTAGATCCAAGAAATAATGCATCATACCTAGGTCTTTCATCTCGAACTCTGCAACAAGCTCCCTTTTACACTCAGCGATGAGCTTCTCGTCCCTTGTTAGAAACAAATCATCCACATATAACAACAATATCATTGGTCTACTGTCCACAACCTTATAGTAAAGGTTGGAATCTGCTTTACTATTAGTAAAGCCCAAGCTCATAAGAAAACTATCAATTCTGTGTTGTAGTCTCTCCCTTTGAATTGGAGTTTTCTGCTCCTTCTGTAACTGAGCACTATGCTCCCTCTACATCTTAACATCTTGTACTCTTTGCATCGGGACATCTACATATAGCAACCATCTTCAACGTTGTAGCAAAATGTTGAAATCTACATCAAATAAATTTCTATCATGGCATACTATGCCTTGGGTGCCTTCGAGCCTGTACAAAGCCTTCTACACATGTGATTCTCTGTCGAGAGTCTCAAATCCTGGAGGTTGCTCAATATACACTTCTTCACCAATTACACCATTCAAGAAAGCGGTCTTGACATCTATTTTGTGTAATTTTCATTACTGAAGCTATAATAGTTTTGGTAGAAGTGTGTCTGGCCGTTGGTGCAAACGTCTCGTCATAATTGACTCCCTCTTTCTGAGAAAAACCATGAACCTTGCTTTGTAGTTATGTAGTATGCTTGATTTTGTAAATCTACTTGAAGTTACCGTTGAACAATCATCACTTGTTATTCAGAACAAGTCTCATCATCCTTCTCTTGTAGGTCATAGCACACAATCTTTCCTTTCATGTCAAATTCAGTCATATGATTAGTAACATTTCATAATCATCAAATCATATTGACATTTTAATGACAAATTCTTATGCATACTGACATAATTCACACAGTTATGTAACCATATTAGCCAATGCTTCAACACAACACTCATCCATATCCCCTATACTCACAGTAACTATCTAGATGCCTTCCATCTCTACCAGAACATACTATCAAGAGCGTGCACTGCTCTCAACATGTTAGCAAAGAGGTTTCATTCTAGACAAGCAATAATGGCTCATGGAATGTTTTGCAGCACCATAGGTTACTTACCCATCACATGCACATTAAGAGTATACTGTTCATCAATGCATTCACTATAACATGCATAATACGCTTCCTAATTCTAGGAATACAAATATGCATACAACCGTTGTTAACAATATCATTTAAACACTTAGAGATTTAAGAAATAACTCAAACGACAGTTTAAATACTTATCTTTCTTGTGGTCAATTCTTGTCCCACTCCTCTTATGACATGTTGGTCAGGCTGTCAAATTTGGTCAATTGTATAGAACTACAGTCAATTGTCTTGTCCTTCATTATCTGGTGAGGACACTCAATCTAAGCATAATTGTCATACTGGATATTTCTGCCCATAAGACATTGGTAAATCTTGATCACGGAACAATGCTTTCACATCCTTCACAGTGGACCTGACAGAAATGCCACAAGGGTTAACCGGTACTAATTTAAACATTTATATTATCAATAAAAATATTTGTGCTATTTATCAACAAGATAACAATTTAAATAAATAACACTTGTTTCATAAAACATTAAATACTTATCTTTGCTTGTTTGGTTGACTCCCTCTTGATCTCTGCTCCTTGCAAGTTCCAAAGCTTGATTTTCTTCTTCATCAAGTTCCGAACTTCTGAAACTTGTTGAAACTTCAACCTTGGTCCTCATGTCTTCTGGATGCACTAGATCCTCTTGGATCTGCCTTCACAGTTTAGAAAAGATCTCTTGGCATTGTACATCATCATGCTATATCTGAATCTACTTCATGCTTGGACAAAGTCTTCATCTGATTCTTTTTTTGTCTTCTTGTATGAAGTAAGCTCATAATCATCCACTGCATGCGCATGATGCTTTCTCTTTCCTCTTTTGTTACCTTGAGTGCAATAGTGTCCAATCTTGCTACAACTATAGCCCCTGGTTTTGGACATATCTTTCTTGTTTCCTGGTACTGGTCTTCTATCAATATTCTTGATAGATTTTATTCTTCTTATATTAGTTGCAAGTGCCTGATTTTCTTCATCATCGGTCTTTTGCAATTTGGAGATCAACCTTGGTAGCTTTCTTCTTGCATAAGTGCTCTGAACAAATGCATCCTTTGCAACATCTTCAATAGTTGCTAGTTGATCCTTTATTTGAGAAACCCTTGTAAAGTAGACATACACTATTTCCGACTTCTCCATCATCATATTCCTATTGGTGTTCTTGCTTTCATATAGTCTTGTCAAAGCCTTAAACATTTCCTTTGGAGTTTTTCAATTCTGTCACCTGAGGAATCAACTGATCCTTGATAGAATGAATCAACTGATCCTTGATAGAATCTAACATGATCCTCTTAGCTTTGATCATATTCTTCTTGTACCTTGTCTTGGCCTCCTCGTCTTTTGGTTCCTGAATATCTTCCTTGACATGGCTTAGGAGGTCATTCTCTTCTAGGATAAGGAGTATCCTATGCTTCCTAAAAAATTGTTTGCTCCTTCCAATCCATCTTCGACGCTTAGGTTTGAAGACATTATGACAATATTAGGGTTGACCTGGAAACCCTAGCAGGAGGTAGGTCAAAAAATGAAAGTTGTCAAATGGAAAAACTGATCCAGGGAAAAGATGTGCCTTCCCAAGGCAAGTTGAATGGCCCTTCTTTTCAGTCCGATCTGTGGACAAAACAAGCAAAAAATGGAAGCCCTAATTTTCCTGATCCAGTAGTAACTAGGTCAAAAATGAAAATTCTTGGATCTGAAAACTGCCTCCATAGGAAGATGCACACCTTATAGGGCGAGTTGAAGAATCCACCTTTTCAAATCAATCTGTGGTTGGAAATGCTTGGAATAGGAAGCCCTAGTTTTCTTGTTCTAGCAGAAATTAGGGCAAAACTGAAAAGTCTCGGAATGGAGATCTTTTTCCACAGAAAAATGTGCCCTATTGAGGCAGCTACCAAAACATATTTTTCAAGACAAATCTATGGATGGAAATGACTAAACTTTGATGCCCTAGTTTCCAACTATCTCCAGTTACGGCTGTTGCAATGGCTTCTATTCAGTCCTGCTCTGATCCTATGTTGAATTTTTCTTAGCAGTTAGATGTTATTAACTTTGTCAAACATTTAGAACATTTTCATTCACATAAACATTAACTGCATGCATATAAGGATCACTGAAAGAATAACCATGCACAGAAAGACACAAAGATTTATCCTGGGAAAGAAAACCCAACAAAACTTCTTCAGTATAGATTCGTCAATAAAGTACAATGAAGAGCTAAAGCTCTCTCACATAAAGATAGACAAACTCTAGACTAACCCTAGAGCCAAAGATAGAGGTCTTCCAACAATAACGAACCCAAAAATGTCTTCTACAACCCAGAAAAAGTCTTCTAGCTAGAGCAAACTTCTTCCTCGTGCTGGAGGGAACTTGCTTGATGTTTCAAATGAGGAAGGCGACTCCTCTATTTATACCTATTTTCTGATTGCATTTTTTACTGTGGGGCCGACTTGTCTATCTTCACTGGGTCAACTTGTCTTTTTGAAAGAATAAAATACAATATCATTTTATTTCTTGAGTCGATATTCCAAATATGTTTTAGCATTGTTCTTTTAAGGTTTTGACTTGATAAGATTGTTGGAATCCTACGGGATATTTGTAAATTATGTAAATAGTTTTAGTTGCAGTTATGGAAGATGAGGAGTCTTGGGAGAATCCAATGGATCTCTTGGAATCCGAAGTCCAAGAGTCTCCTATATTATGTATAAATAAAGGCTTTGGCCTATGAATTAAATGAAGAACCGAGAGTTATTTCTGTCAATTGGTATCAGAGCAGCCAGGTTGCTGCCATAACTCTTGCCTGGAACGTTCTGCCATTGCCAATTGCTCATTTTGGGCCTGCGCTCCTCATGCTCTCAGGCTTGTCGTCTAAGTCCTCTCAGTCCTGCGCTCTGCCAACCTACTCCCTGCCTGAAGCAAACACATCTATTATGCCTGGAAGTTAATGCCTCTCCTTTTGCGTCTCAACCCTAATCGTTTTCCTCAGTTCCTAGTATCTCTATTGTATTTCTTCGCGAGCTTCATGTGAACCCTAATTTTGCAAATGCTCGTTTTTGTATGCTGCATTTCCTCTTTCAAACTTGCATCATTGAATGCCGCGACTTCTCTTCTTGCTATCGTGGAGTTTGAATGGGGATTGTATACTGTGTTGGCATTTGTGTCCAACGCTCCCCGTGAGTTTCGTGACATGGGTTAACCCCCTCTCGTGGATCCTAACTTTGGCGATTGTAGCGGAGATTAACACCTGCAGGTTTTGGTCTAACAACAATCGTGCTCCAACAAATGGTATCATAGCGACAGGTCTCGAGTTCGAAACTCTCCCGGGTAACGCTGGGGGGGGGATTGTTGGCATTTGTGTCCAATGCTCCCCGTGAGTTTCGTGACATGGGTTAACCCCCTCTCGTGGATCCTAACCTTGGCGATTGTAGCGGAGATTAACACCTGCAGGTTTTGGTCTAACGACAATCGTGCTCCAACATACTGTTTGCATGGGTTGCATTCAAGTTCTCTGAGAAGTTTGTTCCCTGAAGAGAGACCAATGTCACGCTTTGGATACTGGTGACTTATGCTTGCTGCGACCTTCCTCTAATTGTCTGAATGAGCAACATGGAGCTGCCATATTGTGGGCTGCGAGTTTGTGGAGTAGTGCTACGTCCACATTGAATGCTGCGTCCAAGTCTTTGCAAAGATTGAGGCTGTGTGGATTGAAGATTGTGGATACTGTTGCGACCTGTATAAGAGTTGTGAGTTCGGTTGATAGGAGTTGTGAATACTTCATTCTATTCCTGCAGCGTGCGTGGAGATTGAGGTGTCATATACTTGATCGAGACCACGACCATCTGTTGCGTTGATGTGAGTTGCAACCTCATTATTCGAGCTGCGAGTTGAGAATTATTTTTGAAGATGCTGCGCTCAACCTTCTCATGGAGATTAAGTGGAGAAAACAATTCATTACATTATTGCAAACCCTGATTTTTGGGCTGTTCGAGACTTATGAAGCCATGGTGACCTTGGAAAACTGGATCTTGAGATCATTACAACTATTGCGACTTGCATGGAGGTAAGTAAAACTCTTAATACATTGTGTTACGTGGTACCAATACTAGCTCACCATCAGATGTTTTGCCCAAGGAGAGGGTTGTTCTTTTTCTTCAAGACCATGATGGGTGTTACCAGTACTTTCTGAGAGGTGGTTATGGTCGGACCCTTTGGTCCTTCCTTTAGGAGTATTATGGCTGAGTGGCATTGTTGACTGCCTCATTCTAGGGCTTGTATCCTTGAAGTTGGTGTCCGAGGCTCCTAGGGGTGGGTCACTGGGTCACATGACCACCTGCTTGTTTTCTACTCCGGTGACAATTTTCCTGCTCCGAGACTCTTGCCTCCCCTTTTGGTCACCTTATGCACTCATCCTGGTCCCTTTCCAGCAGAGTGCCCTCCTTCCTTGGGCCAGTTTCGTTGATGATGTCACCTTTGGTCACTAGGCTCACAGGCTGTTTGAGGGGGGATGTTGAGGGATATTCAGCATTATTGGGGTTAGATGGGGCATGACGATCCCCCTGCTCTCTCCACCTTTGGGAGTGAAGCTTTTGGCTCAATTTCAGTCATTTTTAGCAGTTTTTTAGGCACCTAGGGGGAAAATACCCCAGGTAGCCTACTTTAAGCCTACTTTAGGCCATCTTTAGATTATTTTATATTATTTCATGTTATATTTTAATTTTTTACATTGACATTTATTTGGCCTGTTGGCTTGGTTATTTTGTAAAAGTGAGTTGAGAACATTATAAATACAACTCCTCACTTCATTTGTAAATCATAACTTATGGGATAAAACTCAATTATGCTACTTTTCTATCCTAGATAGCCTTTTTGGAGTGATGTGCACCTCTTGGAGTAGTCTATTCTTGCTCTTGTAGTTGAAGTTGGATCTTGTCTTTGGTTCGTTCATGCTTAGTGGCGCTAGAATTGTTGGAAGAACACATGCTCAAGTAAGTCTAGTCCTTTTAACCTTGCTTGGTGAATGGTAGGTGAAATTTTTGCTTCTTGAATTATTCAATGGTGGCCTTAGGGCTGCATTTTTTTTGAATAGGGCCTCTTATCTACCCTCTATCCTCTTTGCATGGTGGAAACGCTCCCTAGAGGAGGTTTTCACAAAGTTTAGCCTTGGATCTCCAACTTTGCCCTAGATTAGGCTCTTGTAACGAATCCTATAGATTGTTACAAGAAGCCCTAATTTAGTAGACAAGGAGAAATTACTCCAAGAGGAAGGCTGGTCACCTTCCTCTAGGGATAGGGTTTAAGGGTATCATCCATGAAAACCCTAAGTTGTCACTCTTTTTTGCCTAAAAACCCTTATTTGTACATGTGTAAATATTAATTTGTGTATTAAATATAGGTCTACAATTTTAATTACTTTTGTAATTAGTTTATTTTCTTCTTTTGTACATAATTAAACCCTAAAACCTAAAAAATGAGTCGTAGACTGCCCTAAAAGCCCTAGCGGCCTCCTTCTCTTCCTCCACCTCTTCTTGCCTTAGGTCTGCTTCGCATTCTCCTCTCCTTCCTCCTTTCCTCTTCCCTGCTCCTCTTCCCCTTTCCTTACCTTCTCTCGTCTCCTAACATCCCTGACCTCCTTTATTAGGGTTCAACCACCTCATAAGACTCTCGGCCTTGCTCTTTAGGGCTCGGTCCCCCAAGCTCAGACCTGCCCTTCCCTTGGCTGCCTTTAGGCTGCGTTTGTTGGCTGTAACAACCCTCCTTTCACCCTCCCGAAGCCTCCTCTAAAGTTTGCAAAAGGTTGCAGACTGTCATATTTGACAGTCATCCAAACCTGCTACAACATCTACACAAAAACAACATTCACAAGTTAGTTATTAGTTGGATTTTGTTACCGTCAAAAGAGGTGATATCAAGGTCTGAAAGCACATATTAATTTCTTACTTACAAGTTTGAAACATACCCCTATTTGCATATCAATTTCAGATTTGAATACATTGTGAAAAGAATGCTTGAAAATTGAAGTTGATATGATAGCTATTAAATGCACTAAATCTTTGTCTCACACATCTTCTTTGATGCACTAAATCTTTGTCTCACACATCTTCTTTGACTTGATAAATACTGCTATAAAGAGACTGTGTACTGCCATCTGCTGCTGCTATCTCTGTATGAACTCTCTTTTTATCATTGGATGGTGATTGGTTAGCTTGTTTATGTCTATTGCTGTCACTATTGGATTTGAAACATACCCCTATTTGCATATCAATTTCAGATTTGAATACATTGTGAAAAGAATGCTTGAAAATTGAAGTTGATATGATAGCTATTAAATGCACTAAATCTTTGTCTCACACATCTTCTTTGACTTGATAAATACTGCTATAAAGAGACTGTGTAGCAGTGAAGCACCACTCGCCCAAGACTCGCGAGTACTCGCGAGTCTGGGCGAGTCAACCTCCAATCCGGGTACTCGCCTAAGACTCGCCCGCTGACTCGGCAAACCTGCACGGACTGGGTTGAACTCGCTGTGACGGAGCTCTTCTTCTCCCAGTTGGCTTCCCGCCCCTTCCCGTCCTGTGCTATCGTTCTGTGCCATCCGATGCATTGCCGTGCGATCAAGCTAAAACACTCGGCCACCAGATGTACAGGAGCTTTTAAGAGCTAGCACCACTACTTGCTAGAGGTGGGACGAAGACTCGGTTGTAAAAAGGCTCTGAAAGGTCCCGATATTGTTACAGCGTCCTGGAGAAGGTTCATCAAACCGGGTCTAAGCATATTGCATGTGGACGAGTGCAAGTTTCTCGCTGGGTTCCATCAAACCGGGTCTAAGCTAGGTTCCATCACACACATATCTGGTTCTAGTTCACTCGACAAATGGTCGTTGCGAGCGTTGCGAGCCCTTCGCGGGATGGATGGACTGAATTAATAGTCATTCGATCGAAACTCTCAAACTGAATTTTATAAAGGGTTTTAATTTATAATATATATTGTATAAATTAAACTTGGACTGAATTAATGGTTGGAATTTTATAAAGAAGTTTTAATTTATAATATATATGGTATAAATTAAACTTTAATTTATATCATATATATTATAAATTAAAACTCTTTTATGAATATTAAAGCTTACATAAATAATTGATTTAAAAATTTATATATTAATATTAAAATCGTAAATTTATATATTATATATTAAACTTGTTACTTTAATGAAGTTGATGACTTTACTTTGATTTTTTATTCTCGAATAGCTGTTTTTTATTATTTTATTTAGATTTTAGAAAAATTATTTATTTAAATAAAAATAGTTTTTAGATTAATTATTATAATAATATATTACTAAATAAATATGAATATTATCATTTAAAAGTTAATTTATAAAATATTCTATCATAAAAAACCAAAAAAATTATAATTTTATGATAATTATTAAAAACTTTTGCATACAAAAATTGATTGTGTTATGTTGTATTATCTTAGTTTATGAAATAATGTTATGAATTATTACATAGATTGTAGTTTTATAACTTACATGGATTGGAAATGTCATTAATCTCTTTTTTGTGCCCAAAACATACCATATTTTAAGTTTTTTCCTATTTGCCGAGTCTTGCCGAGTCTGTCCCGGGTCTTTCCCGAGTCGCCGAGTCATATGCCAGCCGAGTCTTTGCCGAGTCCGAGTCGTGCAACATTGCTGTGTACTGCCATCTGCTGCTGCTATCTCTGTATGAACTCTCTTTTTATCATTGGATGGTGATTGGTTAGCTTGTTTATGTCTATTGCTGTCACTATTGGATATGAATGAAAGTAGTTGATCTCTTGTTTGCTAGAGTGTTATTGAATGACTTTACTACTAGTTCCATATATCTAGTTAATTTATCCAGAGATTACTACTCCCTCTGGATGCCCTGAGAACTCAAGCAGTTTGAGTCATAAATAAAAAATGCAATGATGACTTAAGATACAAACACAACAGTTCTCTTAACACTTCTACAATAAACCACAACAATCACACAACTCTGGATGTACCCTGGAAACCTCAAATGGGGAAAACCAACTATCTGTGGGGCTTTCTTCTATCTCGAGCCCAGAGAAAAGTAATCAGAAGACAAATACATATAAGATACCTCAGAAGGAACTACTGAACCTGATAAGGTCAAAGCCCTAGATCTGCATGCAAATTAATTCAACCAATCTCAAATGCTATTCATGTGCATCTGATATGGAGTTGCTCTAGTTTGTGAATTTCTAAATATTATGCATTGCGATTCCTAGAATGTATCTGTTATAATATCTTGGTTCTTTTCGTCAATCCATATCTGTTGTTTTTAATGATTTGTATGTGTTGAAATTGCTAATAAATGTACTTATGTGTTTCACGAATAAAACATATACTTAAAAGTTTTGGTGGCCTGTTTAGGAATTGTTTTCCATCTGTATGCTGATTGATTGCTATGTATTTAACACCAGGTCTATTAATAACTGGGCACTCCAAAAGGATGCAGAGGAAATATACATTCTAGAAGAGGAGATCAAGATGTTGTTAGAGGCCTTAATAGCTATGAAGTTGACGCTTCCAGCATCATGTAGCTCACTAGAGGGTTTCTACTTTTCATTTTTAGAGAAATAGAGATCATGTGCTTAAAACATCAGAAATACAGTTTTCAAGCAATTTAAGAAAGTGAAGTTTTGCCAAATTTGTCTGGAGGAAATATACATTCTAGAAGAGGCGATCAAGATGTTGGTAGAGGCCTTAGTAGCTATATGAAGTTGATGCTTTCAGCATCATGTAGCTCACTAGAGGGTTTCTACTTTTTTTTAAAGAGAAATAGAGATCATGTTCTTAAAACATCAGAAATACAGTTTTCAAGCAATTTAAGAAAGTGAAGTTTTGCCAAAAATTTGTCTGAATTTAGGGTCCTTGAGATATGTCTCAAGTTTCAACGTTAAGCCATTCAAGAAGTGTTTTAGATCGGCATATTTTGGCTTGCCATTATGATTAGAACCAAATCAGAGACATATGATTACATTGTGGAATTCCTTTAACTTGTTTAATATGAACTACTAATGACAGATTGTCAAGTCAGTTAATACGGTCAGCATTGTGCTTTTGTTTAGTGCTGTAGACGTTATTTCTTCTTAATAATTTGATGGTGATTTGAGTTTTGAATTTGATAAAAACAATTTTTTTGGGACTTGGGGCATGGTTTTGACATTCT
Organism: Larix kaempferi; assembly: GCA_027924585.1. Taxonomy (NCBI): domain Eukaryota; kingdom Viridiplantae; phylum Streptophyta; class Pinopsida; order Pinales; family Pinaceae; genus Larix; species Larix kaempferi. Next base: position 30,359,907 of record BSBM01000510.1, read on the forward strand.
CATTTTGTTAACTTGTGTCGCATTAAATTTCAATTCTCTTTGTTAGAATATCTTCCATATTGGAAAAGTCTTTGGTTGCCTTGAATCACGGTGGGGCTAGTTTAAGCTTTTTCCATGCTTAATTTCAAATTTCAGGAGTTTATATGGTAAAGCTTAGCTGTCTCACTTTATAATAAATGTGAGCCTCTCATTGGGGATGGGTAAAATCAAATTGTGTGAAGATACATATCCGAAATCTTAGATGCAGTAGCATTAGCTCAAATAAATGCAACTGATGGTGTAAATCAGAATTGCTATAAATTATCGTTGGGTTTTTGCTTTTAATGGATGCAAACCTTATCCATTCAACACAGCAAGAACCTAGTGATACTCTCTCTCGAGTTTCTTTGCTGGCTTTGATAGTTTGTTCTTGTAGAGGAAGGGAAGTGCTAATAAAAAATACTTATTTTCCATATGGAATCTAAAGAAGTGTGTTTGCCATGCCTGGCCTTGTGAAATTGGCCTAGTGCGTTTGGTATTAAAAAAAACCCTCTACATCTTTTCAGCTAGTCAGATTCCCAGAAGCCCATCTTGTATGATAAAACAAGATAGAATTTCCATTGGCATGGTCCTAGTATGCGATAGAATCCCACTTCCTATGGTTAATGATCCTTGCACTTTTTCAGTATGTTTGCAAAAACCCTTAAAATGTTAAGAACCCCATATAAGAATTTTGGCAAATGCACATCTTAGTGTGGTCCAACAATGTTTTTAAAATTCGTTGACTGAATGTTGTGAGAATAGAGAAATTCTCACATCCTTTTGAAAGGCAATCTTTGAGTAGTCTCTCTATGAATGACCTAATAAGTTATTTGAATACCCCTGAATAGGCCTACTTAAAATTTGCTGGTTCTTCAAAGAGAATGGAAGGCAAGTGTTGGAGGAATTATCAAAGATTGCAATGGCGAAGTGGGACTCTCTTTTGCTATAGGTTTGGCATGTCTATCAAAAACTAGGGCGGGATAATGGTGCCGATTCAGGGGTTAAACTATTGTTTGAGTTGGGGATGTAATAAACTTGTAATAATAGGGATTTAAAATTGGTTATGCTGATGAAAGGTATAGCAATTTCAAAGGTGGCAGGCTACTGACCTAGTGAATGAATGTAAAATTTGTCCAAAAAGTTGAAGATGTTCAATTTTAACATGTAAGAAGCTTTAATACATTAGCAGATGCTTAGTCTAAATGTAAAATTCGTACAAAAATTTGAAGATGTTCAATTTTTCCATGTTGTAAGAAGCTTTAATACATTAGAATATGCTCAGTCTAATGTAGGCTCTACCACAGAACAATTAAAAAATGATTTTAATTGGTATCATGAAGATACTAAGGATCCTGAATGGGTTAAAATTGTTGAATACGAAATATAAAATTACTGACCTAATGAATGGACGTAAAAATCAGTGTTCCACCAAGTTTTTGGGACGCAGGACTGTGGGAGTGGGGAAACAGACATGGGGGATGTGTGGAGACATCCCCCAATTTTTAGGAAAATTCACGGGGGATGGGGTAATGTCAGGGTCCCTAGCATTAGGGTCCTATCTCTAAAATTAAAAAACAAAATATAAATATTCAACATAGCAACTCATCCCATGTAAATTCATCATTGTGCAATGTAAATACTAAATTCAAAATGGCAAAGTGATGCAAACACGATTCATCAATCACCATTGTTATTACTTAGGGTTTTTTGTTTCTTGTTTATTTAGCTTTTTTATGTTTTTATACTTCTTAGGGTTTTTTGAAAAACAAAATTGGTGGGGATGCCCATGTTTTAATATTGTAACTGTGGAAGATATTCTATTTATATTATTGTATTCCTCCTCCGGGAGATGATGGTCATGTAATTAATAATGTAAAGGTCATTGAAAGAATCAATGTAAACCCTAGGACATGTGTCGGCCTAGAAAAACCCCTAAAAGATTATTATATTATGTAATTGACAGTCAAGTAGAGAAGTCGGCCCTGTTGGGGAATTTGTCACCCCAACGGAAGAATATAAATAAAGGACCTCTCTCTCACTTCTATTCTCTGATTCACTCAAGCAAGTTCGCATTGGTGAAGAAGAGAGGTGCGCACAAGTGGAGGAGTAGCTGATTTGTCTTGGGGAACCTTTGTACTTTGTGATTTCTATATTGATGAAGGCTTTGTTGGGTTTTCTACCCCATGAGGGTTTCCCAGGATAAATTGTGTCTCTTATGTTTTATGTTGTGCTTTATCTTTCAGTAATTGTTTATATGCTAAATGTTGTTCAAGTAAAAACTAACAGCCCAAGAGTCCCGCTTTTCAACTTTTAGTGGGGGGGGACCCATAAGCCCCCCATTTTGTGAAACACGTCCCACATGTAGGCGAAATGTTTTGTTGTGCTTTCACTGCATTTCGCAAAATGGGGGGTGTGGTGAAAAGTTTCGCGAGTTGCCCCCCCCATCCTAGGGGTGTGGGAAGCTTGGGGGGCATGCCCTCGACCATGTGGGATGTGTCCTTGTGGAACATTGGTAAAAATCTAGTCCAAAAATTTGAAGATGTTCAATTTTTCCATGTAAGAAGCTTTTAATACATTAGTAGATGCTCAATAGATTGTAGTCTCTACCACGGAACAATTAAAAGGCAATTTTAACTAGTATCACAAAGATAACAAGGATCCTGGTTGGGTTAAGATTGTTGAATATTAAGTCTAGAATTATCCTAGCTTTATATCATGGAAAAGTTTTATGGCTTATTGAGGATATCTCTTCATTTAAGATTCATCTTTATCTATTTTTATTGGCATTTCCCTTGTAAAATTGAAGTGGCTTTGATTATTACATTGTCCATCAAATTACACAATTACCCTATAGCCAGCTGATGGGAAGGACACCAAAAGATCAAGGGGATGCTATTTGCATGTGGATTGAAGGCTCAATGGGAGCATTCAAGCACAATCTTTGCAAGTTTATTTGTTGTAGTATGCAAATTTGTTGAGAGAATTCAAATTGTTGTCGAGTTTGTGGCTTCAAATGCTACACATGAGATGTTGAAGATGGCAAAACGATTTGTCATTCACGAGAAATTGGATCTAGAAGTAGGTTAATTGGAGTAGAAATCAGTAGCAAGATCCACTAGTTCTGGTTTGAGGACATCTAAAGATGACTACCCTTCTTGGGCACTTCAGGACTAGGACAATGTAGTTATTACCATAAAATAAACTTTCCAGGATTAGGGGTAGATTGTAGTAACATATATCGAGTTGTTATGGTTAATCTCTGGAGTGAACCAATTAGGTTCATATTCTAAATTATCCAATATAAATAGGAGAATAGCAAAAAACCAATTCATATAGGTTACAATATATTGAATAGAAGTCGTCTAAAAGTTCGATGATTTCGTCCGTGGGGCCAAAACTTGGTTGGAATCCGGCGATATGAAATCTAAAAATTCGGCAATTTGTGTTGATTAAATCGTTTTTTCTGAGCATCTAGATGAATTCAGGACCCTGGAAATGTAATATCCCATTCTGACTCTTAGGATGTATTAGCATTTAATGTAAATAATGTGTACATGTGATGTATGTTTTCCTAGCGTGGAGCTCAAGGCCAAGGCCCCGCTAGTGAAAGCTTGAATTTTGATTTAAAAGGCAAGCATTGATATTTTGATGCCCATGTGCTCTTAAGCCATGGAAATTGTAAAAAGGATGTAACTAAACATCATGCAATATAAAATTCCAAAACTGGCTACGGAGGCAACGAATGAGAAGGGGCCACGTGTATCCACTATGGAGTGGTGAGGGGGCTATGGGAGTGAACCATAGGTTGCCATATGTCATTATGAGAACCCATTTGACTTTTCTAGATGACATTTATTCCTGTTGTAAGGAAGTGGTTGAGATGTCAGCCCATGGCTTCAATGGAGCATGGGCAGCCCTGAAATTCGTATGGGTAGGTATGGGCTCTGTTTACTTGTGCCACAAGTCACTCAACCTCATGGGAGGTGGCTTCATTCTCATCCCCATTCCCAGGTGGAAGAACCCAGCATCATTATCCATCCAAAAACGAGCTCCCATGAGTGGAAAACCAGAAATCGCGACTTGGAATGAACCCACGTTTTGGGAAGCCAAAAATGCCCAGAATGGGTATTGGATAGTGAAATCCAATGGGGGATCCATTGGTATGAACCCTGGGGCGAATTTGGGAGCAGTAGCTACCCCAAAATCCATGGGAAAACCCAGTTTTAACTGCCCAGAAAATCAGTGACGGATTTGGGGTTATTTGTGACAGGGTTGTGAAAAATCCAAGTGTGGATGTATGAACAGAGGATGGGATTGTTGAGTCCAGCTTGAAGTGTATGTGGCTCTGGGATTGAGCTCAGTGGACTAGCATCCTCCTCCATCTCCTATTGCATGCTTGAAAAACCCAACTGTGTGTTGGCTTAGCATGGCTGTTTGAGTGAAACCCTGACTGTGAGTGAGCCATCTAGTTCCTCCTTAGTGGATACACAGCCTAGCTCGGGGGTGATCTCTCAGCTGAAAGAATACAGGCTGGACAGAGATCTATGGTTGGGTGGAACAATGCTCTCACGTAGCCAGTCGTTGGAAATTTGCGTTGCAAGATAAGTGCTCTCTGTGATTTTAATTTATATATATATTCTGTGCTCTGCGATGTGCTAAATCTGAATGTTATTTATTCATGAGGTTGAAATTGAAATGAAGTCTGTGCATAGCATAAGAATGGGAATGAATCCCTGCATATGGAATCATCTTCTGTTTGTGCTTATGTGTGTTGTTATGTTTAATTCCGCTGTGTTTTATTGAAGTTTGCACCTGTATAGAGAAGTTTTTAATTGTTATGAATTTTATGAGTTAAGGAATTGGCGCTAAGTCTGCCAAAAGCCCGGTGTGTTGTTGATGTTTCCTTCCCTGCAATCGAATGAGAGAAGGAGACATTACAGGAAAACCCCAGGGCATCCAAATTATGCAGGATTAATACTGTTATTTGAGATTCTAAAAATTCTATCACGGATTCCGACAAATTCGTGTCCGAAAAAACGATTTTCTCCGGGCGAAATCGTAGAAGTTTTAGACAACTCGTATTGAATATGATTGAATGAAGACTTAGAAGTTGGGTTCAGTTGTGAGAGTTTGCCAAAGGGCAGCACAGGTACAACCTTAGATTGGCAGTCAAGAGGTGACGGCTGAAGATAGAAACCCTTGTTTGACGAAGATGGTAGTTGAATTGGATAAATTTGAAAATTTAACTTAGTCAATGATAGCTGTTGACAAAGTGTTGACGGATGAAACTAAGGTTACTTGTATGGATTTAATTGAAACTATTAAATTGTAGAATTTCAGAATTCCGACATTTAATGCAATTCTGAATTTTGACCTCACACTAAAGGTTTCTTGGATCCAAACTCAATTAATATTCCACAGTAGAAAACATTAGACAATATTCCAATTCAATTCAACCCCAATCCACTAGGCAATTCAAGAATAAGGATACCAAACATAGGTTAACAAGTTTCAATGCTTAGGGAATGCTTTTCCAAGCATAAACCAGATTTGAAATCACTTTAATCACTGCAGATTTACAATGGTAAATCTGCCCTATTATTTTTGAGATGTTTGCCGATAATACAACTATTTTAGTCCTTTGTATTTAATGTATATTGAATTAACATGAACATTAAGTGTTGGAGTAATCCAAACAAGAGGACGTTGAAAGCTGAAAATCAAATCTGCAATTACATGAGTATTGGACCATTGAAAACTTCACAATATGTATACGAATGAAGTACATGTACATACCGCAATTTTACCACAAGGTTGGTGCAATCCTTTAACTTTGCAAAGCCGTACTTGTGAAATCATGAAAACCCCAACCATTTTTTTTCAGTTTTCAATGTTGATTAGATTAGTATTTGTATTTGTCCCTTTCTTCAAGGTTTGGATTTTATGTTTGATGAATTCTTTTTTTTCATTAGGATTGATCATTGTTTCTTTATCAATCATTGATTCTTTGCTAATAAGTTGCTTCAAGGTTTCTTGTTGCAACTTCTTTTCACTTTTTCAATTTTTAAGACACGTGTTCAAGTTTTGATTATGATTCTTAAGACAAGAAATCTCTTTGTCTCGATCAACAACCACCTTGCTAAATTATTTTTGCATCTTTTGTATTGGCTTCTAATTATCCTAAATGATCACCTTTGAGATCTCTTTAAGGTCTTATGATGAAGAAGCTATGGAATCTAACTTCTGTTCAACGCCTTACAAACTATCTTCTTCTTCTTATAGGAGAATGCCAAAAGCCAATTCTTTGTGTTTAAGATGAAAGTCCCCAATGTTTCCATCCAAAGTGAACCCATAATTATTTCACCATCATCGTTCCATAGAGATCTAATATTGAACTGCGATATGAAAGTAGTCTCTATCATTTAGTTGTAAACCCATCTCAACAATTTAACTTTGTGATTATATTTGATTTATGAAAAATAATTGATTAACAAATTCAACATTAATATAATTATTATATCATTAAGAACAATAGAAATAATAATATCTTTTCCTTCACATGTCCCTTTTGTTTTAAATTCCATTGAAACATTCTTTTGTAAGGAAATCTTGTTTTTTCATTACTAGATTCCATTTTGTTTTCATTTTTTCATTACTAAATTCCATTTTGTTTTCATCATTTTTATTTTTTATTTTTCAAAATCTACCACGGTATAGAAGCTTTAATTTCTCTATTAAAATTCGTAATAGATCTCTTTGGAGTTTTGATTTAGACCCACATTAATCTTTCTTCACAATGGTTATTAAATAACTTTGTATAACCACTCCCTTTATAACTTTTGAATTGGAACTTTAAGGATGAATTTTATAGCTTTTTAGTTCAACTTTAGAAGTTACCTTTTTTATTTTACTAGCTAATAATAACGCTTCAATAATACCCTTAAATTTTAGTGGCCACACATTAAAGGGTTCCGTTTAACTAAAACATGGTATTTTTTACCACAAATGTAGTGACAAATATGAACCCATAAAATTAAATTATTTGATATTGATAAGAAAAATGAACATGATATGTTTGTAAAATTGATTGATCCTTGTTGGAAATATTGTTATTAATGTCAAAAGCAAGGATATATTGTTGTTATTAACGTTAAAGACATGGGAGAGTATAAATATAGATGGCAAGATGAAGATTGTTGCAAATATTATTTTTGATGTTCAGTTTGGATACCCTATATTTGAGGGAATTTCCACTCTATATACCTAGCTCAAATTGGAGTATAGATTACATGGTTGGAAAGATTGTTTCGAGACCTTTCCAACGATATATGGAAGTCCCTCTAACTCCATAGGAATGATGAGATATGAAATAAGTTGTAAAGGCAACCCAACCAAAATGTTAGGTCGGCCCTGCTAGGATATTGTACAATGTTATGTCAGCCCAGAAAGTGATTTAAGACATGTATAAATAAGTGGAGTGCTCTCCTCATTTGATCATCCATCCAGGCAAGTATGGAGCCTTTTGAAAAGGTGCACAATTCCAAGGAGAATATGAATTTTCTGAGGTTCTTGAAGATGATTTCTTAGGTTTTCTTAAAGATGTTCTAGATTCTTGAAGATGTTCTTGAAGTATTCTTGAAGTTCTTTTGAAGGCTAACTAAGGATGAGGAGGCGCACCTTGTGAAAATGAAGGGATGTTTTCTTGCAGGCACTTCTTTGGTTAAGGAAGAATATAAGCATTGTGATGGGTGTGAAGCAATCGAGGTTATCTTGTGTAGTGTAGAGTGCGATAGTGAGACAATTGTGAAGATTATCTTGCGTAGTGTAGAGTGCAACAATGTGGCAATTGTGAACATTATCTTGCGCAGTGTAGAGTGCAATAGTGTGACTGTTGTGAAGATTATCTTGTGTAGAGAAGAGTGCATAGAGAATAGTGTGACATAGCAGGGTGTGACGATAGTGGAGATTTTATTGCGCAGAGCAGAGTGTGACTATAGTAAATATTGTCTTGTGTGATAGAATAGAATGCGACAGGTGAAGTGTCGCGCAATACATCATTATGGAATCCATGGGGTTGGTGCTTCCATCTAGAGAGTTGGTACTGGAGAATTTAGAGACTTGGTACTGCTTCCTTCTAGTTGGTGCTAGAGAATCTAGGAGATTGGTGCCTCCTATAAGTTGTTGCTTGTAAACTTGGGAGATTGGTGTCTCCTACAAGTTGTTGCTTGTAAACTTGGGAGATTGGTGTCTCCAATAGATAGGTGTCTCCAAATATTTGTAAACATTGTTTATAGAAAGAACATATTTCTATGGTTTTCTCTCTAATTGGGTTTCCATGTTAAAATATTGTGTCAGTTGTATTGTGCATTTTTGTTGATTGCTACTCAATGTGATTGAAGGCTAATGTGAATGGTAAATAAATTTGGAAGTGTAAAATATGTCCTATACTGATTTACCCCCCCTCTCAATATAGTTGAATATTCCAACAATTGGTATTAGAGAAGTTTCCTTCAAGAATAGTTTGACAACTGGAAGGTAGGTCCCTACTGTAGTCATGGATAGACACGAATGTCTCTCAACAAATAGGGCGCCACGGTTTGATGGATCCAATTATGCTTTTTGGAGCATAAGAATGGAAGTCTTTTTGCAGTCATTTGGACTTGACATTTGGTAGGCAGTTGAGAATGGTTATAAAGTTCCAAAGACTCCACCAACATATCCAATCGAGATTTTTTTTTATGAATGCAATACAAAAGCTAAAAATGCAATATTGTGTGGTCTAGCAGATTCAAAGTTTACAAAATTCATGCAGTTTAAATCAACAAAAGAGATGTGAGATAAACTCCAAAATATTTATGAAGGGGATGACACAGTAAAGGAGGAAAAACTACAAACTCACATAAGACAGTTTGAAAGCCTCGAGATGATGGAAGATGAAAATATTGCAACCTACCTTTTTGTGTAGATGAAGTAGTCAACACCATCATAGGTCTTGGAGAAGAAGTTCCAAAATAAGCAATTGTACAAAAGGTGTTGAGGACTCTTCCTATGAGGTTTGATTCCAAAGTCTCAGTCCTCGAAGATAGAAAGGATATTGACAAAGTGACAATGGATGAACTCCATGGTATTCTCACTACGTATGAGATGAGAATTGATAAAGAAAACCATTCAAGGAGGGAAGTAGCCTTCAAGGCTTTTAAAAAGACAAAAAAAACAATTAAGAGTCAAGTAAGAGTTCCTCTGATAGATCTAATGATGAAGAATCAAACTTTGTGAAGACACTCAAGAGAGGTTGTGGCGAGTACAAAGGTAAGCTACCTTTCAAAAGTTTTGAATGTGGTAAAATATGTCACTTTGCTTCTAAATGCCCTTATAAAGAAAGTAGAGAGAGTGATGATGAGGAAGATCATAATAACGAAGAAAGAAGGAAGATGTACAAAGGAGGAAAATCTAAAAATAGGAAAAGGTTCAATAAGCAAAAAAATAGTCTTTATTCTAAAGAGGAAACAACTCATCAAATGAAGATGATAGTGATGATGATACAAAAGAACTACTATTCATGGCAATAGAAGAAGAACTTGAAAATGAAAATCCTGAAGTATTGAAGTAGACCTTGAAGGGGAACTTATTAGTGCTTTAGATGACTTGAGGAAAGCTAGAAAGAAGAATGAGTAGCTAAAGGAACAACTGCTGAATTATGAAGAATAAGTCATTAAAAATAAAAAAAATTCAGCTAAAAGAAGCAAGGAAAATATAAGAGACCTAATAGGACAACTGAAACAAAATGAGAAATTGTGTGGGGAATTGGAGGCTGAAATTATTTCCTTGAGAAAGGAACTATAGAAAGTGAGTACCCAATTAAGCTATCAACATAAATTTGGCAGCAACACTAAAGTATTAATTGAAATTATCAACAACCAAAGATCATCTTCTAATAGGTTTGAAATAGGATATGGACAAGAAAACGTTAATGAAGGCTCAAGCTCAATGGTGCCTAAGTATGAAGCAGAAACAAGGAGTTATGCAAATGTGCTCAAGAGTTCTATTAAGAAGGAAGACTACAATCTCAAAAGGAAGGACAACCAACAATCATCTCACATGAATAAAGGATATGTTCTAGCTAGAAGACCTCTTATTACCAGGTATCAAACTCTTTTCTTGGGTCATTGTTATTTCTACAAACATTTTGGTCATAAAGCTGTAAATTGCAAAGCATATACAAGAGATGATCTTCAGAAAAATAGAAATTCCTATAAACTCTCCATGGTTAGTCATGTGAACAATAAACCTAGTGGAGCTATGAATGTAAATATGAATCCCTTTGGTCCCTTGGAACTAGACATTGAATGCTACAAATGTTACAATTATGGACATAAAGCTCAGGACTGGAAATGTCAGCATAATATAATCAAGGATCCTACAAAAATTTGCCAAAGAAAGACAAAAGCACTAAACCAAGAAGAATGTGATAGGACTTTACATGCCAAAAGAAAAAGAGGTCATTGGTATATTGATAGTGGATGCTCTAAACACATGACATGAGATGAGGACAAATTTCTAGATCTTAGAAAAGAAAAAGGAGTTAGTGTTTACTTTGGAGATGATGACTCTACCAAAATTATTGGGAAAGGCATAGTGAGTCTTGGAAGTGAAAAAACTAAACCAGAAAATGTCTTGCTTGTGGAAAATATGAGGAATACTCTTCTTAGTGGAAGTCAAATGTGTGATCAAGGGCACATCCTCACTTTTGACTCTACGAAATGTAAAATAAGGAAGAATTAGGCAGATTGGTAGCAACAACATCCATAACTCCAAATAATGTGTACATATTGGATGAGAGAAAAGAAGAAAAATGTTGTATGGGGCAATTAGATGAAAGTTGGCTCTAGCACAAAAGATTGGGGCATATAAACTTTGACAATATGTGTTGGATACATTCTGTCAGACCCATGGTTCAACTTATATGACCAACAAATACCCCACAGGTGCTGGCATTTTCAATAATCTACAAGCAGAGTAAGTCTCACCCAAGACGCACGTAGGAAATCATACATAGACATGAATTAGGGTTACATAGGAAGGAATGGGTTCTTTCTCCTCAACATGCTAACAATTCTTTACTCAGCTATGCATATAGATCATTATCTTGTTAACATTCATCTTCTAAAATACTAAGCAATCGACATACGTTCATGCATAAAGACAATGCGTAATGATACGTATTAGACACCAGCTTCATTATATTATTGGAAAAACATACTACAATCCATTATTTTAGACTCATCTCAACAACTTAGTAATCCTTCATCATTACCGTAGAGTATGGAAAAAACACCATAGAATAGATAGCACAAAATTACATATCAAAACCCACATGAAAACCTCCATTGAATCAAAGGTCCAGAGCTTCAAAATCATTAGAACCCCACCCTTTACAAAATAGGCCTTCATATAGGCTAAGGTTCCCAAAATTGCCAAGTGGTTAGTGGCACACAGTCTCTAAATAAACTTGGAATGTAGTGTAACTGTCTTTTGTTGGTGCACAACTACTTCTAGTTGTTTGGATTGGCGTGCAATCATTGATCCAAAACTTGGGCACCAACATGCCCCCAACACTAATATGTGGCTCGCCCCGAGCCACACAACGCATGGTTTCAACGCGACCATCGAAGGCAAGCGTATGCGCAGATTATTGAAATTTTTTTGGAAACTGCTGCTGATAGGCTCAAACTTTGTGGCAATGCGATTGAGATGTCTGGAGAAAGATTCCACATATTCCTTGTTTCTCTTTCTTGCCTCTGGTTTCACCTTCTTTGCAATCAGAAGAAACTTGGTTTCCTTGGTGTGGAGCTCCAATAGGTTATTAAAGTGCTTATGTTCCTATGCCTGTGCCTCGACACCGATGTTGTTGACTGACTATTGCTTTGCTTGGTCAAGTTGGTAAGTTCTGCCATTGCTTCCTTTCTTGCAGAGATCGACGACTGTATCAAACTCAATTTCTTCTCATTGACCTGAACTTCACATTCGTGAGTCTATTTGTCTACCTACTGGAGCTCAGGGACATCCTGTAGATGGTTCCAGATATTAAAAATGTAATCAACAACCCCTCCCAAGGTTGTCACACTATGCTTCATCTTTTCCAGAGCTTGCACGACTTCTTTGACTTGTCTAGCTAGATCCAATTCCTTGGGGGAGGGTTGTGGTTTCATCTACGCTCGAAGTTCTGTCGCTTCCTGATGGAGCGCAACGATTGTGTCTATGATGTGGGTGATCTTTTGTACGGGCTGCAACTGAATGTTATTTGAAGAACTAGGAACTGGGAGCGCAATGTATGCGTTGTCTACTTCTGCTTCCAGTTGGTCTCATGCATGTACCACTTCCTTATGAGTCTGTTTCATCCCAGCATAGGAGTGGCCTAGTTGCGCATGACACTCATCCAACTCGGAATAGATCTCTGTCATGTAATGTGGCAAGTCCGGTGTTGGGACCTTATGTTGAGATATTGTAACTTCAAAGAATATTATAATTTGTACTTTATTATTCCGGAGATGTTTCATTCCTCCGTGAAGATCTTATTGTATATCCGGAGATGTTTATTCCTCCGTCGGAATGTGGTAACTTGGGTTATTAGACTTCCCTAGTGGGGGTCGGCCCTATATGTGTTATGTGGGTCAAAGGGTTATTAGACCACCCTAGAGGGGTCGGCCCAGTCAGTCGTAGTGGGGTATTTAACCCATTGGTTAAATACGAGCCTACATGTCTTGTGTAAAAGAAAAGTCGGAGTAGTGTATAAATAGAGGAGGTGTATTCCTCATTTAATACACACACTCACTCACTTGAGAGTAGCGCACTTGTGGAGGAGAGGTCTGCTATGGTGGAGGAGGAGATCATGTCTTTGGTTTGCATCTTTTTATATTGCTGGTCATCTATATTGAGGAAGCTTTGCTGGGTTTTCTACCCCATGAGGGTTTCCCAGGATAAATCTGTGTCTCTTGTGTTTATGTTGTGCTTGTTGTTTCTTCAGTGATCCTGTATATGCTATTATTGTGAAATGGAATGTAATGCTGCTATTTTCTGTCTTAGCATATTAAATTTTAACACCTTATGCAAGTTTAGTTCGTTATATGGTAGAGGTAGGGTGTCAGAGGTAAAAGGGGGCTAAACCACAGTGATGGCTAATGGGCTCAACTTCAACTTCTTGTAAAATGCCTCCTCAACCTGCTTTTGCGGTTCCTGTGCATGGCTGAGGTTGACTGCTTATAAAGTCCATGTCACTACTTTTCTTGGCGCGATATGCAGGACCATTTGCAGCTCTTGCATCTGGTCCTTGCTATCCTTCTAGAGGACCCGTGTAACCTCCAGGTTTGACTGCAACTGCTGAATGATGTTCGAGATCGATTGAGTGCTAGTTGCCTCTTGTGTCTGTGGGATACTCTATTCTTATGTCTCCTGGCTTGTTACCTCGAATGAATTCTGGATTGGATCTGGCGCTTGCTTTGGTGCATTCCAAAATTGCTCAAAAATGTTGCGGTGGGTTGACCCAAGTGGTCTGGTTCTAAGTGTCCTGACTGATGAAAAATGCTCTTTAGTTTCTTCTCCCTCCTCCGGATCTTGTTCTGGTGGTGGGGAAGGATATTTCCTTTGCTTCTTCTTTGTGTCCTCATCCTGCTATAAGGGAATTACCTCCCACCTGCACTTCTCAGTAAATTAGGGCGTTTGCCTCAATGGAATAGAACTACTGCCTTCACCTCTATTGTTTTTCTTTTGTGCACCTGCTTCCTCCAAAATATCTAGATAAGAGTCTGGAAGAATCTACAAATGCTGTGGCCACTATAGGACTGCATCCTTGACATCCTCAATTGTAATGCAGAACGGAAGGATGTATGTATTAGACCTTGGCTCTATGCACAATGAAATGAGGACATTGTGGTAATTGACCTCAAATACTACCATGTCCTTGCACCGATCCACAATGGATTATGGAATCCGGAAGGACTCTGCTGTAGCATTCAACATGGGTGTGTACCAACGCTAAAACATAGTCTCCATGTCCACTTGAAACTCTCTGGTGGGATGGCGGTGTAATACCATGAAATTTTCCGCCACAAAGTCTTCAGGGGTAGGGTGGTTGTACGAGAAATCAGACGGTGGATTCCAGACCACCATTGCGAACAATAGTAGGACCCAACTATAGTGGAACTCAGTTCCCCAGTCTATGCATCTAGGAAGTCTTAGAGGAACTCTTGTATGAGATATAGATCTCAAGCCATTTGCTGGCCCATTGCACACTTTTCTGTAGCAATGGCCACCCTCACTGGGAAGTTGTCCTTGTGACATTTCCTTAGCAGTTTACAAGAAAGGATATGTGCTGCGAACCTTAATCCATTCTCCAATATGGTGGAGATGATGCACCTACGCGACCCTTTGCGTGTGTGATACTTCTTGTAAAATCACTTGGCAGAAGCACTGGTTATGACTTCTGCTGGATCCATGCCATTGCAAGGAATCCTAGAGATCATACAGATTACCTTGTATGTGATCTCGTACTTTTAGTCGAGCCATAGGTACCCTACCTGGAGGCAGATAAGAAGGAACCGCGTTCAGGAATTTATCCACATTCCTCTCCCGAAATGAAGGATTTCTATCAGGGGCATTACACCCAATTGATGGAGCTTCCATGCCTAAGCTTGCAGTTGCACAATTTATGTTCCCTCGGCAGTTCGCTTCACTTCAGTATACCTCTCCACACCCATCTTGGAAAACTATGTCTCTTCCAAGATGTTGAAGTTTGAATACTTCAAAAAGGGGACCCGAACCAGTAGCGACCCCTTTATCTCTACTTCTTCCGGTGATTGGCACCTCCGACAGAGGGTTCTCCTTCGTTGCTCTAGTCTTGGTTCGACCCTTCTTTGTAATTGGAGCCGTGTCCATGACTACACACCTCTCTATGGCACACTGCTCTCACTTATACAAAAATAGTTCTTGTCACTGCACTACACAGTTGGCACTACTATACTCCTGCAACTCTTACTTTGCCTCTTCACTTTCTCACCACAATGATTTCTCTTTCCTAACCCTAAGCTTCTCTTATAGCCAGGTGTGACAAACATGCTAACCTATCCTTTTTACTACTCTCCCCCTGTGCCTCTTGCCTTGATTGCTGGATGGGATAGCCACTTATGCGTAAACTCTCTCGTTTTTTGTGCACCTTTCACCTTTAATGCTAACTGGGATGGCCAACTGTGCATAGAATCTCTCTTTCTCTGTGCTCCGTCACCTTCACTAATGTGAGGCTGCCTCTCTTTCTGTGCGCTGCCAACTTCAAATCATGCAGGCAATCTAACTAGGGATGACAGTGATATGTCCTTTCCTAACTGCTGTTACCTTTTTTAGCACTATTTAATGCAATACTTTTTCTTTATAATCACTGTCCTTCACCAATCTTTCCAAATATGAAAAATACGGTTGCAATTGACACAAAATATTACTGACAAGGGTGATTTTATTGAGGTAAGGATAACTAACGCTTTACTGAATGGTGATGTGATGGGTGACGACTTGATGATTGGTGCATTGATTACTTAGGAAACTTTCCTTATGACTTAACTTCTAGATTTTTGTGCGATGTCATTTTGTGCATTAATGACACCTAGCGTCTGACACTTGACACTTTCATACTATGCATTAATGACCCCTGGCGACTGATAGCTGACACTTTTATTTGACCGTGTCCTAACTATAATGAAACTGACTTCGTTCTTTTGTAACTGAACTGAACTCAAAGCTAACTGTTTAGTAATCATAAGAAGTATAACTATTTTTTTGTAACTGAATTACACGTGTTCTTTCCCCTGCGGGCCATAGTAGGGCTTAAGGTGACTATTGAATGTCTTTCCAAGGTGACAAGCTTTGCTACGCTTGCTTCAATGATAACAAGATCCTGAACGGACCCAACCATCTCAACATGAGCTTTCTTGGGTTCTTCATCATTAGAGAAAATTTGGCGTCTAAAAATGGCCTCTTAAGAAAAAGAGCCAACCATAATTTCTTGATATGTTGGAAGTCAAGAACCTATATAATTTCAAGAAAAAGTGTCAACCATAATGGTTGACTTGGCATATTTTTCATAAAAAAACTACATTTTGATTCATATTTTCAACATATATCCTAATGGATTTACTCAAATTTCGAGCATGAGCACTTGTTGGATGCAGAATCAACACATTGTTTAATGTATTTCTCATTTTTTGTGGGGTGGGGTCCATAAAAATTATGCAGCGTGGGCACTCATTGGATGCTCCGCATCCGATTGCTCCTGCTTGAAATTTGAGTAAAACCACAGAGAGATATATTGAAAATATGAAGAAAAAAAGTAGATTTTTTTTCTCTTCCTATAAAACTCATAAATATTATTTTTATCATTTTAACTATTATTTTATTATTTTAACTATTATTTTATTATTTTCCTTATGAGGCCCATTTTATACCCCAAATTTGCTCTAATGAAATTGTCATACATCAACACTAGTGCACCCAGTTCCAGGGTCTTACTCTTGATATTCCTGTCATGCCAAGCTTTCCATTGCTGCTTCTCAACGAACTGGATGAACCCTGCAATTAACCGGTCTTCTTCTAATTCCATCAGATCCTCCAGTCTACGCGTTAGTGATTCATCATCTGTAATTTTTGTGGCTAAATCTATGCACAGGATGGGGACAACAAACTCCAACGACATCACTGTTTCCTTCCCATAAACCATCCAGAATGGAGTGTGCTTTGTGAGCCTCTTGTACGTTGTTTTGTATGCCCACAGTAATACTGTAATGTGTTGATCATAGTCATCCCGTTGTACATTGTAGACCTTTGTGAGTGCCTGCTCCAAAATCTTATTGAATGCTTCCACTAGACAATTGGCCTTTGGTGGTGCGAGGTACTCTTTTCGTGGTGTATTACGAACTATTTGGTTGGCACATGGATGGTGGAATTCAGGAAATGGGCTCCTTGATCACTCATCAAAACCTTCGAGCATCCAAACCTAGTGATGATATGCTCAAATATAAATCGCGCAGAAGTATCTGAGGTACAATCCTTCATTGGCGCACCCTCTGACCATCTTGTCAGGTACTCTGTTGCAGTGATGATATATCAAGCGCTAGTTCTGCGCACTAGTGGATTAATGGGATCCACAAAATAAATCACCCATTTCTCAAAGAGATCCAATACAGTGACAAGGAAGAGGGTATCTCATCTCTACGCGATGACTTCCCAACTCTCTCACAAAAATCACACTGTTTGCAGTATATATTTGCTTCTTGGAATAGTGAAGGCCACCATAATTTTGCGCGCAAAACCTTGTGCACAATAGCCTTCCCTTCATATTGTCCTTTTGCTATGCCTTCATGTGCTTCTCACAAGAGAAGCTATCATTCATGTTCCAACACACATTTGCGTAGTATGCCATCAACTCCCAGCTTATAGAGTTGACCTGTGATCAACTGAAAGTATGCACTGTGTGTTACCATCTATCTGCGTTGGGAAATTGTATACTCTTCCGGCACGCAACTAGAAGCTAAAAATGTTGTAATCTCATGGAACTGATCTAGTACATCCTCGATTATAACTGCATGTCTGAGATCGTCATCCAAAATTTCTCCTTGTTCGCCATATTCAATCCCGGATAGATGATCTAGACCAACATTATGCTTTCTTGGCTTGACAACGACTTCGAATTCAAATTTTTGAAAAAGGAGTAGCCATCGACAGATGCGCCCCTTCGACACTGGCCTATTGACTAGGTACCTCAAAGTAGAATGATCTATGAAGAACATGAAAGCACTCCCCAACACGTAGTGTCGGTATTTCTGCAAATCATATACCATTTTAAAGCCTTCCCACTCGGTTGTGGTATAATTCTTCCCAGCTATAGATAATTTTCTGCTAGCAAAGGAAATGAGATGATCAATGTCTCCTTCCCTTGGCTGGGCATCATTGCTCCTATTTGTTTGAAGACAATATGTTAATGCAGACAAAAACTGATCTCTCCAGTCTAAATGATTTAGATCTAGAACAAAAGAGTACATAACATAATATCTTTCCTAGTTAGATTAAATTGCAAGGTAGTTCAGAGAATGAATTACCTTATTGATCGCAATTCCTTTTTCCTCGTTTCATCTACTTCTAGTCCCTCGATCTCCGGCTGCAAAACAAGATGGAGCAAGTGGAAACAAATGAAGAATATGAAAGCACATGATTATGAATCTGACTAGATCAACGGTCAAAGAAGCTGATCCTAAACAATATTATAAGACATAACAAGTTTATGGAAAGATGTTTATATTAAATGTAATTTGCAGCAAATACAAAGTAGACAGAGTTACAACCGATGCCTTGACATTATGACTCCAACTCAAATGATCTTGCCTCAAAGATACAAAGCCTCCTAGCTTCCCATGTATGAAGAAGATAGTATTGACCAAATTCCACCAGCATATGGGTGCATAATCCTTCCTTTCTTAACAATGGAGAGGGGGTTTATATATATAGCGCTAAAGGGATAAAATAGGTTGATAATTTAGGGGAGAGGTCTAAGGGATCATCCCACTAGGTCAGGGGATCGAGAGTCACCTTTCCAAGCATCCAGGGATAAGCCTCCACATCACCAAGTTTCGAGAAATCGCTCAAAGCTTCCTTTTATCCATTTTAACCAAATACGACGCACCTTGCATGAAGGAAACATGTGTCAGAGGTAGATCACCACACCTTGAACATGGGCATACTGCATCAGCAACGCGCTCTGCTAAGGTGTAGAGTGCGTCACCTTGAGTTCGATGCTTCTTGCTGGAATGCAGGGTGCATCGTGGTGACTACAAAAGGTAATGGGAAAGGACAACAACCTTTCTTCCAATGTTTTATCCCAGAAACTTCAGGGATTAAGGCATAGGGATGACACATGAATCACGATGACGAGATTTTGGTGTAACAGAATGGCCCCCAAAGCATGAATCTGGTAAAATAGAACAAGTGAAATGCTTTGCAATATGAAGTATCAAGGAAAGAATCATCGGTTGGAATGGACTCGTGTAGTACAACTAACTCTGAGATATATGTCTCACATGACTCACAACATGGCTGCTAGCCAATACATTGTAGTTCTATGATAGTAAAGACTGAATGAACACAATCATGGATACTAGACACAAGCGTAGATCCATGATGAGATGATAACACAACCACGACCAATACAAAAGTGGATCCGTGTAATATGACTCGAAACAATCTCCATCGCAACCTGGGTGAGATTTATGACTTAATCTAAGGTATTCAAGTCGGACCCGCAATGATACAAATCTAATCATGTGATTACAATGTCTTGAAGTCAAACATGGTAGAAACCACTTGATTACCGATCATTGATGTATACCGTTAACAAGCGCGAGGGAAATCACCATTGATGTCAATGATTCCCATGGTATCATAGTACATACCATCGAATTTAAATCAATGAGTAGAGGTCGAACACTCGATGGAATATTTCAATCAAGAGCCAATGATTTGAACTCACGTTGAAAGCGAGGTAACCCGCCATTAAGGCATGCAAGCCCAAGGTATTTGATTGGTTTCTAGATTCAATCCTTGGATGATGTGTTGAAGTCGACAAGGAAAAATCCGTCGAAAGAGGGCCATGATGTATCCCCATCATTGACACAAAACATGATCAAAGATGTCTTGGAGCAAATCAGACAATAGAGCAATGTTTCAGATTGAATCAGGGAGGACTGACATGATAGAAGGTAGAATGACTGCAGATAGTGAATCGATGAACATACCTCTTTTGAACATGGGCATGGCATGACTTGGCAGTATTGACATGATGATAATAACACCAAACCCTAATGCAACTGAAGGTGGAAACATTCTTTGAATAACTCAAAGGAGGGAGAATACTCATGGAATTGATGTGACTCGAATACAAAAAAATTACCCAAGTACTGGATGCGTATGCAAACAAGTGCCATGTTCAAGAGTGACTAAGTACTGCCATAATTACTATGAAACACAAACTCTTTCCTTTTCCCCATCATGATTGATGAGTACCTCTTTTGTTTTTTAACGAGCTTGAGGAGGGTAACAGATGCTCGGTATAGCTCATCCTTCGGACGAGTCCAATCCCAAATGTTTTACGAACCTGATATAGGAGGGGTTTGTCCCAAAACGAGCCCTTCAATGTCAGATTTTAACGAGTCCACAGAAGGAAAAATCGATGCCATTTCATGTTTAGAGAGTCTGAAAATAACTAAAGAAGACTCTAAAGGGTTCTTTTTTGTAAAAGTTAGTCTCCTCATCTGAAAAAGGATAAAACAATATAAGAGAGAACTCTTCCAGTCATGATTAACCAGAGTGCTCCTTTTTCGTAAATAGTACCTTCTGGTCCGAAAAAGGGGTAAACTATCACCATAAAGACGATCATTCAAATAATTTTACAAGCGTGAATGCATCAAGTTTGCTTGGCAATATATTCATATTTAGGGAGTCTAAAAATAGCTTAAAGAGGAACTCCGAGGGGTTCCTTTTTCGTGGGATTTTTACGAGCCCAAAATAGTGATAAAACACAACTTGGTAACTTATTCTTATCGTTTTATGAGCATGAGAAAGGACAAAAGTAAGCTCGATGCCATTAATGTTTGATTTTAATGAGCGGGATAATAGCATAAAAAACACTCGAAGAGTTGTTCATACCTGAAAACAAGCATAAACCAACCACGATAATCGCCGAACAATCAGAACACAACTTTACTTGACCTGTGAACTCCAAAAATCGGATTAGAATCGATAATGAGGTGTTTAAGCATAAATGTTTACCAAACTATAGTAAAAAAAACCCAAAAGAAAATAATTAAAAATGGAATATTCCTTTCTTTTTATATAAAAAGTGAAATAGTAAAGAAATTTTCACCATTGTTTTTTACCCATTTGGAATGATGCAAATTACCCCTTTGGAGCTCAAACTTCAGGTGTTGATTGCGGGAGCTATAGTCAGCCATTTTCGACTTCGTCAGCGTCAGGTAGGCCTAAACCTTGCCCTTTACATTACTAGTGGATTAGTTTTCCATTTAATTAGCATTTTTTGGGTTTTTGGGGTTTGTGAAAGAGGAGATTGCGCGCCCTCTGGCCGACGCGCTTTCCCCTTGCGGGAAGTGCATCGAGGGCTCTCTGACGCACTTCCTGCATGGCTAAAGTGCGTCGTCGGCGCACTGTATGTAAAGTCGGGGTGTGTTGATGCAAACCCACATGCAAAGATAACAAATGGGGCCCAAAGAACCCAAACAAGAGGCATGCGAATGTTCTAATGTTTACATAATTGATGTTTGGACATGTTTAGACTTGAAAAAATGGTTCAATGGAAGGAATGCAAACACAAAATGGAGGATTCCCAAGCGGCCAATGATCCGCATTGAATGAATGTTACAACAATGTGGGCTACTCAAGTTCTTTCACGTCCAGGGCATGAGGTCCCAAGTACCGTTACTAGATCATTTGATCAGGCTATTGGACCCTGATCAACAACATTTCTAGGTTGGTGTTCACACATTGACTATAGATGTGGAGGACATCTATTTTTTGATGGGGTTATCTAGGCGGGGAGCCCCAATATCATTATCAGGGTCACGAGGCAGTGGCCAATCCACAGAGAGCTTGGTAGCTCAATAATGTATTCCAGGGACACAAATGCTTGCTGGGAAGATTCCCATCAAGTAGGTGCGTGATAGACCACTGCGAACAATCCTATTTACCATAGAGAGGGTGGCGGGGAGCAGAGCTCCTCATCAAGCCACCAAGGCACACATGTTGTATGCTATAGAGTGCATGGATCCGACAATATTTAATTGGCGTGAGGGGCTTCTCGCAAGCCTGAAGGAGCAGCTCACCAAGTGCCACCGAGGCGAGCTGAAATAGTTCGGATACAGATCTATCATAGTGTCATTCTTCCTAGAACGAGTTCCATTGATGCGACCTCAGGTAGAAAGAGATGATCTCGATCCGCGAGATCCTCACATGGTATGGTGGTCCGAGGTCATGTCCCGCCATGGAGGCAGAGGTTCCATCACCGGTTATGGTGCCACCTTCTTTAGGTGGTTACGCAGACAACTCCTCATCGTTGAGGACTATCCGTATGCAAGTACTAATTTCAGAGGCGACCCAGACTTGGTTCTTCCTGAGGGAGAATAGTGGGGGAACATAAGTGAGAATGAAACTCTATTGTGTTTTTGTATTTTATAGTTTTTTGAGTAGTACTGATGTTTCATATCCATTTTGATGCATATGTTGGTCCATCTCGACCAACAGGGTCTTCTCCTATCAAGAGGAGAGGAGCGACACAATACATAGGGGATGCACATCAAGATGCAGCGGAGGATTTGGAAGAGCTGGAGGAGAACCTCCAGAGACTGATAGTGGACATACCATATATATCCATCGATGATCTTCCTCGCGGGTACCAGCGCCACATAGCTGGGATGTCAGGGTGCTTTGGTTGGTTGCTCCGTAGAGTATCTTGAGCGATTATATGCTATCATGAGAATCCTCAGGGATGGATGATCCGATCGACGATTATCTGCTATCTAGTATCAGAGCCTCGTTGGCTGATCTGGCCTTTGGCTAAAATTTTCAGACTTTGTCTAGTACATTTCGGAGTTTCTCTAAGTTATCGGTCTTTGACTGAGATTGGATTTTAGCCATTCCATCCGCAACATATTCCCATCATCCCTCTGTGTGTGCGCCATACACCTTCCATTTCCGTTGATCTAGTCCACATTCCTCGCCATCTCTCACTTGCACCCCTCACTACACTCTCGCGCTACTCCATACACGCCAACCATAACATCCCCTTCCACGTGCCTTCCCTCGGCCCTCTTCTCCTTCCTTCACCACCTCACCGCACTCTTACTCAACCTCCTACACTCCCACCTCCACTCCTCTCCTTTCCTGCTCCCCCTTACCTCCGCGACCGAATTCCCTCTACTCCCTCCCTTCCCCCATGCCCTCACACGCCCCACAACCTTCCACTCCTCCAATTCAACACCGTGCCACACCACCGATGCGTCCACTCCCACATCCACACCGCTCCTGCTCGCCACTCCCACATCCACACCGGTCCTGCTCGCCACTCCATCCCTACACCTCTGTGTGCCCATCCACCCCCATGCTCCCCTCCATATTGCTCCTCCTCCCCACCCTTCCGCTCCCCTCCACCGCCATTGCGTCCCCTCCACACTCGTCCCTCCCGACTCCTCCAATCCACCACCGACCACCACTGCCACTTACCATAGAACCCCCTGTCTTCTAGGATTCCCCCACTTCCACCACCCCCGCGTTGCTTCCCACACTAGTAGTCTCCAACCAAACTGCGCCCTCCACTGTCTTCCATCGCTTGCCACAACCCGCGCCTGCTCCAACTGCGCCTCCTCTCTAGGCCTTGCTCCCCACCCGCTCCGCCTTCCTTCCTCCTCCCTCCGCTACTCTCCCCTTGCATCCATCCTTCCTCCAGCCTATTCTTCCCACCCTCACAACATTACACCCCTCCACTGCCAGTCGCCAAATCTTAGGGTTTTTCACCGACGTTTATTCAAACCCCCCCCCAAAAAAACCATAGAAGCTTAATAAAAATCAATTATTTATAATAATCAATATTATAATAATTTTTTTTATTAAAAATTCAAATATTACATTCCTTGTTATTATTATTACATTTTTTAATCATAGTAATAGTAATTACTAGAATTTTTTTTTTTCCTTGTGTCACTTATTATCGAAGGAAAAAAAGAGAGCAAAAATCAAAGTCGAAGTTGAAGATCGGTTATCATCAAAGAAATCAAGTGGAAGGAAATTAGCTATCATCGAAGAAGTCAGGAATTATGGCGAATTCAAAATCAGAAATGATGTCGCAGTTACAAGCAACATTGGACGAATTAGAGCAATATAAAGCGATCAATAAGATCTTCAATTCGAGATTAGGAAGCAAAAATTGTTTTCTCATTTAGAAGAATGAGAGAATCAACGCTTGAACGATAAAAAATATGAGTTAGAAAAAACTAATAAAGAATTGAAGAGAATGTTATCAGATGAAGATGAGAAAATAACACATTTAGAAACTCATAATCAAAAGCTTGAAGACCAAATCAGAAAGTAAAAAAATGACGAAGAATCACCATATACAAGCAATAACGATTTAAGAGAAGAAATAAAGCATCTAAACAAGATCATCAGGGACAAAGATGTTGAATTGACGCAAGTCCAGAGAAAGTTCGAAATTCAAGAAGCCGAGAATTGCCGCCTTCAGCAATGGATTAGTGAACTCCAACAGAAAGAGAACGACACTAAAAAGACACACAAATTGGAGATTACAGTTGTCAAAAGTACGTTATCAAATAACACCGAAGAAATCTTCTGATTAAAGAACCATAACAAGATGTTAGTCACAAAAATTAAGAAGTCGAAAAATAGTCGAAAGGCAGAACACTCTATTGAAGACATTGAAGAAAAACTTTTAGACAAGCAAGAAGAAAATAGCTGCATCAGAAATCGTAACGAAGATCTTAAGGAACAACTTAAGAAGTCTGAAGATGACAGAAAATGGCAAGTAGAATTG
The DNA here is from genome assembly GCA_027924585.1 of Larix kaempferi. NCBI lineage: Eukaryota > Viridiplantae > Streptophyta > Pinopsida > Pinales > Pinaceae > Larix > Larix kaempferi. The sequence goes on from BSBM01000510.1 coordinate 30,384,574, forward strand.
ATTAAAAAGTTTAAAAATGATAACATACAGTTAGAAAACAAGTTGGAAAAGATACAGAATGAAACATTAAAAACTCAAGGGATGGAAATACAACGTCTAGCACAGATCATTGCTCAAAAGATGACGCTCGCAAAAGAAAATAACATTGTGAAAATTCCCTATCGACACCCCATCCATATAAACCGGTATCCTAAGAAGTGGGAATTGTCGAAAGATAATTGTACTAATATGCTCAAAGCTCCTAACGACATATCAATAGGGAATCCCAACAGTCAACAAAAAATCAATTTGGGATGGATTGATCCGTCAACATATCGGAAGTTATGCTCTACACTTAGAATTTCGTATCGACATGTTTCGTCAGTTACGCCGTCACAAGGAACGATCCAACAACATTATAAGGCTTTGAGGACAAAGCCTTTCTAAGAGAGAGGCAATGTTACGAATATAAATTAAAACACAATTAATAATAATTAATAGTCATTAATAGGTATAATATTAAAAAGACACGACCTTTCAAGCCAATGCCTAAGTTGTATATAAGAGGTGGCAATCATTTGTAATAATAATCTCATATATTATTCATTTCATATTTTCCAATATGGACTATTCTTATTTATCCTTCGGGTAATTGTTTTGAAACATATATGTTCACTTCAGTAAAACCTGTCAAGACATTGATGCAAGTCTGTACATAAAAAAAGAAAGAACAAGAAAAATTCACCAAAAAGTATTTTCCATGGCATTCACAGAATTTAAAGAGGGAGATTAACTAATCAATGAAAAAAGGGCACCCCAATGGATGGATGCGCAAATAAAAATGAAATAAGGCGATATTTCAAATGTTGATCGACCAAATATGGTAAAGATTGGCGATTATTGGTCTGACCAAAAGGTAGCCGAAATAACCAATTTGTTAAAGGAATATCAGGGTGTCTTTGCAAGAGATTATAAATACTTAAAAGGGTTAGTTCAAGAAATGGGTGAAATGAAAATTGATATAAATCTAGATGCCAAACCTATCAAGAAACGACCATATAAGCTGGCACACAAATATAAAGATATAGTAAAGAAGGAAATCCAGAATATGCTCATTGCAGGAATCATATACCCAGTGGATCAGCCAGAATGGCCTAGCCCCATGGTAGTTCAATGCAAGAAACATGATCCAATAAGATTATGGATCTGCGTCGACTTGAGAGGACTAAATAAGGTAACATTGATTGATCCATTTCCTACACCTTTCGACGATGAAATTATTAATGAATTTGCAGGTCACGAGTGTTATTCTTTCACTGACGGATTATTGAGATATAATCAAGTTCCTATGACAAAATAATATCAGCACAAACCTACATTTGTTTGTGAATTTGGATCTCTTGCTTATAAGGTTATTCGATTTGGCATAAAAAATGCACCAACAATATTCTATAGAATAGTAGTAAACTGCATTTCAAGAATATCTATACAAAACAATGGTTATCTATCTCGACAAATGGACCATATATTCACTATTAAAAGACCATGTTCACTACCTTCGACTTATATTGGAACGCTACCGAAAAATACAACTATCTCTAAATATAAAAAAGTTCATATTTGCAACACCAATTGGAATTCTGCTAGGACATGTCGTTTGAAAAGAAGGAATCAAAGTCGACTATGCCAAGATTAAAATTATTCTTTACTTGAAACCACTAGTCAAGCCAAAGCAGGTCAAAATACTTCTTGGACATACAACCTAGTATCGAAAATTTATAAGATATTACTCTAATATGACATATCCTCTAGAAGAACTGCTAATAGAAAATCAAGAGTTTAGCTGGTCTCAAGAATGTGCCGAATCATTTGAATTACTTAAGATAAAGCTCATTGAAGCCCCAATTTTAATATTTCCAAATTGGTCGATTAAATTTCATGTCCATATCGACGCTTCTGGTATTGTCGTCGATGCAATACTTACCCGACCTGGAGAAGATAGAATGGATTACCCAAACGCATATGCTAGCAGAAAGTACAATAAATCAGAAAGAAACTACTCTACAATAGAACGAGAAGCCTTGGGCATGATCTTTTCACTGCAGAAGTATTGTTATTACTTGTTAGCCAACCCGTTTATATTCTACACAAGTCATCAAGCAGCCAAATATCTAGTAAAAAATTGCTCCATCATGGCCGACTATGCAGATGGCTACTCCTATTCCAAGAATTTGAGTTTGATATAATCGTCCGACCTGGAAAGAATAATTTCAGTCTTGACACTTACCATGAATAGAAACAGACGAAGATCCCATCAAAATCGACGATGAGTTACCCAACGCTCACCAATTTAGAGTTGAAGTTGTACCTCAAGAATTGGAAGAGATAACACAATACATTGAGCAAGGTCATGCTCTATAAGGGATTCCAGAAAAAAAAAAGATACTTTCAATGAAGGATTCACCCTACACTCTAATAAACATATTCTTGTATAATTTGGGACCAGATGAAGTACTACGACGATGTGTCTTAGAGCATGAACTAAAAGATATTATCGATGATGCACATAGTCGATTGACATGAGGACACTACCAAGTAGACACAACTGCAAAGAAAATTCTACAGTCTAGACTATGGTGGCCGACTCTACATAAATATTGTAAAACACAAGTAAACAAATGTGACAAATTCCAACGATTAGGATGACCGCTGCCTAGAAATGAGATGCCACTAATACCTGCTAATATGAGCTTGACGTTTGAAATATGGGATATCAACTTCGTCGAACCCTTTCCAGTTCATGGACGATGAACTGGCACTCGATACATTATCACAATAGTTGAGTATGTTACTCAATGGGAAGAAGCCGAACCTATCAAAGCATGTTCTTGTGAAGTAGTGACACAGTTTATTTATGAAAATATCATGACCGTATTTGAATGCCCCCTTACTCTCATCAACGATAGAGGGACACATTTTATCAATATGACAATATCAATCTTATTAAAGGAATTCATGATCGACCACCATAAGAGTGCATCATATCATCCAAAATCAAATGGAGCTATTGAATCATTCAACAAATATTTAACTAAAGGTCTAACAAAGATGTGTAATAATGATAAGGACGATTGGGGCGACATGATACCTGCCATTCTGTGGGCTTACAGAACAACTTATAAATGCTCGAAAGTATGGACACCTTTTAAAATCGTCTATGGACAGGAAGTAATGGTCTTGTTACACTTCAAACAGTAGGCACCCATCATTGCAGAAATACTTCATTTAGATCTTGTCAGAGCCATCGAAGATAGAAATTTGGACTTGTCAAAGTTGGAAGAACAACACCAAATCGAAATCCATGATCAGGAAGTTAAAAAGAAACAATAGAAATCTTGGCACGACCGTAATCTAAGAAGGAAATACATATCAGTCGGTGACCTAGCATTACTATACGAAATTTGAATAAAAGGGAAACCCAAAATGTTGCATACAACATGGATTGGACCATTTATTGTCGAGGAACTAAATAGCAATGGCTCAGTTCAAATAAAGAGTTTACAAGTCAAAGTTTTCTCCAAAGTTGTCAATGGTGCAAGGTTGACAAGATATAAAACATAGAGTTGGTAGGACCTCGACTGAATGAATGTATCACCATTTGGTCGACCGTCGTGCCCCAGGTTTGTAAATTAATTAGTATCTTGACTTGTTTAATTACATTAATTAGAGAAAAGTATTTACACAAACTAACTATATAAGAGGACCCTAAGACATAGATGTTGGCATAAATAAGCATAATGCAATGTCAGTGGATTGGAATAAGGATAATGAAGCAAGTCAGAGTAGGAGAATGGATAAAAAAATTCAACTAGAGCTGAACGATGAGTTGAATTCATCCACGACTGACTAGGAGAGCCTTCAAGCAAGTATAGAAGTCATGAAGACCATTGACCAAAGCGTGAGCCGAAAGACTCTCCACATGTGTGAAGAAGCTGTCAGGTGAAAAAAATGCAATTAATGCCATCACCTTACTGCCATGAATGCACATCGGATAGCCAAAATATACATAGGGACCTTGAGAAAAGTTGGGAACAACTTTGCAAAGAGTTGGAGCAGTCACATCTAGAACTTGAAGTTCTGAAGCTCACAAACCTTCTACCTATACCTATAACCACGACTGAAATGGAACCAAATAAATTCGTCGCTATCACTAGAGCTATGAAAGCAACATAAAAACCTCGACAAGAAGCAAAAGAAGTCGCCATGCTAGCGTTGAAAGAACAACTAACCATAATCCAAAAATACCACATGGAAGAGCATCAATGGAAGATATATTGGAAATAACTATGAGAATGGGCTATTTGGAATGACTGATGGACTGAAGAAGCCAAAAAATTGTTCGTAGCAAAGATAATTCATTACTTGAATGCACCCCTACTCGACAACTTTGACAATTTAAAAGTCCTAATTGCACAGTAAATTTCCAACCGATATCACAAAGGGAAGTTTTGGTTAGATGAACTAGTTGATGTCGATTCCGCCCTTAATGAAATCATAATGGGACTACCAAATCAAGGGCCTCCAGTACCAGTTGATGTCAGATCTAACATAATTTAATAATTCACAGGAACTCCCAAGGGAAAGAATTCAAAGGGGTTGATCATTAATAAAATTCATTACCAAACATATAAATATGTTGCAATTATTGTATCACTTTGCTTAACAAATACTGGTCGACCATCAGACATTAGGTTCGACATGATGGAAGTTGTCAAAGCAATAGCCACAGAAGCAAAAGTTTTCAACTGGGTATAGTATTTAGTTGCAATCGTCAAGGTGACATGCAAAAAATGCCAAGATTCGGGATCAACAATCTAGCACCCGTCGCTACTTATTTGGATAGCAATGTATAAGATAAGCATAGTCAGAGACCCTTCTTTTATAGAAAGGGTAAGACCGTTGATGAAAAGTTTCAAACTATTCCGACCACAAGCCTGCCCTAAAGGTTCAAAAATTGATAAGTTATGGCTTGAAAACTGGTTCCAAGTCTTGAATACTACCTCTTCGAGATGGAGGGTTTCACAACATATTCGATGAAGTCTACTCCCGACTGCACATATTCAATTTGAGCTAGACTAGACAAAGGTATGGTTTTTGCAAGGTGCAATAGGGGTGTTATCGATCTAGATTACTACCCAACTGTACAGGATGTTTTCACTAATTTAGCTCGACAATCAAATACAGTATGCCTGATACCATATCTTCCCCGGGGAGAATCCCAAGAACTGTAGCAACCACTGACCAATGGAGAAAAATAAGAATTCTATGAAGTTGGTTTGTATCAATAAATTTTTGGGCCGAAAGACGAGGAAGAAAACCCTCTAGAGTTTATAGTGTCAAAAAATCAGGCTTATCCAGCAGAGATAGAAGAATTATTGGGAGAAACAATGGAAGATGATAAAGCATGAGAAGAGGAAGAGTCGGAGCCCAACTTGACCAAGGAAAATCTCGACTTGGTAGTACAACAAATATACACAATGCAACAGACTTTTTCCAAACAGTCCAAGAAGAGAAAACTCATACTATATGCACCAACAAAATATGAACTCCAAGAACTACATGAAGAAGCAGAGCAATTTATCAGATATTCCGTACTTAATAAGACTGCAGTTGACCAACATATCCAAAAGAACCTGATTGAAAAACCTGCGTTGGACAAGGTAAGCATTCTCCAACCCAAAAAGCTAAAATATTGACTCCAGTCCCATGAAGAAGAACCTTTAGCAATTTCTGATAATTCGCCACCCCCGTTGCCGACCTGCATTGAAGAAGACCCTTAAGATCAAGATTACCTTTCCTGTCACGTCCCCTCCCGTCGATCCAACGCAAGGAAGGGAACGCGACACCAAAATCCGGGCTTTTACAAAACTTAGCCCCATTCATCATGAACAAATTCATGGCATTACAAATAATATGCATATGTGTGCAGATGAAAATCAAAGCAAACATGCATAGCGGAATAAAGCATCATCCACACACATTTCATATGCATTCAGCATATCAATACAATCATCAAATTAAAACATTGCAGAAATAAATATACATAGAGAATACTTATCTTGATTATGAAGTTGTCCCAAGCAACTAGCTATGTCGCTGCAACGTTCCACCCATCCATAGGCCAGTTGTATTCATCAATATCTCAACACAACTGCCACCCCCGAGATGGGCATGATTTATACAAGGAAAGGGAACACTCATGCTCATGTACAACAAGATGCTCATCATATCTAAGCTAAGCCAACCTATAGTTGGGTTTATCAAGCCAGATTTGAACCCTCTATTTTTGGATTTTTGCACTCAAGCTCAAGCCAAAGCAATGGATACCCAGAACCCATACCCCAACGTACTCTTTCTACACACAACAAAAAAAAATGGTTGGGCATGGATAAACGATTTTACAAAGGGATTTGAAAAACAAGTTTCCCATTGGATCTCCCAATTCGTGGCTCACCCAAAACGAACTGTGGAAAGGGAAATTCGACCATAGGGTGCAAACCTGATTTCTCCCACATGTTATGAGAAATTCCAAATGGCCAAAACGACCTCAATGAAACCCCAAATTGAGCTCCCTTCCTCCCAACATCTCTGCAACACCAAAACGCCCTCTTCCTAGCTAGAAAACAAGGAAAAAACCATGAAAACGTGGAGGGAAAACACCCAGCAAGCTCAGAACTCGTGAGAGAGAAAATATGGTTTATGAATAATGGATTGGGGAGAAAATTCATGGATCTTTTATTTCCAAGGAAGAAAAACACGTTTTTCCATAATGGTGGCTTTCCCATACTCGAATTTGGACAGCCATACCTCCCCATTCCCCAAGGCATTAACTACCTCAACCAAATATTGGAAGAATTAAATCTTGGAATAATTAAATGACTCTCCACACTTGGCTTGAATTGATTGGCTCCAAGGGTTTTAATATTTCCCTCCCAATTCCTTGTAAAGATCATGCCCCCATACTCTTGTTGCATTGCATTGCATAGCTAGTTGTGAGTATTTTATTAAAATGCATATTTAAATGATATCTGCAATTCCATTGTGCCTGTAAAGCATGGAAACCATATGCATCACTAAATCGATGGCGGGGCCTTGGCCTTGAGCTCCTCACCATGATTTTATAACAATATTACATCATTCATATTTTAATGCAATGGGGTCAAAATCGGGATATTACATTGCCACTCTACAAGACCCGAACTTCCACAATTTCATTGATTCCATTCTAGATAAATTCCCCAAATTGGAAAAATTTGTCCTCAAGAAACCTATTATACAGTCAACATCTCCACCTAAGACTCGATCCAGACCCCCTCCCGGAACCAAACTTTCTGCAAAGTTGTTAAATGTTCCAAGTTGACCAATGATAGTAGGAACACACCAAGTCACTCTAGATAGAGTCTCTCCAAATCCTGTACTTACATCAACTTTTACTCAGTCCATAGTCACCACAGTCTCCGATCTACATAGTCATTTCAACCTTCCACTAGTATAGTCAGAACTTCAACATCTGCGATTCTGTCGGTAATGACCACCACACCAGCCCCCGTCTTTGGATCCCTTGACCCATCTGACCAACTTGCGTCCTCTATGAATTTACCAACCGTCTCGACCGTACCTACTCAATCGATTATGATTATCCCTTTGTTGACCATGCTTGTCCTGACCGTCCCTCTAGTGATGAATTCAATTCCTCCAAACCCGTCCTCAACTGTACCAATACCAACTACTTCTGCTCCTACTTCATCTATACCCTTTTCAACTCCACTTCAATCTACTCAGCAATTAGGCAATCCAGCTTAGAAAAAGAAGAAAAAGAGCAAGCAACCACAAAAGAATCCTCCAAGGATACTACTATAGTCACTCACATATTCTTCAATTGCTCCAGTCACTTTTGATTCTGCCACAACCAAATACTATGTACTTAATGCTCTCCTCTAGACCATAATCAAGGAACAAAAGAAAATATGGTCAAAAGACAAAATAAAAATAGACACTGTCGAAGATGAGCAAGCTGAAGTACTACAAAATTGTGACAACTTGATAAAGGAGGTAAAACCGACCTTGGGTGGACCTTCTGCTAAAAATATATTAGACCAAATAATGAGATTATTTGGGTCATTACTTACACTTTTATAAGAAGTCTCTACTCAACAAAACCAAGAAAATGAACATTAGACAACAACGCTACTAGACAATCAGTACCGACTATTTTTGGAGCAAAATACTAAATTGTAGGAATATGAACCGGAAGAAAAACAATCGATGAGTGTCCTAAACAATTGGTACTTACATTATGGACAAGTTTTTGCATAAATGAGCAATATTCAGAATACTTTAGCGACTATATTTCAGCAAAAGGCCTTATCATATTCAACAACTTTGTAGGATCTAGAGCAGCAGATTGAGCTTGAACAGTTACGACTACAAGCAGTGCAGAAAAAGGCCGAGCAGTGGGAAAAGAAAGCAAAACCAACACAAGCAGGAATGCACCTCATATCTCCCTAGATCGACAAGTTACTTGTCGACGCCAGCAATCAACACTTGATTCTTGGGACGGAAATGCAAAATATCAAAAACGATTTAGTCACTGAAAATATTACCAAACTATTCGACCTCACCTCAGTCATATTAAGCATCCAGAAAGTTATCCATGAGTGGGAATATTTCCTGTGTCGACTTGCCTCCTCTACTAGTGCTATCGTTGAAGGATGTAGTGAATCCAATCAGTGAATTGTCCTATCTACTCAACAACAACCATAAAAACAAATATGAATAAGAAATTGTATTTTCAGTTTATTTTTGCACCCCCCTATTCTCTTTGGGATGAAGAAACATTTCCTTGGTGGGGGAGATGTTGGAGGAGCCTAGTCGACTAGTTGAATAGGTCCTCCACCTGACTATGGTTGATTCGGTGCAGTCAATAGGGTAGTTGAATGAACTGGTAGTTATAACTGAATAACTAACTGTAAACATTATATATAGGTCGTTGAGCCGTGATCTAAAGAGAATTTGGCATTGAACATTATACAATATTTGATATCTGTTAATACAAAGGCTTGTTGATGTTGTTCCACTTATTCTCTTTAATTATGTGTGTATGATATATGTTCATGTGATATATATGTATGATTTATATGATGTACTATTGGTAACATGCACGATTCCCTAGAATACAACATAATGCAAACATATGAGAGCATTCCATTTTCTAAAGAACCAACTATGTAAGGTAAATATGTTGTGCTCGCTATATTGAATTTTTATGATTAAAACACGATGGTAGACATATCCAATGTTCTTAGAACGGTTAAGGAAATATTCTTAGCCTATGTGCAAGATAGCATGATTGTAAGTATTCAATTGTTATCATCCCAGTGTGTTCTGATTATCTTTCACATGAAGTTCTATTGTTATTATGTTATGTGTGTGCTAAATGTATGGTTATATAGTGAGAATTAACAACCACATGAACCACAAGAGAAATAGACACACATGATGCCATCCACAACCTTCAAAATCAGATCCCATTGCTATCCCCTACATCCATCATTCACTAGTAATATCAGATTTCATGGCTGCTCTCCCTCCAACCATCAATCACTAATACAATCATATTTTATGGTCGTCATCTACAACCATCTATCACTAAATCAAATAAGATCTTGTGGATGCCATTTACAACCATCTAAACAAATTACAAATTGGATCTCACGGCTTCCATTTACAACCATCTGAGTACATTACAAATTGAATGTTATGGATTCCATTTACAACCATTTGACCACATTGCAAATTGAATCTTATGGATACCATTTACAACCATCTAAGCATGAGAGAAATAAGAAATGATGGCTTCCATATACAACCATCTAGCCATGATAGGATAGAGAAGTTAGAGAAGATAGAAAAGATAGAGGAGGTTCTTTGCAATCCAGGTTTTATATCGTACGAAGGCCATCCACCTACAGTCAACTATTAACATAATAATCCATATAACATAGATAAGCACGAGGACCATCCATCCTACATTCAATTGCTAACATAAAATCCATAAACATAAATATAGATCAAGTTAGCCTCCATGACACATATGCATAATAAAATAAAATAAATATAACATAAGAAAATACTTATCTCAAAGAATGCAACTGGCTTGAATAGGAACACGTTCCTCCTAGCCATAGAAATGCCATGCTCATGCATCTCTGAGCATGATAGTCACCCCCGAGTTGAGGACATGGTTCCATATGTAGAGGTACTCTCAACCAGAGTAGTCACAGTTCACTCCCTCACCACTTACTTTCCCTTCCGTCTACACTACCTGGTGAGTTGTGACTACCCGCGCTCACCACGACCCTTCAGATATCACCACCCTCATCCAATGGCTTTACATGCTAGAATAGGGACAATTAACTGTCCTTGAGGGAACAAAGGTAAACAACCAGAAACATATTGGTAACATCACTCTCTCACACATAACACAAGTCACAATGAGCACCATCCAACCCACTCATTAACTAGCACGACAAGAAGATAGATCATGCACAAATAAATATCAAGGACAAAAATTTGAACCCAAGGAGACCAAATCAAATTGGCTAAGGTGTGGTTAGGATTCATCATGGAGACTTAAATCTAATTGATTGAGTGGTGGCTTATCTTAGGAGATTCCCTTCCCGCATTAGCACCATGAAGAGGAGTTACCAAAAACCAAGGAGTGGAGCACAAGGAGGGTGCGTTAGTCAGGGGGGGTGAAAGAGTGGGTCCAATAGGATCATCAATGACATGTAAGAACAAAAATAGGGAACTCCGACTAGATTTGGGGAGCAAGTGGACACTTGTGGAGTTGGAGGCAAAAACCAAGGAGGTAGAAGCTAAAATCTAGCTTACAACTCCTACAATCTAGGGAGAGGGTGCCTTAGTGCAAGTGGGGCCCACAAAAGAGTACCTCTCATCGAAGGAGGGCACATTCACCAAGTGGGACCCACCAAATATTCATGAGGGTGCAATAGTGCAAGAGGGGTCCACTAAACCATGAATAAGGTGCAATAGTAATTCCATAGGTCAAAATAATCAAGAATAGGGTCCAATAAGTAATGTTAGGGAGAGTAACAACTCCTAGTCGCAAACCCCCTCACAAGTGGAAACCATGTCCCCCCATTCTCGTTTGTAGTCCACATTGAGCCAATGAATTTTATTAAACAATAATAATAATAGTAATGTCCAAGTACATAGTCCCGACACTTTGTGCCACAAAACATAAATAATAATTACATATGTTTGGGGCTTAAAACATTGGGGTATTACATACCATTTTCTTCTCTCATCCTTTTCTTGTATGTATCTTATTTGTATTTCAACTTTCTTGAAGATATCATATTTCCCTCAACAACTATTGCATACTCTTGCGTGTTGAGTAAGTTCACAAACCTCTTCTCTCTCAGTATCATGGAAAGTTTAGGTTCAAAAGCGTCTGCATAGGTGAACTTTGCAGCTTCTTGTGAGGGTTTGATGTCTTAAAGGATTTTATTGTAAATTTTATTGAATCTTTTATTGAGATCTCCTACTTGTTCCCCATTTTTCTTCTTCAAAGCAGTAAACTCAATCAAGTAGTAGAGGTGGTCTCTTTTATCACCCCACTACCTCATGAATGTGGTTTCAAGGACAAGCCAAGAGTTTTTGGAGGTTCCAAGAATGGATCTAAACCATTTTTTGACATATCCCTCTAAATTCTGGAAAAATAGTCTCATAAAGACATCATCATGTTCAAAGTACAAGTTGTCAGTAAAATCCTAAAAGGTAGCCATATGTTCTTCGATGTATATTAATACCTTGCGGCTACCCAGGGATTAACTACAGGTGGTGGTGGAGGTCAACCTCTACCTCTTGCATTAGCCATTAAATGTTGTAGAATGGTATTATTATCTTGGAGGGTTATAGGAGTTCTTTGAGGTCTAGGTCCAAGTTATAAAGAATGGGAATAAATTGCAGAGGTGGATAAAGGAGAGTTATGAGGGTCTATAATAGGAACAACTAGAGTAGTAGGAATGGAATGGGGATATTCTTGATTATCTAAATCTTCATATGCTTCTTGATTTTCAAATTCAAAAGGAAATATTACAGGATTTCTCTGAGGAATAAATTTCACCTGAGGGTCTTTATTTGTACGGTAATTTCTCCAAGTGCATGACTTCCTTTTATCTTGTAGGATCTAAAAACCACTTGATGTAGGATTTGCTTTGGTATTTCGTTTTCCAGATTCTATCTCCGCTTCAATTGATTCGCTAGGTGAACTTCCACTTGGATGTCTGATTCTTGTTCACCAAATTCAAATCAAATCTTGATCAATGTTATGCCTGGGGGAAATTAAATTTGAATTCTCCACTCCTCGACAACAATGCCATTTTTCATGTTGATCCTTGAGATGTTCTAGGATGAAATTAGGACATGCTAAGGAATGACAAGGCTCAATTATTAGATATATAGAGCTTAATTTTTAGTAACGTGATGTAATTTTGGTTTTCTATGGAAAATATTTGCATATATAACAATATTGGATTAAATCTGGTATGAGCATTTTGTTGTTGCAGCAACATCCCCCCCCCAACATTTTTGTACATATTGGGGCCCCTCCTTTATTTTTCTACAAAGACTGCTATAAGAGGTCAATTCTCCTTTTTACTTTGTTTTCAAATGAAAATCCTGCTTTGAGAATTCCAGGTCTTTTCTTCTAAGGATAAAATTCGTGAAATCTTCCTGAAGTCGCGGAAGCATTTGAGAAAGCCCCCCGCAGTTGCGGAAGTATTCAAGTTGTCCTCCCGAAACCGCGGGAACCGTTCGGGTTTCCCTCTCGAAACGACGGGAGCTATTTGCATAAGCCTCTCGAAAAGGACTTAGAAATTTTCTCTCAAAGTTGCGGAAATTATTTGGGAAAGTCTCCCGAAGCAGTGGAACCTTTTGAGTTATCTTCTCAAAATTGCGGGATCATTTGAGTTATCTTCCCGCAGTTGCGGAACCTTTTAGCTTATCCTCCTGAAACTGCGGGAGCCATTCGCATAAGCCTCCCGAAAAGACTTCGAAACTATTTTTTGAAGTTTGCGGGACGATTTGAAGAAAGCCCCCCACCGTTGCGGAACCATTCAACTTATCCTCCTGAAACTGCTGGAGTCATTCACCAATCCGTCCCGAAACAGCGGAACCTTTTGGGTTTCCCTTCTGAAACTGCGGAGGCTTTCGCCTTATTTTCCCAAAAAGCCGCCGAAGCACTTCTCTTTAAAAATCTTAAGTTTTTCCTCTCGACTCGCGGAAGCTATTCGTGAAAGACTTCCGAAACCGCGGAAGCCATTTACGAAAGCCTTCCGCAACTGCAGAAGCCTTCACGTTATCTTTCCGAAACCCCGCGGAGACTTAGAAATTTTTCGAGTTGCGAAAGCCATTCACCTATCCTCCCGAAACAGCGGGAACCTTCACGATATCATTCCGCAATTGCGGAAGCAAGTGACTTATCTCCATTAAAATTGCGGAAAGAAATCGCATATCTCCTCGAAACTATCGGACGATTCCGTTAAAAACGCTTACAACAGCTCTCCTAAGGTTGCGTTTCGGAAGGATACGCCAATCTCTTCCGAAATGTCGAAGCCATTCGTTATATCTTTCTGCAGTTGCAGGTGAAATTCGTGAGTCCGCCCCGCAAATGACGGTCGCGCACAACTGCCGAGGCGGCTTGAAAAGACCGCGACGTACAAACTTTAAAAAACGTTTTAATGGCGCCACCCACCGAATTTAGTGCCACACGTGCCTAACCCGTTTAAAAGGACGGTGGGGGTTTGGGTAGATCGCATTGTTATTTTTCGATTAAACAAACACCGTTGGACACCACACCAGACTGCTCCAGCTTAGCTTGTCCAAGTCCGCATCCACCTCATTTAGCCATCTTCGCATTGCCAGGTAGGTTTCTAACCGTTAATTTTGTCTCATCTACACGTCAGATTACCTTTGAGTTTTTCTTTTCGTCTAAGACGTGGCCGATAGGCACTAGTTACATATACCATTATTTTGTCTTTAAAAGCCACCGAGGCCCTATGGGTTTCTCGTTCCACCAGCTAAAAGCCAAAACTGTAATCACCCGAGTTTTCACCCGCCATATTCCGGGCGTCGTCACCCCATTCAATCCCCGAGCCGGCCATACAAAGTCTAGTAGATATTAAGGGTAGTGGTCAGGTCGGCTGAAACCCCTCACCTGTTCATGAATGTGGAATGCAGTCCCTGGTTTCGTCTTAAGTTTGTCTCAATCCAAGCTAAACCGCCATTAACCTTTTGAACCGCAACAATGAAGGACACCCTCTCTCCTAGGACTAGATGGGAAGCAGGTTGTATCACGTCGTATGCGTGCCCTTTAGGGAACATTCCAAACTTGGTTTCCTTAAGATAATCAAGTCTATTTTTTCTTGTTTGGAGTGATCTATTTTGCTTCCCCAACATGCAGCTTCCTAATTTGTTTATATATCTCATTAGCATGTTTAAGTGATCCTTCTTTTGTTAAAATCTCATAACAGGTTGCACATTTTTACAATGACTTGTATTTGGTTCCTAGCAGGGACAAGCCAAGATGCCAAAAGGTGGTAGGAAGAAGGCTAAAATGACAGAACCTGTGCTAGTACCACTTAGAACAGAAACTATGTTCCAAGATGTTGGTTGTGGAGCCAGATCTTCTAGTCTCATAGATGATATTGTATCAACCGTGTTTGTACCCCAGTTCTATATGAGATGTAGGTGGACTGTACACTCACCCCAACGGGGGGGTGTGGGGGGGCATCACCCCCCCACGGGGTTCCAGGGGGGACCATCCCCACTGGCTGGGGGGTCCGGGGGCAGCGCCCTCGAGAAATGGGGGTTCGAGGGAAACGCCCCCGAAGAAAATATTTGGGGCTGTTTTCGCCAGCTGTTTTGCGGGCCCATGGTTTTGGGTATCCCGTGGTATTTTCCCATTGTATTTCCCTTATAAATAAAGACATTGTAATACGGCTAGGGTTGTTGATATATTAGGTTTTATGCATTGTAAATATCTTTGAGATCAGGAGAGAGACTGTGAAACAGAGAAGAGGAAGTGCAGCGGTTGTGCTGCAGGTTGTATCCATTCGACTTGCTGGACGGTAATAATAATAAGGATTGGCAAATTCAGTGTGGACGTAGCCCAAGTTGGGTGAACCACGATATATCTGTGTCTCTCTTGTAATGTGTATGTGTGATTATATTTTCATTTTTGCTTATTGTTATTGCTCTGCGATCCTGTTTTTCTAACAATTGGTATCAGAGCCAAAGGTCTATTTGGCAGTTAAACCCGCAGGAAGCTAGGGTTTCTGGTTCGAGTGGGAGCAATGGCAAAATAAGGAAAGTTTAAGGTTGAGAAGTTTAACGGCCAAAACTTCGGGTTATGGAAGATGCAAATGGAGGACTATCTGTACCAGAAGGATCTATTCCTACCGTTGGGAGGAAAAGCAAAGCAGCCGACGACTATGAAGGACGAAGAATGGGTGGTTCTTGACAGAAAGGCTCTGGGAACAATACGGTTGAGCATGGCTTCGTCGATGGCTTTCAATATCTCAAAAGAAACGACAACAGAGGGTTTGATGAAAGCATTGGGTAAGCTGTATGAAAAACCCTCGGCTTCCAACAAGGTATTTCTAATGAAGCGTTTATTTAATATGAAGATGTCTGAAGGTGGATATGTTACTGATCATTTAAATGAGTTTAATACGGTTACAAATCAGCTAAGTTCTGTAAGTGTGAACTTTGATGATGAGGTTAGGGATCTTCTAATCTTGTGTTCATTGCCAGAAAGCTGGAATAGCTTGGTCATGGCTGTAAGTAACTCTGTCTCTGGTTCAAACACCTTGAAATTTGATGATGTTATTGGTGTTATTCTTAGCGAGGAAATGCGAAGAAAAAGCACAGGTGAGACATCAGGTAATGCGTTGACCATGGAGAGTAGAGGAAGACAAAAGGAGAGAGGAAAGAGCCAAGGTAATCGTGGAAAGTCTAAAATGGGCAGATCCAAGTCCAGACTGGGAAAGATAGAGTGCTGGAACTATGGAAAGAAAGGACATCTGAAGAAAGACTGCAAATCTCTAAAGAAGAAAGGAGATGCACAGAAGGAAACTACCCAGGAAGCAAATGTAGCAGGTGATGTGTTACAAGATGCTTTGATTCTTGCATTAGATAATACTAGTGATTATTGGGTAGTAGATTCAGGAGCTTCATGTCATGCTACACCCCATAGGAAATACTTTCATGAGTATGTTCCTGGCGATTTTGGACATGTTTTATTGGGTGATGATGAGCCATGTAAAATTGTTGGAATGGGTAAGGTATGGATAAAAGTTAAGAATGGAACTGATTGGTTGTTGAAAGATGTTAGGCATATTCCTGCTATGAAAAGAAATCTGATCTCAACAGGGCAGTTGGGAGATGGCGGCTGTCTATCTACATTCGGAGAAAAGTGGTGGAATATCACTAAAGGATCAATGGTGATAGCAAAAGGAGACAGAGTAGGTACGTTGTATTTATGTCCTCATAATACTGACCATTCTATCTCTTTAGCTTACACAGGAATAGATACAGCATTGTGGCATCATAGGCTTGGCCACATGAGTGAGAAGGGGATGCAGATTCTCCACTCAAGGAAGTTGCTGCCAGATTTGAAGCAGGTAAGTTTGGAATTTTGTGAAAACTGTGTTTATGGAAAATAGAAGAGAGTCAGATTTCTCAGGGTTGGGAAACAGAAGAAGAATGAAAAATTAGAGCTTGTGCATACAGATGTATGGGGACCGGCTCAGGTACAATCTCTTGGTGGCTCTCATTACTATGTTACATTTATTGATGATGCAACTAGAAAAACTTGGGTTTATTGCATTAGATAGAAATCTGATGTGTTTGCTACTTTTAAGAAGTGGAAAGCTTTGGTTGAGAATGAGACAGGAAAAAGATTGAAGTGTCTCAGATATGATAATGGAGGTGAGTACTGCGGCAAGGAGTTTGATAGTTACTGTTCATACCATGGGATTCGTAGAGAGAAGACAGTCCCAGGAACACCACAGGAAAATGGTGTGTCAGAAAGGATGAACAGAACGATCATGGAGCATGCAAGGTGTATGAGACTGCATGCAGAGTTACCCTTACAGTTTTGGGCGGACGCTGTAAATACTGCTGTTTATTTAATAAACAGAGGACCTTCAAGTGCTTTGGATGGTGGTATTCCAGAGGAAGCATGGACAGATAAAAAGGTAAACTACTCATTTCTGAGAACGTTTGGTTGTGAAGCATTTGTCCATATTGATAAAGAAAATAGAACAAAGCTTGAAGCTAAATCCAAGAAATGTACCTTTATTGGATATGGGGTTGATGAATTTGGTTATCGTTTATGGGATTATGAAAATAACAAAATCATCAGGAGTAGAGATGTGATATTCAATGAAAAGGTCATGTATAAAGATCAGTTGCAGGGAAAGAAACAGGAAAAGGAAAGCACAAAGTACATAGTGCTTGATGAAGTTAAAGAAAATGAAGTTTCGAAGGTGCCAGAAAATCAAGAGCAGCAGCAAGTACCTGAAACTCCTGCAACCGTAAGAAGATCTACCAGGTTAAGTAGACTCCCTGAACGATACTCTCCTTCAATGTATTATTTATTGATGACTGATTCTGGTGAACCAGAATGTTATGAAGAAGCAATGCAGGTGGAAACTAGAAAGAAGTGGGAGCAAGGCATGAATGAGTAGATGGACTCATTGGTAGGAAACCAGACTTGGGATTTGGTTAAGTTGCCTGCTGGTAAAAGAGCATTGCAAAACAAATGGATTTACAGGTTGAAGGAAGAAGAAGGAGGTAAGAAGTGGTACAAGGCCAAACTTGTTGTAAAGGGGTTTGCACAGAAGAAAGGTATAGATTTTGATGAAATATTTTCTCCTGTTGTAAATATGACTTCAATTAGGACTATCTTAAGTCTAGTGGCGGTAGAAGATTTGCATTTTGAACAGTTAGATGTAAAAACAACCTTCCTCCATGGGGATTTGGAGGAAGAAATATATATGCAGCAGCCACAAGGGTATGAGGTCAAAGGTAAGGAGGATCTGGTATGCAGGTTGAAAAAGAGCTTGTATGGCTTGAAGCAAGCTCCAAGGTAGTGGTATCTAAAGTTTGACAGGTTTATGAACGAACAAGGTTATAGTAGATGTCATTCTGACCACTGTGTTTATTTCAAGAAGCTAGACAATGGAAGATATATCATCTTGTTATTGTATGTGGATGACATGCTTGTTGCAGGGTCTGACATGCAGGATATAAATGTACTCAAAAGGAAGCTAGCTAATTCATTTGCGATGAAGGATTTGGGTGCTGCAAAGCAAATCCTTGGTATGAGAATAATGAGAGACAGGAAAAATCGCAAATTGACATTGTCTCAAAGTGAGTACATACAAAAGGTGTTGGAGAGGTTCAGAATGCAGAATGCAAAACCTGTAAGTACACCTTTGGCTAGCCATTTCAGTCTAAGTAAGGAAATGTGTCCCAAGACACAAGAAGAGACAGATTACATGTTCAAGGTTCCCTATCAATCAGCAGTTGGCAGCTTGATGTATGCCATGGTGTGCACAAGACCAGATATTGCACATGCAGTGGGAGTTGTGAGCAGATATATGAACAATCCAGGTAAAGAACATTGGAAGGCAGTACAGTGGATTCTCAGGTATTTGAGAGGTACTACCACTGAGGCATTATGTTTTGGAGGTTCAGACACTGTTCTACAGGGATATGTTGATGCAGATATGGAAGGTGACAAGGATAGCAGGAGGAGTACAACAGGGTATGTGTTTACTGTAGGTGGAACAACAATAAGCTGGATTTCGAAACTACAGAAGGTTGTTGCACTTTCAACAACAGAAGCAGAGTATGTTGCCATTACAGAGGCTAGTAAAGAGATGATTTGGTTGCATAGGTTTATGGAAGAAGTGGGTAAGAAGCAGAAGGATAGCAGATTGTATAGTGACAGCCAGAGTGCCATTCACCTTGCAAAGAACTCAGCATTCCATTCTAGGACTAAACATATACAACTCAAGTACCATTTCATACGCTCTGTTCTGGAAGATGAATTATTAAAGTTGGAAAAGATACATACTAGCCAGAATCCTGCAGACATGTTCACAAAGGTAGTGACTAGAGAGAAACTGAGTTCGTGCTCGGTTTCAGTTGGCCTTCCAGCATGAAGGTGAAGAGGAGAAATTTGCCAAGTCCAAGTCCAACAAGTGCAGCAGCGGTGGAGTTGTTGTGATCAGTCTCCAAGTGGGAGATTGTTGGGGTTGGATCCAGATCTTCTAGTCTCATAGATGATATTGTATCAGCCGTGTTTGTACCCCAGTTCTATATGATATGTAGGTGGATTGTACACTCACCCTAGGGGGGGGGGGTGTGGGGGGACCATCCCCCCTGGCTGGGGGGTCTGGGGGCAGCGCCCCCGAGAAATGGGGGTTCGGGGGCAATGCCCCCGAAGAAAATATTTGGGGCTGTTTTCGCCAGCTGTTTTGCGGGCCCATGGTTTTGGGTATCCCATGGTATTTTCCCATTGTATTTCCCTTATAAATAAAGATATTGTAATACGGCTAGGGTTGTTGATGTATTAGGTTTTATGCATTGTAAAGATCTTTGAGATCAGGAGAGAGACTGTGAAACAGAGAAGAGGAAGTGCAGCGGTTGTGCTGCAGGTTGTATCCCTTCGACTTGCTGGACGGTAATAATAATAAGGACTGGCAAATTCAGTGTGGACGTAGCCCAAGTTGGGTGAACCACGATATATCTGTGTCTCTCTTGTAATGTGTATGTGTGATTATATTTGCATTTCTGTTTATTGTTATTGCTCTGCGATCCTGTTTTTCTAACACAAGATACTAAGTGCACCACCGGTATTCCTCCCGAAGTCCGCTGGGGAGATATTTACAGGATGATCAGGGACCAGGATATCCTAGATGCATTATTGGAGGAAGACCAGATCTACCGCAACATCAGAACTTCAGGCATAGCTAAAGCTTCTACCCACCCTGAACTGTTCCCATGTTCTGAATTAATCGGGTGGATACTCGAACATACTAATGCGGAGACAAGAGTATTAAATGACAGCGGGAAAATAGCCATCGCCTCATTCCACCCAGCATATCTTGCCGTAGCCTATAAATTCCCACGTCCCCAGCAAGCCCTGAGTGATGAATGGTTGGGCCAGATGAACAATATTGAAATGGCCAAAAAATTATTGGTCGCAGGCAAGCACTTAAGAAAGAGAGGTAATGACGAATATGATGTGCAGAATCTAAGACCTCCTTTCAGGTTAATCGCCCTGATGTTATGCAGAATTTTCGGCATGCCCGATGGCACTGTGTACAGGATTCAGTGGGTCCCCATCATCCACTTCGTAGCATTCAAAGGAACTGTGTTTGACTGGGCTACTATCCTGTCGGACAGTTTGGCATCAATGGTGGTTGCTGCAAGAGAGGATCTAGCCTTAAAAAAGTCAGAATTTTATATGTCTTCATATCTCATTGACTGTATTTTGGCCAAGCTATCTTTCCCCAGCTTAGGTTGCACGTGGGATAAAGCCAATACCCCAGTCTACACTGCTTTCAGGATGATGTGGGCTCAAAATTGCAAAGCCAGCTATAAGTTCATCTGTGAGGGGTTCATCATGCCCCTATATGAGCAGATATTCAAGGAAGAACCCAACTGTCTGTCGGAGAATGCCATGGAGATCCTGGAGAACTATGGAGACTTTTATTTTTCAGAGCAAGGCACCTACATCAGAATGTTTGGAGGGACTAAAGCTCCATATATTTTGCCGAGGTATGCTATTGACTATGTAGTCCTCAAAGAAGCAGTGAGACAAATTTTCCTGGATGGAATTGGAGCAGTGCTTAACAAGCAACATAAGGCTTCTTTCCCTCCTTTACCTTTCTGCATAGGAGCTTACAAATCCTCAAAAGTTGCATCAGCTGAGGAGTTTGTTCAAGAGCTGAAAGCCTTTCACTTTGGTGAAGTCATTTTCCATAGGAATGATAGGCGGGGAAAAGTTACCGAGCATTGCAAAGAAATTTATGCTCATTTCGAGTACGCCCATTATTATGATGCCGAGGAAGAGGCATTCAGAGGCATCAACAACATGACTGAGTTGCAGATTTGTCACCAAGGCAGTAGAGCAACCTCTAGCTCTACCAAGGCCCAAAAAACCATTCTGCAGAAGGAGAAAGAAGCAGATGATGCCCGAGCCCAAGAAGAACAAAGGTTAAGAGAGGAAGAAAGGTTACTGCAAGAGGCTGAGGTGGCGAGATTGCAGCAAGAAGCAGAAAGTGAAAGGCTGCAGAAAGAAGCTGAGGAAGCCCAGCGGCAGAAAGAAGCAGAAGACGCGAAGCAGTTGGAAGAAAATGAAAATCAGCGGCAAGCTGAAGAAGAAGAGAGAAGGAAACAAGCTGAAGTAGGGCAGAAAACGGAAGAAGAACTCAAGACAGTTGAAGATGCCCAGGCAGGTAGCTCCGGTGCCCAGGATATGGAAATAGACGTACCTCAAGCAGGTGTTTCCGGTACTCAAAATGTGGAGGCGGACATAGCACAAGCAGGTGTCTCTGGTACCCAAAATGTGGGAACAGATCCAGCTCAGGTAGTCCAGACCCCACCCGCGGAAGCAGAGATAGATATTATAGATCTCCCAATCGTCCCGTACACTCCATCAGAAGAGCATACCGTGTCCAGATGGGATGAATTTGTCTATGATAAGAAAAGGAAGGCAATGGTCCTTAAATCGGAAGAGAGGATAAAGAGACTCTTCCAAGAAGATATCGTTACTCACCGGGAGACCACAGTAATGCAAAATACAAATAAGGCTCCCTTAGCTATGGCATCCGTCGCTATAGAGACAGCAAAAGCAACGCTGGACAATGTGGCTGATATAGTTAAAGAAGTTGAGTCGACAAAGAGGAGAGCTCTCATGCTACAACATACTGTGGCTAATGAGCAAGCCTACAGGGATCTCGTGGTGAATAGGTATAATCGTCTGTCTGTTGAGCATAAAGAACTTTCAGACAAGTATAACCAGCTAGAAGAAGAAAAGGAACAACTGACAGTCCAGATGATGATTGTAGAAGCAGAAAAGAATGATGCAGGAGCCAGAGTATCCCATCTAGAAGTAGACAAGCTAGCATTGGTTGAACAATTAGAGTAGGCGGAGAGCAGAGCGATAGACATGTCTCCTTTCCATGAGCTGTCCTGTAGTATCCTAAAGCAAGTCCATGACACGCAGAAACTAATTATTGAGGAAGTATGCAAGCTCAAGGCCATGGTGGTTAGATTAAAAGAAGTTAATGCAGAGGCCTATAGGCTTAAATATACTCGGGTTAAGGCAAATATCCTGAGCCAGATAGAATGGAGAGAAGGAAAGGTAGATTTCCCCACGCATCTCCCATTCAAATCTGAAGATGGTTTTAATGAAGACATAACCCTTCTGGAATTTTGCAGAAACTGTAGCATTAAGCTAATGGCCAAGATCCGAGGGACAATGGATAAAAGTAACGAGCTTTACCAAAGAATCCATGAAGTGCATGACAAATGCAAGTTGAGTTTCCCTCAGTCCCTTGATGATAACCCGGGCAAAGAACAACGTTTAGCTGACCTGAAGGAAGAGCTGGGCATCCAAACAGAATATGTGAAGAAAATTGATGTCTTAGCCATTGATGATCTCCAACATTATATTGGGATGTCATCAATACACAGTCATCTGCTTAAGGAAATACACCAAGTAGCAGTAACAAAAATTCAAGGTATTGGAGCGAAGCTTGGTAAAGATGTAACTTCTCAGAAAATCTTACTCCCTGCCGCAACAAATGTAGTTATAAGGGACACTGGTATATGGTATAGTTACATTGTAGAAGAGGAGAAGAAAGCAGCAGTAGTAGCAAAAAAAACAGCCAGCCCGATTTCTTCCCTCTCGGCAGCAACAACAACAACAACCAGCCTGATTTCTTCCCTCCCGGCAGCAACAGCAGCAACAGTTAGCTCGAGTGCTTCTCTCCCAGCTGAAGCGCCTGCCCAAGAGTGAACGTGCTGATATTAAAACATTAATTCCTTTATTTTGTATTTTGGCTTTCAGATGTATAAAAAACGTGGAGCTATGGGACAGCTGTCCTTTTCTTTTTTAAATAATTTTATGTTAAAAGGGAGGTCACATTTTTGTCTATTATAAGGGGAAAAGTCTGTAGGTGCCAGGTGTAAAAGGCCAGGTGGCAGCCCAAAGGGAATTTTTTAACATTATAAATATAAGTTAGGAAGTAATGTAAAGAGGACTTTTGGCAGGGAAATATTTTCTGGACTTGTACGAGCTATCTTGCACATGTTTCAAGAAAATAAAATCTTCCTAATAAGAGCCTGGAGAGGACGTCTTTGCATGAGAATGGAGATTGGATGCATTTTGGATTATTCTTGTGTCTGCTATACTTTGTTGTGAGATCTTTATTACTGTCTTGAATTATTTCATTGTATTAAATGATCTTGCTTCTCTCTGTGCAAATGAATTCTCTCTTTCATGAGTAATGAAATGTGTTATATTTAATTAGAAGCTATCTTCTGATATCTCTTATCTTTGCTGTAGCTTTATCTTTAAGATTTGATGGCTGTCTGTTTATTCTTTTGATAACTCCTACAACTCATTGCTCATGCTTTAAATTTGCTCCTTGCAGGGATAGTTAGATTTATTTCAGTTTTAGACATAGATCTGTTTTCCAGTTTTGCATTTAGATTAAATTTAGACTAGGCACTTGCATATCATTCTAAAACATAAAATTCAAAAGAACGGTGGATCGGGCCATAACCGGTATAATTGGAATAAATCTCCAAACCCAGGGTTGCCGGAACCGCTAACCGGATGGATTCCCCATACCAAACGGTGGACAATCTAATTGGGATAGTCTACCGGGGAGGATCCCTTTTTGATTGATGCTGCAATCTCCGGGGCATCAACACATTTATTTTAGAGGAATTTAATGGTGCGTATTCAACTTTTCAAGTCAAAATGATGGTGAATTGAGCATATGGTACACAAAATAATCGTATAAGGTGCCTCTCAGACAAATATTACAAATTCAGGTGAAAGCAGATGTGATGAGCTTATAAATAATTCAGTAGTCAAATGAAAGGAAAACCATTCTTGATATTTTGAGAATAAATGGAAACATCGACATTCATATGTTTAACAATAAAGGAAACCTTCAATTACTCTAAATCACAAGAACATTGAAAGACATATAGAGGTTATGAAACATGAAATACCAAATTCAATCTCACTACTCAACATGCATTCATATCATTGACACAAATATGATGCAAAGATGCTGGTCAAAAAATTTAATTACTTTCAAGAAATTCTAGACATATAAATATTAGATCTGGATTTAACAGCAGGGAGACAATTACAAAGAAGAAAAATATTTGTTGAAACACATCATAATCTTAATCTCTAGATTAATTCCTGTATACAAAATTAATACACAACTTGACTTAAAAGATCCTTTTAAGGCCCTCTCAAAAGTATTCCATCCTTATTTCTAAGCTCAAATCTTCCTTATATAGGAGAGGAAATGCTAACCATTTTCTATTTACTCTAACTATCTTTCCATCTGTCTTCACTTTTGTCATTGTCATTCTACTGAGACTTTGGTTAGACTTGTCTAACTCCTCCTTTTTTCCTTTACCTCTTCCCGGTTGCACTCTTTTTAGTGGTCTTTGGATTAGATGAATTGCCACTCCCTTGTCCTCTTGTCTGCACAGCTGGTTTCCGTACTTTTTGGCCAGTTGTCTTCCCTAACATCGGTTGCATCACTTGGAGAGTTGTTTTCCTTGACAACTACCCCATTGGTGGCATCAAAACTTGTTGAATTGACTGCATGGATGTTTTCCCAATTAGCACACTTAGCTACTTGTTGGCTAGCCAGTTGGTTGTACAGAAGGCTCCTCTTGTAGTGGAAAAACAAGCTTATGATACTTGGAAACTTGGTGCCAATCCTTTCCCATAGGATATTGCTATATCTTTAGGGAATCTAAATCTATCTCAACATTTGTGATTTTTTCATAGGGTAATCTTCTTAGTAACATTTTCAAGTTGATCCATATTTCAAATTTGGTAGTTAATTCCTTGACTGCAACATCCACTCCTAATGGGCCATACAACTCATCAAATTATTATTATTATTATTATTTTGAATCAAGAGCTCATGGTACCCTTCCTTCATATATATATCTCAATGACCATCCCATAAGTGGGTAGACCCTTGGTTATAACATCTTTGAATAAACCCTTAAAAAATGAAACTTATGAAGTTAAATACTTTATTCTATTTTGGGTTCCAATTAGTAGAGTTTGCTTGATTAACATTTAGTTGGCCAATTTTTCAAAATAAGTTATATTGGAAATCTGTAACTCTCCTAGTTGTCTTTTAGTCTGGTTGTTCAGATAGTTGAGTATTTTTGTTGCAATCTTAGTTTTTTCTTCAAGCTCCTTCTCTATCCTCTTTATCTCTTCATTAGATGTAGTGGCCATATCTAATTCATCTT
The DNA here is from genome assembly GCA_027924585.1 of Larix kaempferi. Classification (NCBI taxonomy): domain Eukaryota; kingdom Viridiplantae; phylum Streptophyta; class Pinopsida; order Pinales; family Pinaceae; genus Larix; species Larix kaempferi. The sequence goes on from BSBM01000510.1 coordinate 30,410,245, forward strand.
GTATTACTTCACATCGGTCCCATTTGCTGAGGATCTCTTGTGCTATCTTTTTCCACAACACTTTTTTTGCTCCTTTTAGGAAACCTTCGTGTTAGCATATGGCTTACATTAACAATCACAAAGTTAATATTGTCACATTTATTATTTAGTATATTAGTCATGTATCCTAAATGATAAATAAGTGATATGGATAAGATTGCCTAGCTTAATCACAATACAAGGTGTTAGGATCTAGAGAAAATCTCTCAATGAGGTGACATTCTCCATTGTACTATAAATTTGTAACATTGAAGTAAATATAATTGATTGACGCATTAACATTTTCCATCATATTTCTATCCATGCTTGTTTTAAGCATGGTATCATAACCTTTTTAGTTCTTTAAGGGCTTGGTAGATTTAAGATCCATGGTAGTTTATCCATGAAGTTTGATTGAGATATACGTGTGATTAGTTTCATGGAGCCGCATGAGATTGATGGAGAGGATTGTTCTTTTAAGGAGGTCACTATCTAAAGGGTGCAACCACAAAGCTTGAAAAGTGAAGCCACCAGAAAGAAGACGCGCACTACACATTCGATGCGCATCTATAAATGTAGATTGTCAAATGAAGCTTCAGCACTCTGTGATCTACGAGGATATTTTGTCACCAAAAGAGTCACTCCATCTGGTTTCATAGAGATATGTCTGGTTCTCTTCCTCGTGTAAGTTTTAATGGAGTCTTGAAGCCTTGCATTAGGTCAGATTAGCTTGTAAGTTAGTAAGTGCCATGAATCTGGAGAGAAACTGCCCAATTGATCTACAGTCTGCTCATCAACAATCGGCCATATGCACTTAGAAATTAGCGATCCTACATCAAATTGATTGTCTAGCTTGGTATTTGTGGGTGTTGGAGAGATTACATGCGCTCCAGTCTTTTGCTATGATTTTCCTTCTATTGTAACAACATATTGTGCTGAAGAAGATCTGGGGACGTCTCTACTTTTGCTGAGTTACAAGTTTCTGGATATACCCTTAGAAAATTATTGTTACCATGGTTAAAAAATAATAATCTTAATAATATTATAACAACATATTATGCTTAAAAGAATCTCGGAACGTCTCTACCCCTACCAAGTCACAAGTTTCTGGATATACCCGTAGGAAATGATTGTTACCATGGTTAAAAAAATAATGATCTTAATGATTTCTCCCATCTGTACCAACACTATCGATCTTTATTGCCTTCACTATGATCTCTGGTACCGGGGAGTATCTCTAAGCAGACGTCCTTATCCCTGCGATCCATAGCAGCTCTCAATCAAGTGATATGCCACGTCCTACGGCCTTATCAATTTGTCCAACCAATGATTTTTTATATAATCCACGCATCTGCTTAGCGATCTGTTCAATCTCTATGTGATCTGGTTATTGCAAGCAGTCTACCTGTTGTAAACGATCTACCTTTGTCTTTATAAAGCGACCTGCCTGTTAAATGTGTCCATGATTTGTAGATTAAGAAACTAATGTGTGGATTCAGATCTGGCATTTTCCGTATGTTGAAATTGTTGATCTGTTAATGCTCTTAATCGTGAGCCATCATGAATTTCATCTGGATCATATCCTATGACGAATTGTTCTCACACAGCAGAGTCTGTGGTTTTTGTATAAGTAATTGGCGAATACACATGGAATACTAAGGTGATTCCACCTCTCTAGATCGACATCCCCAAAAACCAGCGACGCATGATCCATTCTGTGATGCATTCAATGATGGCTTGTTTCTCCATAATGGCTTCAAACATTACCTTCAGAGATCTCAGCAGCTCATGCCCATGCATGCATGTGACAACTAAAAATGTAAATGTATTTCATCAAAGAACTTTAAATGACGCTAGCAAGGAGTAAGGTAATATATGTTTAGTTTTTAATTGATACGAGATGAGTGATTCATAGTAACTGTTGGCATTATTAACTTGAGCCCAAATAACTGTTGGGGGATGCTACGAAAAGATTGATAACAGAACCCAATGTGAGTCGCATACCCAAGTCAATGCTCGTGGACATATTAGTTTGCAACCCCATGCAGGATGCAGGTAACACAAAGGTGGAGATGGGATCTAATACCAGAAGAGATTGATATGCCCTCACTTTCAAAGATATAAGAAGGGCATATGTGCACAAAAGGAATAATTTCCAAGGAAACGTATGGAGATTTCCCACCTCATACACCAAAAATTATGTGAAGTTATTCATCTCATCTAAGCTCATTCACAGATCACTTCATGACATGCTTATAAGTTAATTTATGCACAGATCACTTTTTATGTATAGGTATACATAAAGCATAAACTTGGAAGTATTCATTTAATACTTTAGAATGGTTGATGTTAAAGTAATTGGAATATAATATTTTTTTATGTTTTTTGTAATAAAAAAATGAAGTGGAAAGAAGGACACAAGTGTATGAGGCTCATATTTCTCTCAAACTACATATTGTAATATTTTCATATTTGCATAACTTTGCAAGGAGGCTCCATATCTTCTCATTGGAAAGAAGAACAATTAAAAGCTTCATCATGTACCCATTTTTTAATAAAATTATTAATTTTTCTGTGGTGGTTGTGTGTTCGAATTGTCCTAAAAATGAATAATGGAGTCGGATTATTTGAGTTTGTGTGTAATGGTGATTGTGTCGTGTTTGGCACATGAATTTTTAGATGTTTTTTTTTTTTTTTTGACACATTTAACTTGACAAACAAACACCACACATCATTCAAGTTGTTGATCACATCAATATTCACCGACAAATTAAGGGAGATCATGGCACACAATCAATGGAAGCAATGGACACATCAACCTAATATTCAAGGACTCAAAATGTCGTCAAAGCAGTCAAATTTGAAAATCAAATTCAATTTCTAAATTAGTAATAATTGTAACTTACAAATAGTCATTTTGTAAGTTTGCTTGTCTTTTTGAAATCAAGTCAAGTTGAATTTGTAATTTTTGGGTGCATTCTCAGTTGAACATGACTTCCTCCAATCTCTGAGGCAAAATTGTTGAGTTGAATTGTAAAAAGGGCGGAGTTGCAAGAAGCCCTTATTTTGTTGATTCAAAATGTAATCAAGACCTACCTGTACAAGGAGGCATCATTTTTTTTAAATGGAGAAAAGTCTTGAATTATTAGAGTTATTGGACACTTTAATAATAAATGTTGAAGAAAACACAATCATACTCAACAAAGTAACTCTTCAATTAGTTCTTACTTGTTTGCGAGTGATGCAAACAAAGTTACACATCCTACATATCCTTGCATATCTATTACTAGCTTGGAGACTTCTTTCTTTAAATCATCTCTCTCACTCTCCAAATAATAAATGAGCTCATCCTTTTCACTTATTTCCTCCTCAATATCTTTCATTGTGCTATCTCTCTTATTAGTCTACTCGGGTGGAACATCGTCCTCCATGTCTTCAATTGTATGTTTTGTTGAGCTCTGCATGTCTTTCTCTTTTGGATCTTGCTCTGTTTCCCCTATGGACTAAGTGGTCTCCTGAGCTATTGGGGATGCTTCTTGGGGAACGGACTGAGTGGAAAAAGATGTCTGCTTGAAATTCATAGCATAAATATGTAATTCCATGTCATCCACTTTCTTCCTATACTCTTCTGCCTAGGACCTATACTACTTCATGCTGTCATAAATCATGTCCTTCTCTTCCTGCAAATTCAACAATTTTGGAGTTTGAAGAGGCTTTGCATAAGGGATATTCAACCTCTTCTTTAGATGGGTGATCTCATTTTCCTTTTGTTGCAAGAGGGATTGGGCATGAAAGGTCTCAACTGTGTTCACCCTAGGCAACTACCTTACTTTCTACCTCCTTGATAGTGATCTAATTGGGTTTAAGAACATTTTCTTTGCTTTCAACAACTTGTCATACTTTTTGCAGTGTCATTCATAGCTTCTTTTCATTAGCTGAGTAGTGTAACAAATCCTTGCACAACATATCATTGGTCCACTTGTAGAAATAAGCCCTGTCAAGGGGGATGAACTTCCCAACGTGTACATTGTACTCATCTTCCTTCCAATCATAAAAAGAATGGGGAGTTGGGACTTTTGGTTCCAGAATTGACATTTTGAGGGTATTTGTTTTTTGATTTCCATAGTTAGTAATGTTTTTATTCCTGGATATATCTTACTTCTAAACTCTTTGATTGTGTCCATACTCTGTTGTCTTATACCTATATACTCAGTATGTAGGTTTGGTTGTACCTAAGTTGGGATTGTAGAAGATGACCCTTGTTGCATTAGGGGTGTGGGAAGAACCAATGAAGAGTAGTGCCTGGTAGTGATAGGTGGCACATCTTTTCTTGTTGGGGATTTTTCTAGCAACTCTTCTACTTCACTTGTCAAATCCTCAGTTTGAGTATGTTCAACAATGGCTTGTTCTCCCTCTTTCTTAGCTTCAACCCTGGATTTCATGCTTGGTGGTTGCACCTTAGTTCCATTGACATACATGTCTATACTAGATTCTTTAACTATCCTCTTATCCCCTATTCTTGATTCAGTAGGGGTTCGTTCTGCATCATCTCCAAGAGCAGCTTGAACCTTCTCCCAAGTGAATAGGTTTGCCACTTTCTCCAAGTTAAGATCAGGGATGCATTTGTATGATGAATTTTTATTTTCAATCCTCTTTCTAGAAATTATCTAGTGAGGGTCATAGGGCCACTTTTCTGTCTTCTCCAAATTCAGTTGATTCAACAGATTTTTTGTGTAAGATAGGTCATTTTTGGTCTTCACCAAGAAAGGTTCTATATGTTTGGGAATCCTGAAAGTGATGTGAATCTTATATTTCACAAAGTCAACTTGATTAGAGATAAATCTCTATCTGACATACTCCATGGAAAACATTGTTGGAGTTAGAAATGCAAATAGCTTGTAAGGATCCTCTTCAAATCCATATACCCTCAATACAATATGATATTCATACAAGAACCAATCCCCAACCGTTCTATCAGGGATAAGTTACAGAAGCTCTTGATATTCAGTGAAAACTCTAGGGGAGAATGCATCATGTAGCAAGGAATATGCTATCACCATAGGTTTGTCTGTAAATTCTTTAAAATTTTGATTCTTTGGTTTCCTAAGGATTAGGTCTGTACATGTGTAGACATGTAGTTGTTTTCACTCTTGGTCCCTGACTTTCATCTCTATCCCTTTAAAATGTTCAAAGTTTTGATATAGAAACATATAAAAAAATAATGATGGATATCTAAATCTCTCTAGAGCAAGGTATTATGATAGATGGTTGTGGATTTTCTCAACCAGGTGATTGCAAAGGTAAAATATGGGGGGCATAACCTATGTTGATCAATTCAGGAGGGATAAGAATCACAAGATGGTTTCATATACAACCTTGTCATCATCGTATACCAAGATGATACAGATCAGGGCTATGGCTTCTTTTGATTTAACTGAGAAACCAACAATTGCATAAGGAGGTGGACCGGTTAGGATGGGGGCACCTTCTTTTAGATGTTGGGCTAGGAGGCTATTTCTATCCACAAGTTTTAAGGCATGACAAGACGAGGGTATGGATTCTTCATCCAAAAATACCGTACTGATATGCAGAAACACAGTAAAGGAAAATAAACTTTTACTTACATCCCTTAAAAAAGTGCCAAGAAAATTCACTCGTGGGTCTTCCAACAATTAACTCACGGGTAAATCTGATACTCGTGGGTTCTGCATGGAAAAGGTCGCAGTTACTCGCGGGTTTATAGTAGTGTCAGTCACGGGTGCGCGGGTCTGTAAAGGCAAAAGTCGTGGTTCTGATTTGATATTCACAGGTCTCTGTATAGTAAAGTCGCGGTTATGCCGAAGCACTCGTGGGTAGCAAGTATGCTGAAGTAAGCGCGAGTTCGCAGTAGAACAGGCGCGAGTATGTCGTAGTGTTGTAGGCACAACAGATCCCATTTTTAGCTCATGAAAATGGGAGCCCCAACTAAAACTAATGATGGCAATATGAAATTTTTCCTATATTCTTACGGGGTGTCATGATTGTTGTCTTTATTCCCAAGCCTTTTTATGCTCTGGATTTAATAAAATTTGTTCAAAAAATGTTGTTTTTGCAATCCGCAATCCTCCTGGCAACGGATTTCCTTTTCTCCATCGATTTATAGGTAGGTCTTTCGGTCATTTTACCAAATCATCTGCTCAAATTCCGAAAATAATTTCAGTTTAATTAATTGTTTCATTCGTCATTTTCATAAGAAATTTCCATTTTTCTTCCAATCATGTCGAGAAACACCAGGTCCAGAACCGCCCTCAATGAATTGAAAAACAAGGACCCAAACAACGCTATCTTTTTCGATACCAATGGGAGGGTTTCTGAAACTTACCACTTGGATTGGTCACGGATTTAATCCATATTTAATAATGACAATTTCTCAGGAATTCAGCGTGACCAGGAAGCCTATGTTAACATCAGTAAGTACCAGCTCCATGCTATAGTGGCTAGGCCTGCCCTAATGCCTTACACTGATGCCATCAAGTTGACCACACCAACCCGCAGGAATGCTCTTTTAATGAAACATCTCAAACCCAATTGGCCTCATTCTGACTTGATGTGTTTGCCAGAGTCTATGCGCTTAAACATCCCCAACAATTGCTTAATAAGCAATTCCTGTAGTCCTCCTCGACCCAATATAATTTTGATGAAATGCGCAAATCATGGATGGAAAACCCTACTAGATTTACACCCAAAGCTGATAAACTTTACCCCATCTCTTGGTTTAGGGAGCCCTTATCCTTGTTGGCCGCTATGTTGTGCAGACTATACGGATTGCCGAATTGCACAGTCCTCAAAGACGAATGGGCACCCTTGTCCCATCACGTTCTTACCACAGGAGAGTCTTTCAATTGGGCTCATATTTTGTTAGTAGAATTGAAGGAAGCAATCGTAAAATTCCAGAATACTCCTGCCTCAAGGAAGCCGAAATTTTTATTCTCTGCCTATATTATGGATGTCTTCTGCTAAGCTTTTCCTTTCCCTTCCATGGGGTGGAATTGGAAAAGGGATGGACCACCAGTCCATATCTGCTGTGCTGCATTATGGGACGATAATTTCATACCTATTATCTATGAAATTTTTTATCACTTCGTGGGTTCCATTTATCAGAAAATATTCAAGGAGGATGTTCCTACCTTTTCATCCCAAGCCAAGGCACTGATCTCTACAATGGGAAATTGGTACGTGGGAGAATATTTCTCCTACATCAGGATTTGGGGCAGCAAAACAACCCACTTATTTCCCAGGATTGTACTCGATAGGATGGTGCTAGAGGAAATATCTTACCAAACAGTAATTGATGGTGTATTCCCGAAACTACATGGAGCTAAAAGGAAGGGATGGCCCAGGTTTCCCCTTACCCTTGGGTCTCTGGTGATTTAGAATTCTACTCATGCAATATTGGTTGGGAAAAATATCACCACTCTCAAGCTTGGAGAATCTCCCAAGAGGATGCATGATCCAAAATCCTTCTTAGCCAATCATTTTACACAGGAGCACATTAAAAGTGATTATGTACATTAGATAGCTCCTGATGACTCTATTTATAAGGGTGCCAAATCCTTCTTTGAAGTTTTGAATAGAACCTCTTCTCTGGAAGAGAAGAATTTTATCTTCCAATATCAGCATGAGCTCAAGAACAAAGTGTTGCAGTACAGGAAGCTTGAACTGTCACTTGAAGAAAGAAATCATAAAGAATTAGTAGAGAAAGAGGCATATAAAGCACAAGCCAACACTCCTTTAATGTTGACTTATCCAACATATGACAAAGGGAAAGCTCTTGTTGAAGATACTCTACCACCTAGACCCTTGGATACTCTCAACGCTCTTAACAAATCAGCCATTGAGATGAATAAGATCCTAGCATTGATGGGTTTGGCGGTTGATACGCAAGCAATAGCTTCAACCATAGCTGCAGCTACTCTAGTCAAGAAGTAAAAGATAGAAGGTTCAGCGCCACAATTCACTATGCTTCACATTGAGGATAGTGATATTGAATATGAGTCACTCCCTACCACCTTCTCATGTCCAATTTATATCCCTATAAGCTTACCAGAAGTTACCCCAGTCACTCAAACCTCTTCTGATCCATTGGAGAATTTGGTTGTTGATGATCCTTTCCCTGAATTTCATTTCCATGGAATCATCAATTCTACTATTGTGGCATCTTATACACCCCCTCGAAATTCCTACCAGTGTCTCTTCCACCTCATAATTTGATATTATAGTCCCGCCATCCACATCAAATGAACCACTTCTAGTCCCTATTGAAACTACACCTTCAGAGCCATCTATAATTCCAGTTTATGTTGCACCTTCTGAACTTATCACCTCAACCACCACTTCCATCTGAGTACCATCAGTATCCAATGCTACAACACCCTCCATCTCCATTCCTCAGATAACCATGTCCATTCAACTACTTTTGTTTCCCAACATATGCCTTTGGTCACAACTTCAGAAGTGACAACACCCATTGTGGATGAAATAGCAAACTTGGGGAAGATGCAGTGGTCTCTTTGGGAGAGTATTTCTGGAGTAGATCGGAGAAGGCTGTGGTGAAAAAAGGGTCTTAAGAGAGCCAGGGAAGGGACTCTAGTGCAGGGCACTATCCCTAATCAATTCATTTGGAAAAGAACCTCTACTGATGCTAAGCATGAATCTCTTGAGATAGTTGCGGCCATGGGAGCTTTTGCAAGGGAAAATTATTATTATGTTGCCTCACTTAATAAAGATATTGAGGTAAAGGAGGAGGAAATGTAGAAAATCAAGTAGGAACAGATTCATACGGTTGATCAACATCAATCCCAACTGCAGGGGTTGAGGGATGATTATGAGGATCAACTTAAAAATTTGCAAACAAAGAATGAGGATCTCCAAAAACAACTCTAAGAAGCACAAGTGTTGAATATAAGCCATGTTGATAAGATAGTAGTTTTTGAGCAGCAATTGAAAGATTCACAGACCATGGCTGCTACCTCTTCCTTCTCAAAGTTTTTTAAGGAAGAATTCATTGAATTGGCTTTAAAAATCCAGGATGATCACAAGAATTCGCTCATTCGGTTATTTGAAGGGTTAAGTGAAATTCAGGATACCTACAACTTTTTTGAACATCATTATGATATCCTCTATGATCATAATCAGAAAATGAATGATGAAACCAAATCTTTTGAGGGTGTGATCGAATGGCAGAAGTATATAAAAGACAGACTTGAAGATCTTCCTATCTTGGAAAAAATCAAGCTCAGGAGAATAAAGCTTTTTCTTGAATCTTGGGAGAATGCATGTGACACGGTGGAATCCACAATTCAAGAAGGACAAAAGGTTTGCAGTAAAAGATGGTTTGCATCTGACATCCTGTTGAATCTGTTGGACTTCCCTATCTTGGATCAGATTGAGAAGTCTCTTCCACCCAAGATCATGATTGAATAGGTTGAAGAAAAGCACTTGAAGGCCAAGGAACGGATTGAGAAACTGGATCAGATTCACATTGCAAAGATTAAGGAGTTGATTGAGTCACCCATAACTTCAAAAATGAAAATCAATCTCTTCTCACATGAATGGGAAAAGCTCCATAAATGGGAAATCGAGTCTCTTACCTACAAAACCCAGTTATCACTCGAGCATGCCCAGTATCAAGACATTGAAGATTTGTTGGATGTATTTTCCAAGTGGTAAGTTGCCCTTGGAAAATCTTGAAAAAATATTTTGTAATCCATACCTTTGTGGGAGATTTTCCCTTTTTGTTAATTTTGTAATTATTATTTAAAGGGACTTTAATGTCATTGTGGGGGGTTGGAACTAATGGAAAAAAGTCGAGAGAAAGACTTGCAGACCTGTTGTACTGTGGAAGTTGTAATTTTTTGCAGTCCTTAATACAATTCAGTCAGTTTCCTTTTCCTTTCTTTTGTTACATGTATTAAGTGCCCTTGATGCATTCTGGTTCCTTATTTCAGTCATACATATAATTATCATGTTTTGTATTGTTTATTTATAACACATATAAATCTCCGTGTTGATGTTTCACCATTAGGTTTATGTGCAGGTTATGATCAGTAAATGTTTTTGCTTGATCCATATCACTTTATGTTGAACAATTATAAAACAATTATCCTTTTGATAATATTCATATGTTAATTTGTTAATTGACATATCAACTACAGAATAGTTGGATAACTTAAAACTTTCAATTCGAACAAATTGGTTTTTACTTCCTTGTTTTAATTGGATCTAGGTGATGTCAGATATGATTTTCGTGTCCATTGATTAATGATTATATTCACTTAAACTTATAGATTTGATTGTTCTAGATCCTATATCACATTTTCTTAGATCTAGTTTAGTTAGGTTAGATTAGATAATTTTACTTGTTTTCTTTCTGTTTTTAGTTTATTTATTTGCAACAAATTTCACATCTTCCTCATTAGGAAGAAAGATCCAATAGGATCACCCCCACAGAGCCAACGAAGTCCTGATATCCGTAGGAGTTAGTTATACCAAAAAGCTTAGGGATAGGGTAATCCTTGCATAAGGTTATTTGAAGCCTTTTAGGCTGGGCTTTCTCTTTATGCGTTGTTGCCTCGAACACTTCCAGCACACCCGAGGCCTCAACACGTAGCACACGTGGGTTTGTACATTGAAAGTCGTGGGTCTAAAGTATACTCGCGGGTTCGCAGTAGGGCAAGTCGCGGTTACCCGAGCTTTCTACGAAAAGAAAGTCTCGAATGTCTAGTTTTAGGCCGAAAACAGTGTTGATTATGCCGAAGACGGAAATCCGCAAAAAGTCTACCAAAATTGGAAGAAAATTGTCAATATGAAAATTGGAAGATATATCTCCTTAAGGAGAAGCCAAAAATCATATAGATCTACAAAAAACATCAATAAACCCTTGAAAATTTTCTGCAAAAATCTACACAACAAGGTTAGGGTTAGAAGTAAAAAACTACAGAAACATGCCTATATCTAAAGATAAGCCTAATGGCTACCATATAGAAAGAAAATATACAAGAATAAACAATACCCATATGATAATAGTTATTGATTGAAATCTATAGAAGGTTCTAGATCATAGAAACCAGCTCCGATAGCATGCCAGAACTATAGATCTAGCTAAATTAGCTTACCTATCTTAGCAATCAATAACATATCAACATAAATAAGAACAGAAAGAGAACAAGGAAAAGAATACACTGGATATACATGGTTCACCCAATTGGGCTACGTTGACGGGAAGGTTGTCTTATATTATCTCCAAAAATATCCTTCAATCTTGCAAGAGAGCAACTACAAATAACCCCAATACAATATAGCAGAGCTTGTGATCACAATGCCATATGTTGATACTATCTATGAGCGTATACCACCATATCATCATGTTGTTCACTATCTCACTGTATGTTGTGATGTGACTCCCTTGACCCTATTATATACCAAGAGATGTGGAGGAATTACTCTCACATATTGCATGTGGGATAATATAATTCTCCATAATAACATCTCTTTATATAATGATGGATATCAAGAGTATACTTTACCATAATGAATATGGGATATAATGTATTACTCTTTTACATAAGATTGTGGATAAATTATGACATAATACAAAGAAAATATTACCTTCCAAGGAATATAATTAATATATCCCAACAAAACTCTAGACAAAAAAACAAAAGAAACAACTCAAAAAACAATTGATTTTTTCAATACTTTATCAGAAGATGATTTGAAGGCGTTGATGATTAAAAACATGATTGTAGTTATAACTTGGGCTAGAAGGATCATTGGGAAATATAACCATGTCGAAAATGTCCAGGAAAAGGCAAACCAAATGATGCGGTAGGTTAACTCCTTCAAAAGCTTGTTTACATATATATTTCAGAAAGGAATCCCTTCCTTTTGGGACGAAGAAAACAAATTAATTTCTCAAAATGACTATAAGGCTTCATTGTTCCAAATTCAAATGGATCATAAAAAATTTGAAGGCATGAGTCAAGTTTTAACAGGGAAGGTAATATTGGATAAGCTCGCAGTAGAGTTCGAGATTTTGAATCAGTTAACAATGATAGGAGGAAAATTACCTTCTATTTGTTATGTGGATCACGTGGAAATGAAATTTTTGGTTAAGGAGATGACAAGTTATGAAATTCCTTCTATAGAGCAATGGAAGACAGTTGAAAAGTATGGAAAAATGAAATATAGTTTGCATCAATGAAGACACTTGTCCAAACATGAATTTATGCCAAAGCTGGATTCGCCAAAGAAAATAGAAAGATGTTCCATTTTGAAGATCACAAAGACTAAAATTTTGACAAAAATAGTCTAAATATGTAATAAGTAGTTGAAGATTTCTATTTTTGGAAACATGTAGTTAGGTTTTGCTCAAGGATCCTTTTATGTATAAATACATGTTTTGAGATGTAATAAGGGTTGAAACCCGTAAGAATGAGACTTATTTTGTATTGAGCATCTTCAAATATTAATAGAAATTTTGTAGAGTCAAGCAAAAAAAATTAGAATAAAGATTCTTGTGTTGTTATTTTGCAGTCTGTATTTCCTTTTTCTCATGTGAATTTTATCTCTGTTACCTATTTTCATTGTGTTATATTTCATACTTGAATGAGGTTGTATTGGGTCAGAATTCATATTTTTATGCTCTGGTTCATCAGATTCAAGTATCCATAAATATTTTCTTCTAAAGTTAATATTGGATTCATATTTATTTGGTGCCCAATGTTAATTGATTGTTCATCTTTATTCTATTACCACCTGAAAGCAAGGGCTTGACTGTAAAAGAATAACTATCCCGCCTTTGTGAAAAATCATATTTCCTAGAATCTGTTTACCTTTAAATATTCTTGATTTTTACTCCATGCCCAACGGTATCCCTATGTTTCAACCATTAGCACTATTAAATTAACTTTTTAAAATATTTCTGGCCATTTCCATTTTTTCATTGAGACAACCCTCTTTGGTAGGAAAGAAGCCATCTTCCCTCCTAAAGATTGGTTTGAAAAGGTTACCTTGGAATTATCCTTCCACAACCAAAGGAGAAATTCTGAGTGATAACATCTTGCCATTGTTGCCGGGGAATGAAAGTTCAAATATTCCCTGGGTGGAACGATAGTTTAGAAATGATCAGATTTATGTGGGGTAACGAGAATTTTGATATTTTACATTGGTTGTATTTTTCCCTAGTGACTTCAGTTTGAATTTCAAGTAAAAAGGTGACTCCAAACAATAATCGTGGCTTCCAGAAGGATTTATACAAGGGGTAGTCCTGATCCTCAACCATTACAAGTGGTGAAAAGTCCATAAAATATTCTCAAAAGGAACAAAAGGAAAGATCAAGAAGGTACATTTCAGTCAAAAAAATATGTTTCCTTTGTTTCAAGAAGAACTAGTAAATATTGAAGGTATTGATTTAGATATAAAGTTTGAAAAATCCGTATTTAGGTCAAAATCTAAAACAAACTTAAATGAAACCATTATTTATCAAAATAGATTTCAGTCATATCTTTTGCAATATCTTTGGGAATATTTACAAAAAACTCGAAAAGTAGAAGTAATGGAACATAAAGTTCAAAATCCTCCACCACAAGTTCATAATATTATCCAAAATACCCCTATAACTATGGCTGCTAGATTTGCTCCACTTGCCTTACCAGTTATTTTACATTACCTCCCCCATAATTTTGCTCTGAGAATTACATTCTATGATGGAGAGGGAAATTATACAGCTCGGCAACATAATGATAGGTTTAATGATTTCATTGATCTCGAAGAAGTAGACTATGATGATGCCAAAATGATATTGTTAGCCCAAAGTTTGTCTGGAGAAGTTAAGAAATGGTTTAGAACTCTTCCCGCAAGATCCGTTCCTTCTTATGATGAATTTGAAAGTCGTTTTCTCAAGAGGTGGGAATATAAAAAGAATCCTTTGCAAATTTTGACACAATACAACAACTTGAAAAAGGGAAATTTTGAGTCTGTTCAAGAGTTTTCTGATAGGTTTATGAGGGTTTATAATTCAATTCCTACTGATATTCAACCCCTTGTAGGAGATGCTAAATTACATTATGCAGATGCATTTGATAGTGATTTTTCCTGAATGTTAAGGGAAAGAAAATCAACTTCTTTACCAGACATGTTGAAATATGCAGTAGAAGTAGAGGCAAAATTGATGGAATATGGAAAGATAAAACAAAAGACGGAAACAGATAGAAGAAGAACAAAATAAGAAAACAAAGCTTCAACTTCTTCTTCCACTGATGCAAAATTTGATGTGATGATCAATAATGGAAAGAATCATGGATAGATTGTCCTTAGACACTAGACGTCAGAACAGAGATCAACAAGAACCACAAATTAGAAACCCTAATTTTAGGATACCTTCTCCTCCATAGATAAGACAGAGAGACCCAAGAGATCAAAGAAATCAGATAAATACATAAGATCAATAGGTGAGGCCTCTTTTTCCTGAAATTTTTGTTAACAAGGTAGAGGAAATAGAACCATTAGAAAATGAAATACATCATTTTGATATTGCCCAATCTGAATTCTATCTAACAAAAAAAGAGCATGATATATTTTCCCAAGAAGGAGAATGTAACACTTTTGAATTAGAAACAAAACAATATCAAATGGGATATCAAAATGTTGTAAATGATCTTCAGAGGAAGCTTAGCCTCAGAAATAGAGATGTAGTTGTAAATAAAGGGAAAAATCATGTTGATCAACCTTCAACTAGTCAGTAGAAGAAGGAAAACAAAAAGAAGATATCGTGAAAAAGATTCCAGAAAATAATAGAGATACAATAAAAGAAAATGACATTACCTCATGAAAATAATAAATTGTTTGGCAGAAATGATGTAGCTAAAAACCAAAAGGTATTACCTCATGAAAATGAAATTCAAGATTGTAATATTGGAACAGAAGAACAACCAAAATTGGTGAAACTCTAAAAAAAATTACCATAAGAAGAAAAAGATAAATATATTGAATTAATGAAAAGTTTCTCAGATTTTTTTGCACGCAGTTATGAAGATTTGAAGGAATATGATACATCTATTATTCAACATACAATTCCTATTAAGCCGAATGAGAAACCTTTCAAGCAAAAACTTGAAAGAATCAATCCTATTCTTCTCCCAGTAATTGAAAAAGAAGTTAAAAAGTTGTTTGATGCCAAAATTATCAGTTCCCTCAGATTTTCAAAATGGCTGGCAAAATTGGTTCCTCTTAGAAAAAAGAATGGAGAAATAAGACTATGTATTGATTTCGGGAATTTGAATAAAGTATCTCTAAAAGATAAATATTCCTTGCCTAAAATGGACCATATATTACAGAAAGTTGTTAGAGCAAAAAGAATATCCATGATGGATAGTTTTTTAGGATATAATCAGATTAAAGTTCTACGAGAAGATGAAAAAACAACTTTTTCAACACCTTGGGGAACTTTTATGTATGCAAAAATGCCATTTGGGTTGATGAATGCAGGGGCAACATTTCAAAGAGCGATGGATATTTTATTTGCTGAAGAAAAAGACAAATTTCTAGTAGTATATATGGATGATATCACAGTTTATTCAAAATATGACGCAGATCATTTAAAACACCTTGAGAAAGTACTTTTGAAGTGTAGAAAATTTAGTATATCCTTGAATCCCAAAAAGTATAATTTTGTCATGGAAGAAGGTAAATTATTATGCCATATAATATCAAAGGATGGTATTAAAATTGATCCTGACGGGGTGACAACTTATTCAGAAGATTGGAATACCAAGATGCAAAAAGGAAATTCAGTCTTTTATTGCGAGAGTAAATTTTTTAAGAAGGTTTGTTCCAAGTTTTGCAGAAATTTTGAGGAATATTACAAATATGTTGAGGAAAGATAATGAGATTAAATTTACTATAGAAGCTAAAAAACATTTTAGTGATATCAAGAAAGCATTGTCAAAAGCACCAGTTTTGATCATCCCAGACTTTTCAAAAGATTTTATTATATTTTCTTTTGCTTCAGAACATATTATAGCTGGTGCATTGCTACAAAAGAATAAAGAGAATGCATAACAACCCATTTCTTTTTTCAGTAAAATTTTAAGAGATGCAGAGTTAAAATATGATATCATGGAAAAGCAAGCATCTGCATTGATTAAATCACTAAAATATTTCAGAGTTTGTATTTTACATTCACATACAATTGCTTATGTCCCAACTATTATTGTTAAAGATATTCTCACCCAACTAGATCCTAAAGGAAAAAGAGCTAAGTGGATTTTTGTGCTATTGGAATATGATTTGGAAATTAAACCTACAAAGTTGATTAAAGGACAAGGTTTAGCTAAGTTGATGGCATAGTCAAATTATGATTCTTTGAACATAAATTTCATTTATGATATTTCAAATGAACCAACTACAAGTTTGAAAGTACTCAAATATTTTTCTTTATCTCATTGGTACAGTGATATTGTTTATGTTTTACAGAATCTGCAAGCACCTCTATAATTAAGAAAAACTAGAGCAAGATTAGTGAAACTAAAGGCAACAAATTTTGTATTCTAAATTATTATTTACATTGGAAAGATCTAGGAGGTATTCTGTTAAATTGCTTACTTGAAAATGAATCACAACAAATCATGAAGGAATTTCATCAGGGAGTATGTGGAGGCCATCATTCCTGGAAAGAAACAATCAATAAAATTTTGAGGGCAGGTTTTTATTGGCCTACTATATTTTCAGATGTGTATAAAGAAGTTAGATTTTTTCATGAATGCCAATTTTTTTTATGGAAAAATGAAACTTTTTCCTTTACCCTTGTTGACACAGGGTCTTTCGACAGGGGTTCACAGTGTCGTCAACAACACCAACAACCCCTTATTCACCGGCCCAGAAAGGAGTTACCCTTCCCAGCAACACCTGTGAAGTAGGTGAGGTCTCACCCGAGGCGGATAAGGGTGCTGTAGGAACCAAGCTTCCGCAGTGACGAGGAGGATATGCTCATACACCTGGAATCCACACTATCGCACGAACCAAAGATAACTAATTCTATGATCAACTATTCACTTATCATTCACATCAGAAGCAATTCACAGATTTATCATAAACCATTCATATTAACAAACTCATCCTACTTAATCATCTTTAAGCATCATCAATCCGCAATATCATAAACATACACAATTGTTCATCATTGTAAAAGGCAGAAGATAGACCTCATAACCGAACATCTCCATGCATTCATTAAATACTGCGAAAAAACTTGTCGCAGAAACAGTCAAAACATAACACCGCATATGTCGAATAGGTCCCAGTTAGGATTATCATTCAAAAATTTGATGCCCTTAGGCTTACAATACACTTCTATTTATATGCTTCTATCCTATTACAAAATGGTCCATTTGACCGACTTAACAATTAAGTATTCTAAACTATTCTTGCGCTTCCTTGGACTTCGCGATGATTCCTTCTTTTGTGAGATTTGGCTTTCGCGCTTGACGGATTCCGCACTTCCTATGGATCTATCCCGTGCCAACAGGCCCCCAACACAAACTTGTGGCTCATCCCGAGCTACCGCAGCCGGACACTGCTGTTTTGCTCCTGCCTTGTGCTGTGCTCGGTCTCTGAAATTGTTCTTGCTGTCTGGAACTCGCTGTTGTGTTTTTCCTATATCCGTCCATCGATCACAGGTTTGCTGTCATGTACTTCTTGCACTCATCCTCCAGTCTCTTGAAACCTTCATCATCTATCTCTCCGTATTTTGTTGGTTCGGTCCACATTCGTCCTTGCCTGAGACGTCGGTCATTGATGTCTCCAAGGATTGCTTCCTACCAGGTCTAGGGAGCTACCCCCCCTGTTCTTCTGGTATTCACTGGGAACTGAAGCTTCGAACTGCTACCATATCTCGGTTGAAACCTCGTCGTTGTGACCCCCGAGTGCCCCGACTCCTTTCTTCTCAAGGCACTCATGCACGCTCGTCGTTCGGGCCTTCATTTCCCTTGGTGTGCTACCGCAGGAAATGAAATGGATCATTTCCACACCCTCCTGGGAATTCCTAACTTATGCAATGACCTGACCTGTTCTCAGCATGTATTTCTTTCTTTTGGTAACTATCTTGGTGCTTCACTTAACCTCTAATGCCCGTATTTATGCTCTTTCGTCGTTCAGGACGTCTGCTTTGAACAACCCTTGAAAATATATTCCTCTAACGTGCCGAGTCTGTCATCATTTCCCCTACATGTGGCGACGGGGCTTCCTATGTGCGTGATGGGTGACTATACTGATCCCAGCTGGTCTTCCTGTTATCCCTATGCGATCTATCATCCTTGGTGCCCCCGACCATGCTTCCATTACATGTTGATGCGTGCCAAACGTGCCTAGCGCCGACGTCAATTCCGTCCAACTGATAAAAAACTTAGGATCCGAAAAACCCCATGCTGCTGTCGCATTCCACATCCCTGGTTGCGGTACAACCCATCCTTGAGCGTAGTTTCCTCCGGCTGATGTGCCATATGTTATTTATCTGTTTATGTATATATACATATATATATATATATATATACATATATATATATATACATACATATATATATATATATATATATATATATATATATATAAATATTTTTTTTTATATCGCCACGGCGAGTACCGCCGTGTCGATATGTCGTCGTACCCCGGGGTTCTCTACTGTGGTTGTCCTTTGCATGTTCTATTGGGTCGCAGTGACATACTTCCTAATGTTCTTTGTCAACAGTTCTGCATTGATCCATCTGATTATCGCATCTAGTTTTTGCTAATGTGGTTGGTACTGGGTTTGCTCCGACTCAGTTTGCAGGGGGGTCGTTGTGTTTCTTGATTCGTCCGAATGTTCATTTACTTCCGCGGACTTTGTCAGGAGTGAGTCCTGAAACTCATGCGATAGAGAAGTTGTGGCTCTTGGGTTGTTATCATTATTTGGTTCTCCTGAGACGTTGTAGCAGTCCATTGTCATTTCGAGTGTCATGGTCCATCGGAGTTCTAATAGCTGCACTGTCAGTTTTGCCTCAAAAATCTTTGTCTTGATTACCTGAGGTGCATTATGGATGAAGGGATTTTTGTCTTAGGAGGAGAACATTTGGCTAAAGCCAATTATTAACTGATCCCAATAAAATGTACCGAGTCGCAGCTCTGTTGTGACATACCAACTCCGTGGTACTTCATCCAACGTATGCACAAAGGAATGCACCCACTCCTGCTCCGGTCGTACTGGCCATTGGTGCTGACAAGCTTTCACATCTTCGTGTGGGTTACCTTTTCCATCATAATTTTGTCCGTTCCATGCTGTGGTGTCACTGAAAAGTACCTCTAGGAGGCGTCGGCATAGTGGCCAGTTTGATATCCTTGACTTATGCGCTACCCACCAGTGCGTAGAAGTAGCCTTCAAGGCTTCCTCCAAGGCTTCCTCCAAGGCTAAGAGTCTCTGCGGTTCTGCTACCTTTTATTTGAATTCTTTGAAGAAGGTACTCAAATTTGGTAATCCTTCGTACGTTGGCAGCGTGCACTCCTCTGTAGCCACCCAACGTACCGAATGTGTAATCCTTGCACATTTGCGAAACGACACCTCATGAAGTCGGTTTTGCCAATTTTCCAATGCCTCATCTGAGTCTGAAGATGCTGAACTAGATCTGCACCATTCTAACTCCCCTTCATTAGTTGGATTGATATAATCTTTCGAAATGTTATACAGGATATCCCATCCTTCTGCATATTCATCGCTGGTGGGCTCCACATATCGTTGTCCTTCCACAGGATCTAGTGGTGCGACAACTCTTATTTCCCGATCTTCAAATGACATGGTTCGCTTGTTAAAATTGATGAGCTCCTGATTTTCCATGGCCCAGTCGATTCCCAATAGTACTGGATATGGACATGTGTTATCTATTATTTCTATAACATAGAAATCGTCATATGTCCGAAGTCCTTCAATTTCGATGGGGAGTTGGCACACTCGGCCAAGGGGGGTGACCTTGCTCTGGTTTTACAATCACAACTGTACTGGTGACCAGGTCATTTGTGGTTTTCCCATTGTTTCCCATGTTTGTTTTGTCAGAATGTTCACATCTGACCCTAAATCCAAACAATGGAGTCGACATCGAACGCTCCAATTTGTGTCGACATCCTCATTTCTCTACCTGTCTTTCTTTTCTTATGTATGCGATTGAACCTGAGCTCTTGGCATTCTCCCTCCCATCGATTCAGTAGGTTGGATATCTCCTCTAATGCCTCCTCATCCTTTGCTAATGCTAAGCATATCTCTAGGAAGGCTCTTAAGGTAGTGGCCTTTCTTCGCGACTTCGTCCGGTCGAACGTTGGTGACATATCATAGATTTCTTCTTGAAGAGGTATGTTCCTCATTTATCACAGCACCTCTTGCTGCGCTTTTAGGAAAGTGACCTTTTCTGCCCTTGCGTCAAACGTAACATTTTTCTTTCCTGCTGGTCGGACACTGGGCTGTGGTATGTCAACTTTCGTTACTGCTCCTCCTCGTGTCACTATTCCTGCCGCGGAATGTCTCCTAACTTTGCTGATATTTTCTGTACTGCTGGTTGGTTCTGATTTTGATTCTGGTTTTGGTTCGGCGGGGTTGGCAGGTTCTTTGTTTTCCATTTGGCAATGAGTTGTGGGAAATCCTCTACAACATGATCTGTTCCACTGCAATACGTGCACTGCGAGGCCTGATTCAGGAAATCCCTTGCGAAATGTCCTTGTTGCCCACAATTATAACATGTAGGAGGTCCTCGACCCCGTTCGACGGCTCCTCCTCTTCCTACGCCACCACGTCCTCCACGGAATCCTCCACCAAATCCTCCGCGTGGCGATCCATACTGCGCCTGCTGATACTGTGGCTGTTGATAATGCATTTGTGGGTATTGTTGATACAGCGACTGCTGGTACTGTGGTTGCGAATACTGTGGTGCGCCATACTGTAGTTTCCCCACAGTTTCTCGTACTGTCCTTGGTCAAATTGCGGTGTCTGAATAAACTACGGTTGCGGCTGGGCGTACTGCAGCTGCTGTAGCCCCAATTGTTGCTCTTCTCCCTTTACTAGGTATGCATCCATGTTTCGTTCTTGCAACAAATCGTGGGCTCTGCAATCCTTTTCATCATGCCCCACTGATCGACATAATTTACAAAATAGACTTGTTGGTTTCGACACTATCTTCTGTAAGTATATGCAGTCCTCCGGTCGATTCCCCCTGGCCTGGAAAATGGGACACCATGGTAGGCCTTCCTGGCGAAGTGGGTTCGGTGCCCCTGAATTCAAATACTGCTTAAACATTGAACAATTATCCTTATGGTGGCTTTCTATCCTGCATCTGGTGCACCATACATCTGCGCGGGTATCTTTTCCTTGATTCATGTCCTGTAGTTGGAGCATCAACGTAGCTAGTTGTGCTTGAATCTTGTGCATTCTAGCTCTAGTCTCTCTGATCGGCGAATCCTCTAGCTTCATTGCGATTTCTAATGCTTCGGCTTGATCCACAACCTTCTGCTGCATCAATGGTCCTCGAATATGTGGTACCAGCCCAGCGATAAACCACTCTTTATGCTGCAGGTTGTTTATTGGAAAACTGACTTTCACTATCAATGTCTTGTATCTCTGATCAAACTCCCATACTGGCTCATTCGGGTATTTCCTAATCTCTTTGAGCTTAGTAATTTACTGTGGTTCTGACTTGGGTTTTTTAAATTCCTGAATCATCGTTGTTTTAATTTCTGCCAATGTTTTTCCTGGAACCTTGGTAAAATTTATGAGCCATTCCAGCACCTGGTCTCGAAAGGTTGTCGCCAACTTTCCCTTTTTGATGTCTTCATCTTGGACCTGCTTCACGGTCCACACCACTTCGCATAAAAAGAAAAACTGTTTGAGATCCTCTGTCCCGTCTCCTACAAAGCTCGACATCTTCGTATCGTCCACCATCGTGGTGTTCCTACTGTTGTTACTTAATGATGCGCTACTTTTTCCGCTACACGTGGGACAACTCTGTGAGTTATTTGTGGTTTTCCCTTTAAATTGATAAGTGGTGTGCGGGGTCAAAGGTATGTGGTATCTTACAATCCATCTTTCTTCTGGGGTAGCCTGGTCACCGCCTTCCTCCTCGTAATTAGGGATCTCTGTCCTCTATGGCCCTATTGCATAGTCTTCCCTTCCGGTCCTCTCAAGGGACTCTTCCTCAGTCCTCCTCCTCTTATCAGGACGCCGGAATATCGTTCCACTTCTCAAGGTGCCACAGTCTTCCTCAACTTCCCTTAAAAATTCGTCATCGCTCATGTCCATCTACCCTGCATCTTTCCTAGTGGATCCGTAACCATGCAATACCTACAACCCCTGCACACCTATGTGTCTACTCGTCGGAGGTCATTTTCAACATGCCCTTTTCGCACACCAGCATCTTACTCCACAGGTTTAGCGACAAGACGAACCTTCCCCTCGGTCCCTTGAAAAATCATCTTTCCGCGTCGCTGTAAGAATTGTTGGTATCTACTGTGAAATCAGTGATGTACCCCTCTAGGATACTATCGAACCATAAGTCAATAGTCCTGGATACTGTATTGTTGACTTGCTTCAGCTGTCGAATTAATTCTGGATTCCACTGATCTGATCTAATACTCTGGTTGGTATGTCCTCTGAATGTCAACTGTGCGAGCCACTCCTGTAGTATTATTGGAAACTCAGCGAAGAATATCTCATGGATATACGAATATATGTGCTTTTGTAACCAACTTTCTACTATCTGTATCGGGTTCCTCCTTTCTTCCTTCACGAACTCTTCTTCTTTCTGATTGAACCACTCTTGGATCTCTGGCTTCGTCGGATGCCACAGCATATCTTCTTCTCTTTTCTCATGGTCTCGACAACAAAACCATTTGTTGACACAGGGTTTTTCGACAGGGGTTCACACTGTTGTCAACAACACCAACAACCCCTTATTCACCGGCCCGGAAAGGAGTTACCCTTCCCAGCAACACCTGCGAAGTAGGTGAGGTATCACCCGAGGCGGATAAGGGTGCTGCAGGAACCAAGCTTCCGCAGTGGCGAGGAGGATATGCTCATACACCTGGAATCCACACTATCGCACAAAAAGCGGTAGGAAGAAACCACTTCGCATAGTTGCAAAGAGGTAGGAATAAACCACTTCGCATAGTTGCAAAACCACCTTGTTGGGGGTTATAAAATGTCAAGCGCGTGCAAGACATGACATTTGTCATTTTACGTTTGACAAATTGGACGCCCCACGCATAGTTGGAATCCGACGGAGAAACCTTTTCCAAGTCACATATTTCCAGGTAGGCCCCCGATTTCCTGGAAACAACAAAGTATTTTATAAAATGGAAGAGCAAGGTGAATTGGAACTTCAAAATAGGGAATTTACCAAGTTAGACGAAATCTTCAAGACAGGGATGGGGATGTTTTTGATACAATTACGACCATGGGTTCAGTTAGTGAAATCAATAACAAATTGAAATATTTACAAAAGTAGGGGGTAGACGTACATAATGTTCACAAGTCCCCCTTTATATATTTTTGTCCATAAAAACCCTAACATTCCTAGACTTTGTTTCTTGGTGTGCCATGAACTATTCCCAAGCCGAAAGAGTCATTATGGATTCAAAAAGACCGAAAATCCTTTGTCCATTTAATTCCTCAGTTGTTAGAAATTCATTAGAAGTTATGTCGTCCTTTTCTCAAAACCCTGAATATTTTGTAGAAGAAAAATTGATTAACCTCTATAGGCATTATGTAGTTGAGATTAAACAAACTTTGCTATAAAAAAGACTCAAACCTGATTTTCAATTGATAATACACCTTTTCCCTTAGACACTAGCTTGTTCAATGAAAATGAACAGTTTGTCCTTTCATTAATCAACCCGTTTCTATGGTTAGATGATGACAAAGTTGTCTCTGAATTCATGTTAAGTTTGTTGTTTAGGTTGAGTTCCCATTCACCTAAAATCGAGTCCCGTCAGTATTATTTCCTTAAATTTGATGAATTCTTAGCTGAGAATATCCATACTCAGCTAGTGAATTTCCACACAATGAGACATTTCAGATTCCAATCCTATTTGATGAAGATGTTTCTATATTCAAATGAAGAAAATTTACAATTCCCAGAAGCAGTCTTTACCTCTGAAATTGAAAACAGTGTATTCAATTATATGAATCCCATAATGTCCGAAGTATATAGAGCTGCATTTCAAGAAAAAATGCCTAGAGTGTTTCCTGTGATGAAAGATATGTTGCAGTTCAGTCCAGAGAAGAAGGTTGGTGATTGGATCCTTTTGAAGGAGCATACTATCATTAGACTCGATGGTTTCGTCCATGAACCATATATTTTACTTGCATTTTTAACCCCAAGGATCTTTGCTTTGGATTTTATCAGACATAAGCTTATTGTTGAAAATGAGCATTTTTTAAGTTTTAAAAAGGCTTATGATATCAAGTTTCCTTTGAAGGATGGCCCATTTATCATAAAAACAAGGCTTCACTTCCAGTTGTAGAAGAAATTTTGCAGGTAATGAATTTTAGGAAGACTTAAGGTATTAATTATGATCCACATCATATAATATCACAAAGAATACAACAAAATAAAAGCAAGGATTTTGATCATGGGGAGGTGGATGGGTTAGCTGAGAAAGCTAATATTTTAGAATATGAATCAAATACATATTTTTCTGAGAACTTACAGTCAAATCCTTTGACATTAGCAAAAATTTCAGCCATGCTAGTGCCCACTCCCAGCAAAGTTGAAGTTGTCAGTAAAAGAAATATTTCTGAAACTTCAAACATGGAAGTAGAGTTACAAGGAGAAACTAAGAGGCTTAAACTAGACCAAGAAAAATAAATGGTCGAAATGGGAGGCAGAAAGATAAAAAAGAAGGAATAAATTCAAAATCCAATTATCCAGGTACAAGAATACAGTTTTGTTGAAGCAAAAAGAGTTGATTCTAGTGATAGGTACAAATCAAAGACCGATTTACATATCAAGTATGGTCAGGATAAAAAGGCTTCTTCTAAGAAAGCCAATACGATTTTTTCTAAAGTCATATATATATCAGATAAATATATCTCATTGACAACTGTTAGAGATCATGCAAAGAACACCTTAAATTTGGTAGTGGATTCTGAGGAAAAAGTCACCGAAATGAAAATAAATGTGCATAAAATACCAGTTCCAGACAAAATTCATCTACATAGAAAAACGAAAGAGGTAATTTACACAGATTTGATGAAAGCTACTTTGAAAATTTCAAAGTTTCAATCCACGGTGAGTAGATTGGAATTCCAATTTAAGAAAGAAAAGAATAAGAATAAAGCTCACCTACAACAAATTAAAAAGTTATAGGTGTTAGTGGAAATAGATAGTGAACCCAATAAAGGACAAGCAACCAAAAATATTTTGACTGAGAAACAAAGTACAATTCAATTACTAAAAAAGAATCTTAAAATCCCACCTACACAGTTAATTCATGTATCCGAATTAACAGTCTTGGAACAAGAAAAAGAAACTCTCTCTCAGGAGTTAGATGATTGTAAAGAAAAATTGCTTAAATTCATAGAACAACAAGTAAGTTGGGAGAAAGAAAAATATAGTTTTATAGCTCAAATTGATAATTTGAAAGTGAAGCAAGCAGGTGCAGCAAAGGAAAAGGAAGGAACATGACAAGAGAATGAAGAAACAAGTAAATAAAGCTTAATTCGAGCTATTTCCTAGGTTAGTCTCAAAGAAATTGAGTGAAGAAATTCAGAAAAGGGAAGAAGAGAAAAAATAATTTGAAAATAAAAATAAAGTATTGCTACAGAAAAATGATAAATTAATTTCATAGGTTACAGGAAAGCTCCCATTACAAGGAGCCGGACATTTGATATGGGATTTTATAATAGATGAAGCTGCAAAATTCAGTCCATATCTAAATTTTATGAGGAGTAAGGAAAAAGTAGTAAATGAAACTACACAAAGCTGTACAGTCATGAAAGAAACTCTATACAAAAAACCAAAAGAAACAGCTCAGAACACAGTTGATTTTCTCAATACTTTATTAGAAGATGATTTGAAGGCATTGATGATTAAAGATAGGATTGCAGTTATAACTTGGGCTAGAAGGATAATTGGGAAACATCACCATGTTGAAAATGTCCAGGCAAAGGAAAACCAAATGATGCAGCAGGTTAACTCCTTCAAAAACTTGCTTACATATTTATTTTAGAAAGGACTCCCTTCCTTTTCGGATGGAGAAAACAAATGAATTTTTCAAAATGACTATAAGGCTTCATTGTTCCAAATTCAAAGGGATCATAAAAAATTTGAAGGCATGACTCAAGTTTTAACAAGGAATGTAATATTGGATAAGCTCACAATAGACTTCGAGATTTTGAATAAGTTAACAATGATAGGAGAAAAATTACCTCCTATGTCTTATGTGGATCACGTGGAAATGAAAGTCTTGGTTAAGGAGATGACAAGTTATGAAATTCCTTCTATAGAGAAATGGAAGACAGACGAAAAGTATGGAAAAATGAAATATACTTTGCATCAATGAAGACACTTGTTCAAACAGGAATTTATGCCAAAGCTGGATTCGACAAAGAAAATAGAGAGATGTTCCATTTTGAAGATTACGAAGACTAAAATTTTGACAAAAATAGTCTAAATATGTAATAAGTATTTGAATATTTCTATTTTTGGAAACATGTCGTTAGGTTTTGCTCAAGGAGCCTTTTATGTATAAATACATGTTTTGAGATGTAATCAGGGTTGAAACTCGTGAGAATGAGACTTATTTTTTATTGAGCATCTTCAAAGATTAATAGAAATTTTGCAGAGTCAAGCATAACTTTTTAGAACAAATATTCTCGTGTTGTTATTTTGCAGTCTGTATTTCCCTTTTCTCATGTGAATTCTATCTCTGTTACGTATTTTCATTGTGTTATATTTCATACTTGAATGAGATTGTATTGGGTTGGAATTCATATTTTTATGCTCTGGTTCATGGGATTCAAGTATCCATAAATATTTTCTTCTAAAGTTGATATTGGATTCATATTTATTTGGTGCCCAATGTTAATGGATCGTTCATCTTTCTTATATTACCACCTGAAAGCAAGAACTTGATTGTAAAAGAATAACTATCCCGCTTTTGTGAAAAATCATATTGCCTAGACTTTGTTTACCTTTAAAGATTTCTTATTTTGACTCCATTCCCAATGGTATCCATGTGTTTCAGCCTTTAGCACTATTAAATTATCTTTTTAAAATATTTTTGTCCATTGCCATTTATTCATTGAGAGAGCTCTCTATGGTAGGAAAGAATCCAGCTTCCCTCCTAAATATTGGTCTGAAAATGTTACCTTGGAATTATCCTTCCACAAACAAAGGATAAATTCTAAGTGATAACAATAAGTATGAATAAATACTTCATAAATAGTAATATAATGCTTAAATTTATCGATAGCATGTACAATTGCGAGAAATTATTTTTTCATCAATGTATAGTTCATTTCAGCAGGTGTTATTTTTTTCTAATGAAATAAATAACATAATTTTGTTGATATTCTTTCTATCCTAGAACTGCTCCAAGGGATATATTAGAAGCATCGATTGATATATGAAAAGGAAATGACCAATTTGGTCGCCTTAGAATTGGAACTTTAAATTTTTTTTCCTTGAGAGTATCAAAAGCAATATGGCATTGAATATACCAAAAGAAATGATTGTATTTAGTAAGAAATTTAAACAATGGTGAGGCTATTTTTGTAAAAAATGCTATAAAATTCATGTAATAGCCTGCATGTCCTAAAAAAATGTACACACCCTTTTGAGTTTTTGGAACCAGAAGTTAAGAAATCACTTCAATATTTGCGGGATCAACCTTGATTCGTGTAAAAGATATGTGATGGAAAAGAACAATACCTGTTTGAAGATAGTCATTACGCAAGATCAGTATGAGTGAAGAAGGATTTGCGTTGGTTAGTTTGAAACTCAATGTTTAGATCCCTACTCTGGATCAAAATTAAAGTATTTTAGGTTTCATATTTATGGGCTTATGTGCATCTTAAGAAACTATCAGGCTTCAATTGTCTCCTGATGATGATCCCAGAGTGGGATCGAAACGTCGAGTTTCAAACTAACCAACAGAGCTCCTTCTTCACTCAAGAACAATACCTTCAGTAAATAAGATATGGAATTTTTCATTGCTCAATACAAGATTATTTTCTTGAAATCTACTATTTTTTTTTCAAAATTCTCTAATGCTTCCTCAAAATAATTTCCATAAACAATAAAACCATCCATATAAACTTATACACAATCATGGATCAAGTCAAAGAAAATACCTAATATTTCTATTTGAAAAGTATCAAGAGCACTGCATAATCCAAAAGGTAGTGCTCTATAAGTGAATGTTCCCCATGTTCCCCATGGACATGTGAATGTTTATTTATCTAGATCTTCAAGAGCAATTTGAATTTGATTATACCTGCTAAATCCATCGAGAAAAGGAAAGTATTTTTTCCTACTAAGGTGTTTAAGACTTCATCTATGAATGGAAGAGGGAAGTGATATTCTAAGGTGGCTTTGTCTAATTCCCAATAATCGACACAAATACACCACCTACCATTTTTCTTAGGGACTAAGGTGAAAACCGCTGACTGTCTAAAATAGGATAAATGAAGTTCACAATTATTAATTATGTAATTCTTAGTTTACAACTTCCTTTAATGTTGGGTTCATACATCTCTGGGGTTGTCTAATTAGCCGAGCATTCTACTGAATATAGATTTCATGTATAAATGCATCAGGATGAATTCCCCGCATATCATTGTACTCCCATGAAAATGCACTAGAATGCTTTTGCAACATTTTAACCAATTTTCTTTTTTTGAAATTCTTCAAGTTTATTATTGATGCGTAATTTTTTTTCCTTGACTAATTTCATTAGAAATACTACAATATTATGAAATTTCATTTATTGATATAGAATTAAATAATGATGATAAAGTGGATATGTCACAATATTCCTAAAATTTGATTCAAGACATGATCAAAAGAAGATTGACGCTAGAATATTGAATAACATCAGAATTATTGAGAAAACTATTCATTTGATTTTCTTCAGTATTTTCCTTGAAATCATGACTTGATCAATTGCTAAGACTTCTTGTATAATTTATTCATCACTATTTGCATCATCAAGCCATTGATTATTTTACAATTCAGTTAAATATTTTGCTAGTGGGTACAAATTTACTTGCTTAATTGAATCAACGTGTGAAATGATCATATTTCCAGTCCTACAACTAATAAGTGCATTAGCAGTGGCTAACCAAGATCATCCTAATATTAGTGGGTGTGTACACCCCAAATGAGATTTAGGTTGTAAAACCATAAATTCTACAAGGTATTTCCACGAATACAAAGAAACAATAATGTCCTCTAACATTCCTTCAGGTTTGATTTTGGTTGATTTTGAACTTGTCTGCTAGTTCAATAATTGTAGGTGTATGACGGAGGTTAGACCATTGTAGTTGTTCCATAGTTCCTTTAGCCATAACATTAATTGCAACACCTATATCAATTAAATTGTTTGGCAGTGGAATATTATCGATATGAAATCTGACACTAGGATACCCAGGATCAACGTATTTTTCCATAGAAATGCTTCATGACATTAAATATGTTCATTTACCAATGAATTGGATAGTTTGTGTATCTTTTTTTTTTCTTCTTCGCATGTTTCTCAAACATAATTCCCTAATTGTTTTTGCATCAATTGGGATGTCTCTTATTGATTGATGTAAGGGTATTTAACACAAACATTCTTCAATTCTACTAAGATACCAATTTAGGTTGGATTACTGGTTTGTCCAAATTCAACCTCTCTAGATAGGAAGGAGAATTGGAGGGTTGTTTTTGTTGTCTTATTGGTGGAGAATAAGTTTTTTTTATTGGAATTAAACTATAATTATTGTTCATTTGTTTAGGATTTTACTCTCAAAATATTCTTCAATAATGATAGAAGAAACTTTATTAATTACCTTTCCTGATATTAGGTGGATATCTTGTAGCTTGAAAGGAGTGATCATATAGGTTGGAGGAGGTTGATTTGTTGTTAGTTGCAATTGTTGTGGTTGTAAAGTTGGTTGTTGTTGAGTTTGTGGAAGATATGGTTGTTGAGGCTGTGAAGGATATTGTGGATGTGAGGGATATTGTGGTTGTTAAGGATAATGAGGTTGTGAAGGATAGGGGTAGACATGCATGCTTCCATAAGTAGGCCCTCGCCATCCTTGTTGCTAAGGTTGGCTTTGGACTGATTATGAAGTCCATGCTTGCCAAGGGATAGGAAAATTCTATTTTTGAGGTGGATATCGTTGACTAGCATAATATGAAGAATTGTTTTGTGCATGATCCTGATTCATACCCGGTGCTTGTGGTTTCCATGGTCATCATAGTGCTATTGAAAAAACATGCTATGTTACTTCATTATCTCCCTGGTAAACCTCTTTGAGATCTCAAGCAAAGAAGGATAATTTTCCGTGGAATGCTTTCCTACACAAATGACACAAATTTCAATATTGTTTATAGGACAGTCCATTAATGGACCTTTTTCCCTACATTTGGAGCACAAAATAAACAAGTGATCATGTATTTTATTCCTTTGTCATGAATCAATCTATTTAATAATTTTCCCTTAAAAAATTCATTGATTTTTGTGTGTTTTTGTGAGTTGCGGAAAACATAAATTTTCTTTGGAATTTGTTCTTACCGTAGCCTGC
Organism: Larix kaempferi; assembly: GCA_027924585.1. NCBI lineage: Eukaryota > Viridiplantae > Streptophyta > Pinopsida > Pinales > Pinaceae > Larix > Larix kaempferi. Next base: position 30,441,101 of record BSBM01000510.1, read on the forward strand.
AATCTGTAATCCGCAATGCGGATTGCGGATGCTTGGTTTTCAGATTTGAAATTTCTTCTTTCTGCAACCCACAACCTGCAATTACGGATTGCGGATTTCGGAAATGGGTTTTGAATAAAGTGGGTTATTATTTTCCACAACCTGCAACCCACACTGCGGATTGTGGATTGCAGAAAATGTTCCAAAACTAAGTTCACACTTTTGATTTCCACAATCCACAACCCGCAATGCGGATTGCGAATTGCGGAAAGTGTTAAAAAAATAAATTTGTGCTTTGCGTTTCTGCAACCCGCAACCCGCAATTGCGACTGTGGAATGCGAAAAGAACATCATTTTTATTATGTCGTTTGCGTCCCCGCAACCCGCAATTGCGGATTGTGGGAAATTTTGGTTCATTTACATTTAGAGTTGTGTTTCAGCAACCTGCAATCCGCATTGCAGATTGCGGAAAGTATGTACATATTTTCTAAAATAAGGTTCCGCAACTCATCTTCCGCATATCTTGTTTTAGATCTTAGCTGTTGATTCATTCTGATCCTACGATCAAGATTTTATCCCACGAATTTATTAAATATTTCAAATTTTTTGTTTTCTTTTACCATTTTTTCAATTTAGTGAATTTACCCGTGACAAGGATTTCTACTGCGTATTTTTACCAGGGTTTTTTTCCTGCCATTTTCGTCAGCATAGGTTGGTTTTCCGTCTTTTCCCATCGTTTTTTTACATATTTTCTTCGTTTTCAAACTGTTTTATTGATTGGTTTATTTTTATTTATTAGAATTTACCAGTCCTCCACCATGTCGAGAAATACCTGTTCCAAGACAACCCAGAAAGACTTGATAAAAAAAGACCCTAATTTTGGCATTCTAGCCGATACCAGTGATAGAGTATCTGAAACCTATCAAATAGATTGGTCATGAATCTATGCCATCTTTGATAACGACGACCTATTGGAAATCTAGGATAATCAGTTGATTTATGATAAAATCAAGGATTCCCAATTACATGCCATAGTAGCTAGACCAACCCTTCTCCCTTACACAAATGCCATGAAATGGATAATTGACTACGCAGACCCTAAAGACCATTCATTCAATGACAATGCAGGGTCCCAATTGGCTTCTTTACACCCTGAATTTTTTTCTAAAGCATATTCCCTTAGGGAAGCTACCCAACTACTCAATGCCGCTTTTCTAGACTCAGTCAAGACCTGGTTCAACTTTGACGAGATGATAAAATCCTGGATGAACAACCCGGCCAACTTCATACCCAAAGCCGATAATTCCTACCCTATTTCATGGTTCAAGGAACCCTTTTCTCTCCTAGCAGCCATGCTTTGCAGGCTGTATGACCTACCAATCTGTTCTGTGTTCAAAGCCAAATGGGCACCTGTGGCTCATCATGTTCTCAAAACAGGGGAATCATTTAATTGGGATTCGATTCTATTAGCTGAGTTGAAGACATCAACTGAGCGTTATCAGAAAACACCGGCTTCAAAGAAGCCTCCTTTCTTCTATTCAACTTATATCATTGATGTATTCTGTTCAACATTCCAGTTCCCCTCCATGGGATGGAATTGGACCCTATCAGCACCACCAATTCACATATACTGTTCAACATTATGGGAAAATAACTATGTGCCTTTACTGTATGATATCTGTGATAATTTCTTGGGAACAATTTATCATAAGATGTTCAAAGAAGATGCACCTGTCTTCTCTACTCATGGTAAAACACTCATCCCCACTTTTGGTGATTGGTACTTAGGAGAATACTTCTCCTATGTTAGGGTTTGGGGAAGTAACATAGTTCATTTGCTGCCAAGGATAGTCCCAGATAGATTGTTGCTTGAATAAATTGCTTACCAAACTGTTACAGATGGAGTTTTCCTCAAGCTGACTGGACCTAAAAGAAAAGGATGGCCCAAATTTCCATTGAACCTTGGACCTTTGGTCATCCAGAACTCAACACATGCTGCAGTGTTGGGGAAGCAAATTGCTTCACTAAAACTGGGAAAAGCTCCCAAAAGGATGCATGATCCCAAGGCATTCATGGTTGCCCACTTTTCCCAAGAACACATGAAGACTACCTATGCTCATGAGATTGCCCCTGATGATTCCATTTACCAGGGATTAAATTTGTTTTCTGAAGTCCTGATCAGGGGTAAACAAAAAGAACAAAGTTTCATTCTTCAATATCAACAGGAACTCAATATAAAGGTTTTGAGTTACAGGAAAATGGAATTATCACTTGATGAACAGGCTAAAAGGGACAGAGCAGATAAAAAATAAAAAAAGGCAAGTACTCCATTGATGTTAACTTACCCAGATGAAGGTAAAGGAAAAGGCCTTCTGGAGGATGTTCAACAGGACAAGAAGATTTTAATTAAATCAGCTGAAGAGCTGAAGAAGGAATTGGCACACATCGCTGCAATGGTTGATACTCAGGTGATTGTTGCAAGTACCGGAGCAAAACGATAGAAGATTCAAGCCCCTACATCTCAAATACCCACATTAAACATTGAAGACAGTGATGCGGAATATGAAAGACTTCCAATCAGGTCTATTTTCCCTCTTGTGCCTGTTATACAAGAGGTCACTCGAGTCTCCCAAACTATTTTTTATTTCCTTAATAACATTGAGATGGATGATACTACTTCAGAGGTTCATTTTCCTGAAGTTATCAACTCTTTTGTTACATCAACTCCTTCATCCCCACTCTCTTCTGTTCAGCTTCCTTCCACCTCGTTTGTTGAGGTTACTCTACCACCATCCACCATATCTGAATTATTTGCTGCATTAACCTCCATCACTGCTTCACATATAACCTTGCCACTCCCACCTATCACCTTACCACCAATAGTTACTGAGATGCAATTTCCAACTGTCTCTCTACAACCATCACGTACTATTGCTCTACTTCCCTTCTTGAGGTTGTCACTTCGACTACTTCTCCAACTTTTGTACCATCAGTTTCTACAACTACTCCCTCTTCTCTATCCACCTCCCAAATCACTATGTCCATCCCTAATTCCACTGTCACCCAAAAAACTCCATTAGTTGCAACATGTAATGTTGCCACATCTTCAACTGAGTTGGCAACTGATTCTGGAGATGATGTTGTGGTTTCCCTTGGGCAATACTTTTACAGTAGATCAGGAAAAGCAGTGGTGAAAAGAGGTAATAAAAGAAGCAGGGAACCAACTATTCTGCAAGCGCCTGTCCCCAATCAAATAATTTGGGCAAAACAATCTGTTAACATCCAGCAGGAAGCATTAGACACTGCTGCAGTGATGGGAGCATTTGCTGGAGCCAATTGTGATTCAGTGACTTCACTGAATAAAGAGATTGACATCAAGAAAGAAGAATTGAAGAAGATCCAAGAGTAGCAGATCAAAATTAATGAAGAACATGAATCTCAGCTTCTTGAATTAAGGAATGAGTACGAAAGTCAGCTCAAGGATCGATAAGAACAAAACACTTCTGTCCAGGTTCAACTGCAAGATACACAGGTCAAAAATATTGAAAATATTGAAAAGATAACAGTACTGGAACAAGAGCTTAAATATGTAGTTTCCAATGCAACCACTTCTTCATTCTCCAGATTCTTTGAGAAAGAGTTCAAGGATTTTTCCTTTGAAGTTAATGAGGAGAATCACAAACTCTTGGCTGAGTTATTTAGCTCCTTGAATAATATTCATGAAACTTATAATGTTTTTCAAAAACTTTCTGTTATTCTTGAGCAACAAATTGAAAAAAGGCAACAAGCTTCCAAGACCATTGATGATATTACTGATTGGAAAAGGTATATCAAAGACAAACCTGAGGATATCCCAGTCTTGGATAGCTTCAAGTTCAGGAGAATAAGAAAATCTTTGGATGCCTGACAGAGTGCTTATGAGATGGTTGAAAAAATAATTAAGAAGGCACAAGAAATTTGCGGAAGAAGATGGTATGTTGCAGACAACATCACGATCATGCTATAGTTTCCCACTATGGACCTTATTGAGAAGGCTTGTCCACCAAAGATGATGATTGAGCAGGTGGATAGTAGGTGTGAGTAGATCATAGAAAAAATTCAGCAGCTCGAGCACATACATATTTTGGAAGTTGACAAATTTATCAAGCAACCTGTTAGTTTGGAGAACAAGATCCACATCTTTCTACGTACTTGGCACAAATTAAGCAAGAATGAGATTGAATCTTTCGCGCGTGATTCCCAGTTAGGAATCAAGTTGGATAAGTATTCTGATGTGGACGAGTTGTTATAAGTTTGGGGCAAGTGGCAAGATGCCCTTGGCCATTCTTAGATTAGATTGATTTTGCAATCCCTCTTTTATGGGAAGTCCACACTTTGTATCTTTATTGTAATTATTATTAAAGGGGTAGAGATCTCATAGAGGGAGGGGGGGTGAAAATCATCAAAAGAGGAATGGAGATACTCTGTGTCATTCAAGACTTTGTAATTTTTTGCAGGCTCATTGATATATAGTTAGTTTTTCTCTTGCTATCTCTTTTGTTTAATTTATCAAATTTGTTTGATGAATTTTGATTTTCGCTTCAGCTCATGAATGAACACTGTTTTATTTCGCAATCATAATTAATACATCGATTTGCTGTTCATATTTGTCTCGACTTGCGATCTGTGTCTTATGTCTTAAATGAATTTATTTATTTAAAACATTGATCTATTTCTGCAAATTATAAACAAATATTATTAAATTAATGCCAATTTTTCAATTAGCATGATATAACAGGATAATTGTGCATGTGTGTTAACCCTTAAGCTTTAATCATTCAATTTTCATTTTCTGATTGTGTCTTAAGATAATGAGTAAATGACCATTTCACATGTCTTTCAATTTGTGAAATACTTATTAATTTCCATATCTGGTTATGTTGCACACCAAAACACATTCCTTTAATTTAGATCTATCTTAGTTTAGATTTATTTTAAATCAAGCATTACTCACTTCTAGAGATAGGACACTTTTTATCTTCCCTCACAAGAAGACAGATCTATCAGGTTCAAACCACTTAAGTGCCAATGGAGGCCTTATATCCGTGGGAGTCAACCACACCAAACAGTATGTGGATAGAATTGCTCTTGCAAAGTGTTATTTGAAGCCTTTAAGATTGGGATGTCACCCTTTGTTGCTAGCCTTGGAAAACATTCCAACACTTTCACACCCGGGGCTTCAACAAATGGCGCTAGAAGGAGGGCCATTGACCAATCATGCCTAGAAAAAACACCAATAGACCTCCTCCAGCAAGATCACCGGTTGTTACCAGGAGCCACACATAGGCATCTACATCTATGGAACAACCAAACCAAGACACAATTGTAATACTTGCCACTCCTGTAACAGGACAGGAAACAACTAGGCCTCAAATTATCTTTATATCACCTACTAGAGGGCCTCTCACCCTTGAGCAATTGAGAAAAAATACTCAGGATATTACTGCTTGGGTGGAACAAAGAATTGAAGATCAACGAACCTTGAGATAAATAATAGCTCAACAAGGACAACAGACGAGCAATTCTTGGATTGTTACTGACTTTGACAATCAAGAGTCTGATAATCAGAACACTAATAATCAAAATGCACCTCAATAGGAATTGTTTCCTGATTTAAACCTTGAATCATTATTTCAAGAAACAGATCAAGATCTAGAAATTCCACAACCTAACGTTGCAATAGGTGGACCTGTTGTAGGTACAATAGATCCCATGTTCCAATCGAACACAGGAGCCCCAAGATTTTTCACTACAAAGGTAATGGTTTAAATTCCTCTGTCATTATGGGGTTTTATCATCTTTACTATGATTTCATGCCTTTGCATTGATTTGATTTAAATTAGAGTTTCCCCTTTGAAAATTCCTAGTTTTTTGACTGTTTTTCTGAAGTTGCAGGAAGCCTTGAAATCTTTCAAAAGGTCATTTTTTAACCCGTAAGCTTGCAATCCCGCAATTGCGGATTGCGGGGGGGAATCCCGCAATTACGGATTGCGGGGGGCTTTGTTTTTCTTTTTTCGGATTTTTGTCATCCCGCAACCCGCAACCTACAAGTTGCGGATTGTGGGAAGACCATGTAAATATGTTTATTGAACTTTTCGTTCCGCAACCCGGAATCCGCAATTGCGGATTGCGTATTGCAGAAAGTAGTTTGAATAATAAAATGCGTTGTGTGTTTCCGCAACCCACAACCTGCAATTGCAGATTGCAGGAAGTTGTTGAATAAATTTTGAAACTTTTCAATCCCACAACCCGCAACCCGTAATTTGCGGTTTGCGGATTGTAGAATGATCTTTAGATTCAATAATCGCAGTTTCGATCCCGTAACCTGCAACCTGCAATTGCGGATTGCGGGAAGGATATGCATACATGCAAATTTATCTCCCTCAAATCTCAACAACTAATCTCAGCCTTTGATTGGTTTAGATCCGACGGCTCAGATTTTACCCGTTCAATTTATTAAATAGGTCATTTTTATTATTTTTCCCTATCATTTTTGAATTTGGAAAATTACCTTTTCTGCTCGATTTTTACTGTGAATTTTACCAGGGGTCCCTTGCCCGCCATTTTCAGCTGAAGCAGGTTGGTTTTCTCTGTTCATTTGTTCAATTATTTACGGTTTTGATTATTTTGGATTGTTTTTGATTGTTGTTGTTCATTCATCATAATTTCTCTAGTTTGAAAACATGTCGCGCAACACACGCTCTAAGACTACCTAGAGAGACCAATTGAACAAGGACCCAAATTTTGGTATCTCCTCAGACACCAGTGGGATGATCATTGAAACCTACCAGGTGGAATGGTCTAAAATTTACTCGATATTTGACAATGACGACCTATCCGAAATTGAGAACGACCGCCAAGCCTACGAGAAAATTAGGAACTCTCAGCTTCATGCAATTGTTTCCAAACCTGGCATCTTGCCTTATACCGACGAAGTTAAGTGGATAGTACAGCATGCCAACCTCAAAGACTGCTCGCTCAACGATAGTGCAGGTTCACAATTAACTACTTTCTATCCTGAGGTATTTACCAGGGCATTTCCCTTAGACCGCCTGTGCAGATCCTCAATGCCGCATTCTTGGATTCTGCAAACACCAGGTTCAATTTAAATGAAATGATCAAATACTGGATGCACAAACTAGCAATCTTTATGAGCAGGCCTGACAACTTATATCCAGTGTCATGGTTTAAATAACCCTACTCGTTATTGGCAGCTATGCTTTCTAGGCTGTATGGCCTTCCTAATTCCTCAATTTTTAAAGCTGAATGGGCTCCTGTGGCTCATCATGTCTTAACTACAGGTGAATCTTTTCCTTGGGATTCTATTTTGTCTTTCAAGCTTAAAACAACAATTGAAAAGTATCAGAAGTCCCCTGCTACACAAAAACCCTCTTTCTTTCTATCAGCTTATGTGATGGATGTGTTCTGTGCTGAATTTCAATATCCCAATACGGGATGGAATTGGACCCCTTCTACTCCTCCTGTTCACATATATCATTCTGCACTATGGGAGGATAATTATATACCTCTTTTATATGACATTTGTGATCATTTCCTTGGTTCCATTTATCTCAAGATATTTAAGGAAGATGCACCAGCTTCCTCAGCTGATTCTAAGATTTTCATTGCCACAATTGGAGATTGGTATGTAGGGGAATATTTCTCCTATGTCAGGATTTGGGGAAGCAATGCTGTTCACCTGCTGCCTAGAATTGTTCTAGATAGGTTGTTGATTGAAGAGGTATCATATAAGATTGTTATAGAAGGGGTTTATCTCAAACTTACAGGTCCCAAGAGGAGAGGATGGCCCAAATTACCCTTGAACCTTGGACCTTTCACTATCCCTACTTCTACCTGGGATCAAACATTGGGTAACAAGATTGCTTCTTTGAAACTTGGATATGCTCCTAAAAGAAGACATGATCCTAAAATATTCCTAGATGCTCATTTCAAACACAATCATATGAAGATGAGCTATGAAAATGAAGATCTCCCAGATGAACCTATCTACTTGGGAGTTAATAATTTTTTTGAAGTCTTAGCAAAGGCTAAGAGCATGGATGAATATAACCAGATTTTGCTATACCAGAAAGAGCTCAAAGATAAGGTTTTAAGCTACAGGAAAATGGAATTCGATTTGATTGAGCAGGTAAGAATGGAAATAGAAGAGAAGGAGGCTCAAAAAGCTAACACCCTTCTCATGCTAACTTATCCTGATGGTGATAAAGGAAAAGGACCTATGGAGGAGTCTCCACAGCTGAAGATTTCTGAAAAATATAAAGAGTTAAAGCAAACATCCTAGCAAGCCAAGAAAGAACTAGTACAAATGACCTTAGTGCTACACACCAAAGAAGTCAATCCATCAAGCTCAGTAAGTGATGTACAGGTCATTGTGGTCAGTAATCTAGAAAAAATACAGAAGCTCATAATTGCTCCCTCTCATATCCCTACTTTTGATATTAATAGTGATAGGGAGGATGAAGTAAGTTCTCTTGTACCTGTATTGGAAGAAATTAATGAAGGTTCACAGACAGTCTCATATTTTCTAGATACCATAGCTATGGATGAACCCACTTTAGATGAGAATATGTCAGGTTTCTGCTGTTCTTGATGCAATAACTGTAGCCACATCACTTCCCTCAGCAGAAGTTTCTCTTGTTACAACTTCTTAAGTAACACCGCCAACAACCATGTCTCAGTTGTTTGATGCATTATTCACTTCTACACCTCCAGCTTTGACAATTCCACTCCTTATTTCCCATCAACCATTGCAGAGGTCCAGTATTTGACTGTCCCCCTGCAATCACCTCTATCTCCTTCATTATCCTCAGTTACTGATGTCCGAAATCCCTCTTTCCTTTCTTCACCTTCAGTTGTTGACACTCAAGATTCATCGCATCAAGTTCTTACTTCCATTCCCTCACCAACCAATGTACCATCAACTAGTGAAGTTCTCCCCACTTCCCAAGTCTCATCCTAGATTTCCATTTCCATTCCTAGCCCTACTGTCACCCAGACACCCATTTTGGTTACAACAACAGATGTGACCACATCATTTACTGATATGGTGGCTGCTTTTGAAGATGATATAGTTGTTCCCTTGGGATATTATTTTTACAATAAGGAAACCAAAGCAGTCATGAGAAAAGGGAAAAAGAGAAGTAGAGATCATGGAGGATTGGAAGCACCCATTCCTGATCAAATAATTTGGGCTAACCAATCTAATGATATCTAGGAAGAAGCAGTGGATGTAACTCAAGCCTTGGGTGCATTTGCAGGAGCAAATTTGGATTCAGTCAAGATCCTGAACAGGGAGATTGACTTGAAAAAAGAGGATCTGAAAAAGATTAAAGAGAAATTGGCTACAACCAAGGAAGAGCATGAGGTGTATGTTTAGGATCTAAGGAAGATATTTAAAGACAAGTTGGAAGATCTGCAGTTGCAGAATACTTCTCTCCAAGATAATATGCGAGATGCAAAAGCAGAAAATGATGTAAGCAAGGAGAGAATTGCTGCACTTAAAAAGCAACTTGAGGATGCAACTGCAAGTGCAGCCTCCTCTGCGTTTTCTAGGTTTTCACAACAAGAGTTCAAGGACCGAGCTAATCAAGTCAACCTGGAGCATCATCAGGTTCTGGCTAAGCTATTTACTACCTTGGGTTAAATTCATGAGACCTATATCTCCTTTGATAAAATGTTTGGCACCTTGGGCAAGCAATTGGAGAAAACAAAACAGGCTTCTAAAGCTGTAGAAGACATCAGATATTGGAAGAAGTATATTGAAGATAAGCCAGATGATATCCCCGAGTTGGACAACCTCAAATTCAGAAGGATCAGAACTGTTGTGCGAGCTTGGGAGAATGTTATTGAGATGGTAGAGGATACTATCAACCAGGCTCAAGCCCTTTGCAGAAGAAGATGGTATGCCTCAGTCAATCTCATGGAGATACTGGCATTCCTTGCAATGGGGCTCATCAAGCAGGCAGATCCGCCGAAATTGATGATTGAGCAGGTCGAAACCCGTTGTGCTCAAGTCAAAGAGAAAATCCTGCGGATTGAGCACATCCAGATTAAAGATGTGGATTGGTTGATTAATCAACCTGTTTCCATGGAGGCCAAGATCTATATGTTTATCCGCACGTGGCATAAAATAGCCAAAAATGAGATCGAAGGATTCATGTGTGATGCCCAGTTGGGGATCGAATCTCCTCATTATCCAGATATAGATGAACTGATGGAAGTTTGGGACAAGTGGGAGGATTTCCTCACTAAATGTAATATTATGATTTTATAATCCCTGTTTAAGGGGAATTTATCCTTTGTATTATTTTTGTAATTTACTATTTAAGGGGTAGATATCTCTTGGGAAAGGGATGATCATTTTGGGGTAGAAATCGACAGAAGAAGACTGGAGATACTCTGTTTTATGCTGAGCTTGTAATTTTTTACAGAATTTCATTAATACAGTAATGCTATTCTCTTGCATCATCTTTTGTTCATTGATCAAGTTTATTTGATAAATATTGATTTTTACTTCAGACTGTTATCTATGCTGTTTAATCCATTTGCAATTATTATTTCATGCAGAGATCTATGATCTGGATTTGTCCTTACTTCTGATCTGTGTATGCATTATGTTTTAATTGAATTTATTTAATTAAAATATTTATCTATTTCTGCAAATGATTCACAGTAAATTATAATCTATGTTAATTTTTCAATTGACATATGGGTTACAGGTTAGTCTTGAATGAGCTTAAACACTTAATATTGCACTCAGTTAATTTTAATTGATTGGTTGTAACTTAAGCAAATAAGGAATTTATCTTCTTCACATTTTTGTCAAGTGGATGAACATACTTATTTATCTCCACATCAAGTTAATCTGCATTCAAACAAGACACCTTTCAGAGTAGGTCTAACTTAGCTTAGATTTCCCTTTCTAGGTAGATTTGTTTTCAAACTGAACACACTTTGTTTTCCTTCATTGGAAGACAGATACTTTCAGGATCAAAACCACAAGTGCCGCCGGAGGCCTTTGTATCCGTGGGAGATAACTATTCCAAATAGCTCGAGGATAGGGTAATACTTGCGCAGGATTATCTAAAGCCTTTGGCTCGGTTTTCTTCCTCCGTTGAGAGCTTTGGAACCCATTCCAGCACCCTACACACCCAAGGCCTCAACAAATGGTGCTAGAAGGAGGGCCAATAGTAAAATATTCCTAAACAGAATACTCATAAACCTCCTCCAGCAAGAACATCGTTTGTTGTCACTCATAGCCAATCAAATGCATCTACATCTTAACAACCAACTGTAATTTCCAGTACATCTGCAGCTAAGCAGGAAGATAGAAGGGATATCCTTATTATATAACCTACTAGAGGACCCCTTTCACTTGAACAAATACTGAAAATTTCTAATGATAGTGTTGCTAGAATACAACAAAGAATTACTGAACAACGAAACAAAAGAATAGCAACAATTCAAAAGAAAACCATTCCGCATAGTAATAACCAAGAAGGTCAACATACAGGTGACCAAAACACTGAGAATCAAGATACACTTGATCATCCAAGATCCTCTGAGTACCACCTTGATTCGCTCTTTCAAGGAGTATCACAAGATCAACCTAACGTTGCAACTGGTGGATCACCACCCTCTCCTCCTTCATCATCATCCTCCTCGTTTGAAAGTGAACACTTCTCTAGCTATTCATCTAAAGAAGAGGAAGAACAACCAATGGCTGAATAAGACCAGAACAGACCTTGGCTTGACCAATATGCTGTGTTTATAATTGGGGATCAACATAGATTGCCTAAAAACCTTGAAAATGGCTTCCTAAGTTCAATCCAGATAATAAATCACCTGCATTAGATCACATTAAATTTTTTATGCATGCTATTAGACTTAGGAGTGTTGTCCATGAAGATGTAGTTTGCAGACTATTCCCTTACACATTTGAAGGGAAAGCATCCAAATGGTACTTTTCCTTAGAGGTTAGATTCATAACTTCTTGGGATGAGTTTGAAACACTGTTTATCCAAAAGTTTGGGGATGATAAAACTCCACAAGATCTAGTCTTAGAATTGTCTTCTATGAAGATGAGAGGTAAATAAAGGGTCAAAGACTATAATCAAATATTTTCTTATCTGAAAATAGGATCCCTGCCACTCTTCTTCCTGCAGAAGAACTGTTGGTTGCTTATTATGAAAAAGGATTTTCTGTTCCTATTGCGATGTGGGTTAAGAGAGCACACAAAGACAACTTGTTTGAAGCATATGCTGAAGCCATTTAGGTTGAAAATGATATGTTATGTCTAAAGGACAATCTTGATGCTTCGGAAGAACAACCTTCCACATCCAGAAAGAAAATTGATAATGCTCCCAAACCCACTACCCAAAACAAAGATACTTTTGAAATGAATGATATCAAGAAGTTTCTCCAGAAAATGTCAAATGAGATGGTTGATTTAAAAAAGAATAACAACAATGAAAATCAAAATAATAACAGAGGTTTTGCAAGGCCACCTTTCAGGAGACCTTATCAACCTCCCCAAAATCTACCAGCTCCTAATCCTAATGAAGGACTAACATCTAAATAAATTTATTCTATCTTCAAAGCTCTAGCCACATAATCACAGAATATACATGAACCCTCTGATGATCAAACAAATCAAGATCCACAATTACTAGAAGAAGGAGATGAAGAAGAGGATCCATAGATTAATACTGTAAGCTATTTTTCTGAACTCCCAATGAATGAAGAAGAAGAAGAAGAACCTGAGACAGTATTCAATGTTCAACACCCTTACAATACTAGATCAAGAGGACAACCCTCTCAGGAACCTTCATCTTCAACAACAGTTCCCAACAAAAGTAAAACTGTTCCTCAAAAGGATACAGTAATTCCCGAAATGGAGTACAGTTTGGCTGAAGATTTGAAAAGAGTCAAAGCAAATATTTATTTGTTTGAACTTATGAAAATCCCTTCCATGAGGGATTCTCTACCTAAAAGCATGATAATCAAACATCCAAGGGAAACACAAAACAATAACTTAGACTCTTTTACCAAACCAGATGATCAGAAACCTGGAAGCAAGAGGACACCTCCTTTATTGCTTACCTTTGAAATATTCAACATAAATGTACACAATTGTATGATAGATTCAGGTGCCTCTTCCAATGTGATGCCCTTGTCTGTCTATAGGAAACTAAATGCAACTTGGTAACCCTGTCCTACTCAGATTGTCCAGCTTGACAAATCTAAAGTGAGAGTAGTGGGGAGATTAAGAAATGTGTTGTTGACATTATCTGCTGATCCCCGGATCCACCAGACCATAGATATCGTTGTAGTTGACATCTGAGAAGCCTATGGAATGTGGCTGAGCAGAGATTGGTCGGAGAATCTCAAGGGCTACTTTGCCGCTGATTGGTCTCACCTGTGGATACCCTACAATGGACAACCAAACAAGATTAAGATCAGTAGGGAACCATTTATGAAGCAAACAGTCACTGACCTTAATGACTCAAGTGAACCTGCTTGTTATTTTAGTTCACATATTGAGCATTTCACGTTTGATACTTTCTTTGGGGATCTGCCAGCTGATTCTTCACCAGATAAGAATGTACAAAATGAATCACAGATTACCAATGTTACTTCTGTACCGTTCTCTAGAACTATTGTACATAATGTTTGTAACGCTAATACAAATTCTAGGATAGATCCTATTGCATGGAATTTATTCTTTGATGGCTCCAGATCTAAAGATGGAGCTGGTGTAGGTTGTGTCCTTATTGATCCAAAAGGGACTAAGACCATGATTGCTTGCAGAATTGAGTTTGAATTTACCAATAACATAGCTGAATATGAGGCCCTGGTTCAGGGACTCAAGAAGGCTATTGATATGGGTGCACAAGTGATTGAATGTTTTGGAGATTCCGAAATCATAGTTAAACAAGTAAGAAACACGATACATTGTTTGTCTCCACGTTTAACTAATTATCAAAAAATGGTAAGAGATGTTACTAACTCTTTCTCCACATTCAACATCAAGTCAGTCCCTAGGTCACAGAACTTTGATGCTGACCTCTTGGAAAATACAACATCTAGGCTGATTCCACAAGAAGGCTTGTCACCTAAAACCTTTTCAATAGAACTTATGTACAGGCCTTCCATTCCTAATAATGTAACAAACTAGAAACTGTTTGATGATGATAAAAAAATACTAGAGTTTCTCACAACCTAGGATACCTTTCAAGACATGGAAATAGATGAGGCTGAGCATGAGAAATCCCTGTCTAATCCTTCCAACATTATCCCAAAATCAGTGATCAACCTAGAGAAATTTTATGACTTGAAAGGTAAGTTCAAACAAAAGACAAACTGTAAGACGTAGAGCTCATCCCTGAATTATGAGCCAGTCAAGTTAGGTACTGAACAAAATCCCCGATTCATCAACCTTGGGGTTGACTGCTCTGTTGAAGGAAGAAGAACTTTCATTAGATTGTGTAAAGAGTACAAATATGTTTTTGCATGGACCTATGATGAACTAAATACTTTTGACACTAGAATCATGCATCATAACATACCGATGAAACTAGAAGTGAAACCTTACCAGCAGAAGCTAAGGAAGTTGCATCCCAGTTTGGAACCCTCTGTAAAGAAAGAACTTGAAAAGTTACTGACAACTAGAATTATATTCCCCGTCAGACATACACAATGGATTTCCAACCTGGTGCCTGTTCGGAAGAAGAATGGGGAAATCATACTTTGTGTCGATTTCAGAAATTTGAACAGAGCTTCCAAAAAAGATAACTACCCTGTTCCTCCTATGGAGCAGATTCTACAAAAGGTAGTAGGGTCTGAGATGTTATCTCTCTTAGATGGTTTCTCAGGATACAACCAAGTCATGGTTTCCCCTGATGACCAACTGAAAACAACTTTCAGAATCCCTTGGGGTACCTTCGCCTACATGCGAATGCCTTTCGGGATGATAAATGCAGGAGCCACATTCCAGAGGGATATGGATATAGATTTCAGAGGTTTGATGCACAATTATGTCGTAGTATACTTAGATGACATCACTATTTATTAAAAAAAATGACATGAACATTTGTCTGCTTTGAAACAGGTGTTTGAACATTGCAGGAAGTACATAATTTCGCTGAACCCTAAGAAGTCCACATTTGCAGTAACAGAAGGTAAGCTCTTGGGTTTCATTCTTTCTAAGGAAGGTATGATTATTGATCCTGAATGCACTGAAGATATTTAAAAGATCGATTTTCCTGGTTCCCGCAAATCCATGCAATCATTCCTCGGTAAGATTAATTTTGTATGTAGGTTTGTCCCAAATTTTGCACAAATTGTTAAGCCATTGCAGCAGTTAGTTAAAAAAGATGCACAGTTTAGCTGGTCTCAGGAAAAAAAAGATGCATTTATTGAAATTCGAAGGGCCATTGCAGAATCCCCTACTCTGATGTCCCCAGATTTCAAAAAGGATTTTATTCTATATACTTTTGCTATTGATTTTTCTTATGTAGTTGTCTTGACGTAGAAGCATGATAATGATGCCGAGA
The DNA here is from genome assembly GCA_027924585.1 of Larix kaempferi. NCBI lineage: Eukaryota > Viridiplantae > Streptophyta > Pinopsida > Pinales > Pinaceae > Larix > Larix kaempferi. The sequence continues at coordinate 30,456,694 of BSBM01000510.1, forward strand.
TTCCAATTTCGTTCATGAGCTCAACATTTAAGGGAGCAAAGCTTAACTACTCTCAAATTGACAAGCAAACTTATGCGGTCTACAAATCTGTAAAACATTACAGACCGTATCTATTGAAATCTCGAACTAAGGTTATCGTGCCTTATACAACCATTGGAAATGTGCTGGTCTAGAAAGAACTAGGTGAGAAAAGAGCCCATTGGATGACAACTTTGCAGGAATATGACCTGGAAATAAGACTAGGGAAGATTATAAAAGGACAGGGTTTGTGCCTGCTCACAACTCAGTCAAATGATCTTGTACAGGAGCAGACTGAATTGGAGCAGGAGGAAAATGTTCCTACAGGTTCTGTTAATACCATAGATACTCCAACATCTGAATGGTACGATCATATTAGGTTTTTTCTAAACCATGGGTTTGCTCCTGAAACCCTTGAATTCAAAAAATGCAGAGCTTTAAGATTAAAGGCTGCTCCATATCAATTTATTTATGGAGTTTTGTTTAGGAAAAATTACGATGGAGTTTTCCTTAGATGTTTGGAGAAAAATGAGACTGATGACATTCTTTTACAATTTCATGCAGGACCTGCTGGAGGGCATTTTTCAGGTGAGACCACAGCCCACAAGATTCTCATAATAGGATATTACTGGCCTACTCTGTTTAAGGATGCCTATGCTCATGTCAAAAGGTGTGAACCATGTCAGAAGTGTGCAGGGAAATTCAAAAAACCTGCCTTTGCTTTGCAGCCGGTAACTGTTTAGTTCCCATTTCAGCAATGGGGACTGGATTTTATTGGGTCCATTAATCCCATTTCCTCCCTGCAACATAGGTATATCTTGACAACAACCAACTACTTTACCATATGGGTAGAGGCAGTCCTCATCAGGCAATGTAACACAAACCAAGTGATATCTTTCCTGGATAACCAAATAGTCACAAGGTTTGGGGCCCCTGAATATCTTGTCTTTAACAATGCATCCTACTTTTCCTCCATTGATCTCAAACAATATGCCCTTGAAAAAGGGATCAAACTGAATTTTTTGCCAATTATTATCCACAGGGTAATGGGCTTGCTGAATCTTCTAACAAGAACTTGATAAACATTTTGAAGAAGACAGTAGCCTCCCATCACAAAGATTGGCACACACAGCTTTGCAATGCTCTTTGGGAAGACCGAGTTACCCCAAAGGAAGCTATTGGAAACTCTCCCTATTGTCTAGTTTATGGAAAGGAGGCCATCCTACCATCTAACCTTACCATTCCCTCATTACAGCTAGCCCAATCCATCCAAGAAGATGATTCCTCCCCCTTGCAGCAGAGAATTGATAACTTGCTTAAGTTGGAGGAAGACATGGAAAAGGTTAAAAACAAATTGTACCAACATCAACAGATGGTTAAAAGATGGTTTGATGAGAAATCCTCTTATGACAGAGAGTTTTCAGTAGGATATTTGGTATTGAGATGGGATAAACAACATAAGGATAAAAGTGAATACACCAAATTTCAACGCCTTTGGCTAGGACCTTTCATTGTTACAGAAAAGATTGGTCCTAGTACTGTTCAGTTGCAGACACTGGAAGAGGTCATTGACACTTATCCAGTGAATGTTTCTCTGCTCAAGAAGTATTTTGTCTGAACAATTTGATGCATTTTGTACATAAGTTTGCCTGTTTGTTTTTCTTTTGGATTTGATTTCTTTTCCCTTTTATATTACTTTGGTGTTTGAATAAATCCCACACACATTTGGAAATGGTTGATCGATCAATTTGTCTCAAGATTGACACAGTCTGAAGCTTTTAGAATGCATGGTCAATTTTAGCTTTCCTCAGCCTATGACAGAACTTGTTTTGTACAGGAGTTACAATCAATAATTACAGAGCCTTGATTGATACTTTCCCACCTTGATCCATCTTTACATATGTTTTATTTGTTTAATTGAGGTATGGGGAATGACTGGTGTTTCTTATCTTATGTTTCATTGGTGGAGCAACATATCTTAATAACTTGGTCAGCTTTATCGACTCTGGATCCTATTACAGTCACTTTGATAATAATTTTCTTAATAATTGTAGATTACAAGATGGGGGGTCTTATCATAAGCCAACCCATTAGGTTCATAGGTGTTTAGTGGAATGACATCTTCACATCAATCCAACAAACTTGGGAGATGAATTTTAGTTTCTGCTGAAAGGTGGAAGATCCTATTACAAGTCGGTCCATTCATGATCTATAAAACACTGGTGAGTAACACTACTGTTATGTGGTTACCAAGCCATGGTAGTGTCTTGTAATTTACACTCTAATAAATTTTTCTTTTATTTTATAAGACACTTGTTGTATATGAGAACAGGGGGGTCTTATCACAAGCCATCCCTGCCATGATCATGGGTTTGATTTTGGACTGAAATGATCATTATGTGGTCACCAAGCCATGATAGTTGCTTTTAATGTCATAACTGGAAGACAAGGAGTCTCCTTACCGAGCTAGCTTGATCAGTTTCCAGATCTGGTCTGTGAATGGCATTGCTAACATCTGATTACCAAGTCAAGGCAGTGGTCTTATATCAATAAGGTATTATGTACAGTTGTCTATTTTGTTTCAAAAGGAAAGAGAAATATTAAAAAAAAAAGAGAAAAAAGAAGAAGAAAAGAATGAATAAAAATATATATATATATATTGCCAAAAACTACTAGTATATAAATAAAGCAATTAATAAATCAAGGTGGTCTATAATTTGGATATCCAGAGCAGTTTTTAGTTTTCCTCCAGGTTCAACTCAAGTTGACTTCCCATGATTGCATAATGGTAATGAATTCTTGTTATTTTTTACACCTCCTTATCAGATTTGCATCTTTTTTAATGATTAAGGGATGGGAGTATATCAATCATATGCTTAACTCTGTTTGTTGCTTGTATTTCTTTATGAACATCTTCTAAATTTTGGGTTGAAATATTAATAGAGTGACATGTTTTTATTTAACTAAGGTTTTATTCACAGAGATAACTGGTTCGTCCCAGCCAGTCGCCATTTGTTGTAGGTACAACAGATTCCATGTTCCAATCGAACACGAGAGTCCCAAGATTTTTCACTACAAAGGTAATGGTTTAAATTCCTCTGTCATTACGGGGTTTTATCATCTTTACTATGATTTCATGCCTTTGCATTGATTTGATTTAAATTCGATTTTTCCCTTTGAAAATTCTTAGTTTTTTGACTGTTTTTCTGAAGTTGCAGGAAGCCTTGAATTCTTTCAAAAGGTCATTTTTTAGCCTGCAATCCCACAATTGCGGATTGCGGGAAGACCATGTAAATATGTCTGTTGAACTTTTCGTTCCGCAACCCGCAACCTGCAATTGTGGATTGCGGAAAGTAGTTGGAATAATAAAATGCGTTGTGTGTTTCCGCAACCTACAATTGCGGATTACGGGAATTTGTTGATTAAATTTTCGAACTTTGCAATCCTGCAACCCGCAACCCGCAATTTGTGGATTGCGGGTTGCAGAATGATCATTAGATTCAATAAACGCAGTTTTGATCCCGCAACCCGCAACCTACAATTGCTGATTGCGGATTGCGGGAAGGATCTGCATACCTGCAAATTTATCTCTTGCAAATCTCAACAACTGATCTCATCCATTGATTGGTTTAGATCCGAAAGATCATATTTTACCTGTTCAATTTATTAAATAGGTAATTTTTATTATTTTTCCCTATCATTTTTGAATTTGGAAAATTACCTTGCTGCTCGATTTTTACTATGAATTTTTACCAGGGGTCCCTTGCCTGCCATTTTCAGCTGAAGCAGGTTGGTTTTCTATGTTCCTTTGTTCAGTTATCTACGGTTTTGATTATTTTGGATTGTTGTTGTTCATTCGTCAGAATTTCTCAAGTCTGCAAACATGTCGCGCAACACACGTCTAAGACTACCCAGAGAGACCAATTGAACAAGGACCCAAATTTTGGTATCTTCTTAGACACCAGTGGGAAGATCACTGAAACCTACCAGGTGGACTGGTCTAAAATTTACTCGATATTTGACAATGACGACTTGTACGACATTGAGAACGACCGCCAAGCCTACGAGAAAATTAGGAACTCTCAGCTTCATGCAATTACTTCCAGAACTGCCATCTTTCCTTATACTGACGCAGTTAAGTGGATAGTACATCATGCCAACCCCAAAGACCGCTCGTTCAACGATAGCGCGGGTTCACAATTAACCACTTCCTGTCCTGATGTATTTACCAGGGCATTTTCCCTTAGACCACCTGTGCAGATCCTCAATGCCGCATTCCTGGATTCTGCAAACACCAGGTTCAATTTCAATGAAATGATCAATTCCTGGATGCACAAACCAACCATCTTTATGTGCAGGCCTGACAACTTATACCCAGTGTCATGGTTTAAAGAACCCTACCATTATTGTCAGCTATGCTTTCTCGGCTGTATGGCCTTCCTAATTCCTCAATTTTTAAATCTAAATGGGCTCTTGTGTCTCATCATGTCTTAACTATAGGAGAATCTTTTCCTTGGGATTCTATTTTGTCTTTCGATCTTAAAAATGCAATTGAAAAGTATCAGAAGGCCCCTGCTACACATAAACCCTCTTTCTTTCTTTTAGCCTATGTGATGGATGTGTTCCGTGCTGAATTTCAATATCCCAATATGGGATGGAATTGGACCCCTTATGCTCCTCCTGTTCACATATATCATTCTGCACTATGGGAGGATAATTATATACCTCTTTTGTATGACATTTGTGATCATTTTCTTGGTTCCATTTATCTCAAGATATTTAAGGAAGATGCACCAGCTTTCTCAGTTGATGCTAAGCTTTTCATTGCCACAATTGGAGATTGGTATGTAGGGGAAGCTTTCTCCTATGTTAGGATTTGGGGAAGCGGTGTTGTTCACTTGTTGCCTAGAATTGTTCCAGATAGGTTGCTGATTGAATAGGTATCACATCAGACTGTTATAGAAGGGGTTTACCTCAAACTTACAGGTCCCAAGAGGAGAGGATGGCCCAAATTCCCCTTGAACCTTGGACCTTTCGCTATCCCTACTTCTACCTGGGCTCAAGCATTGGGTAACAAGATTGCTTCTTTGAAACTTGGATATGCTCCTAAAAACTTCCTATATGCTCATTTCAAGCACAATCATATGAACATGAGCTATGAACATGAAGATATCCCAGATGACTCTATCTACTTGGGAGTTAATACTTTTTTTGAAGTCCTAGAAAAGGCTAAAAGTAGGGATGAATAGAACCAGATTTTTCTATACCAGAAAGAGATGAAAGATAAGGTTTTCAGCTACAGGAAAATGGAATTCGATTTGATTGAGCAGGTAAGAATGGAAAGAGAAGCGAAGGAGGCTCAAAAAGATAACACCCCTCTCATGCTAACTTATCCTGATGGTGATAAAGGCAAAGGAACTATGGAGGAGTCTCCATAGCTGAAGTTTTGTGAACAATATAAAGAGTTAATGCAAATTGCCCAGCAAGCCAAGAAAGAACTAGTACAAATGAATTCAGTGCTGCACACCAAAGAAGTTAATCCATCCATCTCAGTAAGTGATGTACAGGTTATTGTGGTCAGTAATCCAACAAAAATACAGAAGCTCATAAATGCTCCCTCTTAGATCCCTACTTTCGATATTAATAGTGATAGGGAGGATGAAGTAAGTTCTCATGTACCTGTATTGGAAGAAATTACTGAAGGTTCACAGACAGTCTCAGATTTTCTAGATACCATAGCTATGGATGAACTCACTTCAGATGAGAATATGTCTCAGGTTTCCATTGTTCTTGATGCAATAACCGCACGCACATCACTTCCCTCAGCAGAAGTTTCTCTTGTTACAACTTCTGAGGTAACACCACCAACAACCATGTCTCAGTTTTTTGATGCATTGTTCACTTCTACACCTCCAGCTTTGACAATTGCACTCCCTATTTCCCATCAACCATTGGAGAGGTACAGTCTTTTAATGTCCCCCTGTAATCACCTCTATCTTCTTCATTACCCTCAGTTACTGATGTCCCAAATCCCTCTTCCCTTTATTCAGCTTCAGTTGTTGACACTCAAGATTCATCACATCAAGTGCTTACTTCCATTCCCTCACCAACCAATGTACCATCAACTAGTGAAGTTCTCCCCACTTCCCAAGTCTCATCCCAGATTTCCATTTCCATTCCTAGCCCTACTATCACCCAGACACCACTTTTGGTTACAACAACAGATGTGATCACATCATTTACTGATATGGTGGTTGCTTTTGAAGATGATATAGTTGTTCCCTTGGGAGATTATTTTTATAGTAAGGAAACCAAAGCAGTCATGAGAAAAGGGAAAAAGAGAAGAAGAGATCATGGAGGATTGGAGGCACCCATTCCTGATCAAATAATCTGGGCTAACCAGTCTGATGATATCCAGGCAGAAGCAGTGGATGCAAATCAAGCCTTGGGTGCATTTGCAGGAGCAAATTTGGATTCAGTCAAGACCCTGAACAGGGAGATTGACTTGAAAAAAGAGGAACTGAAAAATCTTCAAGAGAAATTGGCTATAACCAAGGAAGAGCATGAAGCTTATGTTCAGGATCTAAGGAAGATATTTGAAGAATGGAAGATCTGCAGTTGCAGAATACTTCTCTCCAAGATAAACTGCGAGATGCAAAAGCAGAAAATGCTGTTAGCAAGGAGAGAATTGCTGCACTTAAAAAGCAACTTGAGGATGCAACTGCAAGTGCATCCTCCTCTGCGTTTTCTAGGTTTTCACAGCAAGAGTTCAAGGACCTAGCTAATCAAATCAACCTGGAGCATCATCAACTTCTGGATAAGCTATTTACTACCTTGGGGGTGAAATTCATGAGACCTATATCTCCTTTGATAAAATGTCTGGCACCTTGGGCCAGCAAGTGGAGAAAACAAAATAGGCTTCTAAAGCTGTAGAAGACATCATAGATTGGTAGAAGTATATTGAATATAATCCAGATGATATCCCTGAGTTGGACAGCCTCAAATTCAGAAGGATCAGAACTGCTGTGCGAGCTTTGGAGAATGTTATTGAGATGGTAGAGGATACTATCAACCAAGCTCAAGCCCTTTGCAGAAGAAGATGGTATGCCTTGAACAATCTCATGGAGATACTGGAATTCCTTGCAATGGGGCTCATCGAGCAGGTAGATCCATCGAAATTGATGATTGAGCAGGTCTAAACCCGTTGTGATCAAGTCAAAGAGAAAATCCTGCGGATTGAGCACATCCAAATTGAAGACGTGGATTGGTTGATTAAGAAACCCGTTTCCATGGAGGCCAAGATCTATATGTTTATCCGCACGTGGCATAAAATAGCCAAAAATGAGATCGAAGGATTCATGTGTGATTCCCAGTTGGGGCTCGAATCTCCTCATTATCCAGATATAGATGAACTGATGGAAGTTTGGGACAAGTGGGAAGATTTCCTCACTAAATAGAATATTATGATTTTGTAATCCTTGTTTAAGGGGAATTTATCCTTTGTATTATTTTGTAATTTAATATTTAAGGGGTAGATCTCTCTTAGGAAGATCTCTCTTAGGAAAGGGATGATCATTTTGGGGTAGAAATTGACAGAAGAAGACTGGAGATACTCTGTTTTATGCTGAGCTTGTAATTTATTACAAACTTTCATTAATACAGTAATGTTATTCTCTTGCATCACCATTTGTTCATTGATCAACTTTATTTGATCAATATTGATTTTTACTTCAAACTGTTATCTATGTTGTTTAATCCATTTGCAATTATTATTTCATGTAGAGATCTATGATCTGGATTTGTCCTTACTTCTGATCTGTGTATGCATTATGTTTTAATTGAATTTCTTTAATTAAAATATTTTTCTATTTCTGCAAATGATTTGCAGTAAATTATAATCTATGTTAATTTTTCAATTGACATATGGGTTACAGGTTAGTCTTGAATGAGCTTAAAAACTTAATATTGCACTTAGTTAATTTTAATTGATTGGTTGTAACTTAAGCAAATAAGGAATTTATCTTCTTCACATTTCTGTCAAGTGGATGAACATACTTATTTATCTCCACATCAAGTTAATCTGCATTCAAACAAGACACCTTTCAGAGTAGGTATAACTTAGCTTAGATTTCCCTTTCTAGGTAGATTTGTTTTCAAATTGAACACACTTTGTTTTCCTTCATTGGAAGACAGATCCTTTCAGTATCAAAACCACAAGTGCCAGCGGAGGCCTTTGTATTCGTGGGAGATCACTACAGCTCGAGGATAGGGTAATACTTGCGCAGGATTATCCGAAGCCTTTGGCTGGGTTTTCTTCCTCTGTTGAGAGCTTTGGAACCCATTCCAGCACCCTACACACCCGAGGCCTCAACAAGACCACCACCAACATCTCCTTCATCATCATCATCCTCATCTGACGAGTCATCAAATAGTGAGTCATCCTTAAGTTCTTCTTCAGAATATATACACATGGCAGGAGGTCAAAACAAATCTTGGCTAGACTAGGATGCCATATACATTGTTGGGGAACAACATAGGCTCCCTAAGAACCCTAAAAAATGGCTTCCTAATTTTAATCCTAATGATAAATCACCTGCACTTAACCATATTAAGACCTTTATGTAGGCCATAAGACTTAGGAGTGTTATACATGAAGATGTAGTTTGTAGGTTGTTCCCTTACACCAAGTTTGAGGGAAAAGCATCCACTTGGTACTTTTCCCTGGAAGCCCGATCTATTTCTTCCTCGGATGACTCTGAAAAACTCTTTATCCAGAAATTTGGAGATGAAAAAACTCCAGAGGACTTGGTCATAGATTTGTCTTCGATGAAAATTAAGGGGAAGGAAAGGGTCAAATATTATAACCAAAGATTCTCCTATTTAAAGAATAGAATCCCTACCACTGTTCTTCCTACTGAAGAACTATTGGTTTCCTATATTAAAGGTTTGACTATCCCCATTGCTATGTGGGTAAAACGAGCATGCAAGGATAACTTGCAGGAGGCTTTTGCTGAAGCCATCCAGGTGGAAAAATACATGTTCTGCTTAAAAGGTAACCTTGACACTTCATCTGAACAACCTTCTACCTCATGCAAGAAACAAGAGAACCCTCCAAAACCTACTATGCAAAACAAGGATCATTTTGAAATGAACGACATGAAAAAATTTCTTCAAAAGATCTCTAACAAAATGGTAGACTTAAAAAACAGCAATACTGAAAATCATACTAATAATAGGGGATTCAATAGACCACCTTTCAGGAGACCTTATCAACCTCCACAGAATCAAGTCCCACCCATTCCTGATGAGGGATTAAACTCTGAAAAAATTCTTTCAATTTTTAAAGCTTTGGTTTCAGAATCTCATAATTCTCCCGATCACCCTGATGAAAACCCACAAGAGAATCAGGATCCTGAACCACTAGATGAATAAGAGGACCAACATGTCAATACTATTAGTTACTTTTTTGAACTCCCCATGGATGAGGAGGAAGATGAGCCTGAGGCTATTTTTAATGTCCAACATCCTTATAATAAAAGAATCAAAGGACATCCCACATAGGAAGCTTTCCCTTCAACATCTACCCCAAATAGAGGCAAAGCAACAACATAGAAAGAAACTGTCATTCCTGAAATAGAATACAGCTTAATTGATGAATTGAAAAGGGTGAAAGCCAACATATCTCTTTTTTAACTTCTGAAAATCCCTGCCAGGAGAGACAGTCTGCCTAAAAGCATGATTGTAAACAAACCTAGGGAAGCTCAGAATAACAACTTAGAGACATATTCCAAACCTGTCAACCAGAAGCCAGGTGGAAAGAATACACCCCCTTTCCTGCTCACTTTTGATATTTTCAATAGGAATGTCCACAAATGCATGATAGACTCAGGGGCTTCATCTACTGTGATTCCCTTGTCAGTTTGTAAAAATATGAATGCTTCTTGGGAACCTTTCCCTACCCAAATAGTTCAACTTGATCGATCCAAGGTTAGGGTAGTGGGAGAGTTGAAGAATGTTATTCTCACGCTGTCTTTTGATCCAAGAATCCACCAGACTATCGACATCATTGTGGCTGATATCCCTTAGATGTATGGAATGCGGTTAAGTAGGGATTGGTCAGAAAATCTCAAAGGTTATTTTGCTACCGACTGGTCCCACTTATGGCTTCCCTATAATGGAAGTTCTAATAGAATCAAAATCAGTAGAGAACCATACATGAAACAAATTGTCACTGGTTTAAATGATCCTAGTGAGCCTGCTGCATATTTTAGCTCACATGTGGAACACTACACTTTCGATACATTCTTTAGGGATCTACCTGCAGATTTATCACCTGCTGAGAATGCTAAAAACCAATCCCAAATTGTTAATCTTACTTCTGTCCCATTCTCAGGTTCTGTTGTGCATAATGTATATAATGTAAATACTAATTTTAGGATAGATTCGAATGCATGGATTTTTTTTATGGATCTAGATCTAAAGATGGAGTTGGTACAGGATGTGTCTTAATTGACCCAAAAGGGACCAAAATAATGATTGACTGCAGACTTGAATTTGAGTGCACCAACAACATTGCTGAGTATGAGGCCCTCGTTCAAGGACTCATGAAGGAAATTGACTTGGGCACTCAGGTCATTGAATGCTATGGAGATTATGAAATTATTGTAAAACAGGTGAGAAATAAAATCCATTTTTTATCTCCTCATTTGATTAATTATCAAAAACTTGTAAGGGACTTAACTAATTCTTTTATTGCATTTAATATTAATTCAGTCCCTAGGTCCCATAATTTTGATGCAGACTTGTTGGCTAACATTGCATCCAGGTTGATTCCTCCAGAAGGTTTGTCTCCTAACACTTTTTCTATCGAGCTGATGCACATACCTTCTATTCCTGACAATGTAACTAGTTGGAAGGTTTTTAATGATGACCAACAAATATTAGATTTTCTCATAGCCCAGGAATATTTTCAGGATGTCGCAATAGATGAGGCTGAGCATGAGAAGTCTTTATCTGATCCTAGCTACCCTTCGAATCTCATTCCCAAGTCAGTCATCAATCTGGAAAAGTACTATGATCTGCAAGACAAGTTCAAAAATAAGACAAATTGCAAAACCCAAAGTTCATCCCTCAACTACCATCCTGTCAACCTGGGAACTGAACAAAACCCTCGGTTAATCAATCTAGGGTTTGATTGTTCTCCTGAGGAAAAGAAATATTTCATTAATTTGTGCAAAGAGTTTAAAGATGTGTTCGCCTAGACATATGACGAGATCAACACCTTTGATACCAATGTCATGCATCACAACATACCCATGAAACCTGATGTAAAACCTTATCAGGAAAAGTTGAGAAAGATGCATCCCAACCTAGAAGCATCTGTCAAAAAGGAGCTTGAGAAACTGCTAGCAGCCATAATTGTTTTTCCTATTAGACACACACAGTGGATTGAAAACTTGGTACCTGTTCATAAGAATAATGGGGAAATTATACCGTGTATTGATTTCAAGAACCTAAACAAAGCATCCGAAAAAGACAACTACCCTGTTTCCCCCATGGAGCAGATTTTACAAAAGGTTGCAGGTGTTGAGATGTTGTCTCTCCTTGATGGCTTCTCAGGATATAACCAAGTTCTGGTTGCTCCCGTCGACCAATTGAAAACAGCTTTCAGAACCCCTTGGGGAACGTTTGCCTATAGGCGAATGCCTTTTGGATTGATAAATGCAGGTGCCACTTTCTAAAGAGCTATGGACATAGATTTCAAGGGATTAATGCATAATTCTATTGTTGTTTATTTGGATAACATCATGAGTTATTCTAAAAAGATGCATGAACATTTGTCTGCTCTTAAACAGGTGTTCGAGCGGTGCAGAAAGTACGAGATTTCATTGAATCCGAAGAAATCTATCTTCGCAGTCACTGAAGGTAAGCTTTTGGCTTTTATTGTTTCAAAACACGGCATGATTATTGACCTAGAATGCACAGAAGCTATTGCAAAGATCGGTCTTCCTAGTTCTCCAAAAGCCATGCAATCGTTTTTAGGTAAGATCAATTTTGTTAGAAGATTTGTTCCAAATTTTGCACAAATTGTCAAACCATTGCAACAATTGATTAAAAAGGATGCGCAATATAAGTGGTATGATGAACAAAGAAACACCTTTGCTGAAATATGGAGGGCCATTGCGGAAGCTCCCGCTCTGATGCCTCCTGAATTCACCAAATATTTTATTTTATACACATTTTCTACTGACTTCTCGTATGTAGCTGCTCTTACGCAGAAACATTCTGATGATGTTGAAATTCCTATCTCATTCATGAGCTCAATGTTCAAAGGGGCCGAACTAAACTATTCCCAGATTGATAAACAAGCATATGCGGTTTATAAGTCGGTAAAACACTATAGACCCTACCTTCTTAAATCTCGGACTAAGGTTATTGTCCCCTATGCAGCCATCAGGAATGTTCTGATCCAGAAGGAGAAGGGTGAAAAATGCATTCACTGGATGACAGCTCTACAAGAGTATGAACTCGATATTAGACCATCAAAAATTGTAAAAGGCAAGGCTTGTGCTTGCTCACTGCTCAATCCAACGACCCTGTACAACAACAAATTGAGTGGGATCAAGAGGAAAGCACATCAACAGGTTCTCTAAATGTCATTACAACTCAAACATCTGAATGGTGTGATGACATCAAGTTTTTCTTAACCCATGTGTTTGTTCTTGAAACCCTTGATTTTAAAAAACGTAGAGCTTTAAGGTTAAAGGCTGCACCATATCAGTTCATTGATGGTGTACTTTTTAGGAAAAACTATGATGGTATGTTTCTTATATGTTTGGAGAAAGCTGAAACTGATAACATTTTATTGGAATTTCATGCAAGGCCCATGGGAGGACACTTCTCAGGAGAAACTACTGCCCATAAGATCCTAAGAGTAGGATACTACTGGCCAACTTTATTTAAGGATGCATATGCTTATGCCAGGAGATGTGAAGCATGTCAGAAGTGTGCTGGAAAAGTGAAGAAGCCTGCATTTCCCCTGCAGCCTATTACAGTCCAGTTTCCATTTCAACAATGGGGCCTAGATTTTGTTGGATCCATTAACCTTGCTTCCTCCTTACAACAAAAGTACATCTTGACAGCCACATAATACTTTACCATATGGGTAGAAGCAGTTCCTCTCAGACAAGCCAACACCAACTCAATGATATCCTTCCTTGAAAGCCAAATAGTCACTAGGTTTGGTGCACCCGAGTTTTTAGTGTTTGACAATGCCTCTTATTTCTCCTCAATTGACCTTACACAGTATTCCCTTGAGAAAGGGATAAAACTGAAATATTCTACCAACTACTATCCACAAGGGAATGGACTAGCTGAGTCTTCCAACAAAAACTTGATTAACATATTAAAGAAGATAGTAGCCACCCACCATAAAGATTGGCACACCCAACTATACAATGCTCTTTGGGAAGACCGTGTCACCCCAAAAGAAACCATTGTAAACTCCCCTTACTGTTTGGTCTACGGTAAAGAGGCCGTCTTACCGTCCAACCTTATGATTCCTTCATTGCAATCAGCACATTCTATACAAGAGAATGATTCTTCCCCACTCCAGCAAAGGATTGATACATTACTTAAGCTAGAAGAAGATAGGGAAAAATCCAAGAACAAGTTGTATCAGCACCAGTAGCTACTGAAGAGATGGTTTGATGAGAAGTCCTCATTGGATAGGGAGTTCACTGTGGGGGATTTGGTGTTAAAATGGGATAAGCAGCACAAAGACAAGAATGACTACACCAAATTTCAGTGCTTATGGCTAGGACCATTCATTATTACAGAAAAGTTTGGTCCTAGTACTATCCGGTTGCAAACAATGGAAGGTGCCTCAGAAACCTATCCAATGACTGCCCAGTTTCTCAAAAAGTATCTCGTTCAGAGGAGAACTTGCCTTACCTGTACATAAGTGTGTGTGTTTTCTTTTTCTTTATTTTCTTTGTTTGTTTTCCTTCTGTAATTTTGGTTTTCTTTTCAATCATAATAATGTCCACACATTTGGAAGAGGCTGCTGATCAGTTTGTCTGAATTTTTGGGGTCACTATGTCAGTTTTACCTTAGTTAGCCCATATTTGAAAATGTCTTTCATGAAATTTAACAACCATTCTTTTGCAGAGCTTTAATTGATACATTCCCACCTCAATCACTATCTTTATAGTTGTTTCATTTTGTTAATTGAAGTTTTATAAGTGATTAGGTTTTTCTTACCTTATGTTTCATTAGTGATTGGCATCAAACCCTTATAGCCTGATCAAATTTCAACTATTATGGATCCCATTCTGATCACCTTGAAAATTAAAATGCATTCTAATAACTGTGAATTACAAGATTAGGGGTCTTATAACAAGCCAGCCCATTACGTTCATATATTCTCAGTGTAATGACATCTCCACATCTGGTCACCAAGCTAGGGATGTGACTTTCAGCTACTGTTGGAAGGTGGAAGATCCTATTACATGTCGGTCCATTCATGATCCGCAAGCATCATTGAGTAACACTACTATAAGATGGTCACCAAGCCATGGTAGTGTCTTGTAATTTACACACCAGTAAATTTTGTTTCTTTTTCATAAGACAACTTGTTGTATTCAAGGACATGGGGTCTTATCACAAGCCATCCTTACCATGATCATGGAATTTATGTTGGACTGGAATTATCATCATATGGTTACCAAGCCATGATAATTTATTTTAGTGTCAAAAGATAAAAGACAAGGAGTCTCCTTATTGAGCTAGCTTGTTCAATTTCCAGATGAGGTTTGTGAATGGCGTTGCCAAAATCTGATTACCAAGTTAGGGAAATGGCCTTGTTTCAACAAATTCTTATTTGCATATTCTCATGTTTAAAAAAAAAAGAGAAAAGAGACAAAGAAAAGGAGTTTATATATTTTAAATAACGCATTTGTACATACCATTATCAAATGTTAAATAAGTCAAGGTGGCTCATGATTTGGTGTTCTGGAATGACTGTAATTTTGTTCTAAGGATTATCATAAACTGCCATCCTATGTTTGCATAATGGTTGATAATTTATTCTCTACTTCTAGGCTTCCTTTTCAGATAGACATCATCACTAATTAATTTTGGATGGGAATATATCAATCATATGATCTAACTCTGCTGTTTGGTTGTATTTTGATGAGAACATTTTGCAAGTTACAAGCTGAAACATCTTTCATGCTGACAGACCTCTCTCATAACTAAGGATTAAATTTACAGAGATAACCACTTCGCCCAGCCAGTCGCCATTTGTTGTAGGCACAACAGATCCCATGTGTTTATTAAACATGGGAGCCCCAATTTTTATTTGCTAAGGTAATGTTTAAATTCCTTATTCATTTTTGGGATTTCACGAAGTTGATCATGTATTTTATTCCTTTGTCATGAATCAATCTAGTTAATAATTTTCCCTTCAAAAATTCATTGATTTTTGTGTGTTTTTGTGAGTTGCGGAAAGCATAAATTTTCTTCAGAATTTGTTCTTTCCACAAACCGCAGTTGGCAATACGCAATGTGGATTGCAGATGCTTGGTTTTCGGATTTGAAATTTCTTCTTCCCGCAACCTGCAACCCGCAATTGCGGATTGCGGATTGTGGAAATGAGTTTTGAATAAAGTGGGTTATTCTTTTCCGCAACTTGCAATCCGCATTGCGGATTGCGGATTGTGGAAAAAGTTCCAAAAATAAGTTCACACTTTGTGTTTCCGCATCCCGCAACCCGCAATGTGGATTGCGGATTGCGGAAAGTGTTTGAAAAAATAAATTTGTGCTTTGCATTTCCGCAACCTGCAATTGCGGATTGCAGAATGTGGAAAGAACATCATTTTTTATTATGTCGTTTGTGTCCCCACAACCTGCAACCCACAATTGCAGGATGCAGGAACTTTTGGTTCATTGACATTTAGAGTTTGTTTCTGCAACCCACAATCCCCATTGCGGATTGTGGAAAGTATGTAGATATTTTCCAAAATAAGGTTCCACAACTTGTCTCCTGCATCTCATGTTTTAGATCTCAGCCATTGATTCATTCTGATCCTATGATCCAGATTTCATCCCACGAATTTGTTAAATATTTTGAATTTTTTGTTTCCTTTTACCATTTTTTCAATTTCGTGAATTTACCTTCGACAAGGATTTCTACTGCGTATTTTTACTAGGGTTGTTTTCCTGCCATTTTTCGTCAGTACATGTTGGTTTTCCGTCTTTTCCCATCGGTTGTTTAAATATTTTCTTCATTTTCAAACTGTTTTATTGATTGGTTTATTTTTATTTATCAGAATTTACCAGTCCTCCACCATGTCGAGAAATACCCGTTCCAAGAAAACCCAGAAAAACTTGATAAACAAAGACCCCAATTTTGGCATTCTAGCTGATACCAGTGATAGAGTATCTGAAACCTATCAGATAGATTGGTCACAAATCTATGCCATCTTTGATAACGACGACATGTCGGAAATATAGGATAACCAGTCCGTTTATGAGAAAATTAGGGATTCCCAATTACATGCCATAACAACTAGACCAACCTTTCTCCCTTACACAGATGACGTGAAATTCATAATTGACCACGAAGACCCTAAAGACCGTTCATTCAACGACAATGCAGGGTCCCAATTGGCTTCTTTTCGCCCTGAATTTTTTGCTACAACATATGTCCTTAGGCCGACTACCCAACTTCTCAATGCCGCTTTTCTAGACTTAGTCAAGATCTGGTTCAACTTTATGAGATGATAAAATCTTCGATGAACAACCCGGCAAGCTTCATACCCAAAGCCGATAATTCCTACCCTATTTCATGGTTCAAGGAACCCTTTTCTCTCCTGGAATCCATGCTTTGCAGGCTGTACGACCTACCAAACTGTTATGTGTTCAAATCCAAATGGGCACCTGCGGCTCATCATGTTCTCACAACAGAGGTATCATTTAATTAGGCTTTGATTTTGTTAGCTGAGTTAAAGACAACAATTGAACATTATCAGAAAACACCGGCTTCAAACAAGCCTCCTTTCTTCTATTCAACTTATATCATTGATGTATTCTATTTAGCATTCTAGCTCCCCTCCATGGGATGGAATTGGACCCTATCATCACCCCCAATTCACATATACTGTTCAACATTATGGGAAAACAAGTATGTGCCTTTACTGTATGATATCTGTGATCATTTCTTGGGAGCAATTTATCACAAGATATGCAAAGAAGATGCACCTGCCTTCTTTGCTCATGCTAAAACACTCATCCCCACTATTGGTGATTGGTATGTAGGAGAATCCTTCTCCTATGTCAGGGTTTGGGGAAGTAACACAGTTCATTTTCTACCAAGTATAGTCCCAGATAGATTGTTGCTTGAAGAAATTGCTTACAAAACTGTACAAATGGATTTTTCCTCAAGCTAACTAGACCTAAAAGGAAACGATGGCCCAAATTTCCATTAATCCTTGGACCTTTGGTCATCCAGAACTCAACACATGTTGCAGTGTTGGGGAAGCAAATTTCTTCACTAAAACTGGGAAAAGCTCCCAAAAGGATGCATGATCCCAAGGCATGCCTGGGTTCCCACTTTTCCCAAGAACACATGAAGACTACCTATGCTCATGAGACTTCCCTTGATGATTCCATTTACCAGGGAGTAAATTTGTTTTCTAAAGTCATGATCAGGACTAAAACCAAAGAAGAACAAAGTTTCATTCCTCAATATCAACAGGAACTCAAGACGAAGGTTTTGAGTTACAGGAAAATGGAATTATCACTTGATGAACATGCCAAAAGGGACAGAGCAGAGAAATAAGCAGAAAAGGAAAGTAATCCTTTGATGTTAACTTACCCAGATGAAGGTAAAGGCAAAGGCCTTCTGGAGGATGTTCAATAGGCCAAGAATATTTTAATTAAATCAGCTGAATAGCTGAAGAAGGAATTGGCACACATGAATGCAATGGTTGATACTCAGGTGATTGTTGCAAGTACCCCAACAAAAAGATAGAATATTCAAGCCCCTGCATCTCAAATACCCACATTAAACACTGAAGACAGTGATGCAGAAGATGAAAGACTTTCAATCAGGTCTCTTTTCCCTCTTGTTCCTGTTATACAAGAGGTCACTGGAGTCTCCCAGACTATTGTTGATTTGCTTAATAGCATTGAGATGGACGATACTACTTCAGAGGTTCATTTTCCTGAAGTTATCAACACTTTTGTTACATCACCTCCTTCATCCCCACTTTCTTCTGTTGAGATTCCTTCAACCTCATCTATTGAGGTTACACTACCACCATCCACCATATTTGAATTATTTGTTGCATTAACCTCCATCACTACTTCACATCCAACCTTGCCACTCCCACCTATCACCTTACCACCAATAGTTATTGAGATGCAGTTTCCAGCTGTCTCTCTGCAACCATCACTTACCATTGCTCCTACTTCCCTTCTTGAGGTTGTCACTTCGACTACGTCTCCAACTTCTGTACCATCAATTTCTACAACTACCCCCTCTTCTGTATCCACCTCCCAAATAATTATGTCCATTCCTAATTCCACTATCACCCAAACAATTCCATTAGTTGCAACATGTAATGTTGCCACATCTTCCACTGAGTTGGCAACTGATTCTGAAGATGATGCTGAGGTTTCCCTTGGGAAATACTTTTACAGCAGATCAGCCAAAGAAATGGTGAAAAGAGGTAATAAAAGAAGCATGGAAGCAACTATGTTGCAACTGCCTTTCCCCAATCAAATAATTTGGGCAAAACAATCTGCTGACATCTAGCAGGAAGCATTAGACACCGCTGTAGCGATGGGAGCATTTGATGGAGCCAATTATGATTCAGTGACTTCACTGAATAAGGAGATTGACATCAAGAAAGAAGAATTGAAGAATCTCCAGAAGCAACAGATTAAAATTAATTAAGAACATGAATATCATCTTCTTGAATTAAGGAATGAGTATGAAAGTCAGCTCAAGGATCTACAAGAACAGAACACTTCTCTCCAGGTTCAACTGCAAGATACACATTTCCAAAATACTGAAAATATTGAGAAGATAACAGTACTGGAACAACAACTTAAAGATGCAATTTTCAATGCAACCACTTCTTCATTCTCCAGATTCTATGAGAAGGAGTTCAAGGATTTGGCCTTTGAAGTTAATTAGGAGCATCACAAACTCTTGGCTAAGTTATTTAGTTCCCTGAATAATATTCAGGAAACTTATAATGTTTTTGAGAAACTTTCTATTATTCTTGAGCAGCAAATTGAAAAACGTCAACAAGCTTCCAAGTCCATTGATGATATTACTGATTGTCAAAGGTATATCAAATACAAACCTGAGGATATCCCAGTCTTGGATAGCTTCAAGTTCAGGAGAATAAGAAAATCTATGGATGCCTGGTAGAGTGCTTATGAGATGGAAGAAGGCACAAGCAATTTGTGGAAGAATATGGTATGTTGCAGACAACATCATGATCATGCTACATTTTCCCACTATGGACCTTATTGAGAAGGTCTATCCACCAAAGCTGATGATTGAGCAGGTGGATAGTAGGTGTGAGCAAGTTAGAGAACCGATTCAGCAGCTCAAGCACATACATATTTCAGAAGTTGACAAATTTATCAAGCAACCTGTCAGTTTGGAGAACAATATCCACATCTTTCTGCATACTTGGTACAAATTAAGCAAGAATAAGATTGAATCTTTCACGTGTGATTCCCAGTTAGGACTCGAGTTGGCTAAGTATTCTGATGTGGACGAGCTATTAGAAGTTTGGGTCAAGTGGCAAGATTCCCTTGGCCATTCTTAGATTAGATTGATTTTGTAATCCCTGTTTTATGGGAAGTCCACCCTTTGTATATTCATTGTAATTATTATTAAAGGGGTAGAGATCCCATAGAGGGAGGGGGGGGAGAAAATCATCAAAAGAGGACTGGAGATACTCCGTGTCATTCAAGACTTTCTACTTTTTTTTAGGCTCATTGATATAGAGTTAGTTTTTCTCTTGCTATCTGTTTTGTTTAATTTATCAAATTTGTTTGATGAATTTTGATTTTCACTTCAGCTCATGAATGGACACTGTTTTATTTTTCAATCATAATTAATACATCGATCTGTAGTTTAGATTTGTCTCTACTTGCGATCTATGTGTCTTATGTGTTAAATGAATTTATTTATTTAAAATTTTTATCTATTTCTGCAAATGATAAACATATATTATTAAATTAATGCCAATTTTTCAATTAGCATGATATAATAGGATAATCGTGCATGTGCTTCAACCCTTAATCTATAATCATTCAATTTTCGTTTTCTGATTGTGTCTTAAGCTAATGGGTAAAGATCCATTTCACATGTATGTCAATTGGTGAAGTACTTATTAATTTCCAGATCTGGTTATCCTGCACACCAAAACATATTCCTTTAATTTAGATCTAACTTAGTTTAGATTTCTTTTAAAGCAAGCATTATTCACTTCTAGAGATAGGACACTTTTTATATTCGCTCACAGGAAGACATATCCATCAGGATCAAACCACTTAAGTTCCAGGATAGGCCTTATATCCATGGGATTTAACCACACCAAACAGTCTGGGGATAGAACTGCTCTTGCACATAGTTGTTTCAGATTGGGTTGTCACCCTCTGTTTCTAGCCTTGGAAAACATTCCAGCACTTACACACCCGGGGCTTCAACACTAACTAAGAGCTAAGAGTACTAAGGATTTTAGTTTTGAAATTTTCTAATAAATTTCCAAGTTATGTTATGGTTACTATTCATGTTGCTAATTTGGTGACCTTAGAGATAGTGTCTTTGGATACCTTACCAAATCTAGCTTGACTTCAAAAATATCGTTTTCATAAATAAAAAATGTTATCAAATGCTAATTGAGAGACGTCTCCATCCCTCGTGAGATTAAGTAGATCTATGCATTCATCCGTGATTCCTCTCAAGAAAACAGTTCGAATGGCTTCGTGATCCAATTTTTTTTTCTTAGATCTTTCAATATTATACAAAATCCTCTCAAGATAGTCTTCTAATCTTTCTTCCTCTTTTTTTGTCATTTTAAGAATTTTCTCCTTTAAATATCCATCCTTACAATATTCCTGGTATTTTTTCAGAATGCTTTTATGCATTTCATCCCAAGTTCTTATAGTATTACCTCCTAATCCCATAAATCATCTTAAAGTTGTGTCCTTAAGAGTAGTAGGAAAATTTTTAAGCTTTTATGCATCATTTTAATAATCATAACTATGACACAACATAAAAAATTAAAAAATGAAAGCATCCATATCCTCCATAACCATCCCATGAAAATTTGGAAATACCAACAGTGGAATGTTCTTCATTTGAACAGTTGGTGTAGGGCTATAATAAAAAACCCAAAGGTTACCTCCTCTTCAACATTCGATGTTGTTTCATCTTCTTCCATATTCCTTCCCTAGAAAAAGATGAATTCAGAATCAGGGTGAGGATATTTTGGTTCTATGATTGGATTGAAATCAACTTCTAGTTCCAATTACTCAACTAGATCCTCAATTAATGTTGTTTCAAGTGTGGGTTTTTGTGAAGAATTTATAGTTTTCACTATTGTATTTGTTGTTGATATTTTTCCTCTTGAACTTCCCGCTACAAATCGTTTTGGAGCTACTGGAATTCGGCTTTGCTATCCTCCCCTTTTTGTTATACCTACCAAACTAGTTAGTAAATGAGAGGGATCTTACATATCCCCGAAATGAAGTAGTTGGATTTCTTGGAGGAATAAGAGCTTAACTTCTAGTTCCTCTAATAAGCCTTCTTTTATTGTCTCAAGGCCTATTCATGCATCATTAAATATTATGCTAAGAAAATGAATTTCATTTAAGTACAAAACTTCGAATGCGAACTATCGATTCCCTAATTATTTTAGCACTTCACTAGAAATGATGCCAAAAATGTCAGTCAATTTATATGTCTAATTCTGGTTACATTTAATCGCTAATCTAGAGCACATAATCTTGTGAAGTGCTAACACAGTAAGTGCATAATTAATTCATTTATTAACTCAACTAGCTCTATATTAAACATGATCTACACTATTTCATTTGAATACTTCTTGCAACAATACTCTGCTTTGATCAATGATTACAGTCCAAAATATAAAGCTCTACTTGTAAATGTATAATGAAATAAAACAACACAAAAAGGGAATAACCTTAACAAAAAATAAAGAAATGCCAACAATAAATAAATGAAACAAGAAATAGGAGAATCGATATACCCAAAACAGGGGTGCCTTCCTCCTTTGGGAATATGATGCTAAATCTAACTATAGATCCAAGGATTTAATGGACTCCCAAGCTTCAACTGAGCACTTATTTGTACTAATCGTTGAAGGATGCGAATCAAAATACAAGCATAGTCTCGTTCTATGATCTCTAAACATACATACAATTCAACACATACCACGTATCTCTATTATGAATTTATAATAGTAATAGATGGTTCTAAAGAAGAGAGAATTTTTAATTGAGATGACATTGCATCCCATATCCTTGTGATTTGGACAATTCATCACATTCTGGTTAAAGTTTCATGAATATACATAGATGCAAATCAACCATGCAAGACTTAATATATATACATTGTCTTTTGCATTTGTTGCTATCGGCAAGGATCTTTCTTTGAGATCGTTATGTTGATCTTGATCTCCTATAGAGATTTAATGACATGCAAGTGCATGAAATCTCTACTTGTCACAAAATTTGGAATGCTTTCCCATCTAGGACGTTCTTAGTTATCTCCAGTGAATTGAAACTCTATCTTTGACTTGTGAATTGACCACCTCATTATGACTTCCCTATTTGGTTTCTTCAACATCTGGAAGGAGATACAACATCCTCAGGATATCTATAATATCCTTCAAGTGTTGTATCTTGATCACACATTGCGCTACTACAAAAACCATCGGCAGTTAAAAGATCCTAGACTTAATGTAACAGGTGTTACACTATATTTTGCCACCTTGTGAGCATTAGCACTCCTTGGCCTCCCTTACCCATTTGTAGACTCAAAACCATATTTTTGGTTCTCCTTGAACCCATTTTCCCTATTTTTCATCCTATACATGATCTTCTTCAGTACAACTCGTGTACATGCTGGTTGCATCACTACATCTCGCGTACATCGACTTTTTTGGTAATGAGAGTAAAATCTCTATTTTTCACTCCAAAAAGCGGCCATTGTGATCTTTGGCCTTCCATGTATCTCGAAACGACTCAATTCGAACTTTCACTTGCCTTTGGAGGGTTATATATTAATCTATTGTGATGCATGGAGGGAGGAGAAAGAGAAGAGCATCGCAACTTTACCGAAATTTTCCCTTGATTGCTATTGCTTGAGTCTACATCCATTGGTCCTAGTTGTTGTGAACCATTTATGTTCACCTCCCAAACTCTTTCATACCTTGTGAAGGATTTGTTCTTTTACTTGTGAGTTCGCCATTGTATGGGGCAATGAAGTGGTGGAGGCACAAGTGGAGGGACCTATTTCTTGGTTCAGATGAGTTGTCGACAGGAAGTTGTATCTTGTACTTCTTGTTTATATTAATAGAAATACTCATTTTATCGTCCACTTGTATTGTGAATGATAATTTATTATCATTGGGTACATTTGCTTATATATATAATGGATTATGCTATTGTATATGCTAACCTCGTTTATATATCATATGCACTTGTTTGCGTTTATTGTTGAGACTAAGCTACATGTTCAAGTGTTGTGATTCGAAGGCTCAACATAATTCTTCATCAGACGTCCAATTGAGGTAAGTCCTTTATTTTGTTTATCAACATTTACATTTATATAGCATATGTTGGGAAGTGAGTTTATTTCTCGAGTCCATTTGTCTGTTGTGGTCTACCCCAAGCCATAGGAAGTTTTTCTCTGTAACAACAGGCAGTCGTTAATGCCTACATGTTGACTTTCAACATTATTTAGGCTACCAAATAACAAGAAATTGTTAGCAAAATCAATCAATGATTTTAAAATCACCTTGAATGATGTTGAATGTTATAACCTACAAAATTCATATGGAATTTGGAAAAAAGGAAGGTAAAATTTTCAAAAAGAGAAAGATGAAGTGTGAAAAGGGCTTAATTAACAATATGTTAGGAACCCATGTCTTTACTTTGTTAGTATATTGTTGTTGGACGCATATGCTTTGTAAGCCGTCCCGTATTATTTGTTGATCCATATTTTGTGTTATTGTTGTTGGGCGCATATGCTTTGTAAGTCTCCCGTAGTAATTGTTGACCCATAGTTTGTATTGGCCCATGGTTTTGACCCATAGTATTGGCGCCTAGACTTAGTATATAAGTGTGTGTTGAGGCCAATGAAGGCACCGTGAAGTTATTTGTATTGAGCTTGCTCAAAGGAGGTTTCCCCCTCGAAGTGGCCTGCGATCAATAAAGCGATTTTGAGTTTTGTTATTTCTGTTATCTCGTGTATACTCATTAATTAATTGTTGCAGGTTCTTCACACAATCAAAATAGTGTCAAAATGGAGGACGAACAGGTCTTGTGGGTGGGAAATGGTAAAAATGTTAAGGTTGGGTCAAAACCTTGAATAGGGAGTGGTAACTCTTTCAAATTGTTTGATCAATTGATTACCTTTATTCAAACAAGGGGTTCTTCACACTACTTAGGCAACTTAGATAGTCCTATCCACAATATGACAACCAAAATGGAAATCTATAACAATTATTGGGTTAGAAGGATCAGAAGGGGAGAAATGGGAGGTGTATATTGCTAAGCTAAGGTAATTCATGTGCACATTAGAGTTGGTTTGTTCTAAGAACCCAACTTTAGGGGTTTATACTCCTAAGTTGGGGTATAAAGCAATGTTTTTGAATTATAATGAAGTAGGGGTTTAATGGTGGTGGAAGCCATTATGCAGAATAATATCTCCATTGAAATATAGAAATTTTATATCGTTGGCTATAATGAGAAAAACCATAGCTCAAGAGATTCTTTATAGAAGGAATCACCAAGGTCCAAGCATATGCACTCTATGTAAAGAGGAGGTGGAAACTATAGGTCACTTGTTGATTACTTGTGAAGCATAGGAAAAAATGGATACTCTAACATGTATTGGAGGAGGTTGGCAAGGGGACTCTTTAGCATATTATTTCAAAGGTGGCATGATTCCATTGAAAATTTTGGATTACGGGGAGACTTTAAAGGTGCCATCCAAGGCATTCCACCTGTGTGTGGTGTTTGGAGTACAATATTTCTTACGAAAACTCATATCATAAGGTTTAAGGTAGGTTTGAGAGGTGGAACTAACAACCATGTTGATCTATTATCTTTGAAGTTACTTATAAATTGGAAGCTAAAATGTATGAAAAAATTGCAAATATTTAGGCAATCCGCAATGGTAATTAATTGGATGAATGGAAGGAATAAGATGTTTAATATGCTTCTAAGTCCTATTGTTGAAGGAGTTAAAATAATGGAATATGTTTTTATTGCTATTTCATTTTTCCATGTATACAAAGATATTAATTCTCTTTTGAAAGAGGGGTTCATATTGGCTATTGATGGATGGTTGAGTCAATGGTTAGAGGAATATTTTATGAATCAAGGCTCTCAATCTATACATTCCAATCCTGGGTTAAGCAATGGTTTTCTGGTTCTTTTGATATATTCCTTTTGTATTATCTTCAACTCTTGGAGTAGGGATTTATTGGCCTTTGGTCTTATTCTTATGTAGATATGTTAGCTTAGTATTGTCTCCTTTCACAAGCTTTTTTGGGCACTTTGTTTCTATGGAATTTCTAAGTGGTTTGACAATAACTTGGATTTGATTTTGTATAAGGGGTATAAATTGTCTTACTAAAACTCATATCATAAGGTTTAAGGTAGGTTTGGGAGGTGGAACTAATAACTATGTTGAACTATTAATTTTGAAATTACTTATAAAATTGGAAGCTAAAGGTGTGAAAAAATTGCAAATTTTTGGGGAATCCTTTGTAGTAATTAATTGGATAAATGGAAAGAATAAGATGGGTAATATGCTTCTAAGTCCTATTTTTGAAGAAGTTAAAATAATGATATATGTTTTTATTGCTATTTCCATTTTCCATGTGTACAAAGAGATTAATTCTGAGGTTGAATCTCTTTTGAAAGAGGGGCTCACATTGGTTATAGGTACCTGGAAGGTTGGATGGTTGAGTCAATGGTTAGAGGAATATTTTATAAATCAAGGATCTCAATCTGTGCATTCTAATCTTAGGTTGAGTAATGCTTTGTTGGTTCTTTTGTCATATTCCTTTTGCATTATCTTCAACTCTTGGAATATGCCTTTATTGTTCTATACCCTCTTATTGTTATGTAGATATCTTAGCTTAGTATGATCTCCTTTCACAACCTCTTTGTTTCTATGAAATTTCTAGGTGGTTCAACA
This sequence comes from Larix kaempferi, assembly GCA_027924585.1. Classification (NCBI taxonomy): domain Eukaryota; kingdom Viridiplantae; phylum Streptophyta; class Pinopsida; order Pinales; family Pinaceae; genus Larix; species Larix kaempferi. Next base: position 30,483,197 of record BSBM01000510.1, read on the forward strand.
ATAACTTGGATTTGATTTTGTAATATGAGATTCTAAATTTTTTGGAAAGAATAAGATACTTCTATGTATTATTATGTTAAAAGATGTAAATCTTCATATAGAATTTTGGTAAAAGATTATTGGGCTTTTTTATATATCTATAAATTAAAATCTTTTAATATTATTTAAATGTTATAAAATATGCAATATGCAATTTCTTTTTATTTTGAAATAGAAGTTACATTTTTTGGAAATAAATGATCATATGAATTCAATAACTTAAAAATAGTATACGTGTTGTTAACATAAAGATTACAAATATTACAAAAATTATTAACACAAAAAATCATGTACTTTTTACAAATTTATAATGATTTTCAAATGTAAAATTTTATAATTATAATGCTGAAAGTTTTTATGATTGGACATAATAACATCCCAATTAAAGTGAAATCTTTGGATGGTTTTGGAATTTTTTTGGACATTCAACTACATGATAGTAAATGTCGCAGGAATGTCATTATAACTCATTGGTGTCATTCAATAATATCAACTTGGAAAGTTGTGATGTGGCCATCCCCTTTTACCAACCAACCAAATCAGTTGACAATTCATATCATGAAATTGATAAATTCATTGACTCTAACATTCAGGGTGTTTTCCATCACTCATGTATATCTACAAAATCTGTATGTCCAAATCAAAATAATTTGATTTTTAAACTAAACGTTTCCCATTATTTTAAAACCTTGCGAGAAAGGAAGATTCAAAAGATCTCAAGTTTGTCTCACTTTCAATGGAGAAATGATGTAGATCTTTGAAGAATATATGGAAAATGATATAAAACTTAGAAGAATATTTGGAAACTTTTTCAAACTTTAAAATATGCTTTATAAAAATATTATTTATAAGTTGTATAAAAGTTTTTTTAGTTCAAAGTGGACGAGATGTGTCATGTATGTTACATGTCGGTTTTAAAAACTAAATAATATTAAAAAAATATAAAACCAAGCACATGTCTGATCCAAATTTAAATTGGCTAAATTATAAAATACATTTATATAAATATATATCGAATTTCAATTTCAATTTTCATTCATGCATCCTCACATTTAAAATAAATCTTTTGATAAATAGTTACAAGAAAGTAAATCTTTGTGTATTAGTTAGTCTTTCCTTGCTTTGATTTACAAGAGATACATATATTCAAAACATAATCCTTCACAATCAATGAATAAATGCAATTTTTGCATATTTGTAGGGTTCCAAATTGGAATAGCTAGGAAGTGGATGATTGTGATAGAAAATATATATATATGATTATGTATTGTTAAGTTAATAATAGAACAATAAGTTGGATATTAGTTTTGTGATAATTGCAAATTAATGAATAATTGGGTAAATTGCAAGTATTTTACTTCATAACGAATTAATTAATACAGTTTTAGCCTTTTTCCTATTTTATCATTTAGTGCATTCTCTCACATGTATTATAACCGAATATAATGATTACTTTTCTACAATATTTAAAAAATAAAATAAACTTTTTAATAATATATTTATTTGGATCTCTATGAAATACCTGATCATAAATTTATGAACTTTTAACACACTTATATTTAAAATATTCATTACAATTATACATATAAAATAGATGTATTTATTATTACAAGATAAATATATAAAATAGATATATTTATTATTACAAGATATACAAAAATTCACCTAACCAAATCAGAATATCAATTTGATATTTATTTTTTATTTTATAATAATATATTAGCTAAGATAAGTTTACAATCGGCATGCTACTACAACGAAATGGAGGAGGACGATTTGCAGAATTTATAGGTTGTTCTTCCGATGGAACAACTTCCTCTGAGCGAGGGATTCAAGTATTTGGGTTTCTACTTGAAACATGATAATTATTGCAATTCGGACTGGAACTGACTAATTACGAAAGTGGAAAGACATATTAAATTCTGGTGCAACCGGTTTCTTTCAAGAGGAGGGAAATCGGTACTTATTCAAGGAGTCTTAAATGCAATCCCTGCTTACTAGATGCTCATAGCTAAAATTCCTAAAGGAGTGCTAAATTCAATTCGAAAACTTTGTTTCAGGTTTTATGGAAAGGGATTAGGGACATTGGGATACATTGGTCTTCCTGGACTTCTATTGAAAAACCAAAGGAAGAGGGTGGGTGGGGGATTAAGGAGCTACAAACACATATTTCATTAAATTTGGAATTAAATAGTGGATCTAGAATCCCAAAATAACTAAAAAAATCAATTTTAATGATTTCCTTGGAATAAAATGTTTTCAATATAAATGAAATATGTGTTTACACACTTTTGGATTTGCTCTGGCAGCAAAATCGGCTTGGCAACTTATAGACAAAGAGGGTTAATTGCAATCTATAATTAAGCAGAAGTACTTGGGTAACAAATCAATCTCTGATTGTTTAAGGGACCTTGACAAATCGTGTAGGGCAGGATCCTCTTTTTGGAAGGAAATTGTAGGGGCTTTCCCCTTAATCGATGACTACCTGGCTTGGGATGTCGGTAATGGGAGAGAAGTGCTTATTGGGAAGGAAAATACGGTGGGCGTTAGAGGGAAACATAACTTCCCTAGCTCTCTGGTTGAATATCTGGCAGCTCGAGGGATTGTATCTCTAGCCGACGCTACCTAGGGAGGAAGGGGGGATGGATCATTACAACAGTGGAGATCAGTGATAGACTTAGCATTACCAGCTGTTTGGATGGATTAGTGGAATATATGGGTTGAAGGCTTGAACATTGGCTTCATACGCCTCTCTAATAGACCTGATCGTTTAAGGTGGATAGTAAATGAGGAAGGAGGAAGCTACTCAGTCAATATGGCCTACAAGCTTATTTGGAAGGGACACAATCAAGTCACTTGATGGTGGTGGAAGTCTCTATGGCATTCCTTGGCTCCACATAAAAGTAAAATTTTTATGTGGATAGTTTTGAACGACAAAGCTTTAACCTGGGATTGTTTACAAAAATGAAACTTTCATGGATCGGGTTGGTGCAGCCTCTGCAAAGGGGCAGATGTGAATGCTGCACACCTGTTCCTCAGGTGCTCTTTTTCCAAACTAGTATGGCGGTGTGTGGGGGACGCTATTAGCATGAACAACCCGTGGGAGGATGGATCAATTGAATTAAATTTCAAGATGTGGTTTGACAATCCAATTCTTAAACCTACGAGGTGCATTCCATACATGGTAATATGGCACATGTGGACAGGAAGAAATGCAACCATTTTTTAGGACATGCATCTCCCAACCTTCTATGTTTTTTCCTTGGTCTTATCCATATACGGTCTGTTTAAAGAACAAGTCTTACAACCAAAGATCATAGTATTGAATGGCTTATCATGCGCATAGGAGGATTCAATGGGTTTTTTTTATGGAGCCTACGAAAAGGAAACTAGATCCTGTGGCCTGGGTGGAGAATTGCGAATTTCAAAGAATTTACTTATTTCTTTTAAAGCCAATGGCGGAATTGGTACAAACAACCAAGGTGAAGGGCTAGCTCTACGGGTGTTATTACAAATTGGTATTGAGGAACAGTGACTTCACTCAAGATATATGGAGATTCGAAAATCTAGATTAACCATATGAACAAGGTTCATAGCATTGGAAACTTGAACCTCATAAATATTGGCCATAATTTGGTAAGTCTATCCTCATCTTTCAGTAACGTCCTTTTCCAGCATGTATATAGGGAAAAAACATGGGTGCAAACGTTCTTTCTAAAGCTGGGCTGGAAATCGAGGCTGGGGCATGCCTAATTTCAATCAACAGAAACAACATCCTAGAACATAAGAGAAAAATCCTTGATTTTTGGATAGAAGGATAAGCTGGATCTTTATCTTCAATTTTGTGTCCTCATTTTTTCATTTTGGCATTATTATGATACAGTTTCTGGGTTTTACTATGATGGTCATACTGGGATCTTAATGGTAACAAGTAACTGGTATTCCTACGATGAGGAGACACAACAACATGTGCCTCATGTAGAACAATCAAGAGAGCTAGTCTATAGAGGGGGAGCCCTGCTAACAATCAAATTAACACCCTTAACCAAGTGAAGGAAGAAGCATATTTTTACTATGCGCCCGCAACATGAAGACAAAAGACAAGTACAAAAGAGAACAATCATCTTTGATCTAATCACTACATCCACAGTCAGAAGGATTGAGTGAATACAGAAGGAGCCTAAAGAGACAAGGTTCAGTGATTGAACTACTCATTAAAGGCTCAAATCTAAGCTCCACCATTCAAATAGTGAGAAGAAATGAACAAAAGTGCATTAATTGTACTTAAATATGCTAAAGTTGTGACAAAAGCCTAAAAATACTATGGAAAGTGGGTTTTTGAGAGAAAATAATCAAAAATCATGAAAATGGATTATCCCACATTGAAAAGAGAAACTTGAGATCCCATTTCCCAATGCTATAAAACGAAGGCATTTGGGGCATGGTAAGAGGAGGCAAAAGGAAGAGCAAAGGAATGTTGGAGAGATTTGGAGGATTGGAAAGATTGGAATCCTCATCAAAAGGAAGGATGGAGAAGGATAGCTCATGGAAAATGAGGAGGGATGCATCTCAATCATTGTAAGTATGTATCTTCTTCATTTCTATTAATGAAATGATTCAATTTTCCTTCCATTTAAGAGTTTGAGTTTTTCTTATCAAGTTTAGTTTGAATTCTAAAATGGCTAAGATGTTAAGGAATTTTAGTTAATTGGTTTCATATCTGACATTGGAACTCACCATTTCATAGTAATATAGCATGTTTAAAGTAGATCTAACACTACCTTAAAATCTATTATCAGATTGGTGACCATACTAGTTGATTTTTCTTGAAAATTTCTGATTTTTCATGCAAATTTCTGATTTTTCATGCAAATTTCTTCATTTTTGGTGTTCTAACCTTTCAGATCTACTCTAGATTTGCCTTAATATCCCTTCAAGAACCTATGATACAGGTTTATAGGCTCAAAACCAACCTATATCCACTCCTACACTCCCAATAACTTCAAATATGAAGCTAGATTTCAACCTCCTCTAATAGAGAGTGCATTGAAGGTTTTTCCTTGAAAATTTCTTCATTTTTGGTGTTCTAAACTTTAAGATCTACTCTAAGAATGCCTTAAAATCCCTTCAAGAACCTATGATTCAGGTTTATAGGGTCAAAAACGGCCTAGATCCACTCCTACACTCTCAAAAAATTCAAAGATGAAGCTAGATTTCATCCTCCTTTGCTAGAGAGTGCATTTAAGGTTTTTCTTGAGATTTGTGCCCAATTCTTCCCTATTTCCTCGGTTTTGATGATCTTTTCTTCTTGTATAGGCTTAGGAATCCTTGATATCAGAATTCAGACCTCATTTTGATCCTCCTTAGCCAAATATTTGGGATATTTTCAAACTTTTGTAAGCTTCAAAGCCTCCTTGTTTCAGATTTGCATGAATTATGAACTAGTTTTGAGATCTCTTTGTTTTGGGGTTGTTCGGTGCCTATATTTTTGCATTTGCAGACCTTATTAAGGCTTCTAAATATTTTAATATCAATTTATCACTAAATTTGAATTTTTTTGAAAGTTTTTGAAGGGTTTGGGTTAAGATCTTTAGATTGTCAATTTTCCTCCCAAAACCACTAAAAATAGCCCAAATTGTCATTTCTTTCCAAATTTTTTAAAAATTGGTGTTAGATCCACTTGCTTAAAGCCATATTTTGTTGTTAGGTCCCTTATTGGATAGTATTGGGACTGATCTTTGAAATAATTTTGACTCCTTTCATAATTTGCAAATAACAAAAATGAAAAAATAAAAACATTAAGAAGAACCTTGAAAAGACACCTAGTTTTGAATTTTCACTGTTTTAGGGAAGCTTTGAGGCTTTATTTTTGTACTTGCAACTTCACAAAGATTTTAAAACTTCTTAGGATAATTTTACCACTAGTTAAGGAAAAAATGGGAGGGTTTGAGCTCCTTAGATTTGGAATTTCTTACCAAAAACCTCCAAAAATGGCCCAAATTGACATTTATTTTAAAATTTTCTTAAATTTGTGGTAGATTCATTTGCTTCAAGTTATATGTTGCTGTTGGATCCCTGATTGCATAAGATTAGGACTGATATCTAATTTTTTTTTATTCATTTAAGAGTTTGCAAATCACAAAAATTGAAGAAATATCAAGATTTGTTTGAAGAACCTTAAGACCCTTTAACTGTTGAATCTCATGAACTTGCTTATTTGAAAGATGACACCAAATATCATTTATAACATTTGAAAAGATAATTTAAACACATTTCACAAAGATATTTTCATTGAAAAACAAAAAAAAATTGAACATCACACTTTGAGTTATTTTGAAAACAATTTTCTTCCAAAAGCAAAAAAAGCTTTAATTAGTCAAATTTTGTTTTGGATCTACAAGTATTTTCATTATACTCCTACACAATTAGAGGAAGTTGTAGATTTAGATCTCAATTTTCTTGTGATAAGTTGTGTCTGAGCCACCGTATCCTTTTCACTTGGGCCCTTGGGCGATCTTGTGAATGAGAAAGTGGATCTCAAGTGTAACAGTCTAGGATTTGATTTTTCAAGCATCTTATTTTCAAGCCACCATATCCTTTTCACTTGGGCCTTCGTGCAATCTTGTGAATGAGAAAATGGATTTCAAGTGTAACAGTATAGGATTTGATTTTTCAAGCATTGTTCTTTCAAGCCACCGTATCCTCTTCACTTGGGCCTTTGTACGATCTTGTGAATGAGAAAGTGGATCTCAAGTGTAACAGTCTAGAATTTAATTCATAAGCATTCCAAAGGGCTTTGCGTATCCTTTTCTTGCACTCTCGGGTGGCCTTTCAAATGAGAAACAGATATCCCCCGTGTAATAGAATTAGATTCATTTTCCACTGATATATATGTTTGCTTTACATTGATCTTTAAAATCAATTATTATCCATATTTCAGAAGAACTGTGCATAAAAATACAAAATCTACCGAAACATTTTGCATGTTTCAAAGACACACATGAACCTCTAACCTTTCATTAGTCTAGAACATTCGTCGAATTGAAAAGGTAGAGTAGTGAGCATATTGCATTGTTTGGTTCATATTTTTCGAGTCAACACACCACCAATTTCACTTCCACTCCCGAAACTAAGCAAACTACCATTAAAAATTGGTGCTTAATCTGAAAATTGACCAACATTTGATTTTCATATCACCAACAAGAATAGGTTAGTGCCTTGTATTAGGTTTGGAGAGTCAACACTCCTGGGCTGCAAAAATTTTGAAACTAGCATTGATTACTGATAGTTTAAATCCATTAGTAGCAAAAAACGCTAGTCGGGAAAGCACTTCTAACACATGCATTAAGCACGAGGTCAATCTAGATAAGTAAGGGTGGTTTCCCCCCTCTTGATTGTTTAGTGGGACATGAGCTCATCAAGGAATTATATGTGAAGTGACAAGTCCTCGGGGTGACATCACTTTTCTAGAATACCTGGTTGTGAGATTTGTCCTCAACTTACAATTGTTCCGCCTGACCGTCGATTTTGAAGTGGTAACCTTAGTTGCTATTCCTAGGATATCACATAGGCTATTGTGAGTGGGGAACACTTGAAGTACCTGAGACAGACTTTGGAACGTTTACTGCTTGGGAGGGTAATTGGTTAAGAACCAACACTTGCACCCCTGACGATTAAATTTTATTGTAACTGTTTCTTACACCTTCGCTGCTAGAAATTGTTTGAGGCTTGATATCCATCAACAAATACTAGTTTCAGAAGGCCCTCCAATCCATCTTTTCATTGAGCTTCGACTCTTTGGAAAAGTAGTGTGCTTGCTTGGATCTATAGGACTTTTTACTGTGTGAAAACTTTTTATTTTTGTTGAGTCTAGACTGACTTAGGATTGTTTGATTAAGAATATCATTTTAAACACATGCTTTTATCAAATTTGTAGAAGGGGCTACTCTCCTGATCCGCCAGTCACGACGGTAGCGAGGTGAGTCACCAGAAATTGAAGGCCCTGCTACATTGCAGAGACAGATACAAAAACCACATCCTAGTGACTTGGAAATAGAACTGATTTAAACTCAATTAATATTACTCGAGAAGAACAACATCAACCAAACCCTGAGAATTCATCGTCACATCACAAATTGAATATAGACATAGTTGATGATCTTACTCTAGTTGAAATTGAAACATTGAAAAATCACACAAATGCTCATGTAATTCCACCTTTGATGAGTCTTTAAGAACCAGCTGTACTTACTATCCATGAGTCACTAGGTAATATCAAACCTCTTTTTGAAAGTTTGAATGACATGCAAAATTCAACAAGTGACCCTTTGGCTTCATCAGGAGCACAAGGGACTACATCGTCACAACATCAAACAGTTGCTAGAGGTATCAATACTTCCAATTTGGCCTCTACATCAATCCCAATAGTTAGTGTACCTGTTAGTAGAACAAGTTCAACCAACACTTCAGTTCCAGTGGGTACTATTTCAGGTTCCAATCCTGGAAGTACATCCACTTCGTCTGCAGGAATCCCTACTGAAGGGTGTGCCTTAACAAACATTGGTTTTCCATATGGTTCGGATAATCAAGGTCAAAAAACATGAGGAGTAAACCAAAATCCTCTTGGTATACCTAACCCTTGTCCAAATTCTACTTTCAGGGGCAACCCTTCACCATGGAATGGTAATATTCTTAGCGGAAGCAATGAACCATGGAACATTTATGCCAATTGAGGTTATGCTCCTTATATTAATGGAAACACCCGAGGGGTTATACTCTAAATTATCCTAACAAAATTCCTAGGGGCAATCCACCGATAAACCTCATTCCGTAATGGAGTGGGCAGGTTTTAGGGAGTATCCAATCTTCTTAGGGCCCACCTTCCCTAGGAGGAAATCAACCTTGGAACGCTTATCTAAACCAAGGAAACAATCAATGGTTTGGTCAGATTCCGGAAAGTAACCAATCTTTTTGGGGCCTACCTTCACAAGGGGGAAATCCATCCATCCATCCTGTTCCACCATGGAATGGACAACATTCAGGAAGTAACCAATATTTTTTGATGCCACCTCCACAAGGAGGAATTCAACCTTGGAATGATTTTCAATACCAAGTTCAACTGCCATGGTGTGGTTGGGATTTAGGAAGTAACCAATATTCTTGGGCCCCACCTACGCAAGGAGGAAATCCACCCATTGGTCATGTTCCAGGAAGTAGCTAATCTTCTTGGGGTCATTCTCCGCAAAGGGGAAACCCACCTTGGAATTATTATCACACCCAAGGAACACATCAATAGAGTGGTCAGGTTCTAGAAAGTAACCAATATTAGTTGGGCCTAACCCCGCAAGGGGGGAATCCAACCATTAACCTATTAGTTTTTCAGAATTTGCTTCAATCTGATCTAGGATCTTAACTGAGAGAACAACATGTACATCATATCTACAACATATCAATCATGGACACAATAATGCAAGCACACAAGAGACACATAGTTTACTTGGGGAAAACCATAAACGTGAAAAACCCCAATAACTTCCTCAGAGATAGATAGAGAAATGATACAACCCAAGCATAAGAGATAGACATCTCCTAGCAGTAGCTTCTCCTCCTCCACAAGTGCGCCACTCTCCAAAGAGTGTGTGTGAGAATAGAAATGATCAAATAGAGTGCCTCCCGCACTCTATTTATACTTGACTTGACTTGCCTAATAACCTTTACTAGGTTGGCCTTAAATTAACCACATAACATAATGCTGACTGGGCCGAACCCCAATAGGGTGGTCTAATAACCCTTTGACCCACATGACTTATACAGGGCCGACCCCAACAAGGTGGTCTAATAACCCATCAAGTATAAGTTACGACACTTACAATATAAATGATGATACTTCTGTATAGAGGAATAATAACATCTCTATATGAATACAAACACTTCCGTATAGAGGAATAATAACATCTCTATAGGAATACAATATACATAGATGAAATACATAGGTGAAATACATTCCGAAGTTACATATACATCAACATAACCCCATTCCACAATGGACTGGTCAGGTTCTAGAAATAACGAATCTTTTTGGAACCAACCTGCAAGACTTGCGTTTGATCTAGCTAGTCCGCCACATGGAACTCATGCCAATGGTATGATGGATTTCGTCAACCAACTTGAACAAATTTCCCTAGATTTGGGACAAGTTTCTATTCAGAATTTGCAACCCACAGCTGGCCAGGAAATGCAACAACTTGCTAATCCTTCCAACACTTCTAACATATTCATAGTCTCATCGATATACCTTAGAGGAAAGAAGAAGAAGTATAAGGGTAAGCAAAGTGGTAATCCTTCCCATAATTTTGAAATCCTTATAGTCCAATCTGAAGACCTTAGGGAAAAGAAGAAGAAATACAAGAGTAAGCAAAATGCTAACTATGGGAAAAGAGATGCACCAAACATGATTTAATGCAGTGGGAAACAACAACCCACTATTTTTTCGTTGGTATCCCTGCCAGGGGGAAACTAACCAACCCCCCCGCAAGGGGGCAATGATCCCAATTCCAATGTCTTCATGTGTAATCATGAGATGAACATTCAAACAAGACTTGATTCTTATGATGTCTCTCCTAGTACATCGGATCTATCGGTATCACATCCAAGTGGTTTTCTCTACATTGAAAAACCAGCCATAGACTTAGTACCACACCCCCCCAAAGGTGTTATATGTAAAACAATGCATATTAGTAACACGTGAGCTTCTCAGAACGGTAATGTTCTTGAGGACCTAGCTAAAATACCATGTGCGATGTTGGCCTTGGAGGTATTGCAATGCCATCCTGTGCAAGGAAACGAACTATTGTTTACAATTGGCGTTGTTGATCCATCCGATGCAACTTCGATCACATCAGACATAGACCATTCAATATGTAGGATCCTTTCCGAAGTTTATTTTCATATTAGAGTAATGACTCATGGTAAGAACATTTTTCAAACCATACTAGATGAAGGGACCTCAGCTTGTGTAATGTCGTTTAAATGTTGGAAAGCATTTGGATCACCCCTATATATCATAAAAGTTTCATACCAATCTACTCGAATAGCTTTGGTAAATTCAGATCAAAATATTCCCTTGATGGAGGAATATGATTCGGTTACTTGGCCCATTTGGGCTGTGAGATCTCCCAGCTCACATGACTTCTTGGATTACATTTTATTATCAGATGAAGATATCCCTAAAGTTGTAAACATTTGGTTGCACCCACCTAAGGACATCTTTTGTGGGGCCACTGGGAGCATAATTGTATTAAATATACCCAAGTATAGGAGCATGATTTGCATGTTCCTCGATCTGATCTGGTATATTTGGAAGCTTGCATATAGGTTTAGGCCATCCCTTTGTGAAGATGCATTTGAACCTTTTGCAACCCAAACTTGCCATAGGGTCGAACCTGTTGGAAATTGGTGGGTCAACCCTTCATATCTGTATTTTCCACCATTCCGATAGAAGAGCCTACCAAACATGGGACACCCTAGTCAGCACCCCATTTCCATTTTGGTGCCCATGATGAGTTATTCTCATAGGCCCAAGATCCCCATTAGTCCCATCATGACTTGGAGTTTGAGACCACATATTTCTCTTTCATACATTTCTGACCATATCTTGATGGGATCCCAATTTTTTGTCATTTTACATAAGCATGTGTTAAAATATCCACTTGAACATCCGTGCAAACTGCTTCATTGCTTATTGCTTATGTTGTGTATTTTCCTTTTTGTTAGATGATGCATATAAACCATTGCTTCTGTATATTTGACCCAAACCCATGGAGGAAACATTTGTAAGAGTGTACATAACTAGCTCAGCCCTTGTTTGCAATATGTATCTTTTCCTTGGCCTGACCCATGCCTTTGAAATTTAGGTGCATGCCCTTTGAGACATTCGTTTCCTCTAATGTATCATAGCATGCTTTATTCTTTTTTCAAGTTAATAAATGAAAAAGGTTAAAAAATTGGAAAACACAAAAATCGAAAAAGAAGGATAATTGAATCATTTCATATTATATCATTGAAGAAATGGCAACAGTCAATCCTTGTCGCCCTTGAACATGACACATAATTTGGTATCTACCGTTAGTACACCATCTACATGTGCCTTAGGAAACTGTACCAATATTTTGAACAAATCTCCACTGATGGGTTATCCTTCCCATCACCAATGGAGCTTTCGTTAATGCATTTGGCATTGGCGGATTTCATTAAGGTCAGTTACTCAAAGTCCTATGTTTCCAAGTGTCCATTCTGCATCATGTTATGTGTTCAAGGGAAGTTCAAACTATGTCAGCTATTCCTCAAATATTCCTGACCAATCATGTCAGCCTTCCTTGTGTCAGTATACAGTGTTGGATCTCGTAGTTCTACCAAATTATATCATAGTATTGATCTTTGTTTCGTATCGGTTGATGTGGTATGCATTAATGCCCTCCTTCCGATGGATCCGTTCCTATCGACACCAAATCATCATCTAGGAAATGGATCTAGAAACCTAGGAGTACCTTGGATCTTGCAGTCATTAGTGGTAGGTTTCCTCGCAAATGATAGTGTGTATACATCAATGAAACCTGATTACTTGATTCTACAAGTGTACGACTTCAGAACATCTATTCGCACTTGCTAGTCTGTACTCAGTACCTTAGAGTCCATCATCATTATCGGTGGGTCTCTTCACATCTGTTGACGGTATACATCAATGACCAATAATCAGATGGTGTTTTATTATGCTCGACATCAGTTCATTTATTCGCATGATATAAACCCGTACCATCGTCGATTTGTATTGAAGACCATGGGAAAAACAGTTGTATCACTCATCGATGCACTGCTCGAGTTGCGCAAGATTAAACTACCATGTCAGAAGTTCGATGAAGACCTTGTTCTCGCACTCATCAAAGTGCATGTTTACACTTCTGGAAAATTTACTTTTGACATGGATCCATTGTGTATTTTTAATGGCCATGCTTGTTTACTGTTGAGCATGGGTATGCCCTCCTCAGGAAGATATTATATATTTGATAAATTGCTATGTTTGACTTATAGGTGTTTCCCTGAATCCTGCGCCCGTGAGCTTATCCTTTCCTCATCCTTTCTTTGATCAATAAAGAGTATCAGTTTCGATAATGTATTGCGGCCCTTAGCTCTGCTTTGGACCTCACACATTAGGGGGCATTGGTTAACAATAAAATTAACACCCTTAACCAAGTGAAGGAAGAAGCATATTTTTACTATGTGCTCGCAACATGAAGACAAAAGAAAAATACAGAAGAGAACAATCCTCCCTTATCTAATCACGACATCCACAATCAGAAGGATTGAGTGAAGAAAGAAGGAGCTTAGAGAGACAAGGTTCAGTGATTGAACTACTCATTAAAGACTCAAATCTAAGCTCCACCAGTCAAATAGTGAGAAGAAATGCACAAAAGTGCATTAATTGTACTTAAATATGCTAAAGTTGTGACAAAATCCTAAAAATACTATGGAAAGTGGGTTTTTGAGAGAAAATAATAAAAAATCATGAAAAGGGATTATCCCACATTGAAAAGAGAAACTTGAGATCCCATTTCCCAATGATATAAAACAAAGACATTTGGGGCATGGTAAGAGGAGGCAAATGGAAGAGCAAAGGAATGCTGGAGAGATTTGGAGGATTGGAAAGCTTGGAATCTTCATCAAAAGGAAAGATGGAGAAGGATAGCTCATGGAAAAGGAGGAGGGATGCATCTCAATCATTGTAAGTATGTATCTTCTTCATTGCTATTAATGAAATGATTCAATTTTCCTTCCATTTAAGAGTTTGAGTTTTTCTTATCAAGTTTAGTTTGAATTCTAAAATGGCTAAGATGTTAAGGAATTTTAGTTAATTGTTTCATATCGAACATTGGAACTCACCATTTCATAGTAATATAGCATGTTTAAAGTATATATAACACTACCTTAAAAGCTATTAGCAAGCCCATACACCGAAAAGTAGTCATTTCAGCTCCGATTGCAACGATCACTATTTACAATGAAGCTTCAGGAAAAATTTGCCAGATGTTGTCTAGGCTACTTCAGCCGCTACACAAGTAGATGAAAAAATGAGACGAAAAATTAAAAGAAACTAAGCTGGCCTCTAAAGGCAGCATTTTGACTAGCAAGTAGAAGATCAACAATGTCATGACGATGTGGGCATAATAATGCTAATAATGGAAATATGTCTAGTAAAATTGTTAGAATGTAAATCTCAGTGAATATTAGATTGAATATCTATGAACGAAGAATGATGTAAACAGCTAGAAAGCTGCAATCTAAGGCATTGAATTTGTGCAATCGCACCTTTGGAACGTATTCTCCCTTTTCGATATGAATAAGAAGAGTATGATTTTTGGTGTGGAAAAAATTTATAGCATGGATACTTTAAAATATCATGAGAGATGCATTAGTCTTTTTAAATGATTTGGCTTCGAATCCAAAAATCAATATATATAGCATATTTACCATTTTCCCTTTACTTTCTTATGATACTGTTTTGACCAATATCTTGATTGGATATTGTTGGAGTTTTTATTTCTATGATATTATTTTGACCAATATCTTGATTGGGTATTGTTGGAGTTTTTATCTCTAGTATTTGATTTTCCACATTCAACAACCATATAATGATAATGTTCTTCATTATATGAAGAATGCCATTAGTGTCTTCTTTGTCCTTTCCCAAAATCATATTCTTCTTATAATGAAACTAGTGGGAGGGGAGTTAACTATAGGGATAGGACTTATTCAATGTCTTTTGTTACACCTTTCTAGAGGTGGAGTAATATCCTTTGTTGGAGTTGTAGGTGTAGGTTTTTTTGAGGTGTTATTTTAATGATGGTTTATAGTTAAATATTTTCATTAAAAAAACTTTATGTTTTTATTTAATAACATATATTTTTTTTCATAATTTCTCATATCTATAATAATAATAATAATAAAATATTTATCATCCAAAATAGTCGTCCATAGTTGATCTCCACTTTCCATCACAATTTAATTGAAAAGACCTTTGCCTAGATCATCATATATACATATCTAAAATAAGTACTAACAACCAAGAACAAGGATAATAAATTTACCCAAACTATCACCAATAACCAATCCCTTGTAGAGAAATAATAATAGGGAGATTATAAGGCACTCTTACCCATATGAATACCTCTACTAAGGAATCCATAAGGACTAAAACTTGGATATTGCACATTCATAAAGAATAGAGTTATCCATAAACCATTGGCCCTTGTCACACATAAAGTGAAATGTACAAAAAAAAAAAAAAAAACCGTTATTTAGGTGAATACAAATGGTTATTTATATTCTTTCCCGAAACTATAAGTATTGAAAAACAATGTGATTAGTAGTTTTTTTTAGAAATGTGATATCTAGTGGAATAATATGTGGTTATTAAAGATACACAATTTAATCAAAAGGTGAGAATATTATGGGAGTTGGGGTTTGTCACTCCTCTTCGAACAATCAAGAGAAATATAATTATCAAAACAATGCGTAAAATAATGATATCTCTTTATTAAAACAATAGAACCCTCATGGATAATAGGAAAAAAACATGATCTTGGAGAGATAAAGAGAAGGAGCTAGGACAAATGGCATTTTAGATGGGATATAACATGCTAAGTAATATGAGCTCCTTAGACGTGCTATTGAGGTGGGTGAGGAAAGGAAGGGAAAATTTGGTAATGTGTTAGTTGGTGTTTCATAACAATGGCTTAAACAATAGCCCATTCAAAGGTGTTGTTATCAAACAAGGTCGCCACTTCATTGTGAAAAGCACTTAGTAATATATAATTAAACTTAAGAATAAGTACTAGAGTTTAATCTTGAGTTTGGTAGATATTTCAATTTACTACCGTACATTTTTGGCTTGGAGATTGGCAATGCTACAACATCAAATCCTAGAAGTACCCTGAGGATAGAAAAGGATGCAAAGAGATTATAAGAAGGCATCCCAAGTGGAAGGTGGTGCATAATTTGATGTTGTTCATAGTGAAACTACCATCATCTTAGAACCATGTTTTCTAGCTAGCATTCTACGAGTTTCAGGTGCCAATCTTAATTTATGTCTAGATGCAATTTGAAGTAGGCAGTGAGGCCACAGATAAGGAGAACAAATTTCTTAAGCATCTTAAAGGATGGAATAGTTCAACTAATCTAACCACTCTTAACTAATTTCCTTGAAGAAGATGCTATCAAGAGGGAGTGTATCTTCCTGGAGGGTGATATGAGTGAGATGTGTTTCTCATGAGGTATACATCTCAGGAGGTGTGCCCATTCTCATTACCAATTCCCCTTGGTTTAAATCAAAAGCATCCCCACTTTCCTCCCAATTTAGGAATGCCTTTATGGAGTGGAAAATGATTCAAAGGAATATTTGATCATGTTGAATATTTATCAACAATAAGTTATGGGAATAAAATAGATTGGTGATGTTGCTAAAGATTAAGTGGTTCTTGGTTGGTACTGTCAACTAGTAATGGATTATGGTTGTCAATGTTGGATGCACGTGGATTATAGAATTGATGTTAATGTAGTGTTTTTGCATAAATTCCTTG
The DNA here is from genome assembly GCA_027924585.1 of Larix kaempferi. Taxonomy (NCBI): domain Eukaryota; kingdom Viridiplantae; phylum Streptophyta; class Pinopsida; order Pinales; family Pinaceae; genus Larix; species Larix kaempferi. The sequence continues at coordinate 30,499,867 of BSBM01000510.1, forward strand.
ACCATGATATGTATCTAAGAGTTGTTTCACATTTGGTGTAGTGGTGTACTTGTTTCTCTACCAAAATTGATATGTCCAAATGGATTGAGGTGCTAGTAATTATGATGGGTTGTATCATTTTGGCCTATTTGTTGAGAGTAGTAGGGAGAGAGGGGTGTTGGTAGGTGGATTTTGAAAAAAATAAATCTTAACTATTGGAGATTTTAGTAGTGGGAGAAAGATGTTGGGTATGTCCATGAGGTGGAACATTGAGAGGTGTGGTAATGGTTGGAGGTGATGGGCGGAAAATATAATATAGTGGTATCTTGGTGTTGGATGAGGGATGCGAGGAAAAGTTAGAGGGCCATGTTGATGGATAGTTTCATCATTAACGTGTGTAGTTGTGCATAAATGTGGTTGCAAAGAGGTGGTACATGTTGTTGGAGGTAGTTTTTGAATTAGATTGAAAAGAACAAAGAAGGAAGGGGCATATCCACATGGGGCATGGTTAAAGAGATGGGAGATCAGGGATGCAATGTTGGATGACCATTGGTGGTAGTGTGTGGAAGTGGGTGTATGTGAGGAGGGATATAGATGGATGGGGAATATAAAGAATGCGGTGAAGGTGTAATGCAACAATACCATAGTGGGGGGGGGAAGGAAGTGTGGGAGGAGAAGGGGTGACATGATATTGAGGTGGGTGAAGAAAGGAAGGGGAAATTTGGTAGTGTGCCAGCTAACATTCCACAACAATGGCTCAAGCAAAGGCCCAATCAAGGGTACTTCTCTCAAGCAAGGCCACCTCATTGTGAAAGCACTTAGTAATATATAATTAAACTTAAGAAGAAGTACTAGAATTGAATATAGTGTTTGGTGAATATTTCAGTATACTACTATACATTTTGTCCTGGAGATTGACAACACTTGAACATCAAATCATACAGGTACCATGGAGGATGGAAATGGATGCAAAGAGCTTGGTAGAAGGCATTACAATACCCCCAATTTTGAGTTGGAATGTATTTAATCAAAATTATGTAATGGTGTCAACATGCTAGTATGGATTCCTAGTGTGGAGCTCAAGGCCAAGGCCCAACTAGTGAATGGTTAGGCATGTATGAGGTATATAATTTTATTTGGACCATATGATTGTCTTATCATTCCAATTCGAAATGTATGTAAATATTATGTTGAAAATTAATAAAATGGTCCAAGATGGCTGTGTACAGAACACTAGAGGGGCTATGATTCCACTAGAGGGGAAGAGGAAGGGTGCCTATGGGAAAACCAAAACCTATGTTGCCATGATCAACCTTAGAACTCATCCAAAATATTCCATGTGCTTTGAATAATCCAATTACCTTGTCTTGACTATTAAATCCAATCATTGAATGCATATGTGACGTTGGTGGGAAAAGTCACTTCATGTAGTTATTGAAGCATGGGGGTTGTGACAGTTATGTCAGCTGTCAACAGTCCTATTTCTTCTATAGTCAGAAGCTATGTCAGTTGTATTTTCACCCTTACCTCAAATAATTGGAGTCAACACTCTTTTGATCATTCTCTCATGCATGTTTCTATACTACGTAGAATTTTCCATTGTTGTTCATGTCCATTACCAGACCGTGTTTAACCCAGAAATTTGAATTTAAAGACATGGATGCATTTTTGGAAGGGAAAATAGATGGTTGTAGGTGAGCATGGAGGTTGGACAAACTTGGAACCTTTACCCATTGAGTTTTTCTAATTTTGGATTCTTTAGAATCCATGGATTAATATTGCAGAAGGTTATCCATTAGCATACAACAGGTTGAACTCTTACTGCACACACTAGTAAGAATTGTAAGGGTTGGATTTCTTGAGGGAACTGTGGACCAGTGAAGGGAAATGCATTCCTTGTGTTGTGTGGGGAAGTTAGAAGGAGTTCCATGGCTGTGATGGTTTAGTGATACCCCTATAGAGCTCAGCTGAAAATTTAGGCTAAGCATAGAGAGGAGAGTGGGTTGTGGGATGAGAGAGAGAAGTCTGTAGGTGTTACTTTCTCCCTGGTGGCCTCATAGACCAGCTCGGGGGTGGCCTTTCAGCATAAAGAGTATATGCTAGATAGAGTGCTTGTGCTTGGGTGGAAAATTTCTCTTACATAGCCAGTTGCTTGGATCTTCTTTGTTTAAAAGATAAGTATGCTAGACAGAGTGCCTGTGCCTGGGTGGCAAATTGCTCTTACATAGCCAGTTGCTTGGATCTTCTTTGTTTAAAAGATAAGTATTCTCATGTATTTGAGGTACTATGATTTTATTTATATGCTTGTGACAATTACACTTGGAATTGCATGATGTGTGTGTGGATCAATTTTATTTCCGCTGTGTGTTTTTATTTTCATGTCTACACATGCATTTAGTTGTTAAGAATCCTTAATTCCAGTTATGGGGCAAAATTTTGAGACCTCGATTTAGTGAATGTCCCCTCTTGCTGGTCAGTTTGAGGGATAGAGATGTTACATGCATCCCAAGTGGAAGGTGATGGAGAATTTGATGATGTTCGCAATGAAACTACCACCATCTAAGAGCCATGTTTTCTAGCTGACATTCTAAGAGTTTCAAGTTTCAATATTAAGTTATGTTTAGATGCAATTTGAAGTAGGAAGTGAGGCCTTGGATCCCTGATTCAAGAATGTTGACCTATAGTTTCCCTCCATATTTAGGTAGAGAAGTACACGTGTCTAGTTAAAAGGGATTGGGACCATGATCTTTTTGGTGTATGAGCTCTCTAACAAATAGAGTGATCTCATCCATCACTCATTAGCTGAAGAATAGGACAACCATGATGTGGAGGAATGGTGAAAGGTTAATAGAAGAATGCCTAAGGAATCTTGGCTATGCATTTTTGCTACTGATATTCCTACAATCCATTGTAGTTACAATATTTCTAAATATATAAGGAAATTATTCCAAATGTGCTGATTGAAAATAATTTTTCTTATGTAAAAAGGAGTGTAATATCATCTAAAAGTTTACACTGCCATTTTCATATTGTTCCACACATAAAGCCTTGCAGATTTGTTGTAATGAAGGCTAGATTTTGGAGAACCATGGACTATATAATCATTATATCCTCCACACAAAAAGTGAGATAAGAATGTCTACATATGAGGGTGAAAAAATTATAGAATTGGTGAAATAGAACTGAACAATAACCTTGTATCCAAATCTATCAAGATATAAGGGAAAATGTTTGTACTACAACAAATAAGGCCATCTCAAGAAGGATTGTTGGAAAAGGAAATAATACGAGGATGATGCCAAAAATGAAGCAAATTTGGTTGAGATAGGTTCAAGTATGGTTGATGAAATTTTAATTGTTTGTAGTATCTCACAATATAAAAAAGAATCGTTGTTGGATCATGGTGCTTCTCATCACAAGTGTGCACATAGAAATTACTTCACTTCTTACCAATCTATTGATGAAAGTGTTGTTTTTATGGGAAATGATATTTCTTTTAAAATTGTTGTGGTTAGAAGCATTAAGATCAAGATGTTCGATGGTATCGTAAGGACGTTAACCGAGGTAAGATATTTACCCTATTACCTAAAAAACTAGCACTCATCCATGATCGGAGGTAAGTGGACCCAAATGAAATGTGTGGACCTAGTGCTATGATCGACAAATCTTCAAGGAGGTACACCCAATGTCACCTTAATGTAACCCCCTTCCTCTTTAGACCCTACCCCTTGGGCCACAGGAGGATCCCTAAAATGATGGTAAGGATAGACTTGTAAGAAAGACAATATGAAGTACTTCTATCCCTACAAGACCTTCTCACTATTAGTAGACTAGTGCCTAATGGAGACAATGACATATGTCTACAATAAACCCTTTAACTTGGAAGGTTGGGATAAATAATGAGTATGTAATCTGTCGATGTTGTTTTCTATAGTAAAAACCAGTGAGATAGAATGTGGAATCTCTCTACAAATAACCACAGGAATTGCACTAAATTTACCTTCTAGTGAACCCTACCTTGACGAGATTCAATCCCCCCTAAGGAACACTTGATTGGGAAAATCTAAGGTTTCTTTTGGGGCTGATTTTTGCTATAGTTCTTTGTTTTTTCTATAGTCAAGACGGAGCATAAATATTCTTGACTTCAAATCCCCCCAGGGTCATCATGAGTGACCTAAGAATTGATCAAATCTCCCTCAAACCCATATGGTTTTATTTCTTTGTCAAAATGAGTCTGCAATAACACTTCCAAAAAAAATTGAAATTAACCCTAAGGGATGAAGTCACCTAACCCTAGGATGACTTCACCTCTTTTAGGCCACTTTTAGGGCGTAAAATTGACCTTTTTTCGCAATATTTTTTTAACTTTTTAGTACTTTTTCAATACTTTATCAAGATCTGCAATTTATTGCTACAATTAACTACTTCAAAAAATCAGAATTAAATAAGTAGGGAACAAAAATAAATATTTTTGAATTTTTGCAAAGATATAAAATTTTAGGGTTTTTCCCAATATTTGATTATGTGTAATTTTTGTAATATATAGTACAATAATTTTGACAAAATATATTTCGAGTGAAAATGAGAGAATAAAACCTAATTCTCTTCCCTTTAAGGCTGTCGAGGAATCGTGATTAGCATTCCTCTCAAGAATTGGCAATCCAATTTTGATAAATTAGGGAAAACCAAGAAACCCTAGTGTTGTGTTGGTTTTGACCTCATTAGGGAAAAGAGAGATTCCAAAGGACTAACAAGAGAGACTCTCCAAGAAGTCATGTCTCACTTACAAGACAATGCTATCATGCATAAAAACCCTAATTAGCTCTTACCTTGGATGTCCTTGGCAGTGCAAGACAAGAGAACCATAGATCTTACCATGAAAGAAGAGCAAAGAAGAAAGGCATAACCCTCTCAAGAATTCTTTCCCTTAGACATGCCTTTCAAGATTTAGTAAAACCTTCAATCACCACAAAATCACCACATTGGGGATTTAAGGTGCCAAGAAGAGAGGTGTGCACCACTTACCCAAGATAGACAAGAAGAAAAAGAGATAAGACTTTATTTGATCCCATGATCTTGAGTTACAAATGAATGAGGAGTGTTTTATTTATATGAGACAAGACATGCCTTTTCAAATAGACATACCTTTTCAAAAAGCCACACCTTTTCACTCCTCTAGGTCGACCTACCTAAGATAACTTAAAATGATTTTTCAATGAATTTTAAGGGTTTGTCACCCACACGCCTGTTAGGATATTCCTATGCTCCATCCTAGACCTACCAACATTTTCATTATTTTTCATTTCAGTCATTCATGCAGTCATGCAATTTCATGCATCCCATTCATCAGGTTGGTGTCTCCTAGCACCTAGAGCTTAGTTTACTAGCCCCGAGAGCCTTTTTCTACTCAGTTCCAGCCCTCCTAGTTAGTAATGCGCCCTCCTTTCACCTACCACATGAGAAAGGCGCCCTCCCTCACCTACCACCAGTTACAATTCATTTAGTTGAGTGATTTGTGGATCTGTTCCTTGATTTTAGGATAGACTGACTGGTTTACTGACTAAGACACTCTAATGGACCTCTAGTGAGCCTAGACAACCAATTCTGACTCCATTCAGCTCCTCTTGCGCCCTCCTTTGAGCCTCCTTCACTACATTAGTGCACCATGCATGTGTTAAACCTACTACATTCAGTTAGACTCAGTTTGCCACCTGGTTGACAGTCACTTATGTATTGATGACACTCCACTAATGATGATTAGCACTCCTAGTGGTGTATTGTTGACACTCCACTGATGATGATGAGGACTCCTAGTGCAGATAAGCCATGCCCACATAGGCTAATTCGAATTTCCACCTTGACATTCAAATCCTCTCCACCATTGTATTATTTATTGTTTATATTATAATTAATGAATTAGTGAGTGTGATGTTATTTTGCTTCTATCTGAGTTCTACTGTATCATAATTCCGCTGCTCTTTTACACTGCATTGTCCACTCTTCTTCTATTTTCCTGCTTAATCTTTCTTGTGAGGTATACATCAGCTCTTAGATTTGCTGTGAGGATTTTCACATGGTATCAGAGTTTGTTGAGAGTATTGTCTATCTCCATTCCTGAGAGTTTTTTGCAGGTTATTATCAAGATTTCGAGTGTAGCAGTTTTTGCACTTTTGCAGTAGTAGCAGTTTTTTTGTTTTTGTTTGTTTTTGTTTTTTGTTTTTTTGTTTTTTGTTTTTGTTTTTTGTTTTTGTTTTGTTTTTTTGTTTTTTTGTTTTTTGTTTTTGTTTTTGTTTGTTTGTTTGTTTGTTTGTTTTTTTTCAAACAACTTCCATGAATCCGAAAGGAATTCCTCCTCTTTCTCCATTCAACTATGATGAGTGGAAACCAAAGATGATAGCACATTTGAAGAGACATAGTCTCTTTGATTATTGTTTTGAAACAAGGTCTTCTGAAACAACTTCCATGAATCCGAAAGGAATTCCTCCTCTTTCTCCATTGAACTATGATGAGTGGAAACCAAAGATGATAGCATATTTGAAGAGACATAGTCTCTTTGATTATTGTTTTGAAAGAGAGTTTGAATCCTCCGAAGAAGATAATGATTGGTTAAATGAAGCTAACAGAGCCTATGCAACAATGATGTATGCTATGTCTCATTGCATGGTAACCCACTTCCTTTCTGTTGAATCTACAAAAGAGCTATGGGCCCATATAAATGAAAGATTTGGCAAATAGAATGAAGGGATTGGTCCAAACCATTTCAAGAGCAAGCCCAGTGATGCATTCACCCTCCTTGATGGTCTCTCTGATCATGAATTAGTATCAAACATATCTCATAATGAAGTTGTCCACAAAGAAGAACTTGCATATTCTACACTCATGCTCTCAATATCTTCTATTTTGAATTTTGTGCCAGCTCACACTCTAGAAACTGTATAGGTTCTTAAGTCCTCTCTTGCACAAGAGTCTATTGGTTTGCATAATGATGATCTCATGAATGTTTCGGAGGTTAAATCAGCAATTGGAGGTAATGCATTCGCTCTCCTTGATCACTCACCTCTTATGTACTACTATAAGATCATTTGTACATGCTCTCAGAGGTTTATTGAAGATGTAGGGCATTGCTATTCGCTTAGGATAATTTATCATGCATTTCATGGTTTTGATCTCACCTCTAATGGTTCAAAGGAGATCTCAAGAAACCTTTTTTCAAGTCTTGGATCTGATTTGGATTCCAAGCAATCACTATCATGTGATGGTTCTTTTGGGCATAAACTCACCTATGATGGTTCAAAGGAGAAAGCAAAAGACTATCTACACATTCATGGATTTGATCCTACCTCAATTGATTCGAATCACAGGTTCCAGGATCATCCTCATACCTCTAGATTTGTTCTCATCACATTTGATCTGAAGAGCAAGTACAAGCACATGATTTTTTAGCATGATCCACTTCTTCCCAAGAAGAAGATACCTCCAGACATATGACCAAGAATCACACCTGCTTGAGTTTGGAGCATTTTTTTTTGGTGTGCCCTACAGTCTGTTTTGAGGGGGGATATTTTTAGCATGAGGTTTTCCCCATTTCCTCGGTTTATGGACTGTTCTTTATTATTCAATGTATTGGGTGACATTTGGTATCAGTTACCAGGGCCCAGGATGGATTAAAGGGGGGTGTTAGGATATTCCTATACTCCATCCTAGTCCTACCAACATTTTCATTATTTTGCATTTCAGTCATGCATGCATTTTTGCATGCATCCCAGTTTTCAGGTTGGTGTCTCCCAACACCTAGAGCTTAGTTTAATAGCCCCAAGAGCCTGTTTCTGCTTAGTTCCATCCCTCGTAGTCAATAATGCACCCTTCTTTCACCTACCACACGAGAAAGGCACCCTCCCTCACCTACCACCAATTACACTTCAGTTAGTTGAGTGATTTGTGGATCTGTTCCTTGATTTGAGGACATATTGACTAGTTTACTGACTGAGACACTTCGGGACCTCTAGTGATCCTAGACAGCTAGTTCTGACTCCAGTCAGCTCCTCTTGAGCCCTCCTTGAGCCTCCTCCACTACATTAGTGCACCATGCATGTGTTACACCTACTACATTCAGTTAGACTCAGTTTGCCACCTGGTTGATAGTCACTTGTGTATTGATGACACTCCACTGATGATGATTAGGACTCCTAGTGGTATATTGTTGACACTCCACTAATGATGATGATGACTCCTAGTGCAGATAAGCCATTCCCATGTAGGCTAATTCAAATTGCCACCTTGGCATTCGAATCCTCTCCACCATTGTATTATTTATTGTTCATATTATGATTAATGAATTAGTGAGTGTGATGTTATTATGCTTCTATCTGAGTTCTACTGTATCATAATTCTGCCGCTCTTCTACACTGCATTGTCCACTCTTCTTCTATTTTCCTACTTAATCTTTCTTGTGAGGTATACATCAACTCTTAGATCTGCTGTGAGTATTTTCACAACGTCAAGGACTACACCTCATAGGACATAAAATAACAATAAAAATGATGAATTGTTGCAACTTGATGAAATGTTGAGCTTGGGAGGAGGGTGTCGTTCCCCAATTAACCCCAACAATGTCATTTTTCTCTCAACACCCTCCTCCTTTAGGTAGTACAACTTATTCTAAGGATAAGATCATCATCAATTTGGCATGCTCGAGCCAAGAGCAGGGTAAATACATGAGAAAAATAGGTCCAAGTGGGCATAAATGAGGTGTGCTAAGATGGGTATGCCAACCCTTACATGCATAAGAACCTCTACAAATCATGAAAGGAAGTGCGGTTGGGCCCCCCTAAGCTATGTGTCCCAATGGAGTCATCCCAAGAAGCACTAGACACTAACCCATGGCATAAATTCCCAACATGATGGGGGGCTTCCACCACATCAAGGGACAATTAGTAGAGACACTAAGCCAATACTCCTTGAAATGGAAACCAAGAGGACCTTCCATAACCAGACCACGAGTCCTAAGCCCCACTATACCAACACTTTTACATAAAACAAGCCCCATCTTGGACTTTACATTGAAAAAAGACCCATCTTCTCTAACACATCTGATATGGCACACTACAAAGTATCTGGAGGGTAAAATACTTGAAATTAAAAAGAATTTGATTTCCTTTGGATTTTTGGATTATGTTGGTTATAAATATACAAGTCAAGGTGTAACACTAAAAGTGTCAAAGGGAAGTTTGGTGGTAATGAAGGTAACAAATATTTGGCAATATTTATAAGCTGGTAGGGAGCATTGAAATAAGTGAAGTAGCAGTTGTATTTGAGGAATAAAGTGCATCTACTTCTTTATGGCATCAACAACTGGGCCATATGAGCAAGAAAGGGCTTCAGGTACTGGTAAATCATAAGTTGCTTCTAGACTTAGAATATTTGTTTTAGAATTTTTACTTGCAGTATATCTCTGTTGATTATGGTGATGGAGTTAAGGGATGTAGATTGTGGGATCCTACTTCCCACATAATCATCATTTATAGAGATGTAGTATGTATGGAACAATCATAATTTGTTCAATATTGCAAAGGAAGATTTGTTTGCAAACTCAATGAATCATTGTATGGCCTAAAGGTACTGAGGCAATTGTATAAGCTTGTTTGATTCCTTCACGGTGAGCCAAATTTTTTTAAGAAGTGAGTAAAACCATTGTGTTTATTTTGAAAGTTTGGAAAATGGTGTATTGTATGTTGATGATACGCTTATTGCAAGCAAAAGCATGGTTGATATCATCAGGTTAAGAGATCGGTTGGCAAGGACGTTTCAGATGAAGGATCTAGAAGCAACAAAAAAAATCTTGGGCATAAAAGTACATTAAGACGGGAAAAATGGTAAGATGTGGTTATCAAAACATAAGTCTATGGAGAAGATACTAATGAGGTTTAGTATGAACATTGTGAAACCGATAAATATCTCTTTAGTTGTCCATTATAAACCTTCTTCAAGTTTATGTCCTAGTTATAAGGAATAAAAGAATTATATGTCTTGTATACCATATACCAGTACGATAGGAAGTTTGATGTATGCAATGGAATGTTCGAGCATATACATTTGTCATGTGGTTGGTGTTGCCAGTGGACACATGGAAAATCTAGGTAAAAAGCATTGGGAAATAATGAAATCGGTGCTTTGGTATTTTAGAAGCACGATTATCGCCTATATCGACTGCAGTGATTTAGTTTATGGTTATGATGATTCATATTTTGCAAGTGTGTTGGATAAAAGGAGATCTGCCTTAGGTTATGTCGTGCATGAATGCAAAGGTCTATTGGGTGAGCTCGAAAAGGTATAGGACAAGGTAAAAGTGTTATGTGATAGTCAAAGTATTGTGCATTTGGCTAACAATCCAGCTTATCGAATTGGGACAAGGCATATTTCTATAAAGTGTCACTATGTAAAACAGGTTATCGACGGAGGTGGAGTGGTTCCTGAGAAAGTCCATACTTGAGAAAATCATGCAGACATGTTCACGAAACCAATATTCATAGAGAAGTTGCAGTGACATTTGGCTTCTCTTGGCTTGTAGAAAAGGTGATGAATGAACTAGGGAAAGGTATCGGGTAAAGTGTTGTCGAGGTGGATATTGTTGGAATGTGACAACCAATTGACCAAAAATAGGACAAGTTGGTTCATGTAACTAATTATTGTTGTATTTGTTAAATCTAATTAGCAATAATAGGATACAATGTTTAATGCAACAATTTATTATAATTGTGGAAGATTGATATATAGGTAAGCCCATAGAGGCAAAGTGTAAGTCATGGTTAGTAAGCATGTTGCTGCGAGGTTGTAATTCTCCAAGATTGAGCAATAAGTAGTGATTTCCATTGTGTCCTGGATGCTTCCTTCATTATGGTTTTACCACATAAATCATTGTGTATTTTGTGTAATTCACCCTTTGTCTCTTTTATTCTTTGCTATAAATTTGGTTCTCTATAGACTTGCAAGGCCCAATAGGAAATGCCAAGAAAATTTGGCCAAAATTTCTTTTTGATGTCCAACTATAACTTTATATTAACTTTTTTTAATCTCATTATATATATATATGAATCAAGAGACCGATTTGTCTAAGTGTATGAAGATGATAATCACTAAGATTTTATGACATTCATTTCTTCACGTTGTTATTATAATAGTATGATTAGTAATGTGGAGTTTTCAATAATCATATTTTAGTAGGTTGTAGTTTAAGTAAACTAGGTTCTTTTCGAATTGTTTAAATTGGAAAATGGTATTTTTGGTTTGAAATCTAACTAAAATTGTTTTGGATTGATGAAATTGTTTATTTTGAATATATTTCTTATTAAAAACAAAGATTTCATCAATCCGAAATTGCAATTTTAATAAAGATTCTTTAACTAACATTAAATAATGACAAATCCGAAAAAATCAAACTTAGATTTTATAATTTCTCATAAATATAAATTTATGAGCATGTTTTCCTGGCCACCAAGGTTCGATTCTCTGGCCATCCTTGATTTCAATGTGAATACTCAACATTGAAGAAAAAAAATTCTCATTTAAATAAACATGTTACTTTTTATGATTTTATATATTACATATAAATTTTTTTGAGTAGTAAAATGCTTTACAACTAACAAATATTAGAAAAATTAAAACATTAACATAAAAAAATTGCTAATATTAAAATTGGAATTTTCATTTATCATATTTATCACTCTTATAATTGGAATTTTCATTTATCATATTTATCACTCTTATAATGAGACTAAGATCGTTCATATTGGGATTGAAAATTTCCTTTACCAACCACACAAATCTCGTTGACCAATCCACTACCAAACCCGCTAAATACGTTGACATATAACATTTTGTGCGTTTTCCACCAACTCGCTTTTCTCGTTCACATTATAAACGAGCAAAATTCTACGGAATCTCATATTGTTTCGGAGAGGAGTTTCTTAATCTTTAACACATCGACCAAAACGAAAATTTGCAAAGGTCTTATAAAATTATCTTAAGTTTGGATTTAATAAATACTTAGAAATAAACATGGAAGTACACATTTATTATTACTTATAAAAGAATTTAGAATGAATTTGGTATTTAAATTAAAATTTAAAATAAATTAATTTTATAATTATATATTTATTTAATAAAATTTAAAGTTTTTATCGAAAATATATTGAATTTTGAAAATGTATTGAATTTTGAAAATATATTGAATTTATACTCGCATAGATTTTAGTGTATGGTTTTTTATAATTGCATAGATTTCAGTGTATGGTGTTTTATCATTGTATATTTTTCAGTGTAGCAGTTATTCCTTGGACGCATTGATTTCAATGTATATTTCATGGATGCAAAAATTTTAATGTGGATTTCATAAATGCATTAATTTCAGTGTATATGTTAATGCTTGACATTTTTGATATAGATTCTGAACTAGAAATGGAAGATGTGCATGCGGAAGATGCTATGAGACAAACATGAGAAGAACAAAAATCTAACGAAATGACAACAAAAGAACGAGAAGAAGACTTGAAACGAAAAGCAGAACAACAAAAAGAATATCGAAAAAGAAAGTTGGACGGATTGACAATAGAAGAACGAGAAGAACAAAGAAAACAAAATGTTGATCGACAAGGAGCATATCAAGAGAAAAAGTTGAAGCAATTGGAAGAACAAATAAATCAATTTGCAGAACAACAAATAAATCAAAATGTAGAACGGAATATATTGGTACCATTTGAAGAAATGACATCAAAAGAATGAGAAGAAGAATTGAAACGAAAAGCAGAACAACACAAACAATATCAAAAGAAAATGTTGGATGAAATGACAACAGAAGAAGGAGAAGAACGAACAAAACAAAACGCAGATCAACAAAAATAATATCGAAAAAGAAATTTAGATGAATTGACAGCACAAGAATGCGAAGAACAAAGAAAACGAAACGTTGATCGACAAAGAGCATATCGAGAGAGAAAGTTGAAGCAATTGGAAGAACAAAGAAATCAATTTGCAGAACAACAAATAAATCAAAATGTAGAATGACAAAGACAATATTCAACCAATATACCAGTTCCAACAATAGAGGATTGGAAATTACTGATGACTCATACAGATACTTCCTTGGATGCTTCAATGAAAAAGTCATTCGATAAGGCGATACATTTGTTTGCGACAAATGATGATGTAAACTGTCATAACAAGTGTTTAATAAGAAGCCTAAACCGTCCCATTGCGACCACTATTACTAAATCTGTAAGAAGCAACTATTCTATAGAAGGAGATGAAGAAGGGTTGGAACTTGAATTACTTATAGCCATAGGAGCAAGGGTAATGCTCATATCAAACCTATGGAATAATGCAGGACTCGTAAATGGTGCTCTTGGATTTATACAACAAATTGTATATAACCCTGGAAGTTCGCCTCCAGAACCACCCATGTATATTTTCATAAAATTTGATAATTATGTGGGGGTAGCACGGGATGAATCGTTTCCTCAATTTGTTCCTATTACATCTATCGAAAGAGGTAATAAAAAACAACTTCTGTTGAAACTCGCTTGGGGATTAACAATCCATAAGTCATAAGGATTGACATTGGAGAAAGCTACTATTAATATTGGAAAGCAAGAGAGGCAGGGTATGACATTTACAACAATATCTCGAGTTAAATATTTGGAAGGTCTACGATTTCAACCTCCATTCTCATATGATCGTTATGAGAAGATGTCAAAACTACCAGGTATGAAGATAAGAAAAGATGAAGAAGATAGATTGAGAATGATCACGATGTGAACCATATTTTCATTTATTTAATCCTTACATAATTATTGTCTCTATTTTCCAGTTTAACGATTTACTCAATCCTTAATTCTTATTACTTACATTATGATAATCCTCATAATTCTATCTGTGTTTTCAACTTAACATGTTCCTTACAATGCTGATCAAAATCCAGTTTTGTGTCACCGCCCACGACTGGAACCATCCTAGATCCAAATCCTAGGCTCTATCAAGTGCCGAGAGGGATCAAATATCCCGAGGTGCAAACCTCTTCTCAGGTATTGCACTCAAGGAGCTTTTTGATGAGAGGTTTGCACCTCGGGAGATTTGATCCCTCTCGGCGCTTGATAGAGCCTAGGATTTGGATCTAGGCTGGTTTACAATAAAATTAAATGATCGTTAATGATGATAATGATGAAAGTTAACATCCATTTAGATCAATTTTGATTTATGGGACCTTAAGAAAGAAAAGTAACGAACTCCTTGGCTTGCTTTATGTGCCAAAAAATCTTGGAGATGAACATTCCTAATTTACTATAATTTTGATGAGATAGAAGGTTGGGAAAATTTGTATTGTAATAAGTTTTTTGAAACTGAGATCTTATGTGGGTGTACGCAGGGCAATCTAAGAGGAAGTATTTTTCATCCTCAACACCCATAGTCACATAAAGATGATAGATCCTTTCAGTCCACAGAGTTTTAGGAAAGGTCCAACTCTCTGTTTAAGTATGCAGCTCATGAAAGTTCATTCTTATTTTAGAATTTTGGATCTTCTTTACACTATTTAAAACACATAGACAATTTTAATATTCAAGATTAGGGTTAATGGAACTCCTTGTAATATCTTAATTTTCTTTTATCCTCTAAATTTTCATCACACCACAACTTCTCTTTGAACTTTGAAGTAATAATAATTTTAATATCATATATATTTTGCAAAGTGACATTTTTGTGAATCCTCCACATCTTTAACCAAGACTTGGCATCTTTATGCCAAACTCACTTGAGCTTAGGGTGGTTTTGACTAGAATTTCAAGCAATTTCCGGAAGTCTATGTTCTCCCAAGTTATTTAATTTTTTCTTGTACATTAAGTACCTAGTCATAGCTATGCTCTAAATGGGGGAAAGACCCACTTCAATTAGGAGAATATGATATGTCGTATTGTTTTAATTTTGATATTGTAAGTTATAAAACGCTTTTGGATTTGCTCAATCCTTCTCCAAGATCATTTGGAGAGGCTGTAGCCCCAAAATTCACACTCATAGAGGAGAACGAGAGTGAAATGAGTTTCATAGAAGAATTTCATTTTATCTCACATCACAAGGTTTGTGGACTTACAATTGTTTTCAAGACCAAAATAAGATTTCCTCCCTCATTGAGGGTTGGTGCAAGCTAATGTTGGTCTGACATGACACCTTAGTGGCAATGCAAATCTGGAAAAACAACAATCTATTAACTTGCAGGGATTATTTGGGATACTTCCACAATGAATTTGAATATGGTTTAAAAAGATGAAATGTACAAAAATGAATTAGTTTTCCAAATATATAATTTTTATTTATAGAAACTGTGTATGACAAGGTGAAATTTGTGTTTTCCCAACATTGGTATGTTAAGTTTCATGCAAATTATAGTGTATATGTGTTTGTTAGTGCAACCTTGTAGTACCTAAAAGATGGAATTTTGCTACAAAAAATTGTAGTGCTATAGAGAACACATTGATCTACTGCACGACTATTTTTTCAAAATTTATATGCTTAATTATATATATATATTTTAAGTTACAGAACTTGTTCTATCGTTGAAATGACAAGGCCTTTTGTTAGTGTAGCCTAAAAGGGCCTTAACATTATCAAACATTTTTTTTTTTAGATCATAGGTCTTAGTGTTTTCTAGTGCACCATATAATTTTGGTAAAAAAATGCTTAATGAGAAAAAAAGTTATAGTAGAAACAAATGAGGTATGTTTTTAAATATCTTGGTATATGTCAAGCGAAGTATACATATATATAATCGGCTCTATTGTGTCTGTAGTTTCATTGACAACAGATGTGCCTAGCCTATAGAAAAATAGTGTCAAAAATAGAGATATAGAGAGATATTTTGAAAATAAGAAGCTTTCATGAATTTGTAGTATGAAGCACTAGGTTTGTCACCACGAACCTAAATATGAACCAACCTAGTTAGAAAACAAGTAATTTTCCAACCTATCAAATTCAAATTTAAAAAATTATGTACGTGCAATAGAAGCGACATGTTCTCTAAAAGCATGCACGTGCTTTAAAAGCGTGTGCACCATTTACAAGCATGCACGTGCTTTTATAATTAAAATATATGCTTTACTATGTTGGCCATAAATTCCTATCCAAGCAATATCTTTTGGAGTTCTTTAGCTCGTTGGAAGGTTCTTGGTGAGATATACATGATTATATCATTATTATTTTATGTTTATACAAAAAATATTGCTCATTTTAAAAAATGAATAGAAAATAAATGTTTAGTCATGATCAATACCTCAAACCACTACATAGTCCCTCTAATAATGATATTTGGTGTTCAATGGCTTTTGGGTGCTCTTATGAGGTTTTTTCAATGAGGGATAGGTTTTAGGAACATTGTTATTATAAGGGGAGGGAAAAAAGGTAATCAGGCTCTCAATGAAGCTCTAAGGATCTTACACCATGAACAAGGAGGATTCATACCATCACATTCTTGGAGAATTTTCCAACCACACATCATTTATTTGAGCCTTACAACTTAATTATCCACTTATCCTAAGTATTTTGACTCCTTCATGTGCTTACATCATCCGTTTCAGTCAACTGGGCCTCCTCCTACATTCTAGGATCCAACTGGGCCATCATCTGAGCCTCCTCTTACATTCCAAGAGCCAAATGGGCCACCCACTAAGCTTCCTCCACCTTTTGGGGGGTGATTTGCATGCCTCATGCACATTATTGAGCCAACTGGTGATACTAGGGTGCCTTACTACACTGTTTGATCTTGTTTGGTGTGATTCTCACCTAACACTCAGTTACACTGCAGACATATGGAACCCTCCCCTATTTTTGGGCATTCATTTGAGTTCTGCATTGAGTTAGACTCAGTTAGTCAGTTTCATATTCAGTTAGAGTCAATTATTGATTAGTGAAGTGGTTAACTGATGTGCTGAGTGGTTAACTGCCAAGTAAGCCACTCTCATGCATTCAATTCGAATGACCACCTTTGGAATTCGAATTGCTTGGCTTATTGTAGCCATTGTTACACATTGCAATCTATCTTCTGAGTATATGAGATTATTTTACTGCTGCAAACCTTCTGCACAATGTTTCCATACATTTATTGCATGCATCTTTAGTAATTGTTGTGTTTGTTCCATAGATATGTTGTGCTTGATATTTCACATGGTATTAGAGCTCATGGAAGGGACAAGCCAACTTTTCTGCACTGCATGCATTTTCTACACTGCATGCATTTTCTGCACTGGTGATTCTGCACTAGTGATTCTGCACTGGTGATTCTGCACTACATGCATATTCTGCACTTGGAGCTATTTCCAACTCTGCACCAGAAGTCGAGAGTTTCAACATAATTCCTAGATATTGATTCTTGACTCTTCCAGCTTTCTTGATAGTCTATGCCGAGTGTGATGCAACTTGAAAAGTGCAGGTTTTCAACCTAATGGTTCTTGTTTGTTTGTGATTGCAAGTTTCTCTCAAAGATTACAAATTCTTTGATGGATCTGAAAGCAATTACTCCTCTCTCTCCATTCAACTATGATGAGTGGAAACCAAAGATGATAGCATATTTGAAGAGATAATGTCTTTTTGATATGTGTATTGGTATTATGAGAGATTTTGCTTCCTACAAAGAGGAGAATGATTGGCTAAATGATTGTGACAGAGCCTTTGGAGCAACGTGTCTTGCTATGTATCCTAGTATGCGCTGCCTCATTAATACTGCTGAACATCCAAGAGATATCTGGACCAATTTGGATAGAGAATTTGGAAAGCAGAAAGAAGAGGATCATGCTATCCATTTGGAGAACAATCCCAGTGATACCTTCTCAAGTGTTCTCTCTAAATATGTCTCGGCCTCAACCATATCTCATGATAAAGTTCTTCAAGACAAAGAAGAAATTGCATATTCAACACTCATGTTCTCAATGTCTTCTATTTCGAATTCTGAGCAAGATAAGCCAGCTCATACTCTAGAATCTGAAGAGGTCCTTAAATCCTCTCTTTCACATGAGTTTGTTGGTGTGCAGAATGATGATCTATTGAATGTTTTGGAGGCTAAATCAGTTTTTGGAGGTGATGCATTCTCCCTCCTTGATCACATGCTTCCTATGCAATTCTGTTCGATCATTGGAACATGTTCTCAAAGTTTCATTGAAGATGTAGGACACTACCATTTGCTTGGGTTCAAGTCTCAAGCAAATTTTGGTGATTTTGGTTTTGATCTCACCCCTGTTGGTTCAAAGGAGATCACAAGAAACCATCTACCAATTCTTGGAGCTGATTTAGCGTCCACTGATCAAAAGTTCAAGTTCAAAAAGCCTCCATGGACTAGAATTTCGACTGAGAAGAGAATATATTTAGATCCACAGAGTATTGAGTGCATCCTAATTGGATATTCTAAAGAATCAAAAGGCTACAAACTCATGGATATCAGATCCAAAATGTCATGTCTCCTCTTACCAATTTTTTTTTTGCATGGGTCTAATGACCCTACAGTATTGTGTATACTTATGCCATCAATTATTAATTATACTTAGTAATTCATCATAAGCATAACATGATACGTACGTCTGTCACACATTCTACGGAATGCTTGTCGTGACTCCTTCCAAAGTGCTATAGTCTTCCAGACTATACGCACCCTTACGTCTTTTATGTGATAACATATAGTATACTTGATCAAGCGTATGTGTCGGGAGGTCCTTTATGCCAACATTATGACACATACTAACCTCTCCCCAAGCAATAATGAACACATACTTTCTACCTGAACCAAGGGTGTAACATTTAATGACACGCCTAAGTAGAATGCACTTAACAAGGACACCCTAGGTTCTGGTTTCATTTCCCACTTACTTAGCCTTTACATACATAGACAGATTAGTGCCATTTCCCATTTGTACCAGCCAAGGCTGCGTATATTTGTTCCTATTAAGTTTGCATGACACACATAGTTTTGGGTCTATGTAACTCTTACATGCTCCAGAATCAATTAATATAGACACGGGTGTCTCGGAAAGCATACCTTCAACCTAGATTACCGAAGCTTGATGTTCATCCGATGGTTGTTCAATGAAGCATAGATTCTCGGAATCCTTGCTACATCTTGGACCGTAGAAGCCTCTTGCAAATTATGCATAGGTTTGCTTAGGTCCTTCTTGTGAGGACAATCATACCATCGATGGTTCTCTCCATAGCCCCAAGATTTGATAGGTGGATTCAATGGTGTTGGTTCCGGTTTTCTGGTGCCTTCATTGTTGAACTTTTTAGTGGGTGGAATAAATTTGGACTGTGGCTTGCCACCCTCAAATTTGTTACTGGACGGTGTCCGTGAACTTTGGTTTCTGAAATGATTGGGCTTGTGACCATTCTGCCTTATTTCAGACTTGTGTTTCTTCTTTTCATTCCACTTTTTGGACACTTCATCTCTATTTTTCCCCTATTCATAACACAGTCTAGCTTTCCTAAAAGCATCTTCCAAGGTCTTGGGGTCGTCAAACTCGATCCGATCTTTGTACCCAAACGACAAACAATTCAGGAAACGCTGAATTTTGACTTTTTCATCCTGAATGTATGGAACGCACTTCAGCAGTTCTAGGAATTTACTGATTAGCTATTCCATGTTTTGCTATCCCAGCTTAAGGTCATAGAAGTCTTTGAACTTTTTGTCGAACTACCTTTCATACAGGTACTTTTGTTTGAAGAGTGTTGCAAAAAGTTTCCACTTTACTTTTTTCTCGTTGATAGAGCGGGTCAACTTGAGATCATCCCACCAAGCTGATGCCTTACCCTGCAGATTGAAAACAACAATTCTAACCTTGATGAGGCTGGAATAATCGAACATGCATATGTAATTCTCCATGTCTCTGAGCCACGACTCTGCTTCTTCTCCGGTTTTAATTTCTCCATTGAAAGGAGGAGGCTTGATCTTCCTCAATTCTGAATGGAGGTGATGTACTTTTCCTGTTTTCTTCTTCTTCTTAGGAACGTACTCTTCAGACTCCTTGTCCTGTGACTCTTCGCCATTGACATCCATATTAAAACTAGCAGAATTTATTGGAGGTGTAGATCTGAATTTTGAATTTCTTTTTGTGACTGATTTTTCTGCATGCTGTTCCTCCGGTGTTGGGAGGTGACTGTTCTCTTTTTCCGTCAACTTTTGCAGCAGGATAGCATTGATTTCGCGCTATTCTTCAAATTTCTTTATGTTGTCTTCTTTGATGCTTATTAATTCTGCTTTCAGACTTTTCACTGTTTCCAACATCTCGCTGGATGGTGTTTCTCTTAGTGGAGAACTTGGGTTTCTCCCATGCCTGCTAGCCATCTTTCAGTGCTGACTGGATGTTTCAATAGCCAACCCACCTTCTTGCTCTGCAGAATTTAATTCTGCCATTAAAGTTTCAGTCACTTTGCTGTCTAAGTGTGCCAATCAACTGTTTGTTAGAATTTATAAACAACAAGGTAATTAAATAAAAAAATTACAGGCAGTATGCTACAAGAAAAATATTTAAGCATTTATTATAAATAAATAAAAGCACAGCATTCACGTAATGAGATTAAGGTCCTAGTGTAGTGACCGTGCTCTAATACCAATTTGTCATGTCTCCTCTTACCATTTTTTTTTTGCATGGGTCTAATGATCCTATAGTACTACGTATACTTACGCCATCAATTATTAATTATACTTAGTAATTTATCATAAGCATAACATGATACGCACGTTCGTCACACATTCTACGGAATGCTTGTCGTGACTCCTTTCGAAGTGATATAGTCTTTCAGACTATACACACCCTTACATCTTTTATGTGATAACATATAGTATACTGATCAAGCGTATGTGTCGGGAGGTCCTTTATGCCGACATGATGACACATACTAACCTCTCCCCAAGCGATAATGAACACATACTTTCTACCTGAACCAAGGGTGTAACATTTAATGACACACCTAAGTAGAATGCAGTTAACAAGGACACCCTAGGTTATGGTTTCATTTCTCACTTACTTAGCCTTTACATACATAGACAGATCAGTGTTGCATTTCAATACATAAACACATATATAGGTCCTATGTCCATAAATGAACTTTAGCCATAATACAAACATCTATATGTATATAACACTATACATGGACATGCCATCATAAACTAATATTATCATTAATATTACAATTATCAACCTTGAAAGGGCTTCATGATTCAATAACCATTTATAACATTGATTTTAAATTATCTATTCAATGACAAAGGCCACCCAAATAACTATATGTATATATGCAAATATATATTAATACATAGCCCATATGTATTAATGATATCTTTAAATATCATACCATATAACATTAGGGTTATTATTTCCACAAACACAATGGTTAAATACTTTGCACCATGGTCTAAAAATCCCACCTATATATATAAATATATATATCCACAAAGTACTATATGTTACACTTATAGCATTATTCGTTTTGGCCATAACATAAAACTGTGGATAACATGGGTGTAAATATATATAAAGTTATATATATTTTATACAATCCTATAGCGCCCTTGTTTATAAGGCCTAAGGTGCCATCCACTATGCATATAATGTATGGGATAAACAACAATGTAAAGCGTTAGCCTTAAGGCTCAACGCCACATACTTAACAAATAATGGTGAATTAAAATATAAGTGGTCTCTAATGAAAGCTGATCCTACCACACAACGTGGCTCACTCTCCAACCATTAACAATTATGGTTGTTGGTTGAGACCGGTTAATGCAAATTAACGACAAGTATCCAACATGCCACGATAACCATGACATGGAACTGCGAAACAAACGTAGCACGAATCTGACACTAAACTTGGATGAATAAAGCGTGACTCAGCTAACTCCTTGTTGCTTCGACTCGACAGGTGGCCTGAGTGGTTCGTGGCTTATGCCACACAAGCTTGACCAATCCATCCACATGTTTTAAACTTGTTACTTGCTGCCTTGTTGGCAGGTGACTTCGATTCAGCCCGCATGGAAAAGGGGGTCGCACACTTTGCTGCGTTAAAGGTTTTGCGATATGGTGAGAATGGTGGTTCATTCCATTAATGGAACCCCGCCAGTACAGTACACCAAATCTATGCTGCATTAAGACCTCCCTTCGTTTGATCCGTCGATGGTGATCGAGACAATGCATGGATTAATGTGATGAGTTTTACGCCCTCGATTTCTGGTGATGGAATTTTGCACCCGACCACATCCATGTCTGCATTAACTTCACTTGTCACCGAGTGTAGTGGTATTCACCTGCATGTCCGGTGCACCCTGTTGATAGTCGTTTCACTATGCTCTGGGCTCATTGATGTGTTGCTGCACCGAGAGCTTCGGCTCTGCGCGATGTATGTTAAAGGTTCACTACTAGTTACGACACTTTGTTATTCAAAGATGCACACGAAACTAGTTGAATCCAACCTCAGCGTGGCCACCATTTCACAAACCTTCTGATCTAATGGAGTTGTGGTTACTGTAAAATTACGTTTATGTTTTATATTTTAATGGGCCAAAGTTTGACCATCATGGTGATACTGTGACAAGTGCAACTGGAGCCGAGCTACGCTGTGACTCTGTTGCTTCACCAGTTAAAGTCCCACGCCCACCCTTTGCAACTTCATCGTGGCGTTATTTTAACTTTTGTTATCAGTTGGTTTTGGTATATCCCGAGGTTTGACCTCGCGCCACGCTACTATGTGCAGGGAATCGTCGACGAGGGTGGAGTGGAAGCACTCCTGCAAGCTAACGACCAACGTGGAGACGTGGTGGCTCGCTAACACAATAGGTAACTCGCCGAACCAATGCCTCGGGTTTGGCTTACCCCGTTGGTGGGGGCAGAGCTACTAAAATGCTGTCATTTAAGTGTTAGGGTTTTCCTCCTGCTTTCGTTTTGGATTTTTTTTAAGGAGAAAGGCCCTTGGACGATTTGAGAGGGCATAAAGCCAATGTATGAGAGGGTCATTGTGACCTCTATGTGCTTCATCCTCATCGCAGGATTATTGTGCACTTAAAGAAATGTGATCCAAGGGACTCCCCAATGTCAAGTGTAGTTTAAGGAAAAGCTCCAACGACGCTTTGCCCCTGGCAGAGGCGTCAAGATTCTATGTAACCGACTTCTTTTATAAGTAATGTGGCAATGCCACGGCCTTTACGATTCCATACTTTGTCTGTGTTTTTGGTTAGTGATTTTAATGCATATGGATAACTTATTTGCAAGCCCAGCTTGAATTTATAAAATACCCATGCGTTTCTCGTCGGTCTGCATGGTTTAAATATAAATTACGATATGCATTTTGGAAAACAAGGTTTGCAAGTTTACATGCCCTCGATATTCGATATTAATATGCAATGTATATTTTATTACCCCACCACTATATGTGCACAACCATTAATAGTGGATGCATACAATGTCACTATGAGCATAAATAATTGTTGCTAGCAGCATACAATGAATGCGTTGTTTGAAGCTCACTTAAAAGGAAATAATTCTCATGCCATGCATCTTTCACGATTTCACTTGCATTCATATCAACATACTGTAATATGGTTTGATTCTTGCATTAAGAATATGTTTAAAGTGAAGGCATTAAGCCTTCCCACCTGTATGCACAAATGAATGTTTATGTGAATCGATTCACTGTTTATCCTTAGCAATAATTATGTGGATGCGTTTCTATTCTGCAATGTTTATGTATTTAATGTATTCAATACAAGTTTAAACAATTGGTGAAAACGCCCGGCTATATAACCATACACAAATGATTATATATCTCCACAAATTAATAATAGTAATAATCACGACGGGTAAAACCCTTGCTATGTGACTCATTTTCGTGCTATGTTGAATGCATTTATGAAACACTCATTTTATATGCAAATATATGTTACTGTGACCTAGGTTATCCATGAGTCATATATCGCCATCGGCGAATACATTCATTTTAACATTAATAGAATGAATATGACCACTATTTGAATAAACAATATTCGTCTATCTCAGTTCAACAACAAATGTTTATTTCATTTCTCAAAAATTTAGCCTAGACTTTCCATTTAATGCATATGGTCTATTTGACCAGATTCAATTAGATTATCAAACCTTGTCCATAGTAATAACTCAGAATTGTAACAAGTTTGAGCATTAGCATTATCTAGGTCTCTCTTTTTTGAAAATAATCTCTATCAGGAAAAGAGTTGATAACATATAAGGGCTAGGCATGTAAAACTGAAGGTTTACATGTCTACCCTACTTACAGCATTACAATGCAAAACATAAGATCTCCATTAAATACTGGAATGAGTTTAATTATAAAAACCCTGCAATATGAAACATGCCTCCGCAAACCCTAGGTTAGCACATGATCCATATCAGTATTATATTAGATACTGTATACATTTTAAACAGTATAAGGGTCTGAATGCTGTATATCTACTACAAATAGAATGTAGGTATTTTCACAGCCAACCCATAACACAAATATTTCAGATCTTTAAAGATGATCATAAGATAATACTCAATACAGAGATCTAGCTGTCTAGCTGAGTTTATGCTCATCATAATCATGAAACAATAAATATACAGTTATATATGATACATATACCATTCAAATATAAACCATATATATACTTAGAAACATATATAAATACTGTTGCAAAACAAATACTCTGCAAGTCAGAAGATAAACACTTATCTTAATTTGCTGACCAGTGGAACCAAGCACAAACCTCCCAGCCTTTAACCAGCAAGATCTCCTTTCTCTCAGGTCACCCCCGAGATGAGTTCACAGTCCCCTAGGTAGAGTATAGATTTTAGTTTACCCTTAACTTGTTATTCCCCAAGTTATTCAGGATATTTCAAGGAAACAAGAAACCCAACACCCACCTCAGTCCTCCTGAGCTCCAGGGTGTTCCAGGGGCATTTAAGCCTTAGCCATTAAGAGAATCACTAATTCACACCCTATTCAGGTAAATGCAGTACTCTTGCAGCTTGGAGTAGTTCTCCTACCTGCACACAATTAAGTGGCCAAGCTCATACCAAGCTGAATGATTTCTCTTAAACTGGGTCAGTTTGGTCCTCCCAAATCTGCCCACAATCACTTGGCTTCAAGACTAGTTTTGTTCTCCCAAATTTGTCCTCCCTCACCAATATTCATTTGTCTCAGGGTTTGTTTCCCATTCCCATTACTCTTGTGTGTTCAGCTCATGAGATTGTGAATAATGCATAATGAGAAAAATGAGAGTTTCCATGAGTCTTTCACCTTTTATTATTTTAAGGGAACTTTCCTCATTTTATGAATTCTTTTAATTCATTAATCTCTCAATTCTTTTCTTTAGGGTTTTCCAATTGTATCCAATAATAATTTCTTATTATTATTATTAAGTGGCATTTTCCCTCCAACCTTAGGGGACTGTGACTCCCTCTTTAATGTGCTGGTCCACATGGTCAATAGAAACCTCTTTAGCAGATTTCTAAACTTTCCTAAGTATAGATGAAATAATACTTTGCAGAAATATAATAGGGGTTCAAAGTCCAAAATAAGGGTATTACACAAAATTATATTCATCGAGCGAAGTGTCAAATTTGAAGAACTGCTTCAAGATCTAAAACTAGTCGAGGAAGAAACTGCTGAATTGCCTCCTCCACAAGAAGAAGATTCGAAAGAAGATGCTGAAAATTTGTGTTTTGATATTTCTGATATTTTATCAGACATTAATGAACATGAAATATTGGGTTCAGATTCAAATCCATATGAGCCCCCTTAGTTACCAAAATAGGCAGAAAAAACTCTCAATTTTGCTGGTTCTCACATTGGAAATCCTGCCGATCCAAGGAGAACTCGAGCATACTTTTAAAGAGGAGGTATGGATCTTTCATATTCTGATCCTTTCCTGTCTAATTTTTTTTTTTTGATGATAGGTTCAGATCCTAAATCATACTATCATTCCCACTGAGATCTGATATGGAAAAATGCCATGGATGAAGAGTACAATTCTCTTCAGAAAAATGCTACATGGGAGCTAGTTTCTCTTCCCCCCGGGAGGAAATTAGTTCAATGCAAATGGGTCTACCAAACTAAGGTTGCTGCAGATGGATCAACCTACAAATACAAATATAGTTTGGTGGAAAAAGGATTCTCACAAGTTCATGGTGTGGACTACACATAAACCTTTTCACCGATTGCAAAGATGGATTATATCCGCCTAGTTTTGGCAATTTCCGCATCTAAGCATTGGGAAGTGCACCACATGGATGTGAAGAATGCATTTCTTCATGGATATCTTCAGGAAGAGATTTACATGAAGCAACCTGAATTTTACATATCAGATCCGACATTAGTGTGCAGACTGAAGAAATCATTGTATGGTTTAAAACATGCCCCAAGAGCTTGGTATGCAAAGATGGATTCCTTCCTTCTGTCAAAATTTTTTGCAAGATGCAAATCAGATCCAAATGTGTACCTACAGAAGCATGAAGGTAATTGGATTATCATTTTCCTTTATGTTGATGACCTTTTTATTACAGGAATCACTCTTGCTTCGATTGGCAATATAAAAACCGCACTGCATCTAGCATTCAACATGAGTGATTTAGGCATGCTAAAGAAGTTTCTTGGATTAGAGATCACTCAAAATTTTGATGGAATCACCATATATCAGTCAAAATATGCTTCAGACCTGATAAACAAGTTTAATATGGAAGATTGTAAAGCGACACCATTCCCATTCCTCTCAGGAATCAGTCTTGAGGATGGTGATTCTACACTTTATCGACAGTTGATTGGTAGTATTCTATACTTGACACACTCTAGGAATGATATTTCTTATGCCGTGAGCATTGTGTCAAGGTATATGAATTAGCCCCATGAGATTCATTGGAAGGAAGCGAAAAGAATCTTGCATTATGTGCAAGGTACTAGACATTTTGGCATTCACTATGTTGCGAATTCCAATCTATATTTGGTTGGATTCACTGATTCAGATTGGGTCGGTGATAGCATTGATCGGAAGTCCAATTCCGGATATGTTTTCATGATTTGAATAGGGCCTATTTTCTGTTCAAGCAAAAATCATGTAGCCATTGCCTTATCTTCAGCAGAGGCAGAGTATCAATGTCACCTACCCAAATTCTGAAAATATTATTTTATTGGCAAAATACTTTATGTTAAATTTTAATTACAAAGTTTTGTTATTATGACCAAGTTTGGTCAAGGATGAATGTAATTACTGATTATTATTATTTAATAAATTAAATTAGGAGACAAACACCCAAGGGAACTGTTAAATGAGTGTTCACTGACCCACTAGGAGGAATCGAAGCTGTTAGAAGGCATGGGACAGATGGCAGCAATTGTACTTCACCATTGGCTGTTGGTTATGGGACAACTACCCCTACAAATGTGGCATTATCCCCCAGGTGGAGGGAGTGAGCAGGCAGCTCATTTAATGACCAGTTAACAACTGAAAGGCCTAGGCAGCCTACATAAGGCAAATTCGAATTGAGCAGGCATCTCTTACACAATATTTTATGCAGAAATATTCCTCATGTGCATCAGGTGATCACTGAGAGATTCGAATAGGGAGGCTATGTGAGAGTGCAACTGTAAGTCTGCAAATTTTTCTGAGAAGGAGAACCAAAGGTGTTGGTGCAGGTTCCTTTGACTGCTAAATCTTTAAGACTGGATAACTATTGTTACTACAAGTGGAGGTCCTAAGCTTCGAAGTTTCTTCCTCCTGGTGGTTTAGTGAATAGGCTCGGGGGTCCTAAGGCAAGTAACTTGGTTTTCTTCAGGAATTGGTTGGGTGGAATAGGCTCCTTGGGCTGCTTGTTTCTCTACAGTTAACCAGGTTTTGTTGTTTCTATTTTGTTTACAATTCAATGTTCTATTTAATAAAATTGATCAAACTCTGTTTTTGTAAAAGAATTTATTTTATTTATGAGTTATGTTCAATACTGAATGGTAAAGTATGTAAATTTTTGATTAGATAATCATCTCTATATTTTTCCCATGTTGTTATCTGCATAGTACTCTAGTATAGAGAAGCAAATTAAATTATAGATGAGACATAGGCAGATTGCCATTGATTGAACAAATAATTACAGTAAGTGCTCTGTTTGGAATTCTGTCCTATATCTAAACATAGTAAAAATTTACTTTATAGTATCGACAGTAATATAGGATTCTTTTGTTATTTCATTAAAGAAAAATATAGTCTAACTTCTGTATGGTCATATATTTTCTCTTATCTCTATTCATTTAAAATAGCAAACAAATGCAATTAAAATCATACATATCATGTTTTCCAAGAATAGTATTTCTAAGGATTATTACAGCTGCAAGAACTAATCACTATATAGTTTTCATATCATTATACATACTTTATTTCTTCACTAATTTCCTGTTTGATTTCAAGTATCAAATGTTTATTTCAGTAGTATCAAAACCTAATATACTGCAAACCCTTATTCTGTATTCATACATCATATTTTCTATCTCAAAGATAAACTGTAGACATTGTTCAAAGAATGATAACTTCTATGACTTATTAAACCCTAGACATTACTTTCCAGAACCGCACTATCTTTTATATATGGTAATTTTACTATCTAAGAATTATCTAACAGTTAGCCGAAGGCACGTTTACATATTCATGTTTAAAATTTAGCTCACATCCTAACATTTAAACAAATACATCATCGAGATTTTCATCACAACGATTAAGTCTTGGGTATAAAACCCTAGCACAATCCCCAATAACATTCGGAGGTTTCAGGTAAGGTAGCCTTTGTAAAATCGAAAACATTCAACAATAAAACCACTTCATCTATTTTTCCAAACAAGATTAACAAGAATGAGCTTGGATTATAGGCATGCTTTTCTTTTACACAGTCATACAAACTTAAAACCTAGGCTAAAACAACCCTTGTGGTTCAGCAAAAACGCCACATATATTTTATACATCGTTTCCACTATCATTCAACAAAATTATCGTTTCATTTCAAGAAAAACGAACCATAGTTTATAAGTACAAAGAGAACCCTTGGTTCTTGATTCATATTTAAAACTATAACCGAAAATTACACTTTGAACCTGTCAAGGTTTCACAGTACACGGGACTTTTCCTCATCAACTAAAAACATAAAATAGAAGTGTGAAACAACGAAGACTGTACAGGGTTTCTACCCTTAAGACATCTAGCAGAACAAATGAAGGTTCAGAGTCTTTATCGAAATTATAACCAGGCATCAAATAGCCAATAGGTAACTTAAATTACTGAGAGGTTACCCTCTGTACAATATAAAACAAAACAAGAACAAGCTTAAAACCTTGCTTGTGGCCATCACTGATACAAGTCGAAGATTTCCATTTCTCGGCACACAAAAAACACATCAAGGTACCTATGAGGCATGTAAGAACCACTAGAGCTTACCATGAAGCCATAGTAGCTTTCGTTTCCAAACTCGTGGCATAGAAACCATCCAACGAAGAGAGCACCTGCCAAAGCACAGTGCGAGTGGTAAAAAACTGTTAACACAATTTAGAATGCAAAATCTACATTATCAACATTCATTCATTTACTTATTTACTTACCCTGTAGAGTGTTATTCCAAATATCAATGGCGGAACCAGAAATCGCCTGTAATCTTTCATACACGCAGGAAAAACCAGAAGGCATTACCACCATTTGAAAGAGACAAAGGACAAACCACCAACTACTCTCAACAGTTGATGAATATCTACCCTTCATACTATGACATCACGGCTCTATGGCAAGAAGCCAATCCTGCAACATTTAAACTTTTTCTCTCATAAGTCACAGGGTTGAAACCCTGGAAGAGAACCTCCTCTAATCCTAAAAATTTGGCAGCTTGATGGCCTCATTACAACATAATAATGAAGGGCCGAGAATTTTTCTAACAATACATACAACACGGATTAGGGTTACACAAACCAACGACCAAGATCTGGAGCGATCAATGGATAGAAAAGAGCCAACAATGCTACGTTGAAAGTCGAGAAACCTCACATTAATATCTCATTAAATTCCAACAACCACAGAGTTGCCAACCCTGCATGCCAAGGAACGATACGGTTTACAGTGTGGAGGAGAGGTGACAGGGCATCATTGCCAGCTAGAACTCCTGGCTACAATATCAATCAAAGTTCACGTGGATGGATTACATGGTATGACAGCCACCCATTCCACTATGGAGTGCATTTAATTCACAAACCGTAATTCTGTCAACCTGCAATTAGAAGTTAATACTGGTCATTTCATCACTTTAACGTCGAGACTTGGGCGTTTACATTAACATGATATTAACACTTAGGATACGAGCTCATACTTACAACATAATTCAAACTATCACTTAGGCCACGATCTTAATAAGGTTGGTTTAATCGTATTTGTGGTTTGTATAGGATAATATCCTATGGTGCTAAGGGTATAGTTAGGATTTCTTATAGTAAAGCACAATATTGCTTTTGTTTTTCATAGCTTGGTATAGTAAAAACCATATCATATTATATGGTAATATGTAATGTATGCTTTATATAATTCCAAAGTTTAAATTGGTATCAAAATAATTGAATATTATGCCATGCATTATGTAAATAAATAGTAGCTATAAGATATATAGCTACTTCATTTCTATAGTTTGTATAGGACATAAAGTAGTCTAAGAATTGTAGACGCCAATTATAATGATAGTTCGAAAGTGCATTTTCCTATAAGTTCGTAATTGCATACTTAATAGATAGTAGTATTGTTGCATTAATATTATTGACAGTAGTCTCATGACGATAAATATAGCATCATAACAGAAATATTGGACGACATGGATTGATAACATTAAGGAGCTTTGTAAGCCAGTACTTAAGCAAGGAGCAGAATCCTTGTATCCATACCTTAAGTTATTGATGTCGCAAGGAAGTATTAACATTAACATTTTACATTAACGATGAATTGAAAAACACAAGTACTCTAAATTTTATGCTCTCTTGTAGATTTCTTACTTGGGGTCTGCACATGGAAACAAGATTCAAATTCCTTAGCTAAACATAACTAAGTAAGCTCGAGGGTGCCTCATAGGACCCCTTTTTCAACAAACAAACAAACTGTCAACAATCCATCAGGAATATCAAAACAATACAAACTGTATCAGCATGTAATATTAACCAAGAACTTAAACAAAATTGTAAACTGTACTTGTCTACATAAGCATACAAAGATCTTTCGTTAAAGAGGTTAACATCCGTTTATATCTGAAGTAGAAATTACAACTATATTTATTTGAGAATTATGATGTGTCATCGTCATTAAATTATCTGGAGAATTATGACATGTCATCGTCATTAAATTATCTTAGTTAAGATTTCGATTTAGTTTATATGTTCCGCATTAAATGACTTGGATAATTATTGCTATTATAATTTTTTTTATGTTTGTATTTTCGGGATGTTACATGTGGTATCAGAGCTCATGTTCAAACTCTAGGCCTGAAAAAGGTCCAAGAACACGCAACATAAAATTTTATTACAGCAGAAAATATTACTAATTAAAATTTAAACTATTGTGTTATACATAAATTATTTTAAGTTACATGTATGGAGAACTCAATTGAACATTTAAAAGATAGATTTCAACCAAACAACCATAGCATGGGACAACACTATGCAGAAGAAGGCCATGGTGAATTGAATGATAATTCGCCAGAATTGTTACGTGCATTTCAGGAGTTAAAAGCGGAAATTAGATCTGTGAAACAAGATAATGAAATAATTTTGAAGGAACAAGAAGAGTTAAACCAAGTGCTGTTTGAACAACGCCCAATTGATGAGCAGGAGAGAGAAAATGAGGATATCTCCAAGGTTGAGGATCTGTCTCATGGTAACTAAAGTAAGAAAATGAAAACCGATGATGTGAATAGCAGTTCAACATCATCGGGAGATGCTATTGAAGTACGTAAAAATAAACGTAACTATTCAAGCGATAGCAGTAAAAGAGATTATAAACCCAGAAAGAAAAGACATAAAGAGTATGAAGAGATTTCTAGGGAGTTCAAAAAGATTAGACCTCCAACTTTGAATGGAGAAACTGAGAAGGGTGAGATAGCTGAAGCATGGCTATCCGGCATGACGAAATATTTTCAGATGTATAACTATTCCAAATCCTTGAAAGCAAAAATGGCTATATATAACATGACCGGAAAAGCGGACATTTGGTGCCAGGACATCAAAAGATTAAAGGGCATCAAGGAAAAGGATGTAATCTGGAGTACTTTTAAACGATACTTCAAGAAGAAGTTTTTATCTGAACAGTACTATGAAGAAAAATCCAAAGATTTCTACGATTTAAAGCCGAGAAGTATGAACATGAAGGAAATGAACAATAAATTTCTGAACTTATTGAGATATGTGCCATATCTCGTGGAAGAAAAACCGAAGATTCAAAGATACTTGAGTTGTCTACCTTTCAATATTAAGGACAGAATCGAGTATGATAATCTAAAGACCTTGGAAGAGGCTATGAGGAAGACAGTTTTCTGTTATGACACTAATCGGAAAAGAGAAGGAATGTCAAACTGGAAAAGTTATAAACCCAACAATTTTGAGCTGAAAAAGAAAAATTTCAGGTTCAGTGGGAATTCCAGTTTCCAAAAGAAAAATTTTCAGAATCAGAATTTTCAAGGAAATAATTTCAGAAACAGTCAACAGCAGAATTCTACAGCACCCAAAAATGCTCCCAATAATACTAGGACCAATGAACAAAAGGCACCTATCAAATGTTTTGAATTTCAAGGTCCTCACTATGCATCAGAATGTCCCAAGAGGAAGCGGACAGCTAACAACATTCACTCTATTCAGACTGAACCTACTGTTGGAGACGTGGTGAGGGAGATGCCTAGAATTAATGCAGCACTCAACAATAGGCAAGCATATCATCAAATCTCTATGGTAGATATTGAAGGTATGCTACAAAATCATCCTGTTACTGTTTTAATTGACCTAGGTGCTAGCTTAAGTTATATATCACCAGATATTTTGGAAAGTCTTAAATTAAAAACAGAAAAGTTTAGTAAATATTAGTTAGTTAGACTGGCAACAGGAACAAAGAGGAAAGTATCAGATTTTATTGAAAGTTGTGCTTTATCCACGAATTAGTTAAAGACACAAATTAGGTTGAATATTTTACCTTTAGGATCCTATGATATTATAATCGGAATGGACTGGTTAGAATCCCATCATGTCATTCTGAACTGTTATGAAAAAAGTTTTACATGTTTAAATGATGAAGGAAAAACTGTAGAAGTAAAAGGTATTCCAAGAAAGGTAACCCTTAGACAGATTTCAGCAATACAAGTTAAGAAGGCAGTTAGGAAAGGATGTCAGTTGTTTGCAGTAAATGTAGTAAATGATGAGTTTATATGTAAAGAGGACAAACTGAAATTAGAAGACATACCTGTCCTAAAGGATTTCAAGGATGTTTTTCCTGAGGAGATTCCAGGATTACCTCCTAAAAGAGATTTAGATTTTACCATCGAGTTAATGCCAAGAGCAGTACCGAATTCTAAATCTCCATATAGAATGAATATAATGGAATTAAACGAATTGAAATCACAGTTGAAGGAAATAATTGATAACAATTATATAAGACCCAGTGTGTCTCCTTGGGGAGCGCCTATTATATTTGTTACGAAGAAAGATGGAACCCTAAGACTGTGCATAGATTATCGTCAGCTTAATAAGATGACAATCAAGAATCGATATTCGTTGCTCGGCATAGACGATCTATTTGATCAGCTGCGAGGAGCAATGATATTTTCAAAGATTGATCTAAGGTCAGGATATCATCAAGTGCAGGTTAAGGATAAAGATATTTTTAAGACAGCTTTCAGAACTCGATATGAACATTACGAGTTCGTAGTCATGCCATTTGGCTTGACTAATGCCCTGGCTGTATTTATGTGTTTGATGAACAATATTCTACACAAATACTTAGATAAGTTTGCTGTAGTGTTTATAAATGACATTTTAGTGTATTCTAAAAGCAAAGAAGAGCATTATGAACATCTATGGATTATCTTACAAGTTCTGAGAGATCATCAACTATACACTAAGTTTAGTAAGTGTGACTTCCACAATGACAAAATTCAGTATTTAGGACACATAATTTCTAAAGAAGGAATTGTTAGAAAAACAGGATCGCAGAGCAATAACAATAAACAGAAATGCAAATATAATCACACATACACATTACAAGAGAGACACAGATATATCGTGGTTCACCCAACTTGGGCTACGTCCACACTGAATTTGCCAGTCCTTATTATTATTACCGTCCAGCAAGTCGAAGGGATACAACCTGCAGCACAACCGCTGCACTTCCTCTTCTCTGTTTTACAGTCTCTCTCCAGATCCCAAAGATCTTTACAATGCATAAAACCTAATACATCAACAACCCTAGCCGTATTACAATGTATTTCTTTTATAAGGGAAATACAATGGGAAAATACCATGGGATACCCAAAACCATGGGCTCGCAAAACAGCTGGCGAAAACAACCCCAAAAATTTTCTTCGGGGGCGTTGCCCCCGAACCCCCGCCGGGGGACCGCTGGCCCCCGGAGCCCCCCGCTGGGGTGAGTGTACAATCCACCTACATATCATATAGAACTGGGGTACAAACACGGCTGATACAATATCATATATGAGACTAGAAGATCTGGCTCCACAACCAACAGGAATCTCGGTTGACCCCGACAAGATAAAGGCCATTAATGACTGGCCGGTTCCTAAGGATGTGTCGGATGTAAGATCATTTATGGGTGTTACTGGATATTACAGAAAATTTATAGAGGGTTTTTCAAATATTGCAAACCGCATAACCTCCTTGCAGATGAAAGGGAAGAAATTTGTGTGGGATCAGAAATGTACAGACAGTTTTAAGAAGTTAAAAGAATTATTGACCACATCACCTATTTTGAGGATAGCGGATCCTTATAAGGATTTTATAGTTTGCACAGATGCTTGTAATGATGGACTCAGTGGAGTCCTATCACAAGAAGGGCATGTTGTGGCATACGAATCTAGAAAGCTGAAAATACATGAGAAGAATTACTCTACTTATGATTGAGAGTTATTAGCAGTAATTCATGCTTAAAAAATGTGGCGTCACCACCTTATTGGCAAAAAATTTAGCTTATTAACAGACAACATGGGTCTGAAACATTTATTACATCAGACAAATCTAAATGCTAGACAAGCTGGATGGTTAACTTTCTTAAGTGAGTATGATTTCAAAATTCAGCATATTAAAGGGAAAGAGAACAAGGTTGCTGATGCATTGAGTCATAAAACAAAACTGAATTTTATTTAAGCCATTAGTACTTACTCAACAGATTTAGAAAATCAGATCCTTGAAAGGAGTGAAACGGATGAAGAATATAGAAAACTAAAGGAAAAGACAGCAAATAACAGTTTTGAAAACTCTATGGAAAATTACAGAATGAAGGAAAATGGAGTATTGTTATACAAAAACATATTGTATGTACCTAACATACCAGAGGTAAAAATTCTAATTTTAAATGAGATGCACAAAAGCCATTACTCTGGCCATCCAGGTTATTAGAAGACCATTACTATGCTAAGGAAAGAATACTATTGGCCCAAAATGAAAGATGAAGTAGAAGAGTACATAGCTAAATGTTTGGATTGTCAAAAAGTGAAATTTGAACACCAACATCCCGCCGGATTGTTGCAACCATTACCTATACCGAGTTGGAAATGGGAAGTGATAAGCATAGACTTTACTACTGGACTACTAAAAAATCAGAAACAAAATGACTCTATCATGGTCGTAGTAGACAAACTGAGCAAAGCAGCACACTTTATACCGGTTAAGACTACTCATAAGGCTCCAGACATTGCATAAATCTTCATGAAACAGATTTTTCGACTACATGGTATACCGAAAGTGATAATTTCAAATTGTGACTCTAAGTTTACTGGAAACTTTTGGAGGTCTTTGTTTAAAAGTTTGAATACAACCTTAAATTTCAGCACAGCATTTCATCCACAAACAGATGGACAAACAGAAAGGGTGAATCAAGTTTTGGAAGACTTACTGAGAATGTATGTTAAGGATCATCCTGGTAAGCCGGAAGACTACTTGCACTTAGCAGAATTTGCATATATAACCATTATCATGCATCATCCAGAATTAGCCCATTTGAATTTCTTTATGGTAGGAAATGTGATACACTTGTTTCTTGGAATGACCCAGTAAATAGAGTTGTTTTAGGACCTGAATTGTTGCAGGAGTTAGAACTAATTGTGAAATAGGTACAAGGAAATTTAAAACTTGCCCAAGATAAGAAAAAGAGTCAAGCAGATCTAAAAAGGACTCATAAAGAGTTCCAGGTTGGTGAACATGTGTTCCTCAAGGTAAGACCGAAAAAGAGTTCATTGAAATTGGGAAGCTGTGCCAAGTTGGCACCCAGGTATTGTTGTCCTTTCGAAATATTGTCCAAGGTTGGACTAGTGGCATACCAACTGGCTTTGCCACCAAATTTAAAAATACATAATGTTTTTCATATATCATTTTTAAAGAAGTATGTACATGATGCTACTCATGCTGTAAATTGGAATGATGTACAGGTGGGACAAGACGACAATTTTCAGGTGGAACCAGACTATATCCTCGAAAGGAGGGAAACTCTTCTCCATAATCGCACCATTGGGCAAGTGAAGGTGCAATGGAAGCACCTTAGCCCAGAAGAGGCAACCTGGGAGTTGGAGAGTAGTATGCAGTCAGCATACCCAACTCTGTTTCAGGAACACTCAGAGAGTGATTGACCAACATCGAGGATGATGAGATTTAAGGGGGGTGTATGTCACCTACCCAAATTCTGAAAATATTATTTTATTGGAAAAATACTTTATGTTAAATTTTAATTAAAAAGTTTTGTAATTATGACCAAGTTTGGTCAAGGATGAATGTAATTACTGATTATTATTATTTAATAAATTAAAGTAGGAGACAAACACCCAAGGGAACTATTAAATGAGTGTTCACTGACCCACTAGGAGGAATGGAAGTTGTTAGAAGGCATGGGACAGATGGAAACAATTGCACTTCACCACTAGCTGTTGGTTATGGGACAACTACCCCTATAAATGTGGCATTATCCCCCAGGTGGAGGGAGTGAGCAGGAAGCTCATTTAATGACCAGTTAACAACTGAAAGGCCTAGGCAGCCTACATAAGGCAAATTCGAATTGAGTAGGCAGCTCTTACACAATATTTTCTGCAGAAATATTCCTCATGTGCATCAGGTGATCACTGAGAGATTCGAATAGGGAGGCTATGTTAGAGTGCAACTGTAAGTCTGCAAATTTTTTTGAGAAGGAGAACCAGAGGTGTTGGTGCAGGTCCCTTTGACTGCTAAGTCTTTAAGACTGGATAACTATCGTTACTACAAGTGGAGGTCCTAAGCTTCTAAGTTTATTCTTCCTGGTGGTTTAGTGAATAGGCTCGGGGGTCCTAAGGCAAGTAACTTGGCTGTCTTCAGGAATTGGTTGGGTGGAACAGGATCCTTGGTCTATTTGTTTCTCTATAGTTAACCAGGTTTTGTTGTTTCTATTTTGTTTACAGTTCAATGTTCTGTTTAATAGAATTTATCAAACTCTGTTTTTGTAAAAGACTTTATTTTATTTCTGAGTTATGTTCAATACTGAATGATAAAGTTTGTAAATTTTTGATTAGATAATCATCTCTATATTTTACCCATGTTGTTATCTGCATAGTACTCTAGTATAGAGAAGCAAATTAAATTATAGATGAGACATAGGCAGATTGCCATTGATTGAACAAATAATTACAGTAAGTGCTCTGTTTGGAATTCTGTCCTATATCTAAACATAGTAAATATTTACTTTATAGTATCGACAGTAATATAGGATTCTTTTGTTATTTCATGAAAGAAAAATATAGTCTAACTTCTGTATGGTCATATATTATCTCTTATCTCTATTCATTTAAAATAGCAAACAAATGCAATTAAAATCATACATATCATGTTTTCCAAGAATAGTATTTCCAAGGATTATTACAGCTGCAAGAACTAATCGCTATATAGTTTTCATATCATTATACATACTTTATTTCTTCACTGATTTCCTGTTTGATTTCAAGTATCAAATGTTTATTTCAGTAGTATCAAAACCTAATATACTGCAAACCCTTATTCTGTATTCATACATCATATTTTCTATCTCAAAGACAAACTGTAGACATTGTTCAAAGAATGATAACTTTTATGACTTATTAAACCCTAGACATTATTTTCTAGAACCACACTATCTTTTATATATGGTAATTTTACTATCTAAGAATTATCTAATAGTTAGCCCAAGGCACGTTTACATATTCATGCTTAAACTTTAGCTCACATCCTAACATTTAAACAAATACATCATCGAGCTTTTCATCACAGCGATTAAGCCTTGGGTATAAAACCCTAGCACAAGCCCCGATAGCATTCAGAGGTTTCAGGTAAGGTATCCTTTGTAAAATCGAAAACATTCAACAATAAAACCACTTCATCTATTTTTCGAAACAAGATTAACAAGAACGAGCTTGGATTATAGGCATGCTTTTCTTTTACACTGTCATACAAACTTAAAACCTAGGCTAAAACAACGCTTGTGGTTTGGCAAAAATGCCACATATATTTTATACATCGTTTCCACTGTTATTCAACAAAATTATCGTTTCATTTCAAGAAAAACGAACCATAGTTTATAAATACAAAGAGAACCCTTGGTTCTTGACTTCCATTTAAAACTATAACTGAAAATTATACTTTGAACCTGTCAAGGTTTCACAGTACACGGGACTTTCCCTCATCAACTAAAAACATAAAATAGAAGCGTGAAACAACGAAGACTGTACATGGTTTCTACCCTTAAGACATCTAGCAGAAAAAACGAAGGTTCAGAGTCTCTATCAACATTATAACCAGGCATAAAATAACCAATAGGTAACTTAAATTACTGAGAGGTTACCCTCTGTACAATATAAAACAAAACAAGAACAAGCTTAAAACCTTGCTTGCGGCCATCACTGATACAATTCAAAGATTTCCATTTCTCGGCACATAGAAAACACATCAAGGTACCTACGAGGCATGTAAGAACCACCGGAGCTTACCAGGAAGCCGTAGTAGATTTCCTTTCCAAAATCGTGTCAAGGAAACCATCCAACGAAGAGAGCACCTGCCAAAGCACAATGCGAGTGGTAAAAAACTGTTAACACAATTTAGAATGCAAAATCTACATTATCAACATTCGTTCATTTACTTATTTACTTACCCTGTAGAGTATTATTCCAAATATCAATGGTAGAACCAGAGGTCAACTGTAATCTTTCATACACGCAGGAAAAACCAGAATGCGTTACCACCATTCGAAAGAGCCAAAGGACAAACCACCAACTACTCTCAACAGCTGATGAATATCTACCCTTCATACTACGACATCACGGCTCTATGGCACGAAGAAAAGCCTGCAACATTTAAACTTTTTCTCTCATAAGTCACAGGATCGAAATCGTGGAATCTCACCTCCTCTAACCCTAAAAATTTGGCAGCTTGTCGGCTTCATTACAACATAACAATGAAGGGCCGAGAAACTTGCTAACAATACATACAACACGGATTAGGGTTACACAAGCCAACGACCAAGATCTGTTGCGATCAACAGATAGAAAAGAGCCAACAGTGCTACGTTGAAAGCCGAGCAACCTTAGATTAATATCTCATTAAATTCCAACAACCATAGAGTTTCCAACCCTGCATGACAAGGAACGATACGGTGTACAACGTGGAGGAGAGGCGACAGGACATCATTACCAGCTAGAACTCCATGCTACAATATCAATCAAAGTTCACGTGGATGGATTACGTGGTATGACAACCACCCATTCCACTATGGAGTGCATTTAATTCACAAACCGTAACTCTTTCAACCTGCAATTAGAATTTAATACCCGTCATTTCATCACTTTAACGTCGAGACTTGAGCATTTACATTAACATGATATTAACACTTAGGATATGAGCTCATACTTACAGCATAATTCAAACTATCACTTAAGCCACGATCTTAATAAGGTTGTTTTAATCGTATTCGTGGTTTGCATTGGATAATATCCTATGGTGCTAAGGGTATAATTAGGATTTCTTATAGTAAAGCACAATATTGCTTTTGTTTTTCATAGCTTGGTATAGTAAAAACCATATCATATTATATAGTAATATGTAGTGTATGTTTTATATAATTCCAAAGTTTAAATTGGTATCAAAATAATTGAATATTATGCCATGCATTATGTAAATAAATAGTAGCTATAAGATATATAGCTACTTCATTTCTATAGTTTGTATAGGACATAAAGTAGTCTAAGAATTGTAGATGCCAATTATAATGACAGTTTGAAAGTGTATTTTCCTCTAAGTTCGTAATTGCATACTTAATAGATAGTAGTATTGTTGCATTAATATTACTGACAGTAGTCTCATGACGATAAATGTAGCATCATAACAGAAATATTGGACGACATGGATTGATAACATTAAGGAGCTTTGTAAGACAGTATTTAAGCTAGGAGTAGAATCCTTGTATCCATACCTTCAGCTATTGATGTCGCAAGGAAGTATTAATAGTTTACATTGACGATGAATTGAAAAACACAAGTACTCTAAATTTTACGTTGTCTTGTAGATTTCTTACCTGCAGTTTGCACATGGAAACAAGATTCAAATGCCTTAGCTAAACATAGCTAAGTAAGCTCGAGGGTGCCTCATAGGACCCCTTTTTCAACAAACAAATAAACTTTCAGCAATCCATCAAGAATATCAAAGCAATACAAACTGTATCAACATGTAATATTAACCAAGAACTTAAACAAAATTGTAAACTGTACTTGTCTACATAAGCATACAAAGATCTTTCGTTAAAGAGGTTAACATCCGTTTATATTTGAAGTAGAAATTAACACTATATTTATTTGAGAATTATGACATGTCATCGTCATTAAATTATCTTGAGAATTATGATGTGTCATCGTCATTAAATTATCTTAGTTAAGATTTCGATTTAGTTTATATGTTCTGCATTAAATGACTTGGATAATTATTGCTATGATAAATTTTTTTTTTTGGGGGTATTTTCGGGATGTTACATGTGGTATCAGAGCTCATGTTCGAACACTAGGCCTGAAAAAGGTCCAAGAACACGCAACATAAAATTTTATTACAGCAGAAAATCTTACTAATTAAAATTTAAACTATTGTGTTATACATAAATTATTTTAAGTTACAGGTATGGAGAACTCAGTGGAACATTTAGAAGACAGATTTCAACCAAACATCCATAGCACGGGACAACACTATGCAGAAGAAGGCCATGGTGAATTGAATGACAATTTGTCAAAATTGTTACGTGCGTTTTAGGAGTTAAAAGCAGAAATTAGATCTGTGAAACAAGATAATGAAAGAATTCTGAAGGCACAAGAAGAGTTAAGCCAAGTGCTGTTTGCACAGTGCCCAATTGATGAGCAAGAGAGAGAAAATGAGGATATCTCCAAGGTTGAGGATCTGTCTCATGGTAACAAAAGTAAGAAAATGAAAACCGATGATGTGAATAGCAGTTCAACATCATCAGGAGATGCTATTGAAGTACGTAAAAAGAAACGTAACTATTCAAGCGACATCAGTGAAGGAGATTATAAACCCAGAAAGAAAATCCATAAAGAGTATGAAGAGATTTTTGGGGAGTTCAAAAATATTAGACCTCCAACTTTCAATGGAGAAACTAAGAAGGGCGAGACAGCTGAAGCATGGCTGTCCGATATGAAGAAATATTTTCAGATTTATAACTATTTCGAATCCTTGAAAGCAAAAATGACTATATATAACTTGACCGGAAAAGCGGACATTTGGTGGCAAGACATCAAAAGAGTAAAGGGAATCAAGGATAAGGATGTAATCTGGAGTACTTTTAAATGATACTTGAAGAAGAATTTTTTATCTGAACAGTACTATGAAGAAAAATCCAAAGAATTCTACGATTTAAAGCTGGGAAGTATGAACATGAAGGAAATGAACAATAAATTTCTGAACTTATTGAGATATGTGCCATATCTCGTGGAATAAAAACCGAAGATTCAAAGATACTTGAGCTGTCTACCTTTCAATATTAAGGACATAATCGAGTATGACAATCCAAAGACCTTGGAAGAGGCTATGAGGAAGGTAGTTTTATGTTATGACACTAATAAAAAAAGAGAAGGAATGTCAAACTGGAAAAGTCATAAACCCAACAATTTTGAGCTGAAAAAGAAAAATTTAAGGTTCAGTGGGAATTCCGGTTTCCAAAAGAAAAATTTTCAGAATCAGAATTTTCAAGGAAATAATTTCAGAAACAGTCAACAGCAGAATTCTATAGCACCCATAAATGCTCCCAATAATACCAGGACCAATGAACAAAAGGCACCTATTAAATGTTTTAAGTTTCAAGGTCCTCACTATGCATCAGAATGTACCAAGAGGAAGCGAACAACTAACAACATTCACTCTATTCAGACTGAACCTACTGTTGGAAACGTGGTGAGGGAGATGCCCAGAATAAATACAGCACTCAACAACAGGCAAGCAGATCATCAAATCTCTATGGTATAGATTGAAGGTATGCTACAAAATCATTTTGTTACTTTTTTAATTGACCCAGATGCTAGCTTAAGTTATATATCACCAGATATTGTGGAAAGTCTTAAATTAAAAACAAAAAAGTTCAGTAAATCTTGGTTATTTAGACTGGCAACAGGAACAAAGAGGAAAGTATCAGATTTTATTGAAAGTTGTGCTTTATCCACGAATCAGTTAAAGACACAAATCAAGTTGAATATTTTACCTTTAGGATTCTATGATATTATAATCGGAATGGACTGGTTAGAAGCCCATCATGTCATTCTGAACTATTATGAAAAAAGTTTTACATGTTTAAATGATGAAGGAAAAACTGTAGAAGTAAAAGGTATTCCAAGAAAGGTAACCCTTAGACAGATTTCAGCAATACAAGTTAAGAAGGAAGTTAGGAAAGGATGTCAGTTGTTTGCAGTAGATGTAGTAAATGATGAGTTTATATGTAAGGATGAAAAACTGAAATTAGAAGACATACCTGTGCTAAAGGATTTCAAGGATGTTTTTCCTGAGGAGATTCCATGATTACCTCCTAAAAGAGATTTAGATTTTACCATTGAGTTAATGCCAGGAGCAGTACCGAATTCTAAAGCTCCATATAGAAAGAATATATTGGAATTAAAAAAATTGAAATCACAGTTGAAGGAACTGATTGATAAGAATTATATAAGACCCAGTGTGTCTCCTTGGGGAGCGCCTGTTATATTTGTTAAGAAGAAAGATGGAACCCTAAGACTGTGCATAGATTATCACCAGCTTAATAAGATGACAATTAAGAATCAATATCCATTGCCCCGCATAGACGATCTATTTGATCAGCTGCGAGGAGCAACGATATTTTCAAAGATTGATCTAAGGTTAGGATATCATCAAGTGCGGGTTAAGGATGAATATATTTTCAAGACAGCTTTCAGAACTCGATATGGACATTACGAGTTCGTAGTCATGCCATTTGGCTTGACTAATGCCCCGGCTGTATTTATGTGTTTGATGAAAAATATTCTACACAAATACTTAGATAAGTTTGTTGTTGTGTTTATAGATGACATTTAAGTGTATTCTAAAAGCAAAGAAGATCATGATGAACATCTACGGATTATCTTACAATTTCTGAGAGATCATCAACTATACGCTAAGTTTAGTAAGTGTGACTTCCACAAGGACAAAATTCAGTATTTAGGACACATAATTTCTAAAGAAGGAATCTCGGTTGACCCCGACAAGATAAAGGCCATTGATGACTGGCCGGTTCCTAAGGATGTGTCGGATGTAAGATCATTTATGGGTGTTACTGGATATTACATAAAATTTATAGAGGGTTTTTCAAAGATTGCAAACCCCATAACCTCCTTGCAGAAGAAAGGGAAGAAATTTGTGTGGGATCAGAAATGTACAGACAGTTTTAAGAAGTTAAAGGAATTATTAACTACATCACATATTCTGAGGATAGAGGATCCTAAGAAAGATTTTATAGTTTGCACAGATGCTTGTAATGACGGACTCGGTGGAGTCCTATCACAAGAAGGGCATGCTGTGGCATACGAATCTAGAAAGATGAAAATACATGAGAATAATTACTCTACTTATGATTTAGAGTTATTAGCAGTAATTCATGCTTTAAAAATGTGGCGTCACCACCTTATTGGCAGAAAATTTATCTTACTAACAGACAACATGGGTCTGAGATATTTATTAGATCAGACAGATCTGAACGCTAGACAAGCTGGATGGTTAACTTTCTTAAGTGAGTATGATTAAAAATTCAGCATAT
Source organism: Larix kaempferi (assembly GCA_027924585.1). Classification (NCBI taxonomy): domain Eukaryota; kingdom Viridiplantae; phylum Streptophyta; class Pinopsida; order Pinales; family Pinaceae; genus Larix; species Larix kaempferi. The sequence continues at coordinate 30,544,442 of BSBM01000510.1, forward strand.
TAAAGGGAACGAGAACAAGGTTGCTGATGCATTGAGTCATAAAACAAAACTGAATTTTATTTCAGCCATTAGTACTTACTCAACATATTTAGAAAATCAGATCCTTCAAAGGAGTGAAACGGATGAAGAATACAAAAAACTAAAGGAAAAGATAGTAAATAACAGTTCTGAAAATTCTATGGCAGATTACAGAATGAAGGAAAATGGAGTATTGCTATACAAAAACATATTGTATGTACCTAGCATACCAGAGGTAAAAATTCTAATTTTAAATGAGATGCACAAAAGCCATTACTCTGGCCATCCAGGTTATCAGAAGACCATTACTATGCTAAGGAAAGAATACTATTGGCCCAAAATGAAAGATGAAGTAGCAGAGTACATAGCTAAATGTTTGGATTGTCAAAAAGTGAAAGTTGAACACCAACATCCCGCCGGATTGTTGCAACCATTACCTATACCGAGTTGGAAATGGGAAGTGATAAGCATAGACTTTATTACTAGACTACCCAAAAATCAGAAACAAAATGACTCTATCATGGTAGTAGTAGACAACTTGAGCAAAGCAACACACTTTATACCTGTGAAGACTACTCATAAGGCTCTAGACATTGCAGAAATATTCATGAAACAGATTTTTCAACTACATGGTATACCAAAAGTGATAATTTCAGATCGTGACTCTAAGTTTACTGGAAACTTTTGGAGGTCTTTGTTTAAAGGGTTGAATACAACCTTAAATTTCAGCACATCATTTCATCCACAAATAGATGGACAAACAAAAAGGGTGAATCAAGTTTTGGAAGACTTACTGAGAATGTATGATAAGGATCATCCTGGTAAGTGGGAAGACTACTTGCACCTAGCAGAATTTGCATATAATAACCATTATCATGCATCATCCAGACTTATCCCATTTGAAATTCTTTATGGTTGGAAATGTGATACACCTGTTTCTTGGAATGACCCAGTAAATAGAGTTGTTTTAGGACTTGAATTGTTGCAGGAGTTAGAACTAATTGTGAAACATGTACAAGGAAATTTAAAAGCTGCCCAAGATAGGCAAAAGAGTCAAGCAGATCTAAAAATGACTCATAAAGAGTTCCAGGTTGGTGAACATGTGTTCCTCAAGGTAAGACCGAAAAAGACTTCATTGAAATTGGGAAGCTGTGCCAAGTTGGCACCCAGGTATTGTGGTCCTTTCAAAATATTGTCCAAGGTTGGACTAGTGGCATACCAACTGGATTTGCCACCAAATTTAAAAATACATAGTGTTTTTCATATATCATTTTTAAAGAAGTATGTACACGATGCTACTCATGTTGTAAACTAAAATGATGTACAAGTGGGACAAGATGACGATTTTTAGGTGGAACTGGACTGTGTCCTCGAAAGGAGGGAAACTCTGCTGCGGAATCGCACCAATGGGAAAGTGAAGGTGCAATGGAAGCACCTTAGCCCGGAAGAGGCAACCTGGGAGTTGGAGAGTAGTATGCAGGCAGCATACCCAACTCTGTTTCAGGAACACTCAGAGAATGATTGACCAACATCGAGGATGATGTTGAGATTTAAGGGGGGGTGTATGTCACCTACCCAAATTCTGAAAATATTATTTATTCGCAAAATACTTTATGTTAAATTTTAATTACAAAGTTTTGTAATTATGACCAAGTTTGGTCAAGGATGAATGTAATCACTGATTATTATTATTTAATAAATTAAAGTAGGAGACAAACACCCAAGGGAACTGTTAAATGAGTGTTCACTGATCCACTAGGAGGAATGGAAGCTGTTAGAAGGCATGGGACAGATGGAAGCAATTGCACTTCAACACTAGTTGTTGGTTATGGGACAAATACCCCTACAAATGTGGCATTATCCCCCAGGTGGAGGGAGTGAGCAGGCAGCTCATTTAATGACTAGTTAACAACTGAAGGGCCTAGGTAGCCTACATAAGAAAAATTCAAATTGAGCAGGCAGCTCTTACACAATATTTTATGCAGAAATATTCCTCATGTGCATCAGGCGATCACTGAGAGATTCGAATAGGTAGGCTATGTGAGAGTGCAACTATAAGTTTGCAAATTTTTCTGAGAAGGAGAACCAGAGGTGCTAGTGCAGGTCCCTTTGACTTCTAAGTCTTTAAGACTGGATAACTATTGTTACTACAAGTGGAGGTCCTAAGATTTTAAGTTTCTTCCTCCTGGTGGTTCAGTGAATAGGCTCAGGGGTCCTAAGGCAAGTAACTTGGCTGTCTTCAGGAATTGGTTGGGTGGAATAGGCTCCTTGGGCTGTTTGTTTCTCTACAGTTAACCAAGTTTTGTTGTTTCTATTTTGTTGACAGTTCAATGTTCTGTTTAATAGAATTTATCAAACTCTGTTTTTGTAAAAGAATTTATTTTATTTCTGAGTTATGTTCAATACTGAATGATAAAGTCTGTAAATTTTTGATTAGATAATCATCTCTATATTTTTCCCATGCTGTTATCTGCATAGTACTCTAGTATAGAGAAGCAAATTAAATGATAGATGAGAGATAGGCAGATTGCCATTGATTGAACAAATAATTAGAGTAAGTGCTTTGTTTGCAATTCTGTCCTATACCTAAACATAGTAAAAATTTACTGTATAGTATCGATAGTAATATAGGATTCTTTTTTTATTTCATGAAAGAAAAATATAGTCTAACTTCTGTATGGTCATATATTTTCTCTTATCTCTATTCATTTAAAATAGAAAACAAATGCAATTAAAATCATACATATCATGTTTTCCAAGAATAGTATTTCCAAGGATTATTACAGCTGCAAGAACTAATCACTATATAGTTTTCATATCATCATCCATACTTTATTTCTTCACTGATTTCCTGTTTGATTTCAAGTATCAAATGTTTATTTCAGTAGTATCAAAACCTAATATACTGCAAACCCTTATTCTGTATTCATACATCATATTTTCTATCTCAAAGACAAACTGTAGACATTGTTCAAAGAATGATAACTTTTATGACTTATTAAACCCTAGACATTACTTTCCAGAACCACACTATATTTTATAGATGGTAATTTTACTATCTAAGAATTATCTAATAGTTAGCCGAAGGCACGTTTACATATTCATGTTTAAAGTTTAGATCACATCCTAACATTTAAACAAATACATCATCGAGATTTTCATCACAACGATTAAGTCTTGGGTATAAAACCCTAGCACAAGCCCCAATAACATTCGAAGGTTTCAGGTAAGGTATCCTTTGTAAAATTGAAAACATTCAACAATAAAACCACTTCATCTATTTTTCGAAACAAGGTTAACAAGAACGAGCTTGGATTATAGGCATGCTTTTCTTTTACACAGTCATACAAACTTAAAACCTAGGCTAAAACAACCCTTGTGGTTCAACAAAAACGCCACATATATTTTATACATCGTTTCCACTGTCATTCAAAAAAATTATCGTTTCATTTCAAGAAAAACGAACCATAGTTTATAAGTACAAAGAGAACCCTTGGTTCTGGACTTCCATTTAAAACTATAACCGAAAATTACACTTTGAACCTATCAAGGTTTCATAGTACACTGGACTTGCCCTCATCAACTAAAAACATAAAATAGAAGTGTGAAACAACGAAGACTGTACATGGTTTCTACCTTTAAGACATCTAGCAGAACAAATGAAGGTTCGGAGTCTCTATCGACATTATAACCAGGCATCAAATAGGCAATAGGTAACTTAAATTACCTAGAGGTTACCCTCTGTACAATATAAAACAAAAAAAGAACAATCTTAAAACCATGCTTGTGGCCATCACTGATACAAGTCGAAGATTTCCATTTCTCGGCACACAGAAAACACATCAAGGTACCTATGAGGCATGTAAGAACCACCGGAGCTTACCAGGAAGCCGTAGTATATTTCCTTTCCAAAATCGTGGCATAGAAACCATCCAACGAAGAGAGCACCTGCCAAAGCACAATGCGAGTGGTAAAAAACTGTTAACAAAATTTAGAATGCAAAATCTACATTATCAACATTCATTCATTTACTTATTTACTTACCCTGTAGAGTGTTATTCCAAATCTCAATGGCGGAACCAAAGGTCGGCTTTAATATTTCATACACACAGGAAAAACTAGAAGGCATTACCACCATTCTAAAGATCCAAAGGACAAACCACCAACTACTCTCAATAGCTGATGAATATCTACCCTTCATACTACGACATCACGGCTCTATGGCACGAAGACAAGCCTGCAACATTTAAAATTTTGCTCTCATAAGTCACAGGGTCGAAACCCTGGAAGAGAACCTCCTCTAACCCTAAAAATTTGGCAGCCTGTCGACCTCATTACAACATAACAATGAAGGGCCGATAAACTTGCTAACAATACATACAACACGGATTAGGGTTACACAAACCAACGACCAAGATCTGGAGTGATCAACGGATATAAAAGAGCCAACAGTGCTACGTTGAAAGCCGAGCAACCTCACTTTAATATCTCATTAAATTCCAACAACCATAGAGTTTCCAACCCTGCATGCCAAGGAATGATACGGTGTACAGCGTGGAGGAGAGGCAACAGGGCATCATTGCCAGCTAGAACTCCCGGCTACAATATCAATCAAAGTTCACGTGGATGGATTACATGGAATGACAACCACCCATTCCACTCTGGAGTGCATTTAATTTACAAACCATAACTCTGTCAACCTGCAATTAGAAGTTAATGCCCGTCATTTCATCACTTTAACGTTGAGACTTGGGCGTTTACATTAACATGATATTAACACTTAGGATACGAGCTCATACTTACAGCATAATTCAAACTATCACTTAAGCCACGATCTTAATAAGGTTTTTTTAATCGTATTTGTGGTTTGTATAGGATAATATCCTATGGTGCTAAGGGTATAGTTAGGATTTCTTATAGTAAAGCACGATATTGCTTTTGTTTTTCATAGCTTGGTATAGTAAAAACCATATCATATTATATAGTAGTATGTAGTGTATGTTTTATATAATTCCAATGTTTAAATTGGTATCAAAATGATTGAATATTATGCCATGCATTATGTAAATAAATAGTAGCTATAAGATATATAGCTACTTCATTTCTATAGTTTGTATAGGACATAAAGTAGTCTAAGAATTGTAGATGCCAATTATAATGACAGTTCGAAAGTGCATTTTCCTATAAGTTCGTAATTGCATACTTAATTGATAGTCGTACTGTTGCATTAATATTACTAACAATAGTCTCATGACGATAAATGTAGCATCATAACAGAAATATTGGACAACATGGATTGATAACATTAAGGAGCTTTGTAAGACAGTACTTAAGCTAGGAGCAGAATCCTTGTATCCATACCTTCAGTTATTGATGTCGCAAGGAAGTATTAACATTTTACATTGACGATGAATTGAAAAACACAAGTACTCTAAATTTTATGCTGTCTTGTAGATTTCTTACCTGCAGTCTGCACATGGAAACAAGATTCAAATGCCTTAGCTAAACGTAGCTAAGTAAGCTCGAGGGTGCCTCATAGGACCCCTTTTTCAACAAACAAACAAACTTTCAGCAATCCATCAAGAATATCAAACCAGTACAAACTGTATCAGCATGTAATATTAACCAAGAACTTAAACAAAATTGTAAACTGTACTTGTCTACATAAGCATACAAAGATCTTTCGTTAAAGAGGTTAACATCCGTTTATATCTGAAGTAGAAATTACAGCTATATTTATTTGAGAATTATGACGTGTCATCATCATTAAATTATCTTGAGAATTATGACATAGTTAAGATTTCGATTTAGTTTATATGTTCCACATTAAATGACTTGGATAATTATTGCTATTATAATTTTTTGTTTTATTTTTATTTTGGTATTTTCGCGATGTTACAATTGAGGAGCAGTCAATGCTTGCATTTAGGTAGTTTGGTTGCAGGGTATTCTAGAAGAGATTGATATTGGTAGCACCACTTCGACTGTCATATTTTGTGGCAATCAAAGTGCTATAAATATCTCGACAGATCCGGTTCATAGACAGAGGACCAAGCATATCGAGATCCACATGCACTACATCCGAGAGCTTGTGCATGATAGAACCATTGTACTGCAATATTCCCCTACAGAAGAGAAAATTGCAGACATCTTCACCAAGAGCTTCACTGAGAAGAAGTTATCTTACCTTCGTTCACTGCTGGGGGTGAGTTCTACTATGGTGAGGATAGATTAGATCCTTCAGTGTTCGGTTTGAGGGGTGGTTTTCTTTCCCACTTGGTTTTTCCCTCTTTCCTCACTTAGAGTTTTTTCTGGCATTGTTTGGATTATTTATGTACTGGGTGACCTATGGCCATTGTTGCTAGGGCCCTTTTATTATTTTTTATACCTGCATGATATTAGCTTAAGGGGGGGGTGTTGGAGCATTTTCCAACCACACATAATTTATTTCAGCCTTACAACTTAATTATCCACTTATCCTAAGTATTTTGACTCCTTCATGTGCTTACATCATCATTTTCAGTCAACTGGGCCTCCTCCTACATTCTAGGAGCCAATCGGGCCATCATTTGAGCCTCCTCCTACATTCCAGGAGCCAACTGGGCCACCTATCGATCCTCCTCCACCTTTTGGGGGGTGATTTGCATGCCTCATGCGCATTATTGAGCCAACTGGTGATACTAGGGCACCTTACTACAATGTTTGATCTTGTTTGGTGTGATTATCACCTAACACTCAGTTACACTATAGACATATGGCGCCCTCCCCTATTTTTGGGCATTCATTTGAGTTCTGCATTGAGTTAGAATCAGTTAGTCAGTTTCAGATTCAGTTAGAGTCAATTATTGATTAGTCAAGTGGTTAATTGATGTGTCGAGTGGTTAACTGCCAAGTAAGCCACTCTCATGCATTCAATTCAAATGACCACCTTTGGAATTCGAATTGCTTGGATTATTGTAGCCATTGTTACACATTGTAATCTATCTTCTAAGTATATGAGATTATTTTACCGCTGCAAAACTTCTGCACAGTGTTTCCATACATTTATTGCATGCATCTCTAGTAATTGTTGTGTTTGTTCCATAGATCTGCTGTGCTTGAGATTTCACACACATGAGCCCTTTACAAGGGATGTTTTTCCTCCGAGATGAGTATGATCACTCCTATAATTCTTTGGACAGTAGAGATGGGTTTCAAGGCCTTAAAAATGGGTGTGGGAGGAAAATAAGACCTTCAATCCCTATATGAAGTGTCTAGGGACCAAAGACCATAAACAAGTCCTCAAACCTGAAGACATGCATTGTATAGGAGATCATTATCCTTAAAGTGGGATATGGGTGACATTATGTGATTTTGTGCACTAGGGATGGGTCTTGGACCATAATTAGAGAATAAATTGAGGGTATTATACCCTAAGATAATATTCTTGAGGTATTTGGCAATGATCAAGGCCATGAACCATAAAATACACCCTTTAAAGTGGATCTTTAGCATAAAACATGGATTTGGGCACAATCAATTTTTTTTTGCATAGTGGGATGGGTCTCAAGAGCCTTCTGTAGGTGTCATAAGGAACTGGGAATGGTGTTCCATGGAATAAGACCATGCTTTTTTATCTAAAGAAACTATTAAGGCATTGAGATCGATAAACAATGCATCGAAGCACACACATGACTTCCTAGGGGTATCCATGGTGCTATGTATGTAGGTTTTGTGGCCTTGGATATGGTAAATGGAGGAAGATTGAATCATGAGCCCTAAAAGAATCTTCCATCCATCCAGGGCTAAGAAGGTTTCCTCCACCAAACACACATGGCCTCCTAAGAGTATCATTGGTCTATGATTGAGGATGTTGGGGCCATTAGGTAGTTTTGAGTACTATGTAGGTGTCTTAGGGCCCTAGGAATGATATTCTGAGGAAGAACACCATAACTTTTTCCCTAAATAAACCCTTGAGGCATACAAATCCATGGACAATGCCTCAAAGCACCATCCATGAATTTGTAAGGGTATCCATGGCACTATTTATCTAGGTCTTGTGGCCTTAGGTCCTTCGACATGGTCAATGGACCATGCTTGTAGCCCTACAATTATTGTTGAGGCATCCAAATCCATGAAAAAATTCACGAAGAACCACGCATGAAATCATAGGGGTATCCACGACACTATATTTCTAGGTCTTATGGCCTTGGGGCCTTCAACATGATCAATATAGCATGCATGCATTAGCAATGGGTGTGCATGCTCTTGGATGTATATTTGGAGGGGGGAGGAAGAGAGGGAGGGAATTGTAGATGAAGAAAGAGAATGAGACGAGGGGATGGGGAAGTGTGATAGGTAAAAGGGGAGGGAGAGAGTGATTTATTAAGAGGCGAAGAGGGAGGGACTTATAAATTGAGAGAGAGAGAGAGAGAGAGAGAGAGAGAGAGAGAGAGAGAGAGAGAGAGAGAGAGAGAGAGAGAGAGAGAGAGAAAGAGGGATAAAGACACAAAGAGTGATTGATAAGACAAGGAGAGAGAGAGAGAGAGAGAGAGAGAGAGAGAGAGAGAGAGTGATTGATAAGACAAGGAGAGAGAGAGAGAGATAGACAAATATATGGGAGAGATAGGTGGAGAGAGGGATAGCGTGTGATGGAGGTAGGTGGAAGATATAAAGTGAAATGGAGAGAGAGGTAAAATGAGAGAGAGGGGGGTACTAGAGGAATATCGAGGGAGAGAGAGAAAGAGAGAGAAGGGGATAGAAGGAGAGAGAGAGAGAAAGAGGAAGAGAGTGGGAAGGAGAGAGAGTGAGGGAGAAAGAGATAGAGGTACAATGGTGAATCTAGAGAGAGGTGGAGAATGATAGGAAGAGATAATGAGAGGGGAGAGAGAGAGAGGGAGGGAGGGAGGGAGGGAGAAAGAGCGGTAGGTAGAGAAATTTGATGAGATAGGGGGAGAGAGGGGGGAATTATATAGGGAATATGGAGTGGGAGAGAGGGAGGGGGATAGAGAAGGGTGTAGGTATGGGGGATAGAGTAGGAGAAATAGGTGGAGAGTGAGAGGTAGAGAGAACATGAGACGATGACGGTGGTAGAAGGAGTCAAAGGGGGAGAGAATGTTAGGGAGAATGAATAGGAGAGAATGTTAGGGAGAATGAATATGAGAGAAGGTTTGAAGAGAGAGGTGGAGAGTGAGAGGGAGAGAGTGAGAGGTAGAGAGAAACACAAAGGGTGAGAGAGATAGAGGAAGAAAGGAAGGGTTAGAGAGAGAAAGAGTAAGGGAGGGAGTCAGAGAGAGAGAAAATGAGGGAGATGAAGGCTTAGGGTGAGGGTGATAAAGGAAAGGGAAATAGAAATGGTAATATGGAGAGAGAGAGAGGGAGGGAGCGAGAGAGAGAGGAGCATGTAGGAGAGAGGGTAAGAAGGAGAAAAAGGTAGAGAGAAACAAGTAGAGAGTGAGAGGGAGAGATAATGAGGGTGTGTAGAGAGAGAGGGGAAAGGATATCGAAGAATATGGAGGAAGAGAGAGAGGGAGAAAGAATGTGAGAAAGAGGGAGGAGGACAAAGAGAATTTTGGGGGAGATAGTAGGAGGGAGAGAGTCCCCAACTTGGATACATAATGCTAGGGATAAACTTGTGAAGTCATGTGTCATTATTCAAGGAATGTTTCATGTTTATAGATGCCTCAATGGTTTATTTTAGGGCCAAAGGAATGGTCTTCTTCTTTGGAATGTCCTTTCCAAGGACTTAGGACACCTACATACTATTAAAAACTACCTAATGGCATAGTCATACTCAATCATAGGCCAATGATACAGTCAGTAGGACATGTGTGATTGGTGGAGGAAACCTTCTTAGACCTGGATAGATAGAATATTCATTTAGAGATTGAGCTTTAGGTCTCCTCCAATGACCATGTTTAAGGCCTCAATGCCACACATTATAGATCCATAGTGCAGTGGATACCCATACCAAGTCATGCATGGTGATTCAAGGCATTGTTCATGGCCCTAAATGCCTCAATGATTTCTTTAGGTCCAAAGGCATGGATTTCTTCCTTGGAACACCATTCTCAAGGCCATAAGACATGTACATATAACTCAAAACCAACTAATGGCATCAACAGCCTTAGTCAACCTTCTTATCCTTAAATCACTAGAATATTACTTTACGGGAATAGGTTCAGGTCTCCTCCCATGAACATGTAAAAGGCCCTATGTATCTAAGACTTGGGTACATAGCACCATGGATCCCCCTAGGAACTCATGTGTGGTGCTTTGAGGCATTATCAATGTATTTGGATGCCTCAATGGTTTCTTTAGGGCCAAGGGCATGGTATTTTTCATCAGGACATCATTCCTAAGTCCTTGAAACATGCACATATTTCCCAAAATTACATAATGGCACTGAAACATAGTGCCATGTATACCCCTATAAAGTCATGTGTGGTGTTTTGAGGATTTTTTCATGGATTTGGATTCCTCAATAATAATTTTAGGGCTAAAGGCATGGTCTAGTGACCATGTTGAAGGCCCTAATGCCATAAGACCTAGATGTGTAGTGTCGTGGATACCCCTACAAAGTCATGGATGGTTCTCTGAGGAATTTTTTTTATGGATTTGGATACCTCAAGGAATTATTTAGGGCTAAAGGTATAGTATTATTGCCTAGAATATCAGTCCTAGGGTGACATCAACATCCTCAATCATAAGCCAGTGATACCCTTAGGAGGTCATATGTGCTTGGTAGAGGAAACTGTCTTAGACTTGTATGGATGGAAGATTAATTTATAGATAATGGTTCATGATTCCTCCATTGACCATGTCCAAGAACCCATGCCCACAATACCTAAATGCGTAGCACCATGGGTACCCCTAAGAAGTCATGTGTGCTGGTTTGACGCATTTTTCATGGATCTAGATGCCTTAATGGTTTCCTTAAAGCCAAAAAAATGGTAAATATTATTCTCTAGAACATTGTTCCCAAGGCCCTAAGACACCTAAAAAATACTCTTGATTTCCTCTATTGAATCCATTCAAGAGCTTGAGACCCATCCCACTATGCAAAATCTCTTGACTATGCCCATATCCAAATTTTATGCCAAAGATCCATTTTAAAGGGTGTATGTTATGGTTCATACCCATTATGATTTCCCATTTCCTCAAGAATCTTATCTTAGAGTATAATTCCCTCAATTTATTCTCCAAATATGGTCCAAGTCCCATCCCTAATTTCCAAAACCACATAACAAGACTCATATCCCACTTTAAGGATAATGATCTCCTATACAATGCATGTATTTTGGATTGAGAGTTTGTTTATGGTCCTTGGTCCCTAGACATTTTATATAGGGATTGAGGGTCCTATCTTCCTCCCACTCTCATTGTTAATGCCTTGAAACCCATCCCTATTGTCCAAGGAATTATATGAGCCAACATACTCAACTTCGAGGCCAAACATCCACTTTCAAGGGCTTGTGTGATGGTTTGAGTCCTTGTTCACAGTGCAAAATCCCTAGAGCTTCATTGAGAGCCTAATTACCTTTTTTTCCTCTCCTTACAATAATTATACTCTTGATACCTATCTCTCATTTAAAAAATCTCATAAGAGCACCCAAATACCATTGAACACCAATTATCATCATTAGAGGGACTATGTAGTGGTTTGAGGTCTCGATCATGACCTAAATGCATATTTTATATTATTTTTAAAAATAAGAAATATATTTTGTATAAACACAAAATAATAATGATATAATCTTGTATATCTCTTCAAGACCTTTCCAATGAGCTAAAGAAATCTGAAAAACTAATGTTTGCACTGAGAGTAGCGAGGTCCTTATAACCCAGTATGGGGGAGATGTTGTCATGTTAGTCACGTTACAAAATGTGATATTCCCATGTCTTCTCATAACTTATAAAAAATAAAAAGTAATTAAAAATTTCATGTCAACTCATAATAAAAAAATTAAAACCAACATAGATCCATCTTAAACCTGGATCTATTAAGCACTAAGAGGGATTCAATTTCTTGAGGGGTAAATTTTTTCTTGATGTGTAAAACAATTAAGATTAAAAATTACACCTCAAGAAATTGGATCCCTCTTGGTTCTTAATAGATCCAAGTTTAAGATGGATCTATGCTAGTTGGATAGAAATTTATGGTTAAAATACTAAATCATATTTTTATATTAAAAAAATGTGCACGTGCTTTTAGAGCACATGTGCGTGTTCTTGTGCATGCTTACTTGGACAAAAGATGTGGCAGTATGAATGTTTTTTTGGAAGGCACCAAAACTATATAAAAAGGAACGCATGTGCATTCCCGCGTTAGCACGTTCATGAAATCTCATTTCTAGTTTTGAGGCCACCAACTTCATGTGAGTATCCTTGATCCTTTTCTCGATGTTGTAGTTCTAGTTAAGCTTGTTATGGATATCAATCCCAAGTAATTTGTAGGAAGTGAATTCCCCAAAGTTGTTATTATCATACAAAAAATGAGCATAAGTGGCCTTAATAGATTTTATCAACATAACTTTGGTTTTGTCGGTATTGATAGTCATGCCCATTCCATAGTATAAATCCTTGAGAATTCTTAATTTCTTATTAATATCAGAGGGACATCTTGAAATAAGAACAATATCATCAAGATAGAGAAGGAGGATGATGACAATTCTTGCTAATGTCGTGTCAGTGTAGCCTACCTCTATTAAAAAACCTTCTAAATTATCAATGTATATACCAAAAAGGGTATTTGAGAGGGGGAAACCTTGATTAACTTCTATATTAAAATTAATATCTTCCGACAAATCCTCAGTTTTCTTAAACTTGGCAATGGCATTCTTGTACAACCTAATTGTAGCGAAAGGAACCTTTAACTCTTCTAAACTTTTACACAAGTTATTTCTAGGCACTATATCAAAATATTTCCTAATGTCCATGAAGCATCAAAAGGATATTGAGCTTATTATTGTGGCATTCCTCTACAATGATACCAAGAGTAATGAGGTGGTCTATGGTGGAATGATTCCTTCTAATACCATATTTCCCTTTAGCTCTTTTACCTTGAATTTCTAGTCACATGCTGATCTTATTTTCCAAAACAATACCATATAAATTGTCTAAGAGAGGGCTAAACATAATGGTACTCTAATTAGACTTGTTATTTTTATCACCATTTTCATAAATGGGTACAATAAGTCTCAGAGTCCAAGGTTTAGGGAACCCTTGCTTGATTGCTAGATTGAAGATCTTGTGGATGTGAGGGATGAGGAAATACCCTCAATTTTTAGGATTTCAACTTGGTATCCTTCGATGTACTTAAATTTCCCATTTGTGAGGTGCTTAATCCCAAAATCTATATATTCTAAAGAAAAAACTTCATCTTCTTGTTGCAGCTGCAATCCCTTCCCCAAAAATTTTACAAGTTAGGGCCCCTCCTTTATGATTGAATTTAGCCTTTGACTTCATCCTAGCTTCTAGTTGTCTATATCATTGAAGTTTTTGCTTAAAGTTGATTTCCATGAAAGATTTTATACTTATAATTTTTTTTGAGTTTTATCATTTTGGAGAAAAATGAAAAAATTACGCCGAAACAGTTGGATCAAAATGTTAGGATATTTGAATATTCCATCCTTGTCCTACCTAGCATTATTTATTTTTTCTAGTTGTTGATGATGTCATTTTCCCCCTAGTGGTGTGCATATTTCATCCAGGATCCATCTACCACCTTCTAATCCCTATATGCATCATTTTAGGACCACTTAAGTCAGTTCCCTATTTTATAGGAATATACTGAGTGTTCCAGTGCAGTCCACCTGAGTTATCTAACTCTTGCGGGGGGTTAGAGCTCTGGATTCCATTGATTGTGGCCTCATGCACCCTTTTATGATTGGCATGCATGACAGACTCAATATTGCACCCTCCTTAGTTAGTTAATTGATTTTGACTTTAGTTAGCTAAGTTTAGGTTGAGTTCAGTTGACTTTGAGTCTTCTGGAGCACTCCAGTGGTGATAATCCCTATGCTAGACCAACTGAGGTTCGAATTATTCTACATGATTCTAATTCTCTCCATTGTAACATCATTGTTTATTATACTGAATATTGGTGTTGGAATATTCTCACAATCATTTTTTATATTTGCATGCCTGCATGCATTCTGCATGCATCCAGTCATCAGTATGGTAGTCTCCCAGCACGTAGTCCCTATTTTTTTATCCGTAGGAGCCTGTTTCTGCTCAGTTCTATCCATCCTAGCCATATATGCGCCCTTGTTTTCATCAGTGGAGTACAAGTGCGCCCTCTTCCACCTATTTAGGAGATTCTTCAGTTAGTTCCATGATTAGTGGATCTGTTCCTTGATCTAAGGACTGATTACTAGTTTAACTAACTGAACCAATTACCAGAGAGACTAGATCAGCTATACTTCCTGTTGGTGTCCATTTTGTCACCACTTTTTGATCATCAAACACACTCTGATTGGCATTATTTTCACTATTTTTCTATGATAAGTTATTCTTTCTTCCATTCAGGCCGTCAATCAAATCTGGGATGCATATATTTACACATCACATGAAATTTGGGCAAGAATCGTCATATTGTGATTTATTGATGTTTATTTGATATTTCTTGGCTTGTTTGGTAAATATATTTCATTCTACAGGTTATGGCTCTCAAACGAACCTTTATTCAGATGCGTGTTCACGTTGCAAACATTCATTCGCATCCAGCCCGCCGTTCAGGACTTCATTCAGCCCGTAAGATCGTCTGTTGGAATATTTCTGGTCATTAAAGGCAGAAACGGGAAGGTGGGTTCTATTAGCAATGTGGCTATCGTGGTTGGTGAGCCCCTATTCTAGAAGATTCTCCCTCCTAATCGCCTCGCTTGAAAACACACCTGCAGCTCACGTCAACACTCCAGAATCTCCGTCTTTCCTGTTCGTCCCACCCGATAGCACGCACCTCTACCCATGTCGACGTTCCAGAAGCCCTTGTCCTCCCACGCTCAGCTCGACAACACATTTCTTTGCCCACGTCAAAGGAGGATTACCGTCTCAACGACCACGTGAAGAAAACCAACGCCGTGGAACATAGTAGATGCTCCGTGCGCTGTCATAAACTGTTATGGGGTCGTTCCTTGGCCATGTGCTGTCGTGTATTGTTAAGTAGAGCCGTTTTCTGGCATTAAGATTGCCTATTATTAGAGCAGTTGACCACTAAAGGGTCGAATTGATCTCCCAATTGTAATTTTGTATATATAGACATCTTCGTGACTTAAATGAGTTAGTCTCTTAGTTTAGAAGAGTCTTTAGTCTTTTCAACTGCAAATAGACGCAAAAATGCTATAACTTTGTTTTAATTTAATATACCTCTGTTCTAGTTTTATGAAAGCTCAGTAGCGTGCGTGGTGATTGATTGATTAAGGTGCAACCTCTGATTGCTGAGAAGGGCCCCTCAATAGCCAGTGGTCTTCCGTCTGTGTACATAATTTGTCTTTGTCTTCTGCAGATAAGTTGTGTTATTTGTTTAATTCATGTAGTTATTTTGTATATGATATCTTTCTCTTGTAATATGTATATTGTTTTACTACTTCTGTAAATGATACATCTGTTTTATGGTATGTATATCTCATTTGCTGTTCATGTTAATGATATTTCTAGAATGTAATTAGTGACCGATCACACTTAGTCTGCTTAAATTTAGTTTGCTTTTAGTCCTGTTATTTACAAATACCTAGAGTTTAGTTAGCTTAACATTCCAAGTTCAGTCGTAGTTAGAATTAGTTCTGTCAGTTTCTTTCCTGTAGTTGTAGGTTAGTCTTATTTATTTCAGTTTTGTTTTCTTATGCCCTAGAAATAGTTCATTCCTTAGACAATGATTTGGAATAGGTTACTTCTTGTTATCTTAGCTCCTAAACACTCTATTCATTGCTTCCTTGCACTGTAGGTTCATATGCACCAGTCAGCTGACGTTAAGATCATCCAAACTGCTTCTTTCCTTAGTTTAAATCGTTTCCCTCCATCCGGACTGTCATTCGGACCTGAATACTTTCTGCATTGTTTTTATGCCTGTTTAGAATCTAGTTTCTTAGTTCTTTGAACTGTAACATTTCTTGAAATTAATTAGCATTCTTAACTATAATTAAGACCTTGTTTTACACCACTTAGAGTTTTAATTTAGTTTCATCATTATTTTTAGTTTTCACTCTATTTTCCCTTAACTTTGCTTTAGTTGCTTTACATATTATGTTTCTTTTATACCTGATTCATTAATGCTTTACTATTACAGAATTTATCAGTTTCATTCTTAGTGTAGTTTATCATATGTCGTTAAGATTAATATTAGATTAGATTTCGTAATTTCATTCTCCAAAGTATCCTAAATTTCAATAGTTTCTTTGTTAATCATAGGATTAGTTTTTCCCATTCATACAGTTAATGAAGATGCTCATGAAAAAGGGTTTGGTTCAAAAATAAATATCTTTATCAAGTTTTCTACTTGTTTCCAAATCAAATTCAGTTCAAGTAAATATCTTTATTAAGTTTTCTACTTGCTTCTAGATTTCATCAGTTCCAATTCATTTGCTTATGGATAGAAGATAGGTCATAATGTTTAAAGTTAATTGTAGTTGGAAAATCTTTAGTTTGCACTTATTTATAGAAGTTAAATTAGATTTGGTTCCATTTTGTTTCCTTGTCACGTTTGAAAGTCACTTTGATACATTCGCTCCCATCCCTATTACATTTGATACACTTCCTCAGAATCCCCAAGGAGAATGGAATTAGGTAGTTTAGTGTAGCCTTGAAATATTAATTGAATGCATGAATAGTTGTTGAATTCACTTAGTCATTTGTAGTTTTTCTTTAAGTTTTTTGTTTCATAGTTAGTTG
Source organism: Larix kaempferi (assembly GCA_027924585.1). Taxonomy (NCBI): domain Eukaryota; kingdom Viridiplantae; phylum Streptophyta; class Pinopsida; order Pinales; family Pinaceae; genus Larix; species Larix kaempferi. Next base: position 30,561,326 of record BSBM01000510.1, read on the forward strand.
TCAATTGAATTATCTAATAGATAGGTTTCTGAACTCATTTACAGTTGTTTCTAATTCCTAGATTAGAGCTCTATTCGTAGTTTCCAACTTCATCAAAGTAGTTCTATTTTTTATTTAGTCTTGCTTCCTGGAATAACATTGTTGTTTTTATATCTTTCAGTTATTATCCATAGAGTAGAGTAGTATAGCTTGATACTATTCTGATCTGTTGGGTTAGTTAGGTTTAGTTAGTTCGTTTGTCGTATTTATGAAGTTTGACTCGGTTTTTTATTTTGAAAGATCTTTCGATATTTTATTTATTGAACATTTCTAAGGTCTGCTGAGCCGAAACTTTAGGCCCCATTCTACCTCAGCATATACTGTGCCACAACTCTAAGATTACCAACCCTGGTCGATAATTAAATATTTTGGTGATTCTTTAAGACAGTAATTACACCTCAACATTTTGATGCCATTGTCGGGGAGTTGTAGATAGGTGAAACTCAGTTGTAGATAATTAGGATTTTCTTCTTAAAACTAGTGTTAGATTTGAATTCTTCCCTTTGAAACTTAGAAACAGGCTGGTGGCGGGTGAGTGGTAAGACGAGAGGTAAGAACCTGCACATCTGTTATAACAGACATCCCCAAAACCCAGTAATAGTAGTAATGCAGTTAGAATCTATTTCAGTTATAGTTTGTTTTCATGAATAGGTCTAGTGATTCAAAAGGTAGATTTATTAAAACTAGCCCTCCTACTAAAATTCCTACTAACCTATACGGGGGGCATGACACCCCAACTACTAACTCAACAGAAAGGTATCGAAAGACACCTAAAGGGGATAGTCCTACTTGGAAAGAAAAGGAAATCCTTTTTGTAAATTAATTAGGGGAAACCATAGGGACATCAAAACAGTCTGTTCATAAATAAATTCCACTAGAAGAACCTCAAGCTCATATTGAGACTGAACTTAGACAAGAAGAAATTCAAAAGGATAAAACTTCAGAACTTCCCAACCCTCCATTAGTCCAAAAACCCAAAGACACTTCTTTTTCAATAGTAGGGGGTGAAATCATGAACCTGGGAAACACTTTGGTGACAAACAGAGTGAAAAAAAACGTAGCGCGGGCGGATGATCATGCGAAAAAAAGTCAAACTCAAACTCTAGGCCGAGAGTTTAAAAAACTCTAGGCCAAGAGTTTTGAGAGTTCAAAATTTGGGTCGAGAGTTTAAAAAAACTCTAGGCCGAGAGTTTGAACCAATTGCCACACTGTATTTTAAAAAAAACTCTCGGATGAGAGTTTGAACTAAACTCTAGGCTGAGAGTTTGGAAGAAATTTTCTCACTCGAGAGTTTCTAGTCAACAATTCCAACACCATTTCTGCAGAATTCATAAATGTGTCACTTTAACAAGGTCGCACCACTGCAAAACATGAGAATTACATGTCGGAGTTTATACCAGTAGATTCACCATTCAATCTACTTTCTAGTAATATAAGTTTTTTTCAATTTAATTTAGGATTACTATTTTTTTCTATTTTTTTACTAAACTTTATCATTAAAAACTTAAGTGACTGAAAAATCAGTCACAATGAAAATTCAATATCATCACAATGACGAAACCAAAAAAATTTAAATAAATACAAGGATGTTCCTTGAAGTGTCCTCTTCAATGGGTTGGTTTTAGTTTGTTTTATAAGAGTAACATTTGAAAGAAAATGTGAAGACAAAAACATGTGTTGATAATGCACCATTTTCTTAACATACGTTGTTTCGATAAATAATAAAAAATAGTTCCCAAGTCTTAAAAAACTTGAAATATAGTCCAAGATCAAGTTTAGTGTGTGTAGATTATGAGCATACAATTTTTGTCCCTAAAATGAATAACCATCTATCAAAAAACCATCGTCAACACAGGTCATTCATTATCCATACCTAAAATTTTCAAGTATATGTCGTTGGTTGACAACAAATTTGTCCCACGATATGTCCATAAAAAAAATTAAAAAAAATAGGAGTAGAAAGCTAATTCAATTCTGTAAAACCTTTGTATTTACTTCAAGTTGAAATTCCTAAGGGAGATATGGGTTTGAAGAGGTTGAAGTCGAAAAACATAAAAATTAGCAGTTTTTTTTGTCAAAAACAAGCCAAAATTGTTTCCCAACTTCATGTTTTCACCCTAGGTGATCCAAACTTAGTAGACTTTATTGATCCTGCACGAGTAGACGCTTTTTTTGAGAATTCTGTGAACATAGTTATTTCACAGGTTGAAGCAACAACAGTAGGACCTTCAAAACTGGACTCCCACATAGCTGGTAATTCTCCTCCTAAAAAGAAAAATACTCTTCTTGATACAGAACGTTGGGATATCCCATATTCTCCAAGGAAGGATCCACCTAAGTATTCTCTCTTTGGAAAACAAATCTTCATGGGGGATGAAAATGAAGATCATGTTCGACAAGATGAAAAAAAGGGAGAGGTTAGAACTGAAGGTACTTTTGGATTCCCTATCCTAGACATTGTACAAGATGTAACTATGAAAAACATCCCTCCTTCCTCACTACCAACCTTTTATGGGAAGAGTAGTGAGGATCCGGATACATTCTTATTCAAATTTGACATTTTGTGTAGGAGTTATAACTACCTACAAGATGGCCAAAAGCTAAAACTATTTCCTGCCACATTAAAAGATTCTTCTCTTCGATGGTTCATGGAATTAGGAGAATATAGTATTAGAACTTGGGAAGACATGAAGAATGCATTTCTATGGAAATATCAGGATTACTGTAAACCTAAGGACTCTCGTAATGATATTTTCAAAATACAACAAATTGAAGATGAGAGACTAGAAGACTATCTTGATAGATTTAACTATGTGTTACATAAATCTAAATATAGTGATCTTCGGGAAGATGCAGTAAGAACACTCTTCCTCAAAGGAATCTCAGAAGAATTCTTAGAAAATATTAATCTCATGGCAGCAGGAGACATCTCTCATAATCCTTTTTCACATATTTGTGAGCTATGTAGGAATTACTCTAGGACCAGAGGGAAAAGTGGAAGACACTTTCGAGAATCTTATGCTAGGAACCTGAAAGGAAACACATCTGGTCCTGATGGAGTTACAAGGGTAGAGTTGGGAAACCTATTGAAAAAATTCAAAACAGATATCTTAGGAGCCATAGGTTCTCAATTGGATGCATTACAAGCCAAAAAGAGACAGGATGAAGAGCGAGCATCAATGAGTGTTTTCTGTCCTAGGTGTGTTAGGATATTTACACACTTAGGAGTTAGTTAAGATCAACTTGTGTAATATATCCGCTAGGTAAAGTGTGTTTCTTTAGTATGCATTAGTATGCATTTGTAAATATTTAATCCGATGGTCACGATATGTTCTAGACATAGAGTGATCCGACAGCTCAACTTCTCTTAGATCATACCTACCCTTGATCTGTGTCTTAACACCCGATTGGTCCATGATCTCTATTTAAAGAGCATGGGGGGTCATTATCTAGTTGATTGATTATGAGAAGCTCATTTGTAACTTTCTTTTTTTTGCATAATAAACTACTCTGTAGAAGCTATTTGGCCAGGTCCATGGAGTGTTTTCCTCTCAAGGGTTTAAACCACGTCAAAACATCGTGTGTTCATCTGTGATCTGTTTGTGTGAAGTGGTTGCTCTAGGTGTTCGATCTTTTGGGAGTACCCTGTGTACCCGAACATGGTATCAGAGCTTTTATGAAGAGCCGCTTCCCTTTATGATCTAGATCTTGAACTGGTGTTGCCGAAACTTGAAAGGGTTTCTGGTTCTGGAATTTCTGTGCATTTCTGGGTTGTGTGAGCTATTCAATTGCATCCAGAGCGCCATTTCCATTGGGAAATAGTTTTCGTTTGATCGAAAATGGTTTTCGGTTGCTTCAGAAATGCGTATTTCATCAGATCTGAAGGTATAATGTTACAGTGACGTTTTTTTTATTATTTAAAAAAAATCTCATATTTTATCAGTTTTTATTATTAGATTGTTTTAGTTTCGGATTGTTGCTTTTCTTATCTGTGTATGCTCTTTTCCATGCACCTTGTGTGATCTCAAGGAATCAGAAACAAAAAGGGAAATGGTTTTTCTCGGCTGCGTATGCTCTTTGTCGTGCACCTTGAGCGATCTCGGCAAATCAGAAACAAAGAGAAAACGTAGACTTTTCGGGAAAGCTAACAAGATCTAACCCCAAACGTGTGGAATTTTTGTTTTGTTTTGGTTTATGGTGTGATTTGCAGGAAAAGGGGAAAGCACGAAAACCAAGAGAGAAGAGTAAAAGAAAAAGAAAAAGAAAAAGAAAAAAAAAAGCCCCCTTCCTCCTTCCCTTCTTTTACATACCTTTTAACATTAGCTCACTTGGTTCAAAGTTGTTTTATTCCATAATAGGTCTTGAGTTCAAGTCTTATTAAGTTACTTTTAAACAAAGGTGCATGCAATTTATATTTTTAAGTTACTTTATTGTAAAAATGCATCTCACTTAAATAATAAAAAATATATAAAAAGTGAGTCATTTAAGTTCCTTTTTTGCTGCACTATTTAAAGTAACATCATTGTAAAAGTGAAAATCACTTATTTTACAAAAGTGATTCACTTAAGACAACTTTCTTGTAAAGTGAGTTTGAAAGGTTCATCTTGAGAAGAGGGGGGTTCTTTTTTTAGCTGGTCACTCTCTATCTGCCACGTCACTATTGGGGACATCTTCAACATTTTGTTTGTTCAAGCATAACTTCATCATACAAAGTCAGTTTTCAATGCCGTTTGTTTTCAAACCGCCTATTTTTTCGAGCTCTTCGCATCCAAACTATTGGTTTCTATTTTTACAGCCATTAATTTACACTATGGCTGCCCCTTGTGATATTCTACTTACCAGTTCCAACTATTTCTCATGGAAATCTCGTATGGAGGATGTTCTACGAAGTACGAAGTAGGGGGACTTTTCAGAATTACCTCAGGTAAAGAAACAAAACCCACTGATGATGATAAAAAAATAAAATGGGCAAATAGATGTGACAAAGCTCATGGATTGATTGGGATGCCAATCTCTACTGATTTGCAATTCCACATATCTGGAATTGATGAACTTGATACTGCTTAGGACAAGTTGGAAGCTGTGTTTGGTAAACACAATGAAATTCGAGGTCATCAACTCGAAAATGAGTTGATTTCTTTAAATCCAATTGATTTTTCATGCATTCGAGATTATTTATCTAAGTACAAAGCTCTTAAATTCTTATGTGAAGAATGCAAGATTAAGAGGGAAGACAAACAATGCATTTATCATATTATTTCAAAACTTGGACCTGCATATTCTGTTTTTGTATCTACATTTTACTCCATCAAAGAATCCTTAATGCAGCTAGCTATCAAGAGCCTAGTCTTGAATCCTTTTGTGATTCCTTGATTAGAGAGCAAGATAAGCTCATCCATCTTGGAATGATCAACAATGAAGATACATCTGGGAAATCCTTATTGTCCCAACAGAAAGAAAAGTCCAAGCCTCCCAAGAAACAAAATTTTCGCAATAATAAGTCAAACAAGGGTCCCAAACCCTCTCAGTCAGCTCCTTCTTTAAAAAATGACAAAGGATCCAAGCCAAAAGGAAAGAAGACTGAGCGTCATTGCAACTATTGTGGGAAATATAATCATGATGAATCTAAGTGTTTCAAGAAGATGGCTGCCTTGGAAGCAGCAATGAAGAAGCACCACATCAGCCTAGATTCGCCTTCGGGATCTAAATCTCATGGACATGCACTTTGTGCTTCTAGTTATTCTTATACTGCATCTTCTTCTTCTACTTCAAATGAATGGCTTATTGATTCTGGAGCATCTTATCATATGTCTAAGGATCAAGCCATCTTTTCTACTATGCATGAATGTAACACCAAACAAATATTTGTTGGTGATGATAGATCTCTAAGTGTTGTAGGATATGGAACAGTTTCAGTAGATAATGGTCATTTTAGTGATGTACTATGTGTTTCAAGAATTTCCTGCAATTTGTTATCAGTCTATCAAATCACTCATTCTGGTGAAGGTAAAACTGTGACGTTTACACCTCACCAAGTTGTAATCAAGGATTTTAAAGATCCTCAACATGTCCTAGCGACCAGAATTGTTGATGATATTACCAGGTTGTACAAATTTAACAACTTTGGGTCATCACTTTTTCCTTCAGTTTTTGTTGCTCATAGTGATAACTTGAGCAAACCTTGGCATGAGTGATTTGGTCACTTAAATTATTGCTCATTGCAACAACTATGTAAAGACAATATGGTGACAGGTCTTCCTATGGTATCTTGCAGGGATGGTGTTTGTTCCGGTTGTGTACTCGAAAAATATCATCGGGACAGTTTTGACAAACGTGCCTCTTGGCACGCCTCGGTTCCCTTGGATCTTGTGCATAGTGACTTGTGTGGTCCTCTTCCATCTTCTTCCTTTTCTGGTTTCAAATATTTCTTAACTTTCATTGATGATTACTCCAGACGCACTTGGGTTTATTTCCTAAAACTTAAGAGCGAAGTATTTAACATGTTCTTGGCCTACAAGGCCCTTGTTGAAAAAAATCTGGTCATCAAATTATTAAGTTAAGATCCGACAATGGAGGAGAATATGTTAACAAAAAGTTCACTACTTTCTGCACTAAACAAGGAATCCAACAACAACACACTGTTCCATATACATCACAACAAAATGGTGTAGTTGAACGGAAGAACCGCACTTTAAAAGAAATGGCTAATTGTATGATCCAATCTAAGGGACTAAGTCTTCAATTTTGGGCTGAAGCCATAAATTGTGCAAATTACATAGTTAATCGCACCCTCACTAAAGCTTTACAAGGTATCACATCGGAAGAAGCATGGAGTAAAACTAAACCCGATGTAAGTCACTTCCGTGTGTTTGGTAGTGAAGCATGGGCTTACATTCCGGATGAAAAATAGAAAGCATTGTAGCCTAAAAGTGAAAAGTGCATATTTGTTGAATATTCTGAAGATGTAAAAGGTTATAGACTTCTTCAACCACATTCTCATGATATAATCATTAGAAGAGATGTTAAATTTGATGAAAATCTCTTGGCCTGTGAGCCTAAATCGACGATTGTGCCATCTTTGGCCTGGGAGCCTGATTCGGCGATTGTGCCTTCTTCTACTTCTAACTTCTTTGAAATATTTCCAACTCCAGTTTCTGATGATGATAGTGAGGATGAAAATCCACCTCCACCTGCTCATTTTCCTCCAGTTGCACCAGCACAAGTGCTTCCTCGATGGGTCTGTTCAACATGTGAAGCAGCTGGTGATCTTGCCGGTGATCCTAGAGATCAACGTCGAACACATTCTCAGTTTCAGCGAGCCTCTTCTCTTTTGGCTCAATTTTTCGAGAATCATGATCCAAAAACTTTTGCAGAAGCTTCAAGAAATCTAGATTGGGATGCAACTATGGATGAAGAATATCGTTCCTTAATGGAGAACGATACTTGGGATCTTGTACCTCTTCCAAAAGGAAGAAAACTTTTTCAGATGTAAATGGGTCTATAGAATTAAGTATGCATCAGATGGAAGTGTTGAACAACTGAAGGAAAGGTTAGTTGCCAAAGGTTTTTCACAAGTTGAAGGGATTGAATACAGTGAAACCTTTGCTCCTGTCGCAAAAATGAACTCCATCTGCTTTGTTCTTTCCCTTGCAGCCTTACATAACTGGGAAGTCCATCAAATGGATGTCAAGTCTGCATTCTTACATGGTGATTTATAGGAGGAAATTTACATAGAAAAACCTCCTGGATATGTTCAGAATAACTCTAGCCTTGTATGTTGCCTTAAGAAATCCTTATATGGGCTTAAGCAAGCTCCGAGAGCTTGGTATGCCAAAATGGATAGCTTTCTCCTTGATACTGGTTTTTCTAGATGCCATTTTGACCCCAATGTCTATACCAAGAAAGTAGGAAACCATCTCATCATACTTGTTCTATATGTTGATGACCTTATTCTTACTGGTAGTGACCCTAAGCTTTTAACCCATGTGAAATCCAGTCTTAAGCAAAATTTTGAAATGTCAAACTTATGACATTTGCATTATTTTCTTGGTTTCCAAGTCCTGCAAACCAAAGAAGGAATATTTCTTTCTCAGTCTAAGTATGCTTGTGACCTTCTTTGTCGCTTTCACATGGAAGATTGTACACCAGCCCATTCTCCCTTCCAGTCTGGAGTCAAACTTTCTTCCACTTCTACTTCACTTGAAGTAGATGCCACCTTGTATCATCAACTTGTTGGTAGTCTCTTATACTTGATTCATTCCCGTCCTGACCTTTCCTTTTCCGTTGGTCGTGTTTCCCGTTATATGCAAACACCTCATGAAATTCACTGGAAAGCAGCTAAAAGAATACTTCGATATATTCGAGGTACAATTCAGTTTTGGATTCATTACAGTACAGGGGGAAACCTTTGTTGGTTGGTTTCACTGATTCAGATTGGGATGGCGATCCTGATGATTGAAAGTCTACTACGGGTTATATTTTCAGTCTAGGATCTGGACCTATCACTTGGGCTTGTAAGAAACAACAAGCTCTTGCTCTTTCTTCAGAAGAGGCAGAATATCAAGCCATAGTTAATGTTAGTCAGGAAGCTTTATGGCTTTGACAGATCCTTTCAGAGTTTGGATTTGAGCAGCAGTAGCCTACTCCACTTTGGTGCAATAATCAAAGTGCCATCAATATTGCCAAAGATCCAGTTCTACATCAATGCAACAAACACATTGAGATACATATGCACTTCATCATAAATCTTGTTCATGATCGTGTTCTTGAAGTGCTCTTTTTCCCTACAAATGATCAAGTTGCCGACATCTTCACCAAGTCTCTCACAGAAGCAAAGTTTTCTAAATTTCAATCTATGTTAGGAGTTCAGGAATTTGTCATTAAGGGGGGATAGGCTCTAAAGCCTCCTTCCTTCTCCTAATAGTGTCACTTTTGTAAATCATTCAATCCTATCCCAAGTTGTTCTTAAGGGGGGATGTTAGGATATTTAGACACTTAAGAGTTAGTTAATATTAACTTGTGTAATATATCCGTTAGGTAAAGTGTGTTTCTTTAGTATGCATTTGTAAATATTTAATCTGACGGTCACAATATGTTCTAGACATAGAGTGATCCGGTGGCTCAACTTCTATTAGATCATACCTACCTTTGATCCGTGGCTTAACACCCGATTGGTCGATGATATCTATTTAAAGAGCATGGAAGGTCATTGTCTAGTTGATCGATTATGAGAAGCTCATTTGTAACTTTCTTTCTTTTGCATAATAAACTACTCCGTAGAAGCTATTTGGCCGGGGCCGTGGAGTGTTATTGGACAATCCACTCGGGCGGACACGAGCAGGATATCCCTAGCTCAACGCGAGTCTAGAACAAATAGAACAGACTACAAACACGTTTCCTAGATATACTTAAGGATCAAGTGCTAGATGTCTTACCTCTTTGATTCGCTATCCTTTCTCTCGAATGTTGCTCCACGTCCCACGGTCGTCAGATCCAAGCTGCAAGACCTATCAAGACACAAAAGAAAGAGAAACGAGTAAAGAGCATCTATACAATAAGAGATCTATGTAAACAGTTAAGCAAGTAAACAACACAACATCATTACACATAAGAATGATATTGGTGGAAAGCATTTGTATTACTGTAAATAGAGGAGTACATGATAGAGATATAGGACTACAACCAGAGACTTAATGTAGCAGCCCTTCTCCGACCAAGCCAATTACCATGTTCTTCCGAAGAAGTACGAGTTATCCAAGAGGTGAGTGAAGGTGTCTTAAGAGAGATTTCCCAGCATGTAAGCACTATAGGCTTCCTCCCAAGATAGATTTCACCAGTATGTAGATACCATAGCCATCCTCCCTTTGGTATGGGAGTGAGCCTCACTTATATAGGACTAAATGGATAGGGTATGGATAGGATAGGTTGAGGAAGGGTAGGAGAGAGATAGGGGATCTTCCCAAAGAGTTAGGGGTTGAGTACCAGCTCTCCTAGAGGTCAGGGATAAGCCCCCAAATGAGCAAGTTTCGAGATGGATCTCGAATAAGCTATTTTTTCCCATTAACAGACCTTGTCGCACCCTGTAGTGGAGCAGACTGCGATGTCGCATGTTACTAGTGTCCAACCTGCGACGACCCTTTAGATCCTAGCACAAATGATTACAAACCCTCCCAGGATGATTATTAGTCCAAGTATCTTCAGGGGTGTATACATTGAATCTGATGATGAGTATATTTTGGGTGTAACAGAATGCCCCCCAAAGCATGAAGTTGTTAAGGATGTATAGGTGAAATGCTTTGATATAAATAATGGAAAAAGACTCGTCAAATGAAGGACGCTGCTGCAGTACAACTGACTCTGAATTGACAATCTCATATGAAGTACAACATGGCTGCCGACCAATACATTGCAGATCCATGGTAGTAATGACCGACTGAACACAATCATGGCTACTAGACACAAGCGTAGATCCATGATGAGATGATAACACAGCCACGATCAATACAAAAGTGGATCCGTGTAATATGACTCAATACAAACTCCATCGTAACCTGGGTAAAAATGACTCCCCAGGGTCTTCAAGCTGAACCCGCAATGATATGAATCTATCCATGTGATTACAAATGTCTTGACGTCGAACATGGTAGAAACCACTTGATTACCAGTCATTGATGTAAATCGTTAACAAGTGCGAGGCAGATTACCATTAATGTCAATGATTCCCAAGGTATCACAATACATATCATCAAGCGTGAATAAATGGGTTGAAGTCAAACACAAGATGAAATCTTTCAATCAAGAGTCAATGATGTAAACTCATGATGAAAGCAAGGTAACCTGCCATTGAGGCATGCAGGGCCAGGGTACTTGACTGGTTTCTAGATTCAATCCTTGGATGATGAGTTGAAGTCGACAAGGTTGAACCCGTCGAAGGAGGGCCATGATGAATCCCCCATCAATCGACACGAAACACGACAAAAGATGTGTAGAGTGGATCAGATGGTACAGTAACATGTGAGACTGACTCAAAGTAACAATGGCATGACGACGTATGTACTGACTGCAACTGATAGATGGCAGATGTGTTCTTGAACACGGGCATGGCATGACTTGGTAGTATTGACACAATGAGAATAACGCAAAATTCTAATGCAACTGATGATGGAAGCTTTCTTTGAATGACTTAGAGGAGTAACAAGACTCAGGAAGTAAGCAGGGACTCATAGACAAACAGATGACCCAAGTACTGTATTCAAATGCAGATGAGTGCCATGTTCAAGAACGACTATATACTGCCACTAAGGTATGTAACACAAACACTTTCATTTTTCCCCATCATGAATGATGAGTGCCTCATGTGTTTTTTTTACGAGCTTGATGAGGGTAACCAGATGCTCGGTATAGCTCATCTCATAGATGAGTCCAATCCCAAATATTTTCCGAACCTGGGATAGGAGGGGTTCGTCCCATGATGGGCCCTTCAATGTGAAAATTTAACGAGTCCATAGAAGGTAAACTCGGTCGTCATTTCATGTTTAGAGAGTCTGAAAAGAACTAAAGAAGATTCCAACGGTCCTTTTTCATAAAGTTATCCTCATCGCCCGAAAAAGGGTAAAACAACGCGGGAGAGGACTCTTCCAGTCATGATTGGCTGGAGTATTCATTTTTCGTAATTAGTGCCCCCTAGTCCGAAAAAGGGGTAAACTATCACCAGGAAGACGACCATTCAAATACTTTGAAAAGAGTGAACGCGACAAGTTCGCTTGGAGATCTTTTCAATTTTAGGGAGTTTGAAAAGAGCTTAACTATGGACTCCGGGGGGTGTCCTTTTCTGTGGAAGTTTAACGAGCCCGAAAAAGTGATAAATCATAACTCGGTACTTGTTCTCATGGTTGGGTGAGTATGAGAACAAACGAAGAGTAAACTCATCCTCATGCAATAATTACGACTTAACCAAAAATAATAATGACAAAACATTGAAAGGGGCGTTCATACCTGTAGTTACCGTTGGTAATGTGAGAAACGACACAAAAGACCATTTTACGACTCCTGTACACTAGAAAAAGTGTCAAATAGTCCCAAATATAGTGACAAATGGTTGAAACCATAGTAAATGGCCCAAAAGCATCAAAATATTTGAAAAGAAATATTCCATTCTATTTATAAATAGAAATATGGGCCAAAAATAGAAACATTGTTCAAATTGCCAATTTGGGTGGATAAGTACCAATATGGAGCCAAAACTTCTTGTGTCGATTTCAGGAGCTCCGATCCGCCATTTCACCAGTTGTCCGGACCAGGTAGGCCTAAATCTTATCCAACAACTTTCCAGTGGTTTACTTTTTTATTTTTTGTTCATTTTTTGAGTTTTTGGGTGGTTTGTGGATGGGCCATTGTGCCCTTGGGTCGTCGCAAGTGGCCCTTTTGGGACTTGCGATGAGTCCTGGTCATCGCAAGCCTCAGAAATGAGACTTGCGACGATGTCGTGCTGTACCTGAAGGTACGGTGCGACGACGAAAACCCAAATCGCAAAGGCAAAAACTGATCCAAAAAATGAGCTTGTGAATACTGAGGAAGGTCCTAACAGGGTTTTATTGTCCCTTTTGGCAGGTCACTAGCAAGCAAAAATGGTATTGGAGTGGCGAGAGAGAGAACATGAAGTGGAAGATGAGCAAGCTGTAAGCGATCCACATTGTGTGGAAGCTTTGAGAAACTATGGGTTGCTCAAATTCTTCGAGATACAGGGGATGAGAGCCCAGATCCTGTTCCTGACACACATGCTCCAGAGTTGGGATGCGACCCAACAATACTTTGTGATAGGTGAGCATATCCTCAGAATTGACATTGAGGATATCTACTTTCTGACTGGTTTGTCTCGAAGAGGGGACACTGTACATTTCACTGGGACATGAGCCAGTGATCGTACAGTTGAGGACCTAGTGTCGCAGCACTGCATAGCTACTTCTCGTCCTTCCAGTGGGAAGATACTCATCAGAGATGTGGTGAGTCATCCACTGAGGACCATACTGCTTACTATTACTAGGGTGGCGGGTAGAAAAGCTCCACATACGGCTACTTGGACTCAGATGTTGTACGTGGAAGATTGTATGTCTCCCATGGTTTTCAACTAGTGCGAGGGTCTCCTCACCAACATCCGAGCTCAGCTGACCAAGTGTCGGCACGGGGAGCTCAAGCAGTTTAGATACAGATCGATCATAGTATCGTTCCTCTTGGAGCGGGTTCCTCTCTTGCGCCCGCAGTTGGTACTGGATGATAGGGATCCGAGAGATCCTCACATGCTCAAGTGGGAAGAGGTGATGACCCACCATGGTGGGGGTCCCATCATCAGTTTTGGTCCTGAGTTCTTTAGCTGGCTATAAGGCCAGTTACTTATGGTCAAGGACTTTCCATATGGTGGCACAGACTTTTGAGAGGATCTCGACTTGGTGCTACCAGAGGGTGCAGCATGGGGTGATATTGGTAAGAACAAAACCCTTGTATTTTTAGTTTTGTATATTATATCATTTTTTTTGATGTAGTGCTGACAAGTACGTAATGTGTGTGTGCAGATGTGGGCCTCGTGTGACCAGTAGGTCTCTCCCTTCTGGCGAGGAGAGACAGAGGTGGGGAGGCAGTGGTTCCTGCAGGTGCTCATGCCGCCATCGAGGAGATGGAGGAGTTGTATCGGAACCTGTCCCAGCTGACCGTGGAGGTACCCGAGCCAGCTATCGATGACCTACCGAGACGCATGCAGAGATTTGGAGTTGGAGCGTCCGTGCGCTTCAACTCTTTACTCCGCAAGGTGGCTCGTACTATAGATTGCTTTCTCACCTTGGGACAGAGAGCTGTTAGAGCTAGGGGTGGTATACGGGTCAGGCGTCAGGCCTGATGACACTACTATACTTGTATTGAGAGCTTAGAGGCCTCATATTTTGTACTTACTGAAAGCTATGATGCTTCAGATTTTTGTAGAGACTCACTGAAAGCCATCGTGCTTCAGATTTTGTACCAGCACTACTTTTGAGCAATTTATATATATATACATTATCGACGGTTTATACATTATGTGTTCTTCAAATAATTAGTGATGTGATCTTGTTCATATGTTTGCTTCTGTACATTATATTTACATGTCGTGAATGCTTTTACATATTATGAGTATTATGTGTGTGCAATGTACCAATCCAAAATGAAATTGGCCATTGAGTCAACAACTGTGTTTAACTCTCGTGGAATGTGTAGGTATTGAATAGATTCAAATGACCTTTCCACGAGATGTACTCGTCTGAAGAGATGGAGTAAGATGGGATCACGGATGGTGTATACCCGGTTGAGATGGGAAACCACTAATTGAGAATCCATGTGGATGACAATGTGGTTCATACCCAAGGAAATGGCATTAGCTAGGGTTCCGATTACTACCTGATATTCTGTGGCATTGTTGGTCGCGAACTCTAGGCAACTTCCTCCTGAGATAATGAGCTCACCTGTTGGGGAATATAGTACCCAGGATGCCGAAGCAAGGTTACGGGTATGCCGGCTGGCACCGTCCATGAATCCATAGCACGTTGCCATCTGCACACGCAGACAGAACATGGTATGAGAAGCGGAAACAAGATCTAAAGACTCTCGAAAAGAAATGCGTCACACCTCACAAAAACACAAAAACATGCCATGTACAGTATATACAAGCAAGTCTATGCATGAGAGATCAAGCACAGTATCTCTTCAAGTAAATCCCATTGCGGGGTTCACCCAAAGAGATTCCGTCGTAATCTTCAAGCTCATAAGAACCTTTTTCCAACACACGTTTTATAATGTAAGGTCCATGCCACATGGACTCGAACGTCCCTGCTCCTAGTTTGTCGTGCTTCTAGTCATAAGTGAGGACCAGGTCACCCTCATTAAAGATACTAGGTTCAACTGACTTATCATATTGGGATTTGATGTGTTTCTTGTGTGCTTCATTAGCAAGAGCGGCATCTCGGCGAGACTCGTCAAGTTTTGCTAAGTGCAAAAGACGTTCTTCCTCATCAGTAGTGTTAGGAAGAAGTTTGACAACGAGTTTTAGAGATGGAATTTTACACTCTATCGGAAGGACAGCCTCCAATCCATATACCAATTGGAAGGGAGTGAAGCCTGTGGCGGTTTTGACGGAAGTTCGGTAGGCCCATAACGTTGAAAAGAGCATGTTGTGCCAATTGGACTTATGTGTCCCTACCATCCTTTGGACCATAGTTTTCAAGACCTTGTTAATGGCCTCGACTTGTCCATTGGATTGCGGGTAGTAGTGTGTTGAATTTTCATGGCGAAAACCCAACTTGTCGCTCAATTCATCAACCATATGGTTCTGAAAGTGAGAACCATGATCGGTAACAATTGCCCGAGGAACTCCGAACCGCGCTATTACATGATTGAACATGAAGAGTGCGGCAGTTTTGCCATCATTTTGGTATGTAGGCATAGCTTCGGCCCACTTTGTGAAGTAATCCAGAGCTACAATGATGTAACTATGCCCCCCGGCCGAGGTAGGCTTACAATGCATAAAATCAATGCCCCATTTTGCGAATGGGCCAACGACAATAACCCGATGTAGTGGGGCAGGATGAGTGCGCTTCTTTGTATGGAAGTGTTGGCAAGGAGGACATTTTTTTACGGCCTCGATACAATCTTTGAAGATAGTAGGCCAAAAATATCCCGCGCACAAAATCTTCTGGGTTGTAGCCATCCCAGAGAGATGACCGCCACATGCCCTAGCATGACAGTCATTCAGAACGCGTTCAGCCTCATTGTGAGTGAGACAACGTTGAAGAATTGAATCAATGCCACGACGGTACAAAGTATCATTGATGATTAAATAATACTTTGCATGGTGACGTATCTGACGACGGTCGTCGCAAGAAAGTTGAAGGTTGAAGCGTTGGGTTTGAAGATATAACAGGATATCTCCATACCACGGATCAGTCATACTAATGAGAAACAACGATTCATCCAGAAAGGATTCATTGTGCTCAACTTCTACATCAAGATGGGGAAGGTCGCAAATAAGCTCTGCAAACACCAAAGATTTCTTAGACTTGGCTTTCTCGAAAAGAAGATCAAATTCTTGCAGTATCACAATCCAGCGTGAATACTTTCCCCCAAGCACTTAACGTGTTAGTACGTGGTACATGGGGTTTGAGTTGGCAATGATGGTGGTGGTGCGGAGCAAGATGTAGTGACGAAACTTTTGGATGGCAATGACTGCCACGAAAGCAATTTTTTCGACATGTGAATATCTAGTTTCAGCGTCAGCCAGACCCTTACTTGCATAGTATATCACATGTTCCTGGGCGTTTTGATCCTCCTGTACCAAAACCATGGTGATAGTGGTAGCAGAAGCGGCGAGATATAAGATTTAATCTCAATAATAATTAGGCGGTTGGAGCACGGGGGCATGCGTGATGGCATGTTTGATACTGTCAAAGGATTTTTGAGCTTGATCGTCCCAAATAAATGAGACGTCCTTCTTGAGCAGTCTCATATAGCCCTGGGTCTTTTTCACGAAATTACAGACAAAACGTCTTAAGTAAGTCGCCTTCCCTTGGAGACTTTGAAGTTTCGTAACATCTGTCAGGGGTGGTAGGTTGATGATGGCCTCCACCTTTACGGGATCAATGCGGATCCCATCCTTTGAAACGATAAATCCTAAGAGGCGGTCGGACTCAATGCAAAAGATACACTTATGAGGATTCAGACGGATATTGTACCATCTGCACTGAGGAAAATGGCCATCAGATGATCAATGTGGAACTCGCGCTGCTTTGAATGAGCAGGGAGATCATCCAAGTAGGGTTCCACAAAGTCCTTAATATCGTGAAAGGCGTACGACATAGCCCACTGAAACGTGGCACCAGCATTTTTAAGGCTAAATGGGAGCTTGCAATAAGTGAATGTACCCCATGGGCAGATGAAATCCATCTTATGTTGGTTGGTCGGGTTGATCTCAATTTGGTTGTAACCAGAAAATCCATCCATGAATGAGAAGATGACGCTTTTGGCACAGTTGTCGATGAAGGGGGTCGGGTAGTTGTCTTTTGGACAAGCCCGATTAAGGTCCTGATAATCAACACAGACGCGAATGGTGCCCTTCTTTTTGTGCATAGGAACAATGTTTGAGACCCAATCCATCAATGGCACAGGATAAATAAAGCCAGCTTTTAAGAGCTTTTCAATTTCTGCCTTTATTGCTGTAGTCTTCCGGGGGTGTACCGGTCGCAACTTTTGACGTAGAGGTTTGATGTCGGGATAGGTTTTTATTTCGTGAGAAACAATTGCGGGGTCTATCCCAGGCATCTCTTCATAGGACCAAGCAAAGACGTCTCGAAATTGCTTGAACAAGGCCATGCTAACAATGATTTCTTCAGGGGAACACTTCTGGCCTATGCGAATGTGTTCCACTAGACCAGGTTTCACCGAGATGTCTATCGGGGTGGTTGGCCAAGTTTCCCTTTGTGTCCGTAAGACATGTAAGGATGGGGGACTAAGGGGATGGGTAGATATCTGGTGAAAAGAGGGTGTTAGCTCTCCAAGAAACTACTTAGTGGTTATGGCTAAGTATGCTTGGTAACTTGAGAAATCATATTTTGTGTTTTCTGAAAAGGTGGATCAATGGGATAACTGAGAAGACTAAGCAGTAAGACAATCATGACATGCCTCTAAATAAGCCAGTGCTTCGAGAAATTAAATATCAGCCACAGTAAATAATCAAGGTATGAAGAATATTGCCTAGACAACCAAGTACATTAACATGCAGGGTTTATGCAACCAAGTACATACATAACGCAGGGTCACACTAAGCAATAAGAAGTTCCTCCATTCAAATCATGAGCATAAGATAAGCTAATTCAAACAGGGTGCAGAATAATGGAAAATGTAGACAGACTGATATCTAACGACCAAAGAAAACTGTGATTCATATAGCAAGAAAGTGTCAAGTACATAGCCCCAAATGTATCCAAACTTGAACCTTTGAATCGTCTTAGTTTTCAGGCTTTATAGCCTTTACAAAGCAGTTCCCAGATCCTAAAAGCATGGATCTGTTTAATTATCTAAAACACTAACTGATAGTAAATGCAAAAAGATAGGGACTGATCCCTAAAATCAAGGAAATGCTGATATGAAGATCTCCTTTCCAAAAGCTAATGTCCAACTGATTCAAAACTCGCTCAAAACCCTTGAGATATTGATAAAATAATTTATAATCCATTCATTCTGATCAGCTTTCTGCTAGTTCAGCGAACAAAACTGAGATCTGGGCGAAATTAGAGAAAATTGGCAAAAACAGGCTTTCGGCAGTTAACTCTTCTGCTGATTTCGTGCCTTAGCCGCCGGAAGTCAGACCTTTCGGCAGCTAATGAGCTCTGTGGGGCTCGCCTAAGCTGCCGAAAGCTGTAACTGTTTCAAAAATTAAAACCCAAAACGCTGCCTTCTGCTGATTTCGTGCCTTAGCCGCCGGAAGTCAGACCTTTCGGCAGCTAATGAGCTCTGTGGGGCTCGTCTAAGCTTCCGAAACCTGTAGAATTCCTGAAAAAAATGCTTTTAGAAAAAATCAATTTTCTCAACCGTCCGATGTCCGTTTTGCATGTTCGAATAGTCGATTTTGATCTACAGATCATAAGCTATCCACTGGTGCTTTCAGATCTGAATTTGGAGTTCGGGAAGGCCGTCAAAATGTCCCCGCAAGATCACACAATTTTAGCAGAAAATTCCTCTTGAGTTATGGTTCAACAATGAAAATACCTCACAGGGCAGCCAAGTGACAAATCATAGCTGAGCATTCGGGATTTATTTAATAACAGAGCATGTTGCAACAGACAGATGACATAACGACTGGAGATTTAGCCTGAGATTGTAGGGATGAAGCGTTCTAGTTCAAACTGACTTCGTGGCTAAAATTTAGGAATGGAATCGAAAGCACTTCCACAGACTTAGTTAACTGCCGAAAAGCTGGGATTTTTTTGATATTGAAGGCCAAGACTCACAAAAATAATTTTTTTTTTTTACCCATTCTATCAACCAAAATGACGGTGGTCAATTTGGGAGATAACATCTGGCTCCTACTCGGGGATGGAATCCTCCCAGTGAGGTTCCGAAGAATCCCAGAACCAAGTAGTTCCAGTAGCCTTTAGCATTGGGCATGGAGTCATCAAGTCTTTAACACTGATCCCTCTGCAAACCTGTATCCCACCTGTAGCTTACATGCAGCCTGCTCTGCTTTTTATTCAAAAACAACTAAAAAATGATCTACGCGCTCTTATAAAAGAGCTTATTGTCCTATCTACTCCTACACTAACCAGTAGAGGTAGATTCATCAAGTAAAAGCACACTTCCAACACAGCCATGTAAGAAATTTATTTGCTGACAGAATTCTTAATCTTGATCCCAAAAATGAAAGAATACGTAGCCAACAGAGATGTGTTCTGGAAAAATGATAGAAACAGCTTTCATCTGATAAGAATATCTTGATCTTTATACTGCTAAATGATTCCAGAAAATCGGCAATAGGATCAATAAAATAGTAATGGAATACCTCTTCAAGCTTCTGTTCTGACTGTAAATGAAAATGATGTGGCTGGCTATCCTCCTCGGTCTCAATGATGTGTATAAACTGCTCAAGATCTGCTGGAGAAAAATATCCAATAAACTGCTGATCTGGACTGCTTAGTTCCTCGCTACCATCATTCTCTTCATAAATGCTGAAATCTGCCTTTGTCTGCAAGTCTGGAAGATGTGGGCTGTCCTCAACATATGCTGCAAATTCAACCCCAAGATTCGGATCTTCTCTGTTATTAGGATCAAGAGACTCATGACTAGTATCAACTACAGCATCAACCCATTCTTGATCATGATTCTCATGTTCTAGCTGAAGATTGGACAGTCCTTGCAAATCTGGACTTTGTAAGCTGCCCTCATCAACCTCATGATGAGAAATATCTTCTGCTTCAACATGTTCTTCATGATTGTCTAAATCTTTATATAATAAACTAAACTCATGACAACATTCTGGATAAAGAAGATCAGTTGAAAACTTTGTTTTGCAAAACAAATTGAAGGCAGTATGAAAATCAGCCAAAGAGCTGATGCTAGCAATAGGCAAAGCTCGGTACCAATCACGAGCAATTCCTTCTAATGAAAAACAAAAGAGCCGGATCTGAACATCTTCATGCACTACCTGCAACCGATGCACGTAGTCATGAAAGTCCAGCAAATGCTCAGCTGGCACTTCCCCCTCTTCTCCTCGAAATCTAGGAAGACTGTTCTCCCATTTATCTCTAGCAGGCACTTGATTAGGAAAACCAGCAATGCTTGAAAAATCACAGAACGCATACCTCTTGGCTAAGATTCTGTTCATGTCATACCAGTGGAATCACCAACAGAATTCTGAACAATGGAGTCGCCACTGAGTTCATCCTTCATGGAGTCACCAGATAGATGATTATAACCAATATGTGTCTACCCCTTGTCTATCATCAAAGAGTAGATCTATGTCGTCTCCCAGGAAGTTCAGCTTCTCAACTCGCTCCCCGGCAACGGCGCCAATTTGTTAGCTCTCCAAGAAACTACTTAGTGGTTATGGCTAAGTATGCTTGGTAACTTGAGAAATCATATTTTGTGTTTTCTGAAAAGGTGGATCAATGGGATAACTGAGAAGACTAAGCAGTAAGACAATCATGACATGCCTCTAAATAAGCCAGTGCTTCGAGAAATTAAATATCAGCCACAGTAAATAATCAAGGTATGAAGAATATTGCCTAGACAACCAAGTACATTAACATGCAGGGTTTATGCAACCAAGTACATACATAACGCAGGGTCACACTAAGCAATAAGAAGTTCCTCCATTCAAATCATGAGCATAAGCTAAGCTAATTCAAACAGGGTGCAGAATAATGGAAAATGTAGACAGACTGATATCTAACGACCAAAGAAAACTGTGATTCATATAGCAAGAAAGTGTCAAGTACATAGCCCCAAATGTATCCAAACTTGAACCTTTGAATCGTCTTAGTTTTCAGGATTTATAGCCTTTACAAAGCAGTTCCCAGATCCTAAAAGCATGGATCTGTTTAATTATCTAAAACACTAACTGATAGTAAATGCAAAAAGATAGGGACTGATCCCTAAAATCAAGGAAATGCTGATATGAAGATCTCCTTTCCAAAAGCTAATGTCCAACTGATTCAAAACTCGCTCAAAACCCTTGAGATATTGATAAAATAATTTATAATCCATTCATTCTGATCGGCTTTCTGCTAGTTCAGCGAACAAAACTGAGATCTGGGCGAAATTAGAGAAAATTGGCAAAAACAGGCTTTCGGCAGTTAACTCTTCTGCTGATTTCGTGCCTTAGCCGCCGGAAGTCAGACCTTTCGGCAGCTAATGAGCTCTGTGGGGCTCGCCTAAGCTGCCGAAAGCTGTAACTGTTTCAAAAATTAAAACCCAAAACGCTGCCTTCTGCTGATTTCGTGCCTTAGCCGCCGGAAGTCAGACCTTTCGGCAGCTAATGAGCTCTGTGGGGCTCGTCAAAGCTGCCGAAACCTGTAGAATTCCTGAAAAAACTGCTTTTAGAAAAAATCAATTTTCTCAACCGTCCGATGTCCGTTTTGCATGTTCGAATAGTCGATTTTGATCTACAGATCATAAGCTATCCACTGGTGCTTTCAGATCTGAATTTGGAGTTCGGGAATGCCGTCAAAATATCCCCGCAAGATCACACGATTTTAGCAGAAAATTCCTCTTGAGTTATGGTTCAATAATGAAAATACCTCACAGGGCAGCCAAGTGACAAATCATAGCTGAGCATTCGGGATTTATTTAATAACAGAGCATGTTGCAACAGACAGATGACATAACGACTGGAGATTTAGCCTGAGATTGTAGGGATGAAGCGTTCTAGTTCAAACTGACTTCGTGGCTAAAATTTAGGAATGGAATCGAAAGCACTTCCACAGACTTAGTTAACTGCCGAAAAGATGGGATTTTTTTGATATTGAAGGCCAAGACTCACAAAAATAATTTTTTTTTTTTACCCATTCTATCAACCAAAATGACGGTGGTCAATTTGGGAGATAACAGAGGGTATGAATGTTGTTCTCTATGTATTCTAACAAAGGAAGAAAAGATGACCTATGATGGAGATCATCCCACGGACTGTCATCAACATTCATTACTTCCATGATGGACTTGTCTGAATGAAACGTCCGAAGTAAGAGATCAGGTAGGGAGGACGTCCATCGTAGAGAACAGGATGGAGAGGCCATGGTTAAATGGTCCTCCGGTGCTGATTGGATAGCCTCGTAAATGTGTTCAGCGGGTGAAAGAGGCATCATATCTTTAAGCACGGGTGTTGTGGCTTCATCCGGTACAAGCCATGCATCGTTAGAGTGAGATAAAATCTCAGTGGAGATCATGTTAACCACAGCAACATGATTAGGGGGGTTCGTGGCTGGAAAAATGCTCATGAGAGATGAATCTTTCAAAAGGCCAACCCCTACACTCTCATACTGTTTTGACATCTGTCCAATGGAAGGAACATGGTCACCAGGATGAGTAGTGGCGTCCGGTGTACAAAAATCTAGTTGGTCGATAGTAACAATTCGTCCTTGGTGAGGGAATTGTACTATGCGGAAGACTGAAGAGGCTACCGCCTGCATGGTGTAAAACCAATTGTGACCAAGCAAGAGATTATAATATAACGGGGCCGAGACCACTTCCACGTTAATGGTTACGGTCTTTCCGACCAACTCAACTACAAGAGCTTGTAAGAGCCCATGAGGTTGAAAGCCACGCCTGTCGAATGCTTTCAACATGGTAGGAGAATGATTCAATTTGGGGGAGCCAATGGCTTGATCTCCAACAGGCGATCGACATGACAGAAGTGGAGGCACCTTCATCTAGAAGAGTGCGATGGATAATCTTCCCAACAAAGTTCGCAGAAAATTGGAATGCGAGCTGGTGTGAGAGCCTCGACTTAAGGTTGTCAAGTAGGAACATGATGGTATTCGAGGAATCTGGGTCGACTGCACCAACGACTGCAAGGAGAGTTTTGCGTTGATTAAGACAATTCTGCAAAACTTCCAAGGTGGACATGGCGCAAGGATCTTGGGCCAAGTCCTCTACGATATTGTAATTTTGTGCCGCTCGAGCATTAGGATTGAAAACAACTTTTCGAATCGTACACTTGGGCGGACGCAATATCGAATCTAAAGAGGGTCTCTCTATGGTGAGAGAAGTCGAAGGTACAGTGACATCAATTAAGGATTCATAAGTTTTTTCAGTATTACTTCCGGTGGGTTCCTTCGAAGGGACCGGGTCGTAAGATCACGAGCGAGTATTTAAATTGATCGTCTCATTACGTAGCATGAGAACATGTGCGGTATTGGATGATTCCCCCTGGGATGAGGGGGTTTGAGCAATCATCTGCTGGTCCTAAGCGGGAAACGGATCATTGAGGACAGTGGGAGTTGGTTTACCCTTAAGAAACTTCTGCACTTTGTCTCTATGGGGACACTCCTTGGAGAAATGGTCATCTCCGCACAATAAACAAGGATATTTCAGTTTTCGTTTCTGTTTGGTATCATCGGGAGTGCTCTTTGGTTTCTATTGGGAAGAATACTTTTTGGATTTCCCCTTGTTCTTCTTCTTGCCATTAAAATTCTGAGATGAAGTTGATTGAACAGAATTCACCTCTTCAGTTACAGCAGGAGCGGTCAACTTGGTGGTGTTGTGGCCATCCTGAGCCGTTAAGGGGGAAGACCCTTGAAGGTTGGATGATCCAACAGTGCTAGAGGCAGGCTGGGTGTTAAGGGATCCAATGATTCCATCGGTTTGGGGTCCCTTATGCGGTTTCGCAGGGTCATTAACATCATGGGGTGAGTCAGGTAGAATATTAAACATAGTGCCAAATTGAGTGTAGACCAGATCTAACATATGGGCACTCGAGATGGCTTGTTCTTCGGTGACAACACCTCTCATGGTGACATCTTTCGCTATGGTGGGAATGAGCGATTTTGTAAACCAGTCTTCTAGGAGCTGATCTGGAATAGGAGCTTTACTGAGACATCGTCTCCTTTTCCACTCGTGGATATGGTCCAAAATGTGAGTGGCGGTATTCTGACGGAGCGAGGTTAAAAGATCAGTACCAGTCTCGTGCCGTATAGGCAGCTGGAAATGCGTCAAAAATTTCGTAGCGAGAGAGCCAAAATTAGGAAAAGAGTGTGGTGGCAACTCGATGTAACACTTGGTAGCCGAACCGGTGACGGTCTGTTGAAACAATCTAAGACGAATTGAATCGTCCATTAAGGAATTAGATGAACACCATAAGTGGTATGTCAACACGTGGTTCTTGGGGTCTTCACCCGGCTTGCCATCAAACTTGGTGATATCAGACATAAGTTTCACCAGAATTGGTGGCCAGTTAGATCCATGGTAAATAGGATCGTTGGTTAAATGGGATAGGTCAGGTAAGTCCAAGGTAGCTAGAAAGGGCAGCTGTGGATTAGGCTGCACGTATTGATAATACGGATAAGGCGTGTAAGGACCAAACTGACCATAAGGTGTAGCAAGATGAAACTGATCGTAGGGGGGTGTGCCACCTGGATCGTAAGGAGGTCTGCCACTATAAGGTGGTCCATTCCAATAAGGCGGGGGTCTGCCTCCACCACCGGGAGGGGGCAGAGGTCCGCCGCCACCACTGGGATGAGGTGGGGGTCCATAACTATAATAAGGTGGCCCACCACGACCTCCGCTTGGAGGAGGTGGTGGACCACTTCCACCACCAGAAGGATGGGGGCCCCCACCACCTCCGCCGCCGGAAGGATGAGGGTCTCCACCACCACCGCCACCACCATAGTGATTAGATCCTCCACCACCACCACTTGGAGGGGGTGGTGCACCACCTCCGCCACTCGAAGGGCAATGTCCTCCTCCACCATGATAGGGTGGTCCCCTACCGCCTTTGGAATGGTCCACTGATGGAGGGGTGGGGGAAGTTGTAAGTAAACTGAGGTGGGCCTCCACCAATGTTAGGTGGGGGCCCGCTACCTCCAATGGTAGGTGGTGGAGGACCAATCGGGGGTGGTGGTACTTGAAGGATAGTCAGTTGGGGTTTGTGTTGCAACACAGGTTGTTTCCCCCATAGAGTGTATGGATTCCTGGGATAAGGTATCCCGTATGGTGCGTTTCCGGGATTAGCTTGGCCCGCCACAGGGTTAATGGAAACTGGATACGCTTGACTCCGTGAGGGTTGGGTTACATTTGACGAGCCTCCAACATGAGATATTCCCATGGTGGACGGTCTAGAGGGTTGGGACGGTCCAACGGAAGGCCCGTTGGGGTTTCCGCCGCCTACGTTCTGGTTAGGAAATGGGGGTTTCCCCCCCAGCCACAACAAGTTGACCACTATTCAAAGGTTGAACCAACATAGGTTGTTGAATAGCTACCGTGGTAATAACATTACCAATAATATAATCTGTTGGAATGGAATACCCTCCCCTTGAATTTTGAGGTGGGGGAGGAACTGGTAAAGTAACTGTGGTAGTGACAGGTGTGTTGGACTGTTGTCCTTCCACTAGTTGGTTCACTTGAGGTGCAGGACTGGACTCTTGTGAGGGTTTACCAGTCTTGTTAGTGGTCTCATGGTGGGGTTCTTCAGGTGATCTGAAAGATATCGGATGAACTGGGGTGTTTCCGTCATCAAGTCTTAGTTGGAAGTGACGATTATGGAACTCTTTAGAGTGTCGTTCGAGACTTTGTCTTCGAAGCTCATCACCTTTAACACGTAACTGTTCCAAACGTTTATATATGGGTCCGAAAATCTCAGCAGTGTCAGGCCTATAGTAAGGCCTAGTGAACTCTAGAGTAGTCTAGTTAGGTGGGGATGAGATGGCAAAATGAGCCACTGGGTGGTCTGTAGAAGATGTCCAATAAGCTGCTGAAGGACCAACAGCTACAGCAAGGTCACCCTAGGGTTGGTTTATCCATTCCAATGATCCAGGTTCTCCCAGGATGATGGGAGGAAGGTTTTGTGAAGTGGGGCTGTGTGCTTCTTCATCCTGCGAGGGATGAGAGGCAGGTGAATCCAGAGAAGTTTGTGGAAACAAAAATCCTCCATCAATCAAAGTGGGGTTTTCCACTTCAGTAACTACGACCGCGTTACGCTGATCCATTCTTACCCTCGAAATAACCTCCGGATTAAGGGGATATTCGGGTGGTAAGTTCAAGATCCTACGAGACCTTCTCCAGGGAAAATCAGCCATAGTATCAAGAAAATCAGCCAAAAAGGGTTGAAATAGTGTTTCTCCTAAAGGTATGTGAAAAGAAAGGCAGTCCAGAAAAACCTACTCAAACTAAGGCAACAAGCAGACTTATGTGACAGAGTGGATTCAAAAGTATGGAACCTCACGGGATTATCAAGGCATCGCAAACCGCGATATACTGTAGGGTCCAACAATAGGATGCGACAAAGAGGATTGGGACCGTACCTTTTCCTACATACCCGATTACCTGGATAGTATGTGCGTGTTAATCTCCCCGAGTGCTGTTCTCGGTGTATTGCTTTGCCAAGACAACTAAATGGTTAACTCGGTTGGTTTCAGGAATCCTAATGGTGTCTCCCGATATATGCAAGGTACGTGGGAGCTCAAATCCGTAGTGATGTTGTCTAATGCACAACCATTGGCACGAGACCTTCCGATATACGTGTCGAGTACGTGATACACCCTTCGATATACGCCAAGTACAGATTATGGTACTTGGTGGGTACGTGAAGGAGCTCGATATACCGATGTACGTGGAAGACTACCATACCCCCGGACTACAGTGCCGGAAAATAATGACAACTGCCACACTTAACGACGCCGGAACACGTCTCTAACTTACAAACAAGTTGCTAAACATTTTACCTAGTTCTACCATTAATTTTATCTTGGACGGTTAGGTGAATGCATGAGGTGAGTACATAATTGGAAGCATAATGCAAGCCCTAGCTACATGCACAAAATATTCTTTTCTTTCGATGAATTCTACCTATGGGAAGGATAAATCTTTTTCCAAGGGTATGCCAAAACAAACTCAATGCAACACAATCTCAATTCAAACAAATTTGACAATGAAAGTATTTTTTTCCGTTTATGCGAAACGCAAAAGCACAACACTACTAAACCAAATCAAAACAAATTTTTATTTTTTCTTTTCTTTTCAAAGTAAAATGACCCTAAGTGATGAAAAGAGAGGATTCTGAAATGAAATATGCAATCTTTTCAATTTCAATTTCAATGATTCTAAAAGCAACAAAAGTTAAAAATGCATCTATCTTTCCTCAGCATGGAATCAATTTTTGCAAAAATCGAAGTGTACTTTGAGCCTTTCAAGAAAATGAGCGATTCATAATTCGAGAAAAACACAATAGATCATACATTCACTCAACTTTTCCAAAATATAAACAAGAATTTTCCAATGCACAACGATCTTTCTTCAATAATTTTTTGAGAAACAATGGGAAAGAAGAACTTTTAATCTTATCAATGGATGTATCAAAGAATAGACTTGATAACAACTTTGCTTTTAGATCTAAATGACTGAAAAGAAAACACTACTTGCAGCACTCATAGAATCAGAAAACTGAAGAAAAGAGAAGCACTCAACCAAGCTAAAAGACACACTTAACTCAAAATCAAGCAACAGCAAGCAAACTAAGCAAGCAAAGCTCAAAACAAAAGTAGATGAGATTTGGAAGCTGATCCACTGTAGTGATCAGATCAGGGATGAAAGGAAGGGAATGCAAGAGTGAACGGATGAAGGTGGAGGAGACAAAGGTATCCACCACTACCGGTCTCAAGCTTATCCAAAACGGAACCCAAAATCAATCCAAATGAAACCAAACTTTCAACAAACAAATCATAAATGGGGTCTCTGGCTGGATCTTGCAGTGAAGAGGGAGTTCACACATCAGCCCAAGGCTCAAACTGTCAGATGAGAGGATGGATTCCTATATGCCAACTTTTGGCAGATCGACACACTCTGGCTTCACACACAGTGCGACGTCGCAGTTTTCCTTCACGGGAGGTGCGACGATGTCGCAATGTACCAATGCGAAGGTTGGGACGGGTAAGCAATAGACAAAGGACAGAGACTCATAAAAACACAGTGTCGCTCTGTTTTCACTGCCCAGGTGTGACAGGCGAGTTCTGGATTAAAAAATGAATCAAATCTCTCAATAATAAACCATGAAAAACTTGGAATTGAGTTGTATGGACTCAAAGGAAGAAGATCAGGATCTTCAATGTGAAGATCTGAAAGTGAATGGCAAAAATGATAAACAGGTTTGTGTCAAGTAATCTACTGAAAATGACTTCCAGATTTAATGAATACTAAACAAAACAAACACTACTCCCCAGTATGGTTGCCAGATTTTTTATCGGACAATCCACTCGGGCGGACACAAGCAGGATATCCCTAGCTCAACGTGAGTCTAGAACAAATAGAACATACTACAAACACGTTTCCTAGATCTACTTAAGGATCAAGTGCTAGATGTCTTACCTCTTTGATTCGCTATCCTTTCTCTCGAATGTTGCTCCACGTCCCACGGTCGTCAATTCCAAGCTATAAGACCCATCAAGACACAAAAGCAAGAGAAATGAGTAAAGAGCATCCCTACAATAAGAGATCTATGTAAACAGTTAAGCAGGTAAACAACACAACATCATTACACATAAGAACGATATTGGTGGAAAGCATTTGTCTTACTGTAAATAGAGGAGTACATGATAGAGATATAGGATTACAACCAGAGACTTAACGTAGTAGCCCTTCTCTGACCAAGCCAATTACCATGTTCTTCCGAAGAAGTATGAGTTCTCCAAGAGGTGAGTGAAGGTGTCTTAAGAGAGATTTCCCAGCGTGTAAGCACTATAGGCTTCCTTCCAAGATAGATTTCACCAGCATGTAGATACCATAGCCTTCCTCCCTTTGGTATGGGAGTGAGCCTCACTTATATAGGACTAAATGGATAGGGTATGGATAGGATAGGTTGAGGAAGGGTAGGAGAGAGATAGGGGATCTTCCCAAAGAGTTAGGGGCCAAGTACCAGCTCTCCTAGAGGTCAAGGATAAGCCCCCAAATGAGCAAGTTTCGAGAAGGATCTCAAATAATCTATTTTTGCCCATTAACAGACCTCGTCGCACCCTGTAGTGGAGCAGACTGTGACGTCGCATGTTGCTAGTGTGAAAACTGCGATAACCCTTCAGATCCTAGCACAAACGAGTACCAACCCTCCCAGGATGATTATTAGTCCAAGTATCTTCAGGGGTGTATACACTGAATCTGATGATGAGTAGATTTTGGGTGTAACATGGAGTGTTTCCCTCTCGAGGATTTAAACCATGTCAAAACATCGTCTGTTGATCTGTGATTTGTTTGTGTGAAGTGGTTGCTCTAGGTGTTCAGTCTTTTAGGAGTACCCCGTGTACCCGAACAAGGTGTAGAACTAAACATTCCCAACGAGAATGTCCATTGAATAATGTTTCAGTTTTTCACCTTTGTACAGAAGAACATCCAATTGATAATTGTCCATTGTTTCCTGGGTTGCAAGCTGTGTATAAAAGTGGAAACTTTGGTGAATCATCTAGGAGGCCTTGGAAACCTAGAGAACAATCATCATATCAATATCCATCACAAATTCCACCCTATTACTATCCTTATCAACCTCCTCAACAGTGGAACACTTCAGGTTGGAAAAATTGGACACCTCAGTACCCTCCTCAGAATGCTCAACAACAACAATGGAGACATGGATGGAGAGGACAAGCTTATGCTCAACCATCTCCTCCTATGCCTAACTATCCTTACCCACCTAATATTCAACAACTTTTTCCTGGATTTGTACCTCCTTCACTACCCCCTATTTTAAATCAACCTCACCATTTCCAGAATATGAATCCTCCAATACCCACAATATTACCTGCACAATTGATATGAAATCCTAACAACAAGCCAATACATGGGTTGTTACCTCTTCCATCATATGCCATTTCGACCACACCAATACATGAGATTCAACTGCGGTCTGGAAGAGTTTTGCAAGATCATCCCAAGTCATCAGTTGTTATCTAAGAAGAGAATGAAGAAGAAATACCTAATGAAGTTTTGAATGATGCCACTCTTGAAGACATGGTTATCCCTAAATCTTCAACACATAACCATCCTTATGAAGAAGTAATTACAGGAGAAAAATCACCCCTATATTTAGAGCATCTGGTAATAGAAAAACCTATGACTTATCCATAGTATGATATCATTAATGAATTGAAAAATATTTGTATTAAGATCCCTTTGTTACAAGCCATTAAGGATATCCCAATCTATAGTAAAGTAATAAAGGAAATCTGTACTAAAATACCAGGGATAAAACGAAAAGACCCTCCGACGATTCATGTAATAGGAGAAATGTCAGATTGCATAGCAAACCGATCCAGAATCCCAAAGTATTCAAATCCAGGAAACCCTGTGGTGACTGTTATCATCAATAAAACTGCCATAGGAAACACACTTATTGATCTTGGAGCTGCTATTAACCTGATGACTACCACATTTTTAGAAACTCTCCATTTAGGACAGTTCCTCTGCCCTACCCCAACAATGCTAGAATTAACAGATCGCACTATGGTTCAACCTGCTGTGATCTTAGATGACATCACTATATTGGTAGCTTCATGGGAATATCCCGTGGACTTCATGGTCATAGAATCAAAAGACCCTTCCAAAGGTCATCCCATTATTTTTGGAAGACCTTGGTTGGCTACTGCCAATGCATTCATAGGTTGTAGGGATGGAGAGATGATTATCTTTGATGGGTTATATACAAGAAAAATAGCTTTATACCCACCAGCAAAACCAGTAACTGAAAACCTGTTTTGGTTGGATTGTCCTTTCGGGGATGAGAAATTGGAAGAAATTTCCCTTGTTAGTGATTTCTCCTGGGCACTTCAAGAACAAAATACCGATAATGTGTTGAATCAATTTATCTCTTCCACAACATGTATATACTTTCCTCAGTCTTTTTCCCAACTTGACCAAATCTTTGGAGATGAATTTCAAGAAAACATGAGCCTCTCAACATTTACGAGTACACCCTATGTCTTTGCAATTGAAGAACATATAGGATCCTATACCATGCCTTGTGAGGTTAGTTCTGACAAATTTTTACATATAAATGCAGGTTTAGATGAGAGTCAGCAAAAACAATTACTAAAAGTTCTCAAGAGTCAAACTGGAGCATTCACATGGGAATACACTGATATGAAGGGTATACACCCAAATACCTATATTCACCACATTTACACAGACTCAAACATACATCCTGTCAGGAAGCCCCAGAGAAGAATGAATCCAACCCTAAAGGATATAGTAAAAGATGAATTACAAAAACTACTTAACGCTGGTTTCATCTACCCAATTTCTAACACTAAATGGGTGTCTCCTTTGGTGGTAGTTCCAAATAAAGTCACAGGGAAATGGCGTATCTGTGTTGACATTCGAGAATTGAACAAGGCCACTCTTAAGGACTACTTCCATTTACCTTTCATCGATTAGGTGTTAGATACATTATCAGGGAAGCAATATTTCTCGTTCCTTGATGGGTATAGTGGATACAATCAAATATTAATAGAACCCGGGGATAAAGACAAGACAACCTTTACTTGTTCTTGGGGTACATATTCCTATCGAGTGTTACCATTTGGCATATGTAATGCACCTGCTACTTTCTAGTGTGCAGTTATAGGAATCTTTGCTGACCTTATACATGACTGTGTAGAAGTTTATATGGATGATTTTACAGTTTATGGTAATACCTTCCAAGAAGTCCTTGATAACCTCAAAACAGTTCTTATGTAGTACCAAGAAACGGACTTAGCTATTAGTCATGAAAAATATAAGATGTTACTAACTGAGGGCATAGTTCTGGGACATCATGTCTCTCTTCAAGGTATCAAGGTGGATCCTGCCAAGATAGAAATAATTGTTAATCTTCCTCCTCCTAAAACTCCGAAGGAAGTAAGAAGTTTTCTTGGCCATGCAGGCTATTATAGATGTTTTATTGAAAATTTCACTAAGATAGCCGCACCTATGTTCAAGCTACTCATGAAAGACACAGAATTCCAATGGATTGAACCTTGTCAACATGCCTTTGAAACTTTGAAGGAAAAGATATCAGTGGCACCAATACTTAGGGGCCCCAATTGGTCCCTTCCCTTCCATATATCCACTGATTATTCTGACATAGCTATAGGGGCAGTCTTATGTCAAAAAGAGGGACAAACATCACATGCCATCTACTTTGCTAGTAAAAATTTGACTCCTACAGAATCGAAATACACTGTTACTGAAAAAGAGTTTCTAGCAGTAGTCTATGCCATCAACAAATTTCGTCATTATATCACAGGATATGAAATTCTTATACACACTAACCACTCTGCCATTATATTTTTAATGAATAAACCTATCACCAATGGTAGAGTGAGTCACTGGCTTCTTCTATTACAAGAATTTAACATCACCATTGTTGATCGTCCCGGTCGAGAGGATGTGGTAGCAGATTTTCTCTCTCGAATTCAAACTGACGATAATGATAGTCCTGTCGATGATAGCTTCCTAGATGAACATTTGTTCGCTATGTCCATTCGAACCCCATGGTTTGCAGACATAGCCAATTATTTAGCAACTGGAAAGCTACCAAACCATCTCTCTCCACCTTATAAACGTAGGATCATAGTTCAAAGTTCTAATTATTCTTGGGTGGACAATGATCTTTTTTGTACTGGCCCTGATATCATTATTAGACGATGTGTACGAGAGGATGAGATGGCAGGGATCCTTCATGCATGTCATGGTGGACCTTGTGGTGGACATTTTTCTGACAAGAGAACAACATACAAAGTGTTGCACTCTGGGTATTATTGGCTAAGCATTTTTAAAGATGCTGCCAAGTATGTCAAAGGGTGTGACAATTTCCAAAGAATGGGTAGACCTACGCCATTCGATGAGATGCCTTTACAACCCCAAGTTATGATTGAGCCTTTTGAGAAATGGGCTCTAGATTTCGTTGGGCCAATTTCCCCTATGTATCGCAAGAAGAAGTACATTATAGTATGTACTAATTATGTCACCAAGTGGGTAGAAGCTAAAGCTTTATTCCGAGCCACAAAAAAATCTGTGGTAGAATTTATATATGAAGAAATATTTACCGATTCGGTGTACCTAGGGAGATTGTAACTGATCAAGTATCTCAGTTTACCTCCAAGTTGATGAAAGAGCTTACTGACAAATATGGTATTAGACATTGTAAATATTCACCATATCACCTACAAGCCAATGGTCAAGTAGAGTCCACCAACAAAGTATTAGAAACCATCCTGACTAAGCTTATCTAGTTACACCACAAAGATTGGGCAGATAGGCTCGTAGAAGCCTTGTGGGCTTATAGAATAACTTGGAGGAACACCACTGGCCACACACATTATGAACTTGTTTATGGTAAACAAGTTCTTCTACCTATTGAATTTCAAGTCAAAACCTTTCGTATGGATGCACAATTAGGGATGAATCTGGAAGAAGCACATAGACAACAAATCCTGCAGATAAATGAATTAGACGAGATTAGGAAAGATGCTATTCAACGCAAAATTTTAATTCAAAATTAACGCAAAAAGTGGCATGATAGATACATTAAACAAAAACAATTCAAAACTGGAGACTCGACATTACTTTTTGATTCAAGATGAAAAAAATTTAAAGGTAAATTAACTACTCGTTGGATGGGTCCATATGAAATTGTTACAGCTTTTGATAATGGATCTGTTAAAATTAAGACAATTTATGATTCTCAAATTTCCTTTGTTGTAAATGGACATAGACTTAGACTTTATCATCAACCAATATCTAAACAAGATTTTTTGCAAAATGCCTTACAACGGAAGGAAAAGGAGCTGGTAGAAGAGGAAGTCATTCCTCCTTCTCCTGGTCCTTGAATTATTTGGGTTATTTTCATTTGTATATATGTAATTATGTTTTTGTTTTTCAATAATAAGAGTCATTTCTAACAACTGATTGTATTTTTATAGGAAATTTATTATTATGATCAGCTTATAAAATTTTGTCAATTAAAACAAGAAGACTCTTTTCCTTTCCTTAATTTTGAAAAATTTACATAACTTTCTTTGAACATATGTTTTTGCTTTGAATAAATTTGAATAATCTAACAAGTGGTTTTGCAGTTGATTACCAGAACCTTATCACTATAATCAATCAGGGAATATTACCCGAGAAGGGAAGTGCTCCAAAAGAACTTCATAATACATCCTAATTCCTTCTCTTTCAATTATTGTTGAAAATTGAAATTTATAGTGAAGGTTAAAATATTCTTTACATTATTTAAAACCACTTTCTTTTATGATTCTGCATATGGTATTTGATTCAGACATGTACATTTCTGATTTATCATTAGAACAGTTGCTTAAGGCCTACTTTAATCATCATGATTTTCAAAAAGTTCTATCTTATACCTATGGACTACTAGTTCATCCTAGACTCATTATCAAAACTTGTCTCTTTAAGCACCTTTAAAAGGTTGCCCAAAAGTGAGTGATACTTCTATGTTGTGGGGAACATTACTGATATTTCATGAAGAAGATGTACTGAGAGGTCGAAGAATGGATTTAGGTTATTATCTTTTGACATGATCTATGATCTAGGCCATTTTAAATAAAGTTACTCACAAGGTTCGTTCTAAAATTTTGAGTTATGTGTTTAGCAGGCTTTGCACACTCTAGTGCTAACCGACTTCCTTACAAAAAAAATTATATATATATATATCATTATACGAGGCAAACCCGCCGGGGGTACTAAAAATTCCCGTTGGTAGCGGGTCCATGCTAAGTAAAATCTTAAACAAGGAAGCTCTATAAATGCAAGTAAACCCGTCGAGGTACTGAACAGGCTCGCTGGCAGCGGGGCTATGCTTGCATGGTACCACGATAAACCCATCGGGGTACTGAATAGGTCTGCTGGCAGCGGGGCAATATCGGGTAAAAGAGGTTTGGTTAACGCATTGCTATGCACATGGCTCATAAGAACCCGAGTATACGAATACATGTTGAGGCCAATTATTTATAATGTCATTAGAGAATGGTTGTAAGTTGGACTTGGACCCCGTCACCTAATTCAAACAATACCTAGGGTATGAATAACCTAGAAATGGGACCCATAACTATAGAAATCTCACAAACTCTAGGGTGAACCTTATCTATATTCTTTAGATGACAAGAGATCTTTAAAATGAGTCATGGATGACTAGTTTTCCTATGGAATTTTTCACATCAATTATACTATCATTCTTCATATGGTCTTATTAAGCACTGTTGTATTCTTTTTGATGAATGTACATATTTGAATCATCTCCATTTAATATTTAATATTTCATTTTTTTTCTTATGAAAATTATCACAACATTTTAGAAGTTACTGCCTAGATCATTAATTGAAATATTTGAATATTAGTCAATTTTTCTTTGATGGCTTGAGGACATGCCATATTTTTAGTTTGGGGGAGTCTCAGAACTGTTTTTACCTTCTGGATATTTATGAAAAAGTTCATTTATCGTTGACAAAATGATAGGTGTTTTCAGGATAACCCAAAAAGCAGAAGGAAAAATTGTTATGATCAGTGAAAAATAAAGAAGAACGTGACTAAAGTTCCAGAAAAGCAGGTTTACAACATCTCCTGTGTGCTGACAAGTTCCAGAAAAATTCTCTACATAATCAGCAGCAGTTAGATCCATCAAAGCACATTTTTGTACAAAGGTCTGTACGAAGGGTTGAATGAAGGGTCGAATGACGATATGAATGAGGTGATGAACGAGGCAAATGGGAATAACGATTTGAATGAAGTGCCGAATGAAACCTTAGCTTGTAATGATATTAATAAGTGTTGAGATATTATAACTTCCAAGAATATTATATTTGTACTTTATTATTCCAGAGATGTTTCATTCCTCCGTGAAGATCTTATTGTATATCCGGAGATGTTTATTCCTCCGTCGGAATGTGGTAACTCGGGTTATTAGACTTCCCCAGTGGGGGTCGGCCCCTGTATGTGTTATGTGGGTCAAAGGGTTATTAGAACACCCTAGAGGGGTCAACCCAGTCAGTTGTAGTGGGGTATTTAACCCATTGGTTAAATATGAGCCTACGTGTACTTGTGTAAAAGATATGTCAGAGTAGTGTATAAATAGAGGAGGTGTGTTCCTCATTTGACACACACACTCACTTGAGAGAGAGGCGCACTTGTGGAGGAGAGGTCTGCTATGGTGGAGGAGGAGATCATATCTTTGGTTTGCATCTTTGTATATTGCTGGTCATCTATATTGAGGAAGCTTTACTGGGTTTTCTACCCCATGAGGGTTTCCCAGGATAAATCTGTGTCTCTTGTGTTTATGCTATGCTTGTTGTTTCTTCAGTGATCCTGTATATGGTATTATTGTGAAATGGAATGTAATGCTGCTATTTTCTGTCTTAGCATATTAAATATTAACATGGTATCAGAGCTAACCTGAAGGAAGGCAAGGTATGGCACTTACGACACTTGCTTTACTTACGACAATTTGAAGGTTAGGGTTTTACATAGCAAAAACCCGTCATCGTGGAACTTTCGCTATAAATCCATTTCTGCGAAGTTTCAGGGTCTGAAAAGTTTACAGGTCGGAGATAACATCCCCAGGTACCTTGTTTCCAAAGGGAACCCTCATATTTGTTGTACTTTATGAGTTATGATCAGTACAAGTTGGGGTTTCTTCCTCTTCCAGATCTCAGTCAAAATCAGGTAACCTTGGAAAAAAGGTCATAACTTGGGCTAGGAAGCTCCAAATGAAATTTCATAAAAAGTGACAGGTAGTACACAGACTGTAATATCTCAAAAAACTTTTTCAAAGGCCGAAGGTGAACCAGTGACACGTGGCACTCCATACAAGTTCGCTCTCCTGTTTTATCCCATAAATAGGTCACATTGCGACACTTGGCATAACTCTCTTTCAGAGAGTCCAATTGAGGTCATACCTATCAGGATAGCAAAATAACAGGGCGAGCTATCTCAGAAAAAGTTTTCAGAGGCCGAAGTTCAAACAGTGACACATGGCATGCCGTACAAGTTCGCTCTCCTGTTTTATCCCATAAACAGGTCACGTTACAACACTTGGCATAACTCTCTCTTAGAAAATCCAATTGAGGTCATACCTATCAGGATGGAAAGATGACAGGTCAAGCTACTGCAAAAAAAATTTTCAGACCCTGTGGAGCAAAAATTTCAGAGTTACAGCAGAAACAATCAGGTGCATATTTCTGTCAAAACAGAATTTTTTTGGAGTACCTTTATTCATGGCTTCCAGAATTTAGGGTTTCGGAGAAAGTTAGAATTTTTGGAATCGGAGTCCACGGCTGAATGCTACTCAGGAAAATCAAAATTTAGAGACCAAGATCGAATTTTTTGGTTGGGTAGAAGACCGGGCTTGATCAAACCCTAGTTCGGGATTTTGATCAGAAAGATGGAAAATTAGGGCTTCAGCAAAAGTTGGAATTTTTGAAGCCTGTAACCACGGCTGGAAGATCCTCAGAAAAATAAGAGTTTAGAGCCTTGGATCGAACCTTTTGATTGGACAGAAGGGTGGGATTCATCATACCCTAGTTCAGGTTCCTGTCCAGAAGATCCAAAAGTTTCGAAGGCAATTTTGAGGGGTCAAATTTTGGAGATTTCAAAAGTGAAGTATGCTAGTTTGATCAGCTCAACAAGACACATCCTTCCATCCATTCAGAAGCATGAAAGTCAAAGATTGAATTTTTAGGGTTTTTCTAGCAAGCCCTAATCAAGCTCCAAATCAAGTTTCAAGGGGAGTTGAGGCTAAGGCCTTACATAAGAAGACTACAAGAAGTCTCGACAGGTATGACTTAAGGAGGTTCAGGTATGTCTTGAAATCTGATTCTTGATTAAGTTCATAATGTGTTTGTCTTCATGTTATTTATTAGTACAATCTTGATTAATGTTAGAATTGTCTTATCACCCTAGTAACAATATGAATGCATGTGAATGATCGAAGACATTCATTTATTAGGGCTATATGATTGTACTAATGCATTATGGTGTTGTATGAGGTTGATGTCGTTTGCTAACAAGATACAGGTACATCACAAAAGACAAATCAATCTCCTTAAAACATGACAACATGAAGACAAAGACTCATCCATAATATTTGTTCTACTTACGAGGTATGTATGACTTTGTTATATTATGCTTAACCTATGAGACATGCAGGTTCTAGCTCAGGATCTCTAAATCATTGAAGAGATTGTTTAGGTATGTTGTACATAACTAAGCAGGTATACTAATCCAGGTATGTTTTCCTATGACAAGTTAGAATCTTACCTTAGGATCCCTTATATAAGTATACTTGGTATGATTAGTTATGCTTATTCATAAAGTTAGTAATCAAGGGTTTATGCATATTATGTCTCTTATCTTGATGATCTAATTAACCAGAAGAGTACTATGATCAAACAAGAATATGCAGAAGTAAAAGAAGACTTCCTTGAAACCTTGAATATTATCTATAATCACGACTATACATTTTCAAAGATTATTTAGAACTAGAATGTTTTGATAATATTGAGAATATACTAATGAATGTATGTCTGTGTATGAGATCATGAGGATGACACTAGTGCACACTTGAGCATGCACAGTGGTACATAATGAATAGAAATTCAAAAGACATATAGAAGATCAAGCGGGAGGCAACCAAACAAACATAAAAGATAAGTATTTGAGTTGTTATTTGAAATAGTAAATGATATTGCTTGTATGCATATTTGTATTCCTAGAATATATCATGCTGAGTGTAAACATTCATAGAGCATTGAACAGTATACTACTAATATGCATATGATTGGTAAGTTGGACAAACATTCCATTGTTGCTTGTCTAGAATGAAACCTCTTTGCTGAAATGCTGAGAGCTGTGCACACTCTCAATAGTATGTTTTGGTAGAGATGGAAGGCATCTAGATAGCCACTATATGCATACAGGATATGGGAAAGTGTTGTGCCAAAGTATTGGTCAAAATAGTTACATAACTATGTAAATGATATCTGTATGCATAATAGGTTATCATGTCAATATGATTTGATGATTATGAAGTATTACTAATCATGTACTTAATTTTGATTTGTAGGAAAGATCATGATGAATGATGAACACTGAACAAGCGATGGATGTTCAAACAAAAGGATTTACAAATCAAACACACTATAGAAGGCTTGTGGCTAGAAAATTCTCTTAGAAAGAGGAAGAGAATCATGATAAGATGTTTGCTCCAAGTGGCTAGATAATACCATTCTCTTAATGGTGTAATTAAAGAAGAAGTGTGAATCAGGTTCTGTATGGGTACCCAGGATCGATAATCTATTGATGAGCTTAATGATCACCATGGGTGATGAGGATCTCCACCTTTGCTACAAGGTTGAATATTGTTTCTATACACAGACGATATGGTGCAGAAAGGAACCAAAAGTTCAAATTTGTAACAATGTACTAACCAAACCTCTACCGATCCGATGTACTAACCAAACCTCTACCTCAAGTAAAGTTTTCTGAGACAAACTTAATATAGTTCAGAAGGACCCTCCTCGAAAGGGGGAGTGATGTGATAACTCATGATGAGATTTCCTGCATCGACAGTGAGGTCGATGATGAGGATACCTATATTAGTGATGCCGACAGAGAGGTTGGTGGATGGTCCTTAGACAGGGTCTAAGGTGACAAGAGGATTGCATCATCCTTGAACATATATTCTAAAAGAGGCCGTAGACATGATGTCTCCGAAAATGAAGTCCTTGGTGGACATATAGGATTGCATCATCCTAAAGAGAGCCGTAGACGTATGTCTTCGAGAATGAAGTCCTTGGTGGACTTGAGGGGATTGGATCATCCCTGGACTTTAGTCCTAAAGAGAGCCGTAGACGTATGTCTTCGAGAATGAAGTCCTTGGTGGACTTGAGGGGATTGGATCATCCCTGGACTTCAGTCCTAAAGAAGAGCCGTAGACGTATGTCTTCAAGAATGAAGTTCTTGGTGAACATGTGAGGGGATTGGATCATCCCTGGACTTCAGTCCTAAAGAAGAGCCGTAGACATATGTCTTCGAGAATGAAGTTTTTGGTGAACATGTGAGGGGATTGGATCATCCCTGGACTTCAGTCCTAAAGAAGAGCCGTAGACGTATGTCTTCGAGAATGAAGTCCTTGGTGGATGGTTGAGGATTGAGTCATCCTTGGACATGGTCCTAAATGTACGGTTGAGGATTAAGTCATCCTTGGACGTGGTCCTAAATGTACAGTTGAGGATTGAGTCATCCTTGGACGTGGTCCTAAATGTACGGTTGAGGATTGAGTCATCCTTGGACGTGGTCCTAAATGTACGGTTGAGGATTGAGTCATACTTGGACATGGTCCTAAATGTACGGTTGAGGATTAAGTCATCCTTGGACATGGTCCTAAATGTACGGTTGTGGATTAAATCATCCTTGGACAGTAAATCTAGTAATTCCAAAAGGAAGGATAGTCCTAAATGAATTGAGTGGATTAAATCATCCTTGGACAGTAAATCAAGTAATTCCGAAAGGAAGGATAGTCCTAAATGAATTGAGTGGATTAAATCATCCTTGGACAGTAAATCCAGTAATTCCGAAAGGAAGGATAGTCCTAAATGAATTGAGTGGATTAAATCATCCTTGGACAGTAAATCCAGTAATTCCGAAAGGAAGGATAGTCCTAAATGAATTGAGTGGATTAAATCATCCTTGGACAATAAATCCAGTAATTCCGAAAGGAAGGATAGTCCTAAATGAATTGAATGGATTAAATCATCCTTGGATAGTAAATCCAGTAATTCCGAAAGGAAGGATAGTCCAAAATGAATTGAGTGGATTAAATCATCCTTGGATAGTAAATCCAGTAATTCCAAAAGGAAGGATAGTCCTAAATGAATTGAATAGATTAAATCATCCTTGGACAGTAAATCCAGTAATTCCGAAAGGAAGGATAGTCCTAAATGAGATTGAGTGGACTAATCATCCTGTAAATAGATTGGGATTGCCTCGTCCCTAGACATGGTGAGATGTCTTAAAGTGATAAGGACTAATCATCCTGTAAATAGATTGGGATTTCCTCGTCCCTAGACATGGTGAGATGTCTTAAAGTGATAAGGACTAATCATGCTGTAAATAGATTGGGATTTCCTCGTCCCTAGACATGGTGAGATGTCTTAAAGTGATAAGGACTAATCATCCTATAAGTTGATTCGGGATTGCATCATCCCTAGACATGGTGAGGTGTCTTAAAAGGATAAGGATTGATCATCCTGTAAGTTGATCTGGATTGCATTGTCCATAGACATGAGAGATGTCTTAAATTGAGAGGGATTGATCATCCCATAAGTGGATCAGGATTGTATCATCCTTGGACCTATGTCCTAAAGTGAGAGGGATTGACCATCCCGTAATTGGATCATGTGTGTTGCAGGGTATGCTGATGTTGTGTATACTTGTATCGGTGTGGATACTTGTATTGATAGATGTATTAGTGAGAATAAATGCTTTTGATGATAGATGTATTAGTGAGAATACATGATTTTGATGATAGATGTATTAGTCAGAATACATGCTTTTGATGATAGATGTATTAGTGAGAATACATGCTTTTGATGATATATGTATTAGTAAGAATACATGTTTTGATGATAGATGTATTGGTGAGAATACATACTTTTGATGATACATGTATTGATTAATGTACTTGTATGGTTGAGGATACTTATGTTGTAGATCGAGATGATCCAGATGCTGTAGATCGAGATGATGTGACGATGCTGTAGATCGAGATGATGTGACGATGCTGATCGTGTTGATCTAGATGACGATGTTGATCGTGTGATGACGATGCTGATGATTGTGTGATGACGATGCTGATGATCGTGTGATGACGATGCTGATGATCGTGTGATGACGATGCTGATGATCGTGTGATGATGATGCTGATGATCGTGATGCTGACGATGATGCTGATGATCGTGTGATGACGATGCTGATGATCGTGAGATGATGATGCTGATGATCGTGAGGATCCAGATGTTGATGTTGCTGTAGTTGTTCGAGTGCTGCAGAAGATAAAGACTCAGTACTAAAGATGTTGATGTTCCAGTATTGAAGATGTTCTAGTAACTGCTTGAGTTACTGATGATTTGAGAAAGCTTCCAATGATTTATAGATGTATCATGTTTGATGTTGATGACTCCTTGCTTGTGCAGATGCTGTTATAATATCCTTCTCATTAAGGGGGAGTGTTGAGATATTGTAACTTCAAAGAATATTATATTTGTACTTTATTATTCCGGATATGTTTCATTCCTTCATGAAGATCTTATTGTATATCCGGAGATGTTTATTCCTTCGTCGGAATGTGGTAACTCGGGTTATTAGACTTCCCCAGTGGGGGTCGGCCCCTGTATGTGTTATGTGGGTCAAAGGGTTATTAGACCACCCTAGAGGGGTCGGCCCAGTCAATTGTAGTGGGGTATTTAACCCATTGGTTAAATACGAGCCTACGTGTACTTGTGTAAAAGATATGTCAGAGTAGTGTATAAATAGAGGAGGTGTGTTCCTCATTTGACAAACACACTCACTTGAGAGAGAGGCACACTTGTGGAGGAGAGGTCTGCTATGGTGGAGGAGGAGATCATATCTTTGGTTTGCATCTTTGTATATTGCTGGTCATCTATATTGAGGAAGCTTTACTGGGTTTTTTACCCCATGAGGGTTTCCCAAGATAAATCTGTGTCTCTTGTGTTTATGCTATGCTTGTTGTTTCTTCAGTGATCCTGTATATGCTATTATTGTGAAATGGAATGTAATGCTGCTATTTTCTGTCTTAGCATATTAAATATTAACAATAAGTGTGCTAAGATATTTAAAATTTTGATTTTTACTTATATATCTAATCAACTAATCATATCAAGGATCAAATTAAATGCCATCTTTGCATACTCATTTCGTCTCATCAAATGAATTGATTAACCATCACATGGGTATCATACGATTTTAATCCTCCATTAAATTTTATCGTGCGATTTATCGTTTCATTTATTAAGTCATCATGATTTTTATGTGTAATTTGTGTCTATAATTTCATAATGAGGATTACGTTCAACTTGTCCAAAGTTTCACTTTGGACATGGTTGAACATATCATAGCTATGCAGATTCACTAACTCACGCAGTTCCATGATGACACACAACTCAAGGTAATTGAATGATAGTGTATCATTCGAACGTGCCAAATCTATCCCCACGATCATTCAACCGCTCAAATAGATCTCAATTTAAACTGACCTTTGCGTAATTTTTTCTTCGTTTTTCTTATTTTCCATCTGCCCTGAACCTATCAAGCTCCATCCCCTGCAATTTCACGCATCCTCTCTATCCATCCGCATCCTTGGACCTATGTTCAATATGCCAATCCATTACGAGCCTGGAAGTTACAAGGACCTCCTTCGCATTCCCGTATTTAAGGCATGTCGTGAAGTATTTTTGCGAGCCATATGGGGTCCATTTCTTCATCTTCTTGACGGCCATGATGCCAAGGTTTCACTCCTTTTTTCTAAGGGGTTTGATGGCAAAACCGCTAAGGTTGGCCATCTCACCTTTCTCGTGACAGAAGAGTCCATTGCATTGGCCACGAAACTGCCTAGGGAAGGATCCCGTTGGCACAAACATCTTTTTCTTCCACGCATGGAGCTCGAGTTTGCTCTTAAGGCCGAATATCAGCATGTTGCTAGCACCAAAGGGTTCCACAGAGAATCGGTGAATCCTGAATATCTCGAGCCATTGACTGTCATTATCCATCTGATCACTTGTGAGGGTAAGTACACCGTTTTCAAAGCTTTCCACCTTAGGTTACTGGCACATTTTGTTAAAGATCAGACTCTTAATTTCCCCTTCTATTTCCTAAATATCCTAGAGAAATTGTCTAGCTAGGTTAGGAAGAATACCACTAACCCCTCTGGAAGCTTATACCACCACTGCTTGATTAAAATCTTGATCACTCACTAGTTGGAAGAAAAGGGGAAACCTAGGTGTTAGCACTTAGATTTTATCCCGGTTGTAAAAGAATAACACCTTTAGGTAGAAAACTCAGCCATTTTTCCACCAGAGAGGGCTCTCTCACGATATATATATAAAGGCTAAAATATATAAAAGTTCTCTCAAAATTTCTCAAAAGAATTTTCTGGTTGAAAAGAAAAACAAGAAATGTAGGGCATGGAGTCAAAGTTTCAAATATATAATATGCCAGTAAGAGATTTATACCAAACAGATTTCCACAGAGGCAAGATAGCAATCATATCACAGTCAATTTGATTTTTTCAAGTGGTAATAGAAAGAAGTAATGACATTCCATCAACAACATGCATCTAACT
The DNA here is from genome assembly GCA_027924585.1 of Larix kaempferi. Classification (NCBI taxonomy): domain Eukaryota; kingdom Viridiplantae; phylum Streptophyta; class Pinopsida; order Pinales; family Pinaceae; genus Larix; species Larix kaempferi. The sequence goes on from BSBM01000510.1 coordinate 30,605,973, forward strand.
GGGATGAATCCATTGTCAACTTTGGAGAAAATAGTGAATATTTAAATGCGATAAAATGAGGCATAACCAGTATGAATCTCGAGTTATTTCAAGTGTTCATTTAAATATAGAAGAAAAACATAATGGAAGATATAACATAGAGAGTAAACATGCACATATAAAGATAAAGGAAAAAACATACTGTAAAGCTGATCAACACATGAATCTCTGGTCTCAAAAGATAGGTATTTTCACTGTACTGCCTTTATTTATCAAAAAATAGACTTCAAAACATACTTCTCTCTCAAAGAATTTCCAACCCCTTCAAAAATGACTCTCATTGTTTTTATACAAAATTTGGAAGAAGCTTGACATAACTGCTTCTTCTAACTAATAACTGAAAATACTTTAACTCGAAAGATAACTGTCTTTGAGCAATAGATAACTGTCTCCAAATAATATTACAAATTTAAAATAAAAGTATCTTTTTGCCACTTGGCAAAAATTTTGAATATCATCTTTTCGCCACTTGGCAAGAGTTTTGAATGCATCTATGAATGGACAGAATATCTTGTCCTTCCATATTTGTCCACATAATTCCATTGGTCGGCCGTGGGTAAATCATAGTTGGTCATTTCTTTTACCAAGACTCACATTTCAACGTGACCTGCATAAGAAACAGGAAGAAGATTCTCACTGGTTGAGATCAACATATTTAAGATTTCAAAGTCTTCTGCTATTTTCTCCATTAAAATTTTTCCTATAAGCATATGATCCAATTGATGAAACTTTCTGTGATCCATTCTTATGTCGAACAACAACCTCTTATATTCATTAGGAGGAATCAATTCATTCTTTTCATTCCAAAAAGCAGGGAATCCTTTATTTATTAATTTTTCAAATTGCTTCTTAAACTTTACTACTTTTTCCCGTATTTCTCCAGCTTTAGCTTCAATATTTTCAACATGCGAGTACTTTCCCAAGATCCTTCTGGCCCATGTAATAACTGAAATTCTGTTTCATTATATTCATGGCTGTCAAGTCTGCTTCAGTTAGACTGTTTAAGAATGTTATAGCTTTCTAGGCTACTTCTTTTGGCTTTTTATTTAAGTTCTCCCTGACTGCTCTACAACTTTCGAAGGCATCTTTGGCTACCTTTTCTTTGACTCTTATGTAATCCAGATATGGTCTTAATTTTTCAACTTCCTTTATAATTTGGTCCCATACCATGTGTTTGCAACCTTGCATAGCAGCTTGCCCTGTCACATGAGCTGCCAATCCTTTATTATTATCACTTAATTCCTGATTCCTTGTCTGCAAAGTTTTTATTTCCTTATTTTTAATTTCATTTTCTTCTTTCAGCTTCTGTATTTCCATCTTCAATTCTTTGATTTCACCTTCTTTCAAACTTACTTGGGACATGGCTTGTAAAATACCATCTACTCCAGTTTTATCTTCATCTGTGTCTGTTTGTACCTGTTGCTGACCTCTTTCTGCTAATCTTTTCCTTGCTTCCTCCAACTGCTCTTCTAAAATGATTTTCTCTTTTTCCCAATGATCTTTTTCATCAGAGAGCTTTAACATTTTTGCAGTAACATCTTTTACCTCATTAGATAATTCTTCTTTGTCTTTTTCCAGTACCGTTAGTTCTGCTCCTTGGATAAGCACAGTGTCTGGAATTTTTAGCTTTCGTCTTAACATCAGAATCGTATCATCTTTTTCTTTGAGCAATTTAGTTGTTGCATCTCCCTCTTTATTTATCAAATCTACTTGCAATTTTTTAATCTGTTGTTGTCGAGACTTATTTTCTGCCTTCTCCTGTCTCAACTGATTATTCAATTTATCCAGTGAATTTTTCAATTTGTCTGCCTTTAGTATTGCCCCCAAATAATCTGAATATATAACTTCTCCTGTTTGTCTGTGCAATAGAATTTTATCTGGGGCATTTATTTTAGACAAATCTACTTTCATCTTTGAAATCTTATCTTTTGTGACAACAGAAAATTTCAAAGAATTTTCTCTGATATTTCTGCTAGTAAATAAACTTACTTCAATATTGGATATATTTCTAACTTTTGGAAACAACTGACTGGTTTTCTTAGAGGATTCCTGTTTATTCTGACTATGTTCATTAAATACATCCATCGTATTCTGGGGTCTATTTACATCACCCTCTACTGGGGTTTCTTCAATACTATATTCTTTAACTGTGACCTCTGGTATTTTTTCTTTAGTTCTTTTTGCCTCTTCTGAAACTGCTATCAAATCTTGTTGTTCATTTATTTTCAACTTTTTTCCTCTTTCTGTTCCTTCATCCTCAATGTTCATTACGTCCTGTATGGGTCTTTTAAATCCCACCAATGCAGTATTCATTGTGTTTTCTGTCTCTGTTGTTGTATCTGTCAATACCATTTATTTTTCATGTGCATCCGGAATGATTTCTTCTTTATATTCCAGCCAATTGGCTCTGTCAGACATCCCTTCAATCATCTGATGGTTCAGTGCTTTGATGTGATGATCCGTTCTCTGTTTTGATATTATGTTTAACGGATCATACTCAATAGCCATATCTGTCTCAAAACTCATATCCTTCAATAACTTCTCTATATACACAGCATCATTTTTATTCTTTATTGTGAATGGGCCAAGTGTGAACGGATATTTAATGTCTGTTGCTTGTTTGTAAACCAAAAAAATTGTTATCTTCAACAATTAACTTTTGTCTCAGGAATTCCAAAGCAAAAACCCTTAAGGTAAGAAAAGCTGGTAAAACATAAGGTTTATGTTTGAACCCGTATAATCTAATTACTGTACTGTCCTTTGACAAGAACCAATCTCCTGTCGCGTACTCTGCACTCAATTGCATGCATGCCTGCATTTCTGGTAATACTCTAGGCAATTTTTTACCAAAGATCATTCTGTAAATCTCGGAGAGCATGTAATTGATGTAATTGAACATGTTGTTTTCTAATAAAGTCGTGAAAATGATTTCTGGGAACTGCAACTCTTCTTGACTAGCTATCATAATCATTTTCATCAAAAAGGACTGAAACCTAAAATGTCTCAGAGTGGGAAAATTGACCATCTGGTCATGAATCTTCTCTGTCAAAAATACTTCAAAATTAAGTCGAGGGATTTGATTTTCATCGATCCCTGACTGAAATGTACTCATTTTGTACAACAGACTCAACTGAAACTCGGTTACATACATGTCTGTATCAAACCCTAGAACTAAAGCCAATAATGTCAAAACTAATTGGGTATTTTCATCAAACAAATTGATATCTATAGGGTACGGGACCTCCGAAATGTTGGTTTCTGGTTTGAGACACGACGACAAAAACCTTTCTCTATCATTTTGAGAGGTTTGATGATAATTTTCAATAATGGAGATTTCAGAAAAGATCTCAGACTCGAGGGTTTGGGGAAAATCTATTCCTAGGGATTTAATAATTTCGGCCGGCTTTATTTCACAAACGACTCTGGTTTTTTGACTGTCTAGGACAATTCTTTCTTCTCGGGAGTAATTTTCGGCACACCATGACACAAATTCTTGGAAAAAAAGGATTTGGTCCGGGAAAAAGGCTATCAAAGACGACTGGTGGATTCTATGTAGGTCTATCCCTTCTTTTAATAATTCAGACAACCTAAATTTAATCTCAGAGACTGGTAACCTAATTAGGGTATCATGAATGTATTCGTCTCTATCCTCTAGGGCTTCTTTTGCTTTTAAAACGTCTATATCATGTACAGTTTCCATTTAAACGTTTCTTCAAACAAAATTCCGCTTAAAAAAGTGGGCCAGGTCACCAGACCCTACCTGTATTTACATGCCTTTCGCCTTCTGTCGCAATCCCTGATCTCCACCAGTCTTCAGAGCTCCCAGAGATAGTGACACATATACAAAATGTCGTTATGTGAAGCCCTTTTTGTTTTATATAAGTCTTCTTGATTAACTTCCTGGCAACTTTCTGGATGTGGTTCATATCCGACCGTTGATCTAGAGCTTTTGATTTGAGCCGTCAGATCTCGCCTCTCTTTATCCCCTATGATGGTATCCGCGATCAAAAAATGATTTTCTTCTCCGATTTGTTCCTTGTGCGGATCAACCATTTGATGACACCTGTTTGAGTGGTTTTGCTTTCCGCGACCTCCCTTCCTTCTACCGAGTGCGCACCTTCCCAGATGTGGACGAACACTGGCCATTGATTATGTTTCAAATATATATCGTCCCTCTGATTTCTATCGACGTATGGTGTATTTCCTTACGCTTTCTCCATATGCCACGTACCATGTCCCACCACGCCACGTGCTATGGCCTGCCGCGCCTTTTATTTGGTGGTTCCACACGGCGCTGTGGTGGTTTATGATACCACTATCTCACATATGCGGACTGATGAGATTAGGACACGTGTCCGGCGGTATTAAGTCCGCAACCACTCACAACTCTTTGCAAGCGATCACTTTGGTGGTGCGGGAAACTATATTAGCCCTCGATATTGACCCTTATCATCTCCACCATCGAAACTTGCTCTAGATTTAATCTTTTCAAAGATTTGTTTTCGGACTTTGCATATGTGGATTTTTTCCTTCTTGTTTTTGTATTTCAAACCTTTTTTTCAACTTATTTGTGGTAATTTTACTGCTTTTGGATTATTTTGGCAAAAACTTTTTAGGATTTGAGCATTTTCAGATATAGTGTCAACACTAGGAATGCTTTGTCTTTGAAGTCCTGAACCCTCATCTAGTAAAGAAGCCTATAGTCAAATACCCTACCTCTCATAAACGTCATCGTTTCCTAACCCATGCTAATGAGACGGCCCAAACCGCTGCCCAAGAAGAAAAGGTTACCAAGTCTGTAAGGTTTAGTGAGGGTGCCTTGGGAGAAATACACCCTGTTCATTCATCATATCCTGAGCCTGTCCATGAGGATACAACCATGGAACGCCCATTTTTCTCCCCAATACCCACAAAATCGAGGAAGGCTAATCGTCACCAGTCTGATGACCAGACTGTCGTTCAGTCCATCAATTAGTCTGTCATTCAGCCAATGCATTCGGACAACCTTGACGACCAAGAAAATGACCCCATATTTGAATCACCTCTCCTTGCGTTGGCCAACATATCTGCTAGTTTACTTGAAGACCCTGTCTTGGAACCTACCTCTGCACATATTGAAGATAAGGCCCTTGAGGCACACATTACATCTGCTAATCCTGAGCCATCTCTAAGGGGATCAAGCCCTAAAAAGGACCCTGTGTCTCTTGTAGAAGCATCTGCTCCACTCCAGTAGACTGTGGACAGATTAACCCAAGACATAGTAGAGTTGAGAAGCCAGAATGAGAAGTAAGTCCTTGTTCTGGGCTTCGTCACGAGAACAAGGACTTACGTTTTCAGGTGAAGTGTGTGGAAGATTTAAATGAAGCCAAGACAACCTCCAACCTTTCTCTCTGGTTGAAGCATGATACTTTGAAGGATCAGTTCCATAAGCTTAGAGCCAAAACCACTTCCTCGTCCAAGTTGAAGGTCGCTGCTACCGCAGCTTAGCCTTCTTCCCGAATTTCTCTTCTTTTTGCTCAGTGGGACCTGACATATCTCCAGTTTGGGGGAATATTGGTGTCCATTTTGTCACAGCTTTTTGATCATCAAACATACTCTAATTGGCGTTATTTTCACTATTTTGCTATGATAAGTTATTATTTCCGCTATTCAGACCGTCAATCAGATCAAGTATGCATATATTTACACATCACATGAATTTTGGGCAAGAATCGTCATATTGTGATTTATTGATGTTTATTTGATATTTCTTGTGTTGCTTGGAAAATATATTTCATTCTATAGGTTATGGCTCTCAAACGAACCTCCATTTAGATGCGTGTTCACGTTGCAAAAATTCAGCCACATCCATCCCGCCATTCAGACCTTCATTCAGCTCGCGAGATTGTCGGTTGGAATATTTCTGGTCATTAAAGGCAGAAACGGGAAGGTGGGTTCTGTTAGCATCGTGGCTGTCATGGTTGGTGAGCCCCTGTTCTAGAAGATTCACCCTCCTAATCGCCTCGCTTGACAACACACCTGCAGCTCACGTCAACACTCCAGAAGCTCCATCTTTCCTGTTTGTCCCGCCTGATAACATGCACCTCTGCCGACGTCGACGTTCCAGAAGCCCTAGTCCTCCCACGCTCAGATCGACAACACATTTATATGCCCACGTTAAAGGAGGATCAACGTCTCAATGACCACGTGAAGAAAACCAACGCCGTGGAACATGGTAGATGCTTTGTGCGCTGTCATAAACTGTTATGGGGTCGTTCCTTGGCCATGTGCTGTCGTGTATTGTTAAGCAGAGCCGTTTTCTGGCATTAAGACTTCCTATTATTAGAGAAGTCGACCACTAAAGGGTCGACTTGATCTCCCAATTGTAATTGCAATTAATTAGCATTCTTAACTGTAATTAAGACCTTGTTTTACACCACTTAGAGTTTTAATTTAGTTTCATCATTATTTTTAGTTTTCACTCTATTTTCCCTTAACTTTGCTTTAGTTGCTTTACAGATTATGTTTCTTTTATACCTGATTCATTAATGCTTTACTATTACAGAATTTATTAGTTTCATTCTTAGTGTAGTTTATCATATGTCGTTAAGATTAATATTAGATTAGACTTAGCAATTTCATTCTCCAAAGTATCCTAAATTTCAATAGTTTCTTTGTTAAGCATAGGATTAGTTTTTCCCATTCATACAGTTAATGAAGATGCTCATGAAAAAGGGTTTGGTTCAGAAATAAATATCTTTGTCAAGTTTTCTACTTGTTTCCAAATCAAATTCAGTTCAAGTAAATATCTTTATTAAGTTTTCTACTTTCTTCTAGATTTCATCAGTTCCAATTCATTTGCTTATGGATAGAAGATATGTCATAATGTTTAAATTTAATTGTAGTGGGAAAATATTTAGTTTGCACTTATTTATAGAAGTTAAATTAGATTTGGTTCCATTTTGTTTCCTTGTCACGTTTGAAAGTCACTTTGATACATTCGCTCCCATCCCTATTACATTTGATACACTTCCTCAGAATCCCCAAGGAGAATGGAATTAGGTACTTTAGTGTAGTCTTGAAATATTAATTGAATGCATGAATAGTTGTTGAATTCACTTATTCGTTTGTAGTTTTTCTTTAAGTTCTTTGTTTCATAGTTAGTTGTCAATTGAATTATCTAATAGATAGGTTTATGAATTCATTTATAGTTGTTTCTAATTCCTAGATTAGAGCTCTATTCGTAGTTTCCAACTTCATCAAAGTAGTTTTGTTTTTTACTCAGTCTTGCTTCCTAGAATAACATTGTTGTTTTTATATCTTTCATTTATTATCCATAGAGTAGAGTAGTATAGCTTGATACTATTCTGATCTGTTGGTTTAGTTAGGTTTATTTAGTTCGTTTGTCGTATTTCTGAAGTTTGACTCGGTTTTTCATTTTGAAAGATCTTTCGATCTTTTCTTTATTAAACATTTCTAAGGTCTGTCGAGATGAAACTTTAGGCCCCATTCTACCTCAGCATTTACTATGCCACAACTCTAAGATTACCAACCCTGGTTGATAATTAAATATTTTGGTGATTCTTTAAGACAGTAATTACACCTCAACACTGCCTACTGAGATCTCCTCATGTGCCCACATTGGAGTCTCCTTCCCTACATTTGTGCCACATGCACCAGTTAGACTCATTTGAATTATATTTGACTACTTGTGACCACTATTACTGATTGGATGATGTCTCCAATGTCATCCAAGCCACACATCGAGGAGAATTCGAATGAAATTAGGATGCATTCAAATTCATTTGATTGTATTCTATTATTATTCACTATTCAGAGTGCCAGCTTACAGGTGATGTATGATACAACCGTTTTTTCCATTTCTTGTGTATGAGTGATTATTGAATCAACATTTCTTCTTCTTCTTTCTGCACTTCTTGAGTGAGTTTTAGTGAGGTCTTCTACAAATCAGTGATCCAAATTATAAAATATCACATGGTATCAGATCTGGAAACAGCTATTTGAATTGCAGCAGTTGCAACAATTCTTTGAGTAGCTGTCTTTCATTGAGAACCAGAAGCCTCTGGGTTTCCACAACAAATCTTGGTCCTATTTCCTTGAATTCACTGGAGCAATCCAATGAGGTATATCCAGGTGTGAAGGACCCAATCACATGTTCTCATTGTCCTAAGGAAGTGTTCAATTCGAATTGCAACAGATCTCCATTTCATAATTCTCATTTGTTTTGCAGGACTATCCCCTCTTCAACTTTGAATCCTTTAGTATCATGGATCGCAAGTTGAATTCATTAAACTACTTCAAATGGAAGGAAAAGATGGACATCTTATTGAATTCTAAGAGCCTTTCTAGAGTGGTGAATGGCTCTGTAGTTGAGCCCACTGGTGCAATAGACAAATCCAACTACTTAGACAAGCTCGATGAAGCAATAAGACTGCTGCTACTTAGCATTTCTGAAGACTTTCACTTTCATGTTATCGATCTGAAGACTCCAAAGGAGGTTTGGGACAAGCTCGAATCTCTTCTTGGTCAGAAGGATGACTTGAAGGGTCATAAGTTAGAAAATGAGCCCATCTCCTTGAGCCCAAGCAGTTTCGAAACGATCACTGAGTTTCTCAATAAGTTCAAGAACTTGATTTCACTGTTGAAAAGGTATGCAATTGAGAAGGAAGAAAAAAACTCATCCTTTCCATACTGTCTAAGTTAGGCCCTGATTATTCATTGTTTGTTTCAACCTTATAGTCAACAGAGTTGTCCATTCCAATATGGAAGTTCCCTTTGCTTGAAGACTTCATCCAATCCCTCACACTTGAGGAGGAGAATCTAGTGCACATGGGAGTGATAAAAACTAAATTGGATTTAGCTCTTGTAGCCACTGAGATGAGAAGAGAGAATGGTAAAGGGAAACAAAAAGTTTATGAAAGGAGGTCGAATGACCAAAAGCAGAAGGAGGCTCCAAATCAGTCAGATGGAGTTTCGAATACTAAGAAATACAAGTAAACTCAGAAGGGGAAATCCAAATGCAGATACTGCAATAGAGGATTCCATCATGAGATTTCATGTATGATGAAGACCATTGATCTCATGGCTTCACTCCATGAGAGAAAAAACCTTCTAGTACCAGCATGTGCTAGGAAGAGGGAGAGTGAACCATATGGATCAGAGGAGAAAGAGAGATTCCATGCTCTCATGGCAAGAGCATCATCACAATCCTCCTTCATCATAGATTTTGGAGCATCAAGACACATGTCTTCTTCCAAACATCTCTTCACTAGATTCGAAGCCACTGTTGGACCATCCATTATGTTGGGGAATGATTCTGAAGTCTCTTCTGAAGGGATAGGAAGAATCAAATTGGATCATGGGTACTTTCAAGATGTGCTTTATGTCCCCACACTAGCTTCTAATCTACTTTCAATATATCAGATGACCCACACTGGACAGCCCAAGAGGGTGATCTTCTCTCCTAATGAGGTCGAGATTCAAAACATGGTATCAGGATCTACCATTGCAAAAGGTGTTGCAAAACACAAGACAAAACTCTATGAGTTCTCACACTTTATACCTCTCTCAAAGCAGTCTCCTCTTCACACTCATGCAAATGAAGAGAGTAGGATATTTCATCTTAGGTACAAACCTTTGCAGAGCATGCAAACTCAAAAGTTAGTTGAATATCTATCCAATCTCAGATTTTCCCAAGGCACTTGTAAAGGTTGCTTGAAAGGAAAAGATCCAACAAAGAAGGTTGAGAAAAAGGAGATTTAGAAGGTAGAGTGAATTCTAGAGCCATATCCACAAGAACCTAAATATATAGCACCTATTGATTCAACTCCTATTGCAAAATGGGCCACCTCCACTGTTGCATCCATCAATGATATTGTTGGAGATCCACCATTATCATGTCATAGTTCATTTGGTAAAAATATCACCTACATTGGTTCAAAGGAGATATCAAAGAACTACATGCACATTCATGGAGTTGATCCTACCTCAATTGGTTTGGATCACATGTTTCAGAATGATATTGATATTTTTGGATTTGTTCCCTCCATGTTTGGTCAAAAGAGCAAGTTCAGGAAGTCTCCAGATTTGCTTGCATCCACTAAAGGTGTAATACCCCCATTTTGACCTTTAGGATATTTTGGGATATAATGTAAATATTGTATGCATATTATGTATGATTCCTAGTGTGGATCTCAAGGCCAAGGCCCCGCTAGTGAATGCTCGACCTTGAAGAGGCAAGTATTTGGTATTATGCTACCCATGTGCTAGTAAGCCATGGAAATTGTAAATATGCATTTTAATAGAAATGCCCACAACTAGCTATGCAATGCAACAAGAGATGGGGGCATGATGTTTACAAGGAATTGGGAGGGAAATATTCAAACCCTTGAGGAAATCCAATCAAGCCAAGTGTCAATGAGAGAACCCATCAACCCTCAACTACGCATGTTGGCTTTTGTGCCCAATCATTCATTTTTCTCCAAGAGTTGGTTGAGGTAGTTAATGCCTTGGGAATGGGGAGGTATGGCTGTCCAAATTTGGGTATGGGAAAGCCACCCTTCATAGAAATCTTTGTTTGGATTCCTTGGCAAGAAAGGAACCATGAAATTGCTCCCCAAGCCATTCTTGAGTCATTAGTTTTTCTCTCTCACGATTTTGGTGCTTCCTAGGCGTTTTCCTCCATGGTTTTTCTATGTTTTCCTTCATTTTTATAGTTGGGAAGGGGGTTTTTGTTTTGGCTAACAGTGGGGAAGAGAAAAAATTGATTTGGGGGTTTTATAGAGCCCATTTTGGCCCACTAAATACTCATGTATTGTGGGAGAAATCGGTTTTCATCCCTGGGGTTGATTTCCTCTTCCCACAATCCATTTTTGGGTGTGCCACGATTTGGGGAAAACCCATAGACCGTATTCTGTAAATTCCATTGTTGAAAATGTGTATCCATGCCCACTATTTGAGTTGATGTGTGTAAGAGAATTTTGGGGTTGAGATGGGTATCCATTTCTTTGGGCTGTGCTGAGCTTGAGAGTCCCTTTTTCCTTGTAGATATCATGCCCAGCTTGGGGGTGGTCTCTAAGTGCTAAAATAATACATGATGGGCAGAGACCTAAGGTTGGGTGGAACTTTGTAGTGACATAGCTAGTTTCTTGGGACAACATTACATCAAGATGAGTATTTTATTTTATTGTGTTTTAATTCTACACTGTTTTAATTAATGGATGGTTGTTCTTGATATGGTGGATGCAAGTGAAATGTGTGTGAATGATGTTTTATTCCGCTGTGCATGTTTGCTTGATTTTCATTTGCACACATATGCATTTTATTTGTAATGCCATATGTTTTATTCATGATGAATGGGGCTAAGTTTTATAAAAGCCCATATTTTAGTGTCATGATCCCTTCCTTGGGTTGGATCGATGGAAGGGGACGTGATAAAATGAGAAGTCAAGCACATGTTTTTGGAGCATGATCCACCTTCATATTCAGAGTTTGGAAGTGATGATGAGAAAGAGAGCAAATCTTCATCACATGAAAGTTCAGATTCAGAGTTTGGAAGTGTTCATGAGCTCCAAGAGAGCGAATCTTCATCACATGACAGTTTGGATATAGAGGATAAGAGTAAATATGATGAAGAGAAAATGCTAGATCCAGATCCACAAGAGCCTGAAGATCTAACACTTATTAGTGAAGATGAGTGAATGGAATACCAAGAACTAGATCTATAGCTTGCAGATCCTCCTCTTCCTAGATGGGAAACCACTACTCTTATATTTGTCGGAGATCTTGTTGGAGATCCACTTGATCAGAGGAGAACCAGATCTGATTTTTAGAATGGAAGGTTTCATCCTTCTCACATTATAGATCCATTTCTTGCCGATAGATCTTTCTTTGGTGGAGAAGTGCACTTACCATTTGGGGTGAGTGATGTACACGATTGATTATCCTACCACAATCTATCTTGAGGGGGGGGTTTCTTCCCACTGGGTTTTCCCTCTTTCCTCACCTTATTTATTTAGTTTGTTGTACGGGGTGACCTTTGGTCTCAGTTACTAGGTGTTAACACCCAAAAAGTGCTCACTAGCTCATTTCCTTATTCACATGACCCATTTGTCCACTTTTCCACCATTTGAGCCTCTAAAGCCATCAAAAGGTCACCAAAAGACCATAATACACCCCTTTTTCCCCTCAAAATGAATATTTTTCCTCAAAAAGCATAAAAAACCCTCAAAAAGGGTCCAAAATTCTCAAAAATATTAAAAAGGGAATAAAAATATTCAAAAATATTCAAAAAAGGAAAAAGGAGGGAAAAGGTACCTAAACCATGTTGGTCAATACCATTTGTTTCCTCAAAACCATAATGGTATTCCCCACCAACAAAAACTATAAAAAGGTGGTAGGGGCTCAATTTCCATCCATCCATCATCCTATCCTCATGCTGTCAAAATCTCTCATGAGACTTTTGGCCATTTTCAGCATCTTGGAGAAGGGGCCTTTGGAGCTTGGAGCTACTCACCTTGGGAGTTACTCAACACAAATCCTCACCATTTGAGGTATCTTAATACAAAATACTTATTCTTTTATTTCTTGTTCTTGAATCGTTTTTAATTTTTTTTTATTTGCTATATGCATATGCTAGTTTAGATATAGATTTAATTTATAATTGTTTTTTCTTTCAATATTGAAACTGCTATCACATTGTTGATAGGTTCCCATTGCACAAAGCTTGGTTGCAAAACTAGGCCAACAGTTTTTGGCGTCTCCGCTGGCTTTGAATTCTTAGATCTCAGTTTTATGCTTTAGATCTTAGTTTTTCTTAGTTTTAATCATTTTAATTCATAGATCTGCCATCCTAGACAACATATCCATTGCTGTGCTAGATCTTGGCCCTTTATATTGCCATTAACAGCCTGAAATTTCCATTTTCGGGTTCATTTTTCAGCGTTTGTTTTTCAGCTTTCGCCTTGCGGCTTTTCGCCCGACAGTCACGCGGCTCATCGCAACCTCGTGGCTTTTTTCCGCGCAGCGCGCCGCAGCTTGGAGGCCATTTTACGCGCTGCACATCGCGGCTGTGCGACCATTTGCCGCACTGCACATCGCAACTGTGTGACTGAAACCCGCGCTGCACATCGCGACTTCGCGGCCGAAACCCGTGCTACACATCGCGACTGCGCGGCCGAAACCCACGCTGCACATCGCGGCTGTTTTCCCAAAACCTGCGACGCAATTTTTTTTTGAATTCAGCCAATTTTTTGAAAATAGTTTTTGCTGTATTTTCTTCCCATTTAGCATATTTTACAGCATTAATTTTTCAGCATTTTTACAGCCATATTAAATCTTTTACTATTTATATATGCTCCATTAAAAGTCTTTTTAAAAATTTTCAGTAATTGAAAGAAAGATTTTCTACATTTTATTTAGATCAAGGTTTTACTGTTTATTTGCTCGATACTTTGCCCAAGCAACTTTTAAGAGATCCATTTATTTCTTGAAATATTTATGTTATTTGCTTTCCTTCAAATTATTTCAAAGATCTATTATTTTTTAATAGTTTTTTCAAGCATTTATATTTAAAAAACGCCTTTATTTTTTGCAAAATTGGAAGCGTCTTTTCTTTCATTTGTAATTAATCGCCCAAGCGAGGCAAATCAATTTCAGTTTAAATACCACACTTGCACCCACTCTGCCACATAATTTAAACTGAGCCTTAAAATTTACCTTAAACTCAACAAACTTTTAACCTCACTTGGGGAGCACTTAAAATAATTTTGTAGTTAGGTAGAATTGAGGGGATAGGTGTTCCAATAACACCCCTCAATTATTACATTTGAGACATAGTGGTTGTCCTCTACGGTACCAAAATCCCTTATAATTTTGACACGGTTATCAACCAATTTATCGGGAAGGCCTCTCCCTTAGGAGGGTTGAAGTAGCCAGACTGGTTCCGGAAGTCTGAGTGGAATACTGCAATCTATTTAGTAATTGAAGGATACCTTTCAAAGTTATCGGTGTACACCCAAGAGGGTGTACATCGACGATAGGACCAAACTGCAGATTCACCCAACCGAACGTGTCATGAACGGGATATCCTAGTTGCCACTCTTTAGGATTGTCTACCCGGTATCCCTCCCGGTAGGGGGATATCTAGCCGTTGATTCAACATTATATATTGTCTGACTTGGATTTCATCACCTTGCAGAGGATATCATTTGTTGACTCACAATACTTCTAGTTAGGTGTTTGCATGATACATTACCCACCTTTGGTCTAGTAACACCCCTTTTTTCTAGAAGCTGTTTTACTTTTGGTATTCTGACCAATTTTGTTGCATCCCTCCACTTATTATAGCACAGTTGCTATAATAAGTGCTTTTTGAGGTTGGTTGTTGGCCTGAGAGCCTTTATTTTTTCACTCCCCTCTTGCACTCATTGTTGCATTAGGGTTTTGAGTTTTTTACATCACCACCTTACACTGAAATTTTTAAAAATATTTCTCACCATTGAGAATTTAAGACAATCTCGTCATCTTCAGGGTGAACCCCCTCAGTTCGGTATACTTGGCTCTACACGTCACCGACGTAGAGCCTTATCCCTTGACTCGACACATCATCAGCCAAAGACACAGTCATCCGATTCTGACACGCCTCACTTCACATATGATTTTGAGGCTGAATCCGAAAACCCTACTGAAATATCACCAACCAACCTCATGGCTGGATCACAATACGACCCACTTTTCACCAGTACTATTGGAGATACATCCACAAACCCTTCTACTACTGTGCCATCCATGGTAAGAAAAACCCCTTTAGGCATGCCTAATATAGGGGCCACTCCACCTTTAGGTATGCCCAACATAGGACTACCTCCTATTATGGGTATGCCCAACATAGGAATCACGCCACCTCTCATTACCACAACCCAGATCCTAGGAATTTCTGGCACTATTCCTAACCCCTCTGCAACCCATGTTGCACTTGGGAGCGCTGGCCCATCCCAAACCACAACGGTTGGAGGACATATACCTTCAATACCTAGCATACCTTTAGGGGCTATTGGACCACTACATAATGCCACCATTAATAGTTATGTCCCGGTTACTATGCCACACCCATCTGCTAGTTTACCTTACATGGCTAGTCTGAACTTACCAGACCTAGCCAGGCTAACCAACGATCCTATCAGGCACAACCCTACATGGCCACCCATGCCTACAAAGCTCCCCTTGGACATCCCCAAGTTTGAAGGAAAACCTGGGGAGGATCCCCAAAACCACATAATGTCATTTCACCTATGGTGTTCATCTAACTCCATAGTGGATGACTCCATTAGACTAAGACTGTTGCAACGAACGTTCACTGGCTCTGCAAACAAGTGGTACATCGAACAACCACATGGGACCCACCATACATTTATTTCTCTCGCCTCCACTTTTATTCAGTTTTTTCAGCTACCTGTACGTTATGATGCAGGAGTTGAAATACTGTTGTCTTGCAAACAAAACACAACTACCCACATCACTGACCATATCCATGAGTGGCGCAAGCGCCGTAGCCTCTGTAAGATAAAACTGGATGACTGTATATTTTTGGATTGGTTTCTTAAATCACTCCTACCCCTTATAGCCAAAGACGTAGCTTCCGAACGACCCTAGTCAGAGGAAGAAGCTATCTTAAAAGCTCAGCAATTCAACCTGATTTATGCCTAGTCAGGCTATCTCTACACCATCATACAAGACGCCCCACGAGGCGATTCTTCACGTGGTGATGCTCCGGGGGCATCACATGCCGCTGATGGTATTATCGGCCAAGTCACGACACAAAATAAACCTTTTAGCACTATGAGCACCATAAATGCCCCAGACCTCTCTAGGGCTACATCTGATTCTGGAGCGACAACTTCGTACGCTCCAACGAATCAGACTCATCACACTCATGGATCCTCTTGTCCACAACATTGCTATGGGTAAGCGCCATTGACATATGTACCGCCCACATACTATAACCAACCAGCCACCCAGAACCCAATTCATTTACCGACACAATCAATGTATTACCCACAACAAGCTACATCAGCTAACCTAACACTTCCAATAGCTCAGGGTTACCAACAACCCCAGCAGGCAACTGGACCACCTCCAGCCCCACCAGTTTATTATCCACCGCAACCTGCTCCCGCACCTGCGGCACCCTAAAATCCTCCCACTACTCAAGGGAAAGTGTACACACAACACAATCAGCCCCAACATCAAAACAACCAACGCAACCAGGGTGGACAACAAAACCGTGGAAGAGGACGTAACCGCGGTAACAACCAACAACATAATCAAGGTCCACCACCTCCCAATCCTCCAAATAATAACAATGCTGTTCCTCCCAACTAGAATCCTGATCGTCATCCCAATCAGCCAAAAAACAATAACTTGAGAACAAACCAATATGTGGAGTCTATGGACACTACACTCATAACTGCCCCCATTTAGAGAAAGCATGTAAACTTTGGGATGACGATGCCCAATGCCAGGGCCACGCTGGACAGCCAGCTCCACTTAATCAACCGCAACCCATGATATTACAAAACCCATTGCCAAACCAGGGAGTAGTAAATACTTGCCCTATGGACCCCCCACAAGGATCTACTGCACCCCAGTAGCAAATCACCTATGCCGCAACTGATTATCAGCATATGGATCCAGGTACACACCATTTATTAATGATGTCATCCAATGACATTAACCTCCAAACTCGTAGGAATCAGTACAGCCCACCCCCAGAAACTCCTCCCATTGACGCATCCACCTCCCTTCCACCAGATCAACCACTACGCATACCAAATATGCCGTTGGACGGAGGACCTAAAATCCCTCGCATCCCTTTGCGAAGGATTAACAACAATCCTAATGCTCGCACAACATCCAATTATAACGTCGTGGAAGACCAAGCACAATCCCCTGCTGCTATGTCTGCTTTAGAGGTACTGAAAACATTCCTTGCACAACGAAAACTACTACTATCCGCCATCGGAGGAGTAGACCCTGACGACACACACATGATGGCTTTTGACTTAGACCAAGCCGAACCTCGATTGCCATCAAATTTGGCTTTCCAAGTATCAGTAAACATTCGAAACCTTGTTGTGCATCGATGCATCATCGATGAAGGAGCTTCAACCTGCGTTATGTCCACCCTTGTGTGGCAAAAACTTGGCTCCCCCACTTTACGACCATCCACCACGGCATTACGAGCTTACGACGGACGCTCAGCTCAACCACAAGGCCTCTTAGCGAACGTACCCATAGAACTAGGCGACAAATTAGTTCTTATCGACATCGAAGTGATCAATGTCCAGCTCGACTACAACCTCCTTCTTGGATGTAGCTATATGTACAAAATGAAAGCAGTGGCTTCATCTGTTTTTCACCTCATGATGTTCCCACATGAAGGACGCGTTATCAAGATTGATCAACTCACATATTATGATCCTAATGCCCCCGCAGCTCCTCAAAATGTGCTACCAATGATTGAACAAACCATTCAAACCACACCAACATCATTTGTGTCGTTAATTGGTCCTGGAATCTACACCGAGTCACCTATGAATTCCACATTTCCATTGATCTCACCACCTTTACCGATAACAAAAACATCAGATTTGTGCACCCTGTCGCACACCACACAACAGCCTTCATCACTACCACAAACACCCACAATGCCTACTCATATTGGCACAATGCCAATTCATACTATCCCGTTCTTGTTCCCATTTTCCAGAGTTGTCAGTTCGCCAGTAATGGCTACACTCAACCTTTCTGGTTTAACATTAGGGATACATGTATGGTACTTACCTGCTACGAGCCCTTCGCTGAATCCGACTGTTATTTTACAACCGATACAACCTATCCCTACTACTAACCACCCACTCCCTCCGGTTGCTCATCCGCAAAATAGACCACCCCCAATAGTGACTACGGCATCAACTTCCAGAAACGCCCCACCTTCATTATGGAACACAGGGGGCAAAGGCCCACCAACTTATAACACTGGAATCATAACTCGCACCCCCCTAACAACCCCCAAGGTAGCTAAAAACGCCCAACTATTCGCATTCCCCCTAAGTGCTCGTTGTGTGACGACGTAGGCCATGCCACTCATCAATGTCCACAATTACCTGCACTCCAAGAACACATGAATATGTTGGATGATGACACCGAAATTCTAGTGCTAAGACTTGAGCCACCTCCTCACCCTCGCGACAAAACGCTCCGCACTAACCACCCTTGTGCGATATGCGGCATTTATGGCCATTATTCACACCACTGCCCTGATCTCCTAGATTATATAGCAGCCTTGTACGAGATGAACAATGCCGACTTAGAGATATCTCCTCCCCTCATCGAGGAGATCTACCCTCCGAAATCATCTTCTTCGGAAGAAATCAATACCATCTATATGATTTCAACCACATACAAACCATAACCCGTTGATTTATGGTTTGATTACTTTCGTACTGATGAGCAAATTCTAGAAACACTCACTGCACTGGACTACCCTTGGGACGATATGCATCATCGCTTATACTTCCTCCCTGAGGCGTCTACATCCACCATAGAAAACTAGCTATCAGTCGAATCGAAAGATTTCCTACCAACTAAGGTTGATTGGTTCAAAGACCCCATCCCAGCACCAGATGCCTTCGAAGAAGGGAACATGTCCAACATTTCCCCTATTATACAAATCAAAATTTCCACCACACCTGGAAAACCTGAGCTCATCTCGCTAGGTGCATCATGCACTCAAGTGGAAACTCAGGCATATAAGAAACTCTTCCAAGAGTTTCGTGATGTCTTCGCCTGGTCTTACACCGAGATGCCTGGCCTCAATCCAAAAAATGTGGAACATCACATCGACACTTGGCCCAATGTGCCTCCTGTCCGACATAAACAACGACCAATTCACCCGTCCAAGCTCCCAGCTGTTAAGGCTGAGATTGAGAAACTCCAAAAAGCAGGATTCATATATCCTATTGCCTACACCACCTGGGTTTCAAACCCACTGCCAGTAAACAAAAAAGTGGGCACCATACGTGTTTGTACTGATTTCCGAGACCTCAACCTCGCTTGTCCCAAAGACAACTTCCCCACACCTTTCATTGACCAACTAATCAATGAATGTGCGGGACATGAGGTCCTTTCTTTTATGGACGGTTTCTCCGAATATAACCAAACCAAAATCCGTAAAGAAGATCAATACAAGATATATTTCACTACCCCATGGGGCACCTTCGCCTATTGTGTCATGCCTTTCGATCTCAAGAATGCTAGAGCCACTTTCCAACGCTCCATGACTTATTGCTTCCACGATCTACACAGAATCATAAAAGTTTATCTGGACGACCTCATCGCTCGATCCAAGAAGCGATCTGACCATTTAGATGACCTTCGCCAAGTTTTCTTGCATTGTCGAACATACAACATCCGCTTGAACCCTCTCAAGTGTGTCTTTTGCGTTACATCAGGTCGCCTGCTGGGGTTCGTTATTTCAGAAAAAAAGGCATCACTGTAGCCCCCTTGAAAGTCCAAGCCATTGTAGAATTACCGTCACCCCGTACATTAAGACAACTTGAAAGCCTTCAAGGGAGGTCCAACTTCCTCCGCCGCTTTGTCCTTGACTATGCCACAATGGTCCACGGTTTCCTACGACTACTACGTCTGCATACCCGCTTCATATGGGACCAACAAGCAGAGACAACTTTCACCGTCTTAAAGAAAGCACTCACAAACTCCCCGTTGATCTCTCTAGATTTCACAAAATATTTCACCCTCTATGTTTCAGCATCCGAACATGCCGTATCTGGAGTTCTTGTGCAAGAAGATACTGCTCACCAAGAGCAAGTCATCTACTATGTGAGCCAGACCTTGTCAGGCCCACTCCTCCGCTACCCACATGAAGAAAAGATGGCCCTCGCCGTCGTCTTTTCAGTACAAAAGCTGCGACATTACATTCTCCTGACCCACACCACGGTTGTAGCCAATTCCAATCCAATGGTTTACCTCTTGACACGTAGCCTCCTTCAAGGCCGCGTAGCTAAATGGGTGATTATCCTACAAGAATACGACCTAACTTTCAAAACCCGTAAGAGCACCAAGGCCCTAGCACTCGCTCAACTCATCACAGATCTCCCATCCTCTTCATCATCACCCGCTATCCAAACGGATCTCATTGACGATCACATTTTCATCATTTCTTCTGACGACCCATGGTGCGGCGACATCTTAATCTACCTCCACACACAAAAATTTCGACCCCACATCGATCATGATGGACGCTGTCGTATATGACACCACGCCCCCCAATATCTCCTATTAGGCGATCTACTTTATCGACGCGACGTCGATACCATCTTACGACATTGCCTATCTCATAACGAGGTAGAACAAATCCTTAATGACTGCCATAGTGGTTCCTGTGGAGGCCACTTCTCCGGCATGGCCACCGCCCAAAATATCATCCACGCAGGTTACTTTTGGCCTTCATTATTTACTGATTGCATCACTGCAGTCAAACATTGTGAAAACTGCCAACTTTTTGCCCCCAAGGCAAGAACCCCACCCGCCCCCCTTCATCCAGTCGTCACTGTCGAACCATTCTGCAAATGGGCCATCAACTTCCTAGATTGCAATCCCACGTCAGCCGGCGGTCATAAACACATCATTGTGGCCGTAGATTATTTCACCAAGTGGGTGGAAGCCATGCCAACTTACAATTGCAAAGCCGACACCGCAACACGTTTTTTTCTCAACCATGTTATCGCTCATTTTGGAGTGCCAAAGCAACTTGTCTTAGACCACGGCTCTCACTTTGAAGATGCCGTTTGGATGTTCATTGCGGAAAAATACGCGAAACCCCCGATATTCCACGTTGGAAGGCCAACATGGAATTTCACGGCCCTCAGGGGCCCGCCGCTAACCAAAAAAGACATAATTAAAAAGGCTAAGGCGAATAGGGTTACCTGAAACTCGCGGAATAAAAAACCAACGGTCGAATCTTCCGGAAATCAAGAAAGAGCTCTGATTGCTCTACCAAACTCACACATAACAATGACACGTCATATGGGCCCCACACCCTATTTATAGAGATTTGACCATTTTTTCAAACAAGCATTGCGGTATCATACGACATCTGTTCCTCAAACTGTTGGTACCATTGGAATCAGTACAACGAGGACTTCATGATGGTCTTTTCCTTTTCCTGTTTTCACCAGGTCCATTTTTTGACCATTTTTTCACGCCCTCGTCGCCTCGCTTTACGTGCCACTTCGGCCGTTCTCCATTTTTTATGAGTCTTATATCATCGGATTCAGTTTTTTGTGCTCATGATGACGCTTGAGATCATTTCTCACTCTCACGCCATGTTTTTTTGGGCATTTTTTCCCATGCCCCCTCGTTACCTCGGTTTGCGTGCCACATCGACCGTCGTCCGTTTCTGACGAGTCTTATATTGTCGGATTTAGTTTTCCGTGCTTGTGATGACACTTGAGATCATTTCTCGCTCTCATGCCCAGATGTTTTGGGCATTTATTCCATGCCCCCTTGTTGCCTTGGTTTGCGTGCCACATCGAACATCTTCCGTTTTGGACAAATCTGATATCGTCTAATTCAGTTTTCCACGCTCGTGATGACGCTTGAGATCATTTCTCGCTCTCATGCCCAGATTTTTCGGGCATTTTTTCCATGCCCCCTCGTCACCTCGGTTTGCATGCCACATCGGCCTTCGTCCATTTTTAACAAGTTTGATATCGTCGGATTCAGTTTTCCGTGCTCGTAATGACGCTTGAGATCATCTCTCGCTCTCACGCCCAGATTTTTTGGGCATTTTTTCCATGCCCCCTCGTCGCCTCGGTTTGCGTGCCACATTGGTCGTCGTCCATTTTTAACAAGTTTGATATCGTCGGATTCGGTTTTCCGCGCTCGTGATGATGCTTGAGATCATTTCTCGCTCTCACCCCATAATTTTTGGGCATTTTTTCAAAATGCCACTCATCACCTCGATTTACGTGCCACATTGGTCGTTGCCCCCTTTTTTACAATCTTTATGTCACTAGATTCCGTATTCCGCAGTCATGACGATGCTTGAGACCTTTTCTCGCTCTCATCAATCCCTTTTTGTTTGGTATAGTTTTACCCCTTTTTCGGGCCGACTAATCCCTTTTACAAAAAAGGCACTTAGGGAGTTTCTGTTAAGCTCTTTTCTGACTCCTAAAACAATGAAAAGATCGTCGAGCAACCTTGCTTCCTTTCATGCTTGCTAAACGTATCTGAAAGGGCGTCTACATGGTATAGGTTTACCCCTTTTTCAGACCTTGTAGACTAATTACGAAAAAGGAATACTCTAGTCACATCGGCTAGAAGAGTTCTCCATTTGCATCATTTTATGCTTTTTCGGGCCTTGGAGACTAACTTACGAAAAAGAACACCAATGGAGTCCACTTACAGCTTTCAGACTCTCTAAACATGAAAGCGACCACGAGCAATCACCATCCTGGGCTCATAAAAATCCACAGGACGGTACTCACAACCACTGCAGAGTCTTCTTATCCTTTTCAGACTCCTTAAAAATGAAAGCACCCAGGAGCACAAACAGTCCTGGGCTCACAAAATCCACAGGACAGTACCATTTCAGAGCACACTTTTATCCCTTCTTGGAGCTCATTAAAACTACGAAGAAGGACACAATGGGGCTCCTCGGCGCCACAACAGATCACGTCTACTCATATGACAGCTTCCCCATTTTGGTTGCCTTAGTTCAGAGTATTCTGCAGTATGTCACCCTGAGAATCCCTCGACAGCACCCATTAGTTCGTCCCCCCCCAGAGTTAACACATACCCTTCAGTCCTTAAAAGCTATGATCCCCGCACCTACAAGTCAGTTCCCTACGCTGCCAGGTCAACCATGTCATCATGCTCTGAACAAAGGAAGTTTGAGTCTACCCACTCTATGACCCCAGTTACTTCCCATCCCCACAAGTATGTCAGTCCTACCATCAGCACTACCACACTTCAGTTCTACACCTCGTGCTCCTATCAAGGAAACATCATTGCCTTGTTAGTTACTAGTCTCCCTCTGTCGACGACAACCAAATTTATTCCAGAGGATAGACCTAGATGTCCCTGTGTCTTGGACTCATCACCATTTATGATGAGTTCCTACGAATCATTTCAAGAAGAGTCCTCAGTGCCTCTCCAAATGGTTGTTTCTCACATGCTCGACTTCAACACCTTGATCGCATCGTTGAGACTCGCACAGGGTATTGGTCCGTTCAGTTATTTGTTGAAGACCTCGGATACCACCTGACTCTTCCACATTTGAGAGTCTACCTATGGAAACAACCAGTTACATTTTTTCTATAGATATCCAGGTTGCGCATGGCGATAGTATTCAGATGTACCCCAGTTTTATACTCCCTCGAGTATACATCTACATATACTCCTCAGAGTTGACTCAGAGTCATCGAGTCCCTACAGATGTTGGACACCTTCAATATTCAGCAGTTCATCAACCCTTCTGACACCTTGTTCAGAACGGTTGTCGCTTTATTCCAATGTATCAGTTATTGAGATCAGTCATGTTATGATCATGGGTACATCCCAAAATAGTGTCCCCTTTGGACAATCATGATGTACCATCAGATTTTTTATTTAGGTCCCCCTTCTTGGGACTGATTGTTATGTATATGTCTTGATACGAGCATGGGTATGCCCGCCTCGTCCATTATCAGAGATTATTCCTCATTCATATTGAGGCCATGTAATATTTTTTGTTTCTGCAGCTTCCAAGGGCCGTGGATCCAGTCTCCAACCGATCTCTTCTCTTCCCTAAACCCCAGAAAAAAGACAAAATAACTATGATGTCTATCGGCCATACGATGAGCTCCTGCCCTCACACATCAGGGGGCAATCTGTTAACACCCAAAAAGTGCTCACTAGCTCATTTCCTTATTCACATGACCCATTTGTCCACTTTTCCACCATTTGAGCCTCTAAAGCCATCAAAAGGTCACCAAAAGACCATAATACACCCCTTTTTCCCCTCAAAATGAATATTTTTCCTCAAAAAGCATAAAAAACCCTAAAAAAGGGTCCAGAATTCCCAAAAATATTAAAAAGGGAATAAAAATATTCAAAATATTCAAAAAAGGAAAAAGGAGGGAAAAGGTACCTAAACCATGTTGGTCAATACCATTGGTTTCCTCAAAACCATAATGGTATTCCCCACCACCAAAAACTATAAAAAGGTGGTAGGGGCTCCTCACTTTCCATCCATCCATCATCCTATCCTCACGCTGTCAAAATCTCTCATGAGACTTTTGGCCATTTTCAGCATCTTGGAGAAGGGACCTTTGGAGCTTGGAGCTACTCACCTTGGGAGTTGCTCAACACAAATCCTTACCATTTGAGGTATCTTAATACAAAATACTTATTCTTTTATTTCTTGTTCTTGAATCGTTTTTAAAATTTTTTTATTTGTTATATGCACATGCTAGTTTAGATTTAGATTTAATTTATAATTTTTTTTGCTTTCAATATTGAAACTGCTATCACATTGTTGATAGGTGCCCATTGCAAAAAGCTTGGTTGCAAAACCAAGCCAACAACAGGGCCCTACCATTAGTTCCTTCAGTTGTTCCTCATATTTTGGCTTGCAGGGGGGGTGTTGGAATATTCTCACCATAATTTTTTATATTTGCATGCCTACATGCATCTAGTGATGATGCATGCATCCAGTAATCAATATGGTAGTCTCCTAGCACCTAGTCCCAATTTTTCAGCCCCAGGAGCTTGTTTCTACTCAGTTCTATCCCTCCTATCCACAGATGCACCCTTGTTTTAATCACTAGAATACAAGTGCGCTCTCTTCCACCTATTTAGGAGATTCTTCAGTTAGTTCCATGATTAGTGGATGTGTTCCTTGATCTGAGGACTAATTACTAGTTTAACTGACTGAACCACTTAAATAGAACTCCAGAGAGACTAGATCAGCTATACTGACTACTGACAGCTCCTCATGTTCCCACATTGGAGTCTCTTTCCCTTCATTTGTGCCACATGCACCAGTTAGACTCATTTGACTGATATTTGACTACTTGTGACCACTATTATTGATTGGATGATGTCTCCAATGTCATCCAAACCACACAATGAGGAGAATTCAAATGACCTTAGGAGGCATTCGAATTCATTTGACTGTATTCAATTATTATTCACTATTCAGAGTGCCAACTTACAGCTGATGTATGATACAACAGTTTTTGCCATTTCTTGTGTATGAGTGAATATTGAATTAACATTTCTTCTTCTTCTTTTTGCACTTCTTGAGTAAGTTTTAGTGAGGTCTGCTACAACTGAGTGATCCAAATTCTAAAATATCACAATTGGAACATGTGATATTATTTTGCTCCTATCTGAATTCTGCTGCATTATTATTCTTCTGCTCTTTTTTACTGCATTTTTCTCTCTTATTCAAATTTTCAGCTCATTCTTTCTTTGTGAGGTATCCTCAACTCTTTAGATTTGTTGTGACTTACAATTTCACATGGTATCAGATCCATAAAGCGAATATGTTGAGCAACTGCTTTCAGTAGTGCACCAGAAGCCTCTGGATTTACACAACAAATCTTGGTTCCATTGCATTGAATTCATTGGAGAAATGCAATGAGGTCTAGCCAAGTGTGAAGGATTTGAATAAAAGTGCCTACTGTCATAAAGAAATGATGAGTAGTAGTCTACATCCTTATTGATTTTTTTTGTAGTTTATTCAAATTTGTTGAGTGCAACATCAGTTGCAGTAGTTACAACAATTTTCGGCAGTTGCAGCAGTTACAACAATTTTCTGCAGTTGCAACAATTTGTTTGCAGTAGCAGCAGTTTCACCTTGTATTCGTTCCAACAATTGTAATGGACATTTTGAACTCTCCTATCTCTCCCAGGATCCTGAAACCCTTAAATTATCTTGATTGGAGGGATGATATGTAGATGGTATTGTGAAATAAATCATTGTACAAGGTGACAATGGGGAAGGATCCCAAACCAACATCAGCTGTGGAGAAAACCATGTATATGAATAGATTGGATGAAGAATTTGGTTTCATGTGTATTCATATTTCCAAATATCTACTCTTCCAAATCAAAGGATTGAAGACTCCAAGAGATTTATGGTTGAATTTAGAGACCCTCTTCGGCAAACAAGATGAGATAAGAGGCCATATTCTGGAAAATGAGTTGATTGCTCTTCAACCGACCAGTTTCGAGACCATTCAATAGTTCTTTTCAAAATTCAAATATTTGGTTTTGCAATGAAAGCAGTGTGGAATTGAGAAGAAGGATGAACAGCTGGTGCTATCCATTCTGAGCAATCTAGGTCCAGAGTTCTCTATCTTTGTCTCTACCTTCTATTCTGGGTGAATGTCAATCCCTGGTTGGAAGATGCCCTCCTTATATGATTTCACTGAATCTATCATTCAAGAACAAGATAAGCTGATATAGATGGGCGCCTTGCAGGCCTCCAAAGATCAAGCTCTTATGGTTGGAGAAGCAAAAAAGTGCAAATGGGAAGCACAAGGGCAAGGATAAGAGGCCATCTGAACGCAAGCTGAATGTCAAGTCAATTCCATCAGAAGGAGCTTCCAGCTCTAAGAAGAATAAACTTAAGGGATTTGATAAATCCAAGTGTTCCTATTCCAAGAAAGGAAACCACCCAGAGATATATTGCATGCAGATTAAGATAGATCAGTTGACAAAGCTTCATGAACAACACAACATTTCTCTCCCAAAAGGTGCAAGAGAGACTAATTTTGGAAGTGATTCTGATGGTCATGAGAGATTCCATGCACTGAAGGATGGATTTTAAAAATGACAATCCCTCCTCATTGGTTCAAGAGCCTCCAATCACATGGTTTCCTCTAGAGAATCATTTTCTTCTTTAGATATCAAATATGGTCCGATTATTCACATGGGAGACAACTCCCAGATTTCTGTTGAAGGGAAGTGCACAATACATATGGAGCATGGTAAGTTCAAAAATGTTTTATTTGTGCCTTCTTTGTCAGCAAATTTATTGTCTGTATATTAGATGACTCACATAGGTTCATCGAAGAAAGTGGTCTTTGGTCCTGATGTTAACAATCAAATTAACACCCTTAGACATGTGATGGAAGAAGCACATTCTTACTATGCACCCGCAACATGATGACAAAAACACAAGTACATTCAAAGACAAGTCCTCTCTGATCTAATCACTTCTCCCATAAATGGAAGGATTAGGTGAAGACAGTAAGAACCTCAAGAGACCAAGTTTAGTGATTGAACCACTCATAAAAGGTCCAAAACTAAGCGACACCAATAAAAAAGTGAATATGAATGCATTAAAGTGCATTAATTGTACTTAAAGTATGTTAAAGTTGTGCAAAAAGCCTAAAAACCATGGAAAAGTGGGTTTTTGAGCTAAAATAATAAAAAAAGATGAAAAGAGACAATCCCACATTGAAAAGAGAAACATGAGGGATCATTTCCCAATGATATATAAGAAAGGCATGGGAGGCATTTTAGAACACACAAAGGAAGAGCAAAGGCATGCTGGAGAGATTCGAAAGGAGGAGAAAGAGCTCAAATTCTTCAAAAGCAAGGGTGAAGGAAGGGAAGCTCATGGCAATGGAGGAGAGATTCACACCAAGATCCTTGGTAAGGATGTACTTCTTCATTGTTTTAATATGAATGGATTCAAGTTTCTATCATCTAAGAGTTTGAATTTTGCTTATCATGTATGAATTTAATTCTCAAATGGCATTAGATCTTAATGAGTTTTGATGAACGAATATAGATCTTTAGAAACTTGTGATAATACTTTCATTTAATGACAAAGAAACTCACAATTTCTTAGTAAGATAGATTGATAATTTGCAGATCTAACTCCCTACTTGCAAACTACATCTTCTATTATCAGATTGGCGACTCCGTGGCTTGAAATGTCTTGATATTTCAGAATTTTTCTTCATATTTTGGTGATTTCCATCATTCAGATCTACTAATTTTCAGCTTAAAGATCACTACAAGAAACTTAGATCCAGCAAGGGAAGCTCCAAACCGGCCTCCCCACACTCTTCATTCAGCAAATACTTCAAAAAACCATTCTAGATCTCGGTTTTCTGCATTCTAGATCTCGTTTTTTTTTGTGCATTCTAGAGCTCGTTTTTGTGATTTTTTGCAGCTTTCTTCCTTTGGAGTGGTGCTGTTGTATGATTTGGTTTAGGAGCTAATTAAATTGGATTTCCATCCTCCTTTGATCAGATCACATCCCTCCTTTTCTCATATATTTGGTGAAAATTTCAATTATGTTTTGCTTCATAAATGTGCATATGCTGAAATGTGTGATGAGATCTCTTGAAGTTTGAACCTATTAGAAGGCTTGATATGTATGTTTGCAGACCTGTTTAGAAGCTTATTTTGCTTCTTATGATCAGCCTCTCGCTCATTTGATAAGTGTTGAAATTCTTTGCATCATTTGGATCTAGATATTTACTTTTGGAATCCTTTTCCATTCACCTTTAAATCTGCTCCAAATTTCAATTCTGTTTTGGGATCTATTTTGGAGGCATCAAACTCCCTTACCTTTGATCATTTGATGTTGTATGGGTGTATGGTTTGGCTTAGGGACATATTAGGGTGAATATATAACCTCCCTTACCCTCTTTTAGTCCCTCCTTTCCTCATGTCTTTTGGTTCAAATATTTACATCTTTTATTTCCAATTTGCAGCTCATTCAAACTAGTTTGTGAGAGACTTGTTTTAGATATGTTTTGAAGGATTAGTAAGTGTATTTGCAGACCTATATTGGAAGCTTCTGTTGCTTCTCATGATCATTCTATCACTCTGATAAGTTTTGATATGATTTTCATTGTTTGGACTTAGATCTTTACCTTTGGACTCATCTTCCAATAACTTTAAAATCTGCTCCAAATTTCAATTTCTTTGTCAAGTTGTGATGGATATACTACATCTTTGCATGTGTTATTTAGCTTAAGATCCTTTTTATGATAATACTTAGTGTATTACTCCTTTTTGAGAACCTTTGAAATTTTTTTGCATTATTTGGATCAAATATATCTCTCCTTGGAATGACCTTCCAAAAACTTTAAAAATTGCTCCAAATTTGCTTTCTCTTTTCAATTTTTTCTTCAAGTTGTAATAGATCTTGTGGCTTGAGAGAATCTTAGCTCATAGATCCATGTTTTGGCATACATATGACTGATCTTTAATTTCATTTGAATCTATTTTACATCTTTGCAAAGTTTACACACCTTCCAAACACATTAATTCAAGCTTGTAATCTTACACTAGTTGGTGGAGATATCTTTAACTTTTGGATATGTTTGGAGACCTGTTTTGTATGACATTTACACACTTTTTTAGAGTCTTATTTGCAGATTGAGATCAGCCTTATACTCCTCTTGAAAAGTTATGAAATTTTCATACCATTTGGATCAAAATCGTTACCATTGGAATTCACTTCCAAACACCTTTAAATCTTCTCCAAATTGTAATCAATTTTCAATTGGTAATAAGTCTATTTGCTTACAACTACATGAGATGATAGATCCCTGTTTTTACATATTTAGGGACTGATCTTAGCTTGCATTTATATGTCTTTTTACATGGTTGCAAGTCTCCCAAATCATACTTAAGCAATTGTTCATTAAAACACCTTAAGCACATTCAATATTTTGGATCTTTAGCATATGTTGATTGGAAACATTAATCAAACATAAACCATACACATTTGGAAGAACCATACACACTTGAAAGACCCTTCCACACACATTTGCATATGAAGAACACCTTGAACATCACATGTTGAGATAATTTGAGAGTAATTTCTTTCCAAAAAACAGAATTAAACTTTAATCAGTTACATTTTGTTTTAAGAGTTAGATATTTTCATGATTTTCATGCACAATTAGAGAGAGTTGCACCTTTAGAGTTCAGTTTTCTTGAGATATATTGTGTATGAGGCACCATATCCTCTTGACTCGCATATTATGATGATCTTGTGAATGAGAAAGTGTATCTCGCTTGTAATAGTTTAGGAGTTGATTTTTTCAAAGCATCTTATATCGAGCCACCGTATACTCTTCATTCGCACCTTATGGTGACCTTGTGAATGAGAAAGTGAATCTCACTTGTAACATAGTAGATTTAAGTTTTGCATACAGTTTTTTGAGCCACCGTATCCTCTTCACTTGGGCCTTATGGCGATCTTGTGAACGAGAAAGTGGATCTCATGTATAACAGTTTAGAATTTAATTCATAAATCATTCTAAAGGGCTATGCGTATCCTCTTCACTTGGGCCTTATGGCGATCTTGTGAATGAGAAACAAGGATCCCCCATGTAATAGAATTAGCTTCATGTTTACTTGAGATATTTGTTTGGGTTACATTGGTCTTTACACATCAATTATTATCCATATTTCAGGAAAAACTGTGCATGAACATACAACATCTGTTAGAAATTTTGCTTGTCTGAAAGAAACTCATGAACCTCTAACTCTTCCTAAATTTAGAATATTCATCGAATTGAAAGGTAGAGTAGTGAGAATTTTCCATTGTTTGGTTCATTTTCCTGCTTTTGAGTCA
Source organism: Larix kaempferi (assembly GCA_027924585.1). NCBI lineage: Eukaryota > Viridiplantae > Streptophyta > Pinopsida > Pinales > Pinaceae > Larix > Larix kaempferi. The sequence goes on from BSBM01000510.1 coordinate 30,636,691, forward strand.
AAACACCACCAATTTCACTTCCACTCCTGAAACTAAGCAAACTACACTTAAAATTGGTGCTTAATCTAAAATTGAGAAACTTTGATTTTCATATCACGAACAATTTTAGGTTAGTGCCCTGGATTAGGTTTGGAGAGTTAACACTCCTGGGCTACAAAACTTTGAAACTAGCATTTATTAAAGAGAGTAAATCCATTAGTAGCAAAAATGCTTGTCAGGAAAGCGCTTCTGAAAGATGCATCAAGCACAAGGTCAATCTGGATAAGTAAAGGGTGGTTCCCCCCTTTTGCTTATTTAGTGGGACATGAGCTTATTGAGGGGATTCTATGTTCAGTGACAAGTCCTTGGGGTGACATCACTGTTTGTAGAGTTTCTGGTTATGAGAGTTGTCCTCGACTTACAACTGTTCCGCTCAACCGTCGATTGTGAAGTGGTGACTTTAGTGGCTATTCCTAGGATATCACATAGGCTGTTGTGAGTGGGACACACTTGCAATACCTGAGATAGACTTTGGAACTTTTACTCCTTGGGAGGGTGATTGGTTAGGAACCAACGCTTGCACCCCTGGAGATTAAAGTTTATTGTAACTATTTCTCATACCTTCGCTGCTAGCAATTATTTGAGGCTTGAGATCCCTCAACAACTACTAGTTTCGGAAGGCCCTCTAATCCATCTTTTCACTGAGATTTGGTTCTTTGGAAGAGTAAGTTTGCTTGCTTGAAATCTCTAGGGAATATTTACTGTGTGGAAACTTTTCATTTTTTGAGTCTAGATTGCCTTAGGATTGTTTGATTCAAACTATCATTTTAAACACATCCTTTAATCAACTTCTTAGAAGTGACTACTCTCCCGATCCGCCAGTCATGGCGGCAGCGAGGCAAGTCACCAGAAATTGAAGGGCCCACTACATTGCAGAGACAGACACAAAAACCACATCCCAATGACTTGGAAACTGAGCTGATTTTAATCTCAATTAATATTAATCGAGAAGAACAACATAAAACAAACCCTGAACATTCATTATCATATCACGAACTGAATACAAACATAGTTGATGATCTTACTCTAATTGAAATTGAAACATTGAAACATCACACACATGCTCATGTAATTTCACCTTTGATGAGTCTTTCAGAACCAGTTACACTTACTATCGGTATGTCACTGGGTGATATCAAACCTCTTTTTTAAAGTTTGAATGACATGCACAATTCAACAAGTGATCCTATGGCTTCATTAGGAGCACAAGGGACTACATCATGGCAATATCAAACAGTTTTTGGAGGTAGCAATACTTCCAATTTGGCCTCTCCATCAATCCCTACTAAAGGGTATGCCTTACCAAACATTGGTTTTCCATATAGTTCAGCTAATCAAGGTCAAAACATATAAGGAGCAAACCAAAATCCTCATGGTATGCAAAACACTTATCCAAATTTTACTTATGGGGGAAACCCTTCACCATGGAATGGTAATATTCCTGGCAGAAGTAATGAACCATGGAACATTTATGCCAATTGGGGATATGCTCCCCAGATTAGTGGGAATTCTCTTGGGGGTTATGCTCTGGCTTATCCTAGCACAATGTCTAGTGGAAATCCACCTATCAACCCCATTCATCAATGGAGTTGGGAGGTTTCAGGAAGTATATAATCTTCTTGGGGACCACCTTCGCAAGGAGGAAATCAACCTTGGAATGATGATATAAACCAAGGAAACATTCAATGGAATGGTCCTATTCCAACTAGTAACCAATCTAATTGGGGCCCACCCCCACAAGGGGGAAATCCACCCATGAATCCTATCCAGCAATGGAGTGGTAATGTTCCACCAAGTAATCAATCTCAATGGAACATACCCCCGCAAGGGGGCAATCCACCCGTTAATCCTATCCACCCATGGAATGGTAATGTTCCACCAAGTAACCAATCTCAATGGAACATACCTCTGCAAGGGGGCAATCCATATATGCAACCTAGTTCACAATGGAATGGGAAACATTCAGGAAGTAACCAATCTTTTTGGATGCCAACTCCACAAGGAGGAAGTCAACCTTGGAATGATTTTCGACACAAATTTCAACCACCATGGTGTTGTTGGGATCTAGGAAATAGCCAATCTTCTTGTACCCAACCTCCGCAAGGAGGCAATCCACCCATTGGTCATGTTTCAAGAAGTAGCCAAACTTCTTGGGGTCAGTATCCGCAAAGGGGAAACCCACCTTGGAATTATTATCACACCCAAGGACCATATCAATGGAGTGGTCAGGTTCTAGAAAATAACCAATCTTTTTGGAACCAACCTGCAAGACCTGCGTTTGATCCAGCTAGGCTGCCACATGAACCTCATGTCAATGGTATGACGGATTTCATCAACCATCTTGAACAGATTACCCCACATTTGGGATAAGTTTCTATTCATAATTTGCAACTCACAGCTGGCCAGGAAATGCTGCAACCTGCTAATCCTTCCAACACTTCTGACATCCTCATAGTCTCATCCATAGACTTGAGAGGAAAGAGGAAGAAGTATAAGGGTAAGCAAAGTACTAATCCTCCCCAGAATTCTGAAATCCTTATAGTCGAGTCCAAATACCTTAGGGACAAGAAGAAGAAGTACAAGAGTAAGAAAAATGCGAACTCTGGGAAAAGAGATGCATCAAATATGCTTCAATGCGGTGGGCAACAGCAACCCACTATTTTGACACTGGTACCCCCTCCAGGGGGTAATGATCCCAATGCCAATGTCTTCATGTGTGATCCTGAGATGAACATTCAAACGAGACTTGATTCTTATGATGTCTCTCCTAGTACATCGGATCAATCGGAATCACAGCCAAGTGGTTATCTCTACATTGAGAAACCAACCATAGAATTAGTACCATACCCCACCAAAGGTGTTCTACATAGAACAATGCATAATCCTAACACGCGAGCTGCTCAGAACGGTAATGTTCTTTAGGACCTAGCTCAAGTACCATGTGCCATGTCGACCTTGGAGGTATTGAAATATCATTACGTGCAAAGAAAGGAACTATTGTCTACCATTGGTGTTGTTGATCCATCCGATGAGACTTTGATCACATTAGACATAGACCATTCAATATGTCGGATCCTTCCTGAATTTGCTTTTCAGATTAAAGTAATGACTCATGCTAAGAACATCTGTCTCACCATAGTGGATTAAGGGACCTCAGCTGGTGTAATGTCATTTACATGTTGCCAAGTATTTAGGTCACCCCTATCTATCGTAGAAGTTTCAAACCAAGCTACTCAAATAACTTCGACAGATTCAGATCAAAATCTTCCCTTGAAGGAGAAATATGATTCAGTTACTTGGCCCATTCGGGCTATGAGATCTCCAGTTCACATCACTTCTTGGATTACATTTTATCATCAAATGAAGATATCCCAAAAGTTGTAAAAATTTGGTTGTACCCACCTAAGGACATATTTTGTGGAGCCACTGGGAGCATATTTGATATAAACCTACCCAAGTATAGGAGCATGATCTGCATTTTCCTCGATCTTATCTTGTATATTTGGAAACTTGCATATAGGTTTAGGCCATCCGTTTGTGAAGATGCATTTGAACCATTTGCAACCCAAACTTGCCATAGGGTCGAACCTGTTGGAAATTGGTGGGTTAGCCCTTCATATCCGTATTTTCCATTATTTCGACAGAAGAGCCTACCGCACATGGGACACCCTAGTCAGCACCCCATTTCCATTTTGGTTCCCATGGTGCATTATTCTCATAGGATCGGGAGCCTTATTAGTCCTATCATGACTTGGAGTTTGAGACCACATATTTTTCTTTCATTCATTTCTGACCATATCCTGATGGGCTCCCAATTTTTTGTCATTTTACATAAGCTTGTGTTAAAATATCCACTTGATGGAGGAATATGATTCAATTACTTGGCCCATTCGAGTTGTGAGATCTCCCAGCTCACATCACTTCTTGGATTACATTTTATCATCAAATGAAGATATCCCAAAAGTTGTAAACATTTGGTTGTACCCACCTAAGGACATCTTTTGTGGGGCCACTGGGAGCATATTTGATATAAACCTACCCAAGTATAGGAGCATGATCTGCATGCTCCTTGATCTTATCTGGTATATTTGGAAACTTGCATATAGGTTTAGGCCATCCGTTTGTGAAGATGCATTTGAACCTTTTGCAATCCAAACTTGCCATAGGGTCGAACTTGTTGGAAATTGGTGGGTTAGCCCTTCATATCCATATTTTCCATTATTTCGACAAAAGATCCTACCGCACATGGGACACCCTAGCCAGCACCCCATTTCCATTTTGGTGCCCATGATGCATTATTCTCATAGGATCGGGGGCCCTATTAGTCCGATCATGACTTGGAGTTTGAGACCACATATTTCTCTTTCATTCATTTCTGACCATATCCTGATGGGCTCCCAATTTTTTGTCATTTTACATAAGATTGTGTTAAAATATACACTTGAACATCTGTGCAAACTGCTTCGTTGCTTATTGCTTATGTTGATCATTTTCCTTTGCAGTCACTTTTTGTTACAAGATGCCTATAAACCATTGCTTCTGTATATTTGACCCATACCCATGGAGGAAACATCTGTAAGAGTGTACATAACTAGCTTAGCCCTTGTTTGCAATATGGATCTTTGCCTTGGCCTGAACCATTCCCTTGAAATTTAGGCACATGCCCTTGAGACACTCGTTTCCTCTAATGTATCATAGCATGCTTTATTCTATTTGCAAGCTAATAAATGAAAAAGGTTAAAAAAAATTGGAAAACACAAAAATAAAAAAAGGGAGAGACTTGAATCACTTCATATTATAAACATTGAATAAAATGGAAACAGTCAGTCCTCATCACCCTTGAACACGGCACATAATATTGTATCCATTGTCAGTACACCATCTACATTTTTCTTAGGAAACTGTACTAGTATTTTGAACAGATCTCCATCGATGGGTTATCCTTCCCATCACCAATGGAGCTTTCGTTAATGCAACTGGAATTAGTGGATTTCATTATGGTCGGTTACTCAAAGTCCTATGTTTCCAAGTGTTCATTCTACATCTTGTTATGTGTTCAAGGGAAGTCCAAACCGAGTCGGCCATTCCTCAAATATTCCTGACCAATCATGTCAGGCTTCCTTGTGTCAGTATACAGTGTTGGATCTTGCAGTTCTACCAAACTATATTAGACTATTGATATTTTTTTTGTATTAGTTAATGTGGGATGCATTAATGCCCTCCTTCCGATAGATCTATTCCTATCGACATCAAATCATCATCTAGGACATGGATCTAGAAACCCAAGAGTACCTTGGATCTTGCAGTCATTAGTGGCAGGTTTCCTCGCAAATGACAGTGGGTATACATCAATGACCCCTAAATTGTTTGATTCTACAAGTGTTTGACTTCAGAACATCTATTCACACTTGCTAGTTTGTACTCAGTACCTTCGAGTCCATCATCATTATCGATAGGTCTCTTCGCATCTGTTAACGGTATACATCAAGGACCGGTAATTAGATGGTGTTTTATTATGCTCGACATCAGATCACTTATTCGCATGATATAAACTCGTACTATCGTCAGTTTGTATTGAAGATCTTGGGAAAAACAGTTGTATCACTCATTGATGCACTACTCAAGCTGTGCAAGATTCGACTGCCATGTCAGAAGTTCAATAAAGACTTTGTTCTCGCACTCATCAAAGTGCATGTTTAAATTTCAGAAAAAATTGCTTTTGACATGGACCCACTGTGTATTTTTCATGGCCATGCTTGTTTACTGCTGAGCATGGGTATGCCTGCCTTAGGAAGATATTATATATTTGAGAAATTGCTATGTTTTGTAGGTGTGATCCTCAATCCTGTGCCCGTGAGTTTTCCTTCCCTTATCCTTGCTTTGAACAATAAATATTATCAGTATAAAGAGTATCAGTATACATAGTATAAATTTCAGTAATGTATTTCGGCCCTTAACTCTACTTCGAGCCTTACACATTAGGGGAATCTGTTAACAATCAAATTAACACCCTTAGTCATGACGGAAGAAGCACATTCTTACTATGCGCCGACAACATGAAGATAGAAACACAAGTACATTCAGAGACAAGTCCTCTTTGATCTAATCACTTCTCCCATAAATGGAAGGATTAGGTGAAGATAGTAAAAACCTAAAGAGACCAAGTCCAGTGATTGAACCACTCATAAAAGGTCCAAAACTAAGATACACCAATCAAAAAGTGAAGATGAATGCATTAAAGTGCGTTAATTGTACTTAAAGCATGCTAAAGTTGTGCAAAAATCCTAAAAACTATGGAAAAGTGGGTTTTTGAGCTAAAATAATCAAAAAAGATGAAAAGGGACAATCCCACATTGAAAAGAGAAACATGAGGGCTCATTTCCCAATGCTATATAAGAAAGGCATGGGAGGCATTGTAGAACACACAAAGGAAGAGAAAAGGCATGCTGGAGAGATTCTGAAGGAGGAGAAAGAGCTCAAATTCTTCAAAAGCAAGGGTGAAGGAAGGGAAGCTCACAACAATGGAGGAGGGATTCACACCAAGATCATTGGTAATGATGTACTTCTTCCTTGCTTTGGTATGAATGGATTCAAGTTTCTACCATCTATGAGTTTGAATTTTGCTTATCATGTATGAATTTAATTCTCAAATGGCATTAGATCTTAATGAGTTTTGATGAACGAATATAGATCTTTAGAAACTTGTGATAATCCTTTCATTTGCTGACAAAGAAACTCACCATTTCTTAGTAAGATAGATTGATAATTTGCAGATCTAACTCCCTACTTGCAAACTACATCTTCTATTATAAGATTAGCAGGAAACTTAGATATAGCAAGGGAAGCTCCAAACTGGCCTCCCCACACTCTCCACTCAATAAATACTTCAAAAAACTATTCTAGATCTTGTTTTTCTGCATTGTAGATCTCATTTTTGTTGTGCATTCTAGAGCTCGGTTTTGTCGATTTTTGCAGCCTTTAATGCTTGGTTTTGCTTCCTTTGGAGTGGTTTTGTTGTATGATTTGGTTTAGGAGATGATTAAATTGTATTTCCATCCTCCTTTGCTCATATATTTGGTGAAAATTTCAATTATGTTTTGCTTCATAAATGTGCATATGCTGAAATGTGTAATGAGATATCTTGAAGTTTGATCCTGTTGGAAGGCTTGATATGTATGTTTGCAGACCTGTTTAGAAGATTATTTTTCTGCTTATGATCATCCTCTCACTCATTTGATAAGTGTTCATATTCTTTGCATTGTTTGGACCTAGATCTTTACCTTTGGACTCATCTTCCAATAACTTTTAAATCTGCTCCAAATTTGAATTTCTTTGTCAAATTGTGATGGATCTACTACATCTTTGCATGTGTTCTTTAGCTTAAGATCCTTTTGTTGATCATGCTTAGTATATTACTCCTTTTTGAGAACCTTTGAAATTTTTTTGCATCATTTGGATCAAAGATATCTCCCATTGAAATGACCTTCCAAAACTTTAAAAATTGCTCCAAATTTGCTTTCTCTTTTCAAAATTTTCTTCAAAGTTGTAATAAATCTTGTAGCTTGAGAGAATATTAGCTCATAGATCCCTGATTTGGAATACATATGAATGATCTTTAACTTCATTTGAATCTCCTTTACATCTTTTCAAAGTTTACACACCTTCCAAACACATTAATTCAAACTTCCAATCTTACACTAGTTGGTGGAGATCTCTTTAACTTTTGGATATGTTTGGAGACCTATTTTGTATGACATTTACACAATTGTTTAGATCCTTATGGTGGTAGCTTGAGATCAACCTTATACTCCTATTGAAAATTTAGGAAAGTTTCATAACATTTGGATCAAGACATTTACAATTGGAATTCACTTCCAAACACATTTAAATCTGCTCCAAATTGTAATTAATTTTCAATATTTTTCAATTGGTAGTAGATCTGTTTTGATTACAACCTTATGAGATGATAGATCCCATTTTAACATGTTTAAGGACTTATCTTGACCTACATTAATGTCTCTTTACATGGCTGCAAGTCTCCCAAAGCATACTTAAGCAATTGATCATCAAAACACCCTAAGCACATTCAATATTTTAGATCTTTAGCATATGCTGATTGGAAACATTAATCAAAGATAAACAATACACATTTGGAAGAACCATACACACTTGAAAGACCCTTCCACACACATTTTCATATGAAGAACACCTTGAACATCACATGTTGAGATAATTTGAGAGTAATTTCTTTCCAAAAAACAGAATTAAACTTTAATTAGTTACATTTTGTTTTAAGAGTTATAATATTTTCATGATTTTCATGCACAATTAGAGAGAGTTGTACATTTAGAGTTCAGTTTTCTTGAAATATATTGTGTATGAGGCACCGTATCCTCTTCACTCACATATTATGATGATCTTGTGAATGAGAAAGTGTATCTCGCTTGTATTAGTTTAGGAGTTGATTTTTTCAAAGCATCTTATATCGAGCCACTGTATCCTCTTCACTCGCACCTTATGGTAACCTTGTGAATGAGAAAGTGGATCTCACTTGTAACAAAGTAGATTTAAGTTTTGCATACAGTTTTTCGAGCCACCGTATCCTCTTCACTTGGGCCTTATGGTGATCTTGTGAATGAGAAAGTGGATCTCACATGTAACCGTTTATAATTTAATTCATAAAGCATTCTAAAGGTCTCTGCGTATCCTCTTCACTTGGGACTTATGGCGATCTTGTGAATGAGAAACATGGATCCCCCATGTAATAGAATTAGATTCATGTTTACTTGAGATATCTGTTTCGGTTACATTGGTCTTTACACATCAATTATTATCCATATTTCAGGAAAAACTGTGCATGAACATACAACATCTACTAGAAATTTTGCATGTCCGAAAGAAACTCATGAACCTCTAACTCTTCCTTAATTTAGAATATTCATCGAATTGAAAGGTAGAGTAGTGAGCATTTTCTATTGTTTGGTTCATTTTTCTATTTTCGAGTCAAAACACCACCAGTTTCATTTCCACTCCTGAAACTAAGCAAACTACACTTAAAATTGGCGCTTAATCTAAAAATTGACAAACTTTTAAGTTTAATATCACCAACAAATTTAGGTTAGTGCCTTGGATTAGGTTTGGAGAGTTAACACTCCTGGGCTGCAAAATTTTGAAACTAGCATTGATTAAAGAGAGTAAATCCATTAGTAGCAAAAAATGCTTGTCGGGAAAGCGTTTCTGAAACATGCGTCAAGCACGAGGTCAATCTGAATAAGTAAAGGGTGGTCCCCCCCTTTTGCTTATTTAGTGGGACATGAGCTTATCGAGGGGATTATATGTTTAGTGAGAAGTCCTTGGGGTGACATCACTGTTTCTAGAGTTTCTGGTAATGAGAGTTTCTGGTGACATTGCGGAGACGACTACAAAATACAAGGCACTTTGACTTTGAAACTAACACACTTCTAACTTCAATTATCAATAGTAGAGCAGAAACACATCAAACAAATACTGCAACATCACCTATCAAGGAAAACATAGAAATTGTTGATCCTCTTGCTCCAATTTCAATTGAAACATTAGAAGACAACACTGCAAATCCCGTAAATCCACCTATGACAAATCTTTCAGACCCAGTGGTACTCCACATTAGTGAACCATTGAACACCATCAATCCTCTTGTGGCACACTTGGTACACATGATAAATTCAACATCTAATCCCATGGCTTCATCAGGAGCACAAGGGAACACATCAGCACCATCTCAAAGAAGTGTTGGAGGTAGCAATACTTCCAATATCCCTATGGCTTCATCAGGATCACAAGGGACCACATCATCACAACCTTAAACAATTGTTGTAGGTATCAATACTTCCAATTTGACCTCTACGACCATCCCAACAGTTAGTTTACCTGCTGCTACCATAAGTTCAACTAGCACTTCAGTGCCAGTTGGTATAGTTTCGGGTTCCAATCTCGAAAGTACATCCACTTTGCTGGCAGGAATCCGTACTAGAGGGTTTGCCTTACCAAAATTGGGTTTCCCATATGGTTTGGCTACTCAAGGTCAAAACAATCTAGGAGTAAACCAAAATCCTATTGGCATACCAAACATTTTTCCAAATCCTAACCCTGGGGGGAATCCTTCACTTTGGAATGTCAACATCCCTAGTGGAATTAATGGACCATGGAACACTAATGCTAATTGGGGTAATACTCGACAAGTTAGTGGAAGTGCCTCGGGAAACCTTTATCCAAAATTTCCTAACATAAATCCTGGGGGCAATCCCATACCCCCAATAGGTAGAACACCAGGAGGTAACCCATCCACCAACCTCATTCCACCATGGAGTGGGGGGGTTTCAGGAAGTATCCAATCTTCTTGGGGACCACCTTCGCAAGGAGGAAATCAACCTTGGAATGATGATATAAACCAAGGAAACATTCAATGGAGTGGTTTGATTCCAACTAGTAACCAATCTAATTGGGGCCCACCCCCGCAAGGGGGAAATCCACCCATGAATCCTATCCAGCAATGAAGTGGTAATGTTCCACCAAGTAATCAATCTCAATGGAACATACCCCCGCAAGGGGGAAATCCACCCATTAATCCTATCCATCCATGGAATGGTAATGTTCCACCAAGTAACCAATCTCAATGGAACACACCTCCGCAAGGGGGAAATCCATACATGCAACCTAGTTCACAATGGACTGGGAAACATTAAGGAAGTAAGCAATATTTTTGGATGCCACCTCCACAAGGAGGAAGTCAACCTTGGAATGATTTTCAACACCAAGTTCAACCGCCATGGTGTGGTTGGGATCTAGGAAATAACCAATCTTCTTAGACCACACCTCCACAAGGAGGCAATCCACCAATTGGTCATGTTTCAGGAAGTATCCAAACTTCTTGGGGTCAGTATCCGTAAAGGGGAAACCCACCTTGGAATTATTATCACACCCAAGGACCATATCAGTGGAGTGGTTAGGTTCTAGAAAATAACCAATCTTTTTGGAACCAACCTGCAAGACCTGCGTTTGATCTAGCTAGGCTGCCACATGAACCTCATGTCAGTGGTATGACTGAATTCGTCAACCATATTGAACAAATTACCCCACATTTGGGACAAGTTTCTATTCAGAATTTGCAACCCACAGCTGTCCAGGCAATGCAGCAACCTACTAATTCTTCCAACACTTCTGACATCCTCATAATCTCATCCATAGAACTGAGAGGAAATAAGAAGAAGTATAAGGGTAAGCAAAGTGATAATCATCCCCAGAATTCTGAAATCCTCATAGTCGAGTCCAAAGACCTTAGGGACAAGAAGAAGAAGTACAAGAGTATGCAAAATGCTACCTTTGGGAAAAGAGATGCACCAACTATGCTTCAATGCAGTGGGAAAAAACAACCCACTATTTTGACACCGGTACCTCTGCCAGGGGGAAACTAGCCAACCCCCCGCAAGGGGGCAATGATCCCAATGCAATTTTCTTCATGTGTGATCCTGAGATGAACATTCAAATGAGACTTGATTCTTATGATGTCTCTCCTAGTACATCGGATCAATCAAAATCATAGCCAATTGGTTATCTCTACATTGAGAAACCAACCATAGACTTAGTACCATACCCCCCAAATGTGTTCTACGTAGAACAATGCATAATCCTCACATGCAAGCTGCTCAGAACGGTAATGTTCTTGAGGACCTAGCTCAAGTACCATGTGCCATGTCGACCTTGGAGGTATTGCAATATCATTCTGCGCAAAGAAAGGAACTATTGTCTACCATTGGTGCTGTTGATCCATCTGATGAGACTTTGATCACATCATACATAGACCATTCAATATGTCGGATCCTTTTAGAAGTTGCTTTTCAGATTAAAGTAACGACTCATGGTAAGAACATCTGTCTCACCATAGTGGATGAAGGGACCTTAGCTGGTGTAATCTAGTTCACATGTTTCCAAGCATTTGGGTCACCCCTATCTGTCGTAGAAGTTTCAAACCAAGCTACTCAAATAACTTCGGAAGATTCAGATCAAAATCTTCCCTTGATGGATGAATATGATTTGGTTACTTGGCCCATTTGGGCTGTGAGATCTCCCAAATCACATGAATTCTTGGATTACATTTTATCATCAAATGAAGATATCCCCAAAGTTGTAAACATTTGGTTGTACCCACCTAAGGACATCTTTTGTGGGGCCACTGGGAGCATATTTGATATAAACCCACCCAAGTATAGGAGCATGATCTGCATGTTCCTCGATCTTATCTGGTATATTTGGAAACTTGCATATAGGTTTAGGCCATCCCTTTGTGAAGATTCATTTGAACCTTCTGCAACCCAAACTTGCCATAGGGTCGAACCTGTTGGAAATTGGTGGGTCATCCCTTCATATCTGTATTTTCCACCATTCTAACAGAAGAGCCTACTGCACATGGGACACCCTAGTCAGCACCCCATTTCCATTTTGGTGCCCATGATGCATTATTCTCATAGGCTTGGGAGCCCTATTAGTCCCATCATGACTTGGAGTTTGAGACCACATATTTCTCTTTCATTCATTTCTGACCATATCCTGATGGGCTCCCAATTTTTTGTAATTTTACATAAGCTTGTGTTAAAATATCCACTTGAACATCCGTGAAAACTGCTTCATTGCTTATTGCTTATGTTGATTATTTTCCTTTGCAGTCACTTTTTGCTACAAGATGCCTATAAACCATTGCTTCTGTATATTTGATCCATACCGATGGAGGAAACATCTGTAAGAGTGTACATAACTAGCTCAGCCTTTGTTTGCAATATGGATCTTTGCCTTGGCCTGACCCATGCCCTTGAAATTTAGGTGCATGCTCTTGAGACACTCGTTTCCTCTAATGTATCATAGCATTCTTTATTCTTTTTTGAAGCTAATAAATGAAAAAGGTTAAAAAAAATTGGAAAACACAAAAATCCAAAAAGGTAGAGACTTGAATCACTTCATATTATAAACTTTGAAGAAAATGGCAACAGTCAGTCCTTGTCACCCTTGAACATGGCACATAATATTGTATCCGCTATCAGTACACCATCTACATTTTCCTTAGGAAACTGTACTAGTATTTTGAACAGATATCCACCGATGGGTTATCCTTCCCATCACCAATGGAGCTTTCGTTAATGCATCTGGTATTAGCAGATTTCATTAAGGTCGGTTACTCAAAGTCCTATGTTGCCAAGTGTCCATTCTGCACCGTGTTATGTGTTCAAGGGAAGTCCAAACCGAGTCGGCCATTCCTCAAATATTCCTAACCAATCATGTTGGCCTTCTTTGTGTCAGTATATAGTGTTGGATCGTGTAGTTCTTCCAAACTATATCAGACTATTGATCTTTGTTTCGTATCGGTTGATGTGGGATGCATTAATTCCCTCCTTCAGATGGATCTATTCCTATCGACATCAAATCATCATCTAGGACATGGTTCTAGAAACCCAAGAGTACCTTGGATCTTGCAGTCATTAGTGGCAGGTTTCCTTGCAAATGATAGTGGGTATACATCAATGACCTCTTATTGTTTGATTCTACAAGACTTTAGAACATTTATTCACACTTGCTAGTTTGTACTCAGTACCTTAGAGCCCATCATTATTATCGGTGGGTCTCTTCGCATATGTTAATGGTATACATCAATGACTGGTAATCAGATGGTGTTTTATTATGCTCGATATCAGATCACTTATTCGCATGATATAAACTTGTACTATCGTCAATTTGTATTGAAGACCTTGGTAAAAACAGTTGTATCACTCATCAATGCACTTCCCGAGCTGCGCAAGATTATACTGCCATGTCAGAAGTTCAATAATGACTTTGTTCTCGCACTCATCAAAGTGCATGTTTAAATTTTAGAAAAAAATTGCTTTTGACATGGTTCCACTGTGTATTGTTCGTGGCCATGCTTGTTTACTGTGGAGCATGGGCAACCTGCCTCGGGAAGATATTATATATTTGAGAAATTGTTAGGTTTTGCAGGTGTGATCCTCAATCCTACGCCCATGAGTTTTCCTTCCCTTATCCTTGCTTTGAACGATAAAGAGTATCAGTATACAGAGTATAAATTTCAGTAATGTATTTCGGTCCTTAGTTCTGCTTCAGACCTCACACATTAGGGGGCATCCGTTAACAATCAAATTAACACCCTTAGTCATGTGACGGAAGAAGCACATTCTTACTATGCGCCTGCAACATGAAGACAAAAACACAAGTACATTCAGAGACAAGTCCCCTCTAATCTAATCACTTCTCCCATAAATGGAAGGATTAGGTGAAGACAGTAAGAACCTAAAGAGACCATGTCCAGTGATTGAACCACTCATAAAAGGTCCAAAACTAAGCTACACCAATCAAAAAGTGAAGATGAATGCATTAAAGTGCATTAATTGTACTTAAAGCATGGTAAAGTTGTGCAAAAAGCCTAAAAACTATGGAAAAGTGGGTTTTTGAGCTAAAATAATAAAAAAAGATGAAAAGGGACAATCCCACATTGAAAAGAGAAACACGAGGGCTCATTTCCCAATGATATATAAGAAATGCATGGGAGGCATTGTAGAACACACAAAGGAAGAGCAAAGGCATGCTGGAGAGATTCTGAAGGAGGAGAAAGAGCTCAAATTCTTCAAAAGCAAGGGTGAAGGAAGGGAAGCTCACAACAATGGAGGAGGGATTCACACCAAGATCATTGGTAATGATGTACTTCTTCCTTGCTTTGGTATGAATGGATTCAAGTTTCTACCATCTATGAGTTTGAATTTTGCTTATCATGTATGAATTTAATTCTCAAATGGCATTAGATCTTAATGAGTTTTGATGAATGAATATAGATCTTTAGAAACTTGTGATAATCCTTTCATTTGCTGACAAAGAAACTCACCATTTCGTAGTAATATAGATTGATATGTTGTAGATCTAACTCCCTACTTGCAAACTACATCTTCTATTATCATATTAGCAGGTCAATTTTGATGGGGAACCCATGTCGGAGATCAGAAATGGTCTCTATCTGAAGAAATACTTCACGTATGCATTGATGCCTCGCACCATTTGTTGTATTATGTTGTATTCTTTGTATAACATTTTGTACATTAGTTATTTTAGGCACACACTTATCTTGCTTGGCAATTTCACTTTGGAAGATGGTACAAGAATCTTTCACATATTTGGGATATGCGGACGACGCGAGTCGTAGTTCTCGGAACGTTGCTTCCACTGCATGGGTCATTTTCACACCTAATAACGAAGTCATTTTTCTTGGATTTGCAACCAACAATGTTGCAGAATATAGCGCAGTCATTGAGCTTCTTGTTGAGGCTGTTACCCTTGGCATGCAATGAATAATCATCAAACTGGACTCAGAATTAGTTGTATCCAAGTTAAATGGTCATTATCAGGTTCGACATCCTACATTGTTTATAAAGTTTCTATGAGTACGTCTTTTAGAGCATCAGTTCGAATTTATTGAATATATACACGTTCCTAGAAGTCTAAATAGTTTGGCTGATTCTTTGGCTAACTATGTACTTGATTGGCATCTAAGTCATTAACATTATACCAAAAAGAAAGCATGTACATTATTTCATGTCCAATTTAATTGAACACATCATTTAAGGACATAAGTAAAACTGAAATAACGTAGCTTACATCATAACCCAAAAAGTGTGTAAATTTTGCACACACCAAAAAGAATAGTGTAAATACTATTTCTCTTTTTGATTCTTTTCTTACAGATAACACCCAAAAAATGTTCATACAAACAAAAAAATGAAAAATTTGGAAAAACTCGAAAACATGGGAAACTGTTTCAAAATTTCCTAGTTCGACATCGAAACTAACCCACTAATGGCAGATCAAAGACTAAAGGTTCATAGCTTCTAGGAATTCAAGCTGAAAGGGGATGCTTCCTCTCATACATCGGCTGCACAACAAACACATATGGTAAATCATGAGTATTTTTACTTATCTTTTATTCATACATGTACAAACCATATCCTTTTGAATGATAGAAAGATGCATTATTCCTCATTTTTGGCTATCTTTTTTGCACATTTGAACCAATTTCTAACTAAACTGCTCGCTAGTGAAATGGTTTTTGATTTCAGGACTTGAAGACTTTGACAGTTCAAACTATTTGATTCAGGTAATTGAGACGGACCATGATTCATGATGATCTATGATTTTGGCATTTTTCACAAGACTCAAGCTGAAGTAAACCTCATGGAATCAGTCCTACTTGGCCATTTCACCAAATTGGATAACCTCAGTCACATGGTATTACTTCACCGTCCGTCGACACGTAATCCTGCTTCAGATAGTCTAACCCTGGGATGGAACAGCTGTAAGAGTGTGCAAAACTAGCTTAGCCCTTGTTTTCAATATGATATTTTCCTTGGCCTAACCCCGCCCTTGAAAAATAGGCCTACACCCATGCAACACTCGTTCCATCCTATGTATCATAACATTCTTTATTCTTTTTTATAAAAATGAAAAAGCATAAAAATTAGAAAATACAAAAATCCAAAAGAGAGAGACTTGAATCACTTCATATTATAAACCTTGAAGAAAACAACAACAGTCAGTCCTTGTCTCCCTTGAACACGGCACATCATTTTGCATCCTCTGTCAGTACACCATCTACATTTTCCTTAGGAAACTATACAAGTATTTTGAACAAATCTCCACCAATGGGTTATCCTTCCCATCACCAATGGAGCTTTTGTTAATGCATCTGGCATTAGCGGATTTCATTAAGGTCGATTACTCAAAGTCCTATGTTGCCAAGTGTCCATTCTACGTCGTGTTATGTGTTCAAGGGAAGTCCAAACCAAGTCGGCCATTCCTCAAATAGTCCTGACCAATCATGTTGTCCTTCCTTGTGTCAGTATACAGTGTTGGATCTTGCAGTTATACCAAATTATATCATACTATTGATCTTTGTTTTGTATCGGTTGATGTGGGATGCATCAATCCCTCCTTCTGATGGATCTATTCCTATCGACATCAAATCATCATCTAGGACATGGATCTAGAAACCTGAGAGTACCTTGGATCTTGCAGTCATTATTGGTAGGGTTCCTCGCAAATGATAGTGGGTATACATCAATGACCCCTGATTGTTTGATTGTACAAGTGTTCGACTTCAGAACATCTATTCACACTTGTTAGTTTGTACTCAGTACCTTAGAGTCCATTATCATTATCGGTGGGTCTCTTCGCATCTGTTAACGGTATACATCAATGACCGGTAATTAGATGGTATTTTATTATGCTCGACATCATATCACTTATTCACATGATATAAACTCGTACTATTGTCGATGCGTATTGAATACCTTGGGAAAAAAAGTTGTATCACTCATCGATGCACTGCCCGAGCTGCGCAAAATTAGACTGCCATGCCAAAAGTTCAATAAATACTTTGTTCTCACACTCATCAAATTGCATGTTTACATTTCAGAAAAAAAAAAAAAATTGCTTTTGACATGGATCCACTGTGTATTGTTTGTGGCCATGCTTGTTTATTGCTAAGCATGGGTATGCCCGCCTCAGGAAGATATTATATATTTGAGAAATTGTTATGTTTTGCAGGTGTTGTTGGCTTGGTTTTGCAACCAAGCTTTGTGCAATGGGCACCTATCAACAATGTGATAGCAGTTTCAATATAGAAAGGAAAAACGATTATGAATTAAATCTAAATCTAAACTAACACGTGCATATAATAAATAAATTTAAAAACGATTCATGGAAAGAACAAGAAATAAAAGAATAGATGTTTTGTATTAAGATACCTCAAATGGTGAGGATATGATGTTGAGCAACTCCAAGGGTGAGTAGCTCCAAGCTCCAATGGTCTCTTCTCCAAGATATTGAAAATGGCCAAAAGTCTCAGGAGAGATTTTGACAGCATGAGGATAGGATGATGGATGGATGGAAAGTGAGGAGCCCCTACCACCTTTTTATAGTGTTTGGTGGTGGGGAATACCATTATGGTTTTGAGGAAACCAATGGTATTGACCAACATGGTTTAGGTACATTTTTCCCTCCTTTTTCCTTTTTTGAATGTTTTTAATATTTTTATTCCCTTTTAATATTTTTGGGAATTCTGGACCCTTTTTGAGGAAAAATATTCATTTTGAGGGGAAAAAGGGGTGTATTATGGTCTTTTGGTGACCTTTTGATGGCTTTAGAGGCTCAAATGGTGGAAAAGTGGACAAATGGGTCATGTGAATAAGGAAATGAGCTAGTGAGCACTTTTTGGGTGTTAACAGATTGCCCCCTAATGTGTGAGGGCAGGAGCTCTTCGTATGGCCGATAGACATCATAGTTCTTTTATCTTTTCCCTGGGGTTTGGGGAAGAGAAGAGACCGGTTGGAGACTAGATCAACGACCCTTGGAAACTGCAAAAACAAAAAATATTACATGGCCTCAATATGAATGAGGAATAATCTCTGATAATGGACAAGGCGGGCATACCCATGCTCGTATCAAGACATATACATAACAATTAGTCCCAAGAAGGGGGACCTGAATAATACATAAAAAATCTGCTGGTACATCATAATGGTCCAAAGGGGACACTATTTTGGGATGTACTCATGATCATAACATGACTGATCTCAATAAATGATACACTGGAATAAAGCGACAACCATTCTGAACAAGGTCTCAGAAGGGTTGATGAACTGCTGAAACTGAAGGTGTCCAACATCTATAGGGACTCAATGACTGTGAGTCATCTCCGAGAAGTACATGTAACTATATACTCGAGGGAGTATAAAACTGGGGTTCATCTGAATACTGTCGCCATGTGCAACCCGGATATCTATAGAAAAAATGTAACTGGTTGTTTCCATAAGTAGACTCTCAAATGTGGAAGAGTCAGGTGGTATCCGAGGTCTTCAACAAATAACTGAAGGGACCAATACCCTGTGTGAGTCTTAACGATGCGATCAAAGTGTTGATGTCGAGCATGTGAGAAACAACCATTTGGAGAGGCACCGAGGACTCTTCTCGAAATGATTCGTAGGCACTCATCATAAATGGTGATGAGACCAAGACACAAAGACCTCTAGGTCTATCCTCTGGAATAAATTTGGTTGTCGTCGACAGAGGGAGACCAGCAACTAACAAAGCAATGATATTTTCTTGATAGGAGCGCGAGGTGTAGAACTGAAGTGTGGTAGTACTGATGGTAGGACTGACATATTTGTGGGGATGTTAAGTAACTGGGGTCATAGAGTGGGTGGACTCAAACTTCCTTTGTTCAGAGCATGGTGACATGGTTGACTTGGTAGCGTAGGGAACTGACTTGTAGGTGCAGGGATCATAGCTTTTAAGGACTAAAAGGTATGTATTGACTCTGGGGGGGGGATGAGCTGATGGGTGTTGTCGAGGGGTTCTCAGGGTGACATACTGCAGAATACTTTGAACAAAGGCGACCAAAATGGGGAGGATGCCATATTAGTAGACATGATCTGTTGTGGCGCCGAGAAGCACCATTGGGTCCTTCTTCATAGTTTTAATGAGCTCCAAGAAGGGATAAAAGTGTGCTTTGAAATGCTACTGTCCTGTGGATTTTGTGAGCCCAGGACTGTTCGTGCTCATGGGTGCTTTCATTTTTAAGGAGTCTGAAAACGATAAGAAGACTTTGTAGTGGTGGTGGAGTACCGTCCTGTGGGTTTTTACGAGCCCAGGATGGTGATTGCTCGTGGTCGTTTTCATGTTTAGAGAGTCTGAAAGCAGTAAGGGGACTCCATTGGTGTTCTTTTTCGTAAGTTAGTCTCCAAGGCCCGAAAAAGCATAAAATGATGCAAATGGAGAACTCTTCTAGCCGATGTGACTAGAGTATTCATTTTTTGTAATTAGTTTACAAGGTCCGAAAAAGGGGTAAACTTATACCAGGTAGACACCCTTTCAGATACGTTTAGCAAGCATGAAAGGAAGCAAGATTTCTCGGCGATCTTTTCATTGTTTTAGGAGTCAGAAAAGAGCTTAACATAAACTCCCTAAGTGCCTTTTTTGTAAAAGGAATTGCTCGGCTCGAAAAAGGGGTAAAACTATACCGAACAAAAAGGTATTGATGAGAGCGAGAAATGGTCTCAAGTATCGTCATGAGTGCGAAATACTGAATTTGGTGACATAAAGATTGTCAAAAAGGGCAACGGCCAATGTGGCACGCAAACCAAGGTGATGAGTGGTATTTTGAAAAAATGACCGAAAATTATGGGGGTGAGAGCGAGAAATGATCTCAAGAATCATCACAAGCGCAGAAAATTGAATCCAACGGTATAAGATTTGTCAGAAATGGAAAATAGTTGATGTGGCACACAAACCGAGGCAACAAGGGGGTACGTAGAATGCGTCGTATGTTCTCTCATGGAGCAACTCATATGCCCGGCAATCTTTGTCATCATGTCCCACTGATTTACAGAAAGTGCAATACAGATTCATCAGCTTGGTGACCATTTTCTGCATATATGGACATTCTTCATGACAGTGCCCATATACCTGACAAACGCGACACCACGGCATGCCACCCCCGTTCAATGGATTTGGCGCTCCTGAAACCAAATAGTTGCAGAAGTCAGAGAAATTGTCCTTTGTATTCCCGTCCCCTCGACATCGTGTGCACCATACTTCTTCAAATCTTGCAGCTGTATGGTCAAGTTAGCCAACTGTATCTGTATCTGCGACATCCCAACGCCATTTTCTCCAATCGGTGACACCTCCAATCGCATTGCAATCTCCAGAGCTTCACTGGGCGTTGTGATGTTCTATTGCATCAATGGTAGCCGAATGTGTGGTAGCATTGCCGCAATGAACCACTCTTTATGTTGGACAACACTCATGTCGAAACTAACCCTTTCCATCAGCGTTTTGAACCGCTGGTCAAAATCCCATGTTGTCTCATTGGGATACTGATTAATTTCTTTTAACTTTGTGATATATTGAGCCTCAGATTTGGGCTTCCTAAATTCTGCAATCAATCCATCCTTGATCTCATCGAGTGACTTCGTCGGAGCTCCTGTAGGGACTAGAACAAATTTCATAAACCAATCTAAGGTGCAACCTTGCAAGGTTGTCGCCAGCTGTCTTTTCTTGGAATCGTCATCAATGATATGATTTACGGTCCATACCGCTTCACACAAAAACCAATACTGTTCTGGGTTATCTGTCCCATCCCCACAGAATAATGGTAACTTATCATCATCGCCCGCCATCATGGGCTTCCCTCCTATAGGTACTTAACTACTAGCGATCAAGTTTTGTTGACCTGGTGGGGTCGAAGTGGTGTTTCTCATTGGCTGAGAGATAGTGAGCGGAGGTGTGGGTATGTTGTTGTTGGGGTTAGGTCCCGCCTCTATCCTGGGCATAGCCTGTGCGTCCTTTCCGGACTGTGAGGTTGCTTCCTCCCGTGTGATCTTCCTTCGCGAACTAGCGGTTCAATCATAGTAGGACCTTCTCCTTTCCTCTGCCTCTTTTCTTGTCAAAACCTCGCTCCTCCTCTTGTAATACCACCCTCTTCCTCAACTTCACTCACAGTCTCGTCGTGACCTGCACCCATCTACCCCTGATCATTCCATGCGCCGCCCCCTACTGTCACCATACCCATGGCCTCCACCCACCAGGATGCTTACTGATCCAGATCTATCTTCAATATACTTTTCTCTCAAATAAGCATCTTAATGGACAGTTGAAGTGATAGCAGAAACCTTCCCCGGGGTTCGCAGAAGAAATACCTTTCAGCTTCACTATAGGACTTCTGCATATAAACAGTGAATTCAGTGATATATCCTTCCAAGATGCTATCAAGCCACACTTTGACAGCCCGCGATGCTTTATTGTCAACTTCCTGCAGTTCTTGAATCAGCTCCAGAGTCCAAGTCGTCGACTCACCGCCTTGGTGGTTCCTTTTCTGAAATGTCAACTTTGCCAACCACTTGAACAAAAAGACCGGGAATTCACAGAAAAAACAATCATGCAGACCATCGTGAATATATCTTCCCACCCACTGATCTACTGTCAGTCGAGTGTTCTAGCTTTCTTCTTCAACAAACTCCTGCAACTTCTGATCAAACCATCTCTATATTTTCAGTTTCTTTGGATGCCACAACATGTCCTCCTTTCACTTCACACACGGTCCCGGCAACAAAACCATTTGTTGACTCAAACCTTGTCAACAGGGGTTCCCATCGCTGTCGACACCAACCTACCGCGATCTCCCTAAGCACCAGCCCAGACAGGTTTTACCCTGTCCAACAACACCTGCAGATGTAGATGAGGTCTCACCCGAGGCGATCAAGGGAGAGTGGATGGAACCATGTTTCCACCGAATGAAGGAGGACAATTGCGGCAACAATTACTTGCTTACTTAACTTATCGCAACATTCTAGACAGATCTATGCATTCAGGTTTAACATCATTCATATTCATATCATCATTCAACAGAAGCATTCATCGCAACAAGTATAACATTAAAGTATCAGCTGCAGCAAGAAATCATAGCAACATGCATCAAAGGTACACAGGGAATTTCACCAAACAATTCCGTCATGTCATACTACTTCAGCAAAAACCTTGATACATCATCTCCGCAAAACCAGATCTTAGCAATATCTCTTGATCACACATACAGACTCAAAGATGTGCATAACAACATCCATAAATCGTATTAAGATCTCTTTTTCTCTGATTCCATAACACTTACAACTTATGACTATATATAGGCTTCCACCTTTACAATGCTTGTCCACTTACTAACAACTTCCTAACCAACAATTAGGCAATTGACCCAAAATCTAACTGATGCGGTCCAAATGACCCAAAAACCCGCATATTGCGGTACAATTAGCCCAAAATTACATATCATATGGTCCAATGACCCAAAAACCCGCATTCTGTGGTACAATCGACTCAAAAATATATAAAATAACCTAGCCTTCTGTCTTCCGTGACCTCTTCTGACATGTCGCAGCATCGGCAATGCTGCGATTCTTCCTTACCAAACCGCCTACCAACAACACAGCTCTACGGGAAAGAGTCCATTTGAAGAATATTATGGATTTCAACCCTCAGTGCCTATCGACTTACTCAGCTCCTCGACACAGCCTAATGACACCGACTACAGCCAGCGAGAAGTTGATAAAGCAGTCAAGTTCAGAGATCAGATATGCGACATCCAGAAGCAAGCACATAAAATGTTGCATAGAGCAAGCGATAAAGCTAAGGCCCGACATGACAAGCATCGTATTCCTCATTCATTCCAAAATGGAGATAAGGTCTAGTTACATCTCAAGAAGGATCGCTTCATAGGCCCATTCAAGAAGCTCAAGCCTTTGCAATATGGTCAGTACAATATTCTTCGATAGATTGGAGAAAACGCTTTCAAGCTTGACATTCTTGCATGCTTGGGTCTACATCCGATATTCAATGTGGATCTACTTCGACCATACCATGCACCCTTGTTGGAACAGAACAACTTGCAGACAACAGAACCCGAATACATCCATCCAAATGTTCAGGAACCTCTTCCTTGCGACACCATTGTGGTACGACGAGTACGCCATACAAGGACGAACACAGTTCCCTTATTTCAGGTTTCCAAGGCTGGCCAGATCCCATATCAAGGAAAGTGGTACTCTGTTACTGAAATAACCAACAAGTTTCCTCACCTTCGTGAGCAAACAATGGGATCCATTGTTTCTTAAGGAAGGAGGCCTGATCCGCATCATATTTGACATTTGTGTCGAATGCTAACCTCTTATTGCGACCAGTCATCGACGTCGACACAACTCCGACGAGTCTCGGCTTCGACGTACTACAACACACTATGCACTTTTGACATGTTCAGCAACCTCACAGTTCGCGACATCGACAATGAGCATCGACATGTGACCAACGACTGTCAAACTTCGACAGATTATCTCTCTATCTTCTAGTCAATTGTAACGGTTGAACTGTTGAACCGTTCTAACTTCTTTGTAACTGAAAGTAACGGGAAGGCACCCAAGCCTCTCAGAATTCTATATAAGCATGTATAATATTGTAACATAAATCCTCATCTGATCAGGAATTCACCCAGTAATAGAATCATTTCACATTCCTACATATTGTCTATGCGTATTTGTGTTTGTCTATGTAGTGTAATCCTGCTTTTTCTCATTCTACTTATTCTTAATTGCTTCTGCCATAATAGAGCCGGCTCATTCATGTTGATGTATATGTAACTGTGGAATGTATTTCATCTATGTATTTCATATATATTTATTGTACCCTTATTAGAGATGTGTTATTCCTCTATAAGGAAGTGTCGTCATGTGGATTGACAAGTGTCGCAAGTGTGTGTACTTGCCGATGGGTTATTAGACCACCATGTGTGGGGTCGGTCCTAAAATATATATATTATAATGTGGATGTACCTAGCTAGACAAGTCGGCCCCATAAGGTCATTGGGCAAACAGGTTAGTATAAATAGAGATCAGGTGATCTCTATTTAGATCATTTGGAAAGTTATATCTCTCTCACTCAGAAAGTGGCGCACTAGTGAGGAGGAGGATCATCTGCTACTAGGAGACTATCTTAGTGTATTTTGGTTGTACTTTGGTTGAGCCATTGCTCTCTCTATCTCTGAGGAAGTTGTGGGGTTTTTCACCTTAGGGTTTTCCCCACAGAAACTCTGTGTCTCTTGTCTCTCATGCTTTCGAATCTTGTGATGCTTGTCATGCTTATTGTGATTGTTATGCATTGATATACTATACATGTTATTCTCTCAGTGAAGATCCTAGAGTATTGTGAATTAATGCTCAAAATTTAACATGGTATCAGAGCTAACCTGAGAAGAAGACATTTTGCAGTGATGGAAACTTGAGTTACTTGTTTATTGGGTTTCTCTCCACAGATTTTGGAAAAGCAGTATAGTAGATTGACTCTACTCATCAAGGCGAATCCATCTGTCCAATCAGAATTCAATTCTGAGCATTTTTAGATTTGGCCCTAAAAATTAGGGTTTCCACAAAAATAGAAATTTCTGGAATCTGAAGACATAGCTAGAAGCTCCTTGCAAAAATCAAAGTTTAGAGCTTTGGATCGAGATTTTTGGCTAGGTAGATCTCCGGGAAACTCAAACCCTAATTCAGGGCTCTCCCTAGTGAACCCAGGAGGTCAAAAAGACAAATCGAAAGGGTAAAACTTTGCTGATCTCAAATTCTGAATGCACCAGGATGATTAGCTCATCAAGGCGCATCTTTCTATCCTTTCAAAAATTTGAAATTCACATTTTGAATTTTTAGGGTTTTTCCAACAAACCCTAATCCGGGACCAGATCTGGTTTTCAGCATTTCAAGTGGTAAGACCTAAATCTTTTCTATTTCCATTTAAAGTACTCTTTAAGATGTCTCACCACACCAAGCTTGAGGATAAGCTTGAAGGGGCTGATAACTTCCGAGCTTGGAAGTATAGGATTGGGTTAATCCTGGAAGAGAATGAGTTGGACTCATATATAAAAGAAGACATTCCTATCCCAGAGGATGAAGAGGCTAAGGTATTGCATAAGAAGAACTTGGTCAATGCAAAGAGAATCATTGCTGATTCTATCAAAGACCATCTCATACCCCATGTGTCTTCTCTAAAGACACCCAAGGAGATGTTTGACTCTTTGACCAAGCTATTTGAAGGGAAAAACATAAATCAGAAGATGACTCTGCGGAATCAATTGAAAGGGGTCAAGATGTTGAATGGAGAAACCATTCAATCTTACTTCTCCAAGGTCTCTCAGATCAAGGAGCAACTTGAAGCTGTGGATGAAGTAGTGGACAATGGTGAAGTTGGTATGACCACTCTGAATGGCCTACCTAGGTCATGGGACTCCTTTATTCAAGGAATCTGTGCAAGAAAGAAATTGATCTCTTTCAGTAAACTATGGGAGGAATGCTCTCAAGAAGAAGCTAGACTTGTAGCTCGTGAGGAAAATATGGGAGGTGAAGATCAAGCTCTCGCAACTCACACCAAAAGAAGCAAGCCCAAGAAGGAGCACTCTCGCTACAAAAGATCCTATCAAAAGAATAAGAAGGATCTAAGATGCTTCACATGCAATGAGAAGGGTCACTTTGCTTCAGATTGTCCCAAGAACAAAAAGGATAATAACAACAACTTCAGCAAGAAGAAGAAGGGCAGCAAAAGAAATTTCCATGCTCATGCTGCCGAGGATGATGAACCTCCAAAGAAGAAGGCTAGGGCAGAAAGTGATGATGACTCATCAAGTGAAGAAGAGTATGTTCTAATCTATGCTCTCACACGTACTATCTCCTATGGTTGTAATGATTGGTTGATTGATAGTGGGGCTTCCAAAACACATGACTGGGTTTAAGGAATCTTTTGTGAATCTATATAAACATGAATCACCCCATAAGGTGAAACTTGGGGATGATTATCAATACCCAATCAAAGGAAGTGGTGAAGCCTCCTACAACCTAGATTCTGGAAAATATTTGAAGATGAAAAAAGTCCTTTATGTACCTGGGCTCAAGAAGAACTTACTCTCCATATCTGCATTAGATGCAAAAGGTATGAGGGTTGCATTTGTAGATGGCCAAGTCTTAATGTGGCCAAAGGTGAAAACAATCGATGATGCAGTAGTGATTGGAGAGCAAGAGGGAGGTTTGTACAAATTGAAGGGACAACCTGAACATGCCATGGTGACATAAAGACAAAGATTAATCCATAGTCATGGATCACATAGAGGTATGTATAATTTGTTTTTGCAAAAGTTAACTAATTAGTTATGTAGGTCATTGAAGAGAACAAGAACACATTGCTAGACATAACTAGCAAATATGGTGACTGGGTATGTGTTTCTTATATCATAGGATCTATCATATAAGTATGCATGGCATGATTGATGATGATTGTTCAAAAAGTCATAAGTTTGAATAATCATGGGTATATGCATATTATGTGTCTTACCTTAATTAATGATATGACTAACCAGAAGAGTCATAGGTTTGAGTAATTACTGGTTTAGACATGTTATGTTTCTTATGATATGACTAACCATAAGAGTCCTATATAAACCTTGAATGATAATGCTTATTATTTCTGTTTGAAATGATCATGACTATACATTCTTGAGATTATTGTGTTTTAATAGTATACTAATAAATGTATGATTTTGTATGAGATTAAAAGGATAACACAATCATGATACTAATAAGCATGCATAGGGACCAAGGATGAATATGAGTTCAAGAACAGGTAGTCCAGGAAGCAAAGATCAAGAGGGAGCACACTCCAGTGGTTTCTGCAAGGGTGTAGATATTCAGAGGGAGTTGTCCATCTCTCTACATTTCACAATAGAAAGGTGTAGAAGGACTCTAGCACCTCCTGCAAGGAAGCAAAGACTCAGAGGGAGTCCACCCAACAAACAAACAAAGATAAGTATTTTAATTATCATTTCTTGCATATTTGTTTGCTTAAATAAAATTGTTCAATGATGTATATGCTCATGTTCCTAGACTTAGGATATGTATTGTGCATATTAGAATGATTGCATTAATGAACAGTATACTACTAATATGCATGTGTTGGGTAAGTGGCCTATGGCACTGTACAACATTCCATTGCTACTTATCTAGAATGAAACCTCTTTGCTGACATGTTGGGAGTAGTGAAAACTCTTAACAATGTTCTAGTAGAGACTGGAAGGCATCTAGAAAGTTATGGAACATGGATAAATGTTGTATTGAAGCATTGGCTAAGATAATTGCATGACTGTATGACATATTTCTTTATGTGTAAGAATTTGTCTGAAAATTATGAGATGTTTCTAATCATGCAATTTAACTTGTTTTGTAGGAAATACCGTATACCTTCACCTACAAAAGAAGGACTACAACATTTGTTCAAGCAACAAAATTATCTATTGAAGATATTGAAGTTCCTAGGATACGGGAAGAATGCCATGATCCGTCGATCATGAAAAATGATGTTTGGGATGTAGTCCCAAGACCTGAAGGGAAGTTTTGTTATGAATTCCTTATGGATCTATCAGATCAAGTATGCTGCAGATGGAAGCATAGAGAAATATAAAAGTGATGAAATAGAAGATACACCAGTTGGATTTCAAGACTGCTTTCTTGAATGGTGTAGTTGAAGAGGAAGTATATGTGGAGCAGCCACTTGATTTCGAAATACATGACAGGGAGTCATATGTGTGCAGATTGAAGAAAGCCTTGTATGGCTTGAAACAAGCTCCCATAACTTGGTATGGTAGGATCGATAGTTTCCTATCTAGTTTGGGATTTACCAAGAGTAAAGAGGATTCCAACCTTTACTACAAGGTTGAGGAAGGGAATCCTGTGATTCTACTCCTGTATGTGGATGACTTATTTGCTTTGTGGTGAACACATTGAGCCAATTCCTGACGGATCCGAGGAGTGTTCACCTGGTTATTGTAAAGCATGTTTTGAGGTACCTGAAGGGTATAGTGGATTATGGGCTCAAGTATGAAGCGAATCAAAAGTTTAACCTGCAGGGTTATGTTGATTCAGATTGGGCTGGCAGTGCTGCAAATAGGAAGAGCACATCTGGATGCTGCTTCAGTATGGGATCAGGTGTGATCTCTTGGTTTAGTAGGAAGCATTCCTGCGTAGCACTGAGTACAGCTGAGGCAGAGTATGTTGCAGCCTGTTCAGCTAGTTGTCAGGCAGTATGGCTATGGAAGCTACTGTCTGAGTTATTTGATCTCCCGTTGGATGCTACTGGTATCTTCTGTGATAACCAGAGTTGTGTGAAGCTGTCTGAGAACCCAGTGTTTCATGACATGTCGAAACACATAGAGATCAAATATCACTATATCAAGGATATGGTGCAGAGAGGAGATATGAAGCTCCTGTATGTTGCGACGGATGAGCAGATTGTAGATGTGCTGACGAAGCCACTAGCCAGGGTGAATTTCGAGTACTTCAGAGAGAGGCTTGGTGTTCTTCAGATTGATGACACTTCGAGGAAGAAGTGATGGAGACATTTGCAGAGGCCATTCCAAGCATGTTGGAAGGAGGATCCTTCACATGGCTATGGATGTAAGTGCTGGATGATGAGCATCAGGACGATGCTCTAGTTACTACTCTGTATATGCATCAGGATGATGCTGGATATGATCAGTTGGATCATTTATATGTATATGTATGTATGCATCATGTTGGATGTTGGATATGATCAGTTGGATCATTTATGTATGTACGCATCATGTTGGATGCTGGATATGATCGGTTGGATCATTTGTATGTATTTTGTATATGCATCATGTTGGATGCTTAGACCATGTATTTGTATATGTATCAGGTGGATACATTGCATGATTAGGTAGATCATGTATGATCAGGTGGATCATGTATCTGTATATGTATCAGGTGGATACATTGTATGATCAGGTAGATCATGTATGTTGATATGTATCATGTATGATCAAGTGGATCATGTATTTGTATTTGTATCAAGTGGATACATTGCATGATCAGGTGGATCATGTATGATGATATGTATCAGGTAGATACTTGGTATGCATCAGGTAGATGCATGATATGATCAGGATGATCGTGGATGACGAGCTTCAGGATGTTGCCCCAGATGACTTGAAGCAGGATGTTGCAGTGATGATGATCAAGATGATCATGTATACATTAGGATGATGTATGGTGAGTATTAGGTTGATACTCTATGGCCGTGGATCAGGTTGTGCAGATGAGCATATAATTTGGCCCTGGGAGATTTGCAAATAGTCTTTTGAGGTTTTGCCTATGGCATATAATTGGGCCCTGGGATATCTGGCAAATGCTCTTTCAAGGTTTTGCTCTGGGATGACATATAATTTGGCCCTGGGAGATCTGCAGATAGTCTTTCGAGGTTTTTCCTATGGCATATAATCTGGCCCTAGGATATCTGGCAGATGCTCTTTCGAGGTTTTGTCCTATGGCATATAATATGTCCCTGGGAGATCCGATAGGTTGGGCTGTGTTCCCGTAATAAGTCCTAGGATGCTCTTACGAGGTTTTTCCATGACCACATATAATCTGTCCCTAGGAGATCCTATAGGTAGAGCTGTGTGCTTGTAACAGCCTGGGATGCTCTTGCGAGGTTTTGTGGTGACCACATATAATCTGTCCCTGAGAGATCCTATAGGTAGAGCTGTGTGCTCGTAACATCCTGGGATGCTCTTGTGAGGTTTTGTGGTGAGGTCACATATAATATGGCCCTGGGAGATCCTATAGGTAGAGCCGTGTGCTCGTAATAGCCTGGGATGCTCTTTCAAGGTTTTGTGACGCACGTAATAAGTCCTGAGGATTCCATAGTATGTCCAGTGATGACGAAGACTTGCAGGTGGTGGGCCTACATCCAGTATGAAAAAGGACTGGCTCTGTAGAACTTCCTATGACGAGTAGAGTCAGAGATTGGTTGAGATAGCAATAGCAGTGACGATGACGATGACGATGCATTGATGATGATGATCCCGAGAAGAAGACTTGTCTAGCAAATCTGTGTCGAGAAATACCTTCCTAGTTAAGAGGGAGTGTTGATGTATATGTAACTGCGGAATGTATTTCATATATATTTATTGTACCCTTATTAGAGATGTGTTATTCCTCTATAAGGAAGTGTCGTCATGTGGATTGACAAGTGTCGCAAGTGTGTGTACTTGCCGATGGGTTATTAGACCACCATGTGTGGGGTCAGCCCTGAAATATATATATTATAATGTGGATGTACCTATCTAGACAAGTTGGTCCCATAAGGTCACTGGGAAAACAGGTTAGTATAAATAGAGATCAGGTGATCTCTATTTAGATCATTCGGAAAGTTATATCTCTCTCACTCAGAAAGTGGCGCACTAATGAGGAGAAGGATCATCTGCTACTAGGAGACTATCTCAGTGTATTTTGGTTGTACTTTGCTTGAGCCATTTCTCTCTCTATATCTAAGGAAGTTGTGATTATTTTGATCACAGAAGATCTAGGAGCTATGGAGAACCTCACAAAATCGAATTAGTTTGCAAAAACAATGGAAAAACTTGAAAAAGGAGATAATTTTACACACAATGTATGCTGAAACCTTTGATTAACTGACTGTCTAACATGTGAAATGTTAGTAACAGGTTTTTATTACATCCATGAGAAATTCGAGAGCATTAGGTGGCTCAAGCTGAGTGTACAAGTCATCAATGCCAAATTGGCCTCAATCCCCCCTAGGTGGGTCCAACTCAATCCCAATCACCCCAAACAGCCATGAATTCTGGTGTGGAGTTGGTTGAAGCATGCTGGATCAATAATGAGCTCAAGGCAGGCGTGGGTGAGCAAGTATAGGAGGTTGGGGGGCCCAAGGGAGCATTAAATGCTCCAAATCTAGCCAAAAATGGGCAAAAATCCACCCTAGCGCCCTTGGTCAACTAAAATTCCCCAAAACAAGGAGAGAGGGCGCACCAGCAATTAATGAGGGCGCACTTGTGGACAAAACAGGAGGCTGGGTGAACTGGTTTGCTTGGAAGTGGGTGTGAACACTCTCAAAAGTGGGTTTTTGACCAACTGTAGTCACCTAGTCCAAACTATGGTTCAATTAAGCACATGAGCAATAAAAATTTATGGATTATGGTACTAAGTGTGGATTATAGTTCTAACACCCCCCCTTAACCATAACTTAGTACATCTCATGAAAGATAAGTGGGAGGCCTTGGAAACAAAGGCTCAAGTCACCTCATTACAAACAGAAATTTTATTTGTCCATATGAACCGAGGAAAAGAAGTAAAACCTCATGGGACAAAAACTTCCCTCTAAAATGGACATGGGGCTGAACCTGCAATTAAATTGCAGCAATCACCATCCATCACTCACTCCAAGCAAAGATCTCAAGTGAGTGAAGGTCTTCTCAGTAAAGCACTTGGTGAAAATATCTGCAGTTTGCTCGGTGGATGGGCAATACTGCAGTGAAATCACCCTGTCATGCACCAAGCCCCGAATGTAATGCATGTGGATATCAATGTGATTTGTTCTTTGCCTCTGTACTGGATCAGTAGATATCTTGATGGCACTTTGATTATCCACCCAAATATTGGTTGGAGAATCAATAGCAACACCAAACTCCCGAAGAATGCCTTGCAACCAAACACACTGTGTGGCCGCGTTCACTGCTGCCCTGTACTCAGCCTCTGCTGATGAAAGAGAAATTGTATGTTGTTTCTTACTTGACCAGAAAATGGGACCTTCAGCAAACATAAACACAAAACCTGAAGTGGACTTTCTATCGATGGGATCTCCCGCCCAATCGGAATCAGAAAATCCAGCTAGTTGAAGTGAAGAACCAGCTGCATAGTGTACCCCGAAGCTCTTTGTTCCTTGGACATATTGAAGGATCCTTTTGGCTGCGTTCCAATGGATCTCATGTGGCTGCTGCATATACCTTGCTACAGCACTTACAGCATAAGACAAATCAGGTCTTGTATGTGTAAGGTACAGCAAACTTCCGACTAGCTGCCTGTAGAGTGTGCAATCCACCAATGGAGAGTCTTCAAATTCACCTAGTTTTATGCCTGAAAGGAATGGGCACTTGGCTGCCTTGCATTCAGCCATTTTAAACTTGAATAACAGGTCTGAATCATACTTAGGTTGACTCAGCAATATACCTCTCTCAGATTGCTCAATTTCCAAACCCAAAAATTGCCTTAGCAATCCTAGGTCGCTCATGGCAAATTCACTGTGCAAAGAAGCTTTAATTGAGCCAATTTGTTTGGTGTAGCTCCCTGTAATTAAGAGATCATCAACATACAGTACAATGACCTGCAAATTATCATCACAATTCTGCAAATAAACATTTGGATCAGACTTGCATCGACAGAAACCAATTGAGAGCAAAAAAGCATCCATTTTGGCATACCAAGCCCTGGGGGCTTGCTTGAGTCCATAGAGTGACTTCGTCAACCTGCATACAAGTGTGGGATCCTCTTGGAATCCTTCAGGTTGCTGCATATATATCTCTTCCTGTAGCTCACCATGCAAGAATGCACTTTTGACATCCATGTGGTGAACTTCCCAACCTTTACTAGCTGCCATGGCAAGAGCTAGTCTAATTGAGTCCATCTTTGCAACCGGTGCAAAGGTCTTTGTATAATCCACACCATGGATTTGTGAGTAGCCCTTAGCCACTAAACTAGCCTTGTACTTCAGATCAGAACCATCAGCAACAGGTTTGGTTCAAAAAATCCACTTACATTGCACAAGTTTCCTCTTGAGAGGAAGAGGCACCAAATCCCATGTTTTGTTCTCTTGGAGAGACTGGAATTCTTCTTGCATTGATGCTCTCCACCTTGGATCATGATGAGCTTCCTGATATGATGTTGTATCAGATCCAATCATCATATAACAGTGATCATCAATTTCACTTTCATTTGCAAAGGAAGCATTGATTGTTTGAGATCTAGTCTTCCTAGGCTCTTGGGGATTGCCTGCCAATTCACCTGCAGCTTGTATGATTTTCTCAGCCCACTTGGGCCTTGATGGTGACTCATGTACAACAATGTCATCTTCAGCCATGTCATCTTCAGCAATATCATAAAAATCATAGGTGGAATCATCACTAATTTCATTAAGGTGTGGAGGAGAGGAGCTTTCCCCCGGTGCAAGCTCAAAATCTGGAATTGGTTCTTCTTCGAATTGCACACTTCTCTCAATGAAAGTTTTGAGTGTGGATGTGTCAAAGAGCTTGTATCCCTTTGTGTCCTCACCATATCCAACCATGATACATTCCCTGCTCTGTGGCTCCAAAGCCTTCCTTTTTTCTGATGGAATTCGAGCCCATGCTCTAGACCCAAAAATCCTGAAATTTGACACATTTGGTTTTTGGCCAAACCATGCCTCATAGGGGGTTTTTCCTTTGACTGATTTGTGAAAGGCTCTGTTCTGAATATGAGCAGCACAATTGATGGCTTCAGCCCATATCTTAGGGCTTAGATCCCTAGATTCAATCATGCAAGTAGACATCTCCTTGAGAGATCTATTTTTCCTCTCTGCCACACCATTTTGCTGAGGTGTGTAGGGGATTGAATGTTGCATTTGGATGCCACATTCCTCACAAAGGTGCTGAATGTTGTTATTCACATATTCCTTTCCATTATCAGTCCTAAGGATCTTTATCTTATGACCACTATGGTTCTCCACTAGGGCTTTCCAAATCT
This sequence comes from Larix kaempferi, assembly GCA_027924585.1. Classification (NCBI taxonomy): domain Eukaryota; kingdom Viridiplantae; phylum Streptophyta; class Pinopsida; order Pinales; family Pinaceae; genus Larix; species Larix kaempferi. The sequence continues at coordinate 30,670,986 of BSBM01000510.1, forward strand.
TCAATTTCTCAAACACTTCTGACTTCAATTTAAGGAAGTAAACCCAGCAGAATCGAGAGTAGTCATCTATGAATGTAAGTACATACCTTGATCCGCCATATGATGGAGTGGGAAGAGGACCAATGAGGTCTGAGTGTACCAATCCAAGTGGTTGAGTGGCTCTCCTTGCCATTCCCTTCTCATAGCTGCGCTCAGGATGCTTTCCAACTACACACCCAATGCATGCACCATTTGAAGATCTGATTTCTGGAAGTCCTTCCACCATCTCGTCCTTGTGCAATTGCTGGAGATATTTGTAGTTCATGTGGCCAAATCTTTCATGCCACAACTTGGAGGTCTCGTTGGCATGAGAGACAAGAGCATGGTCACTAGAATTTGGAATGAAATTTGAGAATTTGTACATTCTCTCATCATGATCTGCATACCCTACAGCGACAAGTTGATTTGAGGAAATTTCTGAGATTTCTACCAAATCTGGAGTAAATGTTACTCTCTTGGCTTCTCCTGTATGGGTCATTTGATAGACTGATAGCAAATTTGCAGCCAATGAAGGTACATAGAGCACATCACTGAAATAGCCATGCTCCATGTCAATCCTACCAATCCCCTTGGTATGGATTTCTGAATCATCTCCCATTCGAACTGTTGGGCCACCATTCGAATGCATAGAGGAGAAGAGCTCTCTGGATGAAACCATATGTCTGGAAGCTCCTGAATCAATGATAAAGGATGAGGGATTCGAAGTACCTGCTACCAAAGCATGACACTTCTCTTTATTGTCAGGATTTGAGGTGCTCTCTTTCTTCCTTGCGCCCTCAGGGACTGGGATGTTGTTCTTCTCCAGCAGTTGCGCCATTGAGTCAATGGTTTTCTTCATGCATGAGCTCTCTGGATGCCATCCCCTATGACAATAGGTGAATTTGGTATTTTCCTTTCCCTTCTTGTCCTTCTCCTTTAACAGATTCGAACCCCCATCTGCAGACTTGGTCTTGTCAGACTTCCTCTTCTCTTGCTGCTTCGAATTCTTGGCTTTCTGCTTGCCTTTGTTGGCACTTGAAACACCCATTGCCAATGCTTGGTCCTTTGATTTTATGGTACCCATCTGAACTAGTTTGTCCTGCTCCTGAGTGAGACACTCCATGAAGGTATCTAGTGATGGCATTTGCCAATTTCGAAGGGTCATTTTGGTTGAGTGAAATGTGCTGACAAATACAGAGAATTCTGGGCCTAGCTTCGAAAGGATGGACAGAATCAGTTGTTCCTCCTTCTTAACAATTCCACATTGTTGCAGTTGAAGCACCAGTGACTTGAATTTCATGAAGAACTCCTGGATGGTTTCAAAATGCGCTGGGCTCAAGCTAATGAGCTCGTTTTCAAGCTGGTGGCCTCTCAGTTCATCAGTTTTCCCAAAAAGTGATTCTAGCTTCACCCATACTTCATTGGGGGTTGTCAAACTGTCTGTATGAAACAAGAGTTCCCTTGAAATGCTCAGGCATAGCAATCCATAAGCTTCATCAAGTCGATTGTAGTACTTTGCTTTCTCCACAGCAGAGTTTGGCTCCACTTCTGTGCCCATGGTTACTCTATAGAGACCCTTAGATCTCAGCTTGATAACCATCTCAGCCTTCCAATCGAAAAAATTGAAGGGTGTGAGCAACATTTGGTTTGCTTCCATGACTGTTGTGTTAATGGTGAGAAAACTACTGAAACACCTGCAAAAACACTCAATTTTTGTTTGGAAATCCTCTCTAGAATGAAGTTCAATGCTCAATATTGACCTGCAACTCACTAACTCCACGATGGATCTGATACCATGTGAGTATTTTGATCACAGAAGATCTAGGAGCTATGGAGAACCTCACAAAATCGAATTAGTTTGCAAAAACAGTGGAAAAACTTGAAAAAGGAGATAATTTTACACACAATGTATGCTGAAACCTTTGATTAACTGACTGTCTAACATGTGAAATGTTAGTAACAGGTTTTTATTACATCCATGAGAAATTTGAGAGCATTAGGTGGCTCAAGCTGAGTGTACAAGTCATCAATGCCAAATTGGCCTCAATCCCCCCTAGGTGGGTCCAACTCAATCCCAATCACCCCAAACAGCCACGAATTCTGGTGTGGAGGTGGCTGAAGCATGCTGGATCAATAATGAGCTCAAGGCAGGCGTGGGTGAGCAAGTAGAGGAGGTTGGGGGGCCCAAGGGAGCATTAAATGCTCCAAATCTAGCCAAAAATGGGAAAAAATCCACCCTAGCGCCCTTGGTCAACTAAAATTCCCCAAAACAAGGAGAGAGGGCGCACCAGCAATTAATGAGGGTGCACTTGTGGACAAAACAGGAGGTTGGGTGAACTGGTTTGCTTGGAAGTGGGTGTGAACACTCTCAAAAGTGGGTTTTTGACCAACTGTAGTCACCTAGTCCAAACTATGGTTCAATTAAGCACATGAGCAATAAAAATTTATGGATTATGGTACTAAGTGTGGATTATAGTTCTAACAGAAGTTGTGGCGTTTTTCACCTTAGGGTTTTCCCCACGGAAACTCTGTGTCTCTTGTCTCTCATGCTTTTGATTCTTGTGATGCTTGTGATGCTTATTGTGATTGTTATGCATTGATATACTGTACATGTTATTCTCTCAGTGAATATCCTAGAGTATTGTGAATTAATGCTCAAAATTTAACAATTCAGTCAAACTATTGTCCCCCTCGTGCTTCCTGGACACGACCCGGATCAATTTAACTCGCATCCTATTGTTGGAAGCACCCAAAGGGAGATCCCTCCCCGTGGTTGGAAAGGCTAGTTTCCATCCACTAAATATCAGTTTGCAACAGTTACCCCATGGTATTTCCTGCTACAACCCAGGAAAATATTGGGCGATAACAACTCCAAAGGGTCCTTTTTTCGTAAAGTTGTCTCCCCACCCGAAAAAGGGTAAAACAATGCGAGAGAGAACTCTTCTAGTAAAGTATGACTAGAGTTTTACTTTTTTGTAAATAATACACAAAGGTCCAGAAAATGGGTAAAATTATACCTAAGTGGATGTCCCTTTGATTCCTTTAGCAAGTCTTAAGTGAATAAGTATACTTGGTGATCTTGTCAATTTTAAGGGTTCTAATAAGAGCTTAGAGAAAAATCCATAAAAATATTTTTCATAAAGGTTTAACGAGTCCAAAAAAGTAAACTTGTGACCTCCCTACTCTTTTTAACGAGGTCAAAGGAGAGTTGGAAGAATTCTCGTAACCTCCTTACTGTTTTTAACGAGCTCAAAGGAGAGGTGGAAGAATGCTCATAGCCTCCTTTTTGCTTTTAACGAGCTCGAAGGGAAGGTGGAAGAATTCTCATAGCCTCCTTACTATTTTTAATGATCTCAAATGGAAGGTGGAAGAATGCTCGTATCCTCCTCACTATTTTTAGTGAGCTCGAAGGGAAGGTGGAAGAATGCTCGCAATGGGAGGAGACGAGTGTCAGGGGAATGTGAGAATAGTTCCAAGCGCATGGAACAAAGCTATGCATAATGCCAGGAATATGAGCAAGATAAGGACACTCAGGGTGTGTCTCCTCCAGATAAAGGGTGTCAAATTGCAAAAGTGAAATGATAAATGGCTTAACAGAAATGAGATTAGAGATGAAGGCTTATATAACAAGCTAAAAGCATGGAACCCAACATCAAGCTCATTAGAGCAAGCGGGATCAAAGTGAATGTATATGTGACTTAAACAAAAAAATGGGAGCCTTATAAGGGATGGCCAAAAATATATGAGAAAGAAAGATATGAGGATTCATCTCAAAGTCAAGGTAAATATAAAAAGGCTCCCTAGTCTATGATAAAAACTCAGCATGGGCACCAGAATGGCATAAGGGTTTTGGATATGGTGACCCATGTTAGGTAGGCTCTGCTGTCGGACTAGTGAAAAATGCATATAAAGATGGATAACACACCGAGATCCAACATGTTCGACCTTATGGCGAATTCGGATGGGAAAAGGTTCAAATGCATCATAATAGTGGGGAATCCTAAACCTATATGCAAGGTTCCGAATATACCTCACATGATCGAACAAAATGTCAAAAAGGATCAGTAAGCAAGCATAAGTCCAACTAAGAGTCCTGTCTCCAAGAAACATTAGTACCAACATCATATCTAAAACATATGTAAAGAAAGATCCGATACAAGTACTGTGGTAGAAAAAATTTCAACTTCACTATTATCAACAACAGGCATAATGTAGGTAGAGTTAACCAATGAAGACTCTATAGTACCAAATCCTGAGGACTTACAATCAATAATATCAACTTCGGGATGAATATCGGAGTTGAAGGTCATGAAGGAATCTGCAGGAACAAATTCATCATCACAGGAGTTGAAAATTCTAGATGAAGAAGCAAAATCAGTTGGAACATCGATTTGCGAGTCTATGGGAGAGTCTAACGACTAAACAATAGGAATATTAGGCTCCAAGGTCAAATTGGGGTTGGACATAACTGCAACTGGATCAATATCCAAATGAAAGTAAGCATGAATTCAGAGGCTTCTTCTCAGTATAAATTGGACTCAATGAACAATATTCCATATAATTCACTTGTGACATGGTAGTTCATACTGACGAGGGATATACTTGGTCTATAGTTGGGTAATAAGAGGGATCAACAAATTCAATCTAATCAATAGTGACAATGCTTTCATTGTGAGGAAAATGCATCATACAAAAGAGTGTAGACACCACAACATGCATAGAATATACGTAATTTCTCTTGAGGATCATATCAAATTCCATAGGGTCCTTTAAAACCATAAAATCAACTAAGACTGTTTTTCCACCCAAAGCAACAGGTACTTGAGGGAGGAATCCCACCGATTCACTAGGTCTTCTATTGAAAGTCAACGACCAATTAACAGTTGGAACAAGGTTAGGGAAACCTAAATCTCTCCAAGCATAAGGGGATAATATACTAACAGAGGATCCTTCATCTACAATACATCGATGAACAACATGGTTTCCGATATCAGCCTTTATTTGGAAAGGTGTAGACGAAGGAAGACAAGGCCCAGCTAGACTATTCCAATCAAAGGAAATGATCCTAGACCTTAGTAGGGGTTCACTTAGCACAGATGAAGTGCCCCCTTTTTCAGAAACATCCAAATTGGTAATGCAGAATATTTAGGGGTAGGTGCATTAGTGTTCGAAGAACTGATGGGATCGGTCGAAGATTGCATCGATTTGATCACTTCACTCTCTGAAGGAAGAGTGGTTGACCAAATATTTTTTTGGTTCAACCACTTTATCAACCAAAGGTTGACCAGGATGTTGGGAATATATAGAAAATTCAGGAACAGAGGATCCTTCAGACATGGACCACACTCTCCACACCTCTGAATTAGCAGGGCACTGGTGAGTAAGGTGATATCCCTTACAAATTTTACAAGGGAACTTTGTCTTGCCTCCTATAAGCTTAGAATCCTTTACAACATCAATACTCTCAACATGACTAACATAGGATGACATCTTTCCCCCAGCATGAATTGCAGTGGCTGGTTTCTCAAAAGCAGAAGAGTTTTGAACTACAGACCACGCTATTTGCACTTCTAGAAGTACATGGCACAAATAGGTCAGGTGGTCTCCCTTGTAAAACTTACAAGGGAACTTAAGATTATTTTTATTAGGTTTTTTGACAATGTCAACTTTATCAGCATGAATTGCAGTGGATGATTTAGTGTCTCCAGTATGACTCATAGTAACTGGTAACTTGTCATTAATATGACCACCAATGATCAATGACACGTCCTCAACATGACCAACAGTGGTTGAAGACATACTTTCAGTATGATTCAAAGTGACTGAAATTTTGCTCCCAGCATGACCTCCAAAGGCTGGGTAGGTTCCCATATCATGACCTCCAGAGGCTAGGTGGATTCCCCCTTGCTTTGGCATATTCTCCCTATTATTCCTCTATCTATTCCGTTTACACTGTTGGTTACTAGTATTACTACTTTCACCACATGAGGTAGAAGGAGGAGGAGAAGATTTTATTAGTGAAGAAGGCATAGGGTTTTTCTGCTCTTGATTTGAGGTGCTTACTTGAGAAGAATCAGGAGCATGCAAGGTGTTCAGAGTGCAAAACAGCCAAACCGGAAGCCCTATAGTGAATCCCAGAAGATTCAAGGTAACCATTAAGGGAGTACCAAGGTTCCCAATGAATGGAAAAGCACAAGGATCCCATTGAATATGGGTCCCTTGATTGGTGCTCACCAGAATGATATCCATAGTTTCTGACTCAACGAGCAATAAATATCTAAGCCCAACTAAGAACAAGTGGCACAAAGAGCACACCACTAGAAAGGTCCTAGGTAAGATAAACTAGGAAAAACATATGCCTTATGGAGGGAATTTTGGGATGATGAGGGCCCAAAATAAACCAGAAAAAGATGAAGAACAGTTATCCGGGGTCCACAATATAGAGTCTTCAGGTGCAAGCATTTGAATCACCAACCTCCCTCACAAATAATCGCACTGGATTTCCTCCCATGTCTGTCCTAGGTATAATGGAAATAACCTTCCACCGTCACCTGTGTATGAATCCTGGAGTCTAGATACTAAGGCTACCAACATTGAAGAGAGGGTCTGGGGGGGACAATCGTAGGTCGAATCAATGTGCATGGTTAGGGTAACAAAGCCCGAAACTCAAAATCACCAAAAGGTACTAATAATTCCCCGTACACGCACCAATTATGGTAGATACTCAATTGAATATTGGAGCGGTATCTCCTCTACTCAATCTCACACGACCTCGTGCTTGACTCCGATGTGAGTGGATCTTCTCGGTTCACCTTCTACAAAGATGGATTTTCTCCCTAGAAGAATGGCACCTATGTTTTGACAAGTTTGAGTGATCGTGGAGGAGTTAACTCACAACTCCCTACCTACACAATCCTACTTAAGCTATTAGGTTTGTTTCTAAACTAGAAGAAAACCTAAGATACTATCCAAGTTATGGATTGCTTGCTTTAAAAATGTACTTCAAAAACTTTCAGAATAAGTAAAACAAGGGCAACTAAAGAAAGATATCCTTTAACTTAAACATGAAGCACTTAATCACCACAAATATGCACTCACCCACTCTCCATTTCTTTTCAATGCAAGTCCTAAAGATATAATCTAGAATGCATATGCAAAAATTTTGTATCTAAAGCAATTTTTGGTCTTTTTGAATGCAAAAGTTAAAGATTTAAATTCTAAAGTGCAAAATCAAACTTAAAACCTAAGCATGCAACTACTCAAACAACTAGCTATGCAAAATAAAATTTCTTGTTTTTTTGATGCAAAGCACTCCTAAGTCCTTTAAGTCACTTGTAGATTATTCTACCAATACTAACTTATAAAATGAACCAAATTTTTATGCTTTTTCAAGGTGAGAACAAAAATGAAATTCAAAGTAACACACTACCAAAGAAAATGCAAAAGAATTTAGATCTCCATATTAAACAATGAAAGAATCCATAAACCTTTAGATTATTATCATGTAAGCATGCCAAAAATTGGGAAAATAATACACCAAGGACTTTTAGACCCAATCAAAGAAAAGTACATACTAAGAATATGGTTTGGTAAAGCTAGGTCTGCACACAAACAGTGCAATCAAGGTCCTAAACCACATAAAAGACACTTGAGCTTGAACACTACAAAAGAGAGTCCAAAAGAATAAGGAAGGACAAGAAACCAATATAAAGAGAAAAATCACTCAAATATATATAAATAGGGTCAAATAGACTCAAAATTTCTAAATCCAATCAAAATGGAGCAAGTAGGTTCAGTTAGACTCAAATTAGGGTAAAAAACACCAAACTTGTTCACAAACCCCCAACTTGGGTCAACAAGCCCCAAATTCTTCCAAACAAACCCAAATTTATTTAAAAATATCCCAAACATAAAATGAAGATCAATCAAGAGATAAGAAACCACTTCGAAAGGGTCCTACATAGACCTAGGATCAGCAGGGACTCCAAAAAATGCAATCAAAACCCCCCAAAAATCTCCAAAATTGAAAAAATCATGTACAGGAGGTACCCACGAGTGTGAAAGGGTACAAGAATGAGGGACCCATGGGTGGAAAAGGATTACACCTCCAAATTTGTCTCAGATCTGTGACTTTAAGTACTACAAACCCGTGAGTATGCAAAAAAGTCCAAAATATTTGCAAAAATCCAACTCAAAACTGAGCAAGGAAGGGTTTAACAAATATTAATGACTGGTCCATCTACCATGAAATTTAAATCATACCTTCAAATATACTACAAACATGGCCTTGGATACCCCAAATAAGATAGGCTTCTCCCCAGCGGATTCACTAGTTCTGTTGTTAAGGAAAGTGTCCTATAATAGGGGTGAGACTACCAACGTACAGGGATAAAAGATAGGCATACAAAGTTCTGCAAGTACAATTATTAAGAAACTATATTGGGGTTAGGAGGATATGTACCTTATTCAAAAGGTTGATCCAAGATTCTCCTCTTGTTATCCAATGCAACAACCTGCAAAACACCTACAAACCTTCCTCAAACCAATTTGACTACAAATACAAGATTTATATTTATAAAAGAACAAAACATCAAATTGTAATTAGATATGAAACATACATGAACAAATCTACTTGGAAAGGGAAGAATGCCCAATATTTATTAATGAATGAATCAAGTACATAAAAGTATACTTTCCTTCAAGCATGGAACTTCATGAAACCAAGATTCAAGGTCTCATGCTCCTCTTCTCCAAGGATCCCAGCCTCTGATAAGATGTGCTAGGGTTTATACGAAACTAGGGCACAAGTGAGGGGGATGTGAGTCTCAATTCCTCCAACTTAACATTATAATGGTCTTGATCCCCTTTTTTCATGTTCCCTCTCCCTCTCTTATATAGAAAGAGAATAAGAGAGGATCTAAGAGGAAGTAGTTACAACCGAAAGAGGAGGTTCCAAAACCACCCAAATAACCATTTTTCGCATTTTCTATATTTTTTTAGTGTTTCTAAGGTACCTGCAACTTTGCACATGGAAAAATAGAGGGTGCCCGCGAATTTTACCATGTAAGACCTGCATTTTTGGGGAAAACCCGCGGGTGTATGAACCTTCAACCTACGATTTTGTGGAAAAATGGTCAAAACAATTTTTTCTAAGGGTTTTCAGGAGAAGTTTTGTTCTCCAAAAATGTTCCTACATATCAAATGGGCCATGAATTAGGTAATTCCATCCATCTAAAGTTCCAAATATGGATCTTCCATCCAAAAATGTCCTTTTGTGTGACTCACAGTAATCTCATGAAGTGTCATCACGGACGGAGAAGTGCCAATTTTGGCTATTGTTTGCTTTATGTTTTTTAATGGTTTAACTTTATCCTGTATGATACAAATTCCAATCGAGTACATAATTTGCATATGCATAAGCTAATGTATTGTGATATATTGAAATATGTTGATATGAAATGTGATCAAAATGTATTTTAAGTAATCTAACCCTAAAAAACCGATGTAGCAATGAAGTATCTATATACCGATACTCACCCGTCAACTGAAGTACAACTAACTGTGAATTGAGCCTTACTTCCAAACATGAAATTACATGGTGAAGAGAATATCAGAGTAGCTCAATAAAAACACTATACTCAGCTATATTGTTCATCGTAGATCCTAAACAAGCAACTCCTGACGAAACAAGTTGGCCTGTAGGTGAGTAGATCACCCAAGCAGCTGAAGCCAAGTTACGAGTGTGATGACTAGAACCATCGGAGTATCCTACAAACCACTCGGTTTCCATCTAAAATACAATCCACAAGACACATAAGAAAATCGAAAAAAAGGACTAACTCTACAAAAACTGTACAACTATAATACAATAAAAATCATGTATGCTTAGGCATAATAGGTTTTCAAGTAGAGGCCATTTCTGGGCCCGGGAAGCTTAACTCCATCATAATCAATCAATTTTTATTGTCCTTTCTTCAAGACTCTAGAAACAATATAGGGACCAAGCCACATTGACTTGAATTTTCCTGCCCCTAGGGGATCCTTATCTTGATCGTAGACCAAAACAATGTCTCCTTCAGAGAAAACCCTAGGTTTTACAGACTTATCGTATTAATATTTTAATCGTTTCTTATGAGCTGCATTTGCAATGAGCGCATCCCTATGTTGTTCATCCAAATTTTCCAAATTAAGCAATCATTCTTCTAAAGAAAAAGTGTCGGGTAATAGCTGGATAGCCAAATTTAGTGATGGGATTTCGCATTCGATAGGTGTGACTTCCTCCAACCCGTTAACAAGTTGAAATGGTGAGAAAATGGTATCAGTCTTGACATTAGAACGATATACCCAAAGATACATATACAACTTGATGTTCCAGTTTGATCTACTAGCATTGACGGTGCATTGAAGAATGGTTTTTAGAGTTTTGTTGACTACTTCAACTTGACCGTTAGACTGCGGATAAAAAGGAGATGAGTGTTCCTATCTAAACCCAAGCAAAGTGGTCAGCTCCATCATCATGTGGTTTTGAACATGTCTACCATGATCGGTGAAAATATCTTTAGGGATGTTGAACCTAGCAATGATCTGATTGAATACAAAATAGGCTGCAGTTTCACCATCTACTTTCACAATCGGCATTGCCTCCGCCCACTTGGTAAAGTAGTCAATAAAAACAATAATGTACTGATGCCCCCTAGTAGATACTGGGTTGCAATTCATGTAATCAACTCCCCACTTACTGAAGGGACCTCCTGTGATAATGGGGTGAAGGGGAGCAGGTTGTTGTCGCATTTTCTTTGTGAATAACTGACACGGGTGACACATTTTCATGGCTTCCACACAATCTTTGAAGATGGTGGGACAAAAATAACCAGCACAAAGTATTTTCTGGGTTGTTTCCAACCCATAAATATGAACCTCACATGCTCCACTGTGGGAATCATTCAATACTAACTCAGCTTCCTTCATAGTCAAGAAATGACATAATATTGAATCTACCCCTCGTCTATATAATGTATCATAAATGATAAGGTAGTTTTTGGCATGATGCCTAACTTTTTGTTTCTCTTCTCTAGAGAAAGTCGTAGGACACCTCAAAGTATGGAGATAAATCAAAATATCCCCATACCAAGGATCAAAGGTTTTAATGAGAAAAATATGCTCATCAGGGAATCCGGTATCTTCTTCATCAAACTCTACACCATTATGAAATTCTAATATTAGTTCCATGAACACTAAAGAATTCTTTGACTTTGTGGACTAAAAGGCAAGATCAAACTCTTGGAGAATGACAATCCACTTGTTGAATTTTCCCCCGATGATACGTCGGGTTAAAAATTATTGGAAAGGATTTTGACATCCACAATCACTGTACTGGTTCACAATAAAATATAGTGTCGTAATCTTTGAACGACATACACTGCGGCTAATGCTAATTTCTCGACGTGTGAATATTTTAGTTCAGGTGCTAATAGAGCGCGAGAAATATAATAAATGACATGATCTTGGAGTTTTTCATCTTCATGAACCAAAACTATGCCCATCGTTGAATTAAATGTGGCCAGATACAGAATATAGTCCCGGGTGTAATCTAGCGGGCTTAACAAGTGGGCTGAAAATAATTCTTTTTTCAAAGCCTCAAAATAGTTTTGCACAACCTCATCCCAAAATAATTGGTTGCGTTGTTGTTAACACCCAAAAAGTGCTCACTACCTCATCTACCCCATTACATGACTCATTTGTCCACATTTCCTACCATAAAAGCCTCCAAAACCTTAAAATCCCATTAAAAGGCCTCCAAAAGGCCCAAAAAGCCTCCAAAAGGCCAAAAAACCCCTTTTCCCCCCAAAATAATCCAAAATTCCTCCAACATAGGAAAAATCCTCTAAAAAGGGAATAAAAAATATAAAAAAAGAGGAAAAAGAGGAAAAAAGGAGGAAAAAACCCTATACAGCTGACCTAAACCATATGGTGCCAAAACCCATGGGCTAGCACTCCACCACTAAAAACCTATAAATAGGTGATGGAGGCCCCTCATTTCATATCCACAGTCAAATACACCCTTACTCTGCCAAAATCACTCTTGAAACCCTAGCTCACCCTTGAGTGCCCCTTTGGCCCATTTCCAACCCTTTGGAGAAAGAGAAAGGAGCAAAGCTGGAAGCTTGGAAGCAACCCTCCTGGACTGCTGCAAGAGCTTCACCTTCCTCTACACTTGAGGTAATCTTTAATACAAAAAGAGAAATCTTTTGCCATATTTTCATGTTTTGTTATTTATGTTAATGCTCATGCTAGGTTGAATTTCATTCTGTTTACTATTTTTATTTACTGTTTATTGAACTGCTACTAAGGAGTCCATTCTCCTTAGTAGGTGATCATTTGCACAAGCTAGGGTGAAAACCCTAGATACAGTTTTGGCAGCTCCCCTTGTGTTCCTTTGAATTTCTGGTTATAGTTTTAAAGTTTTAAACGTTTTCAATTTTCTGCAATATTTTCCTATTTTTTCCTTTCGGCTGCCGTAAACTGCGTCTTTTACCCCTTGCAGTTGCATTCCGACCGCGTCTTTCAGGCATTTACCTGCGATCCGACCGAGGCTCTCAGACTGTTTTCGGCGACCTACCGGCGATTTCCAGTCTGTTACCTGCTATTTGACCGCGGCTATTAGCTTGTTTCGTGCAGTCCGACTGTGACTGTTAGCCCATTTTCCCGTGTCCCGCTTGTGGTTTTCAGCCATTTTTCTGCAACCCGCCTGCGTCTTTAGGCCTTTTTACCGCGTCCCGCTTGTGGCTTTCAGCCATTTTTTTGCAACCCACCTGCGTCTTTCGGCCATTTTCCCGCGTCTCGCTTGCGGCTTTCAGCCATTTTCCTGCAACCTGCCTCCATCTTTAGGCCTTTTTCCCGCGTCCCGTTTGTGGCTTTCAACCATTTTCCTGCAACCTGCCTATGTCTTTCGGCCTTTTTCCCGCATCCCGATTGCGGCTTTCAGCCATCTTCCTGCAGCCCGCCTGCGGCTTTTGACCTGTTTCACGCAGTCCGGCTGTGTCTTTCGGCCAAAATCCCTCAACCCATCCGCGACTGTTGAGCTGTTTCCCGCGGTCCAACCGCCCAGATTTGCCACAGACCCGCGGTCTGTTTTCTACACTTTTTTCACTATTTTGAACCCAGCACTTTGCTGCAATATTTTATGCACCTGCATAGCCATCTGTCCTACCTGCAGCCATACTTCCCTACAGCCTTTACTGCAGTATTATTTCCGTTCCATTTACGAAATATTTTTTAGCATTTTAATTGAAAAAGAGAAAATTTTGCATTGCAAAGTTTCAATTCTGTATTGTTATTTTTAGTTAGAAAGTTTCCCACCCCGTGGCACTTTTACTTGGGTTCATCATCTCACACGCACACACTCTGTCACCTAATTCAAGTGAGCCCTAAAATACTACTTAACACAACCAACATTCTAACCCCACTTGGGGAACACATAAGAATTTTTGTAGTTAGGTAGGATCGGGGGGATAGGCATCCAAATAACACCCCTCGGTTGCTTACACTTGAGACATAGCTGTTGTCCATTAGGGAACCAAAATCCCCTAGTATTTTTTGGCTGAGTCACAACCAGTTTATCAGAGGGCCTCTCCCCTAGGAGGGTTGAAGTAGCCAGATTGGTTTCGAAGGCCTGAGTGGAATACCGCACTCCATTCAGTAACTGAAAGATACATTTCGTAGTTCTCGGTGTATCACCCATATGGGGATACAGCGGCGATAGAACCAAACTGCAGATTCACCTTTTCTGGACATGTCATGAACGAGGTATCTTAGTTGCCTTTCTTCTAGGATTGACTACCTGGTGTCCCTCGTGGTAGGGGGATATCTTTAGCCACTTGGCTCTACTATCCATATTGTCTGACTTGGATTTCATCACCTTACAGAGGATATGTCTAGTTGAGTCAGAATACTATTTAGCTAGGTGTTTGCATGATCCCTTACCTCCTTTTGGTCTAGCGAGTCCACTATTTTTATTTTTTAGGAAACCTGCTACTTGTTGGTATTCTGACCATTTCTATTGATACTCCACTTATTGTAGCACAACTGTTACAGTAAGTGTTTTGAGTTGGTTGTTGGCCTGAGTGCCATATTTTTTGAGCTCTCCTTCTGCACACTTGGTTGCATTAGGTTTTTTGAGCTGGTTTTCACTCAACATAACCCCCAGATACTTGACACCATCTGTCACCATTGAGTCCTCGAGACATTCTCGGTGCCTCTAGGGCGAGCCCCCACAGCACGGTTCACTTGACATCACCTGTCATAGACATAGATCTTCATCACTTGATACCACTCATCATAGATCTCGAGGAGCCTTGTCACTTGACTCCACTCGTCAGTGGCATAGAACTCCGTCACCCGAGCTAGACGCCCCTTATTTTACCTCTGATTCTGAGGCAGAGTCTGAGAACCCCATTTACACTGCACCAACTAGCCCCATGGCTGGCGTGACTTCCACCCCTTTCTTTGTAGGGACCATTGGTGGAGCATCCACCACCACACCAGCTACCACACCTACTTTGGGTATGCCCTCGATAGGGCCCACATCTACCATTCCAATCACTGTACCCATTCCAGTAGCTGGAATACCTATTCCCACTCCATCAGTGACTCACACTACCGTTGGCGGTGCAGGACCGTCCCATACCACTTTCGCCCCTCCACTTGGGGGCATTGGCCCCAACATGGTCACACCCACTAGTATGTCACATCCTTCTACTAGTTTGTCATTCATGGCTAGTCTCAACCTTCCTGACCTAGCTAGACTGACTAACGATCCCATCAGACACGACCCTACGTGGCCTCACATGCCCACTAAGCTTCCCTCTGACATCCCTAAGTTTGAGGGAAAGGCAGGTGAGGACCCCCATAACCATATTATGTCCTTCCATCTATGGTGTTCCTCCAACTCCATAGTGGACGACTCTGTCCGCCTCCGTCTGTTACAGCACACCCTCACTGGCTCTATAGCTAAGTGGTACATCGAGTAGCCCCATGGGACCCATGCCACCTTTACTTCCCTTGCTTCGACTTTCCTGCAGTTCTTTCAGTTACCTGTCCGCTATGATGCGGGAGTTGAGATCTTATTGTCTTGCAGACAGAACACGGCTACCCACATCACTGGCCACATTCATGAGTGGCGTCGACGCCGCAGCCTCTGCAAAATCAAGTTAGATGACCGTATCTTCTTAGATTGGTTTCTAAAATCCCTCCTTCCTGTCATTGCCATCGATGTGGCATCTGAACGACCCCAGTCCGAAGAAGAGGCCATCCTCAAAGCCCAACAATTCGACCTTATTTACGCCCAGTTGGGTTATCTGTATACCATCATACCTGATGCCCCTCGCAGCGATTCCTCCCAATACGATGCGTCGGGGGCATCCCATGCCGCAGATGGCATCATTGGCCATGTTGCCTCGCATCCTCAACCCTTATCCATAGCACGTCCTAGCCATGGCTCCGACCTTTTACGGGCTACATCTCAATCCGGAGCAACCAATTCATATGCTCCCATGGCACATCACCACCATTCCCATGGACCCTCCTGTCCACCTCAGTGCTTTGGTCATGCATCCCCCGCTTACGCCCCCCCAGTCGCACCTCAGCCATATTACCACACACAGGCTGCACCAGCTCCTGTGTCCTCTCAAGCCCAACCTGCTTACTACCCACCACAGGAAGCCCCTGCGGTAAATCCACAACCTGTTCCGTAGATGTATCAGCAACCCCCACAAGGTTCAGCACCTACGTAGCCTCCACTTACTTATTATCCACCGCAGCCTGCTCCCACACCTGCACAACCCCAGAACCCACCTACTTCCCAAGGGCAAGTATACGCCCAACAAAATCCGTAGCAGAACCAAAATAACCAGCGTCAATAGGGCCAGGAAAACCATGGGAACAACCCCCCTCCAGACCAAGGCGATCAACCTCCCAATCCCCCAAACAACAATAATGCGGCACCTGCCAACCAGAACCCTAATCAGCCGCCCAAGCAGGCCAAAAATCCTAATTTGCGAACAAACCATCCTTGTTCTATTTGTGGGGTCTATGGCCACTACACACATGCTTGCCCACATTTGGAGCGAGCTCGGTAACTCTGGACTGATGATGCCCATCGCCAAGGGCACGCGGTTCCTCAGGCGCCACCCAACCCCCCACCACCTCTGCATCAACCTTTGGTGCTGCAAAACCCCTTACCAACTCAAGGCATAGTGAACACTCAGCCGTTGGCTCCCCCTCAAGGCAACGCGCCACCACAACAATAGATCACTTATGCCGCTCCTGATCAACCCATGTTAGATTTAGGTACCCACCACTTGTTAATGATGTCATCCACCGATGTCAACCTCCAAACCCGTCGAAACTAATATGGCTCCACCCCCGAAGCCCCTCCCGCCGACAAAAACACTAATGTCCATCCCACTGATCAGACGTTACGTATACCTCCGGCTCCACTAGATGGCACCTCCAAAGCACTTCGCTTCCCACTTCTCGCATCAACAATAATCCCAATGCTCGCGCTGCGTCAAATTACAACATTGTAGATGACTTAGCCCAATCTCCCACAGCCATGTCTATGTTAGAAGTCTTAAAAAACTGTCCTTCACAGCGCAAGACTTTGCTCTCCACCATTGGTGCTATTGACCCAAATGATTCACGACTGATGGCCTTCGATTTGGACCAGTCCGAACCACGCCTGACTTCCACTTTAGCGTTCCAAGTTTCTTTTTCCGTTCGGAATCTTGTCATCCATCGGTGCATTATCGATGAAGGTGCCTCTACATGCATTATGTCCACATTCGTTTGGCAGAAGTTGGGATCCCCTACTCTCCAGCAGTCCACCACTGTATTGCGAGCCTACGATGATCGTTCGGCTCAACCCCAAGGTCTCTTAGCTAATGTCCCCATCCATTTGGCTGGTAAAAATGTGCTCATTGACATAGAGGTCATCAATGCCCAACTTGATTATAACCTCTTACTTGGCCGCAGCTACATGTATGCCATGCGGGTGGTTGCCTCATCCGTTTTTCATACCATGATGTTCCCCCATGACGGACGCGTGGTCAAGGTCGACCAACTCACCTATTACGATCCCAATGCCCTCGCTGCACCCGAAAATGTTCTCCCCATGGTTGAACAGCCTGTTTGTGGTGCAACTACCTCGTTTGTTTCCTCCATGGGACCCGGACTTTACTCCGATATGCCGATGACCTCAACATCCCAATCCATTCCACCCCTGTCACCCGTGACTGACGTATCTGACCTATGTACCCTTTCCCACAATACACAAACACCCAACAATCAACCGCCCTTGTTACCCTAACCACCATTGGTACCTAGTCAAAATGGTGTTACACCCATCCACACAATCCCCTTCCTATTCCCTCCCTCGGGTGTAGTAAGCGCCTCGGTTATGGCAACTCTTAGCCGCCCCGGGTTAACCTTGGGATTACCCGTGTGGTATATTTCACCTCCCGCTCCCCCGCCGACACCTAATGTCATCCTACAACCGGTGCAACCCATTGCCACTACTAGTCAACCACCTCCCGGTGTCACTACCCCTTCGTCATCTACGAATCCCCCCCCTCTTATCAAGCACACTGGGGGCAGAGGCCCACAACCATACACTACTGTACCCTCGCCCAAAGCAGTTAAACCCCCCTTGTGTTTCGTGCTCCTCCCAAATGCTCATTGTGTGATGAGTTAGGCCATCCAACTCATCAATGTCCACAATTACCAGCATTATAGGAACACATGAAAATGCTTGATGACTACCCCAACATCCTGGTTGTCGAACTCGATCCAACCCCTAAGCCTCGTGATAAATCACTGCGTACCAACCACCCTTGTGCAATATGTGGTATTTACGGCCATTACTCACATCACTGTCCTAATCTCCCAGATTACAGAGCATCTCTCTACGAGATGAATAATTTGGACCTTGAGACGGCACCTCCCACAATTGAGGAGATCCACCCCCCAGTATCACCCTCATCCGGAGATATTAACACCATTTATATGATCTCTTCGACTACCACTCCCTCGTCAACCGATTTGACAACTCAAAGTTTCCGCAATGATGAGGAAATTCTAGAGGCTCCCACTGCCCCGGATTATCCCTGGGAAGACATGCACCATCGTTCCTATTTCCTCCCAGAGGAGTCCTCCTCCACCACAGCCACCCAATTTGTGGTTGATTCCAAAGATTTCCTTCCTACCAAAGACAACTGGTTTAAGGATCCCATTCCTGATCTTGATGCGTTTGAGGAAGGTAACATGGCCAACATCTCACCCGTCATCCACATAGATATCTCTGACCCACCTAGTGCTCTTGAAATCATTACATTAGGAGCCTCCTGTAGTGAGTATGAGATTGGAGAGTACAAAAAACTTTTCCAAGAGTTCTGTGATGTCTTTTCCTAGTCCTATATGTTAACACCCAAAAAGTGCTCACTAGCTCATTTACCACATTATATGGCTCATTTGTCCATTTTCCTACCATATTTCCATTAAAATCCCAAAAAATCCCATTAAAAAGCCTCCAAAAGGCCACAAAACCATCAAAATAGCCTAAAAAAGGCTAAAAAACCCCCTTTTCCTCCAAAAATAGCAAAAATCCCCTAAAAAGGGAATAAAAAATATAAAATAATGAGGAAAAGGAGGAAAAAACCCTATACAGCTGCCTAAAACCATGTGTTTCCCAAAACCATGTGTCAGCACTCCACCACCAAAAAACTATAAATAGGTGATGGAGATCCCTTATTCCATATCCACAATCACAAGCACCCTTACTCTGCCAAAATCTCTCTCGAAACCCTAGTTCACCTTTGAACTATTTTCACCTTGAGAGCCACCTTTGGCCCATCCCCAACATTGGAGAAGGAGAAAGGAGAATTCTGAAGCTTGGAGCATCCTCTTGGACACTGCAAAGGGCCTCATCAACCTTGACACTCAAGGTAACATTAATATAAAACCATTTTTTACATCTTTTATTTATGTCTCATGCAATGCTTAAAGTAGTTTGTTAATTGTTGTTTTAGCTTAATCTTTTAATCATTATTGAACTGCTACTAAGGAGTCCATTCTCCTTAGTAGGTGCTCATTGGCACAAGCTAGGGGTAAAACCCTAGCTACAGTTTTGGCGACTCCCCTAGTTTTCGAATTTCTGGTTTCCGTTTTTAAATTTTTTCCTTTCGGCTGTCCCTTTCGGCCGCCGCATACCGCGTCTTTTTCCCTCTACAGTCGCGTCCCGACCGCGCCTTTCAGGCCTTTACCCGCGATCCGACCGTGGCTCTCAGACTGCTTCCGACGCTCTGCCGGCGGATTCAAGTCTGTTACCTGCGATCCGACCGTGGCTAATCAGCCTGTTTTCCGCGATCTGACTGCGCCTGTCGGCCTTTTTCACGCGTCCCGACTGCGGCTTTCTGCCTCTTTCGGGCGTCCCGACTGCGCTTGTTAGCCTTTTTGCCGCGACCCGACTGTGTCTTTTTCCATTTTTCCTGCGTCCCGACTGCCACTGTTGGCCCGATAGCCGCGACCCGACTGTGTCTTTTCCCCTGTTTCCTGCGTCCCGACTGCCTCTGTTGGCTCGATAGCCGCGACCTGACCGCCGCTGTTTCCCTCAAACCCGCGGTCGGCCTGTTCTGATCCGCCACAGACCCGCGGTCTGATTTCTGCTCTTTTCCTGTTTTGAGCCCAACCCCTCTTGCTGCAATATTTTCTGCATTTGAACAGCCCTCTGTCCCACCTACAGCCCACTTCCTTACAACCTTTCTGCAACATAATTTCTGTTCCTTTTACAGAATCTTTTTAAAAATTTCAGTATTTTTATTTCAGAAAATTTTGCAAGTTAAAAGAATCAATTTCAGCATTATTGATAGATTGGAAGTTGCCCTCCCTTGTGGCACTTCTATTTTTGGGATCATTACCTCACGAGCACACACTCTGTCACATAAAATCAAGTGAGCCTTAAAAAGTACCTAATTAAACCAACATTCTAACCCCACTTGGGGAACACAAAAGAATCATTGTAGTTAGGTAGGATCAGGGGGATAGGCTTCCAATAACACCCCTTGGTTATTTCACTTGAGACATAGTTGTTGTCCAAATAGGGAACCAAAATCCCCTAGTACTTTTTGGCACGGTCACGACCAGTTTATCAGAGGGCCTCTCCCTTAGGAGGGTTGAAGTCGGGAGACTGGTTCCGGAGGCCTGAGTGGAATACCGCACTCCATTCAGTAACCGAAGGGCTACCTTTCGCGGTTCGCGGGATATCCCTGTATAGGGGTATTGCGGTCAACGAACTAAACGGTAGATTCACCTTTCTGGACGTGTCATGAACGGGGTATCTTAGTTGCCATTCTTCTAGGATTGACTACCCGGTGTCCCTCCCGGTAGGGGGATATCATAGCCACTTGGCTTTCCTACTCATATTGTCTGACTTGGATTTCATCACCTTGCAGAGGATATGTTTAGTTGAGTCAGAATACTTTTAGCTAGGTGTTTGCATGCTCCTTTACCTCCCTTGGGTCTAGTGAGTCCACCATTTTTTCTTTTTAGGAAACCTACTGCTTGTTGGTATTCTGACCATCTTTGTTGTTACTCCACCTATTGTAGCACAGCTGCTGCAGTGGGTGTTTTGAGTTGGTTGTTGGCCTGAGTGCCTTGCTTTTTAGCTCTCCTTCTGCACACTCGGTTGCATTAGGATTTTTGAGCTGTTTTTATACTCACCTCAACCCACAGAGACTAGACACCATCCGTCACCATTGAGTCCCCGAGACATTCTCGGTGCCTCAGGGGCGAGCCCCCACAGCACGGTTCTCTTGACACCACTCGTCATAGATTCCGATCATTGTCCGTTGATACCACTCATCACAAATCTAGAGCCTTGTCACTTGACTCCACTCGTCAGCGACGTAGGTCTCCGTCACCAGATAGTGACGCACCTTACTTTACCTCTGATTCTGACGAAGAGTCTGAGAACCCTATTTATACTGCCCCTACTAGCCCCATGGCTGGCACGACTTCCACTCCATTTGTCATAGGGACCATTGGTGGCACATCCACCACTACACCAGTTACTACACCTATTTTGGGTATGCCCTCCATGGGGCAACCATCTACCGTTCCCCTCACGGTACCTATTCCCACAGCGGGAATACCTATCCCCACTACATCAGTGGCTCACACTACCAATGGTGGTGCTGGACCATCCTTCACTACCTCAGTTCCCCCACTTGGGGGCACCACCTCACATCTTGTCCCTCCACTTGGGGGCACTGGCCCCAACTTGGTCCACAGCACTCCTGTGTCACAGCCTTCTTCCAGTTTGCCATTCATGGCTAGCCTCAACCTACCTGACCTGGCCAGATTGACCAACGATCCTATTCGACACGACCCTATGTGGCCTCATATGCCTACCAAACTACCCTATGACATCCCTAAGTTCGAGGGTAAGGCCGGTGAGGACCCACAAAACCATATCATGTCTTTCCACCTATGGTGTTCCTCTAACTCCATCGTGGATGACTCTGTTCGCCTCCGTCTTTTACAGCGCACCTTCACTGGCTCTGCAGCCAAGTGGTATATTGAGCAGCCTCATGGGACCCACGCCACCTTTTCTTCCCTGGCCTCGACCTTCCTGCAGTTCTTCCAGTTGCCAGTCCGCTATGACGCGGGCGTTGAGATCCTTCTATCTTGTAGACAAAACACGGCTACCCATATCACGGACCACATCCATGAGTGGCGTAGACGCCGTAGCTTATGCACGATCAAACTAGACGACCGTATCTTCCTCGATTGGTTCCTCAAGTCCCTGCTTCCTGTTATCGCTAAGGATGTAGCTTCAGAAAGACCCCAGTCTGAAGAAGAGGCCATCCTTAAGGCACAGCAGTTCGACCTCATTTACGCCCAGTCGGGTTACCTTTATACCATTATACCTGACGCCCCTCGCGGCGAGTCCTCCCATCATGATGCGCCGGGGGCATCCCACGCTGCTGATGGTATCATTGGCCGTGTTTCTTCGCATCCCCAACCATTTTCTATAGCACGACCTACCCCTGGCCCCGACCTGTCGAGGGCTACCTCCCAGTCTGGAGCAACCAACTCATATGCTCCCATGACACATCACCATTCCCATGGACCTTCGTGTCCACCTCAGTGCTTTGGGTATGCGACTCCTGCTTATGCTCCTCCAGTCGCCCCTCAGCCTTATTACCATCAGCAGACTGCCCCGGCTCCTGCGCCTTCACAAGCCCCACCAGCTTATTATCCGCCACAGGCAGCCCCTGCGGCACATCCACAACCTGCTCCGCAGTCCTATCAGCAACCCCCTCAAGTTGCTGCACCTGCTCAGCCTCAACCTACATATCATCCTCCGCAGCCTGCTCCTGCGCCTGCGCAACCTCAGAATCCACCTGCTGCCCAAGGGCAAGTTTACGCCCAACAGAACCCGCAGCAAAACCAGAATACCCAACGCAACCAGGGCCAACAGAACCGCGGCAAGGGCCGTAATCGGGGAAACAACCAACCTGCAGACCAAGCTGGTCAACCGGCTAATCCCCCTGACAACAATAATGCGGCCCCCACTAATCAAAACCCTGATCGCCCGCCCAAGCAGGATAAAAACCCCAATCTCCGAACAAATCACCCTTGTTCTATTTGCGGAGTCTATGGACATTACACCCATGCTTGCCCACATTTGGAGCGAGCTCGGCAGCTCTGGGTTGACGAGGCCCATCGCCAAGGGCATGCGGCTCCCCAAGCACCGCCCAACCCCCCCCAACCTCAGCAACCCCCTTTGGTGCTGCAAAACCCCTTACCGACCCAAGGCGTGGTGAACACTCAGCCGTTGGCCCCTCAAGCTAACGTGCAACCCCAACAACAACAGATCACCTATGCTGCTCCTGATCAACCCATGTTCGACTCAGGTACCCACCACTTACTGATGATGTCATCCGCTGACGTCAACCTCCAGACCCGTCGGAACCAATATGGCTCCACCTCTGAAGCCACTCCCACGGATAAACCTGCTAACGCCCATCCCACCGATCAGGCGTTACGTATACCTCCGCCTCCCATAGACGGCGCTGTGAAAGCACCTCGTTTCCCACTTCGCCGAATCAACAATAACCCTAACGCGCGTGCTGCGTCAAACTACAACATCGTAGACGACCTAGCCCAATCTCCCGCAGCCATGTCTGCGTTGGAAGTCTTGAAGAACTGCCCTTCCCAGCGCAAGACTTTACTTTCCGCCATCGGGGGGATTGACCCAACTGATTCACATTTGATGGCGTTTGATTTAGACCAGTCTGAACCACGCCTACCTTCCAGCTTAGCCTTCCAAGTTACAGTCTCCGTTAGGAATCTTGTTATCCATCGGTGCATCATCGATGAGGGTGCTTCCACATGCGTTATGTCAACATTTGTATGGCAGAAGCTAGGATCCCCTCCTCTCCAGCAGTCCACCACTGCGTTACGTGCCTACGACGGTCGTTCGGCCCAGCCCCAAGGCCTTCTACCCAACGTTCCAGTCCAGTTAGGTGGTAAAACAGTTCTTATTGACATAGAGGTAATCAATGCCCAATTGGATTACAACCTTCTACTTGGCCGCAGCTACATGTATGCCATGCGGGCAGTTGCCTCTTCTGTCTTTCGCACCATGATGTTCCCCCACGAAGGACGCGTGGTTAAGATTGACCAGCTCACCTACTATGATCCCAGTGCTCCGGCGGCACCGGAAAACGTTCTCCCCATGGTTGAACAACCTGTTTCTAGTGCCACCACCTCGTTTGTTTCCTCTTCGGGGCCTGGAGTCTACTCCGACGCGCCGATGACCTCCACCTTTCAATCCATTCCTCCGCCGTCATCTACGCCCGAAGTCTCTGACTTATGTACCTTGTCCCACGACAATCTACCACCTAACACTCAACCACCCTTGTTGCCAAAACCACCATTGGTACCTAGCCACATTGGTGTTACACCGATCCATACGATCCCCTTCCTAGTCCCTCCATCGGGAGTAGTAAGCGCCCCGGTCATGGCTACCCTTAGCCTCCCTGGGTTAACCTTGGGATTAACTGTATGGTATCTTTCGCCTCCCGTTCGCCGGCCGACACCTGATGTCGTCCTCCAGCCGGTGCAACCCATGGCTACTACCACTCAGCCACCTCCCGGTGTCTCTACCCCTTCGTCCTCCACGACACCTCCTCCTACTCCCAAACCCACTGGGGGCAGAGGTCCTCAACCTTACACTGCTGTACCACCTCCAAAGACAGTCAAGAACCCTCCAGTGTTTCGTGCTCCTCCCAAATGCTCGCTGTGTGACGAGTTGGGCCATGCGACCCACCAATGCCCACAGTTACCCGCATTGCAGAAGCACATGCAAATGCTCGATGACGATCCTAACATCCCAACTGTCGACCTAAACCCTACTCCTAAGCCTAAAGATAAGTCCCTACGTACCAACCACTCCTGCGCCATCTGCGGTATTTACGGGCACTATTCACATCATTGTCCCGATCTCCCGGATTACAGAGCGGCTCTCTACGAGATGAACAATCTGGATCTTGAGACGGCACCACCTACCATTGAGGAGATCTATCCCCCAGACTCTTCACCTTCCGGAGAGGTTAATACCATCTATATGATCTCTTCCACCACCACCCCCTCGTCAACCTATTTGACGACGCAAACTTTCCGTACTGATGAGGAGATTCTTGAGGCCCTTACTGCCCCGGATTATCCTTGGGATGATATGCACCACCGCTCCTATTTTATCCCCGACGAATCCTCCTCTAGCACCGCTACCCAATACGCGGTCGAATCCAAAGACTTCCTCCCCACCAAAGTTGACTGGTTCAAGGACTCTATTCCTGCTCCTGATGCCTTCGAGGAGGGCAACATGGCCAACATCTCACCTGTCATCCAAGTTGATATCGCTGCCCCAGGACGTGCCCCTGAACTCATCACTTTAGGAGCATTCTGCAGTCAACCAGAGATTGAGGACTACACAAACCTTTCCAAAGAATTCCGTGATGTCTTTGCCTGGTCCTATACTGAGATGCCCGGTCTCGACCCCGCCATTATAGAGAACCACCTTGACACCTCTGAGTCAAGGGGCATAATAGATTCCCTCGACCCTGGGATAGGGGGCATGATCAATCATTTTGAACCTTCCCTATCACATCTATCTCAGCACGTCAATGAACCCATTGTTCAAACCCACACATATGTGATCCATAATCACAAACCCCATGCACATAGCATGGGGGCAAGTCATTAACCTTGCTCACTTTTTCACACTTGTGATCTCAACCATTTTTGAGGTCACATATCACTTGGAGCTTTGATTTGATTTGATACACCTAGTATTCTTCCCCCACGGGTCATCATTTCTCCCCACCACTGCATCCTTGGCTTGGTGGGCTCACCTTTATTTGCAACCATTTTTTAACCTAGTTAGTTCCTTTGACCATTCCGGAGTCCTTATGACCTCCGTTTTTCGCACCATTTGCACTGCCGGATTCATATTTCCGCGCTGGTGATGATGCTTGAGATCATTTCTCGCTCTCACCCCCATATTTTTTGGGTATTTTTTCCAAAACGCCCTCGTCACCTCGGTGTGCGTGCCACATCGGCCGTTACCCGTTTTTGACACCTTTTATATCATCGGATTCATTTTTCTGAGCTGGTGATGATGCTTGAGATCATTTCTCGCTCTCACCCCCCGATCTTTCGGGTATTTTTCGAAACGCCCTCGTTACCTCGGTGCGCGTGCCACATCGGCCGTTACCCGTTTTTCACATCCTTTATATCGCCGGATTCATTCTTCCGAGCTCGTGATGATGCTTGAGATCATTTCTCGCTCTCACTTGGTACAATTTCCACATTGTGTCCCGACACCTTGCTGCCTCGGTTTGCGCGCCACATCGACCGCTATCGGATTGTTCTACATTTTTACATGAGCCATTCACTCCTGTCATACTGCAAATGTTTCGTTATTTTGCCACCATTTCATCTACCCCGCAAGGAGGCCCATCAGTGTTCCCACCTACCCTCGGTCTTGGTCACCATTATTGATCCTTGATTGAACACTTCCTCCTTGCCTGGCCATTCCTTTTGTTCGGTATAATTTTATCCCTTTTTCGGGCCGGACAAGTCCTTTACAAAAAAGGCACTTAGGGAGTTTCCATTAAGCTCTTTTCTGACTCCTAAAAGAATGAAAAGATCGCCGAGCAATCTTGCTTCCTTTCATGCTCGTTAAAGTACCTGAAAGGGCGTCTATCTGGTATAAGTTTAACCCTTTTCCGGACCTGATAGACTAATTACGAAAAAGGAATACTCTAGTCACACCGGATAGAAGAGTTCTTCATTGCATCCTTTTATGCTTCTTTGGGCCTTGGAGACTAAATCTACGAAAAAGCAACCCCCTGGAGTCTTCTTACTTGCTTTCAGACTCTCTAAAATTGAAAGCAACCACGAGCATTAACTGTCCTGGGCTCGGAAAATCCACACGACAGTACCATTCCATCACTTCAGAGTCTTCTTATCGCTTTCAGACTCCTTAAAATTGAAAGCCACCACGAGCATGAACTGTCCTGGGCTCGTAAAATCCACACGACAGTACCATTTTACACACACTTCTTCTAGTTCCTTAACCCATGAAGAAGTTTTCCCCCGTGCCTCTTGGCACTTTGATCTATCATCTCGGCAGCACCACCAATCAGGTCGCCTTTGTTCATAGTATTCTGCAGTCTCCTGCCATTGTACACCAACTTGAGTCTCCCTCAGCCAGGTATCCCCCCAGATCCATTACAGCTATGATCCCTTTCCCCTTAGTCAGTTTCATATGCTGCCAGATCATTTCAATTATCATACTTTGAACAAAGGAAGTTTGAGTCCCTCCACTCTACTTGCCCAGTTTTCCCCCCACAGTTTATCAGTCCTGCCATCAGCACTATCACATTTCGGTCTTGTACCTCGCGCTCCTGTCAAGGAAATATCATTGCCTTGATAGTTGCAGGTCTCCCTCTGTCGACGACAGCTCCTCTATTCCAGAGGATAGGCCCAGAGGTCCCTACGCCTTGGACTTATCACCATCTGTGGTAAGTGCCTACGGATCATTCCGAGAGGAATCATCATTGCCTCTCCGAGTGGTTGTTCCTCACATGCTCGACTTCAGCACCTTGATCGCATCGTTGAGGATCGCGTAGGATTATATTCCATCAGTTTTTTGTCGAAGACCCCGGATTTCCCCCGACTCTAGCACATTGGTGAGTCACTTCGGAACGCCCAGTTCTATGTTCCTGTGGATGTCCGGGCTGCGTTGGCAATTGTATTCGGAAGCCATCCAGCTATATGCTTCCTTGAGTACCCATTTCAGTTCCAAGTTCAGTGTACCATGGAGAGTATGATCCCAGTCACTATGATCCAGCAGCTCATCAGTTCCTGTGGTACCACATTCAGTAGCACTGTTGATTATTCCAGTGTATCAGTTTTTCAGCACAGACATGGTCAGCTCAGCAGTATGTCCCAGATTTTGTGTCCCCTCTGGACCCTTATGATGTACACAGTGGCTATGTATCTTTCAGGTCCCCTTTTTCGGGCCTCACAGTTCTGTTCATGTATCTTGATACGAGCATGGGTATGCCCGCCTCGTCCATATATTGAGATTATTCCTCAGTCAGTATTTGAGGTCATGTATATTTCAGGTCCCCATTTTTTGGACCCCATTGTTATTGTTATGTTATATCCTGATACGAGCATGGGAATGCCCGCCTCGTCCATATGATCAGATGATTCCTCCTCCCTTATTGAGGTTATGTACTTTTAGTTCTTGCAGTTGTTCGGGATCGTTGTTCCGGGCTTCAGTTTGTTTCTTCTCTCCTCTCCACATCCCAGGAAAACCATTTATGACTTATGATGTCCATCGGCCATACGATGAGCTCCTGACCTCGCACATCAGGGGGCAATCTGTTAACACCCAAAAAGTGCTCACTAGCTCATTTACCACATTATATGGCTCATTTGTCCATTTTCCTACCATATTTCCATTAAAATCCCAAAAAATCCCATTAAAAAGCCTCCAAAAGGCCTAAAATGCCTCCAAAAGGCCACAAAACCATCAAAATAGCCTAAAAAAGGCTAAAAAACCCCCTTTTCCTCCAAAAATAGCAAAAATCCCCTAAAAAGGGAATAAAAAATATAAAATAATGAGGAAAAGGAGGAAAAAACCCTATACAGCTGCCTAAAACCATGTGTTTCCCAAAACCATGTGTCAGCACTCCACCACCAAAAAACTATAAATAGGTGATGGAGATCCCTTATTCCATATCCACAATCACAAGCACCCTTACTCTGCCAAAATCTCTCTCGAAACCCTAGTTCACCTTTGAACTATTTTCACCTTGAGAGCCACCTTTGGCCCATCCCCAACATTGGAGAAGGAGAAAGGAGAATTCTGAAGCTTGGAGCATCCTCTTGGACACTGCAAAGGGCCTCATCAACCTTGACACTCAAGGTAACATTAATATAAAACCATTTTTTACATCTTTTATTTATGTCTCATGCAATGCTTAAAGTAGTTTGTTAATTGTTGTTTTAGCTTAATCTTTTAATCATTATTGAACTGCTACTAAGGAGTCCATTCTCCTTAGTAGGTGCTCATTGGCACAAGCTAGGGGTAAAACCCTAGCTACACTATACTTAAATGCCTGGTCTTGACCCTGCTATCATAGAACACCACAGTAACACCTCTGAGTCAAGGGGAATAATAGATTACCTCGATCCTGGGATAGGGGGCATGATCAATCATTTTGAACCTACCCCATCACATCTATCTCATCATGTCAATGAACCCATCGTTCAAACTAACACATATGTGATCCACAATCACAAACCCCCTGCACATAGCATGGGGGCAAGTCATTAACCCTGCTCACTTTTTCACATTTGTGATCTCAACCATTTTTGAGGTCACGTGTCACTTGTATATTTGATTTGATTTGATACACCTAGTATTCTTCCCCCGCGGGTAATCCTTTCTCCCCACCACTGCATCCTTCGCTTGGTGGGCTCACCTTTATTTGCAACCATTTTTTAACCTAGTTATTTCCTTTAACCATTCTGGAGTCCTTATGACCTCCGTGTTTCGCACCATTTGCACCGCCGGATTCATATTTCCGTGCCCATGATGATGCTTGAGATCATTTCTCGCTCTCACCAGGGCCAATATCAACATTATGTCCCGATACCTTGTCACCTCGGTTTGCGTGCCACATCGGCCGTAGCCCGTTTTTGATATACCTTATATCATCGGATTCATTTTTCTGAGCCCGTGATGATGCTTGAGATCATTTCTCGCTCTCACCCCCAGATATTTTTGGGTATTTTTTCCAAAATGCCCCCGTCGCCTCGGTTTGCATGCCACATCAGTCGTTATCCGTTTTTGACACTTTTTATATCACCGGATTCATTTTTTCGAGCTCGTGATGATGCTTGAGATCATTTCTCATTCTCACCTAGTACAGTTTCAACATTGTGTCCCAACACCTTGCTGCCTCGATTTGCGCGCCACATCGACCACCATCGGATTGTTCCATATTTTTACATGAGCCATTCACTCCTTTCATACTGCAATTATTTCATTATTTTTACACCATTCATTATCCCACAAGGAGGCCCACCAGTGTTCCCCCCCTACCCTCGTTCTTGATCATCATCAATGTTCCTTGATTGAGCACTTCCTCCTTGCTTTACCATTCCTTTTGTTCCGTATAATTTTATCCCTTTTTCGGGCCAGACAAGTCCTTTACGAAAAATGCACTTAGGGAGTTTCTGTTAAGCTCTTTTCTGACTCCTAAAACAATGAAAAGATCATCGAGCAATCTTGCTTCCTTTCATGCTCATTAAAGTACTTGAAAGGGCGTCTATCTAGTATAAGTTTAACCCTTTTCCGGACCTGGTAGACTAATTACGAAAAATGAATACTCTAGTCACACCGGCTAGAAGATTTCTTCATTGCATCCTTTTATGCTTCTTCGGGCCTTGGAGACTAACACATGAAAAAGCAACCCACTGGAGTCTTCTTATCGCTTTTAGACTCTCTAAAATTGAAAGCAACCACGAGCATGAACTGTCCTGGGCTCGTACAAATCCACACGACAGTACCATTCCATTATTTCAGAGTCTTCTTATCGCTTTCAGACTCCTTAAAATTGAAAGTAACCAGGAGCATGAACTGTCCTGGGCTTGTACAAATCCACACGACAATACCATTCCATTCTTTCAGAGTCTTCTTATCGCTTTCAGACTCCTTAAAATTGAAAGCAACCACGAGCATGAACTGTCCTGGGCTCGTATAAATCCACACGACCATACCATTTTACACACACTTCTTCTAGTTCTTTAACCCATGAAGAAGTCCCCCCGTGCCTCTTGGCACTATGATCGATCATCTCGGCAGCACCCCCAATCAGGTCACCTTTGTTCAGAGTATTCTACAGTCTCCTGTCGTTTTACACCAGCTTGAGTATCACTCATCCCAGTCACTATCCTTGATCCATTACAGCTATGATCCCTTTCCCACCAGTCAGTTTCATATGCTGCCCGATCATCCCCGCCATCATACTCTGAACAAAGGAAGTTTGAGTCCACCCACTCTACTTGCCCAGTCATCCCCCACAATATGGCAATCCTACCATCAGTACTCTCACACTTCGGTTCTCCACCTCGCGTTCCTATCAAGGAAACATCATTTCCTTTCTAGTTGCAGGTCTCCCTCTGTCGACGACAGCCCCTCTATTCCAGAGGATAGACCCAGAGGTCTCTACGCCTTGGACCCATCACCATCTGTGGTGAGTGCCTACGGACCATTTTGAGAGGAGTCATCATTGCCTCTCCGAGTGGTCATTTCTCACATGCTCGACTTCAACACCTTGATCGCATCATTGAGAATCGTGCAGGGTATATATCCCTTCAGTTGTTGGTCGAAGACCTCGGATTTCCCCCGACTCTAGCACATTGGTGAGTCACTTTGGAACACCCAGTTATATGTTCCCGTGGATGTCTGGGTTGCATTGGCGATTGTATTCGGAATCCATCCAGTTATACACTTCCTTGAGTACCCAGTTCCGTTCCAGTTCCGTGTACCATTGAGGATATGACTCCCCGTCACTATGCTCTAGTAGCTCATTAGTTCCTCTGGTACCCCACTTAGTAGCACTGTTGTTATTCCAGTGTATCAGTTCTTCAGCTCAGGCATGGTCAACCTAGCAGTATATCCCAGCTTTGTGTCCCCTTTGGACCCTTATGATGTACACAGTGGTTCTCTATGTATCCTACAGGTCCCCCTTTTCGAGCCTCACTGTTATTTTTTATGTATCTTGATATGAGCATGGGTATGCCCGCCTCGTCCATACATTGAGATTCTTCCTCATTCATTATTTGAGGCCATGTATATTTCAGGTCCCCATATTTTGGACCCCATTGTTATTATTATTCTAGATCTTGATACGAGCATGGGAAACCTTTGTTGTTAACCAGACCTAAGGAAGAATCTTAAAATGAGTTGGAAAATGTGGTGAAGGGGAGCAGGTTGTTGTCGCATTTTCTTTGTGAATAACTGACACGGGTGACACATTTTCACGGCTTCCACACAATCTTTGAAGATGGTGGGACAAAAATAACCAGCACAAAGTATTTTCTGGGTTGTTTCCAACCCATAAATATGAACCTCACATGCTCCACTGTGGGAATCATTCAATACTAACTCAGCTTCCTTCATAGTCAAGAAATGACATAATATTGAATCTACCCGTCGTCTATATAATGTATCATAAATGATAAGGTAGTTTTTGGCATGATGCCTAACTTTTTGTTTCTCTTCTCTAGAGAAAGTCGTAGGACACCTCAATGTATGGAGATAAATCAAAATATCCCCATACCAAGGATCAAAGGTTTCAATGAGAAAAATATGCTCATCAGGGAATCCGGTATCTTCTTCATCAAACTCTACACCATTATGAAATTCTAATATTAGTTCCATGAACACTAAAGAATTCTTTGACTTTGTGGACTGAAAGGCAAGATCAAACTCTTGGAGAATGACAATCCACTTGTTGAATTTTCCCCCGATGATACGTCGGGTTAAAAATTATTGGAAAGGATTTTGACATCCACAATCACTGTACTGGTTCACAATAAAATATAGTGTCGTAATCTTTGAACGACATACACTGCGGCTAATGCTAATTTCTCGACATGTGAATATTTTAGTTCAGGTGCTAATAGAGCGCGAGAAATATAATAAATGACATGATCTTGGAGTTTTTCATCTTCATGAACCAAAACTATGCCCATCGTGGAATTAAATGTGGCCAGATACAGAATATAGTCCCGGGTGTAATCTAGCGGGCTTAACAAGTGGGCTGAAAATAATTCTTTTTTCAAAGCCTCAAAATAGTTTTGCACAACCTCATCCCAAAATAATTGGGTGTCTTGTTGTTAACACCCAAAAAGTGCTCACTACCTCATCTACCCCATTACATGGCTCATTTGTCCACATTTCCTACCATAAAAGCCTCCAAAACCTTAAAATCCTATTAAAAGGCCTCCAAAAGGCCCAAAAATCCTCCAAAAGGCCAAAAAACCCCTTTTCCCCCAAAATAATCCAAAATTCCTCCAACATAGCAAAAACCCTCTAAAAAGGGAATAAAAAATATAAAAAAAGAGGAAAAAGAGGGAAAAAGGAGGAAAAAACCCTATACAGCTGACCTAAACCATATGGTGGCAAAAACCATGGGCCAACACTCCACCACTAAAAACCTATAAATAGGTGATGGAGGCCCCTCATTTCATATCCATAGTCAAATACACCCTTACTCTGCCAAAATCACTCTTGAAACCCTAGCTCACCCTTGAGTGCCCCTTTGGCCCATTTCCAACACTTTGGAGAAAGAGAAAGGAGCAAAGCTGGAAGCTTGGAAGCAACCCTCCTGGACTTCTGCAAGAGCTTCACCATCCTCTACACTTGAGGTAATCTTTAATACAAAAAGAGAAATCTTTTGCCATATTTTCATGTTTTGTTATTTATGTTAATGCTCATGCTAGGTTAAATTTCATTCTGTTTACTATTTTTATTTACTGTTTATTGAACTGCTACTAAGGAGTCCCTTCTCCTTAGTAGGTGCTCATTTGCACAAGCTAGGGTAGAAACCCTAGCTACACTTGTTTGAGCAGACGCATGAAACCTCTGGTAATTTTTGCATAGTTAATGATAAAACATCTAAGAAAATTGGACATGTCTTGTAAACTTTGAAGTTGTCTGATATTATGAGGAGTAGGCAACTTGAAAATTTCCTTGACTTTCAATGGATCAACCATGATCCCTCTATTCGACACAATGAAACCTAGCAGTCATCCAGAATCGATGCATAACACACACTTATTGGGGTTTAACCAAATCTTATAGTGTCTGCATTTTTCAAACACAAGACGTAAGTGTTCTGGATGATCTCTTCTCTTGCGAGATCATGCATGTAGATCATCTAAGTAAGGTTCAACCACGTGCTTGATGTCATGAAAAGCAAAATTCATAGCTCGCTAGAAAGTGGCTCCAACATTCTTCAATCCGAATGACATTTTCCTATATGCAAAGGTACCCTAGGGACATATGAAAGTTGTCTTATGCTGGTCTTTGGGTTTGATTTGAATCTGGTTATATCTCGAAAATCCATCCATGAAAGAAAAAAAAATCATGGCCCACGCATGCATCTATGATTTGATCAATGAAAGGTGTGGAATAATTGTCCTTAGGACAAGATTTATTAAGGTCGATGAAATTTGTACATACTCGTATGGTACCTTGCTTTTTATCAACCAGAACTGGATTGGACACCCATTCTGTCATGTCAATAGGATAAATTAAGCCGACTTTGAGGATCTTCTCAACCTCAACCTTGATGGCTGCAACTTTCTAGGATTAATTGCGCGCAGTTTATGCCGAACTAGTTTCACATTTGGATATGTCGTGATCACATGTTCGACTATTGAATGGTCGATGCTTGGCATCTCCTCATATGTCCAGGAGAAAACATTGCGAAATTATTTAAATAAGTTGGCCAACAAAATGATCTCTTGCTGAGAACAATTTTCCCCAGTGAAGATGTTTTCCACGACATCAGGTTTGGTGGATTTATTGATTGGGATAGTTGTTGAAATGTTATCCATATTTCCTTCAATGAAAATACCCTATTTCATTAAAGAGTTGATGGACAAGTCAACATCTCCACTGAGTCTCACAGAGAACTCTCCATTCTCGATCCTATTTAGATATGGAAGGAAATAGGATCTATGATGTAGGTGTTCCCAAGGTTGATCAAGACCTATCATAGCTTCATCGGATGGTAAAACAATGTATTTGTAGTCGAAGGAATGGGTAGAGTCTATTTCCCATGCAGGTGCATAATCGATATTTGACTCCATGGAGACTAAAGGAGTCGAGATATAATCTATCGCAGAGTCTTGTGAAGCTTGATAAGTCATCTCTTTGACAGATAGGGGAATGATTGGTTCCTCGTAAGTAGAAGGAATCCAAGGATCAATTGTTCGAACAACTTTGAAGACCTCCTTAGATGACGTGGTAGTGTTACTGATCGTTGAACCAATATAATTAATGGGAGTAAGTAAATCAAAGGTTCCCATAAGCAATGAGTACATCCTACTCCTAAAATTTCATTGGGAGAGTGGGCCTAATCAATCCGCAGAATATTAGATTCAGAAGGGGTTTTGTTACTTTTCTAGGCAAAGGAGAGTTGGTCAATTGTGATGATCTTTCCTTCATAAGGGAACATCAATACCCATAAAATGAACGAAGGAATGCCTTGCATTGCATACATCCATCTTAGTCCCAATAGAAAATTGTAATCGAGAGAAATGTCTACAACCTAGACCCCCACAAACACTACTTTTCCTGCTAACTCGATCTCAAAAGAGGGTAAGATCCCATGTGGACAAAACAATCTTCCGTCAAAAGCGGTAAGCAATGTATTGGAAGGGGCTAACTCCGGGGAGCCTAAATATTTCCATCATGAAATAGATATTACACACACAGACGCTCCTTCATCCACTTTGGCTCGTCTAATGGTTTTAGAACCATGGACTACTTCGATTTGGAAGGACACATGGTACGGAAATCGGGGTTTGACGTTGGACATATCAAACCTGGCCAACAGACTTGAAGAATCCATACTTCCTATTTTCACTAGAAGTGTGTTTCACTGCAATGGGAAGCTTTGAAAAATATCTAGAGAGGACATGGCACATAACGTTTGGGATAGGTCCTCTACAATTGAGTAGTTAGGAACGACCTATGCATTAGAATTAAAAATATTTTGTGACAAATATAATTCAAAGGCCCCAAAAAATGCCTCAAAATGAAAATGTGTGATACTGGTATCAACCCTTTTTGAAACGGTGGTAAAAATAGCTACTAAAATTTGGAGAGAGAAAAATGAGAATCGTGTCGAGTTCTTGTTTCATAGTATAAGTGGTTGCACTCGAATAGCTCACAAAAAGAAGGCTTACTAAACTATCTAAAACCCCCAAGGTAGAAACATCTTACTCCAACTCATCCATAAAGCTCATGAATTGTCCAAACTACTTTTGGAAGGTGATGTAGGATGAAATTAGAAAAATATGGTAGCTTTTGGAGTGAAAAAAAGTAAAGGTGTGTTTTCCACAAAAACAAGTAGTTTCCAAAACCTCTAGAGTGCCTATCTTTTACCTTATCTTCTGAAAAGCAGAAAAAATAGTGCAAAAGCAAAAAAGGTGCCTTTGACACATAGAACAGCTAGAAAATCATCCAAGATGCTCATGAATGTGCTCATGTGGATAAGGATGTCAAGTGGTGGACCAAAAAAGTCAACTAGTGGACAAAAACATGGTAAAACTACTGAAGAAAGCAATAAAAAGTGAAATAAATTATATCCTAAGTATTATGTGGGTTTTAATGCTCTAACAACCATTGGTACCATAAAAATAGATCAGGCTCCAAATATAATGATGCAATAGTTACCTTTTGCAAATTCGGTACCTGGTGTAGATCAAAGAATTGCTCAATCTGGAATATCTATATTATTTGATCATTGCCATCAAACTTTCTCATGTCAATCTTGGGAGTAGAATAGTTCCTTGGACTTGAGTTGAACCCATGATGATGTGCTAGATCATCAAATTTGAGTGAATCGAACCTTTTATTCTTCAATTTTTTTTCAATTGTCACAATATGTGACTGGAATAAGTCCTTCTTTTCCTCCTTATCCTCTTCTTGAATAGAAACATGAGGGGTAAATATATGTTTTATCTCATGCATCAATTCTTTCAATTCTTGAATATTGTCACATCCCCATTGACCTCCATGGTCATGGGAGACCTTGATACATTTTTGTTTTCTCCAAATTCGACTGAATACACACACACAGTTGAAATGACTCGGACCTGCAATCCGCAACCCACAACTGCGAATCCGCAATTGCGGATGCAGAAGTGCCAAACTTCATAACCAAAAAGCTTACCTTTCTGCAATCCGCAATCCGCAATTGCCGATGCGGAAGTGCCAAACTTCATAACCATAAAGCTTACCTTTCCCCAATCCGCAATTCGCAATTCGCAATGGCGGATCCACAATCTGCAATTGCGGATGCGGAAGTGCCAAACTTCAACTTCCGAAAATGGTTACTTCTGCAATCCACAATCCGCAATTGCGGATGTGGGCATGCGGAACCATACCCCCTTTCATGGAAACTTTCGACACAATCTTCTGAGGGGCATACATTTTCCATCCTTGGTCCAAATGAGACAAGGTAGGTATCGTTGGAAATAACTTGGAGAGCTCTATCCAACAGTGGAATCCCTGCTCTATCTGATCACTCTTACCATGTCAAATTTTCCATTGAATATCTGTCAATAACTCTACCAAAAGAACTTCAACCTTCTTCCTGCCATGATCTTCCCTTCCACCTGACCCACATAGGGTTTCTAAACCATTTCTAGGGCATTCCCCTCTTCCCCAAGGATCAGATGTAAGCATACAACTCATTCATAGGGTTAGTTGGCATATCATAACATGTAAGATGCATTAAATCAGATCTAGCAAATACATCTATCACATGCAATACTTTCATGCAATACAATGATATTCATATAACAATGAGCTTAGCGCTTCATTCAGGCCTGCACATGACTCCTTGCTAATCAAATTCATGTAAACATAAATTCCACAATCCTAGAATTGAACATAAGCAACCATTTCATAACAATGAAACACCATCATTTAACATAACAAGAAGTAATTATCTTTCAATTTCTGAAGCAACTGGGTAAGTGAGAGAAACGTTCCACCCAACCTTAGAGCTATAATCAGTCTGTACTCTTTCAGCTGAGAGATCACCCCCGAGATGGGATGTGTATCCACTAAGGAGGGTTATCAAGTTCTCTCATAGTCAAGGTTCCATCCCAATGCTAACCCAATATGTAGTTGGGTTTATCAAGCATTCCAGGGAACCTACCCATGCTAAGCCAACCTATAGTGGGTTTATCAAGCATTCAGGGATATACTGGTCATGCTAAGCCAACTTCCAATTGGGTTTATCAAGCATAACAACAGTAGGGTCATGCCAAGCCAACATATAGTTGGGTTTATCAAACATACTAGACTAGATGATCATGCTAATCCAACCTGCAATGGGTTTATCAAGCATACTAAACAATATAATCATGCCAAGCCATCATATCATTAGGTTTATCAAACATATCAGACAAGCTGATCATGCTAAGTGTTACGGAGAAAAACTTAATATGGCTTGGGGTAGACCACAATAGACAGATGACTACCAGAAATCAACTCAATTCTCAATACAATGCTATATAAACGAAAAATGCTAAGATGTGGATAAATGACCAACCTTCAACCAGATATTCGAAGTAGATCCCCATTGAGCTTTCCAATCTCTACACTTGAACCTGCATCTTAGTCTCAACAACAAATACAAGCAAGTGCATATAATATGTGAAATATATTAGTATAAACAATAGCATGGTCCATGATATAATAAACAAATGTAACCCATTGTCAATTAAACATTCACAACATCAATTGGACGAGAAAATGATTATTTCTATTAATGAAACAAGAAGTACATGATACAACCTCTTGCCAGAAACTCATCTGAACCAAGAACTAGGTCCCTCCACTTATGTCTCCACCACTTCAATCCCCCATGCAATGGAAAAATCAAACTATGAAGGAGTTTGGCAGGTGAACATAAGAGGTTCACAACAACAAGGATCAATGGATGTAGACTCAAGTTATGGCAAAAATTCAATAGAGTTTCGATGCTCTCTCCTTCTCCTCTCCGCCCCCCTCCATGCATCACATAAGCTCAATATATAACCCTCCAAAGGCTAATGAAAGGTTGGATCGAGTCGTTTCATGATACATGGAAGGCCAAATATCACATTGGCCACTTTTTGGAGTGAAAAATGGAGATTTTACTCTCTTTTACCAAAAAGGACGATGTACGCAAGATGTAGTGAGACAACCTGCGTATATGTGGGCTATAGTGGAGAAAATTATGTATAAGAGGACAATGTATGCGGGATGTAGTGGTACAACCTGCATATATATGTGGGCTATAGTGGAGCAACTCGCGTATAGGAGGGAAAGTATGGAAAAAAGGGGTTCAAGGAGAACCACAAGTATGGTTTTGAGTCTAAAAGTAGGTAAGGGAAGCCAAAGAGTATAAATGCTCACAAGGTGTCAAAATACGTTGTAACATATGATCCCTAATGTGTGAGGTCATAGAAGGTACTACGATGGCCGAAATACATTATAAATCTCAGAAGTGGAGTGATGGAAACACAAATGGAAGGAGTAGCCCACTCGTCATAATACAATGATTTCTCTGAATATATATCGGTACAATACATAGCAATCTGATACAATGGCCATGAATAGGTAGTATATAGTGAATACATGTCATAATTTGTCATAGCCATGACCCAGTAAGATATGGTCTCCTAGTGAAGAGGAAACAACTGATGCAAACTGAAGGTGCAAACTGCTGATGTATGGGAGTGGTCTCTCATAAGCATAATCATGATCACCAGTAGCATACTGAATGCCACTAAAGTCTGGGGGTCTTCTACACAAATCACCAATGGTGCATGCCCTATCAAGCGAATAAGGTGTTGATGTCGAACCTGATGTGGCATCGTCCTATTACCGGTCATTGATGTATACCGTTAACAGACGCGAGATAACCCACCAATAATGACAATGGGGATCAAGGCACGAAGTACATTCATCAAAGTGTGAATAAAGGTGTTGAGTTCGAACACTATGACGAATCCATCGATCAGGAGGCATTCATGAAACCCAATTGTCCATGGTGAGAGAACCTACCACTGATGACTGCAAGCCTCAAGGTACTCAACCAACTCTAAGTTTCGATTCTGGAATCAATGGGTTGGAGTCGACGGAATGAAACTCGTTGGAAGGAGGGAATTAATGAATCCACCGTCAACCAGCACAAGGTAAACAACTACGCTGAAAGATTTGGAAGAACTCGGATGAACATATAGGATTATATGGGATGGCCGACATGCAATAGTCAAGAGATATGAGGAGTGGCTGACTCTGGTTTCAAGACTTCCTTTGAACAAGAGCATGAGCAGATGGATAGACTCAGGAAGCATAGACTCAATGACTAGATGATAATGATACTTTGCGACACAGGAGGCATCAACAAAGGCTCCTTAATGACTGGAAGCTTAACCAACCGATGGAGTAAGATTTGAGAAATGAATACAACTCCTAAGGTCCTACTAATGTCCCGACTCATAATGAATGGAGTGGAGATGAATGCTCTATTCAAAGGCAACATGACAGCTGCCAATACGAAGTAGTAAATATTTTCCCATCCGGCTTTTTCAATTATATGATTTTTTTGGTCTTTTTCATATTATGAAAGCTTGAAAAAGAATAAAATTGTTTATAGTACAACAAGTGAGGGAACGATTGTCAAGTGCAAGAAAACTAGTTCCAAGTAGTGGAACATACCTATGATCAATGCAAGGAAGCATGTGCAGGATGTGGACACTCGGGGGGTGTTCCCTCAAGGTAAAGGGTCATCAAGATGGGAAAGATAAATGGAGGCCATGCTTGGCTCGGAAGGTAAAGTGCTCAGGCACATGGCTAATAACTGCGATAAGTGGGAGCTGGCACAAGGCTCAAAAGGCAAGCAAGATAATGCAATGCATTCACAACTCGACATAAATGGA
Organism: Larix kaempferi; assembly: GCA_027924585.1. Classification (NCBI taxonomy): domain Eukaryota; kingdom Viridiplantae; phylum Streptophyta; class Pinopsida; order Pinales; family Pinaceae; genus Larix; species Larix kaempferi. The sequence continues at coordinate 30,711,384 of BSBM01000510.1, forward strand.
GAGTCCTTTTTCGTAAAGTTAGTCTCCTCATCTGAAAAAGTGTAAAACAATGAGAGAATAACTCTTCTAGTCACGTATGACTAGAGTATACCTTTTTCGTAATTAATCCACAAAGGTCCGGAAAAGGGGTAAACTTATACCTAAGTGGATTTCCTTCAAATCCTTTAACGAGTCTAAAATGACAAGTATACTCGGCAATCTTGTTTGATTTGAAAAAGTCTAACAAGGGCTTAAAAAAGACTTTATAAAAATCTTTTCCGTAAACATTTAACGATCCTGAAGAAGTAAACTCGTGACCTCCTTACTATTTTTAACGATATCAAAGGAGAGATGGAAGAATGCTCGTAACCTCCTTACTGTTTTTAACAAGCTCGAAGTAAAGGTGGAAGAATGCTGATAATGGGAGCAGATGAGTGTCAGGGACATGCGAGACTAGTTCCAAGCGCATGGAACAAATCTATGCATAATGCAAGGAACATGAGCAAGATAAGGACACTCAGGGGTGTCTTCGAATTCAGATGGAAAAAGGTTCAAATGCATCATACCGATGGGGAGGCCTAAACCTATATGCAAGGTTCTGAATATGCCTGCCATGACCGAACCAAATGTCGAAAAGGACCGGTAAACAAGTATAAGTCTAGCTAAGAATCTTGTCTCCAAGAAGCATTAGTACCAACATCATATCTAAAATGTATGTAAAGACATATCCGATACAAGTCACTATGGGAGAAATACTTTCAACTTCACTATTATCAACCCCAGGTATAATGCAGGCAAATCTCATCAATGAAGACTCTATAGTACCAAAGCCTGAGGGATTACAATCAAAATGATCGACATTAGGATGAAGACCAAAGTTGAACGACGTGGAAGAATCTGCAAGAACAAATTCATCATCACGAGAGTTGAAAGATCTAGAATCAAACTCAGCACGAACACCGATTTGTGGATCTATAGGAGAGTCCAAAAAATCAACATTAGGAAGATCAGACTCTAATGTCAAACCAGGGCTGGACCCAACTGCAACTGGATCAAAATTCAAACAGATGGCAGATTGTACTATAGACTCATCTCGTTCGAGAAGATCAAGGGTGGGAGGGAAATGAGATCTATGATGGAGATCCCCCCAAGGCTTGTCATTGCTAATCATGGCCTCAAAAATAGCTTCATCTGAAGGTGAAGTATCGTCAAGGCAATCATGTGAGAAAGATGAATCAACTAACCATGCAGGAATCATAACGGGATCTTCTTCTTCTGTCTCTGAAGAGGAGATATTTGGCTCTGCATTCGCTTTTTGAATCTTATGGTAAGGAATCTCGGCTGCAGACAAGGTCATAGCCATCCCGATGTGCGAAATGTTTCCCGATGAGGAACTCGTGGAAGGTAAATTCCATGAATCATTAAAGTACGATGTTCAGAATGGTACATTGTGTAATGAGGAAGGGGTACTATAGGAAATGGTCCCTAAAAAGGATATTGGTGCAACAAATTCGAAAGATCCCATCAAAGAGGAATACAATCCTACACCAATATTCCCAGTTTCCAGCTGAGAATTTTTGTTCTGAGGAACTTCCGTTTCCTGGTGATGCAATGGTATTGGAACTAGTAAAATCGAGCTGATTGACCGTCACAATCTTGCCATCATGGAGAAAGAAGATAACTCTAAACACAGAGGACATGATCACTTTCATAGAATAGATCCAATTCCGTCATAGTAAAATGTTGTAGTTGGTGGGTTCATCAACCACCTCAACTTCAATTGGCACGGTCTTCCCACCCAAGTGGACCTCAAGGGAGGGGATAATACCATGCGGTCTGAATGAACAACCATCGAATGTAGTCAACATGGTCATAGACTTCGAAAAAGGAGGGGAGCCTAGAGCCTTCCAATAAGCTAACGACATAACTGACATAGAAGCACCTCCATCAACCACGGTACGTCTAACGATTTTCTATAGGCACCTAACGTGGACTTGGAAAGCCACATGATAGGGAAACCGAGGCTAAACATCAGTAGTGTCGAACTTGATGATATTCAGGATACACTGATCCTGGACACCCAAAGCACATAAAAGGGTAGTCCTCTGAGAAGAAAAACCCTGGAGAACCTCGAGAGCTGACATGGCACACAGAGTCTGACCCAAATCTTCTACAATGGAGTAGTTTTGGGCGGTTCGAGCATTGGTATTGTGCATCGAGTGCTTAAGAACACCTTTTGGTATCCGCGGCATAGATTTTGGCTTCTCGATATGAAATGGAGTATCAAGAGGAGGAGGATCATTCCCTAACAGACATTGTGGAGCTCCATAATCACGAGAGCGAGTAGAACCACTAACTTCCTATTTGACCATATTAATGTATCTGTAACCGCCAGCAGAGGTAGAGGATGCCGAATTTTCATAAGTCCCACTACCAGTGATGGAAGCACCTAAAACCATATTTTGGTGGTGAGGATGGGGATCCTTCAGCACAGCTGGGCCCTGTGCTATGTGCTTCGTGGCTTCTTCAAGACGAGGACACAAATGTGTAAGGTGATCTCCCGTGTGAAGCTTACAAGGGAATTTCACTTTACGTCTAGGTTTTCGGTCCCCACCAGCATTTCCGTCGTCCCAAGGAGGGTTGGCGTTCTCTTTCTTTGGATTGTTGTTATTACAAACTGTAGCTAGAATTTTACCCCTAGCTTGTGTGAATGAGCACCTACTAAGGAGAAAGGACTCCTTAGTAGCAGTTCAATAAATTGTAAATTAAAGTGCTAAAACAGAAATGTAAATTACTCTAAACATATGCATGAAACAGAAAAAACAAAAGATAAAGAATGGTTTTTGTATTGATTTTACCTCTAATGTGAAGGTTGGTGAAGCTCTTGAAATGGCCCAAGAGGGTTGCTCCAAGCTCCAACTTGCTCCTTCTCTTTATCCAAATGATGGGAATGGGCCAAAAGGGGCTCTCAAGGTGAAAGTAGCTCAAGGGTGAGCTAGGTTTTCAAGAGCTATTTTGGCAGAGTAAGGGTGCTTATGATTGTGGATATGAAATGAGGGGTCTCCATCACCTATTTATAGTTTTTTGGTGGTGGAGTGTTGGCCCATGGTTTTGGGAACCATATGGTTTAGGTCAGCTGTATAGGGTTTTTTCCTCATTTTTCCTCTTTTTCCTCATTATTTTATATTTTTTATTCCCTTTTTAGGGGGGTTTTTGCTATTTTGGAGGAATTTTGGATATTTTTGGAGGGAAAAGGGGTTTTTTAGCCTTTTTGAGGCTTTTTTTATGGTTTTGTGGCCTTTTGGAGGCTTTTTAGTGGGATTTTCAGGGTTTTTAAGGGAAATATGGTAGGAAAATGGACAAATGAGTCATGTAATGGGGTAGATGAGGTAGTGAACACTTTTTGGGTGTTAACACCCAGCCCTACGATTATTCTTCCTCTTTTCCTTCCCACCAGGTTGTTGGTTACCTGATGAGTTCGCCAATTGTATAGAATGAACATCCGATGATTGGGTGTAAACGGAAGAGGCGTGAGCTTGTCCGGGGGTAGATTGGCTAATGGACAGATTATGCATCTGATTCGTAACCAAATCTACAGGATGAGTGCTTGTGGATCCAACAATACCATCGAAATGTGGTCCAGTAACAGGCTTGGGCTCATGTCATGACCGCGGTGCATCAGGTATAATATCGTATAAGATGCCAGATTGAGCATAGACTAGGTCTCGCTGTTGGGATTTGAAAATAACGTGTTCCTCAGTCATAATACTAGACAATGAAATGCCCTTCGAAACGTAGGGAAGTAAATACTTAAGGAACCACTCCAACAGAAACTATGGAGGAATGTTGGCTTTCACTAGCCTCTTCTGCTGGCGCCACTCCTGAATATGGTCAGAGATGTGTGTGGCCTTGTCTTGACGGAAGGTGGATAAAATATCGGTACAAGTATCGTAATGAACTTGAAACTGGAATTGGTCTAGGAAAACCAAATCTAAATCGTCGAAACCTCTATATGTGCCCCCAAACAACTCAACTTACCATTTCGTCGCTGCCCCCGTGAGGGTGCGTTGAAACAGCCTCAAATGGATAGAGTTATGGTTCAAAGAATTCGATGAGCACCATAAGTTAAAAGTAGTAACGTGATCACCTGGATCCTCACCCTTCTTCCCCTCAAACTTTGGAATGTAAGAAGGGATCTTGGTGGGGACTGGAGGTCATGTAGGATCGTGACACATCGGATCATTCGTGAGCTTCGAAAGATCTGATAGATTCAATCTAGCAAGAAAAGGGAGTTGAGGCTGTGAAGCTTGAATATGAGCTCCCGAAAGAGACTGGTTTTGTGAACCGTAAGGTGGGACTGTATACATCGAATCTGACATCTGTGGTGCCAACGAACTCTGGTAATAACCGTGACCGTGACTATAAGGATAGTAACCTCCTCCAAGTTGGCCCGCGTTGGAATACACAGGCACATGCATAGCGGGGATTCCATGGGAAGGGTTAGGATAAGAAGTAGGACCAACTGAAAATCCATAAGAATGACCTCCATGAGGATGGGGTCCCATATACCCACTCGAGGAAGGAATATTGGATGAGTGAGGGTCGTATGAAAACGGTATGTGATCACTCCATGGAACCGAAGAGATAGCAAGGGGAGGGTTTTGTGACATCACAAAATCATTCGAAGGTACAGGCATAGAGACATGCGGATGAACGGACGGAATGAAAGTCGTGGATCCAATACCTAACATGAAACATCCACTCGAAAATGGGTTCACACTAACACTAGGGGATGACGAAGGAGGTGGTCCTCCGCCAATGGTCAGATTAGATGGAGGGATGTGACTACTCCCAAACTGATAGGCGGTGAAAGCAGGCATGGTTCCGCCAAATCCAACACTAGAGCTAGCATGACTATTAGACATGGTGGATGTAATAGTCGGCATAAAGCCGGGCATACCATATGAAAAAGGACTTGAGTTCGAAGGGATGGACGAAGTACCATAACCTATCATCCCATATCGAAAACCATATGGCTGTGTATCATTGAATGGGTTCGTGCTCATGGGTGGGTACATCCCAAACCCATTAGGAATAGTGTGTGGAGAACCTCCTCCCCATTCACCCCTAGGAGTGGCCAGAGGGGAGTTTCCCATCATGCTAATGGATGGAGTCACTGGGACTCCAGTCGTTCCAGGTGTAGAACTCATAATAGAAGCTTCTTGAAGCTCGTGAAATGTGTGTATAGGACCAGAAGTGGTCCTCCGATGCTTCCCAACAAAAGGCTGTGACGAATCGCTAGCTGGTAAACCAGCTAACCTATGAGATCGGCGGAGAGGCGGATATCGATCCACGATGACTCCAAAAAGTCAACCAGTAATAATCTCCTAAAGTCCTACTATATTGTCACAAAGCATACACCTAAAATAAGTCTACAACCAGATGCACACAAATAGGACTGGCTCAAGGGACCTCTCGACACTACAGTCGGTATGTCTCGCCTAGGAGAGGCTTGAGACTCCCAAACTACAACCTAAGGTAATAGAATCAGTTATAAGGGCCCTCAAACTTCACTGCGTGCACAGGTTTGAATCCTTATACATACAAGAACTGTGTTGTCCGACCCCTATCTGACTCAGGATACTCACAGTATAACCACTGCAAGCACCCTATGTGATACCTAGGTAAAGAAACTAAGCACACCACGTATAACTAATGCTCAGGAGGACAGTCGGAGGTGGGATCCGTTGTATGGGCAGGGTAACTAAGCCCGAAACTCAAGAGGGTCGAATCTCCCAAGAGTCCCCAAACATGAACAAATCCTAGAAATATATCCAATGTTTAGCTAGAATTGGAGGGCTATCTCCGCAACCAACCTCTTGTGACCTCGTGCTTAACTCTAGTTTGAGTAGAGCTTCCTGAGAACATTGATGTATACCATGGGTTTCGCCACTCCCTGGCTAGACACATAATGTTTGTTTCAATAGTTTTGGATTGTTAACTCACGATGATCTATTCCAAGACTCTAAACCTATACTAGTTGGTGCACCCTATAAAAGAGAAAATCATTTCTATTCAATTTTAGATTAAGCATTAATTTTAAATGGTTGTGATTACTCCAAGGATATGGTCGTGAAACTAATGATGTGTAAAGACTCAATGATATGCACACCCATAAAATACTAGACTCATCTATCCATAAAAAACATGCCACTATATGACATTCAAATCAACGATTCACAAATAACAATGCAATCTCTTTATATTTTCATGCTCAAGCAAGTTCTAATGAAAATACAAGCACTCTAAATGCAAAATGCAATAACATAAAGCAAATATTTTTGTATTTTCACTTATAAATGAAAGGAAAATTCAAAACAATGGTTTTTTGTATTTTTTCAATATAGATGAATGAAAAATGCAAGCAGAATCGGAACTCTTCATAAAAATGCAAAGCAAGCAAACCAGTAGATCCCAAAAAGACTTAGCCAAGCTAATGAGCTATAAAAATGAAAAAAAAGTTCAAAACCAAAAATCTCAAAAACTAAAGAAAGAGGAGTTTATGGTCAACAAAGAGACATGGAACAGTCACAATGTAGGCCTACTAAGACTCAGGAACACCTAGAACTCACCCAGCAACAACCAAAGATAAAAAAAATCAATCCCGGATTTGTACACAACTGTTCATAGAACCATAGCGTGTATACGCGGGATACTGTAATGACAGTAGCGCATCCACACGGGCTAAGGTGAGTGGACCAAAAATGAATCAAACAGTCCATAAAAATCAATATTTCTGATGCAGACCCTAACATCCAGTCAATGACACAGCAGCTCGACAAAACAATGAAAAATGCCAAAAATCCCCAAAATGGAGGTTCATCCCCAGTGGAGTCGCCATTTCTGTTACGGATAAAAGCTTCCTATGACTCGGGGTAGACCACAACAGAGAGGTGACTACCAAAAATCAACTCAATTCCCAATGCAATGCTATTATAAATGTAAATGCTAAAATGTGGAGTGAATAACCAACCTTCAACCAGATGTTCGAAGTAGATACACGTTGAGATTTCAAATCTCTACACTTGATCCTACAACTTAGTCTCAACAAAAAATTCAAGCGAGTGCATATAATACATGAAATATATTAGCATAAACAATAGCATGGTCCATGATATAATAAGCAAATGTAACCCAATGTAATTAAACAAACATTTACAAGATCAATTGGACGAGAAAATGAGTATTTCTATTAATGAAAACAAGAGGTACATGATAAAACCTCTTGCCAACAACTCATCTGAACCGAGAACTAGGTCTCTCCACTTGTTCCTCCACCACTTCAATCCCCCATGCAATGGCAAACTCAAACTATGAAGGATTTTGGTAGGTGAACATAAGAGGTACACAACAACAAGGATTAATGGATGTAGACTCAAGTCGCGGCAAAAATCCAATAGAGTTTCTATTGTCTCTCTTTCCTCTTATCCCCCCCCTCCATGCATCACATGAGCTCAATATATAACCCTCCAAAGGCTAATGAAAGGTCGAATCGAGTCATTTCAAGATACATGGAAGGCCAAAGATCACATTGGCCACTTTTTGGAGTGAAAAATGGAGATTTTACTCTCTTTTACCAAAACGGACGATGTACGTGGGCTATAGTGAGACAAAATCCGTATACGCGGGCTATAGTGGAGCAAATTGCGTATAGGAGTGTAGCTAGGGTTTTCACCCTAGCTTGTGCAAATGAGCACCTACTAAGGAGAAGGGACTCCTTAGTAGAAGTTCATAAAAACATTAAATGAAAGACAATATAGTAAAATGGTAATTATTCTAAACATGTGCATAAAACAGAAAAGACAAGATAATAAAAAGGGTTTTTGTATTGATTCTACCTCCAATGTGAAGGTTGGTGAAGCTCTTGCAGCAGTCCAGGAGGGTTGCTTCCAAGCTTTCAGCTTTGCTCATTTCTCTTTCTCCAAAGGGTTGGAAATGGGCCAAAGGGGCACTCAAGTGTGAAAGTAGCTCAAGGGTGAGCTAGGGTTTCAAGAGTGATTTTGGCAGAGTAAGGGTGTATTTGACTGTGGATATGAAATGAGGGGCCTCCATCACCTATTTATAGGTTTTTAGTGGTGGAGTGTTGGCCCATGGTTTTGGGAACCATATGGTTTAGGTCAGCTGTATAGGGTTTTTTCCTCCTTTTCCCCTCTTTTTCCTCTTATTTTTGTATTTTTATTCCCTTTTTAGAGGGTTTTTGCTATTTTGGAGGAATTTTGGATTATTTTTGGGGGAAAAGGGGTTTTTTGGCCTTTTGGAGTCTTTTTTAATGGTTTTGTGGCCTTTTGGAGGCTTTTTAATGGGATCTTAAGGTTTTCGAGGAAAATATGGTAGGAAATATGGACAAATGAGTCATGTAATGGGGTAGATGAGGTAGTGAGCACTTTTTGGGTGTTAACAGATTGCCCCCTGATGTGTGAGGGCAGGAGCTCATCGTATGGCCGATAGACATCATAAGTATTTTATGGCTTTCCTGGGGTGTGGAGAAGAGAAGAAACGAACTAGAGCCCGGAACAATAGTCCCGAACAAATTGCAAAAACTGAAAGTACATGACCTCAAGAATGAAATGAGGAATAATCTGAACATATGGACGAGGCGGTCATTCCCATGCTCGTATCAAGATATAGAACAACAATCACAATGGGGTCCAAAATATGGGGACTTGACATATACATGGCCTCAAGTAATGAATGAGGAAGAATCTCAAGATATGGACGAGGCGGGCATACCCATGCTCGTATCAAGATACATACATAAAAAATAACAATGAGGCCCGAAAAGGGGGACCTGTAGGATACATAGAGAACCACTGTGTACATCATAAGGGTCCAGAGGGGACACAAATATGGGACATACTGCTGGGCTGACCATGTCTGAGCTGAAGAACTGATACACTGGAATAACAACAGTGCTGCTGAGTGGGGTACCAGAGGAACTGATGAGCTGCTGGAGCATAGTGACGGGGAGTCATATCCTCAATGGTACACTGAACTGGAACTGAACTGGGTACTCAAGGAAGCATATAGCTGGATGGCTTCTGAATATAATCGCCAACACAACCCGAACATCCACGGGAACATATAATTGGGTGTTCCGAAGTGACTCACCAATGTGCTAGAGTCAGGGGAAATCCAGGGTCTTCTACCAATAACTGAAGGGATATAAACCCTGCGTGACTCTCAACGATGCGATCAAGGTGTTGAAGTCGAGCATGTGAGAAACAACCACTTGGAGAGGCAATGATGACTCCTCTCAAAATGGTCCGTAGGAACTCACCACAGATGGTGATGGGTTCAAGGCGCAGAGACCTCTGGGTCTATCCTCTTGAATAGAGGGGCTGTCGTCGACAGAGGGAGACCTGCAACTAGCAAGGAAATGATGTTTCCTTGACAGGAGCGCGAGGTGGAGAACCGAAGTGTGAGAGTACTGATGGTAGGACTGCCATATTGTGGGGGATGACTGGGAAAGTAGAGTGGGTGGACTCAAACTTCCTTTGTTCAGAGTATGATGGCGGGGATGATCGGGCAGCATATGAAACTGACTGGTGGGAAAGGGATCATAGCTGTAATGGATCAAGGATAGTGACTGGGATGAGTGATACTCAAGCTGGTGTAAAATGATAGGAGAGTGCAGAATACTCTGAACAAAGGCGACCTGATTGGGGGTGCTGCCGAGATGATCGATCATAGTGCCAAGAGGCACGGGGGGGACTTCTTCATGGGTTAAAGAACTAGAAGAAGTGTGTGTAAAATGGTACTGTTGTGTGGATTTATACGAACCCAGGACAGTTCATGCTCGTGATTGCTTTCAATTTTAAGGAGTCTGAAAGCGATAAGAAGACTCTGAAAGAATGGAATGGTACTGTCATGTGGATTTGTACGAGCCCAGGACAGTTCATGCTTGTGGTTGCTTTCAATTTTAGAGAGTCTGAAAGCGATAAGAAGACTCCAGGGGGTTGTTACAGTGAACGTATCTGTTCACTAAGTTAACCGTGTCCGGTTAAGGGTTACGAAGCGAGACTGTCTTCCATATTTGAGATAAATGATAATAATATATTGATTGATGTTGATAAATTACAATAAGATCGCCTTTTTATAGGGCTTGATCAAGCATAGTGAAGGGTTACGCCCTTTCACTAGTAACCTAATAATCTATTAATTTATAAATAATAATATTAAATAAATATTCACAGCATTGCCTTCCCCTTAGGAAAGCTTTGTCCTCAAAGCTTAGATTATTGTTGTCATCTTTTCATTCTCGTTTTGTGTTGAAACAATGTCATTACTTCCTTTATGTCTTTTTTAGAACTGGTATTAGGTATATGCTTGGTATTTACACAATAGTTTGTCATCTTCCTTTCATTTATAACTTGAATTTGTACTCCATTATGTTTATTATTGTTATCCCATTTTCCTTGTACATGAATACGAGGAGTATTTTTGTGACTGACCATATCAAGCCTTGTTTTAGAAGTCGCTTGTCCTACAATATTTAGGATGTCATCACGTAATGTTTTCATTTTATTATCCTTACGAGTTATCTCAAGAAGTGGCATTTCGTAAGGCTTCTCACACTCAAAGTCACCTGATAATGTTACATTTAGGTTTCTCCAAGGTGGTAGAAGAGTTAAGGTAGAAGATGAATCTACGATATCTGATTCATTTGATTTGGATTCCTTTGCATATTGTAGGATCCATCTTTTGTCATTGTATGGATCGTCCTTATTGTCAATGATATTGGCTTGACTCTCATTATGATCTTGGTTGAGCTCATCTTTATCAAAAACATTATTGGTATTTTGGTCATCCCTACGATATTTAGTCTCCTTGTCGTGTTTATTGTCTTGATCAATTTTGTTACTCTCATTTTTGTTGACATAGTGGTCCAACATATCTGAGTTACTGATATGGTTTGTATTATACCTTAGTTTTTGTAACATTTCCATTATGGTATTCTGGTTCTTTGTCATGATGTTCAAGTTCTATGCCATAGTGCTTATGTTCTGTGTCATTGCACACATCTTGTTATCTAACTCTTTTTGTTTTTCATGCATGATGTCTACTTTGTCATCGAGTTCTCTTCCCAGTACTAGAACAACATCTTCTTTAATTCCTTTCTTAAGTGCCTTGTTATTTTTCATTTCTTCTCTGAATTTTTCTTGGTTGGAAATGAGAGCCTTGATGTCCTTTTCCCATTTCTCAAGTTTGTCTTTTAATTCCGCCATGGTCTTGGACCTTGTATGCAGAGGTGTGTACGTCGACGCTATTTTGGTTTGTGAGGGGTGGAAAAATCTTTTTACTAAGGATGGTGAGATTTTAAAAATAATAATTAATTATTGTATTAATTATCATATAATAAAATATTTTTATTATTATTTTGTTTTAATAAAACAAATTGAAATATTATAACTATATTATATTATAATATATTTGAATTAATATATTATATTATATTATATTGTAATATATTTGTTTTGTTTCTTTTTTCTTTCCAGGTCGTGGAGGGGAGGTCGAGAGGTGGAGTGGCGGAGGCTGGGTGGAGTGGAGACTTGGAGGGAAAGAAAGAATGGAGGCGGTGGATGGGGGCTGAGGTGGTGGCGGACTGAGCTGGAGTAGGAGCAGTGTGCAGGTGGCTGGGGCATGGAGTGTGTGAGGAGAAGGGTTGTGGCGATGGCAGGCAGAAGGTGGGTGGCAGTGGAGAGAGGAGGTCGGAGATGGAGCGTAGGGAGGAGAGGAGGGTGTGGACACAGCAGGGAGGCGGGAGAGTGAGAGAAATGGAGGGAGATGCGCGGCGTGGGAGCAGAGGGGAGAGCTACGCGGGTGGAGCGATGGCAAGGGAGGACGCAGGGATGGCGGACAAGTAGGAGCCCGGGGGTCGAGGGTGGAGTGCGCAGGAGCTAGAGCAGCAGGTAGGTGGCGCACGAGGTCATGGTAGGAGGTATGGGGGAGAAGAGGATGGGCGTGGGTACGAGAGCAGGCGGCACGGGTACGAGAGAAGGCAGCGCAGAGAGGGTGTAGGGCAGATAAGGTGGAAGGAGGAGCATTGGGGGAGATCGCGTGCAAAGAAGGGAGGTCGGCGTGGGAATAGGGTTGGCAGAGGGATGGAGCGGAAGCATGGGCGTGGACAGGGCGATAAGCAGGGAGAGCTGTGGGGAGATGTAGGAGCGTGGAAATGAATGGAAATGAGTGGTGGGAGAGGTCACGAGGAGGGAGGAGCGTGGGAAAGGAGTGAAGTGGGGAGAGAGACGAGTGAGATGGGAGAAAGGTGAGTGATGAGCGGAAGTAAGTTGATGAGCCGAATCCAAGCTCAGGTTGAAGGAGCGAATCCGCTCTGATACCAAATGCAGTGAACGTATCCGTTCACTAAGTTAACCGTGTCTGGTTAAGGGTTAAGAAGCAAGACCGTCTTCCATATTTGAGATAAATGATAATAATATATTGATTGATGTTGATAAATTACAATAAGATCACCTTTTTATAGGGCATCATCAAGCATAGTGAAGGGTTACGCCCTTTCACTAGTAACCTAATAATCTATTAATTTATAAATAATAATATTAAATAAATATTCACAGTAGTTGCTTTTTCGTGTGTTAGTCTCCAAGGCCCGAAGAAGCATAAAAGTATGCAATGAAGAACTCTTCTAGCCAGTGTGACTAGAGTATTCCTTTTTGTAATTAGTCTACCAGGTCCGGAAAAGGGTTAAACTTATAGCAGATAGACGCCCTTTCAGGTACTTTAACGAGCATGAAAGGAAGCAAGATTGCTCAGCGATCTTTTCATTGTTTTAGGAGTCAGAAAAGAGCTTAACAAAAACTCCCTAGGTGCCTTTTTCGTAAAGGACTTGTCCGGCCCGAAAAAGGGATAAAATTATACCAAACAAAAGGAATGGCCAAGCAAGGAGGAAGTGCTCAATCAAGGAACATTGATGATGACCAAGAATGAGGGTAGGGGGGAGCACTGGTGGGCCTCCTTGTGGGATAATGAATGGTGGAAAATGAAAGAAATAATTTCAGTATGACAGGAGCGAATGGCTTATGTAAAAATGTGGAACAATCCAATGGCGGCCGATGTGGCATGTAAATCAAGGCAGCAAGGTGTTGGGACACAATGTTGAAACTGTACCAGGTGAGAGCGAGAAATGATCTCAAGTATCATCACAAGCTCGGAAAAATGAATTCAGCGATATAAAAAGTGTCAAAAACGGGTAATGACCGATGTGGCACGTAAACCGAGGCGACGAGGGGCGTTTTGGAAAAAATACCTGAAAAGTATGGGGGTGAGAGAGAGAAATGATCTCAAGCATCATCACGGGCTCGAAAAAATGAATCTGATGGTATCAAATATATCAAAAACGGAGAGTAGCCGAAGTGGCACGCAAACCGAGGTGACTAGTGGCGTCTAAAAAATGCTCAAAAAATGATGTGGAAAAAATAAGAGAACAAGTTTACCATCAGGACGGTCTCGTCGTGCTGATGCCAGTGGTGGAAACGGTTCAAAAAATGGACTCCGTATGGGTTCAGAATGGCCAAAACAAGAAAAAATCAATAGACTATAAATAGTAAGTGGGCCCAATATGACAAGTGTCATTTGGACTTGTTGACTTTGACTAGTGATCAAAGTGGACCAGAGCTGAGTTGGCATTTTTGGATGATCTGACTGGCTGTTTTCAGATCTGGGAGTTACAGGTATTCCGACAAACTCATACCTACATTTTCATTGGGTTCGGGGGGGGGGGGAGGGTAGTGGGTCCCAGGGGAGTATTTGTACGGTCCACGTGGGGTGGACCGCGGGTTTGTGGGATGGAATCGCGGTCGGGGACCACGGGTTCCAGGGTGGATCACGTAGCTGGGGACCGTGAGGTTTGGGTCGGAATACGCGGTCTGGTATCGCGCGTTCCGAGGTTGGACATGCAGTTCGGGACCACGAGTTTGGCTCCTACATGCGCGGTTTTGGACTGCGACTGTAGCCCTGATAGCCGCAGTCAGAAACCCCGGCAAGGGGCCCTAAAGCCGCGATTGGGATCGAGTTGTTAGGGTTTCCCCAGGGGGGGCAGGGTTACTTCTTTGACATGAGTTTGATGAGTTTTCCTTGTGTGATTGACAGGATTCCATTGGTGCTTTGACGAGAGCGTGATGTCCCGGATGAGATAGTGGATGTCATCCGGAGGGATCGACATGTGCGATCGATGTTGGGATTGTGCAGACTGCTGATGTTCGCACAGGTTCCTATGATGCGTTCAGCAGCGCTGCTGCTGAACTGATTAGTGAGATTTTGGGAGCTGGACATTCAAGCATTCAGGGTGCAGGGGGAGAGGGTGGATCTCACCCTCATAGATGTATACTTCATGACGGGGCTGCCATGTCTGGGTAGAGTGGCAGATACGCAACCACGAGTATCCGCAGATGTGGATATGGAGGATATGTTGGAGCGGTACTGTGTTCCAAAGGCTAGGGTGAAAAGGAATGCACTCCGGGTGGTGGACCTGCAGGAGCCAGTAGTACAGGCTATTGCAGCATGCGTGGTTCGAGTTTTGGGGTCCCAATCACCTGAGAAGGTGTCTGGGGGCCAGATCAAGCTAGTGGAGCGGATGCTGGATGGTGTCTATTATGCGTGGGGCCAGATGTTCCTCACTTATGTTCAGCGGCAGCTGACATTGGTGAAGGAATTTGGCAAGGAATTCTGTTATGGATCCTTTCTGTGTGCCTTCTTCATGGAGCGGTTACCTACACTACGACCGCGGGTGCCATTCAGGGTAGGAGGACTGAGGGAGCCGCGCATGGTGCGGTGGGGAGAGATGATGCGCCACCGGGGTGGCGGTGAGGTGGGTCGATACTTTACTCAGGAGCTTTACCTTCAATGGCTGCAGATGCCGCTGACACTGGATGATTATCCATACAGAGATATGGACTACACCGGGGATCCAGAGGCACCACGGCCTCCAGGGAAAGCATGGGGACCAGATGGTACATATTGATTTGCTTGCATGTTATGGATATCAAGATTTGTGTATGATAGGTTTTTGATATACTGTTATTGACTGATGTGTGATCTACAGATGTTGGCCTGAGACCACCACCAGGACATGTCATGCGCAGGGGGCATGTGGCGGGTACCAGCCCTACCAGGCCGAGGGGAGGTGCATCGATGGGACGCTGAGGGGACTCTGGAGTCCATACGGATGCTTCTAGATCGATTGCTGGTTGGAGTGACTAATGACAGGTGGTAGGACGTGGATCTGGAGGTGATTCAGGACTGTCTGAGGGTGCCACAGGAGTTCCGGTCGATCGCGATCTGGGTAGCTATCTTGGTGGATAGGGGTCGGGCACAGGAGCCCGCAGGGGATGAGGAGCTGTCGGAGGAGGTGCGAGGTGAGGACTCGGAGGTAGATGATGTAGGCAGTGATGCAGGGTATGACTCTCATTAGGGAGTGCAAGGGACTCCCCCCGATTTTGTAGCTACGACATGTATTCTATGAGGCATATGGATGTATAGATATTTTTTGTATAGCTGAGAACGGGTGTACTCAGGACATGTGTAGCATATGGACATGTATTTTTTTTATATATATATGCACATGGATGCACCTTTTTGCGATGATGATTCAGTGTACGCACGTGGATGCGCTTATGGTTTGTTATATGTTTGTACTACACGTGGATGCAAGTAGTATAGAATGATGGGCACATGGATGCCCCGTGTCTATTGTATGTGATGCAACATGATGTATGTAGGAGTTGGCACGTGGATGCCCCTATATAGTAATGTGTTTTTATGGTTTTGCACATGGATGCAAATGTTTATGTGATGATAGGCACGTGGATGCCTCGTGCAATCTTTTTGGATTTTTTTTTTTTTTGATGAGATGTTATGGGATGATGATGCATGATGGACATTTTACATGGCATGATTGATGTGCCAATCTAGGATGTTGTTAGCCATTTGATCTGTGACACTATTTTGAGCTCGTGGGACATGGGTGAATGTTATGGATTCAAATTTTCGGCTAAGTTGTTTTGTGCGCAGGAATTTTCTAAAGAGGCAGGGATCATGCACCTGGTAGCAGTTGTTGAGCTGGGAAACAAGTAGCTGGGAGTCAAGGAACACATGAAGGTGACATATTCCCATCTGGAGGGCAGTAGTCAGGAGACCGGTCACAGCATCATACTCCGCCTGGTTATTGGTAGCAGCGCCTATACATATTCCGTCAAGGTGAATCAATTCATGTGAAGGGGAATATAAGACCCATGCTACAGAAGCCAGGTTGGGAGACTAGCGGCTTGCTCCATCGGCAAAGCCAATGTAATGAGGTGGAAGATGGTCCATCTGTGGTCATGCAAAAATGATGAATGTAATATTGTGGTAAAAAAGGTGAAAAACAAAAAGAGAGCAAACTGTACAATACGGACCAATGGGGCCGTGGGTTTATTTAGGGATAAAAGCATTTAAGATACAATCCATTATGGGGGTTGCGCAAAGGGTGACCTTCTGAGTCAGTTAAAATATATGCCCCATTGCCAAGGCAGGTCTACACGATGTAAGGGCCTTGCCACATGGATTCAAACTTTCCTTTACCAGTTTTTTCGTGGGCTTAGTCATAGGCGAGGACGAGATCCCCTTGATGGAAAGTTCGAGGGAGTACATGTTTGTCGTAACCAGCTTTGGAGTGGGTCTTGGAGGCTTCAATAGTCTGGAGAGTGTCACGATGGTATTCATCATCTTGTTCTAGTGATAGCAGACGTTGCTCGAGTGGGGAGGTGTTTGGGAGAAGCTCGACGACGATGTGTAAGGCAGGTATCTGACACTCGATGGGGAGGACAGACTCTACATCGTGAACTAAATGAAACGGGGTAAAATCGGTAGCGGTTTTGGTGGATGTACGGTAAGCCCATAAGGCAAAGAATAACATGTGGTGCCAATTGGACTTATGCTGGTCAACAGTGCGTTGGAGGATGGTTTTTAGAATTTTGTTAATGGCCTATACTTGGCCGTTCCCTTGGGGGTAGTAAGCAGAGGAATACTGATGTTCGAACTTCAGTAGGGTGGATAACTCGCGCCAAAGGGAATCTTCGAAGTGTGAACCATGGTCTGAGACCAACTATTTGGGGACCCCGAATCGAGTGATAACATGGTTGAAAAAGAAACGAGCAGCGGTGTCAGCTGTACAATTGAAGGTGGGCATGGCTTCATCCCATTTGGTGAAGTAATCAACGGTGACAATGATGTACTTATGGCCATTGGCGGATGGGGGTTTACATTCCATGAAGTCGATGGCCCACTTACAAAAGAGACCAACGGTGACGACTGGGTGTAATAGAGCGGGTGGTGTCCAGGCCTTAGGGGCAAAAAGTTGACAATTATGGCAATGTTTGACCGCTATGATGCAGTCGGTAAAGAGTGTGGGCCAGAAGTATCCGGCGCGGATGACCTTTTGGGCAGTCGCCATTCCAGAGAAATGTCTGCCGCAGGCACCGCTGTGACAGTCATTGAGGACATGTTCGGCGTCCTCGTGGGTAAGGCAACGACGGAGAATCGTGTCAACCCCTCGCCGGTAAAGGACATCGCCTAAGAGGAGATATCGAGAGGCCCGGTGATGGATACGACAGCGTCCATCATGACTGATGTTGGGTTTGAACTTTTTTGTGCAAAGGTATAACAAAATATCACCGTACCAGGGGTCATCAGACGAGATGATGAACAAGTGATTGTCGAGTAACTCATCGGAGATTTGTGGGGATGGAAGAAGGGAGGGGAGATCGGTGATGAGCTGGGCAAGCGCGAGGGCTTTAGTGCTCTTAGGGGTTCTAAAAGTGAGGTCATATTCCCGGAGGGTAATTACCCATTTAGCAATGTGACCTTGTAGGAGCCGCCGGTTTAAGAGATAGACCATGGGGTTGGAGTCGGTGACAACTTTGGTATGACTGAGTAAAATGTAGTGTCACAATTTTTGGACGGAAAAGACCACAGCAAGGGCTAGTCTTTCCTCATATGGGTAACGTAGGGGGGGTCCAGACAAGGTCTGGCTAACGTAATAAATGACATGCTCTTGGCGAGCAGCGTCTTCCTGAACAAGGACTCCGGATATGGCATAATCGGATGTCGAGATGTAAAGGATGAAGTCCTGAGAGAAATCCGAAGGGGAGATCAAAGGGGCTTGTGTGAGAGCTTTCTTGAGGGCTTCGAATACAGCTTCTGCTTGCTCATCCCAAACAAAGGGTATGTGGGTACGAAGCAGGCGTAAGAAACCATGAACGGTAGTGGCGTAATCAGGAACGAAGCGACGAAGGAAATTGGATCGCCCCTGCAGACTCTAGAGCTTCCGGAGCGTGCGAGGAGAGGGAAGGTCTAAGATGGCTTGGAATTTCAGGGGATCAACAACAATTCCTTTCTAGGAAACAATGAAACCCAACAACCGGCCTGCTGGAACGCAAAAGACACACTTGTGTGGGTTCCAGCGGATTTGATATTTGCGACAACGCAGAAAAACTTGCCGGAAGTTGTTAAGGTGGTCTGATCGTTTCCAGGAACGAGCTGTAAGGTTGTCAAGATACACTAGCAGGATATGGACCAAGTCGTGAAAACAATAGGTCATGGCCCGCTGGAAGGTGGCACCAGCATTTTTGAGGCTGAAAGGCATGATGCGATAGGCAAAGGTGCCCCATGGGGTGGTAAAGGCAGTCTTGTACTGATCCTCCTTACGGATCTGAATTTGGTTGTATCTGGAAAAACCGTCCATGAAAGATAGAACTTCATGCCCCACACACGCATTGATGAGTTGGTCAATAAATGGCGTGGGGAAGTTGTCCTTTGGACAGTCTCAGTTTAAATCGCGGAAGTCAGTGCATACTCTGATGGTGCCTTGTTTTTTGTTAATAGGAACGAGGTTTGAAACCCAGGTGGTATATGCAATAGGATAAATGAATCCTGCTTTGCGAAGTTTCTCAATCTCTGCTTTAACAACGGGGAGCTTTGAGGGATGAATGGGGCGATGTTTCTGGAGAACGGGGGGTACATCTGGCCATGTGTCAATGTGGTGCTCTATAATAGCGGGGTCGAGACTAGGCATTTCGGTATAGGACCAGGCAAAGACATCACGAAACTCTTGGAAAAGTTTTTTGTACTCTCCAATCTCATGCTCACTGCAGGAGGCTCCTAAGGTAATGATTTCAAGAGCACCAGGTGGGTCAGAGATATCTATGTGGATGACGGGTGAGATGTTGGCCATGTTAGCTTCCTCAAAGACATCAGGAGCAGGAATAGGATCCTTAAACTAGTCGAATTTGGTGGGAAGGAAATCTTTGGACTCAATCGCGAATTGGGTAGCTAAGGTAGAGGAGGATGCTTCTGGGAGGAAATAGGAACGATGGTGCATGTCATTCCAGGGATAATCGGAGGCAATGAGAGCCTCTAGAATCTCCTCATCATTGCGGAAAATTTGAGTTGTCAAATCGGTTGACGAGGGAGTGGTAGTCGAATAGATCATATAAATGGTGTGAATCTCTCCAGATGAGGGTGATACTGGGGGGTGGATCTCCTCAATTGTGGGGGGTGCCGTCTCAAGGTCCAAATTATTCATCTCGTAGAGAGCTGCTCGGTAATCTGGGAGATCAGGACAGTGATGTGAGTAATGGCCGCAAATACCACATATTGCACAAGGATGGTTGGTACGCAGTGATTTATCACGAGGCTTAGGGGTTGGATCTAGTTCGACAACCGGGATGTTGGGGTCGTCGTCAAGCATTTGGATGTGTTCCTGTAATGCAGGTAATTGTGAACATTGATGAGTTGGATGGCCTAACTCATCACACAATGAGAATTTAGGAGGAGCACGAATCACGGGGGGGGGGGGGGGGGGGGGGTTAACTGCCTTGGGAGGGGGTACAACAGTGTATGGTTGTGGGCCTCTGCCCCCAGTGGGTTTGATAGGAGGAGGAGGATTCGTAGATGACGAAAGGGTAGTGACACCGGGAGGTGGTTGACTAGTAGTGGCAATGGGTTGCACCAGTTGTAGGATGAAATGTGGTGTCAGTGGGGGAACGGGAGGTGAAATATACCACACAGGTAATCCCAAGGTTAACCCAGGGAGGCTAAGAGTAGCCATAACCGAGGCGCTTACTACACCCGAGGGAGGGAATAGGAAGGCGATTGTGTGGATGGGTGTAACACCAATGTGACCAGGTAACAATGGTGGTTTGGGTAACAAGGGCAGTTGATTGGCGGGTGTTTGTGTATTGTGGGAAAGGGTACATAGGTCAGATACTTTGGTCGCGGGTGACGGGGGTGGAATGGATTGGAATGTTGAGGGCATCGACGTATTTGAGTAAAGTCCGGGTCCCACGGAGGAAACGAACGAGGTAGTTGCACCACAAACAGGTTGTTCAACCATGGGGAGAACATTTTCGGGTGCAGCGGGGGCATTGGGATCGTAATAGATGAGTTGGTTGACCTTGACCACGCGTCCGTCATGGGGGAACATCATGGTACGAAAAATGGATGAGGCAACCGCCCGCATGGCATACATGTAGCTACGGCCAAGTAACAGGTTATAATCAAGTTGGGCATTGATGACCTCTATGTCAATGAGCACGGTTTTACCAACCAACTGGACGAGGACATTAGCTAAGAGACCTTGGGGTTGAGCCGAACAGCCGTCGTAGGCTCGCAACGCAGTGGTGGACTGTTGGAGAGTAGGGGATCCCAACTTCTGCCAAATTAATGTGGACATAACGCATGTAGAGGCACCTTCATCGATGATGCATCAATGGATGAGAAGATTTCGAATGGAAATAGAAACTTGGAACGCTAAAGTGGAAGGCAGGCGTGGTTCAAGCTGGTCCAAATCGAAGGCCATCAGTTGTGAATCATTTGGGTCAATAGCACCAATGGTGGAGAGCAAAGTCTTGCACTGTGAAGGACATTTTTTAAAGACTTCTAATGTAGACATGGTTGTGGGAGATTGGGCTAAGTCATCTACAATGTTGTAATTTGACGCGGCGCACGCATTGGGGTTATTGTTGATATGACAAAGTGGGAAACGAGGTGCTTTAGAGGCACCATCTAGTGGAGCCAGAGGTATACGTAATGTCTGATCAATGGGATGAGCATTAGTATTTTTGTCGGTGGGAGAGGCTTCAGGGGTGGAGCCATATTGGTTCCGAAGAGTTTGGAGGTTGACATTAGCGGATGACATCATTAACAAGTGGTGGGTACTTGAGTCTAACATGTGTTGATCAGGAGCGGCATAAGTGATCTGTTGTTGTGGTGGCATGTTTCCTTGAGGGGGGGCCAACGGCTGAGTGTTCACTACACCTTGGGTTGGTAAGGGGTTTTGCAGCACCAAAGGTTGATGCTGAGGTGGTGGGGGGTTAGGTGACGCCTGAGGAGCCACGTGCCCTTAGCAATGGGCATCATCAGTCCAGAGTTGCCGAGCTCACTCCAAATGTGGGAAAGTGTGTGTGTAGTGGCCATAGACCTCGCAAATAGAACAAGGGTGGTTTGTTCACAAATTAGGATTTTTGTCCTGCTTGGGAGGTCGATCAGGCTTCTGGTTGGCAGGTGTTGCGTTATTGTTGTTTTGGGGATTGGGAGGTTGACCGGCTTGGTCTGGAGGGGGGTTGTTCCCACGGTTACGGCCTTTGCCATGGTTTTGCTGGCCCTGTTGTCGTTGGTTGTTTTGGTTCTGCTACGGATTCTGTTGGGCGTATACTTGCCCTTGGGCAGCAGGTGGGTTCTGGGGTTGTGCAGGTGTGGGAGCAGGCTGCGGTGGATAATAAGTAGGGGGAGGTTGTGTAGGTGCTAAACCTTGTGGGGGTTGCTGATACGTCTGCGGAACGGGTTGTGGGTTTACCACAGGGGCTGCCTGTGGTGGGTAATAAGCAGGTTGGGCTTGAGAGGACACAGGAGCTGGTGCAGCTTATGGGTGGTAATATGGCTGAGGTGCAACCGGGGGGGCGTAAGCGGGGGATGCATGACCAAAGCACTGAGGTGGACAGGAGGGTCCGTGGGAATAGTGGTGATGTGTCATGGGAGCATACAAATTGGTTGCTCCGGATTGAGATGTAGCCCGCGAAAGTTTGGGGCCATGGCTAGGATGTGCTATGGAAAAGGGTTGGGGATGCGAGGCAACACGGCCAATGATGTCGTCTGCAGCATGGGATGCCCTCAGTGCATCGTGTTGGGAGGAATCGCCGCGAGGGGCGTAAGGTATGATGGTATATAGATAACTCGACTGGGCGTAAATGAGGTCAAATTGCTGGGCTTTGAGGATGGCCTCTTCTTCGGACTGGGGTCGTTCGGATGCCACATCCTTGGCAATGACAGGAAGGAGGGATTTGAGAAACCAATCTAAGAAGATACGGTCGTCTAACTTGATTTTGCAAAGGCTGCGGCGTCGACGCCACTCATGAATGTGGTCAGTGATGTGGGTAGCTGTGTTCTGTCTGCAAGACAGTAGGATCTCAACTCCGGCGTCATAGCGGACAGGTAACTGAAAGAACTGCAGAAAATTCGAAGCAAGGGAAGTAAAGGTGGCATGGGTCCCATGGGGCTGCTCGATGTACCACTTAGCTGCAGAGCCAGTGAGGGTGCGTTGTAACAAACGGAGGCAGATAGAGTCATCCATTATGTAGTTGGAGGAACACCATAGATGGAAGGACATAATATGGTTCTGGGGGTCCTCACCTGCCTTTCCATCAAACTTAGGGATGTCATAGGGGAGCTTGGTAGGCATGTGAGGCCACGCAGGGTCATGTCTGATGGGATCATTAGTCAGTCTAGCTAGGTCAGGAAGGTTGAGGCTAGCCATGAATGGAAAACTAGTAGAAGGATGTGATATACTAGTGGGTGTGACGATGTTGGGGCCAATGCCCCCAAGTGGAGGGGTTGGGTTTGGGATGTTGCCCCCAAGTGGAGGAATGAAAGTGGTATGGGACGGTCCTGCACCGCCAAGGGTAGTGTGAGTCACTGATGGAGTGGGAATAGGTATTCCAGCTACTGGAATAGGTACAGTGATCGGAATGGTAGATGGGGGCCCCATCGAGGGCATACCCAAAGCAGGTGTGGTAACTGGTGTGTTGGTGGATGCTCCACCAATGGTCCCTACAAAGAAAGGGGTGGAAGTCACGCCAGCCATGGGGTTGGTTGGTGTAGTGTAAATGGGGTTCTCAGACTCTACCTCAGAATCAGAGGTAAAATAAGGGGCGTCTAGCCTGGGTGATGGAGTTCTATGCCATTGACGAGTGGAGTCAAGAGACAAGGCTCGAGATCTATGATAAGTGGTATCAAGTGATGAAGATCTATGTCTATGACGGGTGGTTTCAAGTGAACTATGTTGTGGGGTCTCACCCCGGAGGTGCCAAGAATGTCTCGGGGACTCAATGGTGACAGATGGTGTCAAATATCTGGGGGTTGTGTTGAGTGAAAAACAGCTCAAAAACCCTAATGCAACCGAGTGTGCAGAAGGAGAGCGCAAAAAATATGGCACTCAGGCTAACAACCAACTCAAAACACTTACTGTAACAGTTGTGCTACAATAAGTGGAGTATCAACAGAAATGGTCAGAATACCAACAAGCAGCAGGTTTCCTAAAAAATAAAAATAGTGGACTCGCTAGACCAAAAGGAGGTAAGGGAGCATGCAAACACCTAACTAAATAGTATTCTGACTCAACTAGACATATCCTCTGCAAGGTGATGAAATCCAAGTCAGACAATATGGATAGTAGAGCCAAGTGGCTAAAGATATCCCCCTACCGGGAGGGACACCGGGTAGTCAATCCTAGAAGAAAGGCAACTAAGATACCCCGTTCATGACACGTCCAGAAAAGGTGAATCTGCCATTTGGTTCTATCGCCGCGGTATCCCCATATGGGTGATACCTCGAGAACTGTGAAAGGTAGCCTTCGGTTACTGAATGGATTGCGGTATTCTACTTAGGCCTCTGGAACCAGTCTGGCGACTTTAACCCTCCTAGGGGAGAGGCCCTCTGATAAACTGGTTGTGACTGGGCCAAAAAAATACTAAGGGATTTTGGTTCCCTAATGGACAACAGCTATGTCTCAAGTGTAAGCAACTGAGGGGTGTTATTTGGATGCCTATCCCCCCGATCCTACCTAACTACAAAAATTCTTATGTGTTCCCCAAGTGGGGTTAGAATGTTGGTTGTGTTAAGTAGTATGTTAGGGCTCACTTGAATTAGGTGACAGAGTGTGTGCATGTGAGATGATGAACCCAAGTAAAAGTGCCACGGGGTGGGCAACTTTCTAACTAAAAATAACAATACAGAATTTAAACTTTGAAATGCAAAATTTTCTCTTTTTCAATTAAAATGCTGAAATTTAAAAATATTCTGTAAATGGAACAGAAATAATAATGCAGAAAAGGCTGTAGGGAAGGATGGCTGCAGGTAGGACAAATGGTTATGCAAGTGCAGAAAATATTGCAGCAAAGTGTTGGGTTCAAAACAGTAAAAAATATGCAGAAAATAGACCGCGGGTCTATGGAAAATTTGGGAGGTCGGACTGTGGGAAACAGCTCAACAGTCGCGGATAGGTTGCGGGATTTTGGCCGAAAGACGCAGTCGAACCATGGGAAACATGTCGAAATCTGCAGGCGGGTTGCAGGAAAATGGCTGAAATCCGAAAGCGGGACGTGAGAAAAAGGCCGAAAGACGCAGGCGGGTTGCAGAAAAATGGCTGAAAGCTGCAAGCGGGACGCGGGAAAAAGGCCGAAAGACGTAGGCGGGTTGCAGAAAAATGGCTGAAAGCCAGAAGTGGGACGCGGGAAAAAGGCCGAAAGATGTAGGCGGGTTGCAGAAAAATGGCTGAAAGCTGCAAGCGGCCCGTGGAAAAATGGGTTAACAGCCACTATCGGATCGCAGCAAACAAGCTAATATACGCGGTCGGATCGCAAGTAACAGACTGGAAACCGTCGGTAGGTCGCTGGAAACAGTCTGAGAGCCACGATCGGATCGTAGGTAAATGCCTGAAAGACGTGGTCGGAACGCAACTGCGAGGGGCAAAAGACGTGGTTTACGGCAGCCGAAAGGGATAGCCGAAAGGAAAAAACAGAAAAATATTGTAGAAAATTGAAAACGTTTAAAACTTTAAAACTATAACCAGAAATTCAAAGGAACACAAGGGGAGTCACCAAAACTGTAGCTAGGGTTTTCACCCTAGCTTGTGCAAATGAGCACCTACTAAGGAGAAGGGACTCCTTAGTAGCAGTTCAGAAAAACATTAAATGAAAGACAATACAGTAAAATGGTAATTATTCTAAACATGTGCATAAAACAGAAAAGACAAGATAATAAAAAGGGTTTTTGTAATGATTCTACCTCCAATGTGAAGGTTGATGAAGCTCTTGCAGCAGTCCAGGAGGGTTGCTTCCAAGCTTCCAGCTTTGCTCCTTTCTCTTTCTCCAAAGGGTTGGAAATGGGCCAAAGGGGCACTCAAGTGTGAAAGTAGCTCAAGGGTGAGCTAGGGTTTCAAGAGTGATTTTGGCAGAGTAAGGGTGTATTTGAATGTGGATATGAAATGAGGGGCCTCCATCACCTATTTATAGGTTTTTAGTGGTGGAGTGCTGGCCCATGGTTTTGGGAACCATATGGTTTAGGTCAGCGGTATAGGATTTTTTCCTCATTTTCCCCTCTTTTTCCTCTTTTTTTTTGTATTTTTATTCCCTTTTTAGAGGGTTTTTGCTATTTTGGAGGAATTTTGGATTATTTTGGGGGAAAAAGGGGTTTTTTTGGCCTTTTGGAGGCTTTTTTATGGGATTTTAAGGTTTTGGAGGCAAATATGGTAGGAAATATGGACAAATTAGTCATGTAATGGGGTAGATGAGGTAGTGAGCACTTTTTGGGTTTTAATAAGGAGGACAATGTATACAGGTTGTAGTGGTACAACCTACATATATACGTGGGCTATAGTGGAGCAACTAGTGTATAGGAGGAAAAGAATGGAAAAAAGGGGTTCAAGGAGAACCACAAGTACAGTTTTGAGTCTAAAAGTAGGTAAGGGAATCCAAAGAGTATAAATGATCACAAGGTGGCAAAATACGTTGTAACAATTACATTCAAATTCAAGGGAATATACCATTCAATTGATGTAATCTTGTAATTTTCTTTTTATTTTAACTATTTTTTAGTGCAACCACAAAAGACAAAATTGTGGGAAACCAAGAATTCAGATGGAATATGAAGTGATAAGTCACATCAGGGAAAATTTTGTAAACATACATATGGTAGAATACAATAGAGAGGGGATTTTGGCTGGTGTAATAGTGAACTAGTACCATTTTGTAAGAGAATTATTTTTTTGCTGACGAGAAAGAGTTATTTGTTGGGTCAAGGATTTCATAGATTGTGGCATTGAACTACTTGAATGAATGTGTATAATTACTTCTTCTTTTCGTTCATCTATATTTTCTCAAATATTTCCTACTCTATTGGATTATTATAAATGTATGTGAATGATTGTATTGATTATGATTATTAAATGCAATTTTATGTGTTAGAATGAGTAATGAATGAAGCAAATGTTATACCAAACCTATCTTTAGGTGAATATTATACTGTGATTGGAAATACATTTTTTTCAATGGTTAACTGTTGAATTTATAATAAACAATTCCATTCATTACTCACACTTTAATTTCGATCCTTGCAAGGATAGGCTAGTTTATATAGGTTAAATTTATGTATTTTGGTAGTATATTTTTTGTTGATTGGTGAGGCAGAGGTGATAAGACAAGAGGTCAGAATCGGCGCATCACTTTATGAGGCCTTTATTCACCAATAAAACTTAGCTTAGATAGGATGATGCACAGTTAGAATTAGGGAATTTTCATTTGCATTTATAAATAATAAAATTTGAATGGTGGATTGGGTCATAACCGATAAAATAAACCGAAAGCACATTTTACGGTAGCCAGACCGTAAACCAGACGGATTATCCATTCCAAACAGTCAATAGCCTAGTTGGGAATTTTCATTGGGGAGAATCTTTACTGTCGATGCAAGGATTTTTCCAATCATCAACACTACCATGATAGAGGTTAACGTCAGCAATGACCATGGTCCTCCTCCGAGGATGATGAAGTTGGTAGACAAAATTGAAAACGACGGCATATTGATGACATTAACGTGATGAATGGTATTTGACACCAGGGGGGGAATTCCTCTTCAGGAAATATTGGTGGGTTTTCTGTAGGGGGAGGAGAATTGTCTTCTAGCCGCATTTGTTCTAAGCTATTTGTGTGTTCCACATGTTGTATGGGTCACTAAAATGATTAATGTGTTAATACCATGCATGATCTACATGGACGAGTGGAACATGCATGGTTAAGTACAATGGATGGGATTAGTGGTTAGGTATCATTGTGCTAAAGGTACTTGGAATCATATGGGTGTGATGCTCACATGACGTACACCCAAGGGGTTTCACTTTTGACACTGGCACTAATGTAGTAACAACATTGGTGGGATTTGTTTCCTAATGAAGGGATGATTTTTTTTCAACCATGGGGTGTGTGAGGTGAATGGTTTCTAATGCATCTCGAAACCGAAGGAGTTCGGGACAACAATGTGTATAATTCCCAAAATAAGAACATATTGTGCACTCATGATTGGTGCACAATGTCTTGGTCTTGGTCTTGGTATTAATATTGGGAATATCCAACGTGTTTAGCGTGCCCCCTATTAAATTGCTAGCAATGTGTGTTTCACTAACAGGGTTGTTGAGAAAATTCCCAACCTTCGGAAAGGTGGGGCATATTCTATTAGCATATCCTCATTACCCGCATAGGGCACATGGTTGGTTGACTCTAAGTGCAGGAATAGTACTTGGTATTGTAAGCCCAGTTAATGTAAGTTGGGACATTATAGGTGTTCCCTATAATCTTGTGGGGGGGAAAGAAAGGGATCTGGAATATTGATGGCACTGATGGGGTTATGATATTATTAGTGCCCTTGCTAGTAGTAGGTGTTGATGCTGGTGTGGAGGGGGCTTGTGATTTTTATTCAAAGGTGAATATAGTGCACATGAGAGTATCTGTGGATGCAGGGATTACAGGAGGAAGACCCAAGTATGCCCCTAGTAAGGTGGAATCCTTGTAAATGTTAAGATCAATATCAACGTATGGGGAAGAAGCGGTTGATCCTATGGTGGGTGAGATGTTATATGGGTTTGTTTTTGTATGTGGGTCATAGTAGTTGTGTTGGTCAAGGGTGAAAATTTTCCCATTGTGGGGAAACATCATGATGTTAAGGAAGCTACCACCTTCATGGAATACATATAACTACATCCCAACAAAACGTTGTATTCAAGTTGAGCATCGACTACTTCAATATCCAAAAGTACCATTTTCCCCTCTAGCTCAATGGGGACACTCGCATACAAACCCAAATGTTTCGAAGGTCTCCCATCATAAGCGCGGTGAGCGAGAGATGAGGGGAATGAGTCTAGTGAACCCATACATTTATATACATGATTCGACATCACACAAGTGGATTCTCTTTCATCAATAATGCATCTATGAATGATGATGTTCTTAATTGTGACAAGAATCTGGAAGAAGAGTGATGAGGGTAGTTGTAGTTTACCCTCGAGGTCGAAGGTCATTAGGCATGAATTAGAAGGGTTGAATACACCTAATACACTAATTAATGACTTCTTTTGAGAAGGAAAAGACTATAGGAGTTCTAAAGTTGACCTGGTGGCAAGAGATTGAACCAAATCATCTGTAATGATGAAGTTGCAGGAAGCTTTCGTGTGGGGGTTATGGGTGGTTCATCTAAGAAGTGCCTTTGATATCCAAGAGATCTTATCATTTTTTGGACGTGTTATTTGCAAAGGTCCACTAGAGGTGGCGGGTATATCCTCCCTGTGTAGGGAATCAGGAAATCCATAACCTCTGGCACAATTTTGGAGGTTGACTTAAGTTGTGTTCATGTAGATGTTTTGAAAATTTCCATCACTTGGGAGGGAAGGATCCTATTGTTTTTTGACGATCCCTTGGTTTGAAAAAGGTTGTTGTAACACAACTTGTTAGGGTTTTGGTGCATTTAGTGCTTGAGGAGGATTGGTTGATGCCTTCATTCTTGTGTCAAGTAATTGTTGACACTCGGGTATTAATGAGCAATGATGCGTGTAGTGCCCATACTCTCTGCACATGGAGAAAAGATATTTCGTCCAAAGGTTTATGTTCTTTCCTTATTTAGGGGAATTTTTAATCCCCTCATTCCAGTTTCCCATGTTCTGATTCTACTAGGGAGTGGGATTGCCCCCTGTCCATGATGTTGGTTTTTCCTATTCTTTCCTTTCTTCTTCGCATGATTATGAGGATCCAGGGATCAACTGCATTCAATTTCTCAAATCATTGATTTTGTTTTGCAAGAGAAGGTTTTTCTAGATTTAACTCCACTTGAGGCATGGAGGAAAGGCCAAGACGACAAGAAAATTGGAAATACATATTGTATCCAAGTGTAGGGAGGCATGGGTTTGGTGCTCCATATGATGTGGATGTAGAAACTGGTGGTTCCATTTGAGGTGGTGGTACCATTGGAATTTAAATAATAGTAGGGAAGGTAAGACTATATCGTCCATAAGATAATTGACCAAATGGAGTAGTTGATGAAGTTGTAGGAGCTACCAACACATGAGGTGTTGGCGGGTACTGATGTCCCATACTGAGTGGCATTGTAATGTCCTCCTTCAAATAATTGCATAGTAAGACAATCCCATCAATCCTACTCGTTTCTTAGGTTGGATGGGCACATTTGGAATTGCAATAAGGAAGATAATAAATGATGTTTAGACATTATAAGGGTTCAAGTATTTAATAAATAGGTTGAATAAATAAATTCAAGATAAATTCTAGGTGGCAAGTGGTTTTGAAGACATATGGAGGATGTGGGATGCACACTAGCTTGATTTTTCAAGGACACATGGCATATCTCTCTTGCCAATTCGAATTCATGAGAAGGTGAACATTCTTGGGTGAGTTGGTAAGTCATACACGTGTCATTGAGCATCTTAGGTCGAATTGGGATGGATTGGTAACCTCCATGGAAGAGGAAGAGTCAAATTGGAAGCTTGTGGACACTTGGGCTAGATTTCCTAGCCCCTATGACAACAATGATGGAGCATCTATGACAATCTATGAAAAATTGCAGATATGACCTCTAACATCTGACCATTATGACATGCCATCCCCAAAAATAGTCTCCAAAAGGGCTCTCATGGTATTTGGAGAAGCCAAAGAGACCCCCACTCGAATTGGTGGAAGGTGGAAGGCTAGGAAAGGTGAGACACATGGACAATCTTGATCCCTTACCCTAATTCGAATTGGATTGAGCCTATGGATGGTTTTGGAACCTAACAAGGCTAAGTATTTTTATAAAATAAAGGGATAAACCAAGAGAAGAGCTTTTGATCATTTGAGAAAAATTGCATTTGTGAAGAGAGAGCTAGTGGATGACTAGTTTCTTGCCTTAGCCAATTTCAAGGGTGAAAGATTCCCATCCAAGTTGGTATTTAGAGAGGCAACTCAGGTCTTTCATGGAGCTTGTATTTGCAGGTATCAGCTACAAGTAATCTCTTGGTCTTGTTTAGTGCAGCACCATCTCTCAACCATTTCTAGTTTTGAAGGCATGTTCATGCTCCTTGAGGGATTGCGCTTTGGGTGAGCTCTTGTACTTCTTGGGAGAGATTATAATTATGTATTTCTGATTTTAATAATCTTTATATACTCTTTTATTCATCTTCATAAATTCTCAGGTCGAAATACCAATTGGTTGTATGTAAAAATGATGATTAATGAGCAAACAATGACCATTTCCCCACTACATTGATGTATGCCATTATAATGCTGATGATTTCGAATAAAATAATTTTTATCTGATATATTTGTGATGAACAGACTACCATTAATGTGTATTACAAGTTTCATATTAAGGACTTGAGCATTTGAAGTCATTATACTCAGTTTATTTGCATTTGGAGAAGATTTGGTGCCATTTCCCCAAGGATCGAATTAGTGGTTTTTGTTGTTGTTTGGGAGAGGGTTGGAACATACTTAATAACTAATTAATGGTGCATTTGGGACCTTAATAAAATAATTGAGACATACCCTACTTATTTTCAGAAATTCGAGTGGTTTTGGAGGCATTTGGGAAGTCATTTTCAGTACTTACCCCGGGGGGATTTGAACCCCAAATTGCTAGTAAAATTACATACTTGGTCCAGAATTATTTTGGTGGAAATATATCATCCCTTAAAATCATATTAAAGTACTAATATTAGTAACATACCTTATCAGAATATTTGGGATCATTTGGGGCAAATTTGGGACTGAGGCATCAAAACTAGTCAAAGGTCAAAATTGGGGAAAAAGTGAAAAATTGGGCATTTTAATAAAAAAATTAAAAAGGGACATTACAAGTGGTATCGGAGCATAATATTGGAACCTGATTATATTAACCAGAAGTCAAAAGAATATACCACCACCCTTTCAACTAGTATTTGAAGAGGTTTTTGTTGAAGAAGAGGTAGTAGAAGAAGAAGAGGATTTTGCTGAAACTATGACTAACGAGGGGAAGGGACCCTATACTGATGGGGAGGAATATATTAAGCTCATGAAACCTCTCTTTGATGACATAAACAAGAATATGTCCCATCAAATTTTGAAATGATTCGAATTAGTGGCTAGCCAATTTGGAAGCAAAGGGGTAATGGGGAACAACAGTAGTTCACACTCAGAAGAAAAGATTATAATGGGTGAGCAAATTTTCTCAACCACGGGACCCCACAATAGACCAGATGATTTTCAAATCATACCAATTCCTACTGCACCTAAATTTATTATACCCAAAGAAGATCCTAACATTCAAGTGGATCTTAGGACAATAGCAAATGAATGAAATGATTTGAGTGAAGATTGTAAGAGAAGTCTACCATTTAGTACATACCTTGATGCTGCACAAAAACTAAGAAAGAAGGATGACAATAGGGCTCTATTCCAAAACAAAGAATGAAATTGTGCTATTGGTAAAATGCCACTTCCTACTTTTGATGGTTCCTCTCAAAATTCTACTAACATTTGGGTGCAAAAATTAGATGTGTATTTTCAGTTGAATCCTATGGTGGAAGTGGATGCACTAAAAATGGCCATTTTGCACTTGGAAGGAGATTCCAATGAATGGTGGTTTCATGGCTTGAAAAACTTGGTTCATGATCAGGTTAAAACATATGTATAATTTGTTGACAGGGTACTAAAGAGATTTGAACACAAAGATCCAGAATTTCCTTTCAAGGAACTAGCTCAATTAAAGCAAACTGGGACCCCTACGGAGTATATGTTGGACTTTCAAAAATTATCAATCAAGGTGGTTGATGTATCTATGGGAAGGTTGGTATTTCTGTTCACTGAAGGTTTGGATGAACCCTTAAAAGGTTTGGTCAAAGCCCACAATCCAACTACATTAAAAGATGCAATGAGCTTGACTAGGGATCTCCAAAATGTGCTTCCTGGAATGAGATTTCCTACCAAGCCTGACTTCAGAATTGAAAAGAAACCTCGGCAAAGAGATGCATATGATAAGAAGCCATGGAAATAATATGAATATGGAAAGGATAAGAAATAGGAACTAAGTAGGGAAGAGCTCAGAAGGGAGAAATTGTGTTATTCATGCTTCCAACCGTGGGCACCGGGACATAAATGTGCTAAGGGAAAGGCCCAATTCATTGAAGTATTTTGTGATGATGGGTATGAAGGGGGAATGAAGGAAGAAGGACATAATTCAGCCCAAGAAGAGGGATATACTACAGCAGAACAAGGGAAACAATAGGTGAAGCATCCCTCACCCACCAAATTAAGAATGCCAGTACTTTCAGCAGTACCTCAATATCACACTATTCTATGCAAGGGTGTGGGACTAGGAAAAAGAACTTCAGTTTTGGTAGATAGAGGATCCACACATAGCTTCATTGATGCATACATGGTGGAGAGGAGGAAGATACCTATTAAACCATTCAATGGCTTCATAGTTTTCATTCCCAGTCACAACACAATGGAGTGCAAAACATGGATTCCACAGTTGCAAGTCACCGTAGGTAACTATACTTTTGTTGATATTTTTTATGTGGTTGCTGTTGCTGATACTAATGTGGTTTTGGGAGTGAAATGGATGTATTCAATAGGAGAGTATACAGTAAATTATCAAATCCATGAAATGAAATTCCAAGATTCAAAAGGAGTACTAAGGGTTGTGAGAGGGCAACACACCTATCTGAATCAAGTAGTTTCTTCCCACAACATGAAGCACCGGAATAGAAAGGTTTTGGGAGACATTCCTCATGGAAGGCCACCTGATAGAGGAGGAACAATTTTGCAGCTTGGTAAGTTGATATTGCTTGAGGGAAATCAATCTTGGGTGGGGAGGATTGTAATGTCCCCATTCAAATAATTGCATAGTAAGACAATCCCATCAATCCTACTAGTTTCCTAGGTTGGATGGGAACATTTGGAATTTCAATAAGGAAGCTAATAAATGATGTTTAGAAATTAAAAAGGTTCAAGTATTTTATAAATAGGTCGAATAAACAAATTCAAGAGAAATTCTAGGTGGCAAGTTGTTTTGAAGACATATGGACGATGTGGGACCCACACTAGCTTGATTTTTCGAGGACACATGGCATCTCTCTCTTTCCAATTTGAATTCATGATAAGGTGGAAATTATTGGGTGAGTTGGTAAGTCATACACATGGCATTCAGCATCTTAGGTTGAAATGGGATGGATTGGTAACCTCCATGGAAGAGGAAGAGTCAAATTGGAAGCTTGTGGACACTTGGGATAGATTCCCTAGCCCCTATGACAACAATGATGGAGCATCTATGACATCTATGACAAATTGAAGATCTGAACTCTGACATCTGACCATTATGACATGTCATCCCCAAAAATAGTCTCCAATAGGGCACTCATGGGATTTGGAGAAGCCAAAGAGACCCCCACTCGAATTGGTGGAAGGTGGAAGGCTAGGAAAGGTGAGACACATGACAAATCTTGAGACCTTACCCTAATTTGAATTGGATTGATCCTATGGATGGTTTGGGAACCTTATAAGGCTAAGGATTTTTATAAAATACAGGGATAAACCAAGAGAAGATCTTTTGATCATTTGAGAAAAAATGCATTTGTGAAGAGAGAGCTAGTGGATGACTAGTTGCTTGCCTTAGTCAATTTCAAGGGTGAAAGATTCCCATCCAAGTTGGTGTTTGGAGAGGCCACTCAGGTATTTCATGGATATTTAATGGAGTTTTTATTTGTAGGTATCAGCTACAGGGAAGCTTGTGGTTTTTTTAGTGCAGCACCATCTCTCAACCATTTCCAGTTTTGAAGGCATATTCATGCTCCTTGAGGGATTGCGCTTTGGGTGAGCTCTTGTACTTATTGGGAGAGCTTATCATGATGTATTTATGATTGTAATAATATTTATATACTCTTTTATTCATCTTCATAAAGTATCATATCGAAATACCAAGTGGTTGTATGTAAAAATGATGATTAATGAGAAAACAATGACCATTTCCCCACTACATTAATGTATGCCATTATAATGTTGATGATTTAGAATAAAAGAATGTTTATCTGATATATTTGTGATAAATGTATTCCATTAATTTTTATTACAAGTTTAATATTCATCACTTGAGCATTTGAAATCATTATACTCGGTTTATTTGCATTTGGAGAAGATTTGGTGCCATTTCCCCAAGGGTCGAATTAGTGGTCCTTGCTGTTGTTTGGGAGAGGGTTGGAACATACTTAATAACTAATTAATGGTGCATTTGGGACCTTAATAAAACCATTGAGACATCCCCTACCTCGTTTCATAAATTCGAGTGGGTTTGGAGGCATTTGGGAAGCCATTTTCAGTACTTACCCAGGGGGATTTGAATCCCAAATTGCTAGTAAAATTACATACTTGGTCCAGAATCTTAAGAGAGTTTGTAGAAGTATTTTGGTGGCCATATATCATCCCTTAAAATCATATTCAAGTCCTAATATCAGTCACATGCCTTCTCATAATATTTGGGATCATTTGGGGCAAATTTGGGACCGAGGCATCAAAACTAGTCAAAGGTCAAAATTGGGGAAAAAGTGAAAAATTGGGCATTTTAATAGATTTTTTAAAAAGAGACATTACAGGCATTGAATTCAAAGTTTGGGGATAATTTTATTGAAGAGAAATAGTCCCTATAATCTCTTCATTTGAAAGTTATATACATAAATGTGTTGGTCTCAAAGATCAATGCCAAAGGGCATCTGGAAAGATGGTATAGAAATACCCAAATTGTGCGTAAATAAAATCAAAATGATGGGACCTGAGGATGGCCTCCTCTTGCATTATGGGAAATGTGGTTTCTACATGCTTTAAAATCATGGGTTGGAGTGATTTAAGGAGCCGATCCAACAATAATTGGGGTTGGATCTCAATTTTACATACATTTTTACATCTACGCCATTCGTGGATGTGATATGTGATGTGTGTTTAGTTGCTTTGTGGAAATTTTGTGATAATATCAAGCATTAAATTGTGACGTATGGGTAGCTAAGAGTATGTAAGGAAAATAGTAACAATCAACTCAAAGGTAGAACAAGTCGCAGATGGTAAATTGACATAGCATTTCGTCATTGTTCCTGTAAGTGTTCTTTGAAAGAGCTGAAGATGAATAGTGTCTTAAATGTTGTTGTTATATGAGAACCAAAGTTGAAATGACATAACATGGTTGGATGGGTCATCTCCCTATTTCCCTTCAAATTTTGGAATATCTGAGGGGATGTTAGGGGGGTATTTATGGCTAGGTTACATCATGAAGGATGGGATCATTGATTAATTTGGCGACCTCAAGGATATTTACGCTTTCCATGAAAGGTAAGCTTGATCTTGATGTCACCATGGTATTATGTGTGTTGTCCCCTATTAGAGGTGAAGATGGAGAGAAATGTGGTGTATTTCCTCCTTGAGGTGAAGAATATGGGGGGTCCTTTCTCTCTTGAAGGAGACAATGGAGGGGGTGGGGTACTCTCTTTGAGAGGCGAAAATGAATTATTTACTCTTCCATGGTATGGAGAGGTAGGGGGGTTTGTAATAGATCCAAGTGGATATATGAGATATTTAAGCAAGGTGCATCCTTGCCGAGATGACCCTAACAATGCTACTTGGTAATTCCCATGGGTAGAGTATTGCCCTCATGATCCACAAGGAGGCAATATGAGAACATCTCCTTGGAGAGGAGAAAGTCATTGTAGAATGAGAAACTTCCTAATATTTCTTTGTTGTACTATGGTTGTGGTTTATGTGATCAAGTGAGACTGTTGGTAAAGGGATATAAACACAATTGAACAGATGAAAAATTATGCCAACGACAACATATGCAATATGGTGCAAAATGAGTGATATGTGTTGAGTCTTTGTGCAAATGGTTACAAAATTTGGTTATTTTTAATTACATTTTGGGTGATATTATAAATAAAAAGAAAGCAAATGTAAATTCCCTAAAAGACATAATGTCCTTCCTATCAAAAAGTTACTAGGACTTCCAATAGCTCTCTTGTTGATGGTGATGAAATCTCTTGAAGACGATTAGTGAAGGTAAGTGTTAGTTATCAAGTAATTATGTTGGAGATATGTTCTATAAGATCTAGAAACATTACCGATAGCTAACAAGAACTAACACAGGAACAATTGCATCCCACAATTGCACCTTGGTGAGATCCTAGGTTTTGGAAACTAAGATACCCACATAAATCATGGATAAGTGTTTCAACCTCGAATGTTAAAGTGTCCTCTCCACAAAAACATGGGTGGCTCTTTGTGACAAGCATAAATAGTTATACCTTGGATTTCATATCCTTCGGAACCACGCCTTCTTATATGGGTTGTATTTTGACACTTGCTGATAGAAGGATTTAAAAGTACCCTAAAAGTCAATAAAACTATGTTTAAAAATTGAAGAAGATTGGTTGGCATTATTTGGATGCCTAGACCAATCAATCCTTAACTAAATAAATGTTGTTTTGTGACCTCCCATGGAGGATTTTAGTTGGTTAAGGATTACAAATGTGGTGTGATTTTAAGCTGGTCCAAATTTGATTGAGTGAAAGAGAGGTATTTCAAACATCCATATCATTATAATCCATCCAGATCAATAAGAGTGTAAGATTGAGAGCATACTATATTTGAAAGAGTGTTTAGGTCTCTTGGTGTGTGCTTAAGTGGAAATCACATGTTTTTTGAAATCAAAATAGAAATGAAATTTGCAATTAACTAAAGAGAATAAAGTAAATACATGTGAGCATTTATGGATCTTTATTCCACTTAATTAAACTCTAAGTATGAAATGATTGTTTGCAAATAACCACTACTAGAATTATCAAATGAAATAAATGTGCAAAGGGAGGTATTTCAAACCTTTCACCATTTTTTGATTTTCCAAGATCACTAAGAGTGAAAGGCAAGGAGAATACTTGGGGAAAGAGGACTCCTTAGGTCCCTTGTTTGTGTGAAAGAGTGATCTAAACCATCTTGCATAAAATAAAATAAATAAGCAAGAAGTAATAAGATATCCAACTAGAGGTAGTTAAATCAAATTGGACTAGCAATTTCCATGAAATGGAAAGCATAATCATTCAGCTACTAGTGAGTACTAAGAGGTCCGTTGAAAACCTCAAAGTATTTTTTATCCCAAATAAAATTCAAGAAATGATTTATTTACTTCCCATCTAAAGCTAAGTTATCATAATTACTAGATAAAATAAAACTGCATGTGAGTTGTTGATTTTCTAGTTCATTAAGCAGCCATTGAAATTGCAAGTGATAATGAAAACTAAGGTAAAAAGCATAAAATGGAAATAAAGCGCAGTTTTGGACCTAGTATAGATGCACTTATACCGTGGGAATGGTGTTACAAAGGTCGCATGGATTTACCACCAGGTTACAGAGAGGTAATAATGCAAGAGTAGCGCATTTGTTGAAGCGATATTTTTGCTATGATGCATGGATGGGATGTCGGGAGCTATGCGACTGATAAAAAGATGAATCTGGGATGAGAGATTCCAAATTTGGACTGTTGAGAGGCTAGAAAGTAATCGTGTACACTTGCACAACACCCAAAATAAGTTATCTTGAAAAATACAACCTATCTATAATTCAATGAACAAAAATAAGGGTGGAGTTTTCCTAAATACTATTAAGGGAAAAATGTCACAAGGGTGACCAATATTCGCTACTATTCTTACAACTTACAGCCAAGGAAATAATGTTAGCTATGGGTTAGGTAGACCAATCACTCACAAGCTAAAGAAACTTCAACAAAACTAAACTAAACTAAAAGTGTTAAGAGAAAATATTGCTCCTTGAAGAAGGAGGAAACAATGGAGAAACACTTGCTTCTTAGAGGAGGAAATCAAGGGAGCTTTTGCATGCCAACTTGAGGTAAGACATGGATTGAAAGATGAGATCTAAATGCAATTCTTGCAACATAAATTTTCTATGATTTTATCCTATAGAATGCATTCCCATGGATTCCTTTTATAGGAAAAATGGAGGCCAAGAAACATCTAGATCCAAATGTGAACGATCTTTCTATTGAACTAGTTCTTCAAGCACATGAAGGGGGGATATTCAATGCTCCCAAGCATGTGAGAATTTGGGTTCAAAATTTAGAGCCAATGTATTCATTATGTGCCTTGAATGTTCCATGGAAATAATTGGTGCCATCGTTTTGACAGTCGTACATCTTTCGAAGGAAAGTCCACATAGGTCAATGTTGGCATCTATATCCAACAATCATTCTTTATTCATTCGAAAAGAATGGGTCCCTAGTGTTTTGGTTTAGTGATTCTATATATCATGAGATGGACACCATGTTATTAAATGTTTCATGCTTTCAATTTGTTGTCACTGTTTGAATTTTCCATATCTCATCATGTTTATATATGGATTTTGATTCACAATAATCCTTTATTTTATTTACTTCGAAAAAATGACACAGTAAATTGAAATTCCAACAACAACATTTTATCTAAGACTATTATTCACATCTTAATTCCATGGCTAAAAGCATGGAATTCAGAAGGTGAATAGTATCTCAGTATATTGATCATTACCCATTCTGCATCTTTATTATGGAATTCTACAACTTATTCTAAGGAGCTCTATTCATTCAATGGTTAAAATATATTATAGTATTTTGGAAAGCTTCTTAT
Source organism: Larix kaempferi (assembly GCA_027924585.1). NCBI lineage: Eukaryota > Viridiplantae > Streptophyta > Pinopsida > Pinales > Pinaceae > Larix > Larix kaempferi. The sequence goes on from BSBM01000510.1 coordinate 30,750,691, forward strand.
GCATAAGATTTATTTTAACATATGGTATCTCTTGATGAAATTCTATGTCTTTCACCTCCCAAATTTTACATGTTTATTTAAACTATTGTATACGTGAAACAGTTGTGAAGTCATTGGATAAAAAAGCACGCATCGAATCCTTTTAAAGCATCAAGGCTTTAAGACAAATCTATGATTAGTGCCAAATAACGGCTTGTATCTAATAATACGTTGGCATATTTTTTTATTAATATTATTTAATGGGATTTTAAACATAAATTATTTATATCTTATTGTTTTTATATATTCCAAGTGTTTAATTACAGTCTAACAATTCAATAATTAACATTACATTATTACTATCATGGACATAGTTTGATTTAGAGCCTTGATATTTAATCTCATTCCAATCAATGAATTATAATGATTCATTTTGGTTTATGATAAGACTTTCAATGTAATTTTTTATTAAATAAACCATCATTGACATGATCACACAATCTGATCTAGTTATTGTGACTTGGACGATTCAATTCAAGGACATGTATCATCTGGTTAAAATTGATGTGAATCATGTAGTTGGATGGTCTGTCCCTTTGATGGACACGTGGTGTCCCATGAATCCAATTAGGATTTACTCTCCATGCCACCTCAACTACACATTCATTCCAATAAGTCGACGTGGTAAAAAATTAACATTTGGTTTGTATCAAGGCAAGGCACATTCATAAACTCTCTGTTTCCACTCGACACATACCCCTCTAGTACATCTTAGTTAAATCATGCAATGTATGATCTACTGAACCATAATTCCTGGAGTTTGCAGTCATATGTTAACTCGAGGATAGTAGGAACCGAAGGCGGTGATGCTCTTCCATTTCAGTTATACCCTATGCATTTCTCGGAAGGGTTTTCGCTGCAACGCGGAGTGGCTGATAGTCTTAACCCCGTTCCTTTCACTCTGATTTTTCCATCTATTATCATATGTTGCATCATGGGTCTCATTTGCAGGATTGAAATTGATAATCCCACCTCTGTCGAGTCAGACCCTCAAATTCGTAAGGGTTTTGAGAAAGCAGGTTGGCTTCCCTTTGTTAGGAAATTCCATGGGTACAACAGAGAGGTCACAGTTACTGTACTGCCAGAACTGTGATCAATACACAAGCACTAATGAAAGCGTGAACCTGATGATCGAATTCTGAATTAATAGGTATGTTTTCTTTTTATTATTTTCATTTAATAACATCTGTAGGCTTATAAGTTATTTCCTTTAATAAGAACTAGCTACAGAATCATAGATTTTGCAGCCACTTCATTTTAATTATTGTTGTTATTTTATTTTCTTATTTGTTTCTCTTTTGTTTATATTTCAAGAAAATGGTCGAGTCTTAATTTTGTCAAAATTTAAGCCAAGAATATCTGGATCGGTAGCTGGGAGAAGCATGTGGCATAAAACGTAAGCTCGCCAGATTAGCAAGCAGATCTTTTGGGGTCAATTATTATGGTTTTCGCATTGATAAACTATTGGATTGGAACATATAGATCATTTGTATGATTCCATAATGTATTTTCCTAAATTAAGAATATAAGATCATTGTTTTTGGGGATGTCCAGGTGCTATGCATAGAAACTCGATCATCATGGATTTCTATATATGTCCTAAGAGAACATAAACTAAGGGATTTTTTTGGCTGCAAAATGGTGTATGGGATGATTCAACCTTAATGAATGTATTATATTTTTATGAGTAATATATAGTTGGGAGTGTTCTTGTGTTATTATTCTTAGTTATTTTGTTATATATGTCATTTTGTCGGGGTTAATAGTAAATGAACTTGCCCCTGTGCAGATTATTTTTCTCAAATTATACAACTGTTTCAGTTTCTGATTAGGGTCGTTAATCAACAGTTAATTTTCTTAATATTGCACCATTCCTAAGATTGTGTTCTTGCTGCATATTTACCTTTCATATTGCCATGATCTGGGCTCAGTATCATGCTTTATGATATATTAAACATTTCAGTGCATGGTTATGATTTGTTGAAGATCGTTTTGGTTTGATTCAATCATAATTGCGTATTTACTGGTGATGCATTTTTAGTTAACATGACAGGTCAGTCGATTTTGTTATAAAATTAATAAAAAAAGAATTAGCTATCGATATTTATCAATAGTTATTTCCATTTATGTTATCTGTTTAAATGTTAGCATTGTCTACATGAGGATGATGACAGAATTTTATTCATGTTATATCAGAGTCAATCGATTCCAGTTTCTTAATATTGTATATATCTTGATAAATATTAGGTAAGCATGATTATTTAGAATTTGTCTTCTTTCATATATAAACTTAATAATTAGTTTTGATTCGGATAAGTTTGGATTGAATTAATACATTTAAAAAATCTAAGACAACATATGTGCATTAGATATTTTGTACACCTGAAGCATAAGTATGCATGTTGTTATGGTAAATGGTTGTGATTTTTAGAGGGGTATTAGTGGATCCCATACATCTTTTTACATTGAGAGGGGTATTAATCCATATGGAATATTATTACACTGACAAAATTTTCAATTTTTTTACGGATGCAAAAATGTAGGAATATCTCTAGTTGGTCATAGAGAATAGGGTTAGGAATTTCACTAGTTGTTGATAAGAGTTAGGGTTTCTAGGGTCTCAAGAATAGGGTATTGTTAGGTGATACATCTCTTTTATATACTTACAAGTTCTAATAGTAGTACACAACCCGATTTATCGAGGTGCTAACTAAGGAGGTTCAACAGTGACCTTAGTTGAAATACTTGACTACCTAGGTATAAGAGAGTATTATTCATGAGTGTTGTGCTTAGTGCTAATATAGAAACAAGATGGTTAACCTTATTATATACAATTGGCTTCAAGTTTCCTAGGGGACTTTTGATATACCCAAGGGTACATGGAAGTGATATTTTGTATATATGTGATGTCTGATGTGATACTACTCGAAGGGGTACCAAAAAAGGTTATAGTGGTGTACAAAAAAAGTAACTCAATACCAATTATACTCTTTTTGTGTATGTTTCCTCAACCACGGGTTTACCCATTGAAAAATAGATCTCTATGTCATTTATCATCGAAAGATGTCTCCAGCCTTAAAAAAAGCTACAAAATTTCTAGAGGCATGTTGTCTTAGGAAAGTGCTCTAATACCACTTGTGGAATTCTTAGCCTCACAAAATAAACATAGAAAAACGATTCCAAAAACCAAAAATTATAATGTAGATTTACTAAGTCAAAGGAAATATATAAGAAAGATGAGATGGAATTAGCTCTTGTACTATGAAAATCAATTCAAGAAACAATATTCACTTTCCTGTTAAGTTTGGGTAAACTTTCACTTGAGCAGAACTCCAATATAAAAATTCTTGACAAAAGAATACCTACACTAGCATTTTTTACCCCAAAATCCGATAGCATGCGTGTCCGATTTTCGACATCTTGTTGTCGACTATCCGAAAAATCCCACCTTTTTTTAACGTCGGTTGGAATTTGGCTACAATACAACATCTTAACTATCCATTGGATATCCGACACCTTGTTCGTCGGATAGTAAGTCAGATATCCGACGATCGGTCCATGTTAAGTTGCCTGATATTCGATGTTCTGTGCTTTCGGAGGTATGTAAGGAACATTGGACGACAGGGTGGGGAGAGTCGGGTATCCGACGACAATGGACATCGGTGGTGTAGCATGATCGTCAGATATCTTCATATGTAGGGTCGGATATCCGATGGATATAGGTAATTTAAAAAAAAAAAATACACTATTAATTTGTGATCATTATCATGCCATCCATCAAATTGAAGACAATGATCAAACCAATTTTTTTTTTAATAAATTTTATTAATAACCATTTTGGTACTTTGGTCCAAATGTTTTTTCTAACTCATTGTTTCTCCATATTGTGTGCCTAGTGCCACCTCTCTATATCAATGCATAAATCAACCTTTGCTTGGTTTCTGGTTCTAGATGCATGCTATTATTTGTAGTTGCATGTCATTGAGTGTTGTTTAGAAATGAAGTCTTGTAGAGGAGGACTAGTATGTGGCAAATATATGGTGGAAACTACAAAGATTTGTAAGATGCTACTTATTGCACATGACATATCTCATTCAAATATATCTAGAGGATTTGAGACATATCTCATTCAAATATTCTCAAGGAGATTCCAAGGAATTTAAAGAGAAGATTAAAGATATTGGTTCCAGTGCATCATTTACTCAGCCTTTGAAGTTGTGGAAACTCGAAATTGGTTATGATCAGGAGCAACCAAACATCACAACAAGTTCCAAAAAATTGCCAAATTTTAGATGACATGGGAGTGGGTTGTAGAAAGGCAGCATCGTTTCCATTCATTATTGATCTCCTCTCTGTTTCGAGAATAATTTAATATTCTCTACTGAACAGGGCCAACCACGTGAAGGTGGAAGCTCTTATGCCCCCCCCCCCTTCACATCACTCTCAATTCCCCATACCCAATGCATGTACTTGAAAAAAAAATTATGTGCAAATTCATGCATATTTCATCATAAGCAAACATCTACCATTCATTCAATAAAGGCTAAAATCCATTAAACCAATGTTTCATTATGTCAACACATTCATTCAATAAAAGATAACATTCAATAAATCATCCATTCATTCTGTGAACACATTCATTCAATAAAAACTAACATTCAATAAAGATAACTGTCACGTCCCCCTTTTGACTCCCTTTGCATTAAATTGTAAATGATGTAAATATTGTTATTTAGTCATGGTGAGGAGCTCAAGGCCAAGGCCCCGCCATTGATTATCGTTCTATGTATCAACAATTAGAATAGATGCATAGAGTTCTTGTGCTAGCGGTGCACAATGTAAAATCGGACATCATGTAAATATGCAATTTTAATGAAAAACCCACAACCAGCTACGCAATGCAACAAAGAGATAGGGGCATGATCTTTACAAGGAATAGGGGGGGGGGGGGAATAACCAAACCCTTGAGCCATGGTGTTAAGCCATTTCATTGAGGAAACCCATGAACTCTTAACTACCCATTTGGTCTCATGCACCCAATCATTTAATTCTTCCAAGAATTGGTTGAGACAATTAATGCCTTGGGATGGGAGAGGTATGGCTATCAATTTTCGTGTATGGGAAAGACAGCAACCTGGGAAATCGAGTTTTGGCTTGCTGGGCAAGAAAACCCCCACGAAATTGGCCCAAAAGCCATTCTTCACCCATGGCATTCTTGCTCTCACGCAGACTGAGCTTACTGGAGTTGATCCTCATGTTTTCACCATAACCCTGCGTTTTTCCCTGTCCAGGAACTCGTTTTTGGTATTATGCAGTAGCTGGGAAAGTAGGGACGTGATTTTGGGCTGAGGGAGAGGTCGTTTTTGCCCTTGGGGCGTTTTTCTGGAATGGGTTTCTCTCCCAGTCGAATTTACCCAGTTTGCCAATTCGTTTTGAGTCTACCCACGTTTTTCTGAAGCTCAAGAAACCCCATCTCGTGCTTTCCACTGTTGAAACGTTTTTCTCATGCCCAGCACTTACACTTTTGCTGTTATATGCATCCCTCTCCTAGCAGCCTCAGAAACCCAATTGTTGGTTGGTATGGCTGATTCTGGTGTATCTATGGTTATGTGAGACCCTGTTGTTCCCTAGTTCCTTGTGGAGATCATGCTCAGCTCGGGGGTGGCAGTGGTGCTGAGAGATTAAGGAGCACACTGGCCTATGGTTGGGTGGAACATTGCAAAAGCGTAGCTGGTTGCTTGGGATTACTTCATGAAGATAAGTATCCTCTTGTGCTATCTTTCAATTTGTTTAATGGATGAATATCTTGAATGTAAAATGAATGAGTAATTGAAATTACTTCTGCTGTGTATAACCAAATAATTATGCATCCTCATATGTCTTGCATGCTTACTTCATAAGTAAATGGGGCTAGATGCCCGGTTTGGGATCACGATCCTCTCCATTGCACTAGTATAATGGGAGGGGACGTGACAATAACCGTTTCCTACATTGAATCATTAAACCATTTCTTACCTTGATTTCAAGAGGGGGTTGTGAAGACGAACAGTCATAAAGCATCGTTTCATATATCTCTGATTTTCTCAAAACTCGAGAATGAAGATAACGAGGATTTCCATGGTAATTTGTTCCATCCAAACCTATCAAGTGTACTTTTAGGTCAGCAGTATTCTTGTCTCTTGAGGAAAATGGCCTCACCGGGGTGAAAATGGCCAAACAGCTGCTACAGTTCTGAGACAAGAATACTGCTGACCTAAAAGTACACTTGTTGGGTTTGGATGGAAACCATTTTCAATGTTGATGCCACTGCTGACCTAAAAGTACACTCGTTGTCTCTTAGCACTATTTGCATCTTGACACATCTAATATTTTATGGCTGTCACTGCGTCCTAACAAAGGAAATTAAAGAAAACATATAATTTGCATCGAAAAAATAATAGGGTACGAACTAAACTAAGGAAATTCGAACCTGCAACCTATGTCTACTCCCAAGGCTAACACCTTCAAGCTTGAAGTGCATCTGACAATGGAAGACACAAGTGTAGTTTATTACCAGCGTGCGAGTTTAATTTGACCTTATCAATCAATTCCCATCGTCATTTCCTCTCATATGACGTCCCACAACCATTTCTCTCGACACCCACTCTTGATTCATTCTGCATGCATTTCACTATGCAACCGTCTCAGATTCTCACTGCGTTTTCCCTCAATTAGTTTCTCAATTCAGTATGACCCACGCCCGCCATCTGAGGAGTGTTGCCAGGCTGAAACTCAAGACCACTGGAAACACTCCTTGGACGATGGGAGTGGGTCATACTGAATTGAGAAACTAATTGAGGGAAAACACAATGAGAATCTGAGATGGTTGCATAGTGAAATTCATGCAGAATGAATCAAGAGTGGGTGGCGAAAGAAATGGCAGTGGGACGTCAACTTTACGTATCCATTTATATGTTTTCTGCAAAACATATGAAAAATGTGGAGTAAGTGAGAGACACCTAAAATCATAATTACTATGCAAAACATATGAAAAATGTGGAGTAAGTGAAAGACACCTAAAATCATAATTACGATGCAAAACATATGAAAAATGTGGAGTAATTACTAGGCAAAACATATGAAAAATGTGGAGTAAGTGAAAGACACCTAAAATAATAATTACTATGCAAAACATATGAAAAATGTGGAGTAAGTGAAATACACCTAAAATCATAATTACTATGCAAAACATATGAAAAAAGTGGAGTAACATCACACTTGAAAACATCACATGACTTGTCCTTGGTATCATATTGATGTTCATCTACTCATGAATCCAAATTAGGGAGCAATACCTATTCCTCCCTCCTAGGTAGCTCTTTCTCAACATCAATAATGATAACATTCATATTGTTAGTGGACACTTCAATAACCATTAATGACGCAAGAGCATGTTAAGAATTCCAACAATGTATTTCAGTCCTCTCAGAGCCAAGTAAACTGTACCCACTTCTTGATCATTGAGTATTAAATTATTAATACAATACTTTTCATTTCTGATCTCCATGGGTGTGTATCTATCAAGAAACCTTTTGAGAGCATACATGCAATCAAATTTTTCTTTAAACTCATCGTGAGGAACATGAGATGTGAAAAAGATGACATAATAATGAAGACAAGTTTGAGGACAAGGTCATGATTTGAGTCAACTTTGGTGCTAGAGGTGCCTCCTTCAATAGATTGTTTTTGAATCTAGGAGTCCTAAATCTACAAGGTGCTCATGTATGAGTTGTAGTATTTCCCTGGAAATATAGAAGGAATTTCACCAATATGTAATAAGTGGTAGATAAGCAAAACAAGCTAAGCTACAAAGGCTGCTAAAATTCTACCATAATGTTCAGTTGAAAAAATAATAAAGTACTTTGAATGATAAGTTAGGGCACACAAAAATATGAACAAGCTATAATTGAAATTTGAGGAATGACAATAGATAATAACAGTTAATAGAGTGTTGCAACCCAGTGCATACAAGCTGATAGTCCACAAACAAAATGAAAAAATAGTTTGCTAAGTTGTAATTTAAATTTGAGGAATGACATTAGCTACTAATAGTTATAGTGCTGCAACCCAGTGCATACAAGTTGGTTTCCACAAACAAAATAACAAAAGAGTTTGATAAGGGTGAACAATGTTTCATTCCCCAATGTGATTCGATGGAGGGATTGAACATGAGTGCATAGAGGCATAGAAACCAACAACAACATAGTGTTGCAGTTCATTTGATGAATTTACAGATGTCTTTCAGGATCTACCGCATGAATTTCCAATTTGACATGAATTTCCAGTTTCAAGTGAATTTGCATTGTGGTATTGTTGGTACTTGATGTATACTTTTGGGGCATTGTTTAATAATTGTTATCAATATGGTGTGCATCAAAGAAATGTTTTGGTGGCCCTTTGATAATTACCGCAACAATTATATTTGACTAAAAGATGTCAATTATCGGAACATATGAGTATGCGAAAACAAATTGAGTAGTTGATGGACACCAAATAAGCCTTCCAGCAATTGCCACAACCCAATAGATATTCCTTCTACCCCAAATTCCCCTCAGCATTTCAATTCAACCTACACATATGTCGTTATTATTATGACCATTTTCCTTCACCATGTCCATTAGGAACATAAAATTTGCCAGAATCACTGACAAATATGGAAGCCACATCAACTCAAAAAATGTTGGGAAGCTTGTGCATCTAATGCAGTTGGTCAGAAACTTAGAAGTTATTATGGTAAGAAAGGAATTGTGGCTTCGTGGCATACATCCCTTGTAGGTGTGATTGCAACCATGGATCAAGATGGTTGTCACAACCAATTTGTGTAGCTCGGGTGCTTTCCTATTTTGGATGGTTGACTTCAAGAAGCCCAAAAATGAAATACTGGAGATGCAGGAATACCAAAGGAGGGTGAAAAATCTGTCGAAGCACTGTTGCTATTGTTGCTATGTGCTCTTGATAGACTACCAGTAGATCTTGATGCTTTGAAGACATGTATGGGTGGAAAATCTGTAAACCACTTGAAAAATCAAAAGCACCAGTAGATTTAGAGGAAGGATAGGATCTTAGTTGATACTTGGAAGAAACATGTCGATGCAGTAATGAAGAACAATGATACAGTCTGGATCAAGCCAGGGAGCATATTTTCCCTATAAGTAAGATACATGAAAAGTTGCTTATACTTATGGTGGCAAGCATGCAAGATCTACTGAAGTTGTGAAAAAATCAACACCATTAAGTGATATGGATGATGGGGGTACGAATCTACTAGTAAATCTAGCAGCCACCAAAAATTTCAAGGACAGGAAAGTTCTTGTTGTTGTCAGTGAAAGAAGTGAAAGACCTTATTGTTTCCAAATTCCAAGGACAGGCAAGGAAGTGAAGGACCTTATTGTTTCCAAATAGAGTTTAGATGTTTCTAGCTATGAATTGTTGAATAAGATTCAGAAAATTGGAAGGCATGATCCTCACAAAGACACACTTGATACCCCCTATAACCTTAGAAAATGGGTATCAAGGCACAAAGCACAATCATCAGAGTGTGAATAAATGGGTTGAAGTCAAACACTAGGATGAATCCATCGATCAGGGGACATTAATGTATTCCCAAAACTGTCGATGGCGAGAGAACCTGCCACTAATGACCGCAAGGCTCAAGGTACTCAAATGAACTCTAAGCCTCAAGTCCTGGAATAAATGAGTTGAAGTCGACGGAACGAGACTCGCTGGAAGGAGGGCATTAAGGCGTCCCCCATCAACCAGCATGAGGTACCAGCAATGCTGAAAGATTTGGAAGATCTCAGGTGAAACAGACTGACTCAATAAGGATGGCCGACATGCAATAGTCAAGAGAATTGAGGAGTGGTCGACACTAGTTTCAGGACTTCCTTTGAACAAGAGCATGAGCAGATGGGTAGACTCAGGCAGCATAGACTTGACATAAATTGTGCAATTCAGGAGGCATTACAGAGGACTCCATAATGACTAGAAGCTTAACCAATCGGTGGAGAAAACTGAGAAACAAGTACAGCTCCTGATGCCCAACTATAGTCCCGACTCATAATGTACGGAGTGGAATGAATGCTCTGTTCAAAGGAGACACAACAGCTGCCAACAAGAAATAGTGACCATAATCCTGTCCGACGTTTTGGAATATTTGATTTTTTTGGTCTTTTTCATATTTGGGAAAAGATTGAAAAAGAATAAAATTGCTTATAGTACAACAAGTGAGGGAACGAGTGTCAAATAGCTATCAGACTAGTCTCAAGCAGTGGAACATACCTATGCTCAATGCAAGGAAGTGCATGCAGGATGTGGACACTCAGGGGTGTGTTCCCTTAGGGTCAAAGGGTCATCAAATTGTGAAGGGAAAATATATAAGCTCTGCAGGGCTCGACAGGGAAAAGTGCTCAGGCACCAGGCTATCAACTGAGTAAGTGGGAGCTGGCACAAGGCTCAAGTGGCAAGCAGGATGATGCAATGCAATCACAACATGATATAACTGAGAATTCCTTTTTCGTAAAGTTAGTCTCCTCACCCGAAAAAGTGTAAAAAAATGAGAGAAGAACTCTTCTAGTCACGTAAGACTAGTGTATACCTTTTTCGTAATTAATCCACAAAGGTCCGAAAAAGGGGTAAACTTATACCTACGTGAATGTCGCTTCAAATCCTTTAACGAGTCTGAAATGACAAGTATACTCGGCAATCTTGTTTGATTTTGAAAAAGTCTAACAAGGGCTTAAAAAAGACTTTATAAAAATCTTTTCCGTAAAGGTTTAACGAGCCCGAAAAAGTAAACTCATGACCTCCTTACTGTCAGGGATATGTGAGACTAGTTCCAAGCACATGGGACAAAGCTATGCATAATGCAAGGAACATGAGCAAGATAAGGACACTCAGGGGGTGTCTACGAACTCGGATAGTAATAGGTTCAAATGCATCATAACAATGGGGAGGCCTAAACCTCTATGCAAGGTTCTGAATATTCCTACCATGGCCGAAGCAAATGTCGAAAAGGACCAATAAACAAATATAATTCTAGCTAAGAATCCTGTCTCCAAGAAACATAAGTACCAAGATCATTTCTAAAACGTACGTAAAGAAAAATCCTATACAAGTCACTGCGGTAGAAACATTTTCAAGTTCACTATTGTTAACCTTCGACATAACGCAGGTAGAGCTAACCACTGAAGGTGCCATAGTACCAATACCTGAGGGATCAAAATGATCATCTTCAAAATGAAGAGTAAAGCTGAAGGATGTGTAGGAATATGCAGTGGAAAATTCATCATCACAGGAGTTTGAAATTCTAGAAGTAGAATCGAACTCATCAGGATCACCGATTTGCGGATCTATAGGAGAGCTCAAAGACTCATTAGACTCAAACGTTAAATCAGGGCTGGACGAGACAGTGAATGGATCCAAATTCAAATGGATGGCAGGTTGTATTATAGGCCCATCTTGTTCAATATGATCAAGGGGAGGAGGGGAATGAGATCTATGATAAATATCCCCCCACGGCTTGTCATCACCACCCATGGCCTAAAAAAGAACTCCATCTGAAGGTAGGATACCATCGAGGCAATCATGTGAACAAGATAGGTTGGCTGCCAAAACTGGCAGTGTAACGGGATCTTCCTCAACTGTCTGGGAAGAAGAGAGATCCAGATCTGCAGTGGTTTGTTGGATATGATCGTAAGTGAGCTCCACTACATATAAAGGCATAGACATTCCGACGTGCGCAATGTCTCCAGACGTGGAACTCGTGGATGGTAAAGTCCACGGATAATTTAAATAAGAGGTCTAGAATAACATATTATTCGAAGGAGGAGGCGCACTGTCGGAAATGGTTCCAATAAAATTCACAGGTGTGGAATGGTTAAAAGTTCCCATCAATGAGGGGTACATCCCAACACCTATGTTCCCAGTTGTCGACTGAGAATCAGAAACTTGCGGGACTACAGATCTCGTAGATGTTGTGGAAGGAGTGCCAACATAATCCAACTGATCAATAATCACAATCTTGCTTTCATGGGGAAAACAAATCACTCTAAATAAAGTAGACGTGATAGCCTTCATAGCGTACATCTAGTTCTGACCTAGTAAAAGGTTGTAGTCGATGGGAGCATCAACCACTTCGACTTCAATACGCACGGACTTACCTCCCAAGGAGACAACAAGGGAAGGGGTAATTCCGTGCAGCGTAAAAGATCTACCGTCGAATGCAGTGAGTGTAGTTCTAGACACGAGTGAAGGAGGAGAGCCAAGAGCTTTCCAGCAAGTTAGTGACATTACTAACGCATAGGCACCTTCATCAACCATAGTAAATTTGACAAAGCTCTTAAGGAAAACCACCTGGATTTGAAAAGCCATGTGGTAAGGAAAGCGAGGCTGGACATCAGTAGTATCGAACTTGATAACACTAGGACTTCCCCCATCCTGAACTCCTAAGGCACTCAAAAGGGCATGCTTCTGAGAATGACAAGCTTGCAAAACTTCAAGAGCCGACATGGCACACGGATTTTGGCCCAAATATTCTATGATAGAGTAGTTCTGAGCAGCTCGAGCATTAGGATTATGCATGGAGTGCTTGAGAACACCTTTCGATATCCGCAGCAGAATAGAAGGCTTCTTGATATGCAAGGAATTATCAAGAGGAGGGGGAGGCTCATTCCCCAAATTCGGTTGTGGTGCACCATAATCACATTGACAAGTAGCAACACAAACCTCTAATTGAACCATATTGACGCATCCATAACCACTAGTATTGGAAGAAGATGTTGTCGTTTCATTAGTACCATAACCAATGGTGGGAGCATGCGAAGCCATGTTTTGGTGATGAGGTAGGGGATCCTTCAACACAGCTGGGCTCTATGCCAAATGCTTCGATGCTTCTTCAATACGAGGACATAAGTGAGTAAGATGATCCTCCCCACAAAGCTTGCAAGGGAATTTCACCTTACGCCTAGGTTTACGATCCTCGCCAGCATTACCGCCTTCCCGAGGAGGGTTGGCATTCTCTTTACGAGGATTATTACAATTTCTATTGTTGTTACTTCCATTGTTTCCACCCCTATGATTATTTCTCCCCTTTTCTTACCACCAGGTTGCTGGTTACCTGACGGCTTCGTTGATTGCACATTGTGTACATCAGACGACGGAGTGGAAGTGGACAAGGTGTGAACCTGTCCGGGTGCAGACTAGTTTAGCGACAAATTTTGCATTTGATTAGCTACCAAGTCTATAGGGCAAGTGCATGCGGACCCCACGATGCCATCGGCATGTGGTCCAGGAACTGACGTGGGCTCATGTCTTGTTCTCGGTGCATCAGGAATAATGTCATAAAAAATGCCAGACTGAGAATAAAGTAGATATAATTGCTGGACTTTTCAAGATAGCTTGTTCCTCAGTCATAATGCCGGACATCGAAACATCCTTAGCAATATATGGAAGTAAATACTTGAGGAACCATTCCAATAGGAACTTTGGAGGAATGTTGGCTTTCACTAATCTCTTCCGCCGATGCCACTCTTGAACGTGGTCAGAAATATGTGTGGCCTTATTCTGACGGAAGGTGGACAACAACTCAGTACTAGTATCATAACGAACCGGCAACTGGAAATGGTCTAAGAAAACCAAAGCAATCTCGTTGAATCCCCTATAGGTGTTTTCGGGAAACTCCACATACCACTTCGCGGCTACCCCCGTGAGGGTGCGTTGAAATAGTTGTAATCGAATGGAATCATGATTCAAAGAGTTGGAGGAACACCAAAGGTGAAATGTCGTGACATGATCTCCCAGGTCCTCACCACCTTTCCTATCAAACTTTGGAATGTCTGAAGGGAGCTTGGTAGGGACCGGGGGCCAAGTAGGGTCATGACACACCGGATCATTCATGAACTTTGAAAGATCCAGGAGATTCAAGCGTGCAAGGAATGGGAGCTGCGGTTGGAAAGCTTGATTATAGACTCCCATAAAAGGTTGATTGAATGGAACTGTGTTATACAATGGACCAAAAGCTTGACCATGAGGGTTAAACTGCTGATACTGAGGACCTGACGGCCCATAAGCTTGCCCATGGCCATAAGATGGATAACCTCCCCCTGCCTGACCCATTTGAGAGTAAGCAGGTATATGTGTGTTTTGAGCACCATATTGGGGTGGTGGGTGACACTGGTGGCCAACACCAACTATGTTGTAGTAAGGGTTGCCACCTTGGGTATGGGGCATGTATGTACTATTCATAGTGGGAACTGTGTTGTATTGACCGTAATGGTATGGTATGTTCCCACTCCTAATATTAGGATTAGCTTGAGTAGTCGTGTGATGACCATAAGCATCCCAGGTCCAATATGGGCGTGACCAGTAGCAGGGTTGGTGGTGTGGTGTCCATGTGGATAGGAAATATTCCCACCCCCTACATTACTATTACTAGTGGCGGCAATGGACGCAAAAGTATGCGGTATGTGTCCACCCCTGTGGTTGGGAGGAACGGTATCATGTGCAAAAGTGGTCCTGGGTTGACGAGTAGCGACATGTGCAGTAGGTGGTGGATGGCGAGTCATGTTTCGGACAACATTCTGACTAGGTTGGGTATTCCTAGGAGGTGGTCGCGTTCCAACATTAGCACGGTTAGGAATCTGACCAGTCCCCATACTATGTGAGTGGGTGGATAACGTAGTGCCCCCAGTGGGTATAGTATGGCTAACACTTTTACTAGTGCCAGCATGAGTACCAACCATAGTGGAAGGTTCGACAGTATTGTGACTAGGCATACCAAAAGAGAGTGCAGTGGGGTTGACCATAGGGTCGGAATCATCATGAGTCTCAGGCCTCCTATATCTAGAATCGCGTGGAAACGAAGGAACGAAAAGCTCGTCCTATTCTTCCTCCTCGGGTAAGTCGGGCATCCCGTAAAGATAATTATCCGGGTTTGAAGGATCAAACAGATCTCAGTCAAGTGGATTAGGCCAAATAGAACCAGTTTGAGTTGCAGGTGGATCACCTCCCCAATCCTCACAAGGAGTCTGGGGATCGGAAGTATGTTCAACTCTACCCGAAGGAGTAGAAAGGTCTTTCCCAATATCGAGATGTGTATCCATGTAATCCTCAATGTAAGTCATATAAGAATCTGAAGACTCAGAGGGAGCCCTCCGGCGTCCTCTAGTAATGCATTGTGTAACCAAAGCTGGCTTTAAACCAACCAAACAACAGGACCGGCGGAGTGTAGGGCTCCGCGCCACGTTCTCTCCGGAGAGAGACACAACGTCTCCTAAAGGCCAACTATCGATCAAAAAATAGTAACTCAAAAGCACACACCTAGAGAATCTACAGTCAAGAGCAGACAGACAGAGTGGCTAAATGAGCTCCCGACACTAGAGCTAGTATGTCTCACCTAGGAGAGGCTTGAGACTCCCAAACTATAGCCGAAGGTAACAGAATCAGTTATAGAGACACCGAGGCTTCACTGTGTCGATAGGGTCAAGTCCACTGCACGAACACAACTGTGTTGTCCAATCCCTATCTGACTTAGGACACAAACAACATAACCACTGCAAGTACCCTGTGCAGTACCTAGGTAAGGCAACTATGTCTACCGCAATATAACCAATGCTCAGGGGAACAGCCGCAGGTGGGATCCGTCGTATGGGCAAGGTAGCTAAGCCCAAAGCACAAGAGGATGAACCTCCGGTACCCCCAGATATGAACAAATCCTGGATATATCTCCCACGTTCAGCCAGTATCAGAGGGATATCTCCTCAACCAACCTCCCATGACCTCATGCTTAAGTCTGGTTTGAGTAGAGCTTTCCTGAGAAAACTAATCTATACCATGGATTCCTCCACTCCCTGGTCAAACGCCTAATGTTTCGTTCAGTAGTCTTGGATTGTTAACTCACAATGATCTATTCCAAGACTCTAAACCTATGCTAGTTGGTGTACCCTATAAATAAAATAAGTCTAATCAATTTTATGATTAAGCGTTAATTTTAGTGGCTATGATTACTCAAGGGATATGGTCGTGAAACTAGTGATGTGTAGACTCAATAGTATGCACCATCGTCCAATCCTAGACTCATCTATCCAATAAAACAATGTCACTAATATGCAAAGTCAATCAACAATTCTGAAATAAATATGCAAACTTTTATCTTTTCAATGCACAAGCAGAACCTAAAATGAAGGAAACAAGCACTCAATGCAAAATGCAGTACATGGAAATAAAATATTTTTGTATTTTCTCTTATAAACAAAAAGGAAAATGCAAAAAACTAAATGAATATTTTTGTATTTTTTCAATATATATGAAATGAAAAAATGTAAGCAAAATCTTATTATTCAGTCACTGAAGTGCCGAGAAGATCACTAAGACAACCCAACCGATCCTAAACAACAAGACTTAGCCAAAGGAGGAGCTCAAAAGGAAGAAACCAAGAGGTTAAAACCAAGGATTGGTAAAAAACCGAGAAGGCTCAACCAAGAGAAACCAAGAGATCTGGTCACAACCAAGGCATGAAACAGTCAAGAAAGAGGCCAACAAAGACTCAGGAATCAACCAAATTCACCTAGCAACAACCAATAGCCATAAACCAACAAAAGCCGGAGTTACACGCTACTATCAAAGGAATACCCGCGGGTACCCGCGAGCAGTAGAGTAAACAGAGGCGGGTATACATGGGCAGAGCTAAGCTAGCCCGCAGGTGAGTAACAGCAAATGGTCAAACAGAGAGTCCATAGGCTCAGAAAAAAGCAAGTTTTCTACAGTGTATCTTAACGGCCAATCAGTGACACAGAGCTTCGATAAACAACAACTCTAAATATGGACTAATGCTCAAAACATTTCCCAAACATGGATGTTTTCCCTAACGGAGTCACCATTTATGTATTGGAGAATACTCACTATGGCTTGGGAATACCACAACAGACAGATGACTACCAGAAATCTACTAAATTCTCAAAGCAATGCTATTATAAATGACAATGTTAAAACAATGGAGAAATGTAACCAACCTCGATTCAACGTTTGATGTAGATCCCCGTTGGAGCTTTCAATCCGCGCACATCCAAGCACTTGTAATCTGCAAATTAGTCTCGACAACCAATATCTAACAAGTACATGTGATATATAAATAACATTAACATTATCAATAACAATGGCCCATAATATCATAAGAAAATGCAACCCAATGTATAATAAATGACATGCACACCATGAATGGACGAGAATATGAGTATTTCTATCAATGAACAAGAAGAAGCACAAAGTGATACGACCTCTTGCCGACAACCAATCTGAACCAAGATCTAGATCAATCCACTTGTGCCTCCACCACTTCAATCCTCCATGAATGGAAAACTCAAATTGGAAAGGAGTTTGGAAGGTGAACATAACTGGTTCACAACTACAAGGATCAATGAGTGCAGACTCAAGATACGGCAAAAATCCACTAGAGTGCCTTTACTCTTCTCTTCTTCCCCCTGTCCATAAGCCATATGTACTCAATATATAGTCCTCTCAAAGGTAGGTGAAATGACTCATCGAGACATTACTTGGGCAGATGGAGAGCCAAAGGTCACCCAATGACCGCTTTTTGGGAGTAAAAAGGTAATTTTCTAGTGATTTTTACCATTTTACATGCTACCCGCGGGCTGTAGTGGGCTAGCCTATGGGTACCTATGGGTTGTAGTGTAACAAGTCGCATATATGGGGTGATGTACGCGGGCTGTAGTGGGACAGCAAGCGGGTAGGAAGAAAAATAGGGAAATTATGGTGGTTCCTGGAGGATAAAATGTGGATCTGAGTCAGTAAAATGGATCCTCTAGGCCAAAGAGTGTTGATTCTCACAAGGTGAAAGATTTATATGTAACAATAACCAATTAAGAGATAGTGACATGCATCTTATAACTTTCCTTCTTGTCTTCAATGGCATTTTTATGTCAAGTAAATTGCATGGTAGACTAGTTTGCATTTGTTTAATGCACTCTACCAGAATTCTTATGTTTGGGCATATTAACCTCTATTTTGTACCAGGATTACTATCATATTTGGGCCTATTACCCCCCTTTTGGTATGGGTGTCCACATGTGCTATTGATCATAGTCTTCAGACAATAAGATACAACACTTATGAGCATAATGGGAAATTATGATTTGTGACAGTAGTGGGCCCTTTCATTGTCATTCTCGTATAATCCAACAGTAATGAATATGGCCATACATTAAATCTAGGCATACTATAAGGCATTCTGGAAAATTATAGTGAGGATAAATGTCATATGTGGGCATATTTGTATTCATTTGGAGTTGGTTGTGGCAATATTATCCCCAAGGAAGCCATTAAAGCATCATTTTTGAGGCCTGTAGTTGAAAGGGTATGTGCAACAGGTATGAGAACATTATGTGCATTGTATTAGACCTAAATAGGGTCCCTAACCATTCAACAGTAAGGTCTCCTACAACACCCAGACTTGGATCAACAGCCTACAGTTGCATAGTAGTCCTGTAACAACACATAGTGAGGTCTGAGTGCATCTTCTAGGAGTCAGATTTAAGATATGCTCACACAATAGAGGGAGTTATCTCATTGTTTTGGAAGGTGCCAAATATTAGCAGTTACCCCTTATGCCAACCCAGCCCAACCTTGTTTTAGAACAATCATCATTTGAGGTCTTATGCCAAGGGTTACGAGTTCAAAACCCTCAGCAAGAGTTTCTAAACAGCAAGGAAAAATTGTACAGCTTATCCTTCCATGAGATATTCTCGGCCTAGCCATTCATTTAAATGTTTATCACAGGCTACACTGCAGTATCGTAGTAATAAATTCTACCATTCCTTCAGACCCAAAAACCACTGACATTTAAGCACACAGACGCAGACAGAGACATTGGTTGAGTGAATTAGAAATTGAAAGCGAATTATTACTCAAACATTTATTTACATTCCTCTTATCATATCAATCCGCAGGTCACAAGGTCGAATCCCATTATCAATTTTCTGAGTAAATCGTGCAAACCCAAAAACGTGTCAATACATAGTTTTAAAGCTACAGATTCATCCTTTTAAACAAGCTAGAAGTTGGACAAAGGCCTTTTTAATTACCAAATCAACTGCATAAGGAAATAGAACAATGACATTACATGCAGGATGTAGACCTGGGCATCACCATATATTTTTCCATAGAAATCAAAACGCAGAGCTAAATAAAACTGAGGATCATAGAGCAAAATATGAAGAGGCCCATTTAACCCTGTCTATTTATTTCAACCACCAAACAATGCAGTAGTAAGAACTAGAATTTACACTTCTCGGGCTTATAGTTAAACTAGTATCAGGGTTACGTTTTTCCCCTGTCAACACATTCTTAAATATTAGTCAAATAACAACGATAGCCAAAACACCGAGGATAGAGAGATTATTAACCATACAAACTTCATAAAGAAAATGCAGAGGTTCCACACTTCTTTATACATGTTCAAGGTTCAATAGAAAAACGCAGGTCACTATATCGATTCCCCAAAACCCCAAATTTACACAACAGGAGCTCATAACTCCTTTAAAGAGGCTTACAGTTTCATATAACCACAAAATGGTCAACTATTACATTCATTAAATGGTCCATCCAAATGACGACCTTCTAGGAACTACAAGAAGTTTTAGTGAACCCAAAAGAAGATTCACGCAGTTCCTCCTAAACATCCATAAACAATACCACTCCATAAGAGGTGATAGGAAAGGGTAAGGGTTAGAAAACATTGAACTTACCAATTGCAACGCCAACGAAGTCGAGGGTATTTGGCATCAGTTAGGAAGCCACGTAGAGGAGGAAAGCCATTATTCACCTACCAAGCAAATAACAAGATGAAGTTAAACCCAAAGATTTTATCAAAACTTTGATTTGAATGTAACAGAAAATGATTGCAATGAATCAAGATATACCTTACCTATTGTTTTCTTATTTGTGCAAATGGAACCCTCGAACTCCTTTGCAGCCTCCTCAACCTCCTCCATGGCTGCCTCAACCTCCTCCACGACTCATCGGTGAACTCTACGACCTCCTCAGTGACGGCCTCTGCGACCTCTAATATTGGAAGTTCTTGCAAGGTGAGGTAAGTGAAATGTGTTCACGCGGGCTGGGAGGGAGGTAAGTTCTATATTTTGAGGGAGGTTAGTTTTGTTGATTATTGTTTTATGTTTTTTTGGTATTTATATTTATTGGTTTTTTTTATAGTTAGTATTTATGTATTATTATTTATTTATTAATGTAATATGTATGCAAATGCGTGTGTATAAAACCTAATATTCTAACATATAAAAATAGATGAAAAAGCAGGCCACAAAATATCAATGGATTGAAAGAGACGTCTGTTCCATAGGATTGTTATTGATTTTGATGGAAAATGGACTGAAAGAGAGAATATGATCGTTGGGAGTTGGGAGGCACTACTAGTGTGATATCGGACCATACTAGATGAAAGGAACTATATGACTGTTCGGAGGTGCGGTGATCATATTTGTTCATAATTACCATGAGATATTATTCATCACAACAAACTCATCAACGTCATGTGTGCATCCAAACGATCATAAGTGAGTATAAAAATTTCATCATGTTTGTGCCTCCAAACGGTCACAATCAAACAAACTCATCAATGGGTGTGCATCCAAACGGTCATAAGTGTGTACAACAATTTCATCATCTTTGTGCATCCAAACGGTCACAATCACAATGTCTCTTTCGATCAGTTTCAACCCCCGAGTCCCTACATAGATTGTCACTATTTTCAAGCTCCGTTTCTATCATGATACTCCTTGGAACTCATATAATCCTCGGAACTCATGATAACAATCCGACTTTGACAAAAATCCGATTTTGATAAATGAGTTCCAAGGATTATGTTATCTCCTCAATAAACATAGATTAGTCATGGCATCTAGGTGATAGGAAGTCTTTAAATTTTTTATCTTGTTTGCATGTGTCTGAGTTCTAGTCCGATAGTTTTAAGAAGGTAATGAAGTCTGAATTAACACTTTTACGCTGGCTCTCCTTCCGAAGACAAATTTCAAGTTTCGATAGCTTAGGCGAGCCTGGTGTTGGTTCATTAGCTACCGAAAACCCTATTTTCGACAACTTAAGGTGTGAGAAACAAAATGCTCCAACCACCGAAAGGGAAAAATTACCGCGTGAAGTGGAGGGATGGTTTTCGGTGGCTTGGGAAAACACAACGGTGTTCATTAGCCACTGAAAGTTCGGCACTTTCCGCAGTTCACAGGGCAAGATTGAAACCTTCCATAGCTGCCTAAAGGCAAAGTTATGCTCACAGTTCATGAAGCCATTTTGGGGGTTTGGGCGAACATGACGATGTTCATTAACCACCGAAAGTCAGGCATACTTTCCGCAGCTTACCATCAAATGGGATGGATTATCTACAACCGCCGAAAGAAAAAAGGCGTTGGCGAAAGTCATGTTCCGACAGCATACCAGGTTTAGAGGTGGATTATCGGCTGCCAAAGGGGGAGTTACGTCAATCAGAAGATACGTCAAATTGGGGGTTTGGGGTCATAATACAGGGAACCCATCATGGCTTAGCCGCCAGAAGGGTCAATTCAATGAAAACAAGACTTACCACGAGGGAAGGCCGGATGCCACCGCCATAACTCTGACCAGACGGACCTCATTTTCCATCCACATAACATCATTTATAAAAATATGTTCCCCTAGCACAATCATGTCTCATTAATCATCATTTCGTCCTCATGATTGCCCACATTTTCATACCCTCGGAGTCAGCTCCCGAAAAGCCACACCATCTTTCTGTTTTCTCCCTCACCACGTCGACCGAGCTGTTTAGTTTCCTCCCTATTCCCCATCTCTTCCCTAGTCCAGGTTTGAGCAGTAGGTTCCAGCGAGTAGGTTACTGATGCCGAAAGGAGGGGGAGCAGTCCTGAGAAAGGAATTGAGCGACATCTGCTACCTAGAGGCTCACCCCGAGGTATGTCAATTTTTTAAGAATGTGAGCTGTTACAATTTCTGCAAAAACCTACAGGGTTCTCATCAGCAGGTGGTCGAAGTGGTTGGCCTCACGTTTGATGGAGATAAGGCGGTGATAGGAAAGGAAGAATTCCAGGTGGACGAGGCCCTTATAGCCCAGGTGACAGAATTTCCAACAAATGGGGAGAGCTGGTTTAAGACCACTGTCAAGAAGGATTTCGAGTTTCAATCATACCTGAAACCGGAACATAGGAACCAGGTTTGGAAAAAGGACATCCTTATGTCATACCTGGAGGATAACTGGCAGCTTTTATTGAATTCCATTCTGGTCTATATAGCCTGTGAGGGCAGGTATAACAGGGTGCTAATTTATCATTTTATATTGATGGATAATTTCACGAGCAAGAGCCCTTTAAATCTCCCTTTCTACCTCCACAAGAGCCTTACCAAAATGGTGCATCAAGTAAAGGCCCAGCCTACCAAAATCGCAGGGAGGTTGTACCACCATGGTCTGATTAAACTTTTGGTCTCCGAGTTATTGTAGAGGAAAGTCATGAAATGGACTTTTTTCCTTTTCATGAGTGGGCTCGAGATAGAATTACAACCGGAGGAGGGGAAGAAATCTTCCACCCCCAGAAGTGGAAAATGAAGGAGGAGGGCTATTCTCCTAATTTCAATCAAACCCCTTTCCTCAGCCCCATAGGCAAAGAAAGCCAAAAGGAAACTAGCATTTAAGGACAAGGCTGAGGATGAGGGAGTGGTTTCTGAAGGAACCCCTTCAAAGAGTGCAAATGTTTTAAACCTCCCATACACCGATTCGGAGGAGGATGAATTGCAGGAAGTAGGAGAAGAAAATGAGGAGGTGGCAACAGAACAGGAACCCCAGGAAGTAGCCCCACCCATGATGGAGCAGGAGAATGATTATGTCAATTTGCCTTCACCCCCCCATGTGGAAGAACAAAGTCAGTAGGTGGCTGAGGAACCAATCCAAAATGCAAATACTTCTTCCTCACAGAAAATCAACCGGCTCCTCCAGCAAGCTTATGAACGTGAGATACTCCAGAGGGTCATTAAGGAGAAGAATGAAAGGCTGACAGAGAGGTATAACAAGCTTTATGTATCTTTTCAGGGATTGACCAAGAAACATGGCAAAATGAGAAGCAGAAACATTCGGCTGATCAGAGAAAACATCAAGCTGAGGAGGAAGATTGAGTCTCTGGGGGCTAAGGAAGAAATTAAGAGGGCTTAGCCCAAGGTACTTTCAAACCTCGACACTCTGGCAGCAGCTGCAATCCAATTAGCTGACCCTCCAGTTTTTTCCCAGGTGGAAGAGAAATCCAGGTAGCAGGGGGACAGAAACATAGTTTCGATAAATTTTGCAGGTTGGGTAATACGTTGTTTTCGGCAGCTTGGGAGAACACCGAAGTTGTTCATTAGCTGCCGAATCCCGATTCAGCGGTTTACTGCGTATAAGCAGAGTCCTCCCGGATACCGAAAATAAATAAAGGATGTCCAGCACCTAGAAGCGATTCGGCGGTTTAGGAGAAGCAAGAATCAAGTTCATTAACCACCGAATACCAAGCTTTCAGCCACTTATCACCTCCAAGCTCAGTTTTCTTAACCACCAAAAACACAGAAAATGCATAGGTCCACCTGTTGGCACCAAAACCCCTTTTTTGTCAGCCCAAGTATCTTTAAGGCGTTTTCCAGGGAACCCACACGCGCTCAATTGCATCATGATCACCTCTGGTCCTAGACTAAAGGCGCCAGCAAGCTGAATAGTGGAATATTTCTATATATTTTTAGAAAAGATGCCTACATGTTTTTTACAGACAGCAGTTTCTAACTTGCCCTCAAACCCCCAGAGGCTCGTTTCAGCTGTCAAGCGCAGGTACATCAGCAAGAGGCAGTTTTTTCAATCATGATACACTGTCACACTTTTAGTAATTGTTTTAGTTGTTATTTTTATCATATTCGATCCAACTTTGGGATCGAAAAATCTTTGTAATGGCTATAAAGTCGAGGACTGAAGTAGAATAGAGGTTTGACTTTGGAGAGACTGATCAATATTTGTATTCTCAGACTTCTGTGACTTTCCAGATAATATAAGATTCTTTTACTATTGGCTTTCATATTTCTCTTTCTCATGTTTCTGCACTTATAGTGAATGGTTTATTTTCTTGTATGTTCACTCGCTTATGCTAGATAGCTGTTATCCTGTCATGGTATTAAGGATTGAACATATATGTCATTATTTTGTTGTGCTTGGCCATTTGTATACGTTCTTCTGTGTATGAATCTGCTAAATGTGATAAAGATTCACTCCCTCTATTTTAAATCAACCCTTTGAATAGCCGTAGTCAAAGCCTTGTCTGTCTGAGCGTTCTCATGTACGTTGTGAGAATGTAAATGTTGATTTCTGTCATCCAACTTGATCCAAATAAACCCCTTCTTTCAAGACAAGTTTAAGTTACCAGGCATCAATGAAATACAACCTAGGAGAGCTTCCTGGAGTGATAACAAATTGGTGCCATTGCCGGGGAAATATTATTGGAGCAGCAGCTTCCCTGGGAGACGACATAGTTCTAGCTTTGATGATAAACAAAGCCTGGGCACTTTTTTGGTTGTAATCATATATCTGGAAACTCCATTGGAACGAAGTGGCTTCGAGAAGACCAACTACCAGATCGAATCCTCAAAGGCCACCAGTAACACTTGTTTCAAATCCTGAACATATTATAAGGAGAGGAAGGACTATGCATAGGCAAATTTCCAGATCCATAAGAAGAACTACATCGAGCCTTACCAAAGGTATTTCTTCTGTCTCATAAGATGAAACTCCTTTTGAATCTCCATTTTCTGAAACAGATAATCCACAAGGAACTATAAGTAGAGCAGAATATTTATGGGCCCAAGTATCCTCATCCATTGCTGCTGCCCAAGTCCCTAGCCCTGATCCTGCTACACGAGCTGACCTAGGAAAAGAGATCCTAGAATCCGTCAAAGAGGAAGGTTGTTCCTCCTACCTGCATCCCACATTGACTACACCAGATGAAAAGTTCCCCTTTTTTTACACCAACATACTTTCCATAGAAAACATATTCCAGGACCTTTTAGACCAACGTGAGCAAAGGCTGTCCTCTTTACTTGCACAGTCCTGTAAGAAGATTGATTGCCCAGAACATCCATCAATCTGTTTCACCCCTGTTTTTGGAGACTCTATTGAAACAAAACCTCCACTTTCATCGTTTCCTATACCTCCTCAGCCACCATCCACACTCAAATTGCTTTCTGCCATCCCTTTAGTACCCACACCCACAATGGTTGTCCCTCTAACCAAAATGGAGAAGATCCTCCTTGCTAGGTATGCCCCTCTAAATTTTCCTAATCCCCTTTCTGCTATGCCTACAGGAGATTATCAAAAGTATATGCCAAAATTCACCGGGGAGGGAGATTTTACAGCCGAGGAGCACTTGGAGGCATTTAATAGCTATGCCAAGAACATCAATATCGAGCATGAAGATGTATAGAGTGTTTTTGCAAAGCTTAGATGGTCAGGCAAGAAAGTGGTTTAAAGAACTACCTGCTGGATCAATAGATGACATCGAGGCCCTAGATGAACTATTTCTAAAACATTGGGGGGAAAGAAGAGACCACCTTTATTATCTCACAAAATTTGATAACTTGAAGAGAGAAAATTGTGAGTTTGTGGTAGCTTTTTCGAAGAGGTTCAATAAAATGTTTAGCAAAATCCCTGCTGAAATTAAGCCTACAGATACCTCTGCCAGGATCACTTACGCCAATGATTTTGACCCTGATTTTTGCCTTCATCTCCGGGAAAGAAGTGCTGCCTCTTTACTGCTCATGCAAGATGCTACACTCGAAGTGGATTCAAATATGGTTGCATCCAAAATCCTCAAAGGGAAGATTGATAAGAAAAGGCAGACCCCAGATTCCTCCTCCTCGTCAGAAACTAAGCTAGAAAAAATGGCCAAAATGCTAGACAACTTGACCTACAAAATGTCCAAACTAAAAGTGCAAGGCCAGCCATCCATGAGAAGTAAATGGCCCACCAGTTCAAACCCTTCAGAGAGATAGAAATCTTGTTGAAGAACAAACAATCAGAGCTCCCTTCTAGCATGTGGTATTAGAAGAGGAACAAGAACTTATTCAGGGAGGAGCAGAAGAAGAAGATGATCTCAACTGCATGGAGGATAAGGTTGACCCTGCATTCTTGACACAGTCTGATTATGAGGAAGCCCTCATGACTGAACAAATCACCGAGGAATCACTGTGTCAAGCCGACGATCAGAGGAGATATGATTTGAGGTCTAGGACTGTTGCTAAGAAGCCTTTAAACCTTGCTCCTGCGAGGAAGACTCCTGCCTCCACGAAGCACCCTACTGCTCTTGCAAAACAGTCTATCACTCTTCCAAAACAGCAGTCTACTGCTCCTACAAAATAGGTTATAGCTCTTGCAAAATAGATGCAAAGAACATCTCAGCCAGCTGCCCGAGACCCTGTCCAACTTACAGCCCCAACCCAAGAGACAAGGACCCCTGACAAGTTACCCTCTTCCTTCAATCTTGAAACTGAGATCTAGAAAATAAAAATCCCTTTTCCCTTAATTGAGCTAATGAAAAATGATTCCTTTAATTCATCCATACTGAAGTCCCTCCAGCCAAAAGCATCCGTGGATGCTGACTTTGTGAACCTCCAAGACGATAAGCCTATAGTAACCCTAGGTCCCATGGTTGAAGAACAGGACGGGTCCTTCCCACCCTTTTACATATCCTTAAACATCCATGACAAAATTCTTCATAATTGCTTACTCGACTCGAGAGCCTCTCACAACCTCATGCCCAAAGCTGTGATGGATGAACTTGGTCTTAGCATCACAAAACCCTACCATGATCTCTTCTCTTTTGACTCCAGAAAAGTTAAATTCCTGGGCCTCATAAAGTATCTCGTCATAAACCTAACTCAGCTGCCTTCAAAGAGCATGGTAATGGATGTAGTGGTTTCTGACATCCCACTGAAATTTGGTATCCTTCTGTCTCAATCGTGGAGCAAGCGATTAGGGGGCACCCTACAGATGGACCTAACTTATGCTACCATTCTTATGTTTGGAGGTGGAACTAAAAGGCTCTACGGGGAAAACCGGCTGGCTTATGTTATCAGCAATGAGAAGAATTTCGTAAACCATCCCATCTACGTTGTAGATACAGATTTCGGAGCATGTATCCTGCAAATATATGATGAACAGCCAGCCCCTTTGCAACTCACCAAGCCCACTGGTCATCAACCTGAAGAGGTAACCACTACTATGTGGAGCATTTTTTTTGATGGTGCCAGCTCCCAGGCTTCAGCAGGTGCAGGTGTAATCTTGATCTCTCCTATGAAGGATGTTAATCATTTGTCTTATAAACTGGAATTCAAAGCCACAAATAATATAGCAGAATACGAGGCTTTGCTGTTAGGAGTCAAGGCTGGCAAAGAAATGGGAATCATGTGCCTGAAGATTTTTGGGGACGCAGAGCTCATCATACAGTAGGTGAATGGAAACTATCAGGCAAAGAACGTCAGGCTGAAGTCATACAGGGATAAGGTATGGAAACTCAGGGATTCCTTCATGTTTTTTGAGATTTCTTATATCCCGCGAGCCATGAACCACCTGGTCGATTCCCTTGTTGTCTTTGCCAGCACATTCCTTCCTCCCATACCTCCCAAGTTGAAATATGATATCCAAG
This sequence comes from Larix kaempferi, assembly GCA_027924585.1. NCBI lineage: Eukaryota > Viridiplantae > Streptophyta > Pinopsida > Pinales > Pinaceae > Larix > Larix kaempferi. Next base: position 30,778,503 of record BSBM01000510.1, read on the forward strand.
TCAGGTACATACCATCCCTACCCGTTAACGTCAGATTTTGGAATTTTTTTGAGAAAGATGATGAGCTCAGTAGATTCCTCCAGGTTGTTGAGGAATTTTCTGATATACACATTGACCAAGAGAACCTGAATATAGAAGAGTCTCAGAAATCTAAATTGAAGGGAAAAATAGGCCATCATGACATTGTCCAATTGCCAGGAAATCATATACCTAGGGGTCTGGTACCTCTTGAAAGGAGTTTTGACCATAATGACATCCCCTTTAAACCCGTGAATGAGGAAAAAGACCCAGCTGTCCATGAAAAAAACATAGGCAGCCAAGATCACCCCAAATTCATAAATCTATCCACATAATTGATAGCTGATTAGCAGTCAGATTATTGCAGCCTGGTAAAGAATTTTGTAGATGTCCTGGCTTGGGAATACAGTGACCTGAAAACCTATGATGAAGACACCATTCAACACAAAATTCCATTGGAAAAGGGCATCGCCCCTTTCAAACAGAAGCTATGGCCTATCAACGCTCTCCTGTTACTTGTGATCGAGAGGGAAATAAAAAAACTCCTTGATGCCAAGGTCATAATCCCGCTGAGGTATTCTAAATGGGTCGCAAATTTGGTCATAGTAAGAAAGAAGAATAGTGAAGTCAGGTTGTGTGTCGATTTCAGGAACCTAAACAAGGGCTCCCAAAAAGATAACTACCCTCTACCCAACATGGAACACTTACTGCAGAGAATATTGGGAGCTAGGGTCATGTATTTTCTAGATGGCTTCTCAGGCTATAATCAAATTTATGTGCACCCCGACGATCAGGAGAAGACAGCCTTTACCACTCCCTGGGGTACCTTCATGTACGCCAAGATGCCGTTTGGATTGATGAACGCCGGGGCCACTTTTTAGAGGGAAATGGATATCGCATTCGTGAGGATTAAGGATAAATTTGTCCTCATATACCTCAATGATATCATAGTATACTCAAACAGCCACGAGGAGCATTTGCAACACCTAAGAGAGGTCTTCCTAAAATGCAGACAATTTGGAATTTCTTTGAATCCCAAGAAGTTGCAGTTTGGTCTTGGGGAGGGGAAGCACCTGGGCCACATAGTTTCAGCAAAGGGAGTAAGGATTGATCCAGTTCGGGTCGAAGCGATTTAGAAGTTGTCTATACCAAGATCGAAAAAGGATATCCAATATTTCCTTGGTAAGATAAATTTTGTCAGGAGATTTATTCCGAATTTTTCTGAGTTGGTAAAGCACATAACCTCTATGCTGAAAAAGGGAGATGAAACAAAATGGACTGAACAAGCGAGACATTCTTTCAAAGCCATCAAGCAGGCCATCACGGAGGCTCCTACTCTGGTTAGCCCAGATTACACAAAGGTATTTTATATTTTCTCTTTTGCCTCCCATGATACAGTGGCAGTGGTCTTACTATAGAAAGATGACAAAGGGCTTGATCATCCAATCGCCTTCTTCAGCAAAACATTGAGGGATGCTGAGCTAAAGTATGATCCCATAGAGAAACAGGCCTATGCTCTAGTAAAATCATTAAAATCATTCCGAATTTATATCCTACATGCGAAGATTATAGCTTATGTCCCTTCAGCTTCTGTGAAGGATGTTCTAACTTAGCCTGACATTGACGGCAAGAGGGCTAAATGGATCGCCAAGCTGATCAAATTTGAAATAGAGGTGAATCCCACCAGGTTAATAAAGGGTCAAGGTCTAGCCAAACTGATGGCTAAAGAGAATTGCAAATTGTTAGACATTAACCTCGTCGGAACAAATTCTGAAAATCTGCCAACAGAGGCAGCTACAGCAGGACAGCGTGATAGCCAATAGGTGGTTGAAAATCTGCTTTCATGCGAGTGGTATTCGGGTATCATTCATTTCCTGCAAAATTTAGAAGTTCCACCTGGACTTAGCACAACTCAGGCATGATCTCTCAAACTTAAATCTGCAAAATTCTGCATAAGTGGTGATCTGCTGTACTGGAAAGATCCTGCTGGAGTTCTGTTAAGATGTTTGGATAAAGAAGAATCAAGGCAAGTCATGCATCATTTCCATTCAAGCATATGTGGGGGGCATCACTACTAGAAAATGACTGCCCATGAGATTTTGAAGGCTGGGTACTATTGGCCTTGTCTGTTCTCTAACGTATACACTTTTTTGAAAACTTGTGACAAATGCCAAAGATTCACGGGAAAACAACTACTGAAATCCCTCCCCTTAAAGCCTATTGTGGTAAATGGTCCTTTCCAGCAATGTGGCCTCGACTTCATAGGGGAGATCAATCCTTCATCCAGCGGTAAGCATAGATGGATCTTGGTAGCCACTGACTATTTCACCAAATGGATAGAGGCAATTGCCACCAGGAATGCTAACCATCAGGTTATCATCAAATTTCTGTATGAAAACATCATCACCAGATTTGGCTGCCCAAAAAGGCTAGTAACTGATAATGCATCTGCTTTCAAAGATAAAGAGTTAGTCCATATGTGTGAATTAACGAGCATTCAGTTATTTCACTCCACTCCCTACTATCCTCAAGGAAATGGTCTCACCGAGTCTTCCAATAAAAGTCTAGTTAGGATCATCAAAAACCTATTGGAGGAAAATCAAAGGAGTTGGGATTCAAAGCTGAAATTTTCTCTTTGGGTTGATAGGGTGACGAACAAGAAATCTATAGGGACCTCTCCTTTTAGTTTGGTTTATGGCACTGATGCCATTTTCCCAGTTCAGTTAATCCTTCCAGTGACTAAATTCATCCAGGAGGAATAGGATGAACCGAATGCTATGGTAAGAAGAAAGTTGGATTTGGTTGAATTGCAGCAGAGCAAAGAACAACTAGTGGAAAGGTCAGAAGCTCATCAGGAAAAGATAAAAGGTACTTTTGACAAGAAGGCCAAGATGGACAGTTTTCAGGTGGGGGACTGGGTATTGAAATGGGATGCCCCCAGGCAGGAAAAAGGCAAGCATGGCAAGTTTGATTCTTTCTAGACAGGTCCTTACGTGATAACTCAGGAAAGGTGGAACAATACCTTCAACCTGCAAAGCCTAGAAGGTCAAGAGATGTTTGGTGGCCCGGTAAATGGGCATTTTCTGAAACTTTATTTCGTCTGAGGATTCATAGCCTGGTCATTGTAAATATCATTCCATTTTTTGTTTTGTTTGCAAATAAATCCATGCCCAATGGAACACTAGAAGTTAGGGTTAGAGTTTTGTGTGTTTTTTTTCTTTTTTTTTAGGAAAGGCGTTTGGTCTGCGGTTCTTAGAGCCTCGCTGGGAGGCCTCCATCCCCAAGTCGGAGCCAGATATTATCTCCTCAATAAACATAGATCAGTCATGGCATCTAGGTGATATGAAGTCTTTAAATTTTTTATCTTGTTTGCATGTGTCTGAGTTCCGATAGTTTTAAGAAGGTAACGAAGTCTGAATTAACACTTTTACGCTGGCTCTCCTTCCGAAGACAAATTTCAGGTTTCGGTAGCTTAAGCGTGTTAAATTTTGAGCATTAATTCACAATACTCTAGGATCTTTACTGAGAGAATAACATGTACAGTATATCAATGCATAACAATAATAATAAGCATCACAAGCATCACAAGAACTAAAAGCATGAGAGACAAGAGACACGGAGTTTTTGCGGGGAAAACCCTAAGGTGAAAAACCCCACAACTTCCTCAGAGATAGAGAGAGAAATGTCTCAACCAAAGTACAACCAAAATAAACTAAGATAGTATCCTAGTAGCAGATGATCCTCCTCCTCGCTAGTGCGCCACTTTTTGAGTGAGAGAAGTGTGAGTTTCTGAGTGATCAAAATAGAGATCTCCCGATCTCTATTTATACTAGTCTATTTGCCCAGTGACCTTATGGGGCCGACTTGTCTAGCTAGGTACATCAACCATATAATATATATATCAGGGCTGACCCCAGACATGGTGGTCTAATAACCCATCGGAAAGTTCACACACTTGCGACACTTGTCAATACACATGACGACACTTCTTTATAGAGGAATAACACATCTCTTATAAGGGTACATTAAATATATATAAAATACATAGATGAAATACATTCTGAAGTTACATATACATCAACACTCCCTCTTAGCTAGGAAGGTATTTCTCGACACAGATCTGCTAGCACAAGTCTTCTTCTCGGAATCATCGTCATCGATGCATCGTCATCGTCACTGTCACTGCTACTACTATCTCAACCAATCTCTGAATCTACTCGTCATAGGAAGTTCTACAAAGCCAGTCCTCTTTCATACTGGATGTAGGCCCACCACTTGCAGGTCTTCGTCATCATTGACCATACTGTGGAATACTCAGGACTTATTACGTGCGTCACAAAACCTTTAAAGAGTCTCTTGCCTAGCAAGAACCCTAAAGAGAATCTGAGGCCTTTTTCATCCTATCCAGATCTCTAGGACTTATTACATGTGACTGTCACAAAACCTTAAAAGAGTGTCCCAGGAATGTTTATGTGCATAGCACGACCGACAAGAACTCTAAAGAGCATCCCAGGAACATTTATGTGCCTAAGCACGACCGGCAAGATCTCCAGGACTGATTACATGTGACCTCTGCTACAAACCCTCGAAAGAGCATCCTAGGACTCATTACGGGCACACAGCCCAACCTATCGGATCTCCCAGGTCTTACATGTAGCAGCCCACCACAAACCCTCGAAAGAGCATCCTAGGACTTATTATGGGCACACAGCCCAACCTATCGGATATCCTAGGTCTTACATGTGGTCCATTATCACAAACCCTCGAAAGAGCATCCCAGGCTATTACAGGTACACAACTCTGACCTATAGGATCTGCCAGGTCTTACATGTGATACGCAGTGCCAGTCCTTTTTCATACTGGATGTGACCTAGAACAAATCTAGGATTTCCTTTGCACAACCTGTCCACGGCCACAGAGTATCAACCTAATACTCAACATACATCATTTCCTTTGCACAACCTGTCCAAGCATCTAACATGATGCATATACAAAATATATACAAATGATCCAACCGATCATATCTAGCATCCAACATGATGTGTACATACATAGATGATCCAACTGATCATATCCAGCATCCAACATGATGCGTACATACATATACATATAAATGATCCAACTGATCACATCCAGCATCATCCTGATGCATATACTGAGTAGTAAGTGAAACATCGTCCTAATGTTCATCATCCAGTGCTTACATCCACATCCATGTGAAGGATTCTCCTTCCAACATGCTTGGAATGGCTTCAGCAAATGTGTCCATCACTTCTTCCTCGAAGTGTTGTCGATCTGAGGAACACAAAGCCTCTCTCTGAAGTACTCAAACTTCACCCTGGCTAGTGGCTTCATCAGTACATCTGCAATCTGCTCATCCGTTGCAACATATAGGAGCTTCACTGCTACTCTCTGCACCATATCCCTGATATAGTGATATTTGATCTCTATGTGTTTCGACCTGTCATGAAACACTGGGTTCTCAGACAGCTTCACACGACTTTGGTTATCACAGAAGATACCAGTAGCATCCAACAAGAGATCAAATAACTCAAACAGTAGCTTCCAGAGCCATACTACCTCACAACTAGCTGAACAAGCTGCAACATACTTTGCCTCAGCTGTACTCAGTGCTGCGCAGGACCGCTTCCTGCTAAACCAAGAGATCAGACCTGATCCCATACTGAAGCAACACCCAGATGTGCTCTTCCTATCTGCAGCACTTCCTGCCCAATCTGAATCAACATAACCTTGCAGGTTAAATTTTTGATTCACTTCATACTTGAGCCCACAATCAACTATACCCTTCAGGTACCTCAGAATATGCTTTACAACAACCAGGTGAACACTCCTCGGATCCGTCAGGAACTGGCTCAATGTGTTCACCGCAAAGCAAATATCTGGTCTCGTGTTCGTCAAGTACATCAAGGACCCAATCATCTGACGATACATAGAGACATCAACCAGCTCAGATGAAGCATCACAAAAAGCTTCAAGTTCGATGCCATAGGTGTGGAAATGGCCTTGCAATCCATCATCTTGAACCTCTTCAGGATATCTACTACATACTTCCCTTGTCCAAGGAAGATCCCATCTGCACTCTGCCACACCTCCATACCTAGGAAATAATGCATCATCCCTAAGTCCTTCATATCGAACTCAGCAGCAAGCTTCCTCTTTGTATCTACAATCAATCTGTCATCTGTTGTTACAAATAAGTCATCCACATACAGGAGTAGAATCACAGGATTCCTTTCCTCAACCTTGTAGTAAATGTTGGAATCTACTTTACTCTTAGTAAATCCCAAACTAGATAGGAAACTGTCCATCCTACCATACCAAGTTCTGGGAGCTTGCTTCAAGCCATATAAGGCTTTCTTCAATCTGCACACATATGACTCCCTGTCATGTGTTTCGAAACCAAGTGGCTGCTACACATATACTTCCTATTCAATTACACCATTCAAGAAAGCAGTCTTGACATCCATCTGGTGTATTTTCCATTTCATTGTTGCAGCCAGGGCAAGTACTGTTCTGATGGAAGTATACCTGGCTACAGGTGCAAAAGTTTCTTTATAATCTATTCCCTCTTTCTGAGAGAAGCCATGAGATATGAATCTTGCCTTGTATTTCTCTACGCTGCCATCTGCAGCATGTTTGATTTTGATAGATGTTGGGTATGTTATATCTCTTCACAGGGTCGCTGCGTGTACTCTATCTAATCCCGGTAAAAGGGATTAGTGTTGTAACCTAATTTCGGGTAAACGAATTAGGGTTTTAGATGTTGCGGAATACCATTTATTGTATTGTACATGGTTAAATAAACATAATAATGAAAAGGAGCAGTGCGGCTCTAAGTTTTGCTAGTTTTTTCCCGGTTAAGGGTTTCCAGGTGAAAATCTCTATGTAATGTGTGTGCCATTGTGTATTTTCTATTAATGCTTAAGAATCGATATAAGTTTGTACTTCACTGTTAAGGTTTAAAACTTACAATAGATCCATATGGAATTCATAACAAACTTCCCTTCAGGTCTTAGGACTACATCCCAAACATCATTCTTCATGATCGACAGGTCATGGTATTCTTCCCATATCCTGGGAACTTCAATATCTTCAATAGATATCTTTGTTGCTGGAACAAATGTTGTAGTCCTTCTTTCGTAGGTGAAGGTATACGGTCTTTCCAACAAAACAAGTTAAATTGCATGATTAGAAACATCTCATAATTTTCAGAACAAATTCTTACACATAAAGAAATATGTCACACAGTCATGCAATTATTTTAGCCAATGCTTCAATACAACATTTATCCATATCCCGTAACTTTTCTAGATGCTTACCAATCTCTACCAGAACATTGTTAAGAGTGTGCACAACTCTCAACATGTTAGAAAAGAGGTTTCATTCAAGATAAGTAGCAATGGAATTTTGTACAGTGCCATAGGCCACTTACCCATCACATGCATATCAGTAGTATACTGTTCATTAATGCAATCATTCTAATATGCACAATTACTTAAACAAACAAATATGCAAGAAATGATAATTGAAATACTTATCTTTGTTTGTTTGTTGGGTGGACTCCCTCTGAGTGTTTGCTTCCTTGTAGGAGATGCTGAAGTAGCTTCTTCTACACCTTTCTGTTGTGAAATGTAGAGGGATGGTCAACTCCCTCTGGATATTTGCATCCTTGCAGAAACTACTGGAGTTTGCTCCCTCTTGATCTTTGCTTCCTGGATTACCTGTCCTTGAACTTATAAACATCCTTGGTCCCTATGCATGCTTATTAGTATCATCATTGTGTTAACCTCGAGGTCTCATACATAATCATTAGTATAATCTTAATATTATCAAAACACAATAATCTCAAGCATGTATAGTCAAGATCATTTCAAGCAGAAATAATAAGCATTCTTATGGTTAGTCATAAACATAATATACCTAAACCCATGATTACTCAAACCTGTGACTCTTCTGGTTAGTCATATCATTAATTAAGGTAAGAAACATAATATGCATAAGTCCTAGATTACTCAAGCTTGTAACTTCAAGAGCAATCATTATCAATCATACAAAAGTATACGATATATATAACAAAACATACCTGGTCATCATATTTGCTAGTTATGTTTAGCAATGTGTTCTTGTTCTCTTCAATGACCTGCATAACTCATTAGGTAACTTTTGCAAAAACAAATTATACATACCTCTATGTGATCCATGACTATGGATGAATCTTTGTCTTCATAGCATGTTCAGGTTGTCCCTTTAATTTGTACAATCCTCCCTCTTGCTCTCCAATCACTACTGCATCATCCATGGTCTTTCCCTTTGGACACATTAGAACTTGGCCATCCACAAATGCAACCCTCATAACTTTTGCATTCAATGCAGAGATGGAGAGTAGGTTCTTCTTGAGCTCAGGTACATAAAGGACTTCTTTCATCTTCAATGATTTTCCATAATCTAGTTTGAAGGAGGCTTCACCACTTCCTTTGATGGGTTATTGATAATCATCCCCAAGTTTCACTTTATGGGGTGATTCATGTTCAGATAGATTTACAAAATATTCTTTAAACCCAGTCATGTGTTTAGAAGCCCCACTGTCAATTAACCAATCATTACAACCATGGGATATTGTACCTGTGAGAGCAGAGATTAGGACATACTCTTCTTCACTTGATGAGTCATCATCAATTTCTGCCCTAGCTTTCTTCTTTGGAGGTTCATCATCTTCGGAAGCATGAGCATGGTACCTTCTTTTGATACCCTTCTTCTTCTTGCTAGAGTTGTTGTTGTTGTGGTTGTCCCTTTTGTTCTTGGGACATTCTGAAGCAAAGTGACCCTTCTCATTACAAGAGAAACACCTTAGATCTTTCTTGTCTTTGTGATAATGATGAGAAGATTTCTTCTTGTGATGGGTTGGCTCCCTCTTGAACTTTCCCTTCTTAGTGTGAGCTGTGAGAGCTTGATCTTCATTCCCCATCTTTTCTTCTCTTGCAACAAGCCTTGCTTCTTCTTGAGAACATTCCTCCCATAATCTACTGAAGGAGATTAATTTCTTTCTGGCACAGATCCCTTGGATAAAAGAGTCCCATGACCTAGGTAGGCCATTCAAAGTGGTCAAAACAATTTCACCATTCTCCACCATTTCATCTACAGCTTCAAGTTGTTCCTTGATTTGAGCGACCTTGGAGAAATAGAATTGAATGGTTTCTCCATTCGACATCTTGACCCCTTTCAATTGATTCTGCAGGGTCATCTTCCGATTTATGTTCTTCCCTTCAAATAGCTTAGTCAAAGAGTCAAACATCTCCTTGGGTATCTTCATAGATGACACATGAGGTATGAGATGGTCTTTGATAGAATCAACAATGATTCTCTTTGCCTTGACCAAGTTCTTCTTATGCAATATTTTAGCCTCTTCGTCCTCTGGGATAGGGATGTCTTCTTTTATATATGAGTCCAACTCATTCTCTTCTAGGATTAACCCAATCCTATACTTCCAGGCTCAGAAGTTATCAGCCGCTTCAAGCTTATCCTCAAGCTTGGTGTGGTGAGACATCTTAAAGAGTACTTCAAATGGAAATAGAAAAGATTTAGGTCTTACCACTTGAATTGCTGAAAATTGGATCTGGTCTCAGATTAGGGTTTGTCGGAAAAAAACCTAAAAATTCAAAATGTGAATTTCAACTTTTTGAAAGGATAGAAAGATGCACCTTGATGAGCTGATCAGCCTGGTGTATTCAAAATTTGAGATCTGCAAAGCTACACCCTTCAAAAATTCCTTTCTGTCTTCTCGGATTCACTTAGGAGAGCCCTGAATTAGGGTTTGAGTTTCCTGGAGATCTACCTAGCCAAAAATCTCGATCCAAAGCTCTAAACTTTGATTTTTGCAAGGAGTGTCTAGCTATGTCTTCAGATTCTAGAAATTCCTATTTTTGTGGAAACCCTAATGTTTAGGGCCAAATCTGAAAATGCTCAGAATTGAATTCTGATTGGATAGATAGATTCTCCTTGATGAGTAGAGTCAATCTACGATACAGCTTTTCCAAAATCTGTGGAGAGAAACCCAATAAACAAGAAACCCTAGTTTCAGTCACTGCACAATGTCTTCTTCTCAAGTTAACTCTGATACCATGTTAAATTTTGAGCATTAATTCACAATACTCTAGGATCTTTACTGAGAGAATAACATGTACAGTATATCAATGCATAACAATCATAATAAGCATCACAAGCATCACAAGAATCAAAAGCATGAGAGACAAGAGACACAGAGTTTCCGTGGGGAAAACCCTAAGGTGAAAAACCCCACAACTTCCTCAGAGATAGAGAGAGAAATGGCTCAACCAAAGTACAACCAAAATACACTAAGATAGTCTCCTAGTAGCAGATGATCGTCCTCCTCACTAGTGCGCCACGTTTTGAGTGAGAGAAGTGTGAGTTTTCGAGTGATCAAAATAGAGATCTCCCGATCTCTATTTATACTAGTCTGTTTTCCCAGTGACCTTATGGGGCTGACTTGTCTAGCTAGGTACATCAACCATATAATATATATATCAGGGCCGACCCCACACATGGTGGTCTAATAACCCATCGGCAAGTTCACACACTTGCTACACTTGTCAATACACATGATGACACTTCCTTATAGAGGAATAACACATCTCTTATAAGGGTACAATAAATATATATAAAATACATAGATGAAATACATTCTGAAGTTACATATACATCAACAAGGCGGGCTTGGTGTTGGTTCATTAGCTACCGAAAACCCTGTTTTCAGTAGCTTACGGTGTGAGAAACAGAATGCTCCAACCACCAAAAGGGAAAAATTACCGCGTGAAGTGGAGGGATGGTTTTCAGTGGCTTGGGCGAACACGGTAGTGTTCATTAGCCACCGAAAGTTCAGCACTTTCCGCAATTCGCAGAACAAGTTCGAAACCTTCCATAGCTGCCGAAAGGAAAAGTTATGCTCACAGTTCATGAATCCATTTCGGGGGTTTGGGAGAACACGACAGTGTTCATTAACCACCGAAATTCAGGCATACTTTCTGCATCTTACCATCAAATGGGCTAGATTATCTACAGCCGCCGAAAGCAAAAAGGCGTTGGCAAAAGTCGTGTTCCGGCAGCATACCACGTTTAAACGTAGATTATCGGCTGCCAAAGGGGGAGTTATGTCGATCAGTGGACATGTCAAATCGTGGGTTTGGGGTCATAATACAGGGAACCCATCATGGCTTAGTTGTCGGAAGGGTCAATTTAGTGAAAACAGGACTTACCCCGAGGGAAGGCCGGACGCCACCGCCATAACTCTGACCAGACGGACCTCGTTTCCCATCCACATAACAACATTTCTAAGAATGCATTCCCCTGGAACAATCATGTCTCAGTAATCATCATTTCTACCTCATGATTGCCCACATTTTCATACCCTCGGAGTCAGCTACCGAAAAGCCACACCATCTTTCCATTTTCGCCCTCACCACGTCGACCGACCTGTTTCGTTTCCTCCCTGTTCCCCATCTCTTCCCCAGTCCAGGTTTGAGCAGCAAGTGCTAGCGAGCAGGTTACCGATGCCGAAAGGAGGGGGAGCAGTCCTAAGAAAGGAATTGAGCGACATCTACTACCTGGAGGCTCACCCCAAGGTATGTCAATTTTTCAATAATGTGGGTTGTTACAATTTCTGCAAAAAGCTACAAGGTTCTCATCAGCAGGTGGTCGAAGCATTTTCCCTCACGTTTGACGGAGATAAGGCGGTGATAGGAAAGGAAGAATTCCAGGTGGATGAGTCCCTTATAGCCCAGGTGATAGAATTTCCAACGACCCGGGAGAGCTGGTTTAAGACCACTGTCAAGAAGGATTTTGAGTTTCAATCATACCTGAAACCGGAACATAGGAACCAGGTTTGGAAAAAGGACATCCCTATGTCATACCTGGAGGATAACTGGAAGCTTTTATTGAAGTCCATTCTAGTCTATATAACCTGTGAGGGCAGGTATAATAGGGTGCTAATTTATCATTTTAGATTGCTGGATCATTTCATGGGAAAGAGCCCTTTAAATCTCCCTTTCTACCTCCACAAGAGCCTCATCAAAATGGCGCATCAAGTAAAGGACCAACCTACCAAAATTGCAGGGAGGTTGTACCACCATGGTCTGATTAAACTTTTGGTCTCCGAGTTATTGCAGAGGAAAGGCATGAAATGGACTTTTTTCCTTTTTTGGAGTGGGCTCGAGGTAGAATTACAGCCGAAGGAGGGGAAGAAATCCTCCACCCCCAGAAGTGGAAAACGAAGGAGGAGGGCTATTCCCCTAATTTCAATCAAACCCCTTTCCTCAGCCCCACAGGCGAAGAAAGCCAAAAGGAAACTAGCATTTAAGGACAAGGCTGAGGATGAGGGAGTGGTTTCTGAAGGAACCCCTTCAAAGAGCGCAAATCTTTTAAACCTCCCATACACCGATTCAGAGGAGGATGAATTGCAGGAAGCAGGAGCAGAAAATGAGGAGGTGGCAACAGAACAGGAACCCCAGGAAGCAACCCCACCCCTAATAGAGCAGGAGAATGATTATGTCAATTTTCCTTCACCCCCCCCATGTGGAAGAAAAAAGTCAGCAGGTGGCTGAGGAACCAATACAAAATGCATAGACTTCTGCCTCACAGAAAATCAATCGGCTCCTCCAGCAGGCTTATGAACGCGAGATACTCCAGAGGGTCATTAAGGAGAAAAATGAAAGGCTGACATAGAGGTATAACAAGCTTTATGTATCTTTTTAGGGATTGACCAAGAAACATGGCAAAATGAGAGGTAGAAACATTCGGTTGATCAGAGAAAACATCAAGCTGAGGAGGAAGATTGAGTCTCTGGGGGGTAAGGAAGAAATTTAGAGGGCTCAAGCCAAGGTACTTTCAGACCTCGACACTCTGGAAACAGCTACAATCCAATTCACTGACCCTCCGATTTTTTCCCAGGTGGAAGAGAAATCCAGGTAGCAAGGGGACAGAAACACAGTTTTGATAAATTTTGCAGGATGGGTAATACATTGTTTTCGATAGCTTGGGCGAACACGGGAGCTGTTCATTAGCTATCGAATCCTAATTCGGCAGTTTACTGCGTATAAGCAGAGTCCTCTCGGATACTGAAAAGAAATAAAGGATGCCTAGCACCCAGAAGCGATTCGGTGGTTTAGGCGAAGCATGAATCAAGTTCATTAACCACCGAATACCAAGATTTCGGCCACTTATCACCTCCAAGCTCAGTTTTGTTAACCACCGAAAACACAAAAAATGCAGAGGTCTGCCTGTTTGCACCAAAACCCCTTTTTTGTCAGCCCGAGCATCTTTAAGGCATTTTCCATGGAATCCACATGCACTCAATTGCATCATGATCACCTCTGTTCCTAGACTGGAGGTGCCAGCAAGCTAAATAGTGGAATATTTCTGTCTACTTTTAGAAAAGACGCCTACAGGTTTTTTGCAGACAGCAGTTTCTAACTCGCCCTCAAACCCCCAGAGGCTCGTTTCAGCTATCAAGTGCAGGTGCATCAGCAAGAGGCAGTTTTTTCAATCATGATACGCTGTCACACTTTCAGTAACTGTTTTAGTTGTTATTTTTAGCATATTCGATCCAGCTTTGGGATTGGAAAAACTTTGTAATGGCTATAAAGCCGAGGACTGAAGTAGAATAGAGGTTCGAATTTGGAGAGACTGATCAATATTTGTATTCTCAAAATTCTGTGACTTTCCAGATAATATAATATTCTTTTACTATTGGCTTTCAGATTTCTCTTTCTCATGTTTCTACACTTATAGTGAATGGTTTATTTCCTGTATGTCCACTCGTTTATGCTAGATAGTTGTTATCCTGTCATGGTATTAAAGGATTGAACATATATGTCATTATTTTGTTGCGCTGGGCCATTTGTATACATTCTTCTGTGTATGAATCTGCTAAACACGATAAGGATTCACTCCCTCTATTTTAAATCAACCCTCTGAACAGCTGTAGTCAAAGCCTTTTCTATCTGAGCGTTCTCATGTACGTTATGAGCATGTAAATGTTGATTTCTGTCATCCAACTTGATCCAAATAAACCTTTTCTTTCAAGACAAGTTTAAGTTACCAGGCATCTCTGAAATACAACCTAGGAGAGCTTCCTGGAGTGATAACAGATTATATGAAAATTTTGATTTGCATGGGAAACATGTGCCCCACCTTAGAAGCTTGGGACATAGACAAGAGGTTAACAAGGTTATGGAGTTGGACACTTGGCAACAAAAAAATAAATAATATTTTATATGGATTTCTACTACTGCCCCTCTCATTGGTTCAAACGACAGCTCTTGGTTTACCTCACGGGTGGGAACTAGTCAATCAGGTAGGGGTCGTTGCCCTTTTCGCTGGCAGGTCCTCTCAATGGGCTAGCTACTTTGGGTTTCCTGTGGTACTCCTCACAATGAGTTTTAGGGCTTATGCCCAAGTACTTTCCATAGTTAAGCGGATAGGGATTATTCCCAAATCCGAAGCTGCAACAGATGCGAAAAAAAAAATTGCCAGAAATTCCACCCAACGAGCCCAAGAAAGTGCTCTGATACCAGATGAGATGAACCTGCAATAATTAATTAATGCAAATACACGAGATATCAGAAATAACATAACAGAATCACTTTTATATTGATCACGGGCCACTTCGAGGGGGCAACCTCCTCTGAGCAAGCTCAATACAATTAACTTCACGGTGCCTTCAATGACCTCAACACACACTTATATACTAAGTCTATGCCCAATACTATGAGTCAAAACCATGGGACATATAATACTACGGGATGGCTTACAAAGCATATGCGTCCAATACTATGGGTCAATACTATGGGCTAATATAAACTGCGGATCAACAAATACTATGGGACGACTTACAAAGCATATGCGTCCAACAACAATATACTAACATAGTAAAGAGAGGGGTTGACATAGGTTCCTAACATCCCCTCTCCCTTAGAACAATCTTTGTCCTCAAAGCTTTGGTTGGAGAAATTGTTACAGAATCTGAAGGAGTGGTTCCCCGGTAGCATCCTCGAGTTGCATTTCGGGCCACTGACGCCTTTGGAGTGTCAAAGAGGATTGCTTGGAAGGTTGTAGATGAAGAAGAACCCTGTCAGTTGCGTGGAAAATGCGCTCAGAACGGTGTTGATCGACTTGTTGTTTCAAGTGAATTCTGGCCATGTGAAGATTGTCCTGCAAAATGAGAAGAATCTGATCGCGGGTGCGAAGAATTGAGTCAATTTCCTGAACTGGGGAGATGCTAAGGGTGTATGGAAGAAGAACTGGTGGTGTTTTTCGATAGACTGCTTCATATGGTGTCCTTTGAGATGTGGTATTGTACCACCAGAGTGCTGCTAGGAAATCCATAGAAATAGTTGGCCAAAGCTGTGTAGGGATGGGAAAGGGTTTGAGCAATCCCGAAAGGAGTTTCGTTTCACCCTTGTTGACTTGGAAAGTATCATCGTCGGCCACCATCTGTTGAATTGTCATTTTTAGTCCCAGCTAAAAGAAGTTATGTTGTTCCCTGTCAGACATTTTGTAGAACCCAGAGTACCCTGTTGATGAAGAAGCATGGAAATAATAGAACAAAATCACTTTTATATTGATCACGGGCCACTTCGAGGGGGCAACCTCCTTTGAGCAAGCTCAATACAATTAACTTCACGGTGCCTTCAATGACCTCAACACACACTTATATACTAAGTCTATGCCCAATACTATGAGTCAAAACCATGGGACATATAATACTACGGGACGGCTTACAAAGCATATGCATCCAATACTATGGGTCAATACTATGGGCTAATATAAACTACGGATCAACAAATACTACGGGACGACTTACAAAGCATATGCGTCCAACAACAATATACTAACATAGTAAAGAGAAGGGTTGACATAGGTTCCTAACATTTTACCTATGGAAAGGAGTCCTTAACCAAAACACCAAACCAAGGTGTTTGGCATGGTATGCATCCCATCGATTTTTTAATCTTCTAAACATAGTTAATCTATCCATTTAACAAGACCACTTAGGGGTTGGAACTCAATACCTTTTACTTGCGAATATGAGTCTTTAACCAAGCCACCTTGTTCAATAATATACATGTGTTATTAATCACTTATTGTCATGAACTAAGCCATCGTGATATAGCAAAATTGCTTGAGAGTTTAATCTCAAAACCTTTTGCCTATGAATAAAGATTG
This sequence comes from Larix kaempferi, assembly GCA_027924585.1. NCBI lineage: Eukaryota > Viridiplantae > Streptophyta > Pinopsida > Pinales > Pinaceae > Larix > Larix kaempferi. The sequence goes on from BSBM01000510.1 coordinate 30,794,778, forward strand.
CGCATGCAAAAGGTCATAAGTGTGTACAACAATTTCATCATCTCATGCAAACGGGTGTGCATGCAAACAGTCATAAGTGTGTACAAAAATTTCATCATCTCTATGCATCCAAACGGTCACAATCACAATGTCTCTTTCGATCAGTTTCGACTCTCGAGTCCCTAATGATATTTGTGTTGGCAGGGTTTTACTACGTTCTTGGAAAGTGCATTAGATAAAACAAGATTTGCAAAATCTTTTTTATTTATATTTTGATATTTTCATAAGACACCGTCTGATATCTGAAATGCTAGGGATATCAGATGTCGTCGAATATTCGACCTATGCGGGTTTAAGATTAGGTCGGATATCCTTATTAAAAATTGATCAATATTTCTAAGGGACGTCGGATATCCAAGGGATGCCGGATATCTAAGGGACGTCGGATATCCAACTGATCCTTCATTTAGTTTTTAAAAAAATCATCAAAGTTCGTAATTTTGAAGGTAAAATCCGATGACACAGATCTTTTCGTTGGATGTCGTCGAATTTTGGAGTTGAATCTTGTAGTGATATCCTCCAAACTCCTTAAATAAGATTTCAATATCCAAAACCCTAACTACTTAATAGGATTTAATTAACGCATAGACCCTTTTTACATTATTTATTCATTGTTAACTACCTTGCCTTATTCTAAGGAAATCGATTCATACATTTTTTACTAACTTCTATGTAGTCTAAATTAAGGTTGGTTAGGGTAGGACCCTAACAAATATTATCACCAAAAGGAATTAGAAAATTGTTACTCCAGTTAGATGAAAACTAAGTATAATGTGGTAGACAATAAAATATGAGTTTTCCAAGTGTGTGCCTAGTGGTAGCAATATTGGAGACCTATCATGATCTCAGGAGAAAAAGAAAGCTCATTTTGTAGTAGGCAGATTCCTGAGTTGATTGCTTGGATGAGAGAGCACACTGCTTTGAAACTGTGAGTAAATATAGAAGTAATATCATTGAATGTTGTAGGATTTTTATATATGATTTGTGTTGTTTCTAACAAAATGTGATCCAAATACAAGGTCTTGTTAGAATATGGATGGATACTCTAGTTTCTTTTGAGGCGTTACTTGAAATATAAAATTCCAAACCACTCAAAGTTGGAAACATACCCATCGACCAAGGTGAGTTATTGTTGGTTGATTGAATTCATTGACAGATAGATTAGATTCAAAATAATGCCATGTTGGTTTCTTTAGGAAAGCATGCCTGGCTATAGATGGAATTCCTCTTTGATTGTGATTGACTTTTTTCTTCACAAACACAAATAGGTATAGAAGCTTTGAATCTTCAAATGGTCACAACCTTACTGTGCAAGAAACCATTCTGGTTCTTAATACCAATGAACAAATCCCTTATTCAAAATAATGAATAATATATATATGAATGAATAATTGATGAGATGAACATTACAATACAATTCAAGAATTTAAATAGTCCATTTGTGTAGTTACGCGAAGAGGCATACTCTTTTATTTTTATTTAATTATTTAGCTAATTATTAAAATATTATATTTATTTTCTTATTATTTACTAACTTTGATGTTCTATTATTGTTATGTATTTTATATATACAACATTTCCCTTTCCTTAAACTTTGCTTTGTTCTCAAATCAATACTAGCTAATATCATCTTTCTTTTCTCTGCACATCAAAACATCAACAAGTTCACCTCATCCTAGATGTTCACACATCACCTTTTTAAGTAATCCAATTCCCATATTAAAATTATGTAGCCAAGCCTAGTTTATGAGTTGTTTCTTGGACTTATTTTAACTATTTTCTATTTCCAAGGACATCAACTTGAAATCCTTTCAAGTCATTATTATACATGTTTAAAGGATCTAACAATTCTCTATAGCCCTTACTAGACAACACTTTTGTAATGTAGTATGATCCTCTTAAAATAATCTTAATACTGTGTTCATTCTCAGTGACCTTCCTTTGGTCCATTTTAAGAAACATTGGGTTGAAACCATTTTCATTACAGGCCATGGATTTTGGAAGGTTTTGAGTGGCACTTGATAGACATATCACTTTGTTGCAATATATTTTGGTGTCCCATTTGTTCACTTGTTTTATTTTCAGCTTCCCATTTTTCTTCCTCATTAAACCAAGATAGTTAATATGGACAACATATTGAAACTTTCTTGTCCATCTCTTCCCATGATGGTACTAGGTGGCATATTATGATACCAATGTAGCAAACTATTCTGATTCTTAATACCAATGAAGAGTGCCCTTCTTTGAAATAATGAATAAAATATGTATATGAATGAATAATTGATGAGATGAGTATTACAATACAATTTGGGACTTGAATGTTTATTTCTATCTTTACGTGAAGAAACACTCTCTTTTATTTTTTATTTATTTATTTAATTATTATTAAAATATTATATTTATTTTATTATTCTTTAATAACTTTAATGTTTTATTATTGTTATATATTTTATATACATAACATTGCATGAGAATCATGCCTCATGTAATTATTTGGGTTTCCCTCAAAATAGAATTAGATAATGGCATGTGTCAACATTCAAGGGAATTTGTTGGTTGCATATAATTCCTTAACAATGTAATTCTTATGAGAAATAACTACTCTCAATTAACTACAACGGATTCCCACAATAATAATGGGACAATATATCAACTCATGGCTACAAACACATAAATCCATCCATGTATTTCTAAATAATATCAAAATCATTTCATTTAGAAGAAAGAATGCTCTACTACTCAGAATCATGCAAGCAAGTTGCAAAATAATGTGGGAACAAATTATTGTAGGGTGTGAAGGGTAATATGTGGTTGATAAGACAACTAGGTGAGTAAGGGGATAATGAAAAATATAGTACACAACTACATAAAATGGGTGTGGGTTTATAGTTACTACGAATGAGGAAAAGGAGCTAACGATCAAAATGGAAAATTGAGAATGGTAACAATAAATAGTTCATGACCTAGGGCATGCACATATAAGGTTAATTTTCCTTGGGATGTATTCATGTAGTGGATATATCTATTACCCGATTGAGATGTATAATAGGAAAACATAAGAGATGTACATACCCAAGTACATTTTTGTACCTCGAAATAATATTGGCCCAATCATGTGTACAAAAATTATGACGGGGAAGAAGGTTGGGGCATGCATCACCTATCAGAGACAAATATTTCACCAAATCCATAAGTATTGGACATAAATCGTACCACAAAAATGTGTGCATATGCTGCAATGTTGGTAAGTCTACTACATGACAAAAAATACCATTTAGGACACCAAAAAGTCATTGCTTTGATGCAAATAGTATCCACCTTCAATCATTGTCCATCATCCTCATGGATTGGTTGTTTAATAGTGGTGATATGATTATTGTTTTGGGACAGGCAATGAACAATAGAAGAGAAAGAGATTTACAGATCATGGTGGTGTCTAAATACATTGTTACAGACTGATCCATAAGATAACAACGATCCGATGATAGACTAATCCATAAGTACCATCTATAAATAGGTTTGGGCAGGATCCCAAACCAAAAACAAGTGGACCATGTCAATTGTAACCATCCATAAAAAGTGCATCTGAGATCCTAAAGTGGGCATAAGCTGACAAGGTAAGGGTACTAGTGGACCATAGGTTCCAACACCCCCACCCTGTAAAATCAGCTTCGAGGAAAGAAAAAACTACATAGAATTCCCCCCTCAATTTTATTTGAACTTCAAACACTGATCAACCATGGTACAATAACACTCTTGAAGAATTATGAAACATTGTCACCTTCGTCATCAAACTCAATGCGATTTCCCGAAACAATTTGCAATACTACTATCCAAATATAGTCCCAATTGGTCAATTGACTAGAAAACAAGATAACTCGATCTAGACAATTAATCAACTAGCCAAGGGAATAATAAATATAGTAAGTCTCTATCTAGAAATATAGTCTATGTCCATCTATCAAAAAAATACTAACAACAGTACTCAATCATATCTCCCAAAAAATAATACAGTCGAACATAGTTCAATAAGTCCAGTCGATTCAACAAGAAACAACTAAGTCAAAAAAAGTTGGGTTTACACAACAGATAGCTTCAATTTCTCCAATTTACCCCCCCTTAAACATAAATGAGGGACAATCAATAAAAAAAACAAACAATAGTAGTTAAAAATTATCCAACAAATAATTCAGTTGAAACATCGATCGACGGTGACCATTGGTTAAAGGTCAGTCAACGAACATTTCAGCCGATGCTTCCAGTCAACTATCATCTTTGTTCGAGTCTCATTCAACCACTCCAAAGTAATCAAAGGCGGAAAAGAGAAATATTTTATGATAGTACAGTTGAATATACACATCTATATGATGTCCTCAAGCATCTTTTCATATTATTCCATGACCATTCATTAATCCAACCACAGTATATATCCCACTAGTTGCCCTGGTCAACGGTTCTATATTTCACATTTTTTCTGCAAAGTTATGAAAGCATAGTTGCCACCTTTCCAAGAATTATGATTTTCCGGGGAAATTCCTTTTATTCTTCTGATGAGGATGTTTATATGGAACAATTTTTATTTTTATTTTTTTATTTTTTTATTTTTATTTTTATTTTTTTTATTTTTTTATTTTTATTTTTATTATTTTTATTTTTATTTTTATTTTTTTTTATTTTTTTTTTTATTTTTTTTTTTTTTTTTTATTTTTTTTTCTTTTTTTTTCTGAGTGGAACAGGTGATGCAACCTCAGGTTTTGGTTCAACGACAAGAGAAGAACAAATCTACACATCAGTAATAATTTCATCTGCATCAACATTCTCAATTTATGGCTCATCGAAAACAACTAATTCATCATTTTGAACAATAGATTTCTCTTCCAGCAAATCAGTCTAAAAAACTCTAGCAATAAAAAACGCTCTTATGATGTCAACAAAACTAGGTGTAACAACATCATATCCAAGACTTGTTCTTGGTGGATTCAAGTCAGGGGTAAGAGGAACAACAATACCCCGTCCATTCTACCCAAGTCCTCCTCTAGTATATCCCATTTTTCTTAGAATTCGATACCCTATACCTCTAGTATGCTTCTCAAAAGTAGGATAAATAACATCATTAATAGACAACAAATCATACAATGAAACAACATCAACAACATCATTCTTACAGTTATTTAGTTCATAAACAACTAGGCTACAAGCAAGATTATCAAAGGTGGAAGAAGTAATAGGTGAGCCTAATGGTTCAACAATGGAAGTCTTCTACTCAATAGTCAATACCTCGACAATATTCTTCTCAACAGCTTGCTGCTCAATAATATGCAGTCTATGAACCTTCTATTAAATATTTTGCTTGTAATCCTACAATCCCTTAATAATCTCATCTCTCTTATTCAGCTACAACAACAAAGCATCATAATCTTCCTTTAAGTTTTTATATTCTTCAAACAAATTATTATTATCTTCTTGAACAGGGGGAACTTCTTCACAAAGCTCGTCAACAAAGGCTTGCAAGTGGGAAGACTCATTATCTAGCTAGGTATTCTCTTCTTCCAGTCTACAAATTTTTGTCTTCAAGCCATCAATATCTTCATGAGAGAGGGATTTCACCTATTCTTCCAGGTCATTGACCAAATATGACTTATCTCCAAATTCTTCTAACAAATTCTGTAAAATGGATTCCATGGTATTTTATAGCACATAAATATTTCAAGACTTCTCATCAAACTGTTTCAAAAGGCTAGGTTGAAAGAGGGAAGCCCCATATTCCAACTGGGTATGGGTTCTCTCTAGTTCATTCTTTAATCATTTCTTCTTAGCCTGCAACTGTGCAACAACATTCTATAATTGTTCTACTTCTTGAGGAATCCAATTATGAGATTATTCTAAAGCCACAACCTTATTCTCCTAAATCTCCTGCAATTTATTAAATATCAAAGCTTCATCATCGTCTAACATACCCATATTTAAATAGGCTTTCAATTCACAGTGGAGTCAAGTTGACTATCATCTATTTACTTGTTTATTAATATTCAATAGTAATAATAGGAGTATTTCAAATGTCAATAAATCAATAATGTAGTATGTTGAAAAATATACATAGAATAATAAATTTTGTCGTTAATATCCAATTCAAACAAATGCTATAATATTTTCCAAATAATCAACCAGATAGAGATAGAATAATTCTCTACAAGGAAAAAAGGATTATTTCCACCATTCGACTTAAACCAATTTGATATTTATGTTTGTCAACTTCTAAGAAACCCAACAACACAAATATTCCTAGTGTATTTATACACACAATTGTTAGCAATTATAATTTCAATCAAGGATTTAAGCTATACCAAACTTGATCTCAATACTACCTAGTCGACAGTCACTAGTTGAGACCATTACTAGTCGACTATCCACCAAAAAAATGTTGGTCAGGTCGAGGGATCTAGGGAACATGTAGGGATCACTCCAATATATATCCACATAGCCTTCAAACTATAGAATGGAATTGATGGTCTACACATCACCAGAATATCCAGGTTGACCCAATCAATGCCTTGTAATCAAGGTCGAGAGTCTCCAATAACAAAGTTTTAGCCGGTTGTCTCTTCTCTCAATCGAAACCAATCACATTTAGAATGGAAATGATTCCATTTTATGCTTCAACTCCTTCAAGCAAGTCGATATAAATATTCTATCAGCACGAGTATCCAGACTTCGTTCGACACTCCAGTTGATAGACTTCATGCAAGTAATGGTTAGTCCTTTTGCAAGTTGATATCAGAAAGTCATGCGTATCCCCTAAGCATACATTCAACAAATCTTCAAGTAAATAATATGAAAGTTGATAATGCAACATCATCTAGGCGACTAAAGGTCAATCCATCAAGGAACCAATCAACATTCTAGTAAATACCTAGGATAGATATGCAACCAGTCGGTGGAACCAGTACATGCAACATCCATGCAATTCTTAGCGAAGTTGGTGACTTATTTGCAAGGGATAAACTTCATGCCCAACAATCAAGGGCATACTATGTTCAATTGATCCATATCAAATATCCTTGGATAAAATTAAGAGACCCTTATGATCGGACTCAATATAGTCTTGACAAGATCACAATGGAATGCTTGGATAAAGAAACCCAATAACACCCAATAAATTCACATATCCCTTCAATTAGGGAATGTGATAGTCGAATCTGCAGTAAATAAGGATGTTGTGATTCACCAACAAATGTGGATCATAAACCACCATTGGAACTCTTCTCATTCTACAAAACCCCATATCAAGAACCATCCAACTCTAATACCATGGTGTGATAGGAAATGAACAACAGAAGAGAAAGAGATTTCTAAATCAAGAGTGGTGGTGTCTAAAGTCACCATTACAGCACTTAAGAACAATGAGCAAGCTCCATAAGAGCACAATGATCTAAATATATATTGATCCATAAGGACCATCAATAAAAAGGTTTGGGTAGGTTCCAAAACCAACAAGTGGACCACATTGGTTGTAACCATCCATAAAAAGTGGATTTGAGAACCTAAAGTGGACATAAGCCGACAAGGTGAGGGTATTGGCGGACCATATGTTCTAACATATTGTCATAAGCATCAACTAAAGGTGAAACTACATAGCTACAACTATGTTGTTGTTACTGCATTAGGTGGAGAGGCATCCAATCCCAACCATGGTGGAGGGAAGCAACAAAAGAGCCATTCCACAACTTTGTTGGGAGAATTTACCCAAATGAAAGTGGTGTGAGCAAGTGACCAATAACAATATGAAGCAATCCATGAAAGGTGCACCACTAATTATGTTTCCACATAATCCATTGCTTGTCTAGGATATATATATATATATAGTAAATTGGGTCAAACTCAAGTGGGTGTGAGATGAAGTGTTATCCTTTCCATCCAAATTTTATTTTTCAGCTCATTGGGCACTCAATTGGATGTTCCACCATTTATATGAACATTGAAAAGTTGTAATAACAATTATTTTCAATAATCGTAAGGAGTAATTTGTTGTTTGGCTTCAAAATACTCATATTGTTATAGTGACATACACATAAAGTATATGGCATAATATATGTGAAAAAAAATTACTTCACTATTATTGAAAATAATTGTTATTGCAACTTTTCAATGTTCCTATAAATGATGGAACATCCAATTGAGTTCCCAATGAATTGGAAAATAAAATTTGGATGGAAAGGATAACACTTCATTTCACACCTGCCGACAGGGGTGTAGCTCAATTGGCGATTCGCTTGATATGAAGGAAATGTTGTAAATGGAGGTCACGAGTTCAAATCACCCCGGCTTACCCATGCCCCATGCTTGCGGGATTTGTGGGTGCACCTAGGGGTATAGTGGTAGCGGACGAGATTGGATCCATGGACCCCATGTCACGCGAGTACCAACCCCATCCCAGTTGTCGATTCCCCTAGTTAAAAAAAAAACACTTCATCTCACACCCACTTGAGTTTGACCCAATTTACTCTGTGTGTGTGTGTGTGTGTGTGTGTGTGACCCCCTTGTGAATTCTTCTTGTGGACATAGAAACTCCTCTCTGAGGTTGTGAACCACATTGAAATCTCTCTCTCTCTCTCTCTCTCTCTCTATATATATATATATATCTTTGAAGAAAAAAAGCATTCATTCTATTAGAATAAACATGAACAGTCCACAACAAACTTATATCAAAATATAACAAGCTTTATATTACAATCCTTCTCTCACATACTTCTTATTACACAACTACACTTCCATTTAAAAAAAAAAAATTACTCTTTGTCTGCTTCCTTTATAGTTATCTATTGATATTCACATTGATGTGATGATAGTATGGGACAATCTGCAAAAAATGTCCTCTACAGCCGCCAATGGCGGACCCTATATCCAGGAAAAAAAGGAAAAAAACTTTCCTTCAATCTTGTTAAACAATGCTTCCTAGCCTTTTTTCTTTGATCTCAGTTGAACCAGGTTCCAATAACAAAGCACATTTGGAGAGCTGATCCGCTTCCATATTTAATTCTCTTTACACATGAGAGAATGTGATAGAAGTGAAAATTTCCATATGCCTTCTGACTGCCATGAGAAGATGTTGGAATTGAGGAGATTTTATTTGAATTTTGTTATTTTCCCAATCGATGACCATTTTAGAGTCCCCAGTGAGTTGCGGATTTTTTATATTCATGTAGATTGCTACTTTGAGTACTAACCATAATGACGCAAGTTTTTCCTTGTTGTTGGAGCAGTATCCTGGTCCATATCTATCTTTTAGATTGAAATCCTATGCTATATATATTACTCCCCCCAATCCTCCCAAGGGAGGATCACCTTGACTAGATCCATTGAAAAAATTCCAAGGGATCGATTTGTCAACATTGGGTGGAACTAAATTGCGTTGTCTTCTTGGATTTACCTCAGTTTTGAAATCCTTCATCCACTGCACAACCAAAGCCACAGTTACTTCATATGGGATCAATCGATATTGGAAGATAGTGGTATTTCTTTCCCACCATTATCCACATATGAAAAAAGAGGGGAATGCGTCATAATAGCATACCATCGGGGTCTTCCACCACTACTGGAAACCTTGCTCTAAGGTGGAACCCATCTGAATGGAAATGACATTTAGGTCCTTGGATAAAGTGTTCCATACAACCACTGCATAAGGACAAGAAACAAATAGATGAGTACAAGATTCATTATCCAAATGACATAACGCACACCTACTTGGTGCATTCCATCCACTCTTCAAAATGTTTTCCCATGTTAATAGTTTGTTACTCAGTGCTAACCATATGGAAATTTTTGCTTTTAAGGAAATTGCGGCCTTCTAGAAAATAGACAACTATCACTCCTTGTTTCCATTAAAGGATTCTATAGTATGATCCTTGTTATTGGACAATCTACTCGAGTGGATGCAAGCTAGGTCTCCCTAGTTCAATGTGAATCTAGAACAAATAAGAACAGAACATAAGGCTACTTTCCTATATCAGATTAGAGATCGAGTAATTAGACGTCTTACCTTCAGATTTGTAGATCTTTCTCCTTGTTATTGCTCCAAGCTTCACGGTCGTCAGATCCGTAGCTGCAAAACCTGTCAAGACATGTGGAGACAGTACAAGCAGTAAAACATGTCTAAACACTAACTGATCTAAGTAAATGGTTAAGGAAGTAAACTATAAACATTATCAACACAACAACATTTATGGAAAGATTTTATATTACTGTATAAAGAATAGGAAATACAAAGTAGAGAGATGATTATAACCAAAGGCTTAATGTTGCAATCCTCCTCCAACAAGCCAAGCCAAATCTAAGAAAGGAAATATAAGCCTCCCAAGAGATGGATAGGGATCACCCAGGGTCTTCACCAGCATGTAAATTCTATAGACTTCCTCCCTTTGGAATGGAGAGGAGCTTCATATTTATAAGGTTAAAGGGTTAAAGTAGGTTGAAAATTAAGGGGAGAGGGCTAAGGGATCCTCCCATTAGGTTAGGAGACCAAATGCTAGCTCACCTAGAATTTAGGGATGACCCTCCACCTCACTTAGCTTCAAGAAGGGCCTCTAAGATTCCATTTATCCACCATAACCAACCCCATCGCACCCTGGATGAAGGAAAAGTGCGCCAAAGGAGGGTTGGCGCAAGTTGCAAGAAGGTAAAGTCAAATCGGTGGCTCACCCTGTCAAGGTTAGACCTGTGCCACCTAGCGTTTGGCGCTCCCTGACTGAAGATAATGTGCGCCAACCTACTTAAAGGAGGTAGAAAGGTAGGGACAACCTCATACTCAATATACTTTAGCTAAGGGAACTTTAGGGATTAAGGCACTAAGTCGACATGGGAGTCATAGTGATGAGATTTAGCTATAACAGAATTCCCCCAAAGCATGAAGCTGGTAGAGTAAGACATGTGAAATGCTTTGAAAGATAGATGGAAAAGACTTGTTGGATGGAAGATGTTGCTACAATACAACTGAATCTGAGATACTAGTCTCACATGACTCTCAACATGGCTTCCGACCAATACAATGCAGATCCATGGTAGTAAAGACCGACTGAACAAAATCATGGCTACTAAACATAATTGTAGATCCATGATGAGATGATAACACAGCCACAACCAATACAAAGTGGATCCATGTAATATGACTCAAACAATCTCCGTTGCAACCTGTGTAAGGTACGATTTCCCAATGTCTTCAAGCTGAACCCGTAATAATACGAATCTAACCATGTCATTACAATGTTCTGAAGTCGAACATGGTAGAAATCACTTGATTACCGGTCAATGATGTATACCGTTAAAAAGCGTGATGGAAATCGTCATTAATGCCAATGATCCCCAAGGTATCATAGTACATATCACCGAGCGTGAATCAATGAGTTGAGGTCAAACGCTCGATTAAATATTTCAATCAAGAGTCAATGATGTAAACTCATGTTGAAAGCGAGGTAACCTGCCATTGAGGCATGCAGGCCCAAGGTACTTGACTAGTTTCTAGATTCAATCCTTGGATGATGTGTTGAAGTCGACAAGGATGAATCCGTCGAAGGAGGGCCATGATGAATCCCCCATCAACGACATGAAACTTGATAACAGATGTTTGGAGTGAATCAGACAGTAGAGTAACATGTAAGACTGACTCAGGGTAGACCGACATGAACATCTCTTGAACATGGGCATTGCATGACTTGGCATTATGACGAGAATGTTACTGACCCCTAAATGCAATTGATGATGGAGACATTCTTTGGATGACCCAAAGCAGTGACAAGACTCATGAAATCAACAGGAATCGAAGACAAACGGATTACCCAAGTACTGAATGCAAATGCAAATGAGTGCCATGTTCAAGAGAAACTATGTACTTCCATAAATTATAGTGTAACACAAAATCTTCCCTTTTTCCCCATCATGATTGATGAGTGCCTCTCTTGTTTTTTAACGAGCTTGAGGAGGGTAAACAGATGCTCGATAGAGCTCACCCCATGGATAAGTCCAATCCCAAATGTTTTACGAACCTAGGATAGGAGGGGTTCGTCCCATGACAGGCCCTTCAATGTTGAATTTTAACAAGTCCATAGAAGGTTAAATCGGTGTCATTTCATGTTTAGAGAGTCTGAAAAGAACTAAAGAAGACTCCAAAGGTCCTTTTTCGTAAAGTTAGTCTCTTTACCTGGAAAAGGGTGAAACAACGCGAGAGAGAAATCTTCCAATCATGATTGGCTGGAGTATTCCTTTTTCGTAAATAGTTCCTCCTGGTCGGAAAAAGGGGTAAACTATCACCAGAAAGACGACCTTTCAAATGGTTTTTCAAGCATGAAAGAATCAAGTTCGCTTGGCGATCTTTTCCTATTTAGGGAGTCTGAAAAGAGCTTAAAGAGGACTCCATGAACAACTTTGTCATGGTTTATGACTGAGTACGACAAAGGAAAAAGTAAACTCAACACAGTTCCTTTTCCATAAGTAGTCTAGCGAGTCCAGATAAAGTGATAAACCTATACTCGTTAAACACACCTTTTTACTCAAATTTTTAACGAGCACAAAAATGGTATCAAAAGCACTCGAAATCTTTTTCATGTTTGAACCAGAGCATGAAAAAGGTGAAAAGTAAGCTCAATACCATCTTACTGTTTCTAATGAGCTCAAATATAGGTGAAAAGAATGCTCATGATGTCTGCTTCATTTTTTAACGAGCTTGTTACAGAAAATGAACTATGCTCAAGATTATTTTCATGGTTTAGCGAGCTCGAAACCCAAAAGAAAGTATGCTAAAAAAGTATTCCCATTAGTGTATTTTTTCCCATCATGATATCCCAAGGTTGGTACATGCTGTAATAATATGCAAGGATCTGACAGCTATAGCAACTCACAATCAAACTCACAAATATGTTGCAAAGAAGAAGAGAAGGAGACACTCAATGATCACTCATAAACACAGTAGAATAGAACATAATCTCAGTGTTATACAATGAATAAGAATGTAAGTGAGTGAGTACAATAGAATAATAAGGTTCCTAATATAGGATTCGAATAGGCCAAGTAGGGTACTCGAATTCTTAACTCAGAGTGTGGCTTGAATGATAGTGGAGTCATCATCCAGTCAATGTATCACTCATCAGATGTAACAGTCAGTCAATTGAGTCTAACTGAGTCTAACTGAGTGATGTAGGCACTAACTGAATGAAGGAGGATCAGTGGAGGGTACATGAGGAGTCTAAATGAGTCAGGTAGGCATGAACTGAATGATGGAGGATCAGTGGAGGGCGCATGAGGAGCTAACTCGAGTCAGAATGGGAAGATTAGTCTCACTAGAAGTCCATCAGAGTGAAAACAATTAGTGGGGGAGTCAATCTAGCCTCAAATCAAGGAATAACTGAGAGATAACTGACTAGTAGGTGAGAAAGGTGCCTAACTGGATGTGGTAGGTGAGAAAGGTGCACTAGCCATGCAAAAGACTAGATAAGGGTGCCTTTGGAAGTTGGGAGGACCCTTGGGGGCTGTAGACAGGCTGTGGAGATCTAGAACCAAGCTCTAGGAGCTGGAAGGTCCACCATGATGATAACTGGATGCATGCAGTGGCATTCAAATGCCTGCAGCATGCAGTTTTTCATGCAGGTAAAGAAGAGCTAGAAGCAAGCTCTAGGTGTTGGGGAGACCACCATAATGATGATTGGATGCATGCAAGTGCATGCAGCATGCAGATATGCATGCACACATGCAAAATAAAAAATGATGGGGAGAATATTCCAACACCCCCCCCCCCGCAATACTATGAGGAAATACTTGAAGAATAGGGCCCTAATAACTAAGACCAAAGGTCACCCTGTAAAGTAGCAAGATAGGGCCTTGGTTACTGAGGCCAAAGGTCACCCTGTACAATCAATCTAAAATAAACTAAGTGAGGAAAGAGGGAAAACCCAGTGTGAAGAAAACCCTCCCTCAAAAATAGACTGAAAGTGCTAAACTAGCATATCATGACTCACCCCTGAAGGAGGCAAGTGCCCTTCTTTTCCGAAGAAGGATCGATCGATCTACAATGGGCCAGTAATGTGAGAAGGATGAAACCTTCCATGCTGAAAATCTGATCTAGTTCTTCTATGATCATGTGGATCACCAACCAAATCATCAGTAGATCAGAGTGTAGCGGATTCCCATCGAGGAAGAGGAGGAATATCAGGTGAGAGATCTTCAGGTTCTTCTGGATCTAGATCTCCCATTCACTCATCTTCATCATCAGTTGTTAGACCTTCAGGTTCTTGTGGATCTGGATCTAGCATTCTATCATCATCATCCTTAGTTGTTGGACCTTCAGGTTCTTGTGGATCTCGGTCTAGCATTCCCTCTGAATCTGGAACAAGTGAAACTAACTCATGCTCACCATGTGAAAACTCTAAAATTGAATACTCACGAGCAAGTAAAACTGTCTCATGCTCATCATCTCTTGAAGAAGGAATATAATCAAAACTGCTGATGTCATGAAACTGTTCTAGAATATGCGAGTAGTCCTCCTTGGAACCATCATAGTTGTAATCAATATAAGAACAAGAACTAGATGATGATGGAACTTCATTTAGATAAAAGGAGGAGGTCCATTATGTAATAGGATTTGTTTCATGCATTTGTACTTCTTCAAGATTCCTCTTTTTCTCAATCTCAGTTGGTATATCAATACCTTTTGAGAGAAGAATGAAGTGAGAAAACTCATAGAGTTTGGACTTATTATTTTCAACTCCTTTGGCAATAATTTCCTTTGAAACCATGCTTTGTACCTCGAGTTCATATGGAGTAAAGATCATCCTTTTTGGATATCCAGTATGAGTCATCTGATATACTGAGAGGATATTGAGTGCAAGAGAAGGAACATAAAGCACATCAGAAAAAGATCCAGAGTCAAGATCAATTGTTCTGATACCTTGAGAAGGGATTTCTGAATCATTGCTCATTCTGATCGAAGGACCACTGAAGCTTTCAAGACTAGAGAAAAGTTCCTTGAAGGAAACCATATGACAAGATGCTCTTGAATCTATGATAAGAGAAGGACTAGTTGATCCAAATGCTATGAAAGAATTACATTTTTCCTTTCCTTTGGATCTGGGAGATTCATAATATTTCTTCCTTGCACATGCTGGTACAGGAAGGTTGTTCTCTTCAAGTAACTTGGCCATCAAATCTATAGTCTTCCGCATGCAAGCGCTCTCAGGATGAGGCCCTCTATGACAGTATGTGCACTCTGTCTTTCCCTTTTGAGAATTTTTGGCCTTCTTAGAGTATGAAACTCTAGCTGGCTGGTGTGTAGGCCTTGTATCACCAGGAATCTATAGCTTTCCTATATCATTCACTCTCTCTACAACTGTAAGGGATGAATCCAATTTGGGTATGATCATTCCCATTGAAATCAACTTCTCTTCCTCTTGGGTAAGAGATTGTGTGAAATCATCAAATGAGGGAAACTTCCATCTTGGAATGGACAACCTAGCTGACTGGAAAGTAGAGACAAAAACTCAGAAATTTGCCCCCAACTTTGAGAGAATGGAAAGTATAAGCTGCTTATCTTCCTTCACTATCTCATATCTTTTCAACTATGATATCAAGCTTTTGAACTTGGTGAGAAAGGAATTGATAGAATCGAATTTGCTAGGACTCAAACATATGAGCTCATTCTCCAATTTGTGTGCTACAATATCATCTTTTGGCCCAAAGAGAGATTCGATCTTGTCCCACACCTCTTTTGGAGATGTAAGATCGATAACATGAAAGAGCAGTTCATCGGAAATTGAGAGGAAGAGGAGACCAATTGCTTCATCAAGCCGATCCAAGTACTTGGACTTTTCAACTGTACTAAGAGGTTCTACCATCGTTCTGTTGAGTATTCGGGTGAAGCTCTTGGATCTCATGAAGAGAGACATATTAGATTTCCACTCAACATAGTTGGAAGATGTAAGATTTATATCCATCTAAACAGAGAAAGTCAATAGTTTAGGAAGATTCCGAATGGGTGAATAAACCTGCAAAACAATAAAAGATGTGCTGATGGAGAATGCTACACTTCGACTGAACACTACCTTAAGGACATTTGGCACATGGACTAAGTCCTTCACACTTGGCTATACCTCAATGGATTTCTCCAATGAAATCAAGTAATAGCACCAAGATTTGTTGTGGAAACGCAGAGGCTTCTAGTGCACAAGTGAAAGATAGCTTCTCAAAGAAATCCTGCAACTGCTGCAATTCGAATAGCTACTTCCTGCTCTTATACCATGTAATAATATGCGAGGATATGACAGTTGTAGCAACTCACAATCAAACTCACAAATATGTTGCAAAGAAGAAGAGAAGGAGACACTCAATGATCACTCATAAACACAGTAGAATAGAACATAATCTATGTATTATACAATGAATAAGAATGTAAGTGAATGAGTACAATAGAATAATAAGGTGCATAATATAGGATTCGAATAGGACAAGTAGGGCATTCAAATTCCTAAATCAGAGTGTGGCTTGAATGATAGTGGAGTCATCATCCAGTCAATGTATCACTCATCAGAGGTAACAGTCAGTCAACCGAGTCTAACTGAGTGAAGTAGGCACTAACTGAATGAAGGAGGCTCAATGGAGGGTGCATGAGGAGTCTAACTGAGTCAGGTAGGCATGAACTGAATGATGAAGGCTCAGTGGAGGGTGCATGAGGAGATAAATGGAGTCAGAATGGGTAGACTAGTCTCACTAGAGGTCCATCGGAGTGAAAACAGTCAGTGGGGGAGTCAATCTAGCCTCAAATCAAGGAAGAACTGAGAGATAACTGACTGGTAGGTGAGAAAGGTGCCTAACTAGCTGTGGTAGGTGAGAAAGGTGCACTAGCCATGCAAAAGACTGGAGAAGGGAGCCTTTGGAAGTTGGGAGGCCCCTTGGGGGCTGTAGATAGGTTGTGGAGAGCTAGAACCAAGCTCTAGGAAAAGGAAGGTCCACCATGATGACGACTGGATGCATGTAGTGGCATGCAAATGCATGTAGCATGCAGTTGTTAACACCCAAAAAGTGCTCACTAGCTCATTCCTTTATTCACATGACCCATTTGTCCACTTTTCCACCATTTGAGCCTCTGAAGCCAACAAAAGGTCACCAAAAGACCTTGGTACACCCCTTTTTCCCACTCAAAAAGATTATTTTTCCTAAAAAGCATAAAAAACCCTCAAAAAGGGTCCAAAATTCCCAAAATATTAAAAAGAGAATAAAAATATTAATTTTATTCAAAAAAAGAAAAAGGAGGGAAAAGTACTTAAACCATGTTGGTCAATACCATTTGGTTTCCACAAAACCACAAATGGTATTCCCCACCACCAAAACCTATAAAAAGGTGGTAGGGGCTCCTCATTTCACATCCATCCATATTCCTATCCTCATGCTGCCAAAATCTCCCTTGAGTTTTGGCCATTGTAGCAACCTTGGAGAAAGGACCCATTGGAGATTGGAGCTGCTCACCATTGGAGCCATTCAAACAACCTTCATCATTTGGAGGTATTGTTCTTGCAAGCATTTGCTTGCCCCATTGTCAATACAAAAATTATTTTTTATCTTTCTTGTTCTTGTTCTTTAATTCATTTCCATTATTTGTTTATATTCTTGCATAGATCCATGATTAGTTTTGCTTAGATTAGTTTCTTGTTTAATTCTATTGAAACTGCTGCTACTAGTTAGCAGGTGCCCATAGCACTAAGCCTGGTTGTAAAACCGGGCTAACAGTTTTTGGCGACTCCGCTGGCTTTGAACAATAGATCTCAAATTTTGCTTTCAATCTTAGTTTTTTATTAGTTTTTAGCCTTTAGATCCATAGATCTACCATCCTAGACAGTAGATCCATTGCCGCTCTAGGTTTTGGCCCCATCTATTGCCATTAACAGCCCGGAATTCTCAATTTTCGGGTTCATTTTTCGGTTTCCATGCACGGCTTTTGCCTCGCGGTTTTTAGCCTGACAGTTGCGCAGTCCATCATGGCTTTTGGGATTTTTTTCGCGCGGTTCCCCGCGGCTTCATGACCTATTTGCGCGCTGCACATCGCGGCTTCGCGGTCTTTTGCTGCGCTGCACATCGCGACTGCACGGCCCTTTTCCGCGCGGTTCCCCGCGGCTTCGCGGCCTATTTGCGTGCTGCACATCACGGCTTCGCGGACATTTTCCGCACTACACATCACGACAGTGCGCCGAAATCCCACGCGGTCCATCGCGACTGTGCGACAGAAACCCGCGCGGTCCATCGCGGCTTTTCTGTCAGAGCCCGCGATGCTAATTTTTTCATTCGGCCGAATCGTTTAAAAAAAAAAATTAATTTTTTACTGTACTTTCTGCCCACATAACACATTTTACAGTATTAAATTCAGCATATTTTACAGCCATAGAAATTTTTTTTTACTATTTGAATGCACATCTAGAAAGTCTTTTTAAAAATTGTCAAGAAAGTGAAAGAAAGACTTATTTTGCAGTTTATCTAGGTTAAAAAAAAAAAATTCCTGTTTACTTCTTTAAAATCTTGCCCTTAGCAATTTCCTTGAAAAAGAAATCCATTTATTTCTTTAAGAAGTCTATTATTTGCTTTCATGATTCAAAAGGTCCTTTGTTTTTTGAGTTGATTTTGCAAAGCATTTAATTTCCATTTATTGAAAAAAGTCATAAATATTTGCTTTTTTATTTTCAAAAGATCCTTTGTTTTTTGAAAATTTTCTATAAAGCATTTACTTCTTTCAAGTTCAGTTTACAATACCACACGTGCACCCACTCAAACACTTAATTGAACTGAGCTTTAAAACTTACCCTAATTTCAACACACTTTTAACCCCACTTGGGGAACACTAAAAGAACTTTGTAGCTAGGTAGTATTGAGGGGATAGGTGTTCCAATAACACCCCTCAGTTATTACATCTGAGACATAGAAGTTGTCCATTTAGGGAGCTAAAATCTCTTAGTATTTATTCGCGCGGTCACAACCGGTTTGTGGGAAGGCCTCTCCCCTAGGAGGGTTGAAGTCGCGAGGATGGTTCTGGAAGCCTGAGTGGAATACTGAAATCCATTTAGTAACCGAAGGGCTACCATTCGCAGTTCTCGGGATATCCCTGTATTGGGATATTGCGATAAAGGACCAAACGGCAGATTTACCTTTTCTCGACGCGTCATGAACGGAGTATCCTAGTAGCCATTCTTTAGGATTGATTACCCGGTGTCCCTCCCGGTAGGGGGATATCTAGCCGTGGACTCAACACTCAATATTGTCTGACTTGGATTTCATCACCTTGCAGAGAATATAGTTTGTTGATTCACAATACTTTTAGTTAGGTGTTTGCATGATTCAACCCACCTTTGGTCTAGTTACACCTATTTTTTCTAGACGCTGTTTGCATGTTGGTACTCTGACCATTTGTTGCATCCCTCCACTTATTGTAGCACAGCTGCTAGAATAAGTGCCTTTTTTGAGGTTGATTTTTTGGCCTGAGAGCCTTCATTTTTACTCCCCTTCTTGCACCCTTGGTTGCATTAGGGTTTTGAGTTTTTCATATATTACCATTTTACACATACATATTTTTTCACAAAAACTTATTTTCTCACCATTGAGAATTTCAGACGCTCTTGTCGTCTACAGGGCGAACTCCGAGAGTTCAGTCTACTTGGCTCGCCACGTCATAGACGCCGAGCCTTATCCCTTGACTCGACACATCGTCGGTCAACTAGACAGTCATCCGATTCTGACACGCCTCACTTCACCTCTGATTCTGAGGCAGAATCCGAAAACCCCATTGCGTTATTCCCAACCAACATTATGTATGGAACACCATTTGATCCACTCTTTACCAGCACCATAGGAGAGACGTCTACTGATCCTTCTACTGCAATGCCATCCATGGCAACACCTACCCCCTTAGGTATGCCTAATATGGCGGACACTCCACATTTAGGAATGCCCAACACAGGTCCACCTCCTGTTATAGGAATCCCCAACACAGGACCACCACCTGTTATGGGTATGCCCAACATAGGGGTCACACCCCCTCTGATTCCCACAACTCAGATTCCAGGAATCGCCACTACTATTCCTAACCCAAGTGTAACCCATGTTGCACTTGGAAGTGCTGGCCCACACTAGACCACACCTATTGGAGGACATATACCTTCAATCCCTAGCATACCTTTAGGCGCTACTGGACCCCTATATCATACCACCATGACTAGGCATGTCCCAGTCCCAGTCACTACATCTGCTAGTTTACTGTACATGGCGAGTCTGAACTTGCCAGACTTAGCCAGGCTCACCAATGATCCTATCAGAGACGATCCTGCGTGGCCTCACATGCCCACCAAACTCCCCTCCGACATCCCTAAGTTTGAGGGCAAGGCAGGTGAGGACCCCTAGAACCATATCATGTCCTTCCATCTATGGTGTTCCTCCAACTCCATAGTGGACGACTCTGTCCGCCTCCGTCTATTACAACGCACCTTCACTGGCTCTGCAGCCAAGTGGTATATCGAGCAGCCCCATGGGACGCATGCCACCTTTACCTCCCTTGCCTCGACCTTCCTGTAGTTCTTTCAGTTACCTGTCCGCTACGATGCAGGCGTCGAGATCCTACTGTCTTGCAGACAGAACACGGCCACCCACATCACTGACCACATTCATGAGTGGCGTCGACGCCGAAGCCTCTGCAAAATCAAGTTAGATGAGCGTATCTTCCTAGATTGGTTTCGAAAATCCCTTCTCCCTCTCATTGCGAAGGATGTGGCATCCGAAAGACCCCAGTCTGAAGAAGAGGCCATCCTCAAAGCCCAACAGTTTGATCTCATTTACGCCCAGTCGGGTTATCTGTATACCATTATACCGGACGCCCCTTGGGGTGAGTCATCCCAACATGATGCGCCCGGGGCATCCCATGCCGCTGATGGCATCATTGGTCGTATGGCCTCGCATCCCCAACCCTTTTCCATTACACATCCTAGCCATGGTCCCGATCTTTCGCGGGCTACATCTGTCTGGAGCAACCAGTTCATATGCTCCCATGGCACCTCACCACCATACCCATGCACCACCTGCATATGCTCCCTCAGCTGCACCTCAACCCGTATACTATCCACAGCAAGCTGTAATAGCTAACCCAACACCTCCAATAGCTCAGGGTTACCAACAACCCCAGCAAACAAATGGACCACCTCCAGCCCCACAGGCTTATTATCCACCACAAACTGCTCCCGCACCTGCGGAAAACCAAAATCCTCCCATTGCTCAAGGGCAAGTGTACACACAGCACAACCAGCCCCAGAACCAAAACAACCAGCGCAACCAGGGTGGGCAACAAAACTGTGGAAGAGGGTGTAACCGCGGCAATAACCAACACAATAACCAAGGTCCACAACCTCCCCATCCTCCACAAAATAATAACGCAGCACCTGCTCATCAGAACCCTGATCGGCCGCCCAAGCAAGCCAAAAACCCTAGTTTGCGAACAAACCATCCTTGTTCTATTTGCGGGGTCTATGGCCACTATACACACGCTTTCCCACATTTAGAGCGAGCTCGACAACTCTAGACTGACGATGCCCATCGTCAAGGACAAGCGGCTCCTCAGCCACCACCCAACCCTCCACCACCACAACATCAACCTTTGGTGCTACAAAACCCTTTTCCAACACAAGAAGTGGTGAACACTCAGCCATTAGCTCCCCCACAGGGCATCGTGCCACCACAACAAATCACTTACGCCGCTCCTGATCAACCAATGTTTGATTAAGGTACACACCACTTGTTGATGATGTCGACTGTCGATGTCAACATCCAAACCCGTCGGAACCAGTATGGCTCTACCTCCGAAGCCCCCCCCGCCGATAAATATACTAACGCTCATCCCACAGACCAGACGTTACGTATACCACCGCTTCCACTTGATGGCGCCTCTAAAGCACCTCGCTTCCCACTTCGCCATATCAACAACAAACCCAATGCACGGGCTACGACAAATTACAACATCGTAGATGACTTAGCTCATGTCACGTCCCCTCCCATCCAACCAGCTAGATGGAGAGGATCGTGACGGTTAAACCGGGCATCTAGCCCCCATATCCATTCATTAAACCAGCATTCAAATTCAAATGAATAAAAATATATACATACACAGATGCATAACAGATGTGATATTAAAATGGGCGTCTAGCCCTATGAAGCGTTTAATCATAAGCATGAACATAATATAACAGGGATAGATGGGACTGTATGGCTTTAAGAAAACCACAGCGGAATATTAAGAATTTCACATCCATCATACATTTAAGATGTTCATCAAATAAGTAATTGCAATTTAACACAAGAGAATACTTATCTTATACAAAAGTAATCCCACGCAACTGGCTATGCAACTGCAACGTTCCACCCAACCGTAGGCCAGTGTGCTCCTCAATCTCTCAGCACCACTGCCACCCCCCGAGCTGGGCATGATCTCTACAAGGAACCAGGGAACAACAGACTCACACATAGCCAAGCATACACCAAGATGAGCCAATCCAATCTGCAATTGGGTTTATCAGGCTGCTAGGACATGGCAGGGAAGAATTGCTAAGCTAGTATGCTCAACCACAGAGCTGAGGATGTCCCTCCCAGATCTATTCAGCTTGGCACTCACAATGCCTACACACCCAACACAAGGAAGTATTCTCTTCACTGCCACACAGTCCCTCAAGCCATACCTCCCTTTCTAGTGCTCTCAGGGTGTGCATAGAAAAGTATCCAAGCCCTCTTGATCTTCTTGAGAGGCTACACCCTCTACTAGGTTTATCAAGCCAGTTCTATCCACTACCAGTCCAAAACTTCAGCTCACAGGTTCAAACCAAAAACGAGAATGCACACAACAACAGAACACCATTATGGGGCAAGACAAAACGTTTTTACAGTGACAGGCAGGAAAATGATCCCCTAGGCTTCAGAAAAACGTGGGAAGGTTAAAAACGAGCAATGGAGATTTGGAGAAAACCCCAGGTAGCAGAAAACGTTTTTAGGAAAAACGCCCATGGAAAATCGGGGACAAAACGAACTCCCTACAGTCCCAAATCGCACCCCCTCCTTCCCAGCTACTATCCAAAACCAAAAACGGGTTTTTGGGCAGGGAGAACCCTGCGTTTTTGCTCAAAAACGTGACTGTAACTCCCAGCCTTCTCTACCTGCGTGAATGAATGAAGACTGCCCATTCCCCATGGCTTTGGGCACCATTTCGTGGGTGGTTTCTTGCCCCTCAAGCAAAAACACGATTTTCCAAGTTGATGGCTTGCCCATCCACGAAAATGGCTTGCCCATACTCTTTCATTCCCTAGGCATTAACTGCCTTAACCAATTTCTTGGAAAAATTAAATGATTGGGTACATGAGACAAAATGGGTAGTTGGTGGTTTATGGGTTTCCCCTTTGACACATGGATTAATACTATTGGCTCAAGGGTTTGAATAATTTCCCTCCCTATTCCTTGTAGAACCATGCCCCATCTCTTTTGTTGCATTGCATAGCTAGTTGTGGGTATTTTTCATTAAAATTCGTATTTACATGATGTCTTATATACATTGTGCCAATCTCGCACAAGAACCATAGGCATCTATTTTAATTGCCGATACATAAACGCTAAATCAATGGTGGGGCCTTGGCCTTGAGCTCCTCACCATGATTAAGTTACAATATTTACATCATTTACAAAGGGGGTCAAAATGGGGACGTGACAGCTCAGTCTCCCGCAGCCATGTCTGCGTTAGAAGTCTTGAAAAACTGTCCATCACAGCGCAAGACTTTACTTTCCGCCATTGGGGCGATTGACCCAAATGATTCGAAATTGATGACCTTTGATTTGGACCAGTATGAACCACGTCTGCCTTCCACCATAGTAGTCCAAGTTTCCGTTTCCATTCGAAATCTTGTCATCCATCGATGTATCATCGATGAGGGTGCCTCTACATGCGTCATGTCCACATTCGTTTGGCAAAAGTTGGGATCCCCTACTCTCCAGCAATCCACCACTGCATTACGAGCCTACGACGGTCGTTCGGCTCAACCCCAAGGTCTTTTAGCCAATGTCCCTGTCCAAATGGCGAGTAAAACCGTGCTCATTGACATTGAGGTCATCAATGCCCAACTAGACTATAACCTTTTACTTGGTCGTAGCTACATGTATGCCATGCGGGCTGTTGCCTCATCCGTATTTCGCACCATGCAGATCCCCCACAAGGGACGCGTGGTTAAGGTCGACCAGCTCACCTATTACGATCCCAAGGCCCCCGCCACACCTGAAAATGTTCTCCCCATGGTTGAACAACCTGTTTTTGGTGCAACTACCTCATTCATTTCCTCAGGAGGACCCGAACTTTACTCCGAGGCGCCGATGACCTCTACATTCCAGTCCATTCGACCACCATCACCAGAGGCCCACGTCGCGAACCTTTGCACCCTTTCACAAACACCTGGTAATCAACCCTCCTTGTTACCCAAACCACCATTGGTCCCTAGTCACATTGGGGTTACACCCATCCACACAATCCCCTTTCTATTTCCTCCTTCAGGTGTAGTAAGTGCCCCGGTTATGGCTACCCTTAGTCTACCCGGGTTAACCTTGGGATTACCCGTGTGGTATATTTCGCCTCCCATTGCCCCGTCGACACCAAATATCATCCTGCAACCGGTGCAACCCATTGTTACTTCTACTCAACCACCTCCCAGTATCACTACTCCTTCGTCATCGACGAATCGCCCTCCACTCATCAGCCCCACTGGGGGCAGAGGCCCACAACCATACACTGCGGTACCCCCACCCAAGGCAGTTAAACCTCCCCCCGTGTTTTGTGCTCCTCCCAAATGCTCGTTCTGTGATGAGTTAGGCCATCCAACCCATCAGTGTCCACAGTTACCTGCATTACAGGAACACATGCAAATGCTAGACGACGACCCCAACATCCTGGTGGTCAAACTCGATCCAAACCCCATGGCTCGTGACAAATCACTGCGTACCAACCATCCTTGTGCAATATGCAGAATCTACGGCCATTATTCACATCACTGCCCTGAACTCCCAGATTACAGAGCAGCACTGTACGAGTTGAATAATGTCGACCTAGAGATATCCCCTCTTCTCATTGAGGAAATTCATCCCCCACCATCTTCCTCCTCAGAAGAAATTAACACCATTTACACGATTTCCACTAGATACCCCTCTGTCCGGTTGGCCCCTTCCATTGATCCCTTTGACACACAGGTTCAACCCTTTCAAATCGACTAGGAAACCACATGTCCACAACATGGGGGCAGGCCCAAAACCTTGCCTACTCATCATCATCGTGATCCTCGTCGGAGATATTGGGGGCATCCACCCCACAAAGGGAATCCCCCATCATCATATCATCACTTCAGTATGCCACCACGACCCACAGCCTCATGGTATAACACCTCGCCAACAGTTGCTCAATGCCCTATTGATCTCTCTATGAGACAACATCTGCACCACATTGACACCTCTGAGTTAGGGGGCATAATAGATTACCTCGACCCTGGGATAGGGGGCATGATCAATCATTTTGAACCTTCCCCATCATCTCTATCTCAACACCTCAATGAGCCCATCGTTCAAACCAACACATATGTGATCCACAATCACAAACCCCATGCACATAGCATGGGGGCAGGTCATTAACCCTGCTGACTTTTTCACATGCGTGATCTCAACCATTTTTTAGGTCACATACCACTTGTATATTCGATTTGATTTTATACACATGTATTTCCCCCCGCGGGTCATCATTTCTCCCCACCACTGCATCATTGGCTTGGTGGGCTCACCTTTATTTGTAGCAATTTTTTAACATAGTTATTTGCTTTGACCATTCCGAAGTCCTTATGACCTCCGTTTTTGACGAGTCTTATATCGCCGGATTCAGTTTTCCACGCTCGTGATGATGCTTGAGATCATTTCTCGCTCTCACATCCAGATGTTTAGGGCATTTTTTCCATGCCCCCTCGTCGCCCCGATTTGCGTGCCACATCGGCTGTCGTCCATTTTTGGCATGCCTTATATCGCTGGATTCAGTTTTCTGCGCACATGATGATGCTTGAGATCATTTCTCGCTCTCACATCCATATTTTTAGGGCATTTTTTCCATGCCCCCTCATCGCCCCGGTTTGCGTGCCACATCGGTCGTCGTCTATTTTTGACGAACCCTATATCGCCGGATCCAGTTTTCAGCGCTCGTGATGATGCTTGAGATCATTTCTCACTCTCACCTCCAGATTTTTTAGGGCATTTTTCCATGCCCCCTCGTCGCCTCGATTTGCGTGCCACATCAGCCGTCGTCCATTTCTAGCGAGTCTTATATCGCCGGATTCAGTTTCCTGCGCTTGTGATGATGCTTGAGATCATTTCTCACTCTCACACCCATACTTTTTGGCCATTTTTTCAAAATGCCCTCTCATTGCCTCGGTTTGCATGCCACAACGGCTGCAGCCCCCTTTTGACAATCTTTATGTCACCGGATCCAGTATCCCGCACTCATGATGATGCTTGAGACCTTTTCTCGCTCACATCAATCCCTTTTTGTTTGGTATAATTTTACCCCTTTTTCGGGCCGAGCAATCCCTTTTTACGAAAAAGACACTTAGGGAGTTTCTGTTAAGCTCTTTTCTGACTCCTAAAACAATGAAAAGATCGCCGAGCAACCTTGCTTCCTTTCATGCTCGCTAAAAGTATCTGAAAGGGAGTCTACCTGGTATAAGTTTACCCCTTTTCCGGACCTTGTAGACTAATTACGAAAAAGGTATACTCTAGTCAGATCGGCTAGAAGAGTTCTCCATCCGCATCATTTTATGCTTTTTCGGGCCTTGGAGACTAAACTTACGAAAAAGAACACCAATGGAGTCCACTTACCGCTTTTAGACTCTCTGAACATGAAAGCGACCACGAGCAATCACCATCCTAGGCTCGTAAAACCAACAGGACAGTAGTCATAACCACTGCAGAGTCTTCTTATCGTTTTCAGACTCCTTAAAAATGAAAGCACCAATGAGCACGAACAGTCCCGGGCTCACAAAATCCACAGGACAATACCATTTCAGAGCACACTTTCACCCCTTCTTGGAGCTCATTAAAACTACGAAGAAGGACCCAATGGTGCTTCTCGGTGCCACAACAGATCACGTCTACTCATATGACAGCTTCCCCATTTTGGTCGCCTTTGTTCAGAGTATTCTGCAGTGTGTCACCCTGAGAACCCATCGACAGCACCCATCAGCTTGATTCCCCACCAGAGTCATACATACCCTTCAGTCCTTAAAAGCTATGATCCTCAAACCTATAAGTCAGTTCCCTACACTGCTAGGTCAACCATGTCATCATGCTCTGAACAAAGGAAGTTTGAGTCTACCCACTATATGACCCCAGATACTTCCCATCCCCACAAGTATGTCACTCCTACCATCAGTACTACAATACTTCAGTTATACACCCCGCGCTCCTATCAAGGAAAAATCATTGCCTTGTTAGTTGCTGGTCTCCCTCTGTCGACGACAACCAAATTTATTCCAGAGGATAGACCTAGAGGTCCCTGTGTCTTGGACTCATCACCATTTATGATGAGTGCCTACGAATCATTTCGAGAAGAGTCCTCAGTGCTTCTCCAAATGGTTGTTTCTCACATGCTCGACTTCAACACCTTGATCGCATCGTTGAGACTCACATAGGGCATCGGTCTGTTCAGTTATTAGTCGAAGACCCCGGATACCACCTGACTCCTCCACATTTGAGAGTCTACCTATGGATACAACCAGTTACACTGTTTCTATTGATATCCGGGTTGCGTATGGCGACAGTATTCAGATGTACCCCACTTTTATACTCCCTCGAGTATACAGTTACAGATACTTCCCAGAGATGGCTCACAGTCATTACGTCCCTACAGATGTTGGACACCTTCAGTTCCAACAGTTCATCAGTTATTCCAGTGTATCATCTATTGACATTAGCCATGTCATGATCATGAGTACATCCCAAAATAATGTACCCTCTGGACCATTATGATGTACCAGTATATTTTTTATGTATTAGATCCCCCTTCTTGGGACTAATTGTTATGTTTATGTCTTGATACGAGCATAGGTATGCCCGCCTCGTCCATTATCAGAGATTATCCCTCATTCATATTGAGGCAATGTAATATTTGTTTATTTTTTGCAGCTTCCATGGGACGCGGATCCAGTCTCCAATCGGTCTCTTCTCCTCCCTACAACCCCAGAAAAAAGACAAAAGAACTATGATGTCTATCGGCCATACGATGAGCTCCTTCCCTCACACATCAGGGGGCAATCTGTTAACACCCAAAAAGTGCTCACTAGCTCATTCCCTTATTCACATGACCCATTTGTCCACTTTTCCACCATCTGAGCCTCTGAAGCCAACAAAAGGTCACCAAAAGACCTTGGTACACCCCTTTTTCCCACTCAAAAAGATTATTTTTCCTAAAAAGCATAAAAAACCCTCAAAAAGGGTCCAAAATTCCCAAAATATTAAAAAGGGAATAAAAATATTAATTTTATTCAAAAAAGGAAAAAGGAGGGAAAAGTACCTAAACCATGTTGGTCAATACCATTTGGTTTCCACAAAACCACAAATGGTATTCCCCACCACCAAAACCTATAAAAAGGTGGTAGGGGCTCCTCATTTCACATCCATCCATATTCCTATCCTCATGCTGCCAAAATCTCCCTTGAGTTTTGGCCATTGTAGCAACCTTGGAGAAAGGACCCATTGGAGATTGGAGCTGCTCACCATTGGATCCATTCAAACAACCTTCATCATTTGGAGGTATTGTTCTTGCAAGCATTTGATTGCCCCATTGTCAATACAAAAATTATTTTTTATCTTTCTTGTTCTTGTTCTTTAATTCATTTCCATTATTTTCTTATATTCTTGCATAGATCCATGATTAGTTTTGTTTAGATTAGTTTCTTGTTTAATTCTATTGAAACTGCTGCTACTAGTTAGCAGGTGCCCATAGCACTAAGCCTGGTTGCAAAACCGGGCTAACAGCAGTTTTGCATGCAAGTAAAGAAGAGCTAGAAGCAAGCTCTAGGTGCTGGGGAGACCACCCTAATGATGAATGGATGCATGCAATTGCATGCAACATGCAGATTTGCATGCAAGCATGCAAAATACAAAATGATGGAGAGAATATTCCAACACATGCCCTAGCATGATTGCTAGAAGTAAGTGGCTTAACTCCAACATGGTGTGGAGAGGCGATCGAGTTGACTTCAACATAACGTCCAGAGGTTGAAGACATCCCCCCCAAGCTTCATTTCATTCTCCTAATATACATATTCACTCGACTAAACTCTTGGTTACTAATATCAAGATGTTCACCAGATACGAACGAATATCAAAATGGCATAGGAGGATGAAAGAAGGTTTGGGTACTAAGTCTATGGGAAGACTCCACTCAATGGAAAAGCATTTGTTTCATTTTTTAACGAGCTTGACACAGGAATAGAACTCACGACCTGTTTCATTTTTTAAAGAGCTTGAAACAGAAAGGGAACTATGCTCATGAAGCTGGTTTCATTTTTATGCAAGCTTGAAACCAAATGTAAACCATGCTTGTAGGGGTCTATTCCATTTTTTAACGATCTTGGAATCAAATACTAATTTGTGCCCATGGGAACCTGTTTCATTTTTTAACAAGCTTGACACAGAAAGGGAACTATGCTCATGGTTAAGGCCCATTGACGGGTTCCTCCCAACATGATATACAGAGGTTGGTAGAGTGCCCCATAGCATAAGAAGCTAGGGGAATAAATACAACATGATGTCCAGAGGCTGGAGACATGCCCCCCATCTCTAGGGGGAAGAAACCACTAAAACATGTGGAACATTCAGGGAAGTCTGATGACTAGGAGTCTTACAATGAGTGGGTGTCACAAAGGAAAGCTGATCAATGGTCACGATCCTCTCATCATAGGGAAAATACATCACTCGAAACAGTGTGGATGCTACATCTTTCATAGCATAGACATAATCATGTCGAAGGAGTAGATTAAAATCTAAGGGACCTTGGACTACCATAACATCGATACAGACAGTTTTCCCTCCTAAAGTGATAGGTAATTGAGGAAGGATCCCTAAAGGTCTAGTAGACCTTCTATTAAAATCCAATATCTAGTCAGTGACTGGCACAAGGTGAGGGGAACCTATATCTTTCCAAGCAGTTGAGGATAAAATACTAACAGAAGCTCCCTCATCCACTAAAGTGTGAAATATTTCCTTATCGAAAACTCCTACAGATATCTTGATAGGAACACTCGAAGGAGGACGAGATTCTATTAGACCATTCCCATCAAAGGAAATGACCTCGATACTTAGAGGAGATCCTGTGGAAATGGGTAGGGTTTCCCCTCACCTAGAACGATATGAGCTGACTAGGAAAACATCAGCGGTTTCCAATTCACTCTCAACTAGAAGACTAGAATGAGACTAAGATTGTGTCATGGTGACTAATTTAGTCTGGGCATTCTCCAATGAAAGAGTGGGATCGAGTGGAGGTGATATCAACTCGACCACTTCAACTTCAGTCTTTGAAGAAAGAATGGGATCAATCGAGGATGGGGCTGGATCAATCACTTCATTACCCAATGGGGGGGTCAAGGGACGACTTACAATATCCGGTTGGAAGGTGGTTCTGAGATACAGTAATTTCTTCCAACAATTGTGAAGCTTCATCCATGCATGGAAAAAGGTAAGTAAGGTTCATACCCTTTCATAACAAACAAGGATTTTTTACTTTACCCTTCGACTCTTAACCATAGAGTCACTGGTTGATGGGGTATCATTAGTATGATTTCTAGAGATTGATGATACAGGCGGTTTGGGAGATTTAGACCAATCTTCTAATGCTTTGGAAAGACCGAGACAATCCTTGAGAAGGTTATCACCCTTGCAAAGCTTGCAAGGGAACTTGGGTCTACAAGGTGTTCGAATAGAATGACTGCCATCATAGGAAACTGGTTGATGCTTGGTATCTTTCTTGTCCTTCTTCTTCTTTATCTTCCTTTTCTTCTTCTTCTTATCCTCCTAATTACTAACACTACTGCTTTGGTCAGGAGAGGAAGAAGAGATGGAAGAAGAAGCATCCAAAGAAGGGGAAGGAGCCGTTTGGGATTGACACTCTCATGGTGGAGAGTTAACATTCAAAACATTGGGTACAACCAAAATCACTAGATTGAATAACCATACTAGTAATCTTATGGTTAAGCCAGGAAGATTTAAAGTGGCAATAAAGGGAGGACCAATACCTCCAACTGGAGGAAAGACAAAAGGTACCCATTGAAAAGGAGCCTCTTGATTGGTATTCCTAGAAGAGGTTTCCATATCTAAACTCTCTAATTCCTTCTAATTATCATGCACAAGAAACGCTACTCAAACTAAAAGCAACAGGAAAACTTATGAATATGAGGGATGTGCAAGTCGGATCCTCACGGGTGTGTCAAGCTATCATAACTTGCGATATACTATAGGGTCCAACAGTTATACTCCACCCAATTTTTCAGAGCACTAACCAAGGAGGATTGGGATCGTACCCTTGGTCGTATAACCCGACTACCTAATAGTATGTGTGTATTAATCTCCCCAAATGTTGTTCTCGGTGTATTGGGACAACAAGACGGTCAAAAGGTTTTATCGGATGGTTCAAGGAATCCTAATCGGGTCTCCCGATATACTCAAGGTACGTGGGAGCTCAAATCCGTAGTGGTGTTGTCTAATGCACAATCGTACGACAAGAGCCTTCTGATATACTACCAAGTACATGAAGTTCCTTTCGATATACCCTAAGGTACGTCAAAGAGCCTTCGATATACCGGTTGGTACGTGGAAGAACTACAGCAGTGCCCCCGGGATGCAGTGTAGGAAAATAATGACAACTGCCACATTTTACAACGTCGGAACACGTCACTAACCTAACACACAAGTTGCTAAGAGTTTTCAACTTAAACTAGAGCTTGATTTTATCTTGTATGGTTAAGTGAATCCATGAAGTGAAGACTCGGAATTTAAACAAGATGCAAATCTGATCTATATGAAAATGCAAGTCTTTGTCTCTATAAAGTTCTACTTAATAAGGAGAGAGAGAGATTTTTTCTTCCCAAATGCACAACCCAATGCAAATGCAATTTTTACTCTTTTCAAAACGATAGAAAGAAGTAAAAGATGCACCCAAAACTAACCCAAAGCAATAAAAGAGATCTTTTTATGAACACCAAATGCAATAATTATAATCCATTTCTTATCTTTTTACACTCGAAAAAGACACATCTAAGCTATGGAAGAAAGGATTCCACAAATGTTTCCAATCAAATGCAAGACAAAGAAAAGCACTTAATAATCTTATCTAACTCAAATGCACACAAAACTGAAGAAAGCCTTTCTTCTTCTTATGAGTGTAAGACCAAGAATGTCAAATGATCAAATTAAAGCAAGAAGAATACTTATGTTTTCCAATTTTTTAATCTATCAAAAGAGTGACAAAATCAAGCTTCTCTTTGAACTAAAGTGGAGACAAGGAATGAATCTTTTCCAACAATCACTAGATCACTCAAAATGTAAAGGAAACAAGATGCACAACCCAAGAAAAAGAGGCTAAAAAAGGCATGGATATTCCACACTTTTCAAGTATTTTAAAACAAGCCAATCACTCCAAACCATTTTTTTTCTCAAAACCTTAATATGGGTCAAAACAATTGTAGGATACACGATTCATGTGCCCCCCCCTAGCCATGAGGGGGAATTGTTTTTCAAAAAGAGAATCCATTTCGTTTAAAAATGCAAGCAAAACAATAGTTTTGACTCAAAGGGCCAAACATGGATCCAAATCTCATAAGACCCCAAAAATGGAGGAAAATGATAGTATGTTGTGCCTAGGGGTTCTGTGACTATAATATGCAGCCTACAAATCACAATCAATCAAACCAAAAGCCAAAAATGGAGGAAACCTTTACTGAACACCAAGCTTAAAGGGCTGGCGCAGGCTACTATTATAGATCTGAGCGCCCAGTGCAGGTTGTACACAGAGAAAGTGCGCCAATGGCATAGGTTGTACTCAACAAAAGTGAGCCAGTGGCACAGGTTGTTCACTGGGTAAGTGTGCCAGAGAGACAGTGGTGCAGGGGAGACACAACCCAGGTGCGTCAGGTGAATAACAAGTAGAAAAATAACAAATATTTCCAAGAAATGAAAATTAAAAGGTCTGATAATGATCCCAACAGAGTCAGGGAAAGCCAACAGACTCTCTAATGACAAGATTTGATGATGGGAGGGGCTTAGGAGGCAAAGAAATGGCTCACAAATAAATCAATGAAAAACACATTCAAATTGAAATCAAAACAAAGTATTTCCCAGTGGAGTTGCCATATTTGTTATTGGACAATCTAATCAAGCGGACGCGAGCCGGATCTCCCTAGTTTAATGTGAATCTAGAACAAATAAGAACATCACATAAAGCTACTTTCCTAGATCAGATTAGATATCGATTAACTATACATCTACCTTCATATTTGTAGATATTTCTCCTTGTTATTGCTCCAAGATCCGCAGTCATCAGATCCATAGCTGCAAGACATGTGGAGACAATACAAGCAATAAAACATGTCTAAACACTAACTGATCTAAGTAAACGGTTAAGGAAGTAAACTATAAACATTATCAACACAAAAACATTTATGGAAAGGTTTTATATTATGTATAAAGAATAGGAAATACAAAGTAGAGAGATGATTACAACCCAAGCCTTAACGCTGCAATCCTCCTCCAACAAGCCAAACCAAATACACCAAAGGAAATATAAGCCTCCCAAGAGATGGATAGGGATCAACCAGGGTCTTCACCAGCATGTAAGTGCTATAGACTTCCTCCCTTTGGAATGGAGAGGAGCTTCATATTTATAAGGTTAAAGGGATAAAGTAGGTTAAGGATTAAGGGATCCTCCCATTGGGTTAGGGGACCGAATGCAAGCTCACCTAGAAGTTAGGGATGACCCTCCACCTCACTTAGATTCAAGAAGGACCTCAAAGCTTCCATTTATCCACCATAACCAACCTCGGCGCACCCTGGATGAAGTCAAAGTGTGCCAAAGGAGGGTTGGCGCAGGTTGCAAGAAGGAAAAGTGAGCCAGTGGCTCACCTTGTCAAGGTTAGACCTATGCCACCTAGGGTTTGGCATTCCCTGACTGAAGATAAGGTGTACCCACCTACTTAAAGGAGGTATAAAGCTAGGGACAATATCATACTCAATGTACTTTATCTAAGGTAACTTTAGGGATTAAGGCACTGAGTCGACATAGGAGTCATAGTGACTAGATTTATGTGTAACACTCCTTGTACCCAAGCTTGGCCGTAAATTCCCTTGTTGAATTATTGTTGGTCCAAACTAGCCTATCATAGTCATTTTCATCAAGGATAATGAAGTTTGACACCAATTTGTTTACACAACTGTGAGGAACCTGCAACAATTAATTAATAAAATGCACAATATATGAGATCGTAGAATATTTTTATTGATTGCAGGCCACTTCAAGGGGTCAACCTCCTTTAAGCAAGCTCAATACAAATAACTTCACGGTCCTTCATTGGCCTCAACACGCACTTATATACTAATTCTATGCCCAATACTATGGGTCAATGCCATGGAAAATATAATACTATGGGACGACTTACAAAGCAAATGCATCCAATACTATGGGTCAATACCATGGGCTAATACAAACTATGGATTAACAAATACTACGGGATGACTTACAAAGCATATGCGTCCAACAACAATATACTAAAAAAGTAAAGAGAAGGGTTGAATTGGGTTCTTAACATCCCCTCTCCCTTAGAAAAATATTTGTCCTCAAATCTTTAGATGTGGAAATTGATGTGGAATCTGAAGGAGTAGTTCCCTTGTAGCATCCTCGAGTTGCATTCCATGCCACTAAATCAATACCTCTATGATAGATTGAGAGAGAAGCTGATGCCTTTTGAGTTGCAGGGAGGATTGCTTGGAAAGCTGTAGACAAAGAAGAACTAGATCACCTGCTTGAAAAGTGCGCTCAGAACGGTGATGATCGGCTTGTTGTTTCATTCGAATTCTTTCCATGTGAAGAGTGTCCTGCAAAATGAGAAGAATTTGATCACGGTTTCGAAGAACCAAGTCAATTTCCTGTACTAGGGAATTGCTAAGGTATGGAATAAGAACTGGCAGTTCCTATCCATAGATTGCTTCATATGGTTTCATTTTAGAGGGGGTATTGTACCACCGGAGCGCTTCAAGGAAATCCATAGAAATAAATGTCCAAATCTATGTAGGGATGGGAAAGGGTTCGAGCAATCCTGGAAGGAGTGTCATTACACCCTTGGTGACCTAGAAAGTATCACAGTCAGCCACCATCTATTGAATTGTCATTTTCATTCCTTGCCAAAAGAAGTTACATTGTTCCCATTCATACGTTTGGAGGAACCTAGAGTTCCCTGCCAATGGAGAATCATGGAGTTCATAAAATACATAGCCCTGTTGAACAAATTGCAACAAATTTGGAGCAAGCAGAGAAATAGCTAAAAGAGAAACTGGGGCATCAAATGTGCGAGAAGGATCATCCGCCACTAGATTGTCTGTACACTTCTTGTAAGTGATCGCATAGGTATATCCCATGAGTTGGATAACCCATTTCAGGTGTGTTGGGGAGGAGACCCGTTGTTCCAGGAAATTCTTCAGACTCTGGTGATCAGTCTTGATGCAGAAATAATTCCCTAATAGGTATGGTTGCCACTTCTGTACTGCATGCAAAATAGCCATCATTTCCTTCTCAGATGTAGATGCGGATAAATTCTTACCAGAAAGGTCTCGTGAAGGAGTCCACTGGTTCAGCAAGGTCACCTACATATCTATCCAAGGGATTTGTGGATATCATTGATGGGTGCATCTAAATGGAATGGAGTTGAGCAATGACACCATGTGAATTCTTCTTAAGGATATTTTCTAGGCGATGGGAACTGATGATGCGAAGAGACCCTGGTTGTAAGCCCGTAAATGTGTGTTGTTTCCCATTGACTGAAAACTGCATCCAAAGTTCAGCAAAATCTCATAAGATGGGGCCAAGTGTGTGTAACCATTGAGCACCCAAAACCACATCACATCCTCCTAAGGACAAGGAATACAAGCGTAGGTTATAATCATCCATAGAGATATGCACATTCTGACACTTCCCCTTGCAAGGTAAGGTGCCCCCATTGGAAATCATGACTTCAAAGTTGGAGCAAGGATGGATAAAACAATCAGCCTGTTTGGCGATCTGAGGGTCAATAAAGTTATGACTGCTACCAGAATCAATGACTATTGTAAGGGGGATATTTTTGAAGTAACTCCTGATCTGCATTGTTTGTGGGGTGGTGAATCCAGATAAAGCATGGAGAGATATCTCTAGGTGGTCGTCTGGAGATGCAGATTCAAGAGGAGGTTGTTGAATGTCGACCTAATCATCTAGTGTATCTGGAGCTTCTGCACCAATTTTAGAGGTAGGCGGAGAATCCACATCTAAGAGATAGAGTTGTTGCTCAACACATCTATGTACCCGAGTGATATTCTGTTAATATTTAATATCCTAAGACAGAAAATAGCAGCATTACATTCCATTTCACAATAATAGCATATACAGGATCACTGAAGAAACAACAAGCACAGCATAAACACAAGAGACAGAGATTTATCTTGGGAAACCCTCATGGGGTAGAAAACCCAGCAAAGCTTCCTCAATATAGATGACCAGCAATGTACAAAGATGAAACCCTGAGACATGATCTCCTCCTCCACAATAGCAGACCTCTCCTCCACAAGTGCGTTATCCTCAAGTGAGTGTGTGTGTGTATAATGAGGAACACACCTCCTCTATTTATACACTACTCTGATATGTATTTTACACAAGTACATGTAGGCTCGTATTTAACCATTAGGTTAAATACCCCATTATAACTGACTGGGCTGACCCCCACATGGTGGGTCTAATAACCCTAGTTACCACAACCAAATCGGAGGAATAAACATCTCCAGATTTATAGTATAATCACATCGGAGGTATGGAACATCTCCGGAATAAATAATATACAAATATAATATTCTTTGAAGTTACAATATTTCAACACTCCCCCTTAACGAGAAGGATATTATAACAGTATCTGCACGAGCAAGGAGTCATCAACATCATACATGATACATCTATAAATCATTGGAAGCTTTCTCAACATCATTAGTAACTCAAGCAGTTACTGGAACATCTTCAATACTGGAACATCGACATCTTTAGTATTGAGTCTTTATCTTCTGTAGCACTTGAACAGCTACAACAATATCATCATCTGGATCCTCACGATACATGATCATCATCATCATCATCTCACGATCATCAGCATCGTCATCACACGATCATCAGCATCGTCATCACAAGATCATCAGCATTGTCATCTCACGATCATCAACATCGTCATCACATGATCATCAGCATCGTCATCACACGATCATCAGCATCATCATCACACGATCATCAGCATCGCCATCACATGATCATCAGCATTGTCATCTCACGATCATCAACATCGTCATCACACGATCATCAGCATCGTCATCACACGATCATCAGCATCGTCATCACATGATCATCAGTATCGTCATCATACGATCATCAGCAGTACAAGTATTCATGCCAATACAATTGACCATATCAACAATACGAGTATCCTACCGATACAAGTAGCCACATCATCAATACAAGTATCCCACCGATACAAGTAACCACATCATCAATACAAGTATCCTACCGATACAAGTAACCACATCATCAATACAAGTATCCCACCGATACAAGTAACCACATCATCAATACAAGTATCCTACCGATACAAGTAACCACATCATCAATACAAGTAT
Source organism: Larix kaempferi (assembly GCA_027924585.1). NCBI lineage: Eukaryota > Viridiplantae > Streptophyta > Pinopsida > Pinales > Pinaceae > Larix > Larix kaempferi. Next base: position 30,832,824 of record BSBM01000510.1, read on the forward strand.
CCTACCGATACAAGTAACCACATCATCAATACAAGTATCTTATCGATACAAGTAACCACATCATCAATACAAGTATCCTACCGATACAAGTAGCCACATCATCAATACAAGTATCCTACCGATACAAGTAACCACATCATCAATACAAGTATCCTACCGATACAAGTAACCACATCATCAATACAAGTATCCTACCGATACAAGTAACCACATCATCAATACAAGTATCCTATCGATACAAGTAACCACATCATCAATCACTTTCTCGGAGACCATACGTCTACGGATCAATTCAGGGACCTAAGTCCGGGGATGATACAATCCCCACTTCTTGGAGACCTCACGTCTACGGATCAATTCAGGGACCTAAGTCCGGGGATGATACAATCCCCACTTCTCGGAGACCTCACGTCTACGGATCAATTCAGGGACCTAATTCCGGGGATGATACAATCCCCACTTCTCGGAGACCTCACGTCTACGGATCAATTCAGGGACCTAAGTCCGGGGATGATACAATCCCCACTTCTCGGAGACCTCACGTCTACGGATCAATTCAGGGACCTAAGTCCGGGGATGATACAATCCCCACTTCTCGGAGACCTCACGTCTACGGATCAATTCAGGGACCTAAGTCCGGGGATGATACAATCCCCACTTCTCGGAGACCTCACGTCTACGGATCAATTCAGGGACCTAAGTCCGGGGATGATACAATCCCCACTTTTCGGAGACCATACGTCTACGACTCTCTTTAGGACTGAAAGTCCAGGGATGATCCAATCCCCTCAACTGTCCACTAAGGACTTCATTCTCGGAGACCTCACGTCTACGGCTCTCTTTAGGACTGAAAGTCCAAGGATGATCCAATCCCCTCAACTGTCCACTAAGGAATTCATTCTCGGAGACCTCACGTCTACGGCTCTCTTTAGGACTGAAAGTCCAGGGATGATCCAATCCCCTCAACTATCCACTAAGGACTTCATTCTCGGAGACCTCACGTCTACGGCTCTCTTTAGGACTGAAAGTCCAGGGATGATCCAATCCCCTCAACTGTCCACTTCATTCTCGGAGACCTCACGTCTACGGCTCTCTTTAGGACTGAAAGTCCAGGGATGATCCAATCCCCTCAACTGTCCACTAAGGACTTCATTCTCGGAGACCTCACGTCTACGGCTCTCTTTAGGACTGAAAGTCCAGGGATGATCCAATCCCCTCAACTGTCCACTAAGGACTTCATTCTCAGAGACCTCACGTCTACGGCTCTCTTTAGGACTGAAAGTCCAGGGATGATCCAATCCCCTACCTGTCCACTAAGGACTTCATTTTCGGAGACCATACGTCTACGGATCTATTCAGGGACCGAAGTCCAGGGATGATACAATCCCTATCTGTCCACTAAGGACTTCATTTTCGGAGACCATACGTCTACGGATCTATTCAGGGACCGAAGTCCAGGGATGATACAATCCCCACATGTATTCTCATCAATACATCTATCATCAAAAGCATGTATTCTTACTAATACATATAACATCAAAAGCATGTATAAGTAAAACTAAGTATTCTAAGTATAAGAGTCCTAAATCTAAATATTTCTAAGTATCTAGGTGTAGAGAACAGGTTACCTCATCATCGACCTTGTTGTTCGATGAGACAATCTCATCAACAGTGACTATACTACTCCCCCTTTCGAGGAGGGTCCTTTTTAACTACACCAAGCTTGTCTCGGAAGTATTCAAATTTCACCTGAGACAGAAGTTTGGTAACTTCTTCACTTTATAGTTCCTTTCTGTGTCATATCTTGTTAATTCCCTATGTTCTTTGACTTATCATGGAACACTAGAATCTATGTCATCCTGATACAACTCTATTTATCACATAGGATCACAGTTGGTTCTATCTCTAAGTCAAACAATCCTGAAGCCAAACTTCTTCACAACAAGTAGAGAAAGCAACCATATATTCCGCTTGTGCTGAGAGCCACACTAGACTGCTTCCAGCTAAACCACGAGATCATGGCTAATCCCAGACAATAACATCCTCTCGATGTGTTCTTCCTGTCTGATACACTTTCTTCCCAATCAGCATCTGAGTAGTCATCTGAAGTCATGATCTCCAAGATAGCATAGATCAAAGTCTATCGTATCCTTTATGTACCTCATGACATGCTTTGCAACTATCGGGTGAACACATCTAGTTTCCACTAGATACTGACTCAAGGTGTTCACAACAAAGCATATATCTAACCTAGTATATGTTAGATACATCAATGACCCAATAATTTGACTGTATAGAGTTGTATCCACTAACTCTGATGAGTCATCTCCTAACAACTTCAAGTTGGAATCCATAAGAGTGGCCATTCCAACATATCAAGTCTTCTCAAGATTTCTCAGCATACTTTCTCTGGTTGAGAGAGATTCCTTCTGAGACTTTCCATACTTTTAGACCTAGAAAGTAATGCATCAATCTGAGATCTTTCAATTTCATTTCTACAGTCATCTATCTGTGCCATCTCTCATCAGATGGGTCTATTGAGATGAGCCTCAACATCATTCGAACTCTGTGGTGAGTTCCTTCTTGCATCCATGTCATATGTGTATATAAGCCATATTCAACCTTGTAGCAAAGGTTGATATCCACATCACCCATGGTGATCATTAAGCTTATCAATTTATTATCGATCCTAGGTACCTATACAGAACCTGAATCACACTTCTTCTTTAATTACACCATACTTGGAGCAAACATCTTGTCATGATTCTCTTCCCCTTTCTAAGAGAATCTTCTAGCCATGAGCCTTCTATATTTTGTTTGATTTGTAAATCTTCTTGTTTGAACATCCACCACTTGTACGGTGTCCATCATTCTTCATGACCTTTCCTACAAATCAAAATTAAGTACATGATTAGTAATACTTCATAATCATCAAATCATATTGACATGATAACCTATTATGCATACAGATATCATTTACATAGTGATGCAACTATTTTGACCAATACTTTGGCACAACACTTTCCCATATCCTGTATGCATACAGTGGCTATCTAGATGCCTTCCATCTCTACCAGAACATACTATCGAGAGTGTGCACAACTCTCAGCATGTCAGCAAAGAGGTTTCATTCTAGACAAGCAACAATGGAATGTTTGTCCAACTTACCAATCATATGCATATTAGTAGTATATTGTTCAATGTTCTATGAATATTTAACTCAGCATGATATATTATAGGAATACAAATATGCATACAATCTATTACAGGCAATATCATTTACTATTTCAAATAACAACTCAAATACTTATCTTTTATGTTTGTGTGGTTGCCTCCCGCTTGATCTTCTGTATGTCTTTTGAACTTCTATTCATTCTGTACCACTGTGCATGCTCAAATGTGCACTAGTGTCATCATCATGATCTCATACACAAACATACATTCATTAGTATAATCTCAATGTTATCAAAACATTATAGTTCTAAATAATCTTGAAAATGTATAATCATGATTATAGATAATATTCAAGGTTTCAGGGAAGTCTTCCTTTACTTATGCATATTCTTGTTTGATCTAGTTAGTTAAATAATCAACCAAGATAAGAGACATGATATGCATAAACCCTTGATTACTAACTTTATGAATAAGCATAACCAATCATACCAAGTATACTTATATAAGGGATCCTAATCACAAGGTAAGATTCTAACATGACATAGGAAAACATACCTGGATTAGTATACCTGCTTAGTTATGTGCAACATACCTAAACAATCTCTTCATTGATTTAGAGATCCTCAGCTAGAACCTGCATGTCTCATAGGTTAAGCATAATATAACAAGTTCATACATACCTCGTAAGTAGAACAAAGATTATGGATGAGTCTTTGTATTCATGTGGTCATGGTCATGGAACTTGATTTGTCTTTTGTGATGTACCTGTATCTTGTTAGCAGACAACATCAACCTCACACAACACCATAATGCATTAGTACAATCATATAGCCCTAATCAATGAATGTCTTCGATCATTCACATGCATTCATACTGTTACTAGGGTGATAAGACAATTCTAACATTAATCAAGATTGTACTAATAAATAACATGAAGACAAAACACATTATGAACTTAATCAAGAATCAGATTTCAAGACATACCTGAACCTCCTTAAGTCATACCTGTCGAGACTTCTTGTAGTCTTCTTATGTAAGGCCTTAGCCTCAACTCCCCCTGAAACTTGATTTGGAGCTTGATTAGGGTTTTCTAGAGAAACCCTAAAAATTCAATCTTTGACTTTCACAATTCTGAATGGATGAAAGAATATGTCTTGCTGAGCTGATCAAACTAGCATACTTCAATTTTGGAATTTCCAAAATTTGACCCCTCAAAATTGCCTTTGAAACTTCTGGATCTTCTGGACAGGATCCCGAACTAGGGTTTGATGAAGCCCACCCTTCTGCCCAAACAAAAGGTTCGATCCAAGGCTCTAAACTCTTATTTTTCTTAGGAGTTTCCAGCCGTGGTTACAGACTTCAAAAATTCCAACTTTTGCTGAAGCCCTAATTTTCCATCTTTCCGATCAAAATCCCGAACTGGGGTTTGATCAAGCCCGGTCTTCCACCCAACCAAAAAATGCAAACTTGGTCTCTAAATTTTGATTTTTCTGAGTAGCATTCAGCCGTGGACTCCGATTCCAAAAATTCTAACTTTCTCCGAAACCCTAAATTCTGGAAGCCATGAATAAAGGTGCTCAAAAATAATTCTGTTTTGACAGAAATATGCACCTGATTGTTTCTGCTATAACTCTTAAATTTTTGCTCCACAGGGTCTGAAACCCTTTTTCTGCAGTAGCCTGACATGTTATCTTTCCATCCTGACAGGTCTGACCTCAATTGGGTTTTCTGAGAGAGAGTTATGCCAAGTGTCGCAACGCGACCTGTTTATGGGATAAAACAGGAGAGCGAACTTGTACGGCCTGCCACGTGTCACTGGTTCACCTTCGGCCTCTGAAAACGTTTCCTGAGATAGCTCGACCTGTTATCTTTCCATACTGACAGGTCTGACCTCAATTGGACTCTCTGAGAGAGAGAGTTATGCCAAGTGTCGCAACGTGACCTGTTTATGGGATAAAACAGGAGAGCGAACTTGTACGGAGTGCCACGTGTCACTGGTTGAATTTCGGCCTCTGAAAACGTTTCCTGAGATAGTACAATCTGTTTACTACCTGTCACTTTTTATGAAATTTCATTTGGAGCTTCCTAGCCCAATTTATGACCTTTTTTCCTAGGTCACCTGAATTTGACTGAGATCTGGAAGAGGCAGAAACCCTAACTTGTACGGATCATAAATCACAAAGTACAACGAATTAGAGGTTGTCCTTTGGACACAAGGTACCTGGAGATTTAATCTTCGTCCTGTAACAATTTCAGATCCGAAAAATTCGCCAAAATGGATTTATAGCGAAAGTGCTACGATGACTGGTTTTTGCTATGTAAAACCCTAACCTTCAAATTGTCGTAAGTAAAGGAAGTGTCGTTAGTGCCATACCTTGTCTTCCTTCAGGTTAGCTCTGATACCATGTTAATATTTAATATGCTAAGACATAAAATAGCAGCATTACATTCCATTTCACAATAATAGCATATACAGGATCACTGAAGAAACAACAAGCACAGCATAAACACAAGAGACAGAGATTTATCCTGGGAAACCCTCATGGGGTAGAAAACCCAGCAAAGCTTCCTCAATATAGATGACCAGCAATGTACAAAGATGAAACCCTGAGACATGATATCCTCCTCCACAATAGCAGACCTCTCCTCCACAAGTGCGTTATCCTCAAGTGAGTGTGTGTGTGTATAATGAGGAACACACCTCCTCTATTTATACACTACTCTGATATGTATTTTACACAAGTACATGTAGGCTCGTATTTAACCATTAGGTTAAATACCCCATTATAACTGACTGGGCCGACCCCCACATGGTGGGTCTAATAACCCTAGTTACCACGACCAAATCGGAGGAATAAACATCTCCGGATTTATAGTATAATCACATCGGAGGTATGGAACATCTCCGGAATAAATAATATACAAATATAATATTCTTTGAAGTTACAATATTTCAACAATTTCTCATCACAATTATAACAAATCCTTTTTTCTCAATGTGCCCACCTCTCTGCTTTAGAAAAATGCTTGACAGGAGTTGTGAGAGGAACTGGTGTGATGGGGAGTTGTTGGGAAACCATAGTTCTGAATGGAACAAAATTGGATTTGGAGCGGTGATGGGTTATGATCTTGTCCTCTTCCAACTTAGCGAGCCCTAGGACTTCCATCATTGTGTTGGGACATAAAATTTTAACCTATGAGTGGATTTCATCCTTAAGACCATTGATAAAATAACTCCTGTAGAATTCATCAGACAAGCCTTCTGTATAATTGGTTAGTTTCTCAAATTCTATCTGATACTCTCTCATAGTGCCAATTTGGTGAAGTTTAGTGAGTGCTCCTATGAAGTCATCAAAAGCACTAGGACCAAATCGTTGCAAAAGGAGTTGGAAAAAATCTGTCTATTTTGGCTCGCCATGAGCCTTGATGTACCAACAGTACCATTGAAGCGCTTCCTGTTCCAAATGAAAGGATGCAAGTGGAAATTTTTGGACATCAAAAGTATTATGCAGACTGAAATATTGTTCGGCTCGGTATATCCATCCAGTCGGATCATTACCATTGAAGCATGGAAAATCAAGCTTCGGCCCACGAAAATTGTTGAAAGAAGAGAACCCAGTGTTCATGGTGGAATGCTGAAGATGGAGGCTAAGAAATTTTTCATCCAAATCTTGAAGTTTGGTTTTGAGGGCTGCAAGTTCTTCATCCATGATTTGTGCTCATGCACGGGTGACAACCATAACCAAGAGTTTTTATTTTATTTTTTGAATGGGTAGAAAAACACAAACACAAGCTTATTTAGTAAAGGGAAATTTGGATTTGGGAAAAACTCTGATGGACAATTGGGGTTTGACTAGGTTTTGGACACTTTCGAATGGACAAGGAAGCAGAAAATGAGGATTTCAGAAGATGGGTGAAAGAATGGGAAATTTTTTCAAAGAGGGAGCAGAAATAGGGAACGAACATGGAGGAAAAAATTGAAGGTGATTGGGTGAAAATCGAGGAAGTTATGGAAAACCTAAAAATAGACCAATGTGAGATTTCTAGCTTTGGGAAGTGGAATTTGGGATAGGGTCCTTAGAAAAGAAATATGCAGAATGGGATTGTAGGGATGTCAGGGAAGATTCAAGGGAAAAAGAGTTAAAATAAAGGAGATATGGCGAAAAAACAAAATTTTAGATTTTTTTTTCAGAACAGATCTGAAACGGCTTTCGGAATGGAGCTGAAACAGGGGGGATATGAAACGGCTCGGATTGGATCTAAAACGGTGGGATCTGAAATGGCTCGGAATGGATTTGAAATGACTCGGAATGGATAAAAAATGGTTGGATCTGAAATGGCTTTCAGAATGGATCTGAAAAAAGGCTAAATCTAAAACGACTCGGAATGGATCTAAAACGGCTAGATCTGCAACAGCGTGAAAGTGATTAGCAACAGATGGATCTGCAACGACGCAGAAGTGATCGGAAATAGTTCAGCTGAAAGTAGATATGGACCCCATGTATGCTCGGCTTCCTAACGGTTCAGGGGTTTCACTTGGCTACCAATGTTGTCAGACGACTTGCGTATTGGGGCAATACCCATCACTCTAGGGCTCAAGTAAAACTGATAACCTCTTTGCCACAAATGATAGCTCTTGGTTTACCTCACGGGTGGGAACTAGTCAATCAGGTAGGGGTTGTTTCCCTTTTCACTGGCAGGTCCTCTCAATGGGCTAGCAACTTCGGGGTTCCTATGGTACTCCTCACAATGAGTTTTAGGGATTATTCCCAAGTACTTCCCATAGTTAAGCGAATAGGGATTATTCCCAGATCTGAACCTGCAACAAATGCGAAACAAATTAGCAGAAATTCCACCCAACGAGCCCAAGAAAGTGCTCTGATACCAGATGTGAGGAACCTGCAACAATTAATTGATCAAATGCACAATATATGAGATTGTAAAATATTTTTATTGATCGCAGGCCACTTCGAGGGGGAAACCTCCCTTGAGCAAGCTCAATACAAATAACTTCATGGTCCTTCATTGGCCTCAGCACACACTTATATACTAAGTCTATTCCCAATACTATGGGTCAATACCATGGAACATATAATACTACGGGACAAATTACAAAGCATATGCGTCCAATACTGTGGGTCAATACCATGGCCTAATACAAACTATGGATCAACAAATACTACAGGACAACTTACAAAGCAAATGTGTCCAACAAAAATATACTAACCAATTAAAGAGAAGGGTTGACTTGGGTTCCTAACAATAACAAGACCATTCCCTCACCGCTTCACCTTCTATACCAAGCAAAAGGGAAAGTTTCCAACCATCTCTGCAACCATCCTGGGATAGCTGGGATTTTACATCTACTAGAATAAAAAATTGATGATTCTTGAGAATCACGATTGTATTTGAAGAAATATTAAAATCATTCCCTGCTCAAACCTGTTGGAATATTCTCACCATCATATTTTATTTACTGCATGCATTTTCATGCATCCATTCATTAGTATGGTAGTCTCCCCAGCACCTGGAGCCTATGTTCATCCCCCTAGAGCATGTTTTTATCCCTCAGGAGCCCTCCTACCTACCTAGTGTGCCTTGTTTTCCTCACCTGAATGACATATGCGCCCTACTACACTACTTGGATCACTAACACTCAGTTGCAACATTTATTTACTAGGTCTTGCATTTATTACTTAGTTTAACTGCCTGTAACATCCATTTGTCTGTATAAGAGTGCCACTTGACCTACTGACAGCCTCATTAGCCTCATGCTCCCTCCTTGGAGTATCCATCCCTTGATTTGTGCTCACATACCTCATTTAGACTCAGTTAGACTCATTTTGACTGGATTTTGACTAATTGTGACTACTACCACTGATTGGGTGATTCTCCAATGCTATCCAAACCACACATTGAGGAGAATTCGAATCACCTTTGGTTAATTCAAAATCACTTGACAATATTGTATTATTTTTAGTTTTCACAGTGGAATCTTACAACTGATGTATGATTATACTGTAGATTTCTCCATTTCTATGTTCATGAGTGATAATTGATTCATTTCTTCTTCTTCTTCTTCTCTGCAATTCTTGAGTGAGATTTGTGAGGTTTACCCTAGATGTGTGATCTTTCATGTTGAATTTTCACATGGTATCAGTGCTGGATTCAGCTATTCGAATTGCAGTAGCAGCAACAACAACAATTCATTGAGCAGCTGTCTTTCATTGATCGCCAGAAGCCTTTGGATTTCCATAGCAATTCCTGGTGAAATTGTCTTGAATTCACTAGAGCAATCTAGTGAGGCCTATCTAGGTGTGAAGGATCCAGTCACATGTGCTCATTGTCCTAAGGCAATGTTCTCTTGATTTGCAGCAAATCTCCATCATCAATTTCATTTGTTTTGCAGGTTTATTCCATCATTCGAATTCATCATCAATCTGGCTTCAACAGCTACCTATAGATCTAAAACTAAATTCATTCAATTATGTCGAATGGAAGGCCAAGATGGACATCTTCATGAATTCCAAGAGACTCTCTAGAGTATTGAATGGGATTGCATTCAAACCCACTGGTGCAATAGAGAAATCTAAGTACTTGGATAAAATTGATGAAGCAGTAGGACTGCTACTCCGCATCATTTCCGAATACCTCCATTTTCATGTCATAGATCTAGCCACTCAAAAAGAAGTTTGGGACAAGCTCGAATCTATTCTTGGACAGAAAGATGACTTGAAAGGTCACAAGTTGGAAAATGAGCTTATCTCATTGAGCCCTTGTAGCTTCGACTCCATCAATGAGTTTCTTACCAATTTTAAAAATCTAATTTCACAATTGAAGAGATATGGAATAGAGAAGGAAGAGAAGTAACTCATCCTTTCCATACTATCAAAATTGGGCCCTAACTACTCAGTATTTGTATCCACCTTTTAGACAGTAAAGTTATCCATCCCAAAATGGAAGTTTCTTAGCCTTGATGACTTCATCCAGTCTCTCACACAAGAGGAGGAGAAGTTAATTCAAATGGGAATGATAAAACCCAAGATGGATTAATGACTTGCAGCTGCTGAGGTGAAGAGAGCGAATGGAAAGGGAAAGAAAAAAAAAATTGACATAAATTCGAATGAGAAGAAGCAAAAGGAGGCTCCCTATTAGTCAGAAGGGGCTTCGAATTCCAAGAAGACCAAGCATTCTCAAAAGGATAAATCCAAATGTACCTATTGCAATAGAGGATTTCATCCTGAGAGTTCTTGTATGAAGAATACTATAGAGTTGATGGCTCAGTTACTTGAAAATAATAATCTCCCAATACCTGCATGTGTTAGGAAGAAAGAAGTTGAACCTTCTAGATCTAAGGAAAAGGAGAGATGTCGTTCTCTCATGGAAGGTGCATCAAGAGATTCCTCCTTCATCATAGATTCAGAAGCATCAAGACACATTTCTTCCTCCAAAGATCTCTTCACTAGTTTCAAATTCACTGTTGGCCCTTCCATCATGTTTGGGAATGATTCTGAGGTCTCCTTTGAGGGGATTGGAAGGATCAAACTTGATCATGGATACTTCTCATATGTACTCTATGTTCCTACACTTATTGCCAATCTACTTTCGGTCTACCAAATGACCCATACTGGAGAGCCCAAGAGGGTGATCTTCTCTCCAAATGAGGTCGAAATACAAGACATGGTTTCAGGAAATATCATTGCAAAAAGTGTTTCAAACCACAATTCGAAACTCTATGAGTTCTCTCACGTTCTTCCTCTCTCCAAGAAGTATTCTCTTCACACTCATGAAAATGAAGAGAGTAGGCTATGGCGTGAAATATTTGGGCATCTTAACTACAAGTACCTGCAAGATATGCATACTGATGAGATGGTTGAAGCACAACCCAAAGTCAAGTTTTCCAAGGGAAACTGTAAGGGTTGCTTGATGGGAAAACATCCTGAAAAGAAGTTTGAGAAAGGAAAGGCAAGGAGAGACTCTCAACCTCTATATCTGATTCATAGTGATGTTGTTGGGCCATTTCCAGATCTATCTTTGAATAAGGAAAGGTATATTCTTAATTTTATTGATCATTATTCAATATTTACATGGGTATACTTTCTCAAATTAAAATCAGAAGTATTTGGATACTTTAAGTTTTTCAAGTCTTCTACAGAAACGTTTTCAAATAGAAAGATCAAGGCCATTCGCACTGACAATGGGGGAGAGTATGTCAAGGGTGATTTTCAATATTTTTGTGATGATGAAGCCATAGAGATGCAACATATTTTTCCCTATACACCACAACAAAATGGTGTTGCGGAAAGGAAGAACATAACATTGAAGGAGATGGCAACTTGCATGCTAAAGTCGAAAGGGTTGCACCCTAGTCTTTGGGCAAAAGCCATCAACTATCCTGCTTACCTTCAGAACAGATTCGAAGTCATAAAGGACTGGAAAATATGACTCCTTTCAAAGCATGGATGGGATACAAACATGATGTATCTCATCTTAGCGTGTTTGGATCCATACCATGGGAAAGGATTCCAACTGAGAAAAGGAGAGCCCTAGATCCACAAAGCAAAGAGTGTATACTGGTGGGCTATGCATTGATTGCAAAGGCCTACAAGCTTCTTGATCCTTCTGCTATGTCAACATTCCTTAAGAGGATTGTACAATTTGAGGAATGGCCTCTTCATGATGCTCATCCTATTGAGCAAGAGAGCTTTCCTACCACACCACCACTGCTTTATGAGCAAGAGAGCGAAGCTTCATCCCATGAGAGTTCATATTTTGAATCTGAAAGTGAAGATGATGAAGAGAGAATGCTAGATCCAGATCCACAAAAACCTGAAGATATAGCACCTGACAGTGAAGATGAGAGAATGGAAGATCCAGATCCACAAGAACCTAATGATATTGCACTTGATGATCCTCCTCTTCTGAGATGGGCAGCCATTACTCTTAGATCTGTCGGATATCTTGTTGGTGATCCACTTGATCAAAGGAGAAAAAGATCTTATTTTCAGAATGGAAGGTTTCATCCTTCTCACATTGATCATTCACACAGTGATCCATTTCTTTCTGATCGATCATTCTCTGGTAAAGAATGTTACTTTACGCCTTCTGGGGTGAGTGATGCCATGATACATTAGCATCCTTCAATCTGTTTTGAGTGAGGGATTTCTTCCCACTAGGTTTTCCCTCTTTCCTCACTTTTATTTAGATTGTTGTATGGGGTGACCTTTGGTCTTAGTCACCAGGACCCTACCACTAGTTTCAGTTATTTCCTCATAGTGTAGCTTGCAGGGGGGTGTTGGAATATTCTCACCATCATTTTTTATTTATTGAATGCATGCATCCATTCATCAGTATGGTAGTCTCCCCAGCACCTAGAGCCTATGTTCATCCCCCTAGAACATGTTTTTATCCCTTAGGATCCCTCCTACCTACCTAATGCACCTTGTTTTCCTCACTTGAATGACATATGCACCCTAATACACTACTTGGATCACTAACAGTTAGTTGTGGCATTTATTGACCATTTCTTGCATTTATTGCTTAGTTTAACTACCTACAGCTTCCAGTTGTCTATATCCGAGTGACACTTGACCTACTGAAAGCCTCATCATCCTCATGCGCCCTTCTTGGAGTCTCCATCCCTTGATTTGTGCTCACATAGCTCAATTTGAACCAGTTAGACTCATTTTGACTGACTTTTGATTATTTGTGACTACTACCACTGATTGGGTGATGTATCCAATGCTATCCAAGCCACACATTGAGGAGAATTCGAATCACCTTTGGTTAATTTGAATTCACTTAACAGTATTGTATTATTTTTAGTTTTTCACAGTGCCAGCTTAAGCTGATGTATGATTATACTGCAGATTTCTCCATTTATGTGTGCATGAATGACAATTGATTCATTTCTTCTTTTTCTTCTTCTCTGCAATTCTTGAGTGAGATTTGTGAGGTTTACTCTAGCTGTGTGATATTTGTTGTTGAATTTTCACATGGTATCAGTGTTGGAGTCAACTATTCTAATTGCAGCAGCAGCAGTTGCAACAATTCATTGAGCACTAGAAGCCTATGGATTTCCACAACAATTCCTGGTACAATTGTCTTGAATTCACTGGAGCAATCCAGTGAGGTCTAGCCAGGTGTGAAGGATCCAGCACGCTGCAGGGCTCACGCTGTGGACTGAGGAGTGTGCGAATTTCACCTTCTTTGTAGCTAACACTTATACAAGCTGGGAAGCTTGCATAACTCGTGCATCCAAGGAATGCGTGGTTGGGGGCTTATTCAATGATAGGACATCGCAACTGATAACTGTGCTTCCTCTTCGGACTTAACCAAACTCAATGGCTTTACTTAGTATTTTCTATCCATTCATAGATTTCCTTAGGTTATTAATTTTATGATTTATGCAATATGACGGAACACACTGTACTGCACACTTCTGGTGCTGCACTTCGAGGGAGTCGCACTGCGCGAACTCTACCTACTTAATTGATTATCCGACTGACTTATGCATTCACAGACTTAGAAATACTAGTGTATCTAACATTCATCCATAATGTGATACTTAACATATTATTCCCATATTCACTCTTTATGGCGAATACATATAAAATTAAAACACATAAATTGATGATAAGCAAGATCTTAAGCATTCATTGTAAGCAAATTGTAACATCCCGTAATTTCACAAAAATTTTAAAAAATTTAAGTGGCAATAAATACTAAAATTGCTAATGCGGAAAATAAAATAATTACATAGCTTTTAACTAATGATGAATTATGATAACAACATTTAATACTTCATAGCACAAAGTACTTCATTTGTTCTGCTTGTGTTTATTTGTAATCTACATGCTATAGTTAAGTTTATACTATGATATAGTTTTATTAGCAACTACTGACAGTTTTCTTTTGAATGATGATGAAGGGGTCCTACGAGGTACCCTTAGGTTTACTTAGCTATGTTTAGCTAAAGCATTTGAACATGTTTCACTGTGCAGAAACACAGGTAAGAATAATATGACAATTCAAGTGTTTAAGAGTAAATATGTTTTTCAATTCATCGTCAATGTAAAGTGAGAACTCTAAGTACTTCCTTGCATAAAAATTATTGAAGGTATGGATCTTTGTTCCATTTCTCGTTTACGTACTAGTTTACAAGCTTATCAGTGTTATTAAAGTCTTGTCGTTGTTTTGCCAAAATGCAAGGAATAGTAATGTTCTATGTATTAAACTTACACTATGAGTTCTGGTTTAAGTGCTAGATTCCAATGTACACATGGATTCACTTGAAGTCATCAAAATAACTATAATAGCTTATTTATAATTTATGAACATCATTCTAATATAACAAATTGTTATTATCAAAAATACGATAATACCATTGTCAATTTGCAACATTATTTGAAATCTTTTGAATGTAATGTTTATGCTATTTCAATATGAACAAGCATTATAATGTGCACAATATGAAGCCTAGACTATACCTTAAGTATCGAAGATCTTTTATAATTGATTTATTTGCAATATACAAAACATATGAACTATACATTAAAATCCAATATATGACATTATCTATGCTATTTGAGAAGAAAATGTACAACATATAATAACCATGCATTATACTACTCATAAATACGATGCCAACTACAAACTTTGGGAATGAAAAGAAATATGTAATACAACCCTAAACATTCTCTTGAATGCGATAATGATAGGGCATTTAAAGTCTTGGTACTAGCTTGTTGGCAGTCTGTCGAAACCTGGTCATAGCATTAAAATCACCAACCTGCTATGTGTAGTGGAAAGCTTAGGTGGATGCCTTCATGGATGATGGTCACATGAAAGAGTTCACAAAATGCAATTATGATGCTGAGCTATACCAAACTTTAGCCCTTGATCTGGTGATTTGGCAACGTGGTGGATGTGATAATCAATATGGTATTCAATGCAGTGGTTGTTTGAACTTCAAAGTGCCTAGCTGGCACCTCCTCCATCGTTGATCTCATATGATCTAGGGATTTGGAAAGAAACCCTAGTCTTTCGTGGTAAGTAACGTTGAAGTGTTTCTTGGCCTTCATTTCATGTGTTAGTGGCAGAGTAGAGAGGCCGACAGCCTGCTACAATGTAGGGTGTGGAAGTTTGTTGTTTCGAGGACTCCTTCCTCGGTTTCAATCCTTGGACCTGTAAGGGAAAAATTTATATGTTTCCAGGCTCTGTATTCTTGGTAGCAATGAGCCATGATACAGTCTTTGAAGTAGTTTGTAAGGTTTTTCTCTCAGCTTCTTTAAGTGCAAGGTTGAAATGGAGTTCGATTCTCCTAGCTACAATGGTTGTTCTTTAAGTTCTGAACTCTTATTCTCTGCAACTGGTAGATGGCTTCGACGTCTTATCTACTAAAGTTGTTTCTAACTCCAGAACTACGTTATTTAAGGTAATAGTTCCTTCAAAAGAAAGATGATGATATTTGAGTTTACTTTGAGTTAAACTCTACATTTTAGTTATTTAACCTCTCGATGTATTTTATGATAGGTTTAGCTTTGTCGAAAGGTCACTAGGTTTGAAAGCTTGAAGGGATGGTTACTCGACCACCGGTAAGCCTCGGTGGTTCTTTCTCCTCGTAGGTTCTCCTGGCCTATGTGACCTATGCTTGATGTTTTGACGAAGTATGAGGAAATGTTCTTGGCAGAGGATTTTTAATTGTGGATATAACTTTCAAGAGCCTCACGTCGGGTGTAAAGAGGATGGAATCCTCGGCTCTTTCCACTATCCTGCCACTGCAGCGTTTCGCTGTAACTTTCTTCGAAATGAAAACTTGTTTTATGTTGAAATTTTAAAAAAGGGATGAACCCTAAGTAATGTAGAAATCTTTAAATGTTTCAGTACAAACTGTGTTGATATTTTCACTAAATTAAAATAATGTAAATATTAGCTGAGAGCCGAGGGCTAACTCATTTTCTACGAAACATGGAAAGTCTTGTGTTGAAATGTTTTTTATTTTGCTTGAGTGATGAAAATAAATAGTTTTTGCATGAAAAGAATAGTTTTACTGAACTAATTCTATGTTTCTAAAAGTTGATATGTTGGTTAGAAAAAACAATGTTGATTCAGGACGAGAGCCGTAGATTAAATACTTCTCGACAGATAAACCCTGTGCTCTTATTGTTTTGAGTTTGGAAGATGATAATGTGAAACTTGAACTATTAAATGTTTATAATGCCTATATGCCACTGGGTTCGACCCTGTCCCAAATAGTCGAAACCCTACCCTGTAGGTTTTTATCAGTAGTTTTTCTTTTAACTGTAATAACAAAAGACTATATTATCGTTTGGTTAGTGGCTGAGAGCCAACTCCATGTTTTTTGTTTCATCAACTTGGAACTAAGATCTAGTGTTTATGTATTTCTATGTTTTATCTTTCATTTAAAGTTTGTGTATAAATTCCATGAATTTGAGCATGAAATCGTAATATATTTGATGACTGATGGTATTTGTAATACTATTCTGAGTATGAGGTTTTTACCATCGAAACAGTTAAGAAACTGTAATGATTTGTTTCCCCCATCAAGGGTTTCGATTCTGTGTTGAAAGTTTTGCAAAAGAATATTAAAAATATCAAATAAATCGAATTAGGGTTTTTCCTGTAATGAATGTGTTTTAAATTTAATGATTGTAGTTGATAACTAAATCAGAATATGAGAAAAATGGGTACTACAAGAAATAATATATAGTGATGTTAATATTTGCAAATGATAAATATCTATTCAGTAATATGTGGATTGGATAGTTGTTGTTCAGTAATTCTACCCTATAGCAAGGAGAGGGACACTACCAACTTCTGGGGTGACAGGTAAATACACTGATCATATCACATAGGCTTCTACAAAAGGAAAGAGATCAAGGTTTATGAAGTCATACCTTATTAACGACATTCGATCCTAGCTTTCGCTTGCTCCTTCGATTGATCCTCCACTTGATCTTCCATTTGATGAACCTGCAATACAAAGATACCTTCCTTAGCGTATCTTGACTGATATAACAATGATGAAATTGAAATAAAATTTACACATCAAATACAATCAAGCATTTAATCCAAACAAACATGCAATCCATTAGACATTTGATTGGGACGGGAAGGGTATTTCAACCTTTATTGTCAAAAGCAAATAATTAGTACAATTATACCTAATCATTCAGAGTGCTTGTGCAACCGGATCCTGGGCTCCTGCTCTTCACACTAAATTTGGAATTCCTCCAGCATAACAACCCTTAATGCATAGTTTCTCCTCCATTTGTGAGTAACCCTTCTCATGGATCCTCCTTGTATTTATGGGAAAAGGTAAGCAGTTTGGATCGAGAGGTAGTTTGATTGGGAAGTTGGGGAAGTTGCAAAACCAACTTCAACTAATCCCAATTTGTCAAATTAATATTTTTTTGATTACTTTTTAAGGTGTACGCTACTTTTATTAAGTGGAGTAGCGTTCAACATGCAACTTCCCTGCTTTACAACCAGCGTTTGCAATATTTTTTGAGCTGTACGCTACTCTATTGAAGCAAAGTAGAGTATTTCAGAAGGAAAACGCCACTTTATTAAAGTGGAGTAGAGTATTTCAGCCGGAAAATGCTACTATCATGCTTATAGGGTAGTGTTTTCCCAAAAAGTAGGTAAAATGAGAGTTTTGTTAGCTGCAGAGGGGTAAGTCTAGTCCATTCATCATCTAAGGCAATCATGTTCTTCAATCCTAGTTGTCGTTTTGCATGATCGACAGCTAAAGGTGATCATGGACGGAGAAGTGCAGATTTGACCTATAACAGATGCCCCCTAATGTGTGATGTCAAAGGGAAGCGATGGCCGAAATACATTATAATTCCAAGTCAGCAGAGGAGCAAGAAACCACAGAACCAAGTTACAAAAGTACCTAAAATAAAGATCAAGGTCAGCGAGCAATTACAATCTTAACATCATATATATGTGTAGCATGATACAACATGATATCCGATATAGAACTAAGAGATGTATATATAGCATGGCCACTAAAATACAAGCGTGGATCCATGTCAGAAAGAGAGATCATGGCCATAACAACAAACTGGATCTGTGTCTCATGGAGAGCCAAAAAATGAGTGAGGCTCATTCTTGCGCAGCTTGGGTGATAACATAATGAGGTAATGCTATCAAAATCCCAAGGTCTTCATCCAAACAATCCAAGATACAAACCCTAACCATGTGAATAAATGGGTTGAAATTCGAACATTGGGGTATCCTTTGATTACCAATCATTGATGTATATCGTTAACAAACACGAGGGCTTCCACCGATAATGATAATGGGGCCCAAGGTACCTAGTACGATCCAACAAGTGTGAATAAATGGACTTGACGTCGAACACTTGAGGAAACTGTCAAATAAGAGACATTGATGTATTCTCATAATTCAACAGCGAGGGAAATTTCCACTAGTGACTACAATCCCCAAGGTACTAACCGAAACTCTAAACTTTATTCCCAGAGAAAAATGAGTTGATGTCGATGGGAAGAAGCTCGTTAAAAGGGAGGCCTTAAGGCATCCTCCATCATCCAACACGAGGAACACTCAAATGGTATGAGCTGATGTTTGAGTAGTACAAGTAACAAGACTGACACTAGGATGGCCAACACATGAGGTCAAGATAAACTGCAAAATGGTCGACACAGGTTGTATCCTTGAACAGTGAGCACGACACAAAGTGACTTAGGCAGTTTTCAACATGATGGGGAAGTGATATAAGCCTGCAATGTAGGAGACATTAGCAGACCCTCCATATGGTTGGAAGAATAACCAACCAAGGGAGTAAACAACTCGGAGATCAGGTTCACCCTAAGGTCAAAAACTAAACCCAACTGATATGATAGACTCAAATAGGTGTTGTGTTCAAGGATAGGACTGACTGAACTGCCTTTGAAACTATAAGATGTGATATACCCTCCTTATCCCTTATTCTTTTTAGATAAAAGAATACCTTTCTTGTTGTTTTAATGAGTTCAAGAAAGAATGAAAACTCAATAGATCCAACCATGTAAAGAGTTTAACGAGCCCATGGGAGGAAGAATCGGGACCTTCTTCATTGTTTACAGAGTTCGAAGAAGAGATAGAAGAATACACTATAATACTGATCTCTGGATTTTAATATCGAGCCGAGATCTGTTCTTGCTCACCGGTGTTTTCAATTTTAAGGAGTCTGAAAAAATTAAACAATAACTCCATACACCTACTCATGGATTTTAGTATCGATCCCAAGTAGGTTAATGCTCGCCGGTGTTTTCCTGTTTATAGAGTCTGAAAAACTTAAACAATCCTCTATATACCCTCTCGTGGATTTCACATCGAGCCTGAGTAGGTGAGTGCTCGCATGGTGTTTTCATATTTTGAGAGCCTGAAAACCCTAAAGAAGTCTCCAAAAAGGTCATTTTTCATAAATTTAGTCTCCTCCCCTAAAAAAGTGTAAAATAATGGAAGAAGAACTCTTCTAGCCACGGACGACTAGAGTATTCCTTTTTTGTAAGTAATCCGCAAAATTCCGGAAAAGGGTTAAACTTATACTTAAGCAGATGGGCCTTCAATTCCTTTAATGAGCTTGAAGAGGACAATTATGCTCGGCAATATTGTCATATTTAAAGAGTCTAACAAGAGCTTAGAGAGAACTCCATAAAAATCTTTTTCTTAAAATTTTAACGAGCCCGAAAAAGTAAACTCGTGACCTCCTTACTATTTTTAACGAGCTCAAAGGAGAGATGGAAGAATGCTCATAGTTCCCTTACTGTTTTTAATGAGCTCGAAGAAAAGGTGAAAGAATGCTCGTAACTTCCTTACTGTTTTTAACGAGCTCGAAGAAAAGGTGAAAGATTGCTCGGAGACTTCTTCAAGTAGGGTCGATGCCTAGAATCTCCTCATGAGATTGGGAAAAGATGTCATGGAAATAATTAAATAGATTGGTGTATGGAATGATATCATCAAGATAACAGTCTGTTCCAATAAAGATATGTTCTGTGACCCTAGGTTCAGTGGGAATGGTTCTCACTATACTCGTCCTATTCCCTTCGGAGAAAACAACTTGTGAAGTGGAAAGGACAGAGGACCAATCAGCATTCTCACTGGGTCTCGAAGGGAACTCACCTCTCTCTATCAGGTTTAGAACAGGAAATAAATAGGTCATGGGGTGTAAATGTTCCCAAGGGCGTCTCAGGCCTATCATAGCTTCAAAAAATGTTTCGTCGTAAGGAAAAACTGTGTCTAAACTATCAGGAGAGAGGGTAGAGTCCATTGACTGTGCAGGAGCAAGGTCCATATCTGACTCAGCAGAGACTGGCAGAGTCACGATATGTTCCATTGCAGCATGTTGTGCTTCCATGTATGCTACTTCTGCAATGGATAAGGGCACTGATGGTTTTGATATAGTAGGAAGGATCCATGGATCAATCCTTAAACTGGCCATGAAAGTTTCAGTAGATGTACCTTCATCAGAATGCATGAAAAGAACGGGAGAGGGTAGGTCAAAAGTTCCCATTAATTACCCATAAAGCCCTGCTCCTAAACTCTTGCTTGTTGGGGTAGATTGATCAACCAAAGGAACTGTGGATTCTGATGAAGTCTGGTTGTTTCGCCGAGAGAATGAAATCTGATCAGCCGTGACAATCTTATCTTCGTGAGGGAACATTACAACTTGGAAAACAGCCGATGGAATAGCTCCCATGGCATATGTCCAGCTCCTTCCTAAAAACATATTGCAATCAAGCAGAGTGTCCAGAACTTCAATCTCTACAGCAACTATCTTACCAGCCAGTGTGACGTAAAATGATGGCAAGACTTCATGTGGATGGAAAGTTCTACCATCAAATGAAGTAAGCAGTGTGTTAGAGGGGGCTAACTCGGGATAACCCAAGGCTTTCCAATAAGAAATCGACATAACGCACGTAGATGTGCCCTCATCTACGGCAACTCGTCCAATGGTCATAGGACCATGAACTACCTCTATCTAAAGAGCAATGTGGTACGGAAACCGGTATTTGATATCCAACATATCAAAACGCGTAGTCATGTTGGATGATTCCATACTTCCAATCGCTGCGAGAAGTGCATTTCGTTGTAATGGACAACTTTGCAAAAATTCTAAGGTGGACATAGCACAAGGGGTCTGGGCTAGATCTTCAACCACATTGTAGTTGGCAGCAGCCCATGCATTGGGATTGTGCATAGCCCGTTTCAAGACACCTTTTGGGATCTTTGGTAGTGGGTCCACAGGTATGTGGAGAGGAGTGGAAGATTCAGGAACCTCTTTATCCTTATTCTCCAAATCTGGGGTATAATTTCTTGCTCGCGTTTGTAAAAGAGTGTCTGAGTTAACCATATTAATAAAAGTTTGATCAACTGAAGCATGGGTGGTGCCCCCAACATTGGAGGTGCCAAAAGCTGATCCCTGCCCTTTTGGAAATGGATCTTTAAGAACGGCAGGTTTCTTTTCTTGAAGCAGCTTCTGGGCTTCTTCGATTAGAGGGCATTGGTGAGTGAGGTGGTCTTGCTTGCAAAGCTTGCAAGGGAACTTGACCTTCTTCTTTTCTATGTTACCCTCCTCGACATTTTCTTTGTTTTTGAGCTTCTGTTGGTTCCACTCTCCTTTCTTTCCCTTCTTTTTATTGTTGGGCTATCAAGGGCCCTTTTGATTAGTTTGAACCTATTGTACAGATTCAGTAGTAGAAGGAGAGGTTGTGACGGGAGTCACTTCTGCAGTCAATTGTTTGACCGATAAGGCATGAACCTGTTTAGTCAATGCTTCGAAGGATACATAATCAACTGAACCTACTATGTCATCAGCATGTGGTCCAGGTTTTGGTCTACCTAGATCATTTTTCAATCGCAGTGCATCAGGTATGATCTCGTAAAGGAGCCCAGACTAAGTGTAAACCAAGTCTAGTTGTTGGGTCCTTAGAATGGATTCTTCTTCTAATGACACCCCAGAAGTAGCTACTTCCTTAGAAACATAAGGAAGGAGTGATTTCAGATACCACTCTAATAAGAATTCTAGGGGGATATTAGCCTTAATGAGCCTCTTCCGTCTTCCCCACTCCTGAATATGATCAGATAAATGGGTGGCTTTATTTTGTCTAAAGGTAGACAAAAGATATGTCCTGGCATCATACCGAACAGGAAGCTGGAAGTGGTTCAAAAATACTATAGCGAGATCCTGAAAGTTAAAAAAGGTGACTGCAGGTAACTCAATGTACCATTTAGCTGTAGCCCCAGTCAAGGTTCTTTGAAAAAGTCTCAACCTAACAGAATCTTCGTTCAACGAGTTCGAAAAACACCAGAGATGAAAAGTGGTAACATGATCACCAAGATCTTCACCAATTTTACCTTCGAATTTTGGAATGTACGAAGGTAGCTTAGTGGGGACTGGTGGCCATGTAATGATATGGCACACCGTATCGTTCGTTAACTTGGAAAGATATGGAAAATTCAGAGTTTCTAGAAATGGTAAACAAGGTCTATAAGATGGCATTTGATGAGCTGGAGTCATGAAGGAGGAACCTCCCATAGTTTGACCCATAAACTGCTGGTTAGGGTTTCCCCTAGCCATTTGTTGGTAGGGGTTGCCCCCAGCCATCTGTTGGTAGGGGTTTCCCCCAACCATCTGCTGGTAGGGGTTTCCCCCACCATTTGTTGTTGTGTGAAAGTGTTGTTGAAATTCCCCCACCCAAATGAAAGTGGGTTGGCACCCTGTGCATTTTTCCACTGTGGCTAGATGTTAGCCCTGCCATATTGTTGGTTAAAAATGTTAACCCCTCCTCCAAAAAACAAATAAAAAAGGATATTTCCTGTAGGTATGTTACTTTGATTCATACTGTAACCTGCAAAGGTGTTAAAACCATGGGTAGTCGAGGTGGACGGCGTAGTCATGGTACTCATGGCAGGCATAGTTGCAGAGGCATTCGGCCCTACATTGGGTGTGGAAATCCAAGTACTAGGTATATGGTATGACTGTTGAGTCACAGGAGGTGGGGTGACATTCACTGCATTATTGGGTCCAAAAGTAGGTGTGGTAACTGAGGCGGATGTGAAAGTTGTTGAGCTTGGCATGCCTAACGTACCAACGTTGAAACTGAAGGATGGAGTTGAAGCAGAAGTTGTTTGCGATGAACTCGGTGTAGCAGTAGAAGAAGGATTTACAATCCTTGTATTCATCCCCATTGTGGGAGTCTGTGGAACTCCCTGTTCGTCTCCTGGGTTAGACATAATATGCCAAATTTTCATAATTTACTTCAATATGATCTAGGATCTTAACTGAGAGAACAACATGTACAGCATATCTACAGCATATCAATCATGGAGACAATAATGCAAGCACACAAGAGACACAAAGATTTACTTGGGTAAAACCATAAAGGTGAAAAACCCCAATAACTTCCTCAGAGATAGATAGAGCAATGATACAACCAACCATAAGAGATAGACACAACCTAGCAGCAGATCCTCCTCCTCCATAAGTACGCCACTCCTCCTTGAGTGCATGAGTGAGAAGTGAGTGAGTAAATAGAGTGCCTCTTGCACTCTATTTATACTTGACTTGACTTGCCTTTTTACCTAACTCATGTAGGCTCGAACTTAACCACATAACATAATGCTGACTGGGCCGACCCCCAATAGGGTGGTCTAATAACCCTTTGACCCACATGGCCAACCCCCAATAGGGTGGTCTAATAACCCTTTGACCCACATGACTTATACAAGGCCGACCCCAAACAAGGTGGTCTAATAACCCATCAAGTATAAGTTACGACACTTACACAATAAATGACGACACTTCCGTATAGAGGAATAATAACATCTCTATAGGAATACAATATACATATATGTGAAATACATTCCAAAGTTACACATACATCAACACTCCCTCTTAACTAGGAAGGTATTTCTCAGCACAGTTCTTCTAGCACAAGTCATCTTCTCTGGATCATCGTCACTGGATAATCGTCATCGAGTCATCATCATCGTCACTACTGCTACTATCTCAATCAATCTCTGAATCTACTCGTCATAGGAAGTTCTACAGAGCCAGTCCTTTTTCACACTGAATGTAGGCCCACCACCTGCAGGTCTTCGTCATCACTGGCCATACTGTGGAATCCTCAGGACTTATTACGTGCGTCACAAAACCTCGAAAGAGCATCCCAGGCTGTTACGAGCACACAGCTCTACCTATAGGATCTCCCAGGGCGCTATTACATGTGACCCCACCACAAAACCTCGAAAGAGCATCCCAGGATGTTACGGGTACACAACTCCAACCTGTAGGATCTCCCAGGGCGCTATTATATGTGGTCATGGCAAAACCTCGCAAGAGCATCCTAGGACTGATTACGGGCACACAGCCCAACCTATCGGATCTCCCAGGGCGCTATTACATGCCATAGGACAAAACCTTGCAAGAGCATCTGCCAGATATCCCAGGGTGCTATTACATGCCATAGGAAAAACCTCGAAAGACTATATGCAGATCTCCCAGGGCACCGAATTACATGTCCTCCCAGAGCAAAACCTCGAAAGAGCATTTTCCAGATGTCCCAGGGCACTGATATTACATGCCATAGGCAAAAACTCGAAAGACCATCTGCAAATATCCCAGGGCACCAGATTACATGCTCATCTGCACAACCTGATCCACGGCCATAGAATATCATCCTGATACTCACCATACATCATCCTGATGCATCCATGATCATCCTGATCATCATCACTACAACATCTTGCTGCATGTCATCTAGAGCAACATCCTGAAGCTCGTCATCCATGATCATCCTGATCATACAATGCATCCATCTGATGCACACCACGTATCTACCTGATACATATCATCATACATGATCCACCTGATCATACAATGTATCCACCTGATACAAATACATGATACATATCACCTCACATGATCCACCTGATCATACAATGTATCCACCTGATACATATACAGATACATGGTCCAAGCATCCAACATGATGCGTAAATATAAATGATCCAACTGATCATATCCAGCATCCAACATGATGCGTACATACATACATAAAAATGATCCAACTGATCATATCCAGCATCCAACATGATGCGTACATACATACATAAAAATGATCCAAATGATCATATCCAAGTAGAAACCAGAACATCATCCTGATGCTCATCATCCAGCGCTTACATCCACAGCCATGTGAAGGATCCTCCTTCCAACATGCTTGGAATGGCTTCAGCAAAAGTGTCCATCACTTCTTCCTCGAAGTGTCCTCGATCTGAAGAACGCCAAGCCTCTGTCTGAAGTACTCGAACTTCACTCTGACTAGTGGCTTCGTTAGCACATCTGCAATCTACTCGTCTGTCGCAACATATAGGAGCTTCACAGCTCCTCTCTGCACCATATCTCTGATATAGTGATATTTGATCTCTATGTGTTTCGACCTGTCATGAAACACTGGGTTCTCGGACAGCTTCACACAAATCTGGTTATCACAGAAGATACTAGTAGCCTCCAACGGGAGATCAAATAACTCAGACAATAGCTTCCGTAGCCATACTACCTCACAACTAGCTGAACAGGCTGCAACATACTCTGCCTCAGCTGTACTCAGTGCTACACAGGACTACTTCCTACTAAACCAAGAGATCACACCTGATCCCATACTGAAGCAACACCCAGATGTGCTCTTCCTGTCTGCAGCACTGCCAGCCCGATCTGAATCAACATAACCCTGCAGGTTAAACTTTTGATTCGCTTCATACTTGAGCCCATAATCCACTGTACCCTTCAGGTACCTCAGAACATGCTTTACAGCAACCAGGTGAACACTCCTCGGATCCGTCAGGAACTGGCTCAATGTGTTCACAGCAAAGCAAATGTCTGGTCTCGTGTTCGTCAGGTACATCAAGGACCCAATCATCTGACGATACATAGAGACATCAACTGGCTCAGATGAAGCATCACATAGAAGCTTCAAATTCGATGCCATAGGTGTGGCCATGGCCTTGCAATTCATCATCCCGAACCTCTTCAAGATCTCTTACTACATACTTCCCTTGTCCAAGGAAGATTCCATCTACGCTCTTCCACACCTCCATGCCAAAAAACAAATAGTGCATCATCCCCAAGTTCTTCATCTCGAACTCGGTAGTAAGCTTCCGCTGCGTGTCGGCAATCAATCTATCTTCACCTGATACAAACCGGTTATCCGCATACAAAAGTAGTATCACTGGATTGCCTTCCTCAACCTTGTAGAAAAGATTGGGGTCCGATTTATTCTTGGTAAAGCCCAAACTGAGTAGAAAGTTGTCTATCCTACCATACCAGGTTCTGCACACATATATGACTACACCATGCTGTCTTGAAATCCATCTGGTGCATCTTTTATTTCATCACTTTTATATTTCTCAATGTTACCATCTGCAACATGCTTGATCTGATAGTTCCATTTGGAAGTTATAACAAACTTCCCTTCACGTCTTGAGACTACATCCCAAACATCATTCTGACAGATCATGGCATTCCATTTCTTCATCCCAGATCCTGGGAACTTCAGTATCTTCAATAGATATCTTTGTTGTTGGAACAAATGTTGTAGTCCTTTTGTAGGTGAAGATATACAGTCTTTCCTACAAAACAGGTTAAATTGCATGATTAGAAACATCTCATAATTTTCAGAACAAATTCTTACACATAAAGAAATATGTCATACAGTCATGCAAATATCTTAGCCAATGCTTCAATACAACATTTATCCATATCTCGTAACTTTCTAGATGCCTTCCAATCTCTACCAGAACATTGTTAAGAGTGTGCACAACTCCCAACATGTCAGCAAAGAGGTTTCATTCTAGATAAGTAGCAATGGAATGTTGTACAGTGCCATAGGCCACTTACCCATGTATATTAGTAGTATACTGTTCATCAATGCAACTATTCTAATATGCACAATACATATCCTAAGTCTAGGAACATGAGTATATACATTATTTAACAATTTTATTTAAACAAACACATATGCAAGAAATGATAATTAAAATACTTATCTTTGTTTGTTCGTTGGGTGGACTCCCTCTGAGTCTTCGCTTTCTTGCAGGAGCTGCTGGAGTCCTAATCTGCAGTAGCTTCTTCTACACCTTTCTGTTGTGGAATGTAGAGAGATGGACAACTCCCTCTGAATATTAGCATCCTTTCATAAATCACTGGAGTGTACTCCCTCTTGATCTTTGCTCCCTGGATTACCTGTCCTTGAACTTATATACATTCTCAATCCCTATGCATGCTTGTTAGTATCATCATTGTGTTATCCTCTAGGTCTAATATAAAATCATACATTCATTAGTATACTATTAAAACACAATAATCTCAAGCATGTATAGTCATGATCATTTCAAACATAAAATAATAAGCATTAGCATTCAAGGTTTATGTAGGATTCTTAAGGTTAGTCAAATCATAAGAAACATAACATGTCTAAACCTGTAATTACTCAAACCTATGACTCTTCAGGTTAGTTTAATCATCAATCAAGATACGAGATATAATATGCATAAAACCTGTGATTATTCAAACCTATACCTTCATGATTCTTCTGGTTAGTCATATCATCAATTATGGTAAGAAACATAATATGCATACAACCATGATTATTCAAACCTATGACTTCATGAATAATCATTATCAACAACAGTATAATATCCTAACATAAGGTAGGATTCTAGCTTGATATAGGAAAAACATACCTGTATTAGCATGCTAGCTATTTATGTCTAACATACTCACATGATGTCTTCTTGTTCTTCTTCAATGACTTGTGCTAGTAACCTGTATATCTCATAGGTTAACTATTATAAAAACCAAGTTATACATACCTCGTAAATGGAGCTTCTATGAGATCCATGACAATGGATGAATCTTTGTCCTCATGTTATCATGATCATATGTTCTTGGAACAGAACATGATTTGTCTTTCTTGGTGTACCTTTCATGTTAGTAGACAACATAAACCTCATACAACACCATAATGCATTAGTACAATCATAAGTGTCAACACCCTAATCAATGAATATTTTCTATTGTGCATTCATAGTTTTATTAAGGTGATATGACAAGTCAAGATTGTACTAACCGTAATAACATGAAGACAAATATACCATAAACTTAATCATGAAAAAATATCGAAACATACCTCAATGAGTCATACCTGTCGAGATCGCTTGTAATCTTCTTATGTAAGGCCTTAGCTTCATCTCCCTCTGAAACAGGAATATCTTCACTTATGCAGGTGACCAATCCATCTTCTTCTAGGATTAACCCAATCCACTTGATTTGCAAGAACTGGACCTGGAGCTGGATATGGGTTTGTCAGAGAAACCCCAAAAATTCAAACTTTGAATTTCAAACTTCCGAAAGGATAGAAATATGCGCCTTAATGAGCTGATCAAGCTGGTATATTTAGAATTTGAAAACTGTAAAGTTTCACTCCTCAATTTTGCCTTTGAAACTTCCAGATTCACTGGATGTGACCCTGAACTGGGGTTTGATGAAGCCCACTCTTTTGCCCCATCAAAAATTTTGATCCAAAGCTCTAAGCTTCTATTTTTCTGAGGAGCTTCCAGCCATGGTCACAGATTTCAAAAAATTCACATTTTTACAAAAGCCCTAATTTTCCACTTTTCTTATCAAAGTCCCGAACTAAGGTTTGATTAAGCCCGGCCTTCTGCCCAACCAAAAATTCTGATCTTGGTCAATAAATTTCTATTTTGATGAGTAGCATCCAGCTGTGGTCTCCGATTACAAAAATTCCAACTTTCTTCAAAGCCCTAAATTCCGGAAGCCATGAATGAAGGTATTCAAAAATAATTATGTTTTGACAGCAATATGTACCTGATTGTTTCTGGTGTAACTCCAAACGTTTCAATCCACAGGGTCTGAAAAAAGATTCCTGAGATAGCCTGACCTATTATCTTTCCATCCTGACAGGTCTTACCTCAATTGGATTATCTGATAGAGAGTTATGCCAAGTGTCGCAACGTGACCTGTTTTGGGATAATACAGGAGTGCGAACTTGTACGGCATGCCACGTGTCACTGTTTGAACTTCGGCCTCTAAAAATGTTTCTTGCGATAGCTCAGCCTGTTATCTTTCCATCCTGATAGGTCTGACCTCAATTGGAATCTCTGAGAGAGAATTATGCCAAATGTCGCAACATGACCTGTTTATGGGATAATACAGGAGAGCAAACTTGTACGGCGTTCCACGTGTCACTGGTTCAACTTCGGCCTCTGAAAAACTTTTTTGAGATAGTACAGTCTGTGTACTACCTATCACTTTCCACGAAATTTCATTTGGAGCTTCCTAGCCCAAGTTATGACATTTTTCCCAAGGTCACCTGATTTTGACTCAGATCTGGAAGAGGCAGAAACCCTATATTTCACAGATCGTAAATCACAAAGTACAACGAATTAGAGGTTTTCCTTTGGACACAAGGTACCTAGAGATTTAATATTCGTCCTGTAACAATTTCAGATCCGAAAAATTTTCCAAAATGGATTTATAGCGAAAGTGTTACGATGACTGGTTTTTGCTATATCAAGCCCTAGCATCGTAAGTGCAAGTGTCATACATGCCATATCATGCCTTCTTTCAGGCTAGCTCTGATACCATGTTAAATTTTCAGAATTTACTTCAATCTGATCTAGGATCTTAACTGAGAGAACAACATGTACATCATATCTACAGCATATCAATCATGGAGACAATAATGCAAGCACATAAGAGACACAAAGATTTACTTGGGGTAAACCATAAAGGTGAAAAACCCCAATAACTTCCTCAGAGATAGATAGAGCAATGATACAACCAACCATAAGAGATAGACACAACCTAGTAGCAGATCCTCCTCCTCCATAAGTGCGCCACTCCTCCTTGAGTGCATGAGTGAGAAGTGAGTGAGTAAATAGAGTGCCTCCCGCACTCTATTTATACTTGACTTGACTTGCCTTTTTACCTAACTCATGTAGGCTCGAACTTAACCACATAACATAATGCTGACTGGGTCAACCCCCAATAGGGTGGTCTAATAACCCTTTGACCCACATGACTTATACAAGGCCGACCCCAAACAAGGTGGTCTAATAACCCATCAAGTATAAGTTACGACACTTACAATATAAATGACGACACTTCCGTATAGAGGAATAATAACATCTCTATAGGAATACAATATACATATATGTGAAATACATTCCGAAGTTACACATACATCAACATAATATGCCCAGGTGTGAAAAAATATGCACTATACTCGGGTTGCTGGAAACCAACTGTTAACACCCAAAAAGTGCTCACTAGCTCATTTCCTTATTCACATGGCCCATTTGTCCACTTTTCCACCATTTGAGCCTATAAAGCCATCAAAAGGTCACCAAAAGACCATAATACACCCCTTCTTCCCCTTAAAATGAATATTTTTCCTCAAAAATCATAAAAAACCCTCAAAAAGGATCCAGAATTCTCAAAAATATTCAAAAGGGAATAAAAATATTCAAAATATTCAAAAAAGAAAAAAGGAGGAAAAATGTACTTAAACCATGTTGGTCAATACCATTGGTTTCCTCAAAACCATAATGGTATTCCCCACCACCAAAAACTATAAAAAGGTGGTAGGGGCTCCTCACTTTCCATCCATCCATCATCCTATCCTCACGCTGTCAAAATCTCTCATGAGACCTTTGGCCATTTTTAGTATCTTGGAGAAGATACCTTTGGAGCTTGGAGCTACTCATCTTGGGAGTTGCTCAACACAAATCCTCACCATTTGAGGTATCTTAATACAAAATACTCATTCTGTTATTTCTTGTTCTTGAATCGTTTTTAGAAAATTTTATTTGTTATATGCACATGTTAGATTCAGATTTATAATTGTTTTTTGCTTTCAATATTTGAAACTGCTATCACTTGTGGATAGGTGCCCATTTCACAAAGCTTGGTTGCAAAACCAAGCCAACAGTTTTTGGCGACTCCATTGGCTTCAAATTCTTAGATCTCAGTTTTTTGCTTTAGATCTTAGTTTTTCTTAGTTTTAAGCATTTTTATTCATAGATCTGCCATCCTAGACAGCAGATCCATTGCTGTTCTAGATCTTGGCCCCTTCTATTGCCATTAACAGCCAGAAATTTCCATTTTTGGGTTCATTTTTCGGCGTCCGTTTTTCGGCTTTCGCCTCGCGATTTTACGCCCGACAGTTGCGCGGCTCATCGTGACCTCGCGGCTTTTTTCCACGCGGTGTGTCGCGGCTTCGCAGCCATTTTACGCGTTGCACATCGCGGCTTCGCGACCATTTTCCGCGTTGCACATCGCAACTGTGTGACCAAAACTCGCGCTGCACATCGTGGCTTCGCGGCCAAAACCCGCACTACACATCACGACTACGTGGCCGAAACCTGCGCTGCACATCGCGGCTATTTTCCCAAAACCCGCGATGCAATTTTTTTTTAATTCGGCCAATTTTTTGAAAATTATTTTTGTTGTATTTTCTGCCCATTTAGTTTATTTTATAGCATTAATTTTTCTACATTTTTACAGCCACATTAAATCTTTTACTATTTAGAATGCTCCATTAAAAGTCCTTTTTTTTTTTAATTTCAGTAATTGAAAGAGAGATTTTTTTTATTTTATTTTTTTCTGCATTTTACTTAGATCAAGGTTTTACTGTTTATTTGCTCGATACTTTGTCCAAGCAACTTTTAAAAAATCCATTTATTTCTTGAAATATTTATGTTATTTGCTTTCCTTCAAATTATTTCAAAGATCCATTATTTTTTAATAGTTTTTTCAAGCATTTACATTTTACAAATGCCTTTATTTTTTGCAAAACTGGAAGTGTCTTTTCTTTCATTTGTAATCAATCGCCCAAGCGAGGCAAATCAATTTCAGTTTAAATACCACACTTGCACCCACTCTACCACATAATTTAAACTGAGCCTTAAAATTTACCTTAAACTCAACAAACTTTTAACCCCACTTGGGGGGCACTTAAAAGAATTTTTTAGTTAGGTAGAATTGAGGGGATAGGTGTTCCAATAACACCCCTTAATTATTACATTTGAGACATAGTGGTTGTCCTCTACGGTACCAAAATCCCTTATAATTTTGACACGGTTATCAACCAATTTATCGAGAAGGCCTCTCCCTTAGGAGGGTTGAAGTAGCCAAACTGGTTCCGGAAGTTTGAGTGGAATACCGCAATCCATTCAGTAACCGAAGGATACCTTTCAAAGTTCTCGGTGTACACCCAAGAGGGTGTACAAAGGCGATATAACCAAACTGCAGATTCACCCAACCGAACGTGTCATGAACGATGTATCCTAGTTGCCACTCTTTAAGATTGTCTACCCGGTATCCCTCCCGATAGGGGGATATCTAGCCGTTGATTCAACACTCTATATTGTCTGACTTGGATTTCATCACCTTGCAGAGGATATCATTTGTTGACTCACAATACTTCTAGTTAGGTGTTTGCATGATACATTACCCACCTTTGGTCTAGTAACACCCCTTTTTTCTAGAAACTATTTGACTTTTGGTATTCTGACCAATTTTGTTGCATCCCTCCACTTATTATAGCACAACTGCTATAATAAGTACTTTTTGAGGTTGATTGTTGGCTTGAGAGCCTTTATTTTTTCACTCCCCTTTTGCACTCATTGTTGCATTAGGGTTTCGAGTTTTTTACATCACCACCTTACACTGAAATTTTTAAAAAATATTTCTCACCATTGAGAATTTAAGACGATCTCGTCGTCTTCAAGGTGAACCCCCTCAGTTCGGTATACTTGGCTCTACACGTCACCGACGTAGAGCCTTATCCTTTGACTCGACATGTCATCGACCAAACACACAGTCATCCAATTCTGACACGCCTCACTTCACATATGATTCTGAGGCTGAATTCAAAAACCCTACTAAAATATCACCAACCAACCTCTTGGCTGGACCACAATACGACCCACTTTTCACCAATACTATTGGAGATACATCCACAAACCCTTCTACTACCATGCCATCCATGGTAACAACCCTTCTAGGCATGCCTAATATAGGGGACACTCCACCTTTAGGTATGCCCAACACAGGACTACCTCCTATTATGGGTATGCCAAACATAGGAATCACACCACCTCTCATTACCACAACCCTGATCCCAGGAATTCCTGACACTATTCCTAACCTCAGTGTAACCCATGTTCCACTTGGGAATGTTGTCCCATACCAAACCACAACGGTTGGAGGACACATACCTTCAATACCTAGCATACCCTTAGGGGCTATTGGACCACTACATAATGCCACCATTAATAGTTATGTCCCAGTCACTACGCCACACCCATCTGCTAGTTTACTGTACATGGCTAGTCTGAACTTACTAGACCTAGCCAGGCTAACCAACGATCCTATCAGGCACAACCCTACATGGCCACCCATGCCTACAAAGCTCCCCTCGAACATCTCCAATTTTGAAGGAAAACCTGGGGAGGATACCCAAAACCACATAATGTCATTTCACCTATGGTGTTCAATTAACTCCATAGTGGATGACTCCATTCGACTGAGACTGTTGCAACGAACGTTCACTGGCTTTGCAGCCAAGTGGTACATCGAACAACCACATGGGACCCACCATACATTTATGTCTCTTGCCTCCACTTTCCTTCAGTTTTTTCAACTACCTGTACGCTATGATGCAGGAGTTGAAATATTGTTGTCTTGCAAACAAAACACAGCTACCCACATCACCAACCATATCCACAAGTGGCGTAAGCGTCGTAGCCTCTGTAAGATAAAACTGGATGACCGTATATTTTTGTACTGGTTTCTTAAATCACTCCTACCCCTCATAGCCAAAGACGTAGCTTGCGAACGACCCCAGTCAAAGGAAGAAGCTATCTTAAAAGCTCAGCAATTCGACCTGATTTATGCCCAGTCAGGCTATCTCTACACCATCATACCAGACGCCCCACGAGGCAATTCTTCACACGGTGATGCTCTGGTGGCATCACATGCCGCTGATGGTATTATCAGCCAAGTCACAGTGCAAATTAAACCTTTTAGCATGGTGAGCACCATAAATGCCCAAGACGTCTCTAGGGTGTTAGGAACCTATGTCAACCCTTCTCTTTACTATGTTAGTATATCGTTGTTGGATGCATATGCTTTGTATGTTGTCCCGTAGTATTTGTTGATCCGTAGTTTATATTAGCCCATAGTATTGACCCATAGTATTGGATGCATATGCTTTGTAAGTCGTCCCATAGTATTATATGTCCCATGGTTTTGACTCATAGTATTGGGCATAGATTTAGTATATAAGTGTGTGTGGAGGTCATTGAAGGCACCGTGAAGTTAATTGTATTGAGCTTGCTCAAAAGAGGTTGCCCCCTCGAAGTGGCCTGTGATCAATATAAAAGTGATTATGTTCTGTTATTTCTGATATCTCGTGTATTTGCATTAATTAATTATTGCAGGTTCATCACATCTGGTATCAGAGCACTTTCTTGGGCTCATTGGGTGGAATTTCTGCCAAAAAATTTTCGCATCTGTTGCAGCTTCGGATTTGGGAAAAAACCCTATCCACTTAACTGTGGGAAGTACTTGGGCATAAGCCCTAAAACTCATTGTGAGGAGTACCACAGGAACCCCAAAGTAGCTGGCCCATTGAGATGTCCTGCCAGCGAAAAGGGTAATGACCCCTACCTGATTGACTAGTTCCCACCCATGAGGTAAACCAAGAGCTGTCGTTTGTGGCAAAGCGGTTATCAGTTTTATCTGAGCCATGGAGTGAGGAGTACTGCCCCAATACGCAAGCCGTCAGACAGCATTGGTGGCCGAGTGAAACACCTGAACTGTTAGGAAGCCGTACATACCTAGGGTCCATATCTATTTAATTGTTGTCGATCACTTTTGCTCCAGATCCAACCATTTCCGATCTATTCTGAAAGTTATTCCAGATCCAGTCGCCGTTTCCGATCCAACCGTTTTTTATCCCTTCCGCGTCGTTGCAGATCCATCCGTTGCAGATCCCTTCTGCACCGCTGTAGCCGATCCATTTCTGGAAAATTTAAAAAAAAAAAATCAGTTTTTTCTCCATATCTCCCTTGTTTTCACTCTGTTTCTCTTGAAATTTTCAGGGAACCCCTGTCATTCCATTCTGCATCTTTCATTCCTGAGGACCCTATCCCCAATTCCCCTTCCCAAAACCCAAAATCCCACATTTGTCTATTTTTAGGGTTTGCCATAACTTCCTTAGATTTCACCCAATCACCTTCAAATTTTACCACAGAGTTCCTTTCTAAATTCTGCTTCTTTGTCCCTCTCTACCAAATTTTCTCATTCTATCACCCCGCTTCTGAAATCCCCCTTTTTGCTTTCTTGTCCTTTTGACAGTGTCCAAAATCTAGTCAAACCCCAATTACCCATCAGATTGTTTCCCCAATCCAAATTTCCCTTTACTAAATCTGCTTATGTTTGTGTTTTTCTACCCATTCCACCAAAAAAACAAAAAAACGAGTATAAAATTCAGTTTTTTCTCCATATCTCCCTTGTTTTCACTCTGTTTCTCTTGAAATTTTTGGGGAACCCATGTCATTCCATTCTGCATCTTTCATTCTCGAGGACCCTATCCCCAATTCCCCTTCCCAAAGCCCGAAATCCCACATTTGTCTATTTTTAGGGTTTGCCATAACTTCCTCATATTTCACCCAATCACCTTCAAATTTTACCACAGAGTTCCTTTCTAAATTCTGCTTCTATGTCCCTCTCTACCAAATTTTCTCATTCTATCACCCCGCTTCTGAAATCCCCCTTTTTGCTTTCTTATCCTTTTGACAGTGTCCAAAATCTAGTCATACCCCAATTACCCATCAGATTGTTTCCCCAATCCAAATTTTCCTTTACTAAATCCGCTTCTATTTGTGTTTTTCTACCCATTCCACAAAAAAAAGAGTATAAAATTCAGTTTTTTCTCCATATCTCCCTTGTTTTCACTCTGTTTCCCTTGAAATTTTCGGGGAACCCTGTCATTCCATTCTGCATCTTTCATTCCTGAAGACCCTATCCCCAAATCCCCTTCCCAAAGCCCGAAATCCTACATTTGTCTATTTTTAGGGTTTGTCATAACTTCCTCAGATTTCACCCAATCACCTTCAAATTTTACCACAGAGTTCCTTTCTAAATTCTGGTTCTTTGTCCCTCTCTGCCAAATTTTCTCATTCTATCACCCCGCTTCTGAAATCCCCATTTTTATTTTCTTGTCCTTTTGACAGTGTCCAAAATCTAGTCAAACCCCAATTACCCATCAAATTGTTTCCCCAATCCAAATTTCCCTTTACTAAATCCGCTTCTGTTTGTGTTTTTCTACCCATTCCACCAAAAAAAAATGAGTATAAAATTCAGTTTTTTCTCCATATCTCCCTTGTTTTCACTCTGTTTCCCTTGAAATTTTTGGGGAACCCCTGTCATTCCATTCTACATCTTTCATTCCTGAGGACCCTATCCCCAATTCCCCTTCCCAAAGCCCGAAATCCCACATTTGTCTATTTTTAGGGTTTTCCATAACTTCCTCAGATTTCACCCAATCACCTTCAAATTTTACCACAGAGTTCCTTTCTAAATTCTGCTTCTTTGTCCCTCTCTGCCAAATTTTCTCATTCTATCACCCCGCTTCTGAAATCTCCATTTTTGTTTTCTTGTCCTTTTGACAGTGTCCAAAATTTAGTCAAACCCCAATTACCCATCAGATTGTTTCCCCAATCCAAATTTCTCTTTACTAAATCCGCTTTTGTTTGTGTTTTTCTACCCATTCCACCAAAATATATATATATATATAAAATTCAGTTTTTTCTCCATATCTCCCTTGTTTTCACTATGTTTCCCTTGAAATTTTTGGGGAACCCCTGTCATTCCATTCTGCCTCTTTCATTCCTGAGGACCCTATCCCCAATTCCCCTTCCCAAATCCCGAAATCCCACATTTGTCTATCTTTAGGGTTTGTCATAACTTCCTCAGATTTCACCCAATCACCTTCAAAGTTTACCACAGAGTTCCTTTCTAAATTCTGCTTCTTTGTCCCTCTCTGCCAAATTTTCTCATTCTATCACCCCGCTTCTGAAATCCCCCTTTTTGCTTTCTTGTCCTTTTGACAGTGTCCAAAATCTAGTCAAACCCCAATTACCCATCAGATTGTTTCCCCAATCCAAATTTCCCTTTACTAAATCCGCTTCTATTTGTGTTTTTCTACCCATTCCACCCCAAAAAAAAAAACCTGGTTATGGTTGTAACCCGTGCAGGAGCACACACCATGGAGGAAGCACTTGCAGCCATCCAAACCAAACTCCAAGATCTGGATGAAAAATTTCTCAGCCTCCATCTTCAGCATTCAGCCATAAACAATACCAGACAGCCAGAATCTTTTGCAGCCATCGGGTTCTCTTCTTCCAACAATTTTCGTGGGCCGAAGCTTGATTTTTCTTGCTTCAATGGTACTGATCCGACTGGATGGATATACCGAGCATAACAATATTTCAGTCTGCATAATACCTTTTATGTTCAGAAAGTTCCACTTGCATCCTTTCATTTGGAACAGGAAGCCCTTCAATGGTACCGTTGGTAAATCAAAGCTCATCCCGAGCCAAAATGGACAAATTTTTGTCAACTCCTTTTGTCACGATTTGGTCCTAGTTCTTTTGACGACTTCACAGGAGCACTCACTAAGCTTCACCAAACTGGCACAGTGAGAGAGTATCAGACGGAATTTGAGAAACTAGCAAATCACACAGAAGGATTGTCCGATGAATTCTATAGGAGTTGTTTTATCAGTGGTCTCAAGGATGAAATCCGCTCAGAGGTCAAAATGTTTT
Organism: Larix kaempferi; assembly: GCA_027924585.1. Classification (NCBI taxonomy): domain Eukaryota; kingdom Viridiplantae; phylum Streptophyta; class Pinopsida; order Pinales; family Pinaceae; genus Larix; species Larix kaempferi. The sequence goes on from BSBM01000510.1 coordinate 30,870,948, forward strand.
GTCCCAACACAATGATGGAAATCCTAGGGTTGGCTAAGCTGGCTGAGGACAAGATCGCAGCTCAACAACGCTCCAAACCCACCTTTGTTCCCTTCAGAAATATGGGTTCCCAACGACCTCCCATCACGCCTTCTCCTCAACCAACTCCTATCAAGCATTTGTCTGAAATAGAAATGCAGGCTCGCCAAGAAAAAGGGCTTTGCTATAATTGTGATGAGAAATTCACTCAGGGACATCGATGTGTTCAACAAAAGCTCTATCCCTTGGATGTGGATTCTCCGCCTGCCTTAGAACTTGGTGAAGAAGCTACAGATACAGTAGATGATCAGGTTGACATTCAACACCCACCTGTTGACACCCCATCTCAGGACGACCCACCCGAGATCTCTCTCCATGCTGTAATCAGTGCCACCACCCCACAAACAATGCGGGTTAGGGGATACTTCAAGAAGCTCCCTCTTACCATACTCATTGATTCTGATAGCACTCATAACTTCATTGACCCTCGTATTGCCAAACAGGCTGATTATTTTGTCCATCCTTTCTCCAACTTTGAAGTCATGGTTGCCAATGGGGGCACCTTACCTTGCAAGGGGAAGTGTCACAATGTGTGTATCTCTATGGAAGATTATAACCTACGCTCTGACATGTTTTCCTTGTCCTTAGGCGGATGTGATGTGGTTTTGGGCGTTCAATGGTTACGCACACTTGGCCCCATCTGATGGGATTTTGCTGAACTTTGGATGCAGTTTAAAGTCAATGGGGCACAACACAAATTTATGGGCTTACAACCAGGGTCTCTCTGCATCATCCGTTCACATTGCCTGGAAAAAATCCTTAAGAATAATTCACATGGTGTCATCGCTCAGCTCAATTCTATTCAGATGCACCCATCAACAGTCTCCACTACTTTCTTGGATAGATATGCAGGTATCTTTGCTGAACCAATGCGCTTGCTTCCTTCAAGAGACCTTTCCGGTAAGAATTTAGCCACATCTACCTCTCAGCAGGAAATGATGGCTATTTTGCATGTAGTACAGAAGTGGCAGCCATACCTATTAGGGAATTATTTCTGCATCAAGACTGATCTCTAGAGTCTGGAAAATTTTCTGGAACAATGGGTCTCCTCCCCAACACACCTGAAATGGGTTATCCAACTCATGGGTTATCCCTATGTGATCACTTACAAGAAGGGTAAGGACAATATGGTGGAATATGCTCCTTTTCGCACAATTGATGACCTAGTTTCTCTTACAGCTCTTTCTCTGCTTGTTCCAAATTGGTTGCAATATGTTCAACAGGGCTCTCTCTTCTATGAACTCCATGCTTCTTCATCAACAGGGCACTCTGGGTTCTACAAAATGTCTGACCGGGAACAACATAACTTCTTTTGTCAGGGACTAAAAATGACAATTCAACAGATCGTGGCTGACGATGATACTTTCCAAGTCGACAAGGGTGAAACGACACTCCATTCGGGATTGCTCAAACCCTTTCCCATCCCTACACAGCTTTGGCCAACTCTTTCTATGGATTTCCTAGCAGCGCTCTGGCGGTACAATACCACATCTCAAAGGACACGATATGAAGCAGTCTATGGAAAAACACCGCCAATTCTTCTTCCATACACCCTTCGCAGCTCCCCAGTTCAGGACATTGACTCAGTTCTTCACACCCGCGATCAGATTCTTCTCATTCTGCAGGACAATCTTCACCTGGCCAGAATTCGCCTGAAACAACAAGCTGATCAGAACCGTTCTGAGTGCATTTTCCACGCTGCTGACAGGGGTCTTCTTCATCTACATCCTTCCAAGCAATCCTCCTTGACACTCCAAAGGCGTCAGTGGCCCGAAATGCAACCCGAGGATGCTACCGGGGAACCACTCCTTCAGATTCTGCAGCAATTTCTCCAACCAAAGCTTTGAGGACAAAGCTTTTTCTAAGGGAGAGGGGATGTTAGGAACCTATGTCAACCCTTCTCTTTACTATGTTAGTATTTTGTTGTTGGACACATATGCTTTGTAAGTCGTCCCGTAGTATTTGTTGATCCGTAGTTTATATTAGCCCATAGTATTGACCCATAGTATTGGATGCATATGCTTTGTAAGCCGTCCCGTAGTATTATATGTCCCGTGGTTTTGACTCATAATATTGGGCATACTGCCCCCATTTAGAGAAAGCACGTAAACTTTGGGTTGACGATGCCCAACACCAAGGCCACGCTAGACAGCCAGCTCCACTTAATCAACCGCAACCCATGATATTACAAAACCCATTTCCAAACCAGGGAGTAGTAAATACTCGCCCTATGGATCCCCCACAAGGATCTGCTGCACCCCAGCAGCAAATCACCTATGCCGCAATTGATTATCAGCATGCGGATCCAGGCACACACCATTTACTAATAATGTCATCCAATGACATCAACCTCCAAACTCGCAGGAATCAGTACGGCCCACCCCCAGAAACTCCACCCACTGACGCATCCGCTTCCCTTCCACCAAATCAACCACTATGCATACCAAATATGCCATTGGACGGAGGACCTAAAATCCCTCGCATCCCTTTGGGAAGGATTAACAACAATCCTAATGCTCGCGCAACATCCAATTATAACGTCGTGGAATACCTAGCACAATCCCCCGCTGCTATGTCTGCTTTAGAGGTACTGAAAACATGCCCTGCGCAATGAAAACTACTACTATCTGCCATCGGAGGAGTAGACCCTGACGACACACACATGATGGCTTTCGACTTAGACCAAGCCGAACCTCGATTGCCATCAAATTTGGCTTTCCAAGTATCAGTAAACATTCAAAAACTTGTTGTGCATCGATGCATCATCGATGAAGGAGCTTCCACCTGCGTTATGTCCACCCTTGTGTGGTAGAAGCTTGGCTCCCCCGCTTTACAACCATCCACCACGGCATTACGAGCTTACGACGGATGCTCAGCTCAACCACAAGGCCTCTTAGCGAACATACCCGTAGAACTAGGCGGCAAATTAGTTCTTATCGACATCGAAGTGATCAATGCCCAGCTCGACTACAACCTCCTTCTTGGATGTAGCTATATATACAAAATGAAAGCAGTGGCTTCATCTATTTTTCACCTCATGATGTTCCCACATGAAGGATGCATTATCAAGATTGACCAACTCACACATTATGATCCTAACACCCCCGCAGCTCCTCAAAATGTGCTACCAATGATTGAACAAACCATTCAAAATGCACCAACATCATTTGTGTCGTCAATTGGTCCTGGAATCTACACCGAGTCACCTATGACTTCCACATTTCCATCGATATCACCACCTTTTATGATAACAAAAACATCAGATTTGTGCACCCTGTCGCACACCACACAGCAGCCTTCGTCACTACCACAAACACCCACAGTGCCTACTCATATTGGCACAACGCCAATTCATACTATCCTGTTCTTGTTCCCATCTTCTGGAGTTGTTAGTTCGCCAGTAATGGCTACACTCAACCTTCCTGGTTTAACATTAGGGATACCTGTATGGTACTTACCTACTCCGAGCCCCCCGCCGACTCCGACTGTTATTTTACAACCGGTACAACCTATCCCTACTACCAACCACCCACCCCCTCCGGTCACTCATCTGCAAAATAGACCACCCCCAATAGTGACTACGACATCAACATCCAAAAATGCCCCACCTCCATTATGGAACATAGGGGGCAGAGGCCCACCAACTTATAACATTGGACTCATAACTCGCACCCCCACAGCAACCCCCAAGGTAGCTAAAAACCCCCCAACTATTCACATTCCCCCTAAGTGCTCGTTGTGTGACGATGTAGGCCATGCCACTCATCAATGTCCACAATTACCTACACTCCAAGAACACATGAATATGTTGGATGACGACACCGGAATTCCAGTGGTAAGACTTGAGCCACCTCCTCACCCTCGCGACAAAACGCTCCACACTAACCACCCTTGTGCGATATGCGGCATTTATGGCCATTATTCACACCACTATCCTGATCTCCTAGATTATAGAGCAGCCTTGTACGAGATGAACAATGCCGACTTAGAGATATCTCCTCCCCTCATCGAGGAGATCTACCCTCCGAAATCATCTTCTTCGGAAGAAATCAATACCATCTATATGATTTCAACCACATACAAACCAGAACCTGTTGATTTATGGTATGATTACTTTCATATTGATGAGCAAATTTTAGAAGCACTCACTGCACCGAACTACCCTTGGGACGATATGCATCATCGCTCACACTTCCTTCCTGAGGCATCTACATCCACCGCAGAAAACCAACTATCAGTCGAATTGAAAGATTTCCTACCAACTAAGGTTGATTGGTTCAAAGACCCCATCCCAGCACCAGATGCCTTCGAAGAAGGGAACATGTACAACATTTCCCCTATTATACAAATCGACATTTCCACCACACCTGGAAAACCTGAGATCATCTCGCTAGGCGCATCATGCACTCAAGCGGAAACTCAGGCATATAAGAAACTCTTCCAAGAGTTTCGTGATGTCTTCGCCTGGTCTTACACCGAGATGCCTGGCCTCGATCCCAAAATTGTGGAACATCACATCGACACTTGGCCCAATGTGCCTCATGTCCGACAGAAACAACAACCAATTCACCCGTCCAAGCTCCCACCTGTTAAAGTTGAGATTGAAAAACTCCAAAAAGCAGGATTCATATATCCTATTGCCTACACGACCTGGGTTTCAAACCCAATGCCAGTAAACTAAAAGTGGGCACCATATGCGTTTGTACTAATTTCAGAGACCTCAACCTCGCTTGTCCCAAAGACAACTTCCGCACACCTTTCATTGAATAACTAATCAATGAATGTGCGGGACATGAGGTCCTTTCTTTTATGGATGGTTTCTCAGGATATAACCAAATAAAAATCCGTAAAGAAGATCAATACAAGACAGCTTTCACTACCCCATGGGGCACCTTCACCTATCGCGTCATGCCTTTTGGTCTCAAGAATGCTGGATCCACTTTCCAACACACCATGACTTATTGCTTCCACGATCTACACAGGATCATAAAAGTTTATATGGACGACCTCACCGCTCGATCCAAGAAGCGATCTGACCTTTTAGACGACCTTCGACAAGTTTTCTTGTGTTGTCGAAAATACATCTGCTTGAACCCTCTCAAGTGTGTCTTTTGCATTACATCAGGTTTCCTGTTGGGGTTCGTTATCTCAGAAAAAGGCATCACTGTAGACCCCTTAAAAGTCCAAGCCATTGTAGAATTACCATCACCCCATACATTAAGACAACTTCAAAGCCTTCAAGGGAGGTCCAACTTCCTCCACCGCTTTGTCCCTGACTATGCCACAACGGTCCATGGTTTCCTACAACTACCATGTCTGCATACCCATTTCATATGGGACCAACAAGTAGAGACAGCTTTCACCAACTTAAAGAAAGCACTCAAAAATGCCCCATTGATCTCTCCTCCAGATTTCACAAAATATTGTTGGAGAGAACTTCCGCAGCATTTAGGAAGCTGCTAATTTTGGGAAGGATAACTAATTTTGGAGAGAAAGTACCAATTTTGGTGGTAAGACAAAGATATCGCCATAGCACAAATTCCGACGGGAATCACGGCGATAGGTACAGAAAAGTCAAAGCATGTGGTACAAAGAAGAGGCCGAAGGGAGAGCTCAACCACCGTAATAAAGGCGCCGAAGATGAAGAGAGCGTTTAGCTACCCTCATTAAGAAGAAGGACTACAGTCAGCGTTGCTTGAACCAAGAAGAAGCGACGGGCCGATGCATTAAAGACTAAGGACTGCAGGAAGCGGCGACGAGACAGGAGGCGGCTATGGAAGTACAGCCAGTTGACTGTAAGTGGTTAGGGTTGAGTCACTGTTGGGATAAGGCCCACAGTTTTGTAACTGCGATGAGACCTTCGGGCCATCTATATATAGGAGTCTTTTTATATGATAAGGGGTTGGCCACACAGTGATAGAAGCCATTTAGGTAGAGGGTAGTCAAGTCTTTGTGGATACAGAGTCTGAACATCCCTTAGAGGACAAGGGCCGACCCGTTGAGAGACTGTGCAATCCGCTGGGATTGAGAAAGAAAGAGAGTGCATTGCAAGAGGCAGGAGGAGAAGAGAGGTCTATAGAGAAGGGCTCCCACTGAGGTGGAGTTTCCCAGAAGACCCTTGTTGTAAAGAGTTGGAAAGGAACTGTGTTTGTTCCTCAGAATTGTTAACAAGAAACACAGTTCCCTTGGACGTAGTTCCCACCCTGGGAGTAACAACGTGCTTATCTAAGTAGCGCTATTGTACTTGTGTAGCTGTTGCTCTCATTCACTTGCCTTTATTATACATGAATGCTTCATTCTGTTATAAGTAATGTATATGGTCATCAGTTTAAGTTCTGGTTGATGTATAACAATTGTGATAATCATAGCTAAAATCCTAGCGAACTAGATAATTGTTAAGCAGAGGATAATGTGCGAGTATGGACTGAATATAATGCATGAATGGTTCACTTAGACAGTGCTCAAAGTAATACTCTACTCAGTTACATTGTTGCGAGATATCAAGGGGCCAAGTTCATTAGCAAGGGTTATGCTTGGAGATTAGATGATATTACTAACTGCAGTAATAGGATAAGAACGGCTGAAACCACGTATTAATCCAAGAAGCGGTCAAGAATCGCGTACCGCAGGGACAAGAAGGGGAAGATATCGCACCTACGATATCTTAGGTATAGCTGGACGGGCTCACATAGGGGGAAGACTTATCGCACTCCCTGCGTAATGCGATAAGACAGAGGCACAGCCGGAGTAATAGAATGAGATAAGTCAGCTTATGAGGAAAAGGTTAAGGTGGGTTTAAGCACCCTGGATGCCTCAGAACCTAGCTGAGGACACTTGAGTCTTCTGCCTCCCATTAGAATCACTTCGGGTGAGACTTCAGGTTGCTTCTGCGACCTGTTGCCGAAAGGGCCAGTGAGCTAAGGGTTCTGTTGGTCTAAAAGGTACCGCAAGCCCGGGTCTACCCAGAAAGTAAAAGAGAGACCAACAAATGGTTCCGTTGCCGGTTTGAACACATTGAGCTGATGTTCTGTTGGCATCCTACCAAGCAAGAACTTAACCAGTGGGTTGAGTTAAAAGAAAGAGAGTTTGCTGTAAAAGAAAACAAGAATCCTAGACTGAGCACAGAGGCTTGGCTACAGAAGCACATTTTTACAGATCTCCATGAGATATTCTTCGTAACCTATGCTATTGAGTTATATGGTTGGTTATCAAAGCTTGCTGACAACAGCGGTTTCAAGAAGAATCGAGAAGTTGTCTGGACAGCAGAGCTGATTCAGACCTTGAAAGGTGTCGATAACCCCATCTCACGCGCAGTGGACTTCTGGCTTGCGAGTTTGCTGGAAGGCTTCATCGCAGAGTTCGCGGTTGATCAGAGAAAGAGTTTCAGCGCAGTAGAACGGTACTTCTTCAAGGGTTATCGCGGTAAGTACCTAAATTCTTTAAATCTGTCCATTAAGCAATTACTATATGAAAAAGGAGTACTGGATATACTCTCAGATGAATAGTAGCATGATATTGTAATGTCAGTAGACTCTGAAAGTGATTACGAGTATCTTGGACATACACGTAGTGGTAAAAGATATAGAGTCAACGATTCATCTTCTTCTGAAGAAAACAGCTCAGATAACCCGAGACAGCAGATTCAGAACCCTAGGACTCCTCAAAAGCCAGTCGGAACACAGAATAATCCCGCAGGAACCCCGTCCAGTAGCTCTCACACAGCGCATACTACCGCTACACCCTCCACATCTATACCGCCGAGTGGTAGTAATACAGCAAACTAGAACCCACCATCTAGAAACAGAATGGGAGATGATATGAAGCTACCAACATTCAAAGGTACAGGGTCGGAGGACTCTGAGCAGCACTGGTTCTTATGCGAATCCATATGGACCATTAAGCAAATACAAGACGATAATGTCAAGCTTGTCCAGCTGGCCACCACATTTAGAGAAAGAGCATTAACTTGGTATATGAAGTATACCACTGGCCATAACAGAACGCTTGCACAGGTTAGAACTGCTATGATTAAAGAGTTTAAAAAACCTAAATCCGAGTCACAGTGCATAGCAGAACTTAAAGATATTAAACAATTGCCTACGGAGACGGTTTGGGATTTTGACCAGAGATTCAAAACCCTCATTGATCAGGTAAGCTTTGAGCTTGCGCCTCAACAGCATAAAGAGTGGTTTATCGCAGCAATATTACCACACATCAGACTTCCGCTAATGCAACAGAAATTAAATACACAAGATGAAGCATTAGAAATGGCAATGAAACTAGAGGCTTCACCTCTAGCAGAAACTAGCACAGGTATCACTAATCTGCAAAATCAGCTAGCTAACCTCACCTTACAGCTGCATGAAATTAAGAAAGGAAAGGAGGTTGCGCATGAAATTTGGTGTACTAAGTGTAAAGCGCAGGGACACAGTAAGGATAACTTCCCTGTCTTTGTTGACTATATCGCCAGTGGAGCTCCTAACCCGTTGATGCAGAACCAGGGGCCATGGTGTGAGATTTGTAGAACCAGAGGACACAGTCCTCAGGAATGCCCTCTCCTTCAGAAATATGTGCAGACACCAAAGAACCTATATTGCAATTTCTGTAAATCTGTGGGACATGACGAAAACAACTGTAGAGCTTATGAGTTAATGATAGAAAGAAAGCATGACCTTTACAGAGTTCAGTCAGAAGCATCTGGACCAGCAGTACGTCCACAAACTGATCCGACTCAGGGAGGCCGTGGAGGAAATTTCAGAGGCCGAGGACGCGGAGGAGGCTATGAATCTGGCCGTGGTCGTGGACCTATAACCTGTTATAACTGTGGAGGCACAGGACATTACGCTAGAGACTGTCAGAACCCTACTACAACGTGCAAGTATTGTAAATCTTATGATCATACAATAGAGGAGTGTCCCGTATTGATAGCTAAGATCAAGGACGCCAAGCCAGCAACCAATCAGACTATCCAGTTTATCGCTGCTGAGCAGAACGAAACAGAACCACGAGTCAATATTGTAACTCGCAGTGGTCTCTCCACAAGTAACATATCACAGGATGCGGAAAAAATGTCAGGAACGCAGTGGGTGCGCAAAGCTCCAGGAAAACCTATCCCACTCGATCTACAGAAGAATAAGGAGGCATTTCAGCAAACTAAGACTTCCTTTGCTGAACAGACACAGTCCAGATCACTATTATTACCATCTCAAGGTATACCGCGGAAACCACCACATGATGTTAGTACTGCGCAGATACCGCAGGCTAGCACATCTGGAAGATGCGACGAAGAGGAATTGACCGGGAGTGTACAGTCCTTCCTGCAGAGTTGTTTGAAACTTCTAAGAAATGGGAAAGCTGTAGAGGAACTTCAGAAAGTTATTGATCAATGTCAACAAAGCCCTTCCTTGATCAATACACAGCGCACCATTCACCATATAATGGGCCATACAAGGACAGGAAGAGAGATGAGGCTCACAGCGCAGATCGGACTATTTGAAATGGATGAGGTTATCCTAGACTTAGGATCAGAAGTAAATGTCTTGACTAAGCAGACATGGGAACAGATGGGTAGTCCAAAACTAAGCAGATCCCCTATCCATCTGAGACTAGCTAATCAGCAGAGAATATCGCCGATGGGTCGTCTATCGCATGTCCCAGTGGACATCGACGGAGTTCACACGTATGCAGATTTTGAGATCATAGAAATTATTGGTGACACCAAACCCTATCCAGCTCTATTAGGTATTGATTGGGATTTTGATAACAACGTTGTTATCAACTTGAAGAAAAGGCAGATGACATTTGAAGATGCTCAAGTCCGGGTTATCGCACCACTAGACCCTTTACAGGGTCCTCGCTACATTGAGCCAATCAAAGCAGAAGAGGAGGTGCATAACATGGAAAATTTGTACCAAATGAATTCTAATCAGACAGATTACATTGATCCTACAGCTGATGGACATATTAGCTGGAGATGTGATAGCTCATGCACATCAGATTCAGATGTTGGCTTAGAGAATTGGCAAAATAGACTCCACGAAGTTTCTACTCGCAGATGCGCATTCATGACTAAATCACTGCGATGGATTGGGGCAGAAAACAGGTATATTCCAACTTTTGATGGATTAGTGGACGTCAATGATTTTTTGCAGCAGTTTGAACAAGAGATTCCTCAAGAGCAGAGGATGGAGGTTTTTGACCTTGCAGTTCGAGCCACACCTGCAAGATGGTGGTACACACACAAGGAACATATCGCATCATGGTATGATTGTAAGAGACTGATGCGCATTAGATTCTCTAAAGAAAGAGACTATACACAGCGGAAATACACAGGGGAGAGTGATCCCAGAACACACATTATGATCTGTGAACAGAGTTGGCTAAAAATTCCAGCAGAAGAATGGGTTCATTTGTTTATCCACACACTGGATACAGTTCCACGGAACTGGTATACAGAAACAGAGCTAAGAAAAGGAACTATCTCGTGGCCTATTATGATTGAAAACTTTTTGCTCACGTTCAGTTTTGAATCTGAGCATCCAAGCATTGATCGGGCCTTGAAGATCATAAAGACTAAAATATTTGAGGATTGCCCATTACCAGCGGATTCGCAACCCGAGTGGGCTATTCAGATGGAACATGCTCTGGAATGTTACAACTGCGCACAAGATTCAAGCGATGAGGATGAAGATCCTCGCAGTATCAATATCGCAGAAACAGAAGGTACGCGTGAAGTTGAAGGTCCACACTTAGAAATCCCAGCTGTAACAGAACCAATCAAGATTAAAAAGAGCAATATTGGCACAGAAACAGACCCTAAGTTTGCCTCTATTGGAGATTATTGGGATGATGAGACAATTGGCCAAATCACAGACCTATTACACGAGTATCAGGACCTATTTCCTACCAACTTTACAGAAATGAAGGGAATAGTGGGTGACTTAGGAGTCATGAGAATACCGCTTAAGGAGGATGCTAGGCCGGTTAAGCAACGTCCATACAGGTTGAACCCGCGGTATAAAGCAAAAGTAAAAGATGAAATAGATAAGATGCTAGCAGTAGGCATCATTGAGCCTGTTGAAGAAAGTGAGTGGGTTAGTCCCATGGTAGTACAAGAAAAGAAAACAAAAGGAGACATCAGGATCTGTGTCGACTTGCGCAAACTGAATGATGCATCGCTGCATGACTCATTTCCGACACCATTCACTGATGAAGTCTTAGACAATGTTGGAGGACAAGAAATCTATTCATTTACTGATGGCTTTTCAGGCTATCACCAGATAAGAATCCATCCAGACGACAGGCACAAGACCACGTTTGCGACAGAATGGGGCTCCTTTCAGTATACGGTAATGCCCTTTGGTCTTAAGAATGCCTCAGCAATTTTTTCTAGAGTAGTTGTTGCTGTCTTTAAGGAATACATCCATCAATTTCTAGAAGTTTATTTTGATGATTGGACTGTATTTGGACTAGTCAAGAAGCACATAGGAAATCTGAGATTAATGTTTGAAAAATGTAGACAGCACCAGATTTCCCTTAACTTAAAAAAATGTATATTTTGTGCACCTTTTGGTACGTTGTTGGGTCACATTGTGTGCAGACAAGGCTTGATGGTAGATCCTGCGAAGGTCGCCATCATTGTCAATTTACCAGCACCTAACTCAGTAAAGCAGCTGAGAACTACACTTGGTCATACCGGGTATTACAGAAAGTTTATCAAAGGTTATGCCAAGATTACCGCACCAATGGAGAAATTATTGAAGAAGGATATCAGATTTCAGTGGAATGAGGAATGTCAGAAGAGTCTTGACACTCTAAAAGAAAAAATGGTTACAGCACCTATTCTGGTATTTCCAGATTGGAACAAGCCTTTTCATGTTCATGTGGATGCATCTGGCATCGCACTAGGAATTATTCTCACGCAACCAGGCGAAGGGGGTATTGACCACCCTATCGCATATTCGAGCAGGAGATTATCGACAGCTGAGAAGAATTACACCACCACAGACAGAGAAGGGTTAGCAATGGTGTATGCTTTACAGAAATTTCGGCACTATCTGTTGGGGGCCCCGTTCAAGATGTTCACCGACCATTCTGCATTAAAGTACTTGGTCAATAATCCAGTGTTAGGGGGAAGAATATGCAAATGGCTATTGTTGTTCCAGGAATATGATTTCGAAATCATTGTTAAGCCAGGAAGACTAAATGCAGGACCTGATCACCTGTCAAGGATAGACTCAGGTGAAGAACCAAGTAACTTAGAGGACAACTTGCCTGATGCGCAATTGTTCTCCATTCAGGTCGCAGACGAATATTATGGAGACATAATTCAATTTCTCACTACAGGGTGGGCACCGCCTGAGTTTACCAAGCAACAAAAGAAACAATTAGTGGTGAAAGCAGCAGACTTCACCCTGATTGCAGGACACCTCTATAAGTTGGGCCCAGATGAAATCTTGCACAGATGCGTTATGCCCCACGAGAAACAGACCATTCTTAAGGAAGCACATTCGGGCATCGCAGGAGGCCATTTCGCAGGGAAGCCTACCGCTCAGAAGATCCTAGCAGCCGGATTATGGTGGCCTACATTACATAAAGACAGTAAAGAGTTTTGCAGATCATGCGATATCTGCCAGAGGACGGGAAAGCCCTCCAGAAGAGATGAAATGCCGTTGCGACCACAGATAACGCTACGCGCATTTGATAAGTGGGCTATAGACTTCGTGGGTCCTATTAACCCCCCAGGAAAACGAACTGGTGCGAGATATATTATTACAGCAACAGAATACCTCACCAGGTGGCCTGAGGCAAAACCAGTCAGGAATTGTGATGCTGCTACAGCAGCACAATTTATTTTTGAAAACATCATCACTAGATTTGGATGCCCAGTGACTTTGATGAGTGATCAAGGCACACATTTTTTGAATAGCACCATAGAAGCCTTGACAGAGGAATTTGAAATCCAGCACCATAAGAGTACACCTTACCACCCTCAAGCTAATGGTACGGTGGAGGCTTTCAATAAGATATTAGAACATGCCCTTACAAAGATTTGTAACAGTCAAAGGGATGATTGAGACCTTAGAGTTAATGCTGTATTATGGGCTTACAGGACCACGTGCAAGAAACTAATAGGGCACACACCTTTCAGCTTGGTATATGGACAAGAGGCTGTTATGCCTATGGAATACATCTTACCCAGTCTAAGGATTGCTCAGCTTACATAGATGGCTGATTCTGATACTTTAGAGGAGAGATTGGCACAGCTGCTCAATCTGGAGGAAGACAGATTTATCGCAGGATTCCATCAAAAAGTGCAGAAAGCACGAGAAAAAGCTTGGCATGATAGGCATATCAAGAACAAAACCTTTCAGCTTGGAGACTTGGTACTCCTTTATGACAGTAAGTTTATAAAGTTCCCTAGAAAATTCAAAACTCATTGGTTAGGACCATATCAAATCCAGCAAATAACAGATGGAGGTGCTATCCAGCTTCGTACTATGAATGGGGAGTTTCTTCCTACCTTGATCAATGGCAGTAGGCTTAAGCTATATCGCGAAGGCCATGCCACCTCCTAGCCCTAGCCCAGAAAGGAAGAAAATGGTGCAGATGTTCAGTGTAGTTGAAATGAAGCATCGCACCATAAGGAGTCTACACCGGGAAATACTTGAGGTAAGAATTCGCAGCCAGCTTTCCTGGTTGTTGCGATAATTTTGATATGAGGCGAGTTTTTGGCACTTTCCATTTCCAGACGATGCGATATCGTATCGCAGAGGACAGAAAACAGATTGATGCGATACCAAATTTTGAATTGATCAGAGAGCTAGTCACTTCGCCTTCTGACAAGCATTAACTGCACGGCTGACAAGTATTTGTTGTACTAAGATTTGGCAGCAGTACGGCGATTCTTCTAGATTTGGAAAATCCGATGCGACACCACTCCGGCGCACAGTTTCCCAGCGAAATTTCAAACGGCGTTTTCAATAAATGGGCGCGGGGTGCTGTCTTGTCTATGCATTAAATGCCGCCAACGGGTCCAATTTACTGGTCCGTTGCCCTTTGAAATTCCGCCTTATGATAAATACACGTCTTATTCAAAGCACGGGGCTACTTGGTCATTTTCACCGAAAGAGTTGAGCGCAATTGAGCCGAGCCAAGCATATTCTTAGCAGAGTTCTTAGCAGGGAAACCAAAAACAGATGCAGACTCTGATTTGCATTAGATTAGCAATCATAGGAAGTCCAGAGTACCACAGGGGAAGGTTCCTCACGCCAAACGAGCCTCTCGAAGACGTGTTGCAGAGATTCCAAAGGGGTGGAATTGAGTGTGCTATGACTTCAGTTGTGGCGAATAAAGGAAAGAAAATTGCTGCTGGTTCTCCATCCACACGCCAGTCACCGAGAACCTTAGCTAATATGGAGTATAGCGAGACCCCGAGTAGCACAGAGTCAGAAGAACCAGAGCAGGAACTTCCGGAAGAAGTCACAGTCGCTACCGTATACTTCCCACCAAGAATAGAAAATGCACCAGCAATTGTCCTTCCGAGAGACTTTAAATATGAACTCGTACTCCCACCACTAGATAACCGAGTGAAGGAAGAAGGTAACCTGTGGGGGAATATGCATGCTGTTAAGTTTGCTGATTATAATCTGAGAGATTATAAGCTGTACCCACAATTCCGCCGCGATCGTTATATGACGATTCAGAGGAACCCAAGGACAGAGCGCGATGAGTTCGTCCCCATGGACCATGTAAGCCATTTAGCACCGTCGGGACTGCTCAATCTCCTGGAGATTCCACACTTTGGACGGGGCTCGGAGGTAAATGCTGTGGTGCGGATACTACTTTCATGTGTGCATGGTGGTTACTTATGGTTGGGTAACCGGATAGATGTTAATGTTGACCTTATTCACCGCATTACCGGTCTGTCGAAGACTGGCTTCGACC
Source organism: Larix kaempferi (assembly GCA_027924585.1). Classification (NCBI taxonomy): domain Eukaryota; kingdom Viridiplantae; phylum Streptophyta; class Pinopsida; order Pinales; family Pinaceae; genus Larix; species Larix kaempferi. Next base: position 30,885,972 of record BSBM01000510.1, read on the forward strand.
CACAGATAAATATTGATGGCGCCACAAAGGATACCAGGCTCTCAACCAAGCAGGTTGTGGAGTATAAGCTGCAAAGAGGAGGTCGCGCCTACGATGTCAACTCAATACAGGATGACGCCTTGCGGTTTACTGTTAGTCTGTTGGCCGGAAAACTCCTCCTCAAGGTGAGGCCGAAGGAGGTCACAGGCTCAGTTATCCGCCTAGCGATTGAAGTCATAAAAGGTAAACCTTACAACTGGAGTTTATTTTTGCTGAATAGTTTCTTTCAAGACTGTGCGCAGGCGCAGCAGGATCCACTTCACAGCTTCCACTTCTCGTGGCTGCTGATCCTTATGGCTTTTATTGGATGGAAAGAGCCGCCCAATTCACAGTTTCCACAACTGGCACCAGGGGCGTGCAGAGGCTCGAGGTACTCAAATCTTTGGGCGAGTAGTCACCCAGAGAAGCACAAGAATAACGCAATGGTATTCCATGACTATTATACGCTATTGCTTGAATCCGTAGCAACGATTCCGCGTGTCGACTCGCCGGTCGTTGATCTTTATCAGTCCAAGCTGGAATTTAAATTCGACAGGGATAAAACCTATATCAGACCCAAGGGATTCAGGAAACATAAGGAATGGGCCCCCGGCCCATATCGCATGGAAATCCAGCAAGTTGAAGACACCATTAAGAATTGTTTCGATGAGGAAATGAAACAGATGTATGATGATCTATCCTCTGGCCTAGTTCCAGTTGATCCCCCAGCTGAGGATCCAGAAGATGTTCTGGAGGTAGATCCTAAAGATAAAGTGAAAGAACCAATAGGTTCTAAGAGAAAGGTTACTGAAGGCCCTTCTCCACTGCGAGCAAAGAAGAAGAGAACAAAGGCGGTTACTTTCGACGAACCGCAGGCACCAATCATGACAGAGGATGAGTATGATCTCATCGCCAGCCGAATACAGGAGAAGATGCGGGATAAATTCGCTGCGATTCAGTCATCGCAGGATCTTATGCGCATCAGCCTTGACAAGAAATTGCGAGAGTTGAAGGCAATAACTGAGAAGACTGCTTCCATGCAGATTCAGCCAGCTCCAACTACAGTCGCAGAAAGTCCGCAGCCCCCTTCACAGACCAGAGAAGAAAGTATTGCAAGGGACCGCACGAACATTGTTCGTATACCGCCAGGAAGCATTAAGTTCCCTGTACCTATGGAAGTACAGATGGTTCATCCTCTTGAGGTGAACCTACCAGAAGTACCTGTGGACCAGTTGTACGAAATTTTCCAGCAGATAGGCACGGAGCTGAGGCACAGAGAACAAGTCACATATGAGCAAAATGTTTTGCTGTCTAACGAAAACGTGCAGCTCATCGCACAGCATGAGGCAGAGAGTGCCCAGTTGACACAATATGTTCAGCGAGAGCAGGATGTCTCTCTTGTTTTAAAGAATATCGCAGCAGAACTTCCGCAGTGCGATATCAGGCCTGAGTTAGAAATAACTCAAAAGATCAGAAAAATAGCGGAAAGAGCAAAGGCTCTAGATGAAGAGAAGAAAAAGATGGAGGAAGAATACGAAGCAAGGATTGCTGCACTGGAAGCGAATAGGCCACCTACTCCAGAGGAAATCCAAGAAGCACGAGTGCAAGCTTTCAGAATTGTACAGACACAGATGCACTGTCGGGTGGAAGCAACAGAGGCTATCCTAGAGGATGCATCAAAAACATGGCTGGAGCTAGAGGAGCTCCCACAGAAAGCCGAGCTCGATCAGCACATTAAGCACTGTGAAGATGCGATATCGAGAGCTGAAGAAGAGTACAAGCGCTTGAGTGCTCTTGCGAAGATAAGAAAGAAAGGAGAAATCACACAACTTCAACAGCAGGTTCAGAAGTACAGAGAACAGTAGATCAACCTGGCTAACGAAGTTAGCCCGCATGAAAGCAAAGTCGCACATCTGGTTGATGAACTGGAGCAAAAGGTGAAAAGCTTCACCTAAAGTAAAGGAGTCATTGAGGGCACAGAGGACTCCTTGGTAACCGCTGAGCTGCTCAGCGCAGCGCAGGAAGAAGTAACACACATGGATGAAAGTATTAAAGCGCTTAAGGCACAATTCACAACAATCTCATGAGCAGCAAAGGATAAGATTAGGCAGATGAAGCAGGCTGGTGTTGCGAGTGGCTCGGGGACGAGCCACAAGTAAGTGTTAGGGGATTTGTTGGAGAGAACTTCCGCAGCATTTAGGAAGCTGCTAATTTTGGGAAGGATAACTAATTTTGGAGAGAAAGTACCAATTTTGGCGGTAAGACAAAGATATCGCCATAGCGCAAATTCCGACGGGAATCACGGCGATAGGTACAGAAAAGTCAAAGCATGTGGTACAAAGAAGAGGCCGAAGGGAGAGCTCAACCACCGTAATAAAGGCGCCGAAGATGAAGAGAGGGTTCAGCTACCCTCATTAAGAAGAAGGACTACAGTCAGCGTTGCTTGAACCAAGAAGAAGCGACGGGCCGATGCATTAAAGACTAAGGACTGCAGGAAGCGGCGACGAGACAGGAGGCGGCTATGGAAGTACAGCCAGTTGACTGTAAGTGGTTAGGGTTGAGTCACTGTTGGGATAAGGCCCACAGTTTTGTAACTGCGATGAGACCTTCGGGCCATCTATATATAGGAGTCTTTTTATATGATAAGGGGTTGGCCACACAGTGATAGAAGCCATTTAGGTAGAGGGTAGTCAAGTCTTTGTGGATACAGAGTCTGAACATCCCTTAGAGGACAAGGGCCGACCCGTTGAGATACTGTGCAATCCGCTGGGATTGAGAAAGAAAGAGAGTGCATTGCAAGAGGCAGGAGGAGAAGAGAGGTCTATAGAGAAGGGCTCCCACTGAGGTGGAGTTTCCCAGAAGACCCTTGTTGTAAAGAGTTGGAAAGGAACTGTGTTTGTTCCTCAAAATTGTTAACAAGAAACACAGTTCCCTTGGACGTAGTTCCCACCCTGGGAGTAACAACGTGCTTATCTAAGTAGCGCTATTGTACTTGTGTAGCTGTTGCTCTCATTCACTTGCCTTTATTATACATGAATGCTTCATTCTGTTATAAGTAATGTATATGGTCATCAGTTTAAGTTCTGGTTGATGTATAACAATTGTGATAATCATAGCTAAAATCCTAGCGAACTAGATAATTGTTAAGCAGAGGATAATGTGCGAGTATGTACTGAATATAATGCATGAATGGTTCACTTAGACAGTGCTCAAAGTAATACTCTACTCAGTTACATTGTTGCGAGATATCAAGGGGCCAATTTCATTAGCAAGGGTTATGCTTGGAGATTAGATGATATTACTAACTGCAGTAATAGGATAAGAACGGCTGAAACCACGTATTAATCCAGGAAGCGGTCAAGAATCGCGTACCGCAGGGACAAGAAGGGGAAGATATCGCACCTACGATATCTTAGGTATAGCTGGACGGGCTCACATAGGGGGAAGACTTATCGCACTCCCTGCGTAATGCGATAAGACAGAGTGTCATGTCCCAAATTTGGTATTGGGTCACAATGGCCTAATCACATTGGCCCTATTCATTAGAGTTTGTCAAATTGATGCTAAAGGTCAAATAATTGCCAATGAGGAAAATTACTAGTTTCCTAGGTTTGGGGTGGAAGCTTTGGGATTTGGAATAATGGGGATAATAAATGATGTTTGAACATTAGAATGGCATAAATATTTAATAAAGGAGCTAAATAAATATATACAAGTGAAAATCAAAGTGGCATTTCATCATGAAGACACATGGAGGAAGTGGGACCCACATATGGCTAGATTTCCCCACTACACTTGGCATCATTCTCTCACCAATTCGAATTCAAGGTGAATGGTAACATACTTGGGGGAGTCCAAAAGGTATTATTCATTGCATGACTCATCCAAGGTCGAAATATAGAGGAAGAGTAACTCCCATGGAAGAGGAAGAGGCAATTTGGAGCTAGTGAGACACTTGGGCTAGATTCCCTAGCTCTATGACAACAATGATGAAGATGCTATGACACCTATGACACAAATCAGACCTGAAGGCTGACATATGACATATATGACATGTCAGGGCTAAAAATAGACTCCAAGAGGGCGCTCAAGGGTGTTAGGGAAGCTAAGATGCTTCCACATGTGATTTGGTGGAAGTGGGAGACTAGGAATTGTTGTACAAGTGGCGTTCTTTGGAATCTCTTCCCAACATGAGTTGGCATGAGTCTCTTGGAATGAATTCGACCCATGGAGGACATTAGAAGTTTATAAATGTCAATAACAAAGAATGAAACCAGCTTTTGATCATTTGTAGAATTTGCAATTGCATTTGTGAAGAGGGAGAGCTAGTGGATGACTAGTTTCTTGCCTTAGCCAATTTCGAGGGTGAAAGATTCCCATCCAAGTTGGTAATTGGAAAGGCCATTCAGACCTTTCATTTGGAGCTTTAATGGAGTCTTTATTTGCAGGTGTAAGCTACAGGGCAGCTCATGGTTTCTTCTATTGCAGCTCACTCCTTCAACCATTTCCAGTTTTGATGGCATATTCTTGATCCTTGAGGGAGGGCGTTTTTGGTGAGCTATTGTACTCTTTGGGGAAGCTTCTAATGCCCCATTTCTTTTGTAATATGAAGTAAATACTCTGTTCTTCATCTCCAAAAAGTTTCAGGTCGAAATTCCAAGTAGAAATGTATAAATCTCATTTTTAATGGAAGAACAATGCCATTTCCCCACTACCTTGTTGTGAGCCAATGTATTGATGATGATTTCGAATGAATGGATGATTCTCTGATATATTTGTGATCAATATAATGCCATGGATGTCTTCTACAAGTTTCATGTACTGTACTTGAGCATTTGAAGCATTTTTACTCCATTTAGTTGTATTGGGAGGTGAAATAGTGCCATTTCCCCAAGGGTCGAATTGGGGATTTTTGCAGTTGAATGGGAGAGGGTGAGAACAGTTGTAATAATCCATTAATGGTGCACATGAGACTTTAATAAAATACTTAACACATTACATACCTCTGTTCATAAATTTGAGTGGGTTTGGAGGCATTTGGGAAGCCATTTTCAGTGCTTACCCCAGGGGGATTTGAACCCCAAATTACTAGTAAAATTGCATAATTGGTTCAGAATCTTAAGAGAGTTTGCAGAGGTCTTTTGGTGGACATATGTCATCCATAAACATCATATTCAAGTTATAATATCATTCATACACCTTCCTTGAAGATTTGAAGGCATTTGGAGTCAATTTGAGACCTAGAGACCAATACTAGTCAAAGGAAAATCACTAGTAAAGTTACCTACATTGATCAGAATTGAAAGAGGATTTGCAGAAGTATTTTAAAGGTCCAAAGGCATCCCTGAAACACATATTTATGTTCTAATACCATTCATATACCTTCTCAGAAGATTTGGGATCATTTGGGGCAAAATTGGGACCTAGAGATCAAAACTAGTCAAAGGTCTAACTAGTTAAAAAAGTGAAAAATTGCCATTTTAATAAAATTCCTAACAAGGGACATTACAGTGGTATCAGAGCATGATCTTGGCACCTGATGTGGTATAATATCTATGAGGAAAAGAATTTAGGTACCACCATTATATATTGAAACCAAAAGTGCTTTTGTTGAAGAGGAAAAAAAAAAGTAGGAGAAGAAGAGCAAATTTTTTGAGGGAACTATGACTAGGGATGAAAAGGGAGCCTCATATGATGGTGAGGAGCATATAAAAATTATGAAAACAATATTTGAAGATATGACCAAGCAAATTAAGGAAGGATTCGAATTGTTTTCTATCGAACTTGTGGAAAAAATTATTGATTTTAAGGAAACCAAGGGGCAAAATGCAACAGCTTGCTTGAAGGAGCAAAAGGAAGAGACATCACAAGATAGTGAAGAATATTCTATTGAAAATATGGAAGATCATTTCGAGACACCTTCTAGCTTAGACATGAACCAAAGAGCATCTACTGATGGATGCTTAAACTATGAAGGAGTACCTATTGATGGGTGCTCACACCTCTATGTTGGTAACATAGAGATCACTTTTGAAAATGTTGCTGCAAGCCCAAGTTCCATTAAGCATGATAATGAAGACCTTGCAGCAGTTGAAGAAGAACCAAGATCAACTTCCCCATCACCACTTGAGCTTCATGAAGTTGGTCCAAGAAAAAATGAAGAAGATGAGGAGGTTCATTTGCAAGAGCCTCATTTTCTTGAAGGGTCCTTAAAGATGAATGAAAAGAAGATCCAAGAGTCCCTCAGCATTCTCCATGACACTCAAGCATTGGTGTCAAATTCTTGTTGGAGAGCTACTTCATTGGAGGAAACATCCTTCCTTGAAGACATGGAGAAGATTCAAAGAGCAATGTGCCACATCAAAGGTAATTTCATGTCTTTGCTTTTTGATAGAAACCATTTGTTTGAGCTTAATGAATTGTTACATGATGCATACTTGAAGAATAATGAGGATATTCATAAGCTCACAATTCAAAATGAGCAACTTCTTGAAAAGTTGCAAGATACTTGTTTTTCCTCCTATGTTTCAGATTGTCAAATGGTAGATTGTTTGGAGGATTCTCATGACATGGTGGATCATGAGAAATGTGAAAATTTGAATGTTCTTGATGTGTTTGAAGATGAACTTGAAGAGATCCAAACACTTGATGTGGTGGAAGAGGAATTTGAATTGCCTCTTGATGAAGGTTATGCAATTTTTAAAGAAGAGCATGATTCCTCTACATTGGAACCAAACTATGACAAAGAGTTCACACTTTTGAAGGAGCTGCATGATACTACCCATATGGATCCTTCCCATGATGAAACTTCTGCACTTTTTGATCATTTGGGTGAGTTAGTTCATTCTCCTACTTCCTACAATTCCATGTTTTGCAACATTAGTCTCAATGAAGTATGGGTGAAAGGGTTCTTTTTGATGGTGCCACATGAGGAGCATGGAACTCCTAGATTTAACTTTTATGATGACATGGTTGGAGCACATTCTTATTCACATTTGCAGCAGCATCATTTGTCACTTTATGATGATTCACATCTACATGGATGTACCTATGATATGGATTTGAGTCACTTGAAGACTCATGGTTTTTCTTGCTCAACACTGGGTTCATTTTATGTTAGAGGAACTTCATCCAACACTTGGGTGAATAGATTTATGATGGGAGAACATTTTTGTTGGCAGCCACATACTTTGTTACATCTTTATGATTCTCACATTCATGGATGTATGGGTGAGACTTCTTTGAGTCATTTGAAGTCTCCTTGTTTTTTCCGCTCATTATTTGGTTCAGATTTTAGTGGAGATTCTTCATTCACTTCTTGGATGAAAGAATACATGGTTGAATATTTTGATGCATATCACATCCTTTTGGAGCAGCATTATAGGACATGGGATCCTCACCTATGTCATTGGAGCAGATTTGATTGGTCACTTGAAGCTTGTATGCACTTGGAAAATGGTGGTCTACTTGCTTGGAGGTATAAGCACCTTCATGACTCTTTGATTAAGCATATCCTTGATGTACATTTTCATTATGTTGTTATGTACTTTGATGATATATATTTGGTACTCATGATGTTTGGAAGGATGCATACAAGAAAATGGGATCCAGGAATCCTCTTAACTAATGGTGTGGGTTGGAGAGCACTCTTAATTATTGGGGTGCAATACAAGCAATGGGACCCTGGAATAATTTTTATCTCATTGGTTTCAATTTTTTTGGGGAAACAAGCAGTATGGGATATGGATTTCCCCACTTAATAAAGTGATTTTTATCAGAGTAGTGCAGCAGCAAGCATGGTGGTTCCTCTCTAAAATCTTCATGGAAACTCAAAGACTCAAGGTTGGGCAATTCAATGGCAACTTCAAAGAATTATACAGAAAGCAGGTTCTTCAACACCCATGTTTAAAATTGCTTGAGGACAAGCAATATTGGGAAGGGAGGATTTGTCATGTCCCAAATTTGGTATTGGGTCACAATGGCCTAATCACATTGGCCCTATTCATTAGAGTTTGTCAAATTGATGCTAAAGGTCAAATAATTGCCAATGAGGAAAATTACTAGTTTCCTAGGTTTGGGGTGGAAGCTTTGGGATTTGGAATAATGGGGATAATAAATGATGTTTGAACATTAGAATGGCATAAATATTTAATAAAGGAGCTAAATAAATATATACAAGTGAAAATCAAAGTGGCATTTCATCATGAAGACACATGGAGGAAGTGGGACCCACATATGGCTAGATTTCCCCACTACACTTGGCATCATTCTCTCACCAATTCGAATTCAAGGTGAATGGTAACATACTTGGGGGAGTCCAAAAGGTATTATTCATTGCATGACTCATCCAAGGTCGAAATATAGAGGAAGAGTAACTCCCATGGAAGAGGAAGAGGCAATTTGGAGCTAGTGAGACACTTGGGCTAGATTCCCTAGCTCTATGACAACAATGATGAAGATGCTATGACACCTATGACACAAATCAGACCTGAAGGCTGACATATGACATATATGACATGTCAGGGCTAAAAATAGACTCCAAGAGGGCGCTCAAGGGTGTTAGGGAAGCTAAGATGCTTCCACATGTGATTTGGTGGAAGTGGGAGACTAGGAATTGTTGTACAAGTGGCGTTCTTTGGAATCTCTTCCCAACATGAGTTGGCATGAGTCTCTTGGAATGAATTCGACCCATGGAGGACATTAGAAGTTTATAAATGTCAATAACAAAGAATGAAACCAGCTTTTGATCATTTGTAGAATTTGCAATTGCATTTGTGAAGAGGGAGAGCTAGTGGATGACTAGTTTCTTGCCTTAGCCAATTTCGAGGGTGAAAGATTCCCATCCAAGTTGGTAATTGGAAAGGCCATTCAGACCTTTCATTTGGAGCTTTAATGGAGTCTTTATTTGCAGGTGTAAGCTACAGGGCAGCTCATGGTTTCTTCTATTGCAGCTCACTCCTTCAACCATTTCCAGTTTTGATGGCATATTCTTGATCCTTGAGGGAGGGCGTTTTTGGTGAGCTATTGTACTCTTTGGGGAAGCTTCTAATGCCCCATTTCTTTTGTAATATGAAGTAAATACTCTGTTCTTCATCTCCAAAAAGTTTCAGGTCGAAATTCCAAGTAGAAATGTATAAATCTCATTTTTAATGGAAGAACAATGCCATTTCCCCACTACCTTGTTGTGAGCCAATGTATTGATGATGATTTCGAATGAATGGATGATTCTCTGATATATTTGTGATCAATATAATGCCATGGATGTCTTCTACAAGTTTCATGTACTGTACTTGAGCATTTGAAGCATTTTTACTCCATTTAGTTGTATTGGGAGGTGAAATAGTGCCATTTCCCCAAGGGTCGAATTGGGGATTTTTGCAGTTGAATGGGAGAGGGTGAGAACAGTTGTAATAATCCATTAATGGTGCACATGAGACTTTAATAAAATACTTAACACATTACATACCTCTGTTCATAAATTTGAGTGGGTTTGGAGGCATTTGGGAAGCCATTTTCAGTGCTTACCCCAGGGGGATTTGAACCCCAAATTACTAGTAAAATTGCATAATTGGTTCAGAATCTTAAGAGAGTTTGCAGAGGTCTTTTGGTGGACATATGTCATCCATAAACATCATATTCAAGTTATAATATCATTCATACACCTTCCTTGAAGATTTGAAGGCATTTGGAGTCAATTTGAGACCTAGAGACCAATACTAGTCAAAGGAAAATCACTAGTAAAGTTACCTACATTGATCAGAATTGAAAGAGGATTTGCAGAAGTATTTTAAAGGTCCAAAGGCATCCCTGAAACACATATTTATGTTCTAATACCATTCATATACCTTCTCAGAAGATTTGGGATCATTTGGGGCAAAATTGGGACCTAGAGATCAAAACTAGTCAAAGGTCTAACTAGTTAAAAAAGTGAAAAATTGCCATTTTAATAAAATTCCTAACAAGGGACATTACACAGAGGCACAGCCGGAGTAATAGAATGAGATAAGTCAGCTTATGAGGAAAGGGTTAAGGTGGGTTTAAGCACCCTGGATGCCTCAGAACCTGGCTGAGGACACTTGAGTCTTCTGCCTCCCATTAGAATCACTTCGGGTGAGACTTCAGGTTGCTTCTACGACCTGTTGCCGAAAGGGCCAGTGAGCTAAGGGTTCTGTTGGTCTAAAAGGTACCGCAAGCCCGGGTCTACCCAGAAAGTAAAAGAGAGACCAACAAATATTTCACCCTCTATGTTTCAGCATCTGAACATGCCGTATCTGGAATTCTTGTACAAGAAGATACTGCTCGCCAAGATCATGTCATCTACTATGTGAGGCAGACATTGTCCGGCCCACCCCTCCACTACCCACATGAAGAAAAGATGGCTCTCGCCATCGTCTTTTCAATACAAAAGCTATGACTTTACATTCTCCTGAGCCACGCCACAGTTGTAGCCAATTCCAATCCTATGGTTTACCTCTTGACGCGTCGCCTTCTTCAAGGACGCGTAGCTAAATGGGTGATTATCCTACAAGAATACGACCTAACTTTCAAAACCCCAAAGAGCACCAAGGCCCTAGCACTCGTTTAACTCATCACAAATCTCCCATCCTCTTCGCCATCACCCGCTATCCAAATAGATCTCATTGACGATCACATTTTCATCATCTCTTTTGATGACCCATGGTACAGCGACATCTTAATCTACCTCTGCACACAAAAATTTTGACCCCACATCGATCGTGACGGACGCCGTCATATATGACACCACGCCCCCCGATACCTCCTATTAGGCGATGTACTTTATCGACACGGTGTCAATACCATCTTACGACGCTGCCTATCTCATAACAAAGCAGAACGAGTCCTTAATGACTGCCATAGCGGTGCCTGCGGAGGCCACTTCTCCGGCATTGCCACCACCCAAAAGATCATCCATGCAGGTTACTTTTGGCCTTCATTATTTACTGATTGCATCAGCACAGTCAAACATTGTCAAAACTACCAACTTTTTGCCCCCAAGGAAAGAACCCCACCCGCCCCCCTTCATCCAATCATCACTGTCAGACCATTCTGCAAATGGGCCATTGACTTCCTTGATTGCAATCCCACGTCAGCCAGCGGTCATAAACACATTATTGTGGCCGTATATTATTTCACCAAGTGGGAGGAATCCATGCCAACTTACAATTGCAAGACCGACACCGCAACAGGTTTTTTCCTCAACCATGTTATCGCTCGTTTTGGAGTGCCAAAGCAACTCGTCTTAGACCACGGCTCTCATTTTGAAGATGCCGTTTGGAGAGAATTATCAACCTTACTGAAATTTGAAACGGCTCTCCACCTACTACCCCCAAGGAAACGGCCAAGTCAAAGCGATTAACAAAATTTTGAAGACCATCCTCCAGCGCACTGTGGACAAACACAAATCAAATTGGCACCACATGCTCTTCCCGGCACTATGGGCATACCGCACGTCAACCAAAATGGCTACCGGTTTTAACCCTTTCCATTTAGTTCACGGTGTCGAATCCATCCTCCCCATCGAGTGCCAGATTCCAGCCCTACATATGGTCGTTGAACTCCTACCAGACACTTCCCCAATTGAGCAACACTTACTACTCCTGGAGCAAGCCGATGAAGATCGACGCATAGCCCTTCAAACCATGGAAGTAGCCAAGAACCGATCCAAACTGAGTTACGACAAACATGTCCACCCAAGAACTTTTACTGAAGGGGACCTTGTCCTCTCCTATGATCAAGCTCATGACAAAACCGGAAAAGGAAAGTTTGTGTCCATGTGGAAAGGCCCATACATTATGCACACTTGCCTCGGATAGGGGGCATACATTCTGATCGATTTAGAAGGAAACCCCCTACGCAACCCACACAATGGGTTGTACCTCAAGCGATTTTACCCATAGCAAATCTGATGGACACCACTGTCCATTATTGTACAGCCTTGTTTTGTTTTTCACAAAAAATTCATAAAACCTAAATATTTGTTTTCTCTGCATGACCACAGATGGATCCTATTCCACTCTACTACGTCGGTTTCACTGATGGTGCAAGCCATTGGTCCCCCAATCTAGCCTCCGCAGCTTGGGTAATATATTCCCCTTCACATGAGTTGATCCAGATTGACGGAGTGTGTGTAGGTGCCGCCACCAACAACCAAGCTGAATACGATGTCGTGACCGGTCTCCTGGCCACAGCTCACCAAATGAGCATACGTCACCTTAACATTTTCTTAGACTCACAACTCCTTGTTTCCCAGCTCAACAATGATTACCAGTTACGTGATCCCTATCTTTTCATAAAATTCTTGCACACTAAACAAATGGTTCGACAGTTTGAATCAATTTCATTCACACATGTCCCAAGGAATCTCAACAATGTAGAAGACCATATGGCCAACAACATTCTTGACTGGCACACCAATCAAACCATATAGTAAACACAAATGTACCTCCACGGGCTTAAACAAAAATGCATCCACATGCATAACATGTGCCTCCATGGGCATACAAAAAATCAAACATGCCTCCACGGGCAAGCAGAAAGACAATAAATGCATCCATGTGCATATACGACTATATACCAAATCATATATATATATACACATCATAATATAGTCAAACATGTCATAGGTGCCCTCAACACCCGATATACAAAAATACATCAACTGTACAAAAAGGTACTTCCCATATGCTCATCAGCATTTGGGCGCAGATACAAGATCATCTAATCATCACGGTCTCCAGGCTCCTCTGGCCCTGCCGGATCATGCCGAGACCAAACTCTCCTCTCCGTCGGCCCCGCTGGATCATCTCGAAAATGAATCCTCCCCTCCATCGGCCCTGCTAGATCATGTCGATCCCCATCCCTCCACTCAGCCGCCAACAATCCTTCTCTAAGCAAAATCAAGTGCCACTCACGAGGCACATCGAAACAATGCTCAACAATGTCCCAATCCAAATCCCTCCACCCATCCTCTGGAAATCCTGCTAGGATCATGTCTAGTGTCTCTCTGACACCCTTCACGGCATCATCTCGAGGCCCAGCTCCTCGACCGCGAGCCCCAACTCCTAGAGAATGAGGAGGCGATACCGCTCCAGGAGGCAGAATGACCACCATCGCCTGTCCCCTACGAACCACATGGTCGGCCGGTGGTACAGGACCAACATCTGCACAATCACGCAAGTGAACCATCATATAAATATCTAACTATAATCATAACAAACACATCTAAAACACATGATATAGTAGATAACAAAACACAAAACATACCATCTAAACCCCAGGCCTATCCCTGGGCTCGAGGCATCTTCGGATCTCCTCGATAATCCATACCGGCATATGGATAGTCATCAATCAGCAAGGGGATCTGCTCCCACTGCTCATACATATCCTATGAAAAGAACCCGCAGATACCACCACCACCACAGGGCATCATCTGCCCCCACCGCACCATGCGCGGCTCGCTCACCAACCCGTCTCGAACCGGCACCCATGGCCGCAAAGTCGGTACCCGCTCAAAGAAGAAACAACACAAAAAGGAGGCATAGCAAAACTCTCCCCCCTCCCGAATGACCTTATCCAAATCTCTCCGAACACCAGCCAAAAACATCTGAACCCACGCATAGTAGGTCCCCCTTAGCACAGAATCCACCATCATCGTTTGTCCCCTCGACAAACGATGTGGCACCGTGGCACCCAACACCCACAGAACACAAGCCCCAATAGTCCGCATGTTCCACTCCCGCAAAGACCTCAGGCTCAAAGCGTTGCTCTACACAATCGCCCCAGTAACACAGAAGGTCTCCAGGAGATCCTCCATGTCCACACCTATCGGGATCCTCGACAGGAGATCCCCCACCTCCCCTAAACAAGGTAACCCGGTAAGAAAATATACATCAGTAAGGGTGATCTCTAACCTCTCACCCCCAACAATAAAGGCACCCTCTGCAGGGACCCACAAACTCACCAATTTTTTCAGTAGCAGTCCTACTGAACGCATCGGTGGAATCTGAGCAAACTTCAGAAGCTCACTCATAGACAGATCCTGCCAGACCACCTGATCGGTCCAATTCTGAATCATCAAATCCTCCTCCATCTCTTGCTCTCGCCATGACACCAATGGCCTCCTCAACATCCTGCCACAAAACAAAGAAATTTTTCAGAACCGAAGAAAATGTTTCAAAAAATTCCATCACGGTTTTCATCCAAAAACCCGCGATGAACATCGCGGGTATTGACCACACAGTTGCGATGAACATCGCGACTATCAACCCCATAGTCGTGATGAACATCGCGACTTTCATCCCGATAGCCGCAATGAACATCACGACTATCAGCCCAGAACTCGCGATGTTCATTGCGGAAAAAGATGCGAAACCCACGATATTCCACGTTGGAAGGCCAACATGGAATTTCGCGGCCTTCGGGGGCCCGCCGCTAACCAAAAAAAACATAATTAAAAAGGCTAAGGAAAATAGGGTTACCTGAAACTCGCGGAATCAAAAATCAACGGTCAAATCTCCCGAAAATCAAGAAAGAGCTCTGATTGCTCTGCCAAACTCACACGTAACAATGACACATCATATGGGCCCCACACCCTATTTATAGAAATTTCACCATTTTTCAAACAACCATTGCGGTATCATACGACGTCCGTTCTTCAAACTGTTGGTATCGTTGGAATCTGCATAGCGAGAACTTCATGATAGTTCTTTTCTTTTCCTGTTTTCACCAGGTCCATTTTTTGACCATTTTTTCACGCCCTCGTTGCCTCGGTTTGCATGCCACATCGGTCGTTCTCCACTTTTTACGAGTCTTATATCGTCGGATTCAATTTTCTGCGCTCGTAATGATGCTTGAGAACATTTCTCGCTCTCACGCCCAGATTTTTTGGGCATTTTTCCCATGCCCCCTTGTTGCCTCTGTTTGCGTGCCACATCAACCATCCTCCATTTTTTACGAGTCTCATATCACCGGATTCAGTTTTTCATGCTCGTGATGACACTTGAGATCATTTCTCGCTGTCACCTCCAGATTTTTTGGGCATTTTTCCCATGCCCCCTTATTGCCTTGGTTTACGTGCCACATCGGCCGTCGTCCGTTTTTGACAAGTTTGATATCGTCGGATTCAATTGTCCATGCTCATGATGATGCTTGAGATAATTTCTCTCTCTCACCTCATAATTTTTGGGCATTTTTTCAAAATTCCACTCATCACCTCGGTTTGCGTGCCACATTGGTCGTTGCCCCTTTTTGACAATCTTTATGTCACCAAATTCAATATTCCGCACTCATGACAATGCTTGAGACCTTTTCTCGCTCTCATCAATCCCTTTTTGTTAGGTATAGTTTTACCGCTTTTTCAGGCCGAGCAATCCCTTTTACGAAAAAGGCACTTAGGGAGTTTCTGTTAAGCTATTTTCTGACTCCTAAAACAATCAAAAGATCGTCGAGCAACCTTGCTTCCTTTCATGCTCACTAAACGTATCTGAAAGGGCGTCTACCTGGTATAAGTTTACCCCTTTTCCGGACCTTGTAGACTAATTACGAAAAAGGAATACTCTAGTCACATCAGCTAGAAGAGTTCTCCATTTGCATCATTTTATGCTTTTTCGGGCCTTGGAGACTAACTTACGAAAAAGAAAACCAATGGAGTCCACTTAACACTTTCATACTCTCTAAAGATGAAAGCGACCACGAGCAATCACCATCCTGGGCTCGTAAAAACCCACAGGACGGTACTCACAACCACCACAGAGTCTTCTTATCATTTTCAGACTGATTAAAAATGAAAGCACCCATGAGCACAAAAAGTCCTGGGCTCACAAAATCCACAGGACAGTACCATTTCAAAGCACACTTTTATCCCTTCTTGGAGCTCATTAAAACTATGAAGAAGGACCCAATGGTGCTTCTCAGTGCCACAACAGATCACGTCTACTCATATGGCAGCTTCCCCATTTTGGTCGCCTTTGTTCAGAGTATTCCGCAGTATGTCACCCTGAGAATCCCTCAACAACACCCATCAGCTTGACCCCCCAGAGTCAATACATACCCTTCCATCCCTAAAAGCTATGATCCCCACACCTACAAATCAATTCCCTACGCTGCCAGGTCAACCATGTCATCATGCTCTTAACAAAAGAAGTTTGAGTCTACCCACTCTATGACCCCAGTTACTTCCCATCCCCACAAGTATGTCAGTCCTACCATCAGTACTACAACACTTCAGTTCTGCACCTCGCGATCCTATCAAGGAAACATCATTGCCTTGTTATTCGTTGGTCTCCCTCTGTCAACGACAACCAAATTTATCCCAGAGGATAGACCTAGAGGTCCCTGTGTCTTGGACTCATCACAATTTATGATGAGTGCCTACGAATCATTTCAAGAAGAGTCCTCATTGCCTCTCCAAATGGTTTTTTCTCACATGCTCGACTTCAACACCTTGATCGCATCATTGAGACTCGTACAGGGTATTGGTCCTTTCAGTTATTTGTTGAAGACCCCGGATACCACCTGACTCTTCCACTTTTCAGAGTCTACTTATGGAAACAACCAATTACAATTTTCCTATAGATATCCGGGTTGCGCATGGCGACGATATTCAGATGTACCCCAGTTTTATACTCCCTCGAGTATACAGTTACATATACTCCTCAGAGTTGACTCAGAGTCATTGAGTCCCTACAGATGTTGGACACCTTTAGATTCAGCAGTTCATCAACCCTTCTGAGACCTCGTTCATCAATGCTTTATTCCAGTGTATCAGTTATTGAGATCATTCATGTTATGATCATGAGTACATCCCAAAATAGTGTCCCCTTTGGACCATTATGATGTACCAGCAGATGTTTTATTTATTATTCAGGTCCCCCTTCTTGGGACTAATTGTTATGTCTATGTCTTTATACGAGCATGGGTATGCCCACCTTGTCCATTACCAGAGATTATTCCTCATTCATATTGATGCCATGTAATATTGTTTGTTTTGCAACTTCCAAGGGTTGTGGATCCAGTCTCCAACCGGTCTCTTCTCTTCCCCAAACCCCAGGAAAAAAACAAAAGAACTATGATGTCTATCAGTCATACGATGAGCTCCTACCCTCACACATCAGGGGGCAATCTGTTAACACCCAAAAAGTGTTCACTAGCTCATTTCCTTATTCACATGACCCATTTGTCCACTTTTCCACCATTTGAGCCTCTAAAGCCATCAAAAGGTCACCAAAAGACCATAATACACCCCTTTTTTTCTTTAAAATGAATATTTTTCCTCAAAAAGCATAAAAAACCCTCAAAAAGGTCCAGAATTCCCAAAAATATTAAAAAGGGAATAAAAATATTCAAAATATTCAAAAAAGGAAAAAGGAGGGAAAAGATACCTAAACCATGTTGGCCAATACCATTGGTTTCCTCAAAACCATAATGGTATTCCCCACCACCAAAAACTATAAAAAGGTGGTAGGGGCTCCTCACTTTCCTTCCATCCATCATCCTATCCTCACGCTGTCAAAATCTCTCATGAGACCTTTGGACATTTTCAGCATCTTGGAGAAGAGACCTTTGGAGCTTAGAGCTACTCACCTTGGGAGTTGCTCAACACAAATCCTCACCATTTGAGGTATCTTAATACAAAATACTCATACTTTTATTTCTTGTTCTTGAATCATTTTAAAAAAAAATTATTTGTTATATGCACATGTTAGATTCAGATTTATAATTGTTTTTTGCTTTCAATATTTGAAACTGCTATCACTTGTGGATAGGTGCCCATTGCACAAAGCTTGGTTTCAAAACCAAGCCAACACCAACAGGTACCAAAAGCATATCGTTAAGTCTGGTAAGAGGAGGGTTAAAAGGAGTGTTAAAATCACTAGAAGTAATATCCTCAACCTCGACAGTATTAAGAACTTGTTGATCCAGAGTTCTAGGTTGTGGTTCACCAGGAACCTCTATTTCACCAGTAAGTTCAAAAAGACCACTGGATCCAGTCCTCCATCGTCGTGGTGGCAGTAGTGGCTCCACACTGAGTGGGGGAAGGTTTTGCAACCTCCGAGACCTACTAAGGTGTTGGTCTTCCACAATTATATAAAAATAAAACTAAGTAAAAACCTAGTGGCCACTAAGACTAAGGGAAAAACAACATACCACTAAAAAATCATAAGTAATCAAACCAATCAAACGGATAGCAAATACTCTCGGAAGTAAGTCTGGGATGATTAGGGCCCAGAACATACTAACAAAGTAATGATGGTCAATTTTGTGGCATCGACCGAAGGTCCACTGGGTGCAAGTGCTTGAATCACCAAACCGCTTTCCCAGGATTACTGCCAGAGGGTTACATTCCACGCTTATCAAAGGTGAAGTAGGAATAACCTCCCACTCTACCTGTGTAGGATCCTAAATGTCTGATACTAAGGCTACCATACATATGAAATATCCTGGGGGGACAGTCTTCAGCCTAGTCAAAACGCATGGGCAAGGTAGCAAAGCCCGAAGTCCGAAAGGACCCCCGTACGCAAATCGACTCTGGTTTATGGTCAAAAGGAAAGTGAGGGGGTTATCCTCAATAATTCCAATATCCCATGACCTCGTTCTTAACTCTGGTTTGAGTAGAGCATCCCAGGGTTATTTGATATATATGGGTTTACATAAATGAAAGTTGTACTATGATTGTTGCGTAATGAAGCCAATTGCAAGCAGTTTAAGGTGATTTAAGCTTGTAACTCTATCCTAAGCTAGTTTATGTCGTGTGTACCTAAAAAGAAAATGTTTCTAATTTATTATATTAAAAATTCTTTTTAAGACAACTTTTTACTCAACGGGGTAGTGCATTGTATGGAAATGGTTTGAGAAAGTAAAGTCCAAAAGAAATAACTTTCAAAGCAACAAAAGACTCTTTTTCTTTTTTCCGTTTATGCTCTTTCCAAAATGAAAACTAAGCAAACCTAAAACAAATTTCTTTTTTCTTTTCTTTTCAAATTCAAAACAAAGTAAACTATGCTACTTCAAAATGATCATAAGCCTTACTACTTTAAACTACCAAACTCATTTTTTTCTTTTTCTGATATATATAAAAGAAAAAGAACTCGAAAATGAAGCAAGTAAGACCTAAAAGAACAATGTAAGTAAGGAAAAAAGATTCTAAGGTTCACAACAATCAACTTGATTACTTGACAAAGACTTGTCCTACAAAGTTTTTAAAGGGAAAAAACCTTGGGCTTAGAAGACAAAGTGGAAAGAAAAGAAGGATAAGAGGCGCTTTAAAATGGAAAGACAAACTTCAAAGGTTGCTCCAAAGCATCAAAAACCCTACAAAGCACTAAGCCAAGCAAACGGTAGGCAAGCAAACCAAATATGAACTTACAATCACAAAGACTCAAATGGAAGCAAACTAAAAGACTTCAACTTACTTGAAACTGAAACTGACTAAGCAATCAGGAAGTGTTTAGACTCAAAAATTTTTGAAAACACCCTAAAGACTCCAACTTGGAATCAAACCCTAAATCAAAGGCCAATACACCATCAAAGTATGCTTAGTGTTTCCACAAACAACAAATGCTACAAAACAAAGGTT
Organism: Larix kaempferi; assembly: GCA_027924585.1. NCBI lineage: Eukaryota > Viridiplantae > Streptophyta > Pinopsida > Pinales > Pinaceae > Larix > Larix kaempferi. The sequence goes on from BSBM01000510.1 coordinate 30,905,584, forward strand.
TGTATACCTGCAACAAGCATCTAGGGTACAGAAGTGCAGCTATGTCCAACTAGGAACAAAACATGGTCTTCAAAAAGAGCCACAAACAAATAAGACACCTCAAAAGTACTCAAGCAAGCAAAAGATAACCTAAGGGACTTAGGAGAGGTAAACAAGACTCAAAAAATGCATAAAGACCTCAAGGATCAGTTAAGAAGACAAGGAAAGAGGCTGGAAATCAAACCAAACAAGTGGAAATCAAATCCCAAAAGAAAACAGAGACTTACAAGAAAAAACTCTATTGTGCAGTATACAAACCTGCGTACACTGGGAGGTGTACCCTACTGTGTAGTAGGGAAAGTAGCATTTTTCAGCATGTGTACCCTACTTTGCAATAGGTAAAGTAGCGTTTTTCAACAGGTGTACGCTACTGTATGCAAGGAATACCAGCGTTTTTTCCAGGGAAGGCTTAAAACAGGATTTAAAACTTTAAACTAAGATGAGTCAAGCAATGGAAACAAGCTACAGTAACCTACCAAGCCTCTCAGAGGATCAAAAATTACTGGAAGGAAAGTTAAATGAGTCTCCTAGAATAGAAAACAATTGGTCCCCAGTGGAGTCGCCAGTCTGTTGTTTGGGAATTCTACCCTATAGCGAGGAGAGGGACACTACCAACTTCTGGGGTGACAGGTAAATACATTGATCATATCACATAGGCTTCTACAAAAGGAAAGAGATCAAGGTTTATGAAAGCATACCTTATTAACGACGTTCGATCCTAGCTTTCGCTTGCTCCTTCGATCGATCCTCCACTTGATCATCCGTTTGACGAACCTGCAATACAAAGATACCTTCCTTAGCGTATCTTGATTGATATAACAATGATGAAATTGAAATATAATTTACACATCAAATACAATCAAGCATTTAATCCAAACAAACATGCAATCCATTAGACATTTGATTGGGACGGGACGGTTATTTCAACCGTTATTGTCAAAAGCAAATAATTAGTACAATTATACATGATCATTCAGAGTGCTTGTGCAATCGGATCCTGGGCTCTTGCTCTTGACACTAACTTTGGAATTCCTCCAGCATAACAACCCTTAATGCATAGTTTCTCCTCCATTTGTGAGTAACCCCTCTCATGGATCCTCCTTGTATTTATGGGACAAGGTAAGCAGTTTGGATCGAGAGGTAGTTTGATTGGGAAGTTGGGGAAGTTGCAAAACCAACTTCAACTAATCCCAATTCGTCAAATTAATATATTTTTGATTACTTTTTAAGGTGTACGCTACTTTTCTTAAGTGCAGTAGCATTCAACATGCAACTTCCCTACTTTACAACCAGCGTTTGCAAGATTTTTTAAGTTGTACGCTACTCTATTGAAGCAAAGTAGAGTATTTCAGAAGGCAAACACCACTTTATTGGAGTGGAGTAGAATATTTCAGCAGGAAAACGCTACTATCATGCTTATAGGGTAGTGTTTTTCCCAAAAAGTAGGTAAAATGAGAGTTTTGTCAACTGCAGAGGGGTAAGTCTAGTCCATTCATCATCTAAGGCAATCATGCTCTTCAATTCCAGTTGTCCTTTTGTGTGATCGATAGATAAAGGTGATCACGGACGGAGAAGTGCAGATTTGACCTATAACAATAGTACCTCTGTATAATAGATTATTTAAATTTTGCAGCTGTTTAAATTTCTAGATATAATAATGTCTTAAATAAGTGAACATATAACACCTTATTATTGGAAATAATATAATAAAATATGTAGTATTAACTTTCAAGAATAGATAGTAATAATTTGTAAACTTAGATCAGTGCAGAGATAAAATGTTTTACTTTTCTTGCTAAGTACAGAAACTGCTATACATCTGTTTATGGCATGTTGTTCTATTTCTGAGTTTAAACATGTATACTTGAAATTGTAGAATTAAAAGAAGCACTATAGTATTAATATAACCATTCAATTGGCATTTTGCCCATCATTTATCTATATTAATTTTACTTCTCTATACTAGAGTACTATACAGAAAATAGTATGGGAAAAATACAAAAAGGGTTTTTATCAATCATCTCATCTACTAAACTATCATTATACAAAATCATCTCTAGGTTAGAAATTGAAACAGTTTCTTCTATATAACTGTAAATACTAAATCTATAATGCAAAAAACCATTCAACTATAAACAATAAGGCAGAACAGTAGAACTTGATTCCTTGTAGGACAAACAAACAACCCAAAGAGCCTATTCCACCCAACCTATTATTGAAGATAGTGAAATTACTTGCCTTAGAACCCCTGAGCTTGTTCATTGAACCACTAAGAAGAAGAATATGTAGAAGCTTTTAGTTCAATCCACTTGCAGCAGCAAAGTAGTTCATCCAGTCATATAGACTTAGTAGTCAAAGAGCCCTGCACTAGCACCTCTAGTTCTCTTCTCAGGATATTTCAACAGCCTCACAATGCACTTCCACTTAGCCTCCCTATTCGAATCTCTCAGTGATCACCTAATACACTTGAAGAATTATTTCTGTAGAAAATAATATAGAGTTTCCTGCTCAATTCGAATTGCCTTATCTAGGCTTCCTAGGCCTTTTAGTGGTTAACCTGGTCATTAATGAGCCATCAGCTCTTTTGCACCCATGTGGGGGATAATGCCACAAATTTAGGGGTAGTTGTCCCATAACCAATAGCTAGTGGTGGAGTGCAAATGTTGACATCTGTCCCATGCCTTCTAACAGCTTCCATTCCTCCTAGTGGGTCAGTGAACACTCATTTAACAGTTCCCTTGGGTGTTTGTCTCCTGTTTTAATTTATTAAATAATAATAATCAGTCATTACAATCATCCTTGACCCAATTTGGTCATAATTACAAAACTTTGTAATTATAATTTAATAAAATGTTTTTGCAATAAAATAAATAGTCTCAAAATTTGGGTAGGTGACACAAATAAACAGATGCAAACACATAAACAGTTACACAACACAGAATTTAACATGGTTCACCCCCAGGATGGGAGCTACGTCCACAGGAACTGTTGTTATATTATCTTGGGAAGGGTACAACAGTTCCATTCTACGCACTCAGCTGCAGACTCTCATCTCTCTCAATAGACCTCTGCGCACACAGCTTACAGAGCCTTTTCAATGGCTTTCAGAAAAACAAACAAGTATTGCTCAAGATTATACAATGAAGATTCGAGATTAACCCAACAACCCTTTCCCTTACAAAATGTGCCTTTTTATAGATCATGCCTGTAGGTCATGTCTTTACAATGCATAGGAAAAAACCCTCAGGTTTCCCAAAACTATCGTGGTTTTCCTTAACTAGATTGTTAGGCCCTAAGAGTGACTCCTCCGTCATGGCCATCCTCTGCGCGTGGTCACGTCGCTTTCATCCCCCCTGCCGTGCGCATGCCAACAGGTCACTTTCAGCCAGTTGTTCCTTCTCTAATGGTTTCATGCGACCGGTCCATGTAGTGCTTCCTTTGCTTGTGCGACCGGTCTCTTTCCTTCCACATTACTCCTTACCCACCACTTGGTAATCATGGAATATCTTAACCAAAAATAGACCACCGATGGTCTTACCAGACTATATACCATTTTCCTTCCAAAATTTGCCTTGACGGATCTCCGTAGATCAGGCTCTTCGCAGCTCTACTTCTCCACAACACTGTACTTCGTAGCGCGGTATCTTCAAGGCACTGGGTTCCTTCTCTACCGATGATGCATTTTGTTGTATCCTCGCAGCTTCCAAGACTGTCTTTTGCCTAAAGTCTCCAGCTAAACTGCGCTCAACTTTGTAGTTCCAAAACTATTTTTCCAAAAATGCCTTACTTGGGCCAAGCCAAACAGACCCCTAACACTTACATGTGGCTCGTCGTTGAGCCACTTTTAACTTCTGCTTCACCGAGTTGCTCTTCCTCCTGCGGAGCTAACTTAGCGGTGAACTCTTGATATATTGCACTCAACTTTGCAACCGTTTCCTTGGTATCCTGCTCAAATTGCTTGATGGTCTCCAACACATCAGGTGTTATATGATCCTCAATTTGGCACTCTTGCACTGATTCTTTTCCTTTGCGGAGCTCCCTCAACTTTTCTTCAATTTTCGGTGTTAGTTCATGGGCTTCCTCTTGCAGGGGCTGCGATTTATCGCGAATTTTAGTCTCCCTGTCTCTCAACACTTGAATTGTTCTTTTCAATTCTCTGACTTCTTAATATCTTTTTAGCCTGTCTCTTAGCTGCAGTGCCTTCACCTCCGCGTCCAGGGCCTCTAATGCGGCATGCTTTTCCTTTAAAGTGTTCCTTAGTTCCAGCAGCTCTGGGTCCCATTCCAGCGCAGTAAACATTCTTGTCGCCTCGTCCAGCAGAGTTTGGCACTGAACCACTTCACTGGCTATACTCTCTGCTGTAGCTTTCACTTACTTTGCTCTGAGCTATTGTTGATCAGGTGGTGTCTTCGGCTGATTCTGCACTTCGAAGGATGTAATCTTCGCTTGGTAACTAGTCTCCATATCTTTCATCTCAGCCTTAAGATCATTGACCACCAAGCCGATATTAACGATAGTATCTGCAGGTTCAGGCTGCTCCTTGCATTCTGGTATCTTCACGGCTACCAAAGCGATCGTATGCTCCAATCTCGTTCGTCGTTCATGCTCATCTTGAAGTTGCATGTTCTTCTTTCAACTTGATTCCTGCAATTGCTTATAATTTGAATATAACTCATTGTGCTAGTTCAGAGAGACTACATTTCTCTCATGGATATCCTCCACAACCTGTAGGTGCATATTATGCAGACCCTCCATTGGAAACATCGCAATGTCGATGTCCACATGCTAGATGTCCTTCCCGAAGCTAATTGTTCGCGCGGTGGTAATATTACACTCAGTGTGTCAAGTTTGATCATGCGCGACTTCGGTGGCAAGGTCAAGGCTAGAGGCGTTTTCTTCGGCTGTGAAGTGTTCGCTAACCTTCCTTCTGATTCTGAGTCTCGGGGCAAGGGCAAGCTGCACTGAAATTGCTCAAACTTTTCTGTTATGCCTTACAGCATGGTGAGGTTCTTTTGCAAAATCTCTTGAAATGCCTCATCCTTCTTATCTTTAACGGCCAGCTGATCTTCCATTTTCGTGGTTACCGTGGATGCGATCATCTCATAATCACCATCATGGAGCTTTGCATTTGATTGGGCCTTAATAGCTTTCTGCTTCTTTTTATGTGCTTTCTCTGGTGCGGAGCTTCCTGGCTCCTTCCTTTTTCCCGACTACGACTCTTCGACAATAGGTGTCGATATTGGATTACTCTCTTCAAAGTCACTCTCAATCTCCACATGTCCTTCAAATTTAAATTCAAGTATCCATTCCTTCATAATGGTGTCGATGTCTTCTTCGTTCATGTGATAGCTTCCTTGGAACCATTCTGAGTTCTTCTTCTGAGCCTTTGCTATGATGTAGACATAATGCATATCAGTGGAAATATTGACTGTGTGAATATAATTAGTTCTTACCTCTTTGATATCTGCGGCTTGACAATAATGACTTCGCGCAGCTACTCATAGTATTTATAGAAAACTTGAGTTGACGTGCGTTGTCTTTCTGCTATCAAATTCACCCAGAGGTTCGCGTATCTGGATCCTCTGCAGTCATTTCTATCAATAACAAGGCCAACATAATGTTTTGGGTCCTTCCACTCCACAAATGCAATCAACACTATTAACCAAGTATAGTGGAAATTGTTGCCATGTGTCTGTGTATCGTTCAACTCTTCGAGAAACTCATTTAACAGGTACTAACACCAATTAAATCTTCCTCCTGTTGTGGCCTTTTCCCTAAGGAGCACTGCGCCAGCGGGTACTTTGTTAGGTCTTTCCTTTCCTAGAATATTCCCTGCTAGTAGTTGTGTTACAAACCGTGTAGCATCATCATCTATGTCATCCGTGACGAATCCTCTCTTTCCTTTGACGACAGGATGTGTTTTCTTCATCTTCGCAGCAACCTCCTTATCCTTGTTCTTTCCTTGAAAGAATTGCTTGGGGTCCTCGCCTCTCTTACTTAAGCCGGTGATGCAATGGATCAAGTCAATGTTCAAATCGACGTTCTGATCCAACCATAGATAACCTTGGGGAGTGAACGACATAAGAGTGCAGACCACCGCATTTAGTTCTAGCGTTCAATCAAAGTGCGGGAGCCTCAATAGGTTGAGAAATACTGATTCGACCACTCTGGATAACCAATTCTGCACGACCAGCATAGAATTTCCTTTCACATCCTTCCTCTAGCACATATACTGATCTGGTTGAAATTTCAGGTATTTTGGTTCATCCTGGTCCTTCTGCATCTGAAGCAAGTCGAAGTATTCAAATTTACACTCTATAATATTCCCCAATAGATTTCCTTCCAGTTTTACATGCTTCGAGATAGGTTGAAGCGGAATCTCATACTTCACATTCTTTAACAGCTTAATGGATGGTGCATCCTCTACACGCAGTGAGATATACTGAGGAGTCAACTAAAGTGGTATTATTTCCTTGTCGTCCAGCAGAACTTCCGGCACTATGGAGCTCATCATCTTTGGTTTAATCCTCTCCACTGCTAGTCCTTTTCCTTTGTCTCGCATAGTTGTGGCATGTCTTGGCAATCACCAGGATCCTCGGCCTTGCTCTGTAATAACCTTCTTAGCGGGGTTTCTCATCAAGCCTTTGATCCCACCGTATTGAAAAACCTTCACAGTCTCCTTGATGGTGAACTCTTGCTCAATAGAGGAGATTCCAGACATTCACTAGATGTTCTAGATAGAATAACGAGGTTACTAATCACTCACTATAAACAAATTCAGAGTATGGCTCGCAAGAAAATTTTCAGAGTCTTGGTAAGGCCCACGAGTCCAAATACACCATTATTTATAAGCGCGGTGCGGCTCAGTCACGCCCCTCAATGGCTAGATCAACATTAAATGTTATGGCCATTGGCCAAATCTGGTGAATATTTTGGTCCTTTCCTTCATTAACACCTTCAGAACGGCTAGTTCTGTGATAAATGCTCAAGCGGTCATCGGCAAAATCACTGTATAACGGTTAGTTTTCCGACCGACATTCTAACATCTAGTCTTGTGGAGTGTGGCGTCGAACTGCATGGCGTCTTGTCACTACTCCGGTACAGTTACTTCGCAGTGCCCGCTTTCTTGATTCTAAACTTTGCCTTTTTCTTGTTTCATTTGATCTTCACGGTTGCATTTTGAACTTCGCAACTGCGTGATTCTTCTTTTCTTTTCTTTTCTTTTCTTTTTTTTTATCCGCACAACTTCACTTCTCAGCAAGTGATGCATGGTACATATTCTTCATCGAACTTCACGTACAGACTCTTCCCCATTTCTATTGCCCAATTGCAACTGTACTTGGCACTTAGAAATTTCCTTTTTTCCTGCTCATTAAGGGTTCTGTGAAGTAGGACTATCCTGATAGGGTTTTAGTCTACTTCCATTTACTTGTCCAGGTAATGTATCTTCTACTAACGTGGCTAACTGAACTACGCCATCGTTAGTAACATGCAAAACAGTATATGGGCCAAGCCAATGCATTTTAAACTTTCTAGGAAACTGCATAAATTTTCTATCTTACAGGAGGACTAGATCACCTACCTAAAATTTCTTGTTCTTGATATGGCGATCATGCCATGCTTTTTCTCTATCTTTCTGCACTTGCTGATGAAAGCCTGCGATGAAGCGATCTTCCTCCAACCCGACCAAGTGTGGAAGCCTTTCTTCTAGTGCCTTTCGATATTCCATGCCTGTAAATGCAACGATTCTCAAGTTGGGTACAATATACTCCATAGGCATTACTGCTTCCTGTACATAGACCAACCTAAAAGGTATATGGCCAGTCAATTTCTCACAAGTAGTCCAGTACGCCCACAAAACAGTTGGAATGCATAGATCCCAATCATCCCTATTGACATTGCATACCTTAGTTAGCGCATTCTCCAGTACCTTATTGAAAGCTTCCACAGTTCCATTTTCTTGCGGATGATATGGCGTACTTCACTGGTGGTAAATGTGGAACTCTTCAGTCAGTGCCTCAATAGTTCTGTTCAGAAAATGAGTGCCTTGATCAATCATCAAAATCTTTGGGCATCCAAATCTAGTAAGGATGTTCTCAAAAATGAAATGTGCAGTAGTAGTTGCGTTATAGTCCTTCACTGGCTTTGCTTCTTCCCATCTGGTGAGATAATCGGTAGCATTGATTATGTATCTCGAAACAATTCTCTTTCCTGGTGGGTTTATGGGTCCCACGAAATCAATGGCCCATTTTTCAAATGCCTGAAGTGTCAACTGTGGGTTTAGTGGCATTTCATCTCTTCGCGATGGCCTCCCTATCCTCTGGCAATGTTCTTTCGAATCTTTGTGAATAGTAGGCCACCATAGCCCTACTCGCAATATCTTCTGCAAAGTTGCTCTTCCTGCGTAGTGACCTCCTGATGCTCCTGAATGTGCATCAGCCAATATGAATAGTTTCTCGTGCTCTAATACACATATGCGCAGCACTTCATCCTGTCCTAGTTTGTATAGTTGTCCCACGATTATGGTGAAGTCTGCTGCTCTTACTACCAGTTGCTTCTTCTGCTACGTAGTAAATTCTGTCGGTGCCACCCCAGTAGTTAATAAATTGACAATGTCTTTATAGTAGTCATCTGCGATCTGTATAGAAAAAAACTACGCATCAGGAAGACTGTCTTCAATATTGGTTGGTTCTTCACCTGACTCAATCCTTGAGAGATGTTCAGGTCCTAAGTTCAATATGCTTGGCATAACCACTATTTCAAATTCATACTCCTGAAAGAGTAACAACCATCTGCAGATTATCCCCCCTAACACTGGCTTATTAACCAAGTATTTCAAAGAGGAATGGTCAGTGTACATAGAGAAATGCACACCCAGCAAATAGTGCCTGAATTTCTGGAGTGTGTAGACCATAGCTAATCCCTCTCTCTCAGTGGTTGTATAATTCTTTTCAGCAGATGAGAGCTTCCTTCTCGATAATGCAATGGAGTGATCAATACCCCCTTCACCTGGCTGAGCAAGCACAATGCCCAATGCTATACATGAAGCATCAACATGTACATGAAATGGCTTCTCCCAGTCTGGAAAAACTAGGATCAGCGCAGTTACCATTTTCTCTTTTAATGTGTCTAATCCTTGCTCACACTTCGCGTTCTAGATAAACTGTGCGTCTTTCTTCAACAGATTCTCCATCGGCACAGTTATCTGCGCATAAACCTTGATGAATTTTCTATAGTAACCCATATGCCCCAACGTTGTGTGAAGCTGCTTTACTAAATTTGGTGCTGGCAGGTTCACAATAACTGCGATCTTCATAGGATCAACCATTAGACCTTGTTTGCATACCATGTGTCCCAACAGAATACCATAGGGCACACAGAAAACATACTTCTTTAAGATCAAGGAAATATGATGTTGTCTACACATCGCTAGCACCATTCTCAAGTTTTCACAATGGTTCTTCAACAAGACAAATACAGTCCAATCATCAAAATATGCTTCTAAAAATTTATGCATGAAATATTTAAATGTTGCAACAACAACTCTAGAGAAAATGGCTGGTGCATTCTTCAGACCAAAGGGCATTAGTGTATACTGTAACGACCCCCATTCAATGGAAAAAGTGGTCTTATGCCTATCCACTAGATCAATCCTTATCTGATGGTATCCAAAAAATCCATCAGTGAATGAGTATGCCTCATTTCCTCCAACATTATCTAGTACTTCATCTATGAAAGGGGTAGGAAATGGGTCATGCATCGAAGCATCATTCAATTTTCTGAAATCTACGCAGATCCTGATCTCATCTTTTTTCTTCTTGTCTTGGATAACCATCAGGCTTATCCACTCTGATTCTTCAACGGGCTCAATGATCCCCGAATTGAGCATCTTATCAAGTTCTTCCCTGACTCTTTCTTTGCACCGAGGATTCAATCTATAGGGCCTTTGCTTAACAGGCTTCGCACCTAGCTTAAGAGGTATTTTCATAACCCCCTAGTCACCCAGAATACCTTTCATTTCTATAAACTTTGTCGAAAATGAATCCTAATATTCATGTAGCAGGTCTGCAATATCCGCGACCATCTGATCATCCCAGTAGTCCCCAATAGATATGAACTTCAACTCTTCGCTTGTGCCAATGTTCACTTTTATCGTTTTAACAGGTCCACTCATGTATGGAATTTCCAGTGGACGTCCCTCTACATCACGCGCACCTTCTGACTCAAGCATATTGACGTTGCACGGATCCTCCTCATTGCTCTCTTCTTCTTCTTCACCATTTTCAGCGAGGTTATAGCATTCAAGGGCATGTTCTACCTCCCTGCCCCATTCTGGCTGTAGGTTCATAGGTACTTTGATATCTTCAAGCACTCTCTCTTTGAGTTCCTACAATGCGTCATTGATACTCGGGCATTCTGCCTTGAATATGCTTTCTTTAATAATTTAAAGAGCTTCATTTATACTTGGACTTTCTTCTTCAAAGCTTAAAGGTTTCTGGAAGTTAGCAGCCAACATCACCCTATATGCGGTTCCTCTACACAAACCTGTGTCTAGATACCAATTCTTTGGAGTCTGGTCTAATGTGTGCACAAACAGATGAACCCATTCTGTCTACGGTCTCTTTATCCATGCTTCCAAACAGATCTCTACGTGATCCCTTGGACTTGTCTGTCCATTGTACTTTACCATGGTCAGCGCAGTGGTTTCCATGAATTTGATTTGCATCATCTTCCTACACTGATCCCATGTAGTCAAGGTCTCCTTATGTGTATCCCACCATCTGGAAGGTGTCTCGTGCAGTGCCATGTCTAGTGCTGGTAATCGATGCTCAACTACAACTGAGACAGTATATTCTTGGATAAATGAGTAAACATTAGATGAACCATCATAGGTGGGAATTGGACTTACCTCTCTTCCAATCCAGCACAGTGACTTTGTGATCTGCGCACATCTCCTTGCAGATACTTCATGCATACGGCTTTGCCAATTCTCGAGTCCTGCATCGGAGTCTGAGATGCAAGAACTGTCACATCGCCAACTGAGTGTTCCATCGGTAGTAGGATTAATGTAGTCAGCATCATTCATAGTCATCTTGTAGATGCGGTCCAGGTCTTGAGCTCTGGATTCTTCTTGAATCGGCTCGCTGTATCTTTCACCTTGCGAAGGGTCCAACAGCGCATTGACCCTTATGTCCTGACCTTCAAATATCATCTTATTTGTTTTCATATTTATGATGGCGAGGTATCCATAGCCCATTCAATGCCCAATAGTGCTGCATAAGGCTGACTATCATCCAAAAGTTCGATAACCTCGAAGTCTACATGACTTCGCACTCCATCAATGTCAACAATAACATTGGCTAACCTTCCAAAAGGTATGAGTTTCATCTGATTTTCTAACCTCAACTGTATGGGTGACCATAACAACTTTGGTCTCCCCATCTGTTGTCATGTTTGCTTAGTCAATACATTTACCTCGGATCCTAATTCAAGGATGATTTCATCCATCTCATAGTCTCATATCTGTCCAGTTAGCCTCATTTCTCTGCCTATTCTTTTATAGATTTTAATGTGGTGAACTGCGCTCTTGGTAGTATCATTCTCGCTGCGTGGTTCATAATGGTTCAACAATTTTTTGAATTCCACTACAGCACCTACGCTCTTCAATAGTTTCATGCAGCTCCGTAGGAACTGCGCAACAGAAGTGCCTGTCTCTGTTGCGGTGCATGTCTTGTCATATGTCGCAGGCATATCTTGCCTATATGGTATTTCATTGCGCAACGGGATTTTGGGTGAAGTAGGTGGCGGTTCTTTGAAAATGTCTCATGCTTCCTCAAATACTTCTTTATTTTTCTCTAGATTGAAGGCAGGTGCCTTCCCACTAGATTTTCTTATCCAAATCGTTTCAACAAGGATCTGCTTAGTGTCAAAATATCCAGAATTCAAAGTGTCACCACATTGATACTTGGATCCGTATCCCTTTTCTCTGTTGTGATCAACTGGATGTTCGGGTTAGGTACATCTTGCTTTTGTTTCTACATTTCTGCCACTAACACTGGGCAGTCTTCAATAACATGATCAAAAGATTTACAGTAATTACAAGTAGTACATGCATTGGTACAATCTCTAGATACATGACCTGGTTGGCCACAGTTATAACATATTACCTAACCTCGGCCTCTTCCTTGTGTTGGGCCGACATTTCTTCCCCGTCTGCGATATCCTCCACGTCCTCTATATGCGCCTTGATCATAATGCGCATTCTCTTGTTTTGGCGGATTTTCTTCTTGGACTCTGTATACTCCTCCACCGCGCATATGCTCCATGTCTTGTTTTCTTTCTGTCATGAGCTCATATGCCCTACAGTTGGATTCATCATGTCCAACTGACTTACAGAAGTTGCAATAGAGGTTCTTAAGGGTTTGGACATACTTCTATATCAGATAACAATCTTCAGGCCTATGTCCTCTAGTTCTACAGATTTCACACCACGACACTTGATTTTGATTTAGTAGATTTGGTGCTCCACTGTTAAGGTATTCTGAAAATAAAGGGTAGTGCTCTCTGGTGTGCCTTTCTCCCTTGCATCTTGTACACCAGACTTCTTGTCTCTTTTCTTTTCCTTTCTTCATATCATGTAATTGTAGTGTTAGGGTAGCTAACTGTGTCTGGATCTTAGACATTCCAGTGCTAGTCTCACATATCGGTGAAGCCTCAAAATTCATCGCAATCTCCAAGGCTTCTACCTGCGTAGCAACCTTCTGTTGCATTAACGGTAATCTGATGTGGGGCAACAGCGCAGCTATAAACCATTCTCGGTGCGGTTGCGGTGCTATGACAAAGTTGACTTGGTCTAGCAGTGTCTTAAATTTTTGGTCAAATTCCCATACTGTTTCATTAGGTTTTTGCTTAATTTCCTTTAATTCGGTTATACATTGGGATTCTGATTTCGGTTTCTTGAACTCGCTCAATAGCACGGCCTTAATGTCCACTAAATTTCTATTATACCCCTGAGAGTACTTCATGAACCAATTCAAGGCTCTATCTCTAAATGTAGTGACGAGCAGCGCTCTCTTCACAGCATCATCCTGAACCTTCTTAGCACTCCACATGGCTTCACATAGAAACTAGTGTTGCTCAGGGTCTTCTAGACCCGTTCCCTTAAATACCGGCATCTTGATGTCGTCAATCATCCTCCTTCTTGGTGGTGCAGAGTTCTGAGTAGGATCTTGGATAGTACTGCACGGATTGTTCTGAATCGAGATATTCTGAGATGGTATAGTCGGATTCGGAATGGTCTTAGTCGGAATGGCCTGAGTACCTACTCCTGCGATGTTACTGGTATTGACACTATGAGTATTACGAATATTAGCGATGGGAGGGTTTTCAACTGACGGATTTTGAGAAATGGGGGGTGTGGTGTTCGCAACCAGCAGATTCTGCAGAGTAATAGGATGATAACATAGGTGCGGTCTGACTATTCATCTCACATGGTATTTCAGTATCTATGCGGAGTCCATGTGGTCTAGGATTTTTCTCAGTAGTATACTTGTATCTCTTTCCACTTCTCAAATTATGTGTTTCTTCGTCAGAGTCACTATATATTCTATTTACCATGACAGACTTAAAAATTTCACTGCATTCTTAAAACGCCTTTCTCAGCTAAAATCATTTTAATGTATAAACTGAGATTGTTCAGATACTTACCACTGAACCCTTTGAAGAAATCTGCTTCGGTTGCGCTGTAGGATTTCAACATGTCCACAACAAACTCTATCACGAATCCTTCTAGTATGTTGTCAACCCAAAAGTCGATTGCCTGTGACAGTGGACTATCTATCACTTTGAGCCTCTCAGTAAGCTCTGGAGTCCACTCGGTCGGTACTTCTGGCTGGAAGCAGTTATTTCGCTTTGCGAGCCTCGATAACCACTCATGCAACTCATTTCCAAAAGATTCCCAGAAAATTTCATGAATATATTTCCACAGGCATTTGTTCAACCACTCTACGTCAGAGATACGTAGATGTTTATTTTCCTTCCTTGTGAAGTCTCTTTATGTCTTGTCACAACAGGCCCAAATCTCTTTCTTGTTTGGGTGCCAATTTTCTGCAATCAACGCAATATTTTCTTCTGAGCACATCACTATTTCAAGCACGGCAACTCATCATAGATTCTTAACACGGAAACGGAACCATTTTTTGGCTTATAAAACTGTTCTAGAGGTTTCCAATGTAGACCCAGGTTCTTCGCGGTTCAAGGAACCAACAAAACCCCTTTTCACCAGCCCTTTCGGCAAGAATCTACAAACAAACTGAGGTCTCACCTGAGGAAAAGTAATGGGGGGGTTTCAGAATCAGGTTTCCACAACCACTTGATGAGTGCTTAAACATATTTGATGAACAGCGCGCTGCAGAATGAGGACTGTGCGAAGTTCACCTTCTTCGCGGCTAACACTTCTATAAGTTGGGAAGCTTGCGCAACTCGTGCATCCAAGGACTGCACGGTTGGGGGCTTATTCAACGACAGGAAAGCGCAACTGATAACTATGCTTCCTCTTTGGACTTAACCAACTTCAATGGATTTACTTAGTATTTTCTATCCATTCATCGATTTCCTTAGGTTATTAATCTTATGATTGATGCAATATGACAGAACACACTATACTGCGCACTTCCGGTGTTGCGCTTTGAAGGAGTCGCACTACACGAACTCTACCTACTTAATTGATTATCCGACTGACTTATGCATTCACAAACTTAGAAATACTTATGCATCTAACATTCATCCATAATGTGATACTTAACATATTACTCCCATCTTCACTCTTTATGGCAAATATAAAAGTAAAACACATAAACTGATAAGCAAGATATTAAGCATTCATTGTAAGCAAATAATTAGATGCAAACACATAAACAGTCACACAACACATAATTTAACGTGGTTCACCCCCAGGATGGGAGCTACATCCACAGGAACTGTTGTTATATTATCTTGGGAAGAGTAGAACATTTCTAGTCTACGCACTTAGCTACAGACTCTCTTCTCTCTTAATAGGCCTCTACGCACACAGCTTGCAGAGCCTTTTCAATGGCTTTCATCAAAACAAACAAGTATTGCTCAAAATTATACAATGAAGATTCAAGATTAACCCAACAACCCTTTCCCTTACAAAATGTGCCTTTTTATAGATCATGCTCGTAGGTCATGTATTTACAATGCATAGGCAAAAACCCTAAGGTTTCCCAAAACTGTCGCGGTTTTCCTTAACTGGACTGCTAGGATCTGAGAGCGAATCCTTCGTTGTGGCCATCCTCTGCACGTGGTCATGTCACTTTCAAAGCCCCTGTCGCGCACACGCCAATAGGTCACTTTCACCCAGTCACTCCTTCTCTAACGGCTTCATCCATCCAGTCCATGTAGTGTTTCCTTTGCTTATGCGACTGGGCACTTTCCTTCTGCATTACTCCTTACCCACCGCTTGGTAATCATGGAGTATCTTAACCAAAAATAGACCACAGATGGTCTTACCAGAATACATATTGTTTTCCTTCCAAACTATGCCTTTCTGGATCTCCGTAGATCGAGCTCTTCGTAGCTCTACTTATCCGCAACACTGTACTTCGCAGCACAGTATCTTCGCAGTGCTGGATTCCTTCTTTGTCGATGCTACGCTGTGTTGTATCCTCACAGCTTCCAAAACTATCTTTTTCCAAAATTCTCTAGCTCAATTGCACTCAACTTCGCAGTTCCAAAACTGTTTTTCCAAAAATGCCTTACTTCACAAGCCCAATAACTACCATTACCTATTTTCCATGCCATCCAATTTCCTAACAATGGATAAGAGTGGACCAGTTCCTTCCACCTTACCAATCTTCCCTTATGAAACTTATTAGGCCTCTTAAACCATTCAATAATTGAAGAGTTCTAACAATATTTGTAAGACATCACGTTTCCTCATAAGGAACTAGCATTTTGAGCCAACTTCTAGAGCAACTTTGTTGCTAAATATTGACAAAACAAGACCAGGCCCTTTAACCCTCATTCTCCTTTAGATTGGCCACTGTGGTCCATTTTACCAGTTGAATTCCTTCTTCATGCTTGCTTGTTTTCCAAATAAAGGAAAATCACTTATTCTCAATCTTGGTTAATATCCCTTTTGGAATATAAGAAAGGGAGGCCCAATATACTAGTATACTTCAGAGAATAGCTTTTAGAAGTACCAAATGTCCTCCTCTAGACAAGAACCAATTATCCCAACATGATATTAGTACTTCCACTTTCTTGTAAATCCTTTTCCAATCCTTGAAGGAATACAAGTTTGGTTTACGGTAGAAACCCATGTATTTGATCCCATCACCCATAGGTTTCAATGGGAAGGATACTGCATCCTTTAACCTGTGATGCACATCCTCCAAGAACATGTTCATCGCTAGGTTGGATTTTTCCACATTAATCATCATACATGTTTCCTTCTTGTATAGCTGTAAAATCTGAGATATAAATTGCATATTTTCTACAATTCCTTCTCCCAACATCAACACATGATCCACAAAAAAATATGCAATAATTCCTCTGTCTCTAAAACCCAAACACCTTTCAATGTCTTGGAATTTCTTGCATGGTGCACCAATCTACTCAACTCTTTTGCACCAAAAGGAACATGAATGGTGAGAGAAGGAATCCTTTCCTTAGACCCCTCGAGGGATTGAAAAAGGAGGAAGGCGATCCATTTATGAGGACAGAAAAGGATTTTTAATTAATGCAACCCATTATCCAGTTTACTAGGTCAACTGAAAAACCAACTTGGATGAGTAACAATCACATAAAAGTCCAGCTAACCCTATCATAAGCTTTAGAAAATTCCATCTTGAGAGCAAAGGCACTAACTTTGTTTTTGTTAATTGAATGACTTGCCTCATGTGCCAAATACATGACATCATGAATCTGCCGATTATAAAGAAATCTGAATTGCTCCTCCAAGATAATATTACTGAGGATCACCTTCAATCTTTGAGCGATTGTCTTAGCAATCATTTTATAAACGATGTTGCAACAGGATATTGGTATGAAGTCATCAAATGCTAAGGTTTTATACTTATTTGGTATCAATGCCAAGAATGTAGAGTTTATTGCTCCAAGGACTTTCCAATACATTTGAGATTCACGAACAACCTTTAAAAGATCTTCCTTAACTAGGTCGTAAAATCCCTGGAATAATTCAATCGAGAAACCATCAGGACCCGAACTTCTTCCGTTTTGGAAAGAGTGCACTATGTAGTTCATTTCTTCCTCTAAAACTTCCACTAAAATGGATTCATTCATCTTTTTAGTTACCAATCTTGGAAAAAGATTAAGTACCTGAAGGATTTCTTGAATTGGACAACTACCCAAATCCTTGAACAATGTCTTAAAATATGAGACACTCGCATCATGTTTTTCCTGAAAAGAGCTAACCAATATTCCATGCTAAATATGGATCTCATCTATAGTGTTTACATTTCTCCTATGAGAATCAAACCGATGAAAATATTTGGTGTTATTATCACCTTCGGTGATCGATATGGCCCTACTTTTAAGCCTCCATAATTTCTCTTCCTTAACTAGTAAATCATTCTGCCTTAGTTCATACATTTTCAAAACCTTCAGATCTTCTTCGGAAAATACCTCAAAGTTGTTATGATTGTAAACTTGCACTATCATTTCCTCCACTTCCTTTAACTGAGCCTGCTGACTAGATCATAATAATGTATACCACCCCTTGGAAGATTTCCTTATCTTATCTATATTGTCTATTAATTGCTTCATGAAGGAGACCAAAATATCATCTTACAGGGGAAGCTATAAATCGTCCACCAATTTTTTGTACCCCTCTTCTTTGAGCCAAAATGGACTGAAATTAAAAGGTGAAGCAGGATTATGATCCTATTTTTCAATCGATGGAGGAATTGGTCGATGATCTTACAGACCTCTAACCTCTATCCACGAGCGCATAGATAAGGTTCCAGCAAGAAAATTATCTGATATTAAGAATCTATCAAGATGCTTGGATATAGTGTATTCCTCGCTTATCTTATTGCTCCAAGTAGGATCAAGCTTCAACAGTTGAACATCGACTAGTCCTTTTGACTCGAAGAGAGAATTAAAGAAGTTGCTTAGCAATTCAGACCTCGATAAGGACCCCCATATCTCCCTATCAGAGAGAGTGATATTTAGGTCTCCTCCTAGAATCATATTAAGTGTCTCCAACAATCCAGAAGAAGATAATGATTCCCAAAAGGTTCACCGATTCTGAAAGGGACCATATACATTTAGAACTGAAAAAAATTCTCCAGATAACTTTCTTCTAGAACAGTTTTCAAAACGGACTCAAATTGGTAGACTGAAACTTCCCTTAAATCAAGGCTCCAAGCCATTAGAAGTCCTCCCAAATGACCCTTCGATATTATATGTGCAAAGGACCAATATTTTAACCAAGGACTTAAGGTTTCCTGAGCTTTTAACCCTTCTACCATTGTTTCTTGTAAAAGGATGACTATTGGTTTTAACTTATGAATCATCCTTTTTAGGGATTTCAATTTGGGGGATCCCCCTAACCCCCTTTCATTAAAAGAGAGACAGAGCATCAGGAACCCTAGGATGGGATTTCCTTGCTCTAAGAGCCCTATTTATCATGGACTAGTTTTCGGCTTTGATATCCATTTTGGCTTGGTTTTTGGATTTCATAATTTGAGACTTTCTGTCCAATGTGACCTTCGACAAGGGTCAAGTCCAAGGCTGCCTACTGACGCACCTTTCTCTATCCCCATAATCACCACCTTGGTTCTTGTATTATATACCTTAGTCTTAATCAAGGAGGGAGGGATTTCCTTAACCACAGGACAAGGGCCTGAGTTAACTGGTCCCTTTAGAATTTTTCGTTTCCACATAGGGGGACTGGATGGGGGAAGAGGGTGGATTTCGAGGATCATTTGTAATTCCAATGGGAGTAACTGTATCAGGAAATCCAATTTCAGAAGTAGAGACAATTGAAAGGGAACATCGATCTTACCGAAAGTAGAAGGAGGGAATTCTTCCACATTCTTGCATGCTTCCTCTTTTGATACGACCATGACCGAAGAACGAAGCTCATCACCTTTTCCATCATTGACATTTGGATCCCCTCTGTTAATTGGAGATGTGGGAGTATTTTTTACCCATACTTTCGTATGTTTCTAAAAACCTGGAGAAAGATTAGGACAATCCCTTACTAACTGCCCAACCTGCTTGCATCCAAAGCATTGGAAGGGGATCTTGTAGTAAGCCAGCCTCTAACTCCATACATTTCCATACATTTCCAACTTAATCTCTTCATATAGACCATCACGTAAATCCAGTTCCACTATAATTTTGGTGCAACACCTATCCACCTCCAGATCCCAATTATCTTCCAAATCCACCAACCTTCCTAGATTCCCTCCAATTTCCTCCAGAATGGATCTTTTCCAGAACATCATTGGGAGACCTGGAAATATTACCCATACTTGTTCTAAATTTTGAGGTTCCCTTCTTGCATCAAAATCCACCTTCCACCTTTTAAGAATCAAGCCCGATGGACCCCATCTCCAATTCTTCTCTAACAATTTTTGTTTATCCCCCTCTGAATTAACTTAAAAAAATCCAACCTCTCGACAATATATGAAAATGGGGGACCTGATCCATAACTAGTTTCCAATTTAACTCCATCCAATTTCGCATAGTTGCTTCACCCACCACCTTTCCACAAAACCACCCTACCAGTGTCGAACTGAGATACTCCGGACCTCCTCAATTCCAATCTCTTTTCCAACCATAAATAACAAAGGTTCTCTTTTTTCCTGATCTCCCTTCTTTCGACTTGATGCATTCTTTGTTTCGCTCTTTGAAGTGTCATCTCCATTATTGTTTTGCGGGAGCTTTGAATGCGGCTTAGGCATCAAAGGAGGATCGAGTGAGTGAGAAGACTCTTCGTTATGTGACACAAACTTCCTCTTACTGTTAAACCTGATATCATGATCAGAACAAAAAATGCCCCCTCGGGGAGAGGCTGTCGTAATCCACCTTGTCAATAACCATTATGTGAAATGGGAGATAGTACGAAAAAAGGATGGGGAAAATGATTGCAGAAGCGAGGCTTATGAATTATGTGGCGTAGGGGGGCTAAGGGACTAAGGGAAAGAAGGGAAAGAAGGGAAATAATTCCTGTGTTCCTGCTTCATTCCGCTCACCGTCTACTGACCTTCAGACCTTCGACCTACACCTGCGCACTGCATAGATCCATGGTGCATCTATATATATATGATGATGATGATGATGGTTAATGTCCATTGAGACCAAATTTAGTCTATCAACCCTTAAGAGAAAAACAAAAAATATATAATATATATATGTTATACACCTTTTTTTTAATTTAGATGTGTATATGTATATATATAATGTGTATAATTAGTAAGTATATTGACTATATTATTTTAGGATGTTAATATAGTTGTTTATGAAATTATAATTTTTTTATTAAGATAATAGCTTTCTTTTATTTCTCTAACTTTGTATGATAAATTTATTTATATTTATTAATAGTTTTTTTTTATGAAAATATTATTATTTTTTAAGAAAAATTATATTCTTAAAAGAAAATTCAACGTCCTATATAAGTTTATATAATATTATAGATCTTAAATAATTATATAAATTAAAGAAATCATTTATTTTAATAATTAAAAAATACAATATAATTAATATAAAATTATATACACGATAAATAATTCTATAAACTGAAGGACTCATTTATTTTAGTAACTTAAAATATAATATAGTTAACAGAAAATTCTATGTACTATCTCTTTATATCTTAATTCTAATACTAATAAGTATATCGGTCACAACTTTAGAATACTTAACTTTTTTCTTGTTGGTTCATAGATGTCGTGCGGCACCACCCATTTTTTGGTATAGAAACTTGATCATCCACACTTGCTTTGTGGTGGACTATGCTTTTTCACTTAAGAGATGTTTATACCTTTATCTTGAGTTACTTGTTGCTTGGATTCGCTATATCTAATTTACACTTGAACTTAGAACTTATTATTTTGGGTTGGTTACATTTAACTTGTTATGTTATTTGTTTTTCATGTCATAAACATCTACATAAGAACACGAGTCAATTTGAGGTTTAAAAATAGATTTCTTAAGAAATATATTAAAAAAAACATGTCACATTAAGAAAATATTAAGGTATGACATTTCATGTATTTAATTTGATGGTGGTGGTGCTGGTGGTGGTAGTGGTGGTAAGGTATGACATTTCATATATTTAATTTATTTTCGATGATGATGATGATGATGATGATGATGATGATGATGATGATGATGATGATGATGATGATGATGATGATGATGATGATGATGATGATGATGATGATGATGATGATGATGATGATGATGATGATGATGATGATGATGATGATGATGATGATGATGATGATGATTTCTTCTTAAGAAATATATTAAAAAAAACATGTCACATTAAGAAAATATTAAGGTATGACATTTCATGTATTTAATTTGATGGTGGTGGTGCTGGTGGTGGTAGTGGTGGTAAGGTATGACATTTCATATATTTAATTTATTTTCGATGATGATGATGATGATGATGATGATGATGAACTTAGAACTTATTATTTTGGGTTGGTTACATTTAACTTGTTATGTTATTTGTTTTTCATGCCATTATTTTCGTCGATGATGATGATGATGATGATGATGATGAACTTAGAACTTATTATTTTGGGTTGGTTACATTTAACTTGTTATGTTATTTGTTTTTCATGCCATAAACATCTACACAAGAACACGAGTCAATTTGAGGTTTAAAATAGATTTCTTAAGAAATATATTAAAAAAAAACATGTCACATTAAGAAAATATTAAGGTATGACATTTCATATATTTAATCTATTTTCGATGATGATGATGATGATGATGATGATGGGCACGAGTCAATTTGAGGTTTAAAATAGATCTCTTAAGAAATATATTAAAAAAAAACATGTCACATTAAGAAAATATTAAGGTATGACATTTCACATGTTTAATCTATTTTCAATGATGATGATGATGGACACGATTCAATTTGAGGTTTAAAATAGATCTCCTAAGAAATATATTAAAAAAAAACATGTCACATTAAGAAAACATTAAGGTATGACATTTCACATGTTTAATCTATTTTCGATGATGATGATGATGATGATGATGAAAAAACAACATGTCACATTAAGAAAATATTAAGGTATGACATTGATGATGATGATGATGAAAAAAAAACATGATGATAATGAAAAAAAATCACATTAAGAAAATACTATATTAAGATATGGCATTTCACATGTTTAATCTATTTTCTCTCTCGTCAATGATGATGATGATGACGACGACGACGGCAGCGACGGCGACTTTTACCTTAAAAAGATTTAAGATAGAGATTATTTGGTTTTCTTTAAAATATTATTTCTATGCTCAAAGAGCTTGCAAAGGAGAGTAGTTAACTTGCTATAGTTTTGGAGATAGTTGACAAAATATTTTGAATTAATGCAAACTTACAAGATAAAAGTTAAAAACAATAAAGAAAAGTTTAAATTTTTATACACATAATAAATGATGTAGCATTAAAGATTTTAAATTTATATAATAATTTATAATTCATTAAATATATTAATTTTTTTTATATATTTAATAATAAATTTAAACTTTTACAACGTAACTAAAATTATAATTAAATAATATAATTATAAAAATATTAAAAAACTATTTATATAAATAATATGTAATAATATAATATTTAACAATATAATATAATATGTATCACTATAATATTATAATATTTAATAATAGACTAATATAATGCAAAACTACCCAACTAGGGTAGTATATAATGCAGTAGATGGTTAATATGCTCTATTATAATAGTGTAGTATATAATGTATTAGAGGTTGTTATCCACTATTTGGATAATTAAGTAGTATATAGTGTATAGTATTAATTATAGTATATAATATAATATATTAGTTATAGTATTAGGTTAGTTAGGTAGTATATAATAACATATATTAGTATTTTTGTTAGGTATTAGTTATAATATTATATAGTATAAGTTATTAACTGTTATGTATGAATAATTGTGGTTTATTATTTTTTATTTAAATAGTTAATGATTACTTCATGGTATTTAGAAGATCCAATTTTTTTCTTAAAACTTCAATTACATCAACATCATGCCATTGTGTAGGTAAAGGAACAAATAATCATTATGACTGGTTTTTTAAGTGTTTTATTGTTTTAATTTAAAAAACTAATGACACATTCCATTTAATTCTATTTATTAACATTTTCTTTTTCGATATAGTGTGTTTTTGTATTTTCAAAACAATAATCTTTTGTTAAGCCAAATCATATTTAATATTTTTAAAATATGAAACTAAATAGTTGGTCAATAAAATTTTGTTTATATAAATATTATAATAAGATTTATTTAAATTGGTTTGAGATATTTTGTATTAGAAAACAATTAATATGCTTTTAGTGTTTTATTTTTTTTAATTAAAAAGGATAATGACACATTCCATTCAACTTTATTTATTTACATTTTTTCCTATATAGATTTTTTTGTATTTTCATATAATTGGTCAATAAAATTTGGTTCATACAAATATTATAATAACATGAATTTAAATTGATTTTAGATATTTTGTAATCGAAAATAACTTAATTTGTAATTTTTAAATATATCTATTAATATTAATATAATGGATTGGAATATTTTATAGGGTATTCCATGTGATTTGGAGGAATTTAAATCTTTATGTTTCAATAAAAACAACTTTAATATATAATTCGAATTAAATTATTTATTTGATTTATATTTATTATATTTGAGAATAACACCTATGAGTGTTATTCTCTCCACTTTTAGGGATGAAGATCAATCTCTAGAATCCCAAAAATCTAGCAAGATTCATGGTAGTCATCATTGATTAAGGAACCTAAAAAATGTAAATTAATTGTTATAGCCAGCATAGATCCATCTTAAACCCGTATCTATCAAAGCACCGAGAGGGATCCAATATCTTGAGGTGTATTTTTTTTTTAAATTTAAACTCAAGAAATTTGATATCTCTTGATTGATAGATCCCAGTTTAAGTTTTAAGTTTTTATTTTGTAAACGAACATCGATATTTTAATTACTTTTCATAATATTTTATTTTATGAGCCAACATGGTTTTTTTTTTAAATAGTTTCCATAATTTTTTATTTTATAAGCCAACATGAATTTATTAATGGCCGACATAATATGGTACTTCACTTTTTCCTATCACTTTTAACATTTTATTAGATGACATGAATTTATTAATGGCTGACATAATATGGTACTTCACTTTTTACTATCACTTTTTATGTTTTATTAGGTGTAAGGCTACATGTAACGGGACACATACATGTTACAAGATCTCCTTCATATTATCATTCTTTACCTTTTTATGTTTTATTAGGTGTAAGGCTACATGTAATAGGACACATACATGTTACACGATCTCCCTCATATTATCATTTTTTACTTTTTATGTTTTATTAGGTGTAAGGCTACATGTAACGGGACACATACACGTTACAAAATCTCCCTTATACTGGATTGTAGAGCACCTCTCAACGCAATAAATAATTTATTATAATGGATAGTTTATGACAATTACAACAACCCACCATATCCAAAAATAAGGCTAATTTAAAATCCTTACTCCACGCCCAAAGGAAACATCATTCCATTTCTTGATTTAAAATGGAGTTCGAAACCCTCCCGAGTTTAGATGGAGAAAAATTTTCTACTGAATACAACCCTATCTTAATAGCAAATTACAAATCCTTATTTAATCATATTGATTGCAACTTTTCGTATAAAAATATTCTTGGCTTTGTGGGTGCTAGTCGAATTATTCGTCTACAGTAAGGTGTCAGCGTTTTTAGGTCTTATCCCGATGGATTAAGGGACGTAGCTATGGAGGGATCCATCATATGCAGCCACCATGCCTACGATTTAATGATGGTGTTTGTCATCTGTAAATTCTTCTGCTCTGATCCCACTAGCCACTAGATTTTGTAGATCGGTCCTCACATTTATTTATTTATATCCATAAATGTTTGAAGTGATTTCATTTCTTGCAGCATTCAAGTAGCATAGAAATATTAGTGTTGATGTTGAGTATCATATAGAGTGCGAGAGGATTATATATATATAGTCTATTAAACTAAAGTATTTCAAAGTAGAATGTGAGATTTTTGGCACATTTCTTTATACATGAATTTCTATAAAGTTTAGTTTTTTAATTAAAAGAAATGAAGTGTTTTGCAATTAAATCTTAATTCTTTGATATGTGATTTTTCTGAAGGTTAAGTTCATGTGTTTTTTAGTTGAGACTCAATAGTGTATTTTCTTAAATGTCCAGATTAATTGTATACACCATGAGTGGTGGTTGCTTTCATGGTGGAAGTGATGTAACTTAGGATGGAAAGGGGCACGTAGGTAGAGATACTACAAATGTTCCTTCCACTGTCTTCTTTACTAAGTCCTTCGTGCACCCACCCAATCTGCCATCACTATCTAGTTTCCAAAAGACTCGATATACTATTGGAAAAGGTCCTTTTCCTTCCTTTTCTTGATTCTCACATTTCCTCTTGGATCACCTTTTTTCCAATTTGCTCAACCTTTGACTCGGTGGTTAAGCCTCTTTTGAAACTTACTCTAGGCTATGTGATCCATCCAAAACATGCTCTATGTTATGCTTACCATTTTAATGCTTCCTTGTTGAAGGGCACTCATCGTGAGCCCAAGTCTACCACACTTTCCTTCAACTAAGCTAATGTTCGGACTCATCAAGTTCTTCTTACACCCAACACTTGTTTTTTCTTCACCAAAATAATTGGCAATCTCTTGGAGTTTCTTCTCTGGTGTACTACTCTTTCTACAGCAAGTTGCTACTCCTTTTGACATCTTCAGCACTAATTTCACTTCCTTATACATGGTAATGCTAGTCTCGGACACCCAGTGAATCCCTCTTGCAATCTACCCACTAATGAGACTTTGGGTAGAACTAATGTCCACAAATGCCACCACCTTCAACCCATTGACTGACACATTCAAAAAACAAAGTGCACTCAACCCTTCGTCTTGTGAACCTCGTTCTTGACCTTCTTCCATGAACATTCCCAAACACTCCATCAAGGCACTCAAAACCTACAATGTCACTTCCGAAGGTTGTTTCCGTTGTACTTTCATCAAGGTTATTGGTATCTCCTTCAAATAGCATTCTTTCAAATGGTTTTGTTTACAAGGAAACCCCAAAATCCTCTTGCCTGTGTAATTAGGAACTTCTTGAGCTTCTTTCCCTGCAATGAATTCGTCATCCCTAGCATCCTCATCTTCTTGGATGGATCCCAACCTCGATTGCAAGTGACCATTTTCTTAGTCTACCATCGGTTGCACCCAACTCAACAATACATTTATTCATTCGCAGAGTTGTTGTTGGCACGCTTTGAGGATCTCAATTAGCTCACACCCCTCCTATTACAACTGCTCCAACATAGAGCAGTTGTAATAGGATATATAATTTGGATCCTTCCTTGGATGTCTTTTCCTTAAGTGCATCTAATTGATATATATGAAGCATATTTCTCATAAGTGGGTGTCCAAGTTAAGGGACGCAATGTGTCATGTCCCTTTCCAGATGATCACCTAGGATACGATTTATTAGCTTATCTAGTTTCCGTAGGCTATAGTTGAGGAAGCAGGGAATTAATTAATTATTAAATGCTGCCTAGGCTCAAAGTATTTTGTAAAGTGACATTAATAATTAATTCCTAAAGTGACTTTATAAAAGTCACTTTGGATTTAAAAGTGACAGAAAAAGTGCAAAGGGGTTCAAAATGAAATTAAAAGGCAAAAGTGTCATTTTCACCATAAAGTCGTTTTTTTATTATTTTAATGAAGAATTGGTGAAGGGGAAGTTGAAGAATCACAAGCGGATAAATGAGAAAATATAAAAAGGTTTGGGTAGGTTCCCAAACCAACAAGTGGACCACATTGGTTGTAACCATCCATAAAAAAGTGGATTTGAGAACCTAAAGTGGAAATAAGCCGACAAGGTGAGGGTATTGGCGGACCATATGTTCTAACATATTGTCGTAAGAATCACCTACAGGTGAAACTACACAGCTAAAACTATGTTTTTTGGTACTACATTAGGTGGATAGGCATCAAATCCCAACCATGGTGGAGGGAAGAAACAAAAGAGCCATGCCACAACTTTGTTGGGAGAATTTACCCAAAAGAAAGTGGTGCGAGCAAGTGACCAGTAACACTATGAAGCAAGCCATGAAAGGTGCACCACTAATTATGTTTCCACATAATCCATTGCTTGTCTAGGATATATATATATATATATATATATATATATATATATATATATATATATATATATATATATATAGTAAATTGGGTTAAACTCAAGTGGGTGTGAGATGAAGTGTTATCCTTTCCATCCAAATTTTACTTTCAGTTCATTGGGCACTCAATTGGATGTTCCACCATTTATAGGAATGTTGAAAAGTTGTAATAACAATTATTTTCAATAATCATCCACACTTACTTGGTGATGGACTATGCCTTTTCACTCAAGAGATACCTATACATTTACTTTGAGCTACCTGTTGCTTGGACTTGTTATGTCCAACTTACACTTGAGCTTATTATTATGTGTTATTTACTTGGTTACATTTAACTTGTTATGTTACTTAGATCTCCATGCCATAAACACATACACAAGAACAACACATATATGTGTGGTAAGCAAATCTGAGCACCAATAAGCATTTTATTAAATAATGCAAAGTTCAATATCTTCACATTAGTGTCAATTTGAGGTTTAAAATAGACCTCCTAAGAAATATATTTAAAAAAAACATGTCACATTAAGAAAATATTAAGGTATGTCATTTCAATTTAATTTATTTTATCTCATTAATGATGACGATGATGGTCTTTACCTTAAGAAGATAGAGATTATTTAGTTTTCTTTAAAATATTATTTCTATGTTCAAAAAACTTGCATATAAGAATCCCTAACTTGCTATATTTTTTAGGATAGTTGACAAAATATTTTGAATAGTGTAAATTTAAGAGATGAAAGTTAAAAACAATAAATAGAAGTTTAAATTTGTATACACATAATAAATATTATGATGTAGCATTAAATAATTTAAATTTATATAATAATTTATTGAAAATAATTTATAATTTACTAAATATATTAATATTTTTTATATATTTAATAATAAATTTAAACTTCACAAAATAACTAAAATTATAATTAAATAATAAAATTGTAAGAATATTAAAAACTATTCCTATAAAGTAATATATAATAATATAATATTTAACAATATAATATAATATGTATCAATATAAAGTAATATAATGTAAAACTATTGTAATAGGGTAGTATATAATGCATAGAAGGTTGTTATGCTCTATTATAATAGGGTAGTATATAATGTATTAGAGGGTTGTTATTCATTATTTGGTTAAATTATTGTAATAGGGTAGTATCTAATGCATTAGAAGGTTGTTATGCTGCATTATAATAGTATAGTATATAATGTATTAGAGGGTTGTTATCCATTATTTGGTGTTAGTTATATTATTAGGTTAGTTAAGTAGTATATAATAAAAATATATTTGTATTTTGTTAGGTATTAGTTATAATATTATATAATATAAATTGTGAATTGTTTTATGTGTATGAATAATTGTTGTTTATTATTTTTTATTTAAATAGTTAATGATATAAATGTTTTTTGTATTTTAATGTAATTTTATTATGATTTTAATTAAAGTGATATTTATTTTTATAATAGTTAGAGGTAGTGATGATATAAAATATTATATATTTTAAGAATATTTATCATTTATTAAAGTAATATTTATTCGGTCAATAATGAGTTTACAATTGGTTGTTTATGATTCATGGTTTTGGGTGATTTATAGTATTTGCACATGGTATTACATGTGGTAAATTCTATTTAGTTTTTTTAAATGTTTTATTGTTTTAATTAAAAAGACTAATGAGACGTTCCATTTAATTATATTATTAACATTTACTTTTTCCATATAGGGTGTTTTTGTATTTGTAAAATAGTAATGTTTTTGTTCAGCCAAATCATATTTAATATTTTTAAATTATGAAACTAAATATAAGTTGAGATTTTGTTTATAAAAATATTATAATAAGATAGATTTAAATTGGCTATAGATATTTTGTATTAGATAACAATTAATATTTTTTTAGTATTTTATTGTTTTAATTAAAAAGGCTAATGACACATTTCATTCAACTTTATTTATTAACATTTTTTCCTATATAGTGTGTTTTTGTATTTTCATATAGTTGGTCAATAAGATTTGGTTCATATAAATATTATAATAACATGAATTTAAATTGATTTTAGATATTTTGTAATAGAAAATAACTTAATTTGTAATTTTTAAATATATTTATTACTATTAATATAATGGATTGGAATATTTTATAGGATATTGAATGTGATTGGGAGGAATTTAAATCTTTATGTTTCAATATAAAAAATTAATATATACAATTCAAATTAAATTATTTATTTGATTTATATCTATTATATTTGAGAATAACACCTATCAGTGTTATTTTCTCTACTTTTGGGGATGGAGGTCAATCTCTAGAATCCCAAAAATCTAGCAAGATTCATGGTAGTCCTCATTGATTAAGGAGCCTAAAAAATATAGATTAATTGTTTTAATGAATGATTTGTTATAGTGGATAGTTTGTGACGGTTACAACCACCCACCAATCCCAATATGAGGCTAATTTGAAATCCTTACTCCATGCCCAGAGGAAACAACATTCCATGTCTTGATTTAAGATCATTAAAATGGATTTCAAAACCCTCCCGAGTTTAAACGGAAAAAATGGAGTAGGCATCATCTCAACAAATCAATGGTGTTTCCTATGCCACTGACATTGGCATCTTTGCAGAAGAATGCTTTTGATATTTCTGAGACCATGTGAAGTATTGGGTAACTATAAATGAACTGTTAATCTTCTCATATTTTGGCTACGATGTGGGGCATCATGCACTGAGTCGTTGTTTTCCTGAATTTGGAAACTGCACTACGAGAAGTTCAATCCCAATCCTCCAAATCTACTGAAGGCAAATTATGTTCTTGATGCCCATGTTAATCTATCTTGTAAGTTCAATTCTTATACTCAATACAACCATATGTTAATACCAAATTACAAATCCTTATTTAATCGTATTGATTGTTGATCCACTAGCAGCTAGGAAGCACGAGGGGGACAACAGTTAGACTGAATGAGTCGGCTCTGTTATGGCGGACGCATAAGAATGAGAAGCAAAGCATGAATACACTACGACAGAAATATATAAACACACAAACAAATATGCACGAATGTGAACTGGTTTCTCTATTACTGGATGTAAAGATCATGACTTGATAAGATGTATGTTACAATGGTTTTACATGCTTATATAGAATGTGTTGAGATGCTTGGGTACCTTCCCATTACGTTCAGTTACAAGAGAAGTTAGAAAGGTTCCGGAAGTTCAACCATTACAGTCAACTGGAAGACAGAGAGATAGTTTGGCGAAATTCAACAGTCGCAAGTCGAGGCTGCATGTCGACGTCGCGATACTATTGAGGTCGCTGAACTAGTCAAAGTTGTGAAGGTTGTCAAATTCGTGTCGAAGTCAGAACTTGTCAAAGTTGTGTCGACATCGATGACTTGTCACAGTGGATGTTAGCATTCAACAACAATTCCAACTACGATATGGATCAAACTTCCTTCCTTAAGATACAATGGTCCCCATTGCTTGCTCGTGAAGGTGAGAAAACTTGTCGATTAGTTCAGTAGCAGAGTACCACTTTCCTTATGCTGGGATCTGTCTAGCTTTAGCAACCTGAAACAAAGGAATTGTGTTCATCCTTGTATGGCGTACTAGGCGTCCCACAATGGTGTTGCAAGGAAGAGGCTACTGAACATCTGGATGGATGTCGTAGGGTTATGATGTGTGCAGGTCGTTCTGTTCCAATAGTGGTGCATGGTATGGTCGAAGTAGATCCATGTTGAATACTGGATGTAGTCCAAGGCATGAAGGAATGTTGAGCTAGTAAGTGTTTTCTTCAATCTGCTGAAGAATACTGTATGCACCATATCGCAAAGGTTTGAACTTCTTGTATGGGCTAGTGAAGTGTTCCTTCTTGAGATGTAACCAGACCTTATCCCCAATTTGGAATGAATGAGGGATACGATGCTTGTCGTGTCGATCCTTAGCTTTCGTGTTTTCTATGTGCAACATTTCCTATGCTTGTCGTTGGATGTCACATATCTGATCTCGAGACTTGGTTGCTTTGTCAACTTCTAGCTGGTTGTGGTCGATGTCGTTCGGCTATGTCGAGGAGCTAATCAAGTCGATAGGCACTGAGGATTGAAATCCATAACATATCTCAAATGGACTCTTGCATGTAGAGTTGTGCTGAGCACGATTATAACTGTGTTGTATGTATAGAAGACTTTCATCCCATGTTCGTCGATGCTTGTGGTTGTACACGCGAAGCAGTTGTACGACCAAGTGATTCACAACTTATGTCTGTCTGTCTGTCTGAGGATGGAAAGCTATCGACAATGAGACTCTTCTATCTAGCTACTACCAAAGAGTCTTACAAAAGATGTTGACAAATCTGGCATCTCTATCGGAAATAATGGTTGTCGGTAAACCAAATTGTTTCCACACATGTTTGAAGAAGAGTTGAGTGGTTTGTTGTGTTTTTGTCATCTTCTTGCATGGGATGAGAATGGCCATCTTGTAAAATATGTTGACTACACCTAAGATCGCGTCATGTTGATGTTTCGTAGTAGGATATCCTGTCAAGTATTCCATAGAGATAGATTCCCATGGTCGACTAGGAACTGGAAAAGGTGTGTACAATCCCTTTCGTCGATTAGGAGGTTTAGAAATGGCACAAACCGCGCATGATCGAATGTACTTGTTGACGTCAGTTTTGAGTGTAGTACAAAAGAAATACTTCTGGAGGATAGCAAGGGTCTTTTCGACTCCAAAGTGTCTTTCGGTCTTGCTATAGTGCGCATCCCAAATGAGTTATTGTCAATTCTCACCGGTCGGTACACAAAGTTGTCCAAGCTTATATAGCAAGGTGTCTTTCAAGAAACGGTCGGTAATCGATGACTTGTCAGTCTGTAGTTGTCGATAGACTAGTGAAAATTCGATGTCCTCCTGATACAATTGAGGACAAGTAGTGGTGTCATGTCCCTACATACTCATCACTGTAAAAAGGATATTAATGGGTGGTCAACTTAGACAATCGGCGGCGTCATTAGCTTTACCTTTCTGATACTTAATTACCAACTGGAATTGTTGCAGGTAATTAATCCACTTGATTTGACGTGTTGTCTACAATTTCGACTGGGTTGGAGCGAATTGTAGAGGCTTGTGGTCAGTGAGGATGATCGTTTCCTTGCCAAGGATGTAATGCCTCCATTTCTTAAGAGCTTGCACAATGGCATATAGTTCTTTTTTGTACGTCGAATATATTCTAACAGTGTCATTAAAAGTTTCGGAATGAAAAGCGACTAGGTGACCATACTGAGTGATCACTGTGCCCAAGGCAGAGTAAGATGTGTGCATCTCAATCTCAAAGGGCTGATGCAAATTAGGTAACACAAGTCCTAGTGCAGTGTAGAGCTTGTCAAAAGTTGTGTGTTGTGTCGATGTCCATTTGAAGACAGTTTTCCCACTTCCTTTCGTCAACTGATTCAAGGGCCAAGCTATGTGACTGAAGCCAAGTATGAATCGTCAATATAAATTTGCCAAACCAAGAAAACTTCTTAGTTCTTGAATGTTTTGAGGAATGGGCCAATATTTGAGAATTTGTACTTTGTCTGGGTCGACATGAATGCCTGCAGAGTCAATTACAAACCCCAAATAGTTGATGTTGTTCATCGCAAAGGAGCACTTGTCCATATTCAAGTAGAGTCGATGTTGTTGGAGAGTGTTGAGGACTTGTTGGATTTGTCTGACATGTTCTTCCCCTGATCGACTGAAAATCAATATGTCATCGAGATAGATAATGACCCATTTGTCGATGAAAGGTCAAAGAATATTGTCCATGTATTACATGAAGGTCATAGGTGCATTGGTTAAGTCGAAAAGCATGACTAACCATTCAAACAATCATTCCTTGGTCTTGAAAGCATTTTTCCATACATCTAAGGGCTCTATTGGCATATGATTATATCCAACTTGAGGTCAATCTTAGTAAAGAATTTAGCACCTTTCAGACAGTCGATGAGCTCATCTATCCACGGTAGAGGGTAGTGATTTTTTACCAAAATTTTGTTGAGTGCCCTGTAGTCGATGCACATGCGCCAAGTCCCATCTTTCTTTGGAACGAGGACGACTAGACTTCCACAAGGGGAGGAGCTAGGTCAGATATGAACTTTGTTGATCAATTCTTGGATTTGTTTGTGAATCTATTCATTTTCAAGAATGGATTCTTCTGTAAATAGATGTGTTAGGCAAAGAATAACCAACAACAAGTTCAATAGAGTGTTTTACCTAGAAATGTCAAGGTACTCCATCTGGAACTTGGAATAGGTTTCGATACTCATCAAGAATATTTTCGATCTGTTGCTTCGGTAGGGATCTGCATTGATCGGTGACTCGACTGGTTTTTGTAGTCTTCCTAGAATGTTGCGGGTTTATCATCATCAATGCAAACTTCTGAGCGTGATTGATGAGATTCTTTGTCTGTTTCGCAGATATCATTGAGACTGTTGGTGTAGGTCATCGTTCTGGTATGTTGTACCATTGATTCTGAATTCTGACAATCACCTTCTGCAGTCGTGACTGGTGACTTCCATGGCGATCCCATAGGTAAGGCTTCCCAAATAGGGTGTCGGCTACGGAGAGAGGTGCCACGTCGCAAAGTACTCCATCTTCAAAATGCTTTATGAAGTAGGCGAGCTTGCATTGTCGAGTGATCCTTAGCTATCGTTCATCCTTCATCCAATCGATGTTGTAAGGATGAGGATGCGGAGTGGTAACAAGACCTAGTTTCTTCACAAGTTCTTCAGAAACAAAGTTCTTCTTACTTCCATTTTCCACAATCAGATGCAATGGATTGTTTTGACCCCATATCTGTGTATGGAATAGGTGCTCTCATTCCTCCCATCGATGATGGCCGAAGCTACTGGATTTGTCGATGTCAAAAG
This sequence comes from Larix kaempferi, assembly GCA_027924585.1. NCBI lineage: Eukaryota > Viridiplantae > Streptophyta > Pinopsida > Pinales > Pinaceae > Larix > Larix kaempferi. The sequence goes on from BSBM01000510.1 coordinate 30,940,035, forward strand.
AGTCGTTACTTCTGGGTCAGATTCTACCACAGTCTTGTCGAATGCATCGGATGTCAACACTTTTTCCAAAAATATCTTCTGAGATTTGCATTCAGACATATCATGCCAAGATGAGTGATGGTAGTCACACCATTTCCCAGTCAGTTGATTGCTATGTTCCTTTCTGCGAAAAGGATTTTTGTCATGATATGGATCTAGCATAGTTGGTTGTGAATATTTCGACTTGTCGAAGTCGGTCGGTGCCTTCTTGTCAGGTGGTCGTCCTGATGTTGGTTTAGCCGAGAAGCGTGCTTTTCCATTCTGCTTGGTTTTGAGTTTGTTGGCATAGGGGAATGCATCCTCGAGCGTAGTGACAGTCAGAAAAATCCATCTCATGTTGAATGTACTGGGATAGTCCGTTGACGTACTTCAGAAAAAGCAATTTTTCTTATTCTTGAATGCCAAGTCTAGCCATGAGTCGATAGAATTCATCGTCGTAACTTTGTACGGACTAGTCTTTCCATTTCCTTAGCTGTTGCCACTTATTATACTACTACTCAAGGTACTTGAGCAGTTAAAACTCCTTTCGGACGTATTTGAAAAATTTATCCTATGTGTCGATGGGGTCTCCGCTTTTCTCCATCTTTGTTGAAAGGTTCTCCCACCAATAGTGCACAGATGTTGACATCTTTAAGGATGCAATAGTGATCTTGTCGGCTTCTGAGATTTTATTCACAGAGTAATAGGATTCCAATTGTTGTACCCAATTTTCGATGGATTCCGCGTCAATCTTTCCTTCTAGATTCGGTATGTCCAAATTCATTTGCACTTTGAAGGGGTTGATTTTGTCAGAGTTAGTTCTCGTCGAAAATCCTCCGGATGTCAAAGCAAATCGCGTGATAATTTCATTGAACTAGGTGAACATTTCAATTCATTGTCGAGTTAGCACTATATCTATGAGTTGTTGTGTCTTGTCGATTACATGTCTTTCACCTATTTCTTATGTCATTTCTAGAGGTAGTGTATGCTTGGATTTTTGAGTCTGTAAGCCTGTTTGAACGGGCATAAGTCAGGTAACTTCTGTTGAGCCCAGAATTGGCCCTTTTTGACCATCATTTATCATCGTCCCTTCCCTTGTCTTACACCAATTACCTTGGCAATTCAACTTATTGTCCTTATCTATTCCCCAAATTACCAAGGTATGGCCGATTATTGTTTTATTGTGTTAATACTTATGATTGTGATGATTAAAGCTGTGCATCTCTTAATCTGTGCTAACATGATGCGATTTATGAAGGTAGTAAGACAATAGACTGCAGGAAGATCAGAGCTGAACAAGTCATGAAGGAACGTTCATCGCTTGTGGAAGGTTCCTTGGGGCTTAAATCGTCAATCAAGGCACAGTCGTGGCAGGGCAGCTGTAACAGAAGAACTATCTTAAGTATGTCGCTGCTCAAATCCAGCTGTGAGCTGGAAGGACCGTCACTCTTGGGACAATTAATACTTCTCTCATATTTGGATATTTTAGTTCTGCCACGCATTGTAACAGCTAGATTATTTAGGGCGCCTGAAGATCAGAGATCTTCATGGCTGCCCAATTATAGGTTTAGATGTTGCAAATTGTATGTATAAATATGGGGAATTGCCTCGACTAAGGGGTGGGACAGCAAACAATTAATTTACCTTGTATTAGCAGCCAAGCCAAAACTGTGTACTCATTCTTCTGTTAATATAAGGAGTTACTTCTGAGTTAAAGAAGAGTGTTGTTCAACCAGCGTCTCTGTGTGAAGACTGGGCCCGTCTTCCACAGAGATTGCTGCGTTAATTTAGGATTTCATCTTTCTCGTTGTGTGATGCTTTGTTCTTTCTTCTATATGCAGCAGCAATACTCATTGTGTGGATTTCTCAGTAATTGATTATATTTTTGTGAGATTGGTGAATGGTATCGAATAACAGTCGACTGAGTCAGGTTTGTTTTACATATTTCAATTTCTGTTCACACTGCTGTGTTCATCCTACAGCTGAGACGTAATCCCAGGAGCTCTTACAAATTAGCTTTCCTGTTATGTGTTGATTGATTTATATTTTGCAATCCAGTTTCTTAGAACAGTTGCTTTAATTTCTTTTATCAAATTCTAGAGTAATGTTCAGGTCATGCTTTATGATTCCCAGCTGATTAAATTAGACAGTTGATTATTTTAGAATGCAATTGAGACTTCCTTCCTGCAATTGTTGATTAGATCTGATCTTACTTCTGCTTGATGCATAATAGAAAAGAATTGTAGTATAGCAGTTAGAAGGCAATTGGGATTGCATAGATTCTTGGGGTGAACATGGATGATAGAAGATAAAATATTTACTTCTAATGGTTTTGTGTTTAAGCATATATTATGCACTTGTCCTTTGAAATAAAAAGACTTTCTCGGGTTGACAATAAATTTCATACGCTCTGTGTGTTGATATTTAAATATCTGCAATTAGAGTGCTTGACATTTTGGGCAACCTTAGAGACACAGGTTGAACCCCCAATCCTTACACCAAAACCGAGGGATGCTCCACAAAGGCCAGTGGAGGAAGAGCCTGGAGTTGAGGGACTCTTGTATGAGAATGCAATGCTGAAAGAGGACCTTCAAGCACTTAGAAAGGAGCTGGAAACATGGAAGGAAATCTGCAGAAAGCAGGGTGGAAGAAAGATGTATACATTAATAGAGGCTGCAGACCAAGTGGGGGAATCAGCTTCTGCTGGAGCTGGAGAAAAGGATGAGCGAATACTCTGCCCCACCTGTGGGGAGATCTTTGAGGAAGCAGGCCATAAAATTTTACTTAGCACCTATTCAGCACAACAGCCTGTAGCGACAGAAGGGAAAGCAGTGGAGAAAGAAGGTACTGTTACACAAGAACCAGCACCTTTAAACATCCTGGCTACAGCTGCCACTTCCCATGATGCAAAAGTCATAGAACAGATGGGAGAAGAACAGGGAGTGGAGGATGCCCTGGAAATTTATGAGGAATGTATGGCAATCCCAAAATGCTCCCACAACATAGAAATCATAGAACAGATGGGAGAAGAACGGGAAATGAAGGATGCCCTGGAAATTTATGAGGAATGTATGGCAATCCCAAAATGCTCCCACAACATAGAAATCATAGAACAGATGGGAGAAGAACGGGAAATGAAGGATGCTCTGGAGCTTATAAAAGAATATGGTGAGACTCCAGAATGTTCCCTTGATACAGAGATCATGGAGCCAAAGGATACCCTGGATGTTAACACCCAAAAAGTGCTCACTAGCTCATTTACCACATTATATGGCTCATTTGTCCATTTTCCTACCATATTTCCATTAAAATCCCAAAAAATCCCATTAAAAAGCCTCCAAAAGGCCACAAAACCATCAAAATAGCCTAAAAAAGGCTAAAAAACCCCCTTTTTCCTCTAAAAATAGCAAAAATCCCCTAAAAAGGGAATAAAAAATATAAAATAATGAGGAAAAGGAGAAAAAAAAAAAAAAAAAAAACCCTATACAGCTGCCCAAAACTATGTGTTTCCTAAAACCATGGGTCAGCACTCCACCACCAAAAAACTATAAATAGGTGATGGAGAACCCTTATTCCATATCCACAATCACAAGCACCCTTACTCTGCCAAAATCTCTCTCGAAACCCTAGTTCACCCTTGAACTATTTTCACCTTGAGAGCCACTTTGGCCCATCCCCACCATTGGAGAAGGAGAAGGAGCATTCAGAAGCTTGGAGCATCCTCTTGGACACTGCAAAGGGCTTCACCAACCTTGACACTCAAGGTAACATTAATATAAAACCATTTTTTACATCTTTTATTTATGTCTCATGCAATGTTTAAAGTAGTTTGTTAATTGTTGTTTTAGCTTAATCTTTTAATCATTATTGAACTGCTACTAAGGAGTCCATTCTCCTTAGTAGGTGCTCATTGGCACAAGCTAGGGGTAAAACCCTAGCTACAGTTTTGGCGACTCCCCTAGTTTTCGAATTTCTGGTTTCCGTTTTTAAATTTTTTCCTTTCGGCTGTCCCTTTCGGCCGCCGCATACCGCGTCTTTTTACCTCTACAGTCGCGTCCCGACCGCGCCTTTCAGGCCTTTACCCGCGATCCGACCGTGGCTCTCAGACTGCTTCCGACGCTCTGCCGACGGATTCAAGTCTGTTACCTGCGATCCGACCGTGGCTAATCAGCCTGTTTTCCGCGATCTGACTGCGCCTGTCGGCCTTTTTCACGCGTCCCGACTGCGGCTTTCTGCCTCTTTTGGGCGTCCCGACTGCGCTTGTTAGCATTTTTGCCGCGACCCGACTGTGTCTTTTTCCATTTTTCCTGCGTCCCGACTGCCACTGTTGGCCTGATAGCCGCGACCCGACTGTGTCTTTTCCCCTATTTCCTGCGTCCCGACTGCCTCTGTTGGCTCGATAGCCGCGACCTGACCGCCGCTGTTTCCCTCAAACCCGCGGTCGGCCTGTTCTGATTCGCCACAGACCCGCGGTCTGATTTCTGCTCTTTTCCTGTTTTGAGCCCAGCCCCTCTTGCTGCAATATTTTTTGCATTTGAACAGCCCTCTGTCCCACCTGCAGCCCACTTCCTTACAGCCTTTCTGCAACATAATTGCTGTTCCTTTTACAGAATCTTTTTAAAAAAAATTTCAGTATTTTTATTTCAGAAAATTTTGCAAGTTAAAAGAATCAATTTCAGCATTATTGATAGATTGGAAGTTGCCCTCCCTTGTGGCACTTCTATTTTTGGGATCATTACCTCACGAGCACACACTCTGTCACATAAAATCAAGTGAGCCTTAAAAAGTACCTAATTAAACCAACATTCTAACCCCACTTGGGGAACACAAAAGAATCATTGTAGTTAGGTAGGATCAGGGGGATAGGCTTCCAATAACACCCCTTGGTTATTTCACTTGAGACATAGTTGTTGTCCAAATAGGGAACCAAAATCCCCTAGCACTTTTTGGCACGGTCACGACCAGTTTATCAGAGGGCCTCTCCCTTAGGAGGGTTGAAGTCGGGAGACTGGTTCCGGAGGCCTGAGTGGAATACCGCACTCCATTCAGTAACTGAAGGGCTACCTTTCGCGGTTCGCGGGATATCCCTGTATAGGGGTATTGCGGTCAACGAACTAAACGGCAGATTCACCTTTCTGGACGTGTCATGAACGGGGTATCTTAGTTGCCATTCTTCTAGGATTGACTACCCGGTGTCCCTCCCGGTAGGGGGATATCATAGCCACTTGGCTTTCCTACTCATATTGTCTGACTTGGATTTCATCACCTTGCAGAGGATATGTTTAGTTGAGTCAGAATACTTTTAGCTAGGTGTTTGCATGCTCCTTTACCTCCCTTGGGTCTAGTGAGTCCACCATTTTTTCTTTTTAGGAAACCTACTGCTTGTTGGTATTCTGACCATCTTTGTTGTTACTCCACCTATTGTAGCACAGCTGCTGCAGTGGGTGTTTTGAGTTGGTTGTTGGCCTGAGTGCCTTGCTTTTTAGCTCTCCTTCTGCACACTCGGTTGCATTAGGATTTTTGAGCTGTTTTTATACTCACCTCAACCCACAGAGACTAGACACCATCTGTCACCATCGAGTCCCCGAGACATTCTCGGCGCCTCAGGGGCGAGCCCCCACAGCACGGTTCTCTTGACACCACTCGTCATAGATTCCGATCATTGTCCGTTGATACCACTCATCACAGATCTAGAGCCTCATCACTTGACTCCACTCATCAGCGACGTAGGTCTCCGTCACCAGATAGTGACGCACCTTACCTTACCTCTGATTCTGACGAAGAGTCTGAGAACCCTATTTATACTGCCCCTACTAGCCCCATGGCTGGCACGACTTCCACTCCATTTGTCATAGGGACCATTGGTGGCACATCCACCACTACACCAGTTACTACACCTATTTTGGGTATGCCCTCCATGGGGCAACCATCTACCGTTCCCCTCACGGTACCTATTCCCACAGCGGGAATACCTATCCCCACTACATCAGTGGCTCACACTACCAATGGTGGTGCTGGACCATCCTTCACTACCTCAGTTCCCCCACTTGGGGGCACCACCTCACATCTTGTCCCTCCACTTGGGGGCACTGGCCCCAACTTGGTCCACAGCACTCCTGTGTCACAGCCTTCTTCCAGTTTGCCATTCATGGCTAGCCTCAACCTACCTGACCTGGCCAGATTGACCAACGATCCTATTCGACACGACCCTATGTGGCCTCATATGCCTACCAAACTACCCTCTGACATCCCTAAGTTCGAGGGTAAGGCCGGTGAGGACCCACAAAACCATATCATGTCTTTCCACCTATGGTGTTCCTCTAACTCCATCGTGGATGACTCTGTTCGCCTCTGTCTCTTACAGCGCACCTTCACTGGCTCTGCAGCCAAGTGGTATATTGAGCAGCCTCATGGGACCCACGCCACCTTTTCTTCCCTGGCCTCGACCTTCCTGCAGTTCTTCCAATTGCCAGTCCGCTATGACGCGGGCGTTGAGATCCTTCTATCTTGTAGACAAAACACGGCTACCCATATCACGAACCACATCCATGAGTGGCGTAGACGCCGTAGCTTATGCAAGATCAAACTAGACGACCGTATCTTCCTCGATTGGTTCCTCAAGTCCCTGCTTCCTGTTATCGCTAAGGATGTAGCTTCAGAAAGACCCCAGTCTGAAGAAGAGGCCATCCTTAAGGCACAGCAGTTCGACCTCATTTACGCCCAGTCGGGTTACCTTTATACCATTATACCTGACGCCCCCCGCGGCGAGTCCTCCCATCATGATGCGCCGGGGGCATCCCACGCTGCAGATGGTATCATTGGCCGTGTTTCTTCGCATCCCCAACCGTTTTCTATAGCACGTCCTACCCCTGGCCCCGACCTGTCGCGGGCTACTTCCCAGTCTGGAGCAACCAACTCATATGCTCCCATGACACATCAACATTCCCATGGACCCTCATGTCCACCTCAGTGCTTCGGGTATGCGACTCCTGCTTATGCTCCTCCAGTCACCCCTCAGCCTTACTACCATCAGCAGGCTGCCTCAGCTCCTGCTCCTTCACCAGCCCCACCAGCATATTATCCGCCCCAGGCAGCCCCTGCGGCACATCCACAACCTGCTCCGCAGTCCTATCAGCAACCCCCTCAAGTTGCTGCACCTGCTCAGCCTCAACCTACATATCATCCTCCGCAGCCTGCTCCAGCACCTGCGCAACCTCAGAATCCACCTGCTACCCAAGGGCAAGTTTACGCCCAACAGAACCCGCAGCAAAACCAGAACAACCAACGTAACCAGGGCCAACAGAACCGCGGCAAGGGCCGTAATCGGGGAAACAACCAACCTGTAGACCAAGCTGGTCAACCGGCTAATCCCCCTGACAATAACAATGCGGCCCCCGCTAATCAAAACCCTGATCGCCCGCCCAAGCAGGCTAAAAACCCCAATTTGCGAACGAACCACCCTTGTTCTATTTGCGGGGTCTACGGACACTACACCCATGCTTGCCCACACTTGGAGCGAGCTCGGCAGCTTTGGGTTGACGAGGCCCATCGCCAAGGGCATGCGGCTCCCCAAGCACCGCCCAACCCCCCCCAACCTCAGCAACCCCCTTTGGTGCTGCAAAACCCCTTACCGACCCAAGGCATGGTGAACACTCAGCCGTTGGCCCCTCAAGCTAACGTGCAACCCCAACAACAACAGATCACCTATGCTGCTCCTGATCAACCCATGTTCGACTCAGGTACCCACCACTTACTGATGATGTCATCCGCTGACGTCAACCTCCAGACCCGTCGGAACCAATATGGCTCCACCTCTGAAGCCACTCCCACGGATAAACCTGCTAACGCCCATCCCACCGATCAGGTGTTACGTATACCTCCGCCTCCCATAGACGGCGCTGCGAAAGCACCTCGTTTCCCACTTCGCCGAATCAACAATAACCCTAACGCGCGTGCTGCGTCAAACTACAACATCGTAGACGACCTAGCCCAATCTCCCGCAGCCATGTCTGCGTTGGAAGTCTTGAAGAACTGCCCTTCCCAGCGCAAGACTTTACTTTCCGCCATCGGGGGGATTGACCCAACTGATTCACATTTGATGGCGTTTGATTTAGACCAGTCTGAACCACGCCTACCTTCCAGCTTAGCCTTCCAAGTTACAGTCTCCGTTAGGAATCTTGTTATCCATCGGTGCATCATCGATGAGGGTGCTTCCACATGCGTTATGTCTACATTTGTATGGCAGAAGCTAGGATCCCCTCCTCTCCAGCAGTCCACCACTGCGTTACGTGCCTACGACGGTCGTTCGGCCCAGCCCCAAGGCCTTCTACCCAACGTTCCAGTCCAGTTAGGTGGTAAAACAGTTCTTATTGACATAGAGGTAATCAATGCCCAATTGGATTACAACCTTCTACTTGGCCGCAGCTACATGTATGCCATGCGGGCAGTTGCCTCTTCTGTCTTTCGCACCATGATGTTCCCCCATGAAGGACGCGTGGTTAAGATTGACCAGCTCACCTACTATGATCCCAGTGCTCCGGCGGCACCGGAAAATGTTCTCCCCATGGTTGAACAACCTGTTTCTCCTGCCACCACCTCGTTTATTTCCTCTACGGGGCCTGGAGTCTACTCAGACGCGTCGATGACCTCCACCTTTCAATCCATTCCTCCGCCGTCATCTACGCCCGAAATGTCTGATTTATGTACCTTGTCCCACGACAACCTACCACCTAACACTCAACCACCCTTGTTGCCTAAACCACCATTGGTACCTAGCCACATTGGTGTTACACCGATCCATACGATCCCCTTCCTAGTCCCTCCATCGGGAGTAGTAAGCGCCCCGGTCATGGCTACCCTTAGCCTCCCTGGGTTAACCTTGGGATTACCTGTATGGTATCTTTCGCCTCCCGTTCGCCCGCCGACACCTGATGTCGTCCTCCAGCCGGTGCAACCCATGGCTACTACCACTCAGCCACCTCCCGGTGTCTCTACCCCTTTGTCTTCCATGACACCCCCTCCTACTCCCAGACCCACTGGGGGCAGAGGTCCACAACCTTACACTGCTGTACCACCTCCAAAGACAGTCAAAAACCCTCCAGTATTTCGTGCTCCTCCCAAATGCTCGCTGTGTGACGAGTTGGGCCATGCGACCCACCAATGCCCACAGTTACCCGCATTGCAGAAGCACATGCAAATGCTCGATGATGACCCCACCATCCCAACTGTCGAACTAAACCCCACTCCTAAGCCTAAAGATAAGTCCCTACGTACCAACCACTCCTGCGCCATCTGCGGTATTTACGGGCACTATTCACATCATTGTCCCGATCTCCCGGATTACAGAGCGGCTCTCTATGAGATGAACAATCTGGATCTTGAGACGGCACCACCTACCATTGAGGAGATCTACCCCCCAGACTCTTCACCTTCCGGAGAGGTTAATACCATCTATATGATCTCTTCCACCACTACTCCCTCGTCAACCGATTTGACGACGCAAACTTTCCGTACTGATGAGGAGATTCTTGAGGCCCTTACTGCCCCGGATTATCCTTGGGATGATATGCACCACCGCTCCTATTTTATCCCCGACGAATCCTCCTCTAGCACCGCTACCCAATACGCGGTCGAATCCAAAGACTTCCTCCCCACTAAGGTTGACTGGTTCAAGGACCCTATTCCTGCTCCTGATGCCTTCGAGGAAGGTAACATGGCCAACATCTCACCTGTCATTCAAGTCGATATTGCTGCTCCAGGTCGTGCCCCTGAACTCATTACTTTAGGAGCATTCTGCAGTAAACAAGAGATTGAGGACTACATAAACCTTTTCAGAGAGTTCCGTGATGTCTTCGCCCGGTCCTATACTGAGATGCCCGGCCTTGACCCCGCCATCATAGAGCACCACCTTGACACCTCTGCGTCACGGGGCATAACAGATTCCCTCGACCCTGGGATAGGGGGCATGATCAATCATTTTGAACTTTCCCCATCACATCTATCTCAGCATGTTAGTGAACCCATTGTTCAAACCCACACATATGTGATCCATAATCACAAACCCCATGCACATAGCATGGGGGCAAGTCATTAACCTTGCTCACTTTTTCACACTTGTGATCTCAACCATTTTTGAGGTCACATATCACTTGTAGATTTGATTTGCTTTGATACACCTAGTATTATGCCCTCCATTTTTTCGCACCATTTTCACTGCCGGATTCATTTTTCCGTACCCGTGATGATGCTTGAGATCATTTCTCGCTCTCACCTCCAGATTTTCCGGGCATTTTTCAAAATGCCCCCGTCACCTCGGTTTGCGTGCCCCATCGGCCGTCACCCGTTTTTGACATCCTTTATATCGTCGGATTCATTTTTCCGAGCTCGTGATGACGCTTGAGATCATTTCTCGCTCTCACTTGGTACAATTTCAACATTGTGTCCCAACACCTTGCTGCCTCGGTTCGCGTACCACATCGGTCGCTATCGGATTGTTCCACATTTTGTACATGAGCCATTCACTCCTGTCATACTGCAAATGTCTCGTTATTTTGCCACCATTTCATCCACCCCGCAAGGAGGTCCATCAGTGTTCCCACCTACCCTCGTTCTTGGTCATCATTACTCAACCTTGATTGAACACTTCCTCCTTGCCTGGCCATTCCTTTTGTTCGGTATAATTTTATCCCTTTTTCGGGCCGGACAAGTCCTTTACGAAAAAGGCACTTAGGGAGTTTCCGTTAAGCTCTTTTCTGACTCCTAAAAGAATGAAAAGATCGCCGAGCAATCTTGCTTCCTTTCATGCTCGTTAAAGTACCTGAAAGGGCGTCTATCTGGTATAAGTTTAACCCTTTTCCGGACCTGGTAGACTAATTACGAAAAAGGAATACTCTAGTCACACCGGCTAGAAGAGTTCTTCATTGCATCCTTTTATGCTTCTTTGGGCCTTGGAGACTAAATCTACGAAAAAGAAACCCCCTGGAGTCTTCTTACTTGCTTTCAGACTCTCTAAAATTGAAAGCAACCATGAGCATGAACTGTCCTGGGCTCGTAAAATCCACACGACAGTACCATTCCATCATTTCAGAGTCTTCTTATTTGCTTTCAGACTCCTTAAAATTGAAAGCAACCACGAGCATGAACTGTCCTGGGCTCGTAAAATCCACACGACAGTACCATTTTACACACACTTCTTCTAGTTCCTTAACCCATGAAGAAGTTTTCCCCCGTGCCTCTTGGCACTTTGATCTATCATCTCGGCAGCACCACCAATCAGGTCGCCTTTGTTCAGAGTATTCTGCAGTCTCCTGCCATTGTACACCAACTTGAGTCTCCCTCAGCCAGTTATCCTCCCAGATCCATTACAGCTATGATCCCTTTCCCCTTAGTCAGTTTCATATGCTGCCAGATCATTTCAATTATCATACTCTGAACAAAGGAAGTTTGAGTCCCTCCACTCTACTTGCCCAGTTTTCCCCCCACAGTTTATCAGTCCTGCCATCAGCACTATCACATTTCGGTCTTGTACCTCGCGCTCCTGTCCAGGAAATATCATTGCCTTGATAGTTGCAGGTCTCCCTCTGTCGACGACAGCTCCTCTATTCCAGAGGATAGGCCCGGAGGTCCCTACGCCTTGGACTTATCACCATCTGTGGTAAGTGCCTACGGATCATTCCGAGAGGAATCATCATTGCCTCTCCGAGTGGTTGTTCCTCACATACTCGACTTCAGCACCTTGATCGCATCGTTGAGGATCGCGTAGGATTATATTCCATCAGTTTTTTGTCGAAGACCCCGGATTTCCCCCGACTCTAGCACATTGGTGAGTCACTTCGGAACACCCAGTTATATGTTCCCGTGGATGTCCGGGCTGCGTTGGCGATTGTATTCGGAAGCCATCCAGCTATATGCTTCCTTGAGTACCCAGTCTCAGTTCCAGTTCAGTGTACCATGGAGAGTTTGACCCCAGTCACTATGACCCAGCAGCTCATCAATTCCTTTGGTACCACACTCAGTAGCACTGTTGATTGTTCCAGTGTATCAGCTCTTCAGCACAGACATGGTCAGCTCAGCAGTATGTCCCAGATTTGTGTCCCCTCTGGACCCTTATGATGTACACAGTGGCTATGTATCTTACAGGTCCCCATTTTCGGGCCTCACAGTTCTGTTTATGTATCTTGATACGAGCATGGGTATGCCTGCCTCGTCCATATATTGAGATTATTCCTCAGTCAGTTTTTGAGGTCATGTATATTTCAGGTCCCCATTTTTTGGACCCCATTGTTGTTATTATATTATATCCTGATACGAGCATGGGAATGCCCGCCTCGTCCATATGATCAGATGATTCCTCATCCTTTATTGAGGTTATGTACTTTTAGTTCTTGCAGTTGTTCGGGATCGTTGTTCCGGGCTTCAGTTTGTTTCTTCTCTTCTCTCCACATCCCAGGAAAACCATTCATGACTTATGATGTCCATCGGCCATACGATGAGCTCCTGACCTCGCACATCAGGGGGCAATCTGTTAACACCCAAAAAGTGCTCACTAGCTCATTTACCACATTATATGGCTCATTTGTCCATTTTCCTACCATATTTCCATTAAAATCCCAAAAAATCCCATTAAAAAGCCTCCAAAAGGCCACAAAACCATCAAAATAGCCTAAAAAAGGCTAAAAAACCCCCTTTTTCCTCTAAAAATAGCAAAAATCCCCTAAAAAGGGAATAAAAAATATAAAATAATGAGGAAAAGGAGAAAAAAAAAAAAAAAAAAACCCTATACAGCTGCCCAAAACTATGTGTTTCCTAAAACCATGGGTCAGCACTCCACCACCAAAAAACTATAAATAGGTGATGGAGAACCCTTATTCCATATCCACAATCACAAGCACCCTTACTCTGCCAAAATCTCTCTCGAAACCCTAGTTCACCCTTGAACTATTTTCACCTTGAGAGCCACTTTGGCCCATCCCCACCATTGGAGAAGGAGAAGGAGCATTCAGAAGCTTGGAGCATCCTCTTGGACACTGCAAAGGGCTTCACCAACCTTGACACTCAAGGTAACATTAATATAAAACCATTTTTTACATCTTTTATTTATGTCTCATGCAATGTTTAAAGTAGTTTGTTAATTGTTGTTTTAGCTTAATCTTTTAATCATTATTGAACTGCTACTAAGGAGTCCATTCTCCTTAGTAGGTGCTCATTGGCACAAGCTAGGGGTAAAACCCTAGCTACACTGGAGGATAGTGAAGAATTTTGTGCTGTAACCCCAGAACGTTCCCAGGACACAAAGAAGAAACGGAAGGGCAGGACAGTGATAAGTTGGAACAGGATGCTGTAACACAAGAACCAGCAACCCTAAATTTGACCGTCCAACCAACTGAGCAGACAGGAGAAGAAGCTGGGACAGAGGATATTCTGGCATTTAACGATGAACTCTGGGTGGTGACCCCAGAAAGCTCTCATGATACAGAACTCATAGAAGAGGAGCTGCAGCAAAGGAAGGATGAAGAGGTTGGCCAGGATGTTGTTACACAAGAACCAACATCTTTGGAGGCTGCGACAAAAACTCCTGAATTGCAGCCGGGAGATAACCTGGGAGTGGATATCATCCCTGACACACAGTGGAGTGACAATGAACAGGTACAGACACCATGCTCAGGTGACACTGAAATCCTGGAGGAGGAGCTGCAAATTGAAAAGGATATTCAGTCTCAGCAGCAGAATGACAAACAAGACACTGTTACACAAGAACCAGTGTCTCCAAAAGCAATGAAGGTAGCTGCTGAGGATGGGTTAAAGGATGTTGCTGTTACACAAGAACCAGCAACTCTCCTGTTAACATTAGATGCGCTGGAAGACACTGTCCCACAAGAACCAGTGCTTCCACCTCCTACAGGTGTCATTGAGTTGGATTCAGATTGAGTGTGTCCTGTCAACTTCCCCAGGCATAGCATAAGAGAACTGCAGAAAGGTCCCCACCACATCAAGTGTATTCTCAGATATCAGCAAGCAGCAGTGGAAGGGGAACAGTGAAGTTGGAAGATGCCAGGTTGCTCACAGAAGCTTTTCAAAAAAAAGATAGAGGGGATGCCTGATTTATCTACATTCTTTCCTCTCTCCTGGACAAAGTTCAGTGCAATATTCAGATGCAGGTTGTTGCATGAGGACATGCAACAGGATAGTTGGGGGGAGATGTTGAGCCCAGAATTGGCCCTTTTTGACCATCATTTATCATCGTCCCTTCCCTTGTCTTACACCAATTACCTTGGCAATTCAACTTATTGTCCTTATCTATTCCCCAAATTACCAAGGTATGGCCGATTATTGTTTTATTGTGTTAATACTTATGATTGTGATGATTAAAGCTGTGCATCTCTTAATCTGTGCTAACATGATGCGATTTATGAAGGTAGTAAGACAATAGACTGCAGGAAGATCGGAGCTGAACAAGTCATGAAGGAACGTTCATCGCTTGTGGAAGGTTCCTTGGGGCTTAAATCGTCAATCAAGGCACAGTCGTGGCAGGGCAGCTGTAACAGAAGAACTATCTTAAGTATGTCGCTGCTCAAATCCAGCTGTGAGCTGGAAGGACCGTCACTCTTGGGACAATTAATACTTCTCTCATATTTGGATATTTTAGTTCTGCCACGCATTGTAACAGCTAGATTATTTAGGGCGCCTGAAGATCAGAGATCTTCATGGCTGCCCAATTATAGGTTTAGATGTTGCAAATTGTATGTATAAATATGGGGAATTGCCTCGACTGAGGGGTGGGACAGCAAACAATTAATTTACCTTGTATTAGCAGCCAAGCCAAAACTGTGTACTCATTCTTCTGTTAATATAAGGAGTTACTTCTGAGTTAAAGAAGAGTGTTGTTCAACCAGCGTCTCTGTGTGAAGACTGGGCCCGTCTTCCACAGAGATTGCTGCGTTAATTTAGGATTTCATCTTTCTCGTTGTGTGATGCTTTGTTCTTTCTTCTATACGCAGCAGCAATACTCATTGTGTGGATTTCTCAGTAATTGATTATATTTTTGTGAGATTGGTGAATGGTATCGAATAACAGTCGACTGAGTCAGGTTTGTTTTACATATTTCAATTTCTGTTCACACTGCTGTGTTCATCCTACAGCTGAGACGTAATCCCAGGAGCTCTTACAAATTAGCTTTCCTGTTATGTGTTGATTGATTTATATTTTGCAATCCAGTTTCTTAGAACAGTTGCTTTAATTTCTTTTATCAAATTCTAGAGTAATGTTCAGGTCATGCTTTATGATTTCCAGCTGATTAAATTAGACAGTTGATTATTTTAGAATGCAATTGAGACTTCCTTCCTGCAATTGTTGATTAGATCTGATCTTACTTCTGCTTGATGCATAATAGAAAAGAATTGTAGTATAGCAGTTAGAAGGCAATTGGGATTGCATAGATTCTTGGGGTGAACATGGATGATAGAAGATAAAATATTTACTTCTAATGGTTTTGTGTTTAAGCATATATTATGCACTTGTCCTTTGAAATAAAAAGACTTTCTCGGGTTGACAATAAATTTCATACGCTCTGTGTGTTGATATTTAAATATCTGCAATTAGAGTGCTTGACAACTTCGATGGAAGTGTCTCCGCAAAACTTAAGCATGAACAAAGCTGATGCGCTTTGATGAAGCTTTGAAGGAGCAGGGCTGTGATTTTGCTCTAATACCAATGATCCACTCGCGGCCAGGAAGCACGAGGGGGACAACAGTTCGAATGAATGAGTCGGCTCTATTATGGCGGAAGCATAAGAATGAGAAGCAAAGCATGAATACACTATGACATAAATATATAAACACACAGACAAATATGCAAGAATGCGAACTGGTTTCTCTATTACTGGATGTAAAGATCATGAATTGATAAGATGTATGTTACAATAGTTTTACATGCTTATCTAGAATGTGTTGAGACGCTTGGGTGCCTTCCCGTTATGTTCAGTTACAAGAGAAGTTAGAATGGTTCTAGAAGTTCAACCGTTACAGTCGATTGGAAGATAAAGAGACAGTCTATCGAAGTTTGACAATCGCAATTTGCAAGTCGAGGTTGCATGTTAACATCGCAATACTGTTGAGGTCCCTGAACTAGTCGGAGTTGCAAAGGTTGTTGGAGTTACGAAGGTTTTCGAAGTCGTAACTTGTCGAAGTTGTGTTGACCTCGATGACTTGTCGTAGTGGATGTTAGCATTCAAAAACAATGCCAATTGTGATATGGATCAATTGCAACTTTTTGTATTAAAATATTCTTGGCTTTGCGGGTGCTAGCCGAATTATTCATCTACAGAAAGGTGTCAGCTTTTTTAGGTCTTATCTCGATGGATTAAGGGACATATCTATGGAGGGATCCATGATTTGCAGCCGCCATTCCTACAAAAGACTCGATCTACTATTGGAAAAGGTCCTTTGCCTTCCTTTTCTTACTTCTCACATTTCCTCTTGGATCACCTCTTTTTCGACTTGCTCAACCTTTGACTCGGTGGTTGAGCCTCTTTTTCAACTTACTCTAGGCTATGTGAGCCCTCCAAAACATGGTCTATGTTATGCTTACCAATTTAATGCTTCCATGTTGAAGGGCACTCACCATGAACCCAATTCTACCACACTTTCCTTCAACTAAGCTGATGTTTGGACCCATCAAGTTCTTCTTACACCCAACATTTGGTTTTTCTTCACCAAAATAATTGGAAATCTCTTGGATTTTCTTCTCTGGTGTACTACTCAATCTCCAGCAAGTTGCCACCCGTGTCCTCATACAAGCTACTCCTTTCAACATATTCACCACTAATTTCACTACCTTATACATGGTAATAATACCCTCGGGAACCCAGTGAAGCCCTCTTGTAATCTACCCACTAATGAGACGATGGGTAGAAATAATTTCCAAAAATGCCACCACCTTCAACCCACTGACAATCACATTCACAAAACAAAGTACATTCACTCCTTCATCTTGCGAACCTTGTTCTTGACCTTCTGTCATGAACCTTCCCAAACACTCCATCAAGGAACTCAAAACCTACAATGTTACTTCTGAAGGTTGTTCCCCTTGTACTTCCATCAAGGATATTGGTATCTCCTTCAAATAGCATTCTTTCACATGGTTTTGCTTACAAGGAAACCCCAAAATCCTCTTGCCCGTGTACTTAGGAACTTATTGAGCTTCTTTCCCTACAATGACTTCATCATCCTTAGCATCCTCCTCTTCTTGTATGGATCCCAACCTCAATTACAAGTGACCATTTTCTTAGTCTACCATCGATTGCACCCAACTCAACAATAAATTTATTCATCCACAGATTTGTTGTTGGCCCGAGGATCTCAATTAGCTCACACCCCTCCTATTACAAATGCCTCAACATAGAGTACTTGTAATATGATATATAAGTTGGATCCTTCCTTGGATTCCTTTTCCTCAAGTACGTCTAATTGATATATATGAAGCACATTCCTCATAAGTGGGTGTCCAAGTTAAGGGATGCATTGTGTCATGTCCTTTTCCAGATGATCATCTAGGAGATGACTTATCAGCCTATCTAGTTTCCCTAGGCTATAGTTGAGGAAGGAGAGAATTCATTAATTAATAAATGTCACCTAGGTTCAAATTATTTTATAAAGTGACTTTATAAAAAGACACTTTGGATTTAAAAGTGACAGAAAAAGTGTAAAAGGGGTTCAAAATGAAATTCAAAAGAAAAAAGGTCATTTTCACCATAAAGTCACTTTTTTATTATTTTAATGAAAGAATTGGTGAAGGGGAAGTTGAAGAGTCACAAGGGAGTAAATGAGAAAATATAAAAAGGACATGACATCTCATTCTCTCCATTCTTGTCATTTTCATTTTCAAAACTCAAAGCTATTGAGCTTTGTCTTTCTCTTGGACGAAACCCTAGGGGAGAGGAGATAGTTTCAATGGTGATACAAAGCCACCCTAACTATTGTTGAGGAAATATTAGTCAAATCTCTCATTGTCCTTCACTACCATCAAAGTTGTGCAAGCAATCAGTTCATATTTTAATTTTACAGTGGTTTTGTAGAAGGGGCGCACTGATTAAGAGGGAAACCTTACTATGTGAGGGAACATTGGTTGTTGGTTTCATTTCATTGAGTTTGGGGATATCTTTTTGAGCTGATAAGGGAGAAGTACTCTCATAGCTTGTTAGGAGAGAGGGTGCACCAGCTAGACGGTTACTGAGAGAGAGAGAGAGGGCGCATCATTCTCCTCCTTCCATTTCAGGTACATTAGTGAAGGGGATAAAGTACTAGTAGCTCCATTAGGAACTTATCTCAGTCATTATATCACCATTATCCATGTAGGAGAGGTAATCCCCCATTTCCATTATTTCTACTACAATAGGGGCACCTTATAGTCAGAGAGAGAGAGCACCTCAATTGGGTCTAAGTTCTCAGCATTCAAACTTAAGGGACATTAGCACCACTCCATCCCATTTCTTAACTCTTGGTCTCAAGGAGAAGTCTAATTCTATTGTAAGTTGTTTTCATTCAAGCTTGGGGGGAAGGGCACAATTTACTGAGAAGAAAGTCACTATTCCTTGCTACAATAGTACTAAAATTATGGTGTGCAAGGAGAATATTTAATTGTGAAAAGGGAGCATCCTTAAAAGGGTAGAAAATCCAATGGACACTTTTATTCTCAACTGCTAAATAACTATTGGAAGAGGATCATATTGGCTCATCGAAACTGCTGCATCCACAACATCACTTCCAGGTATGGAAATATTCCAAAAATTAGACTTGCATCTTCATTGTGTCATTCACACAGTTAATAGTAAGTGCAAGTTGTTTTTTATTATTGTTATGAATGCAAATTTAAATGTTGAATATTTATGAGTTTAGTTGCATATGGAATTATGTAAAGGAATCTATTGAGCATGGATATGAATCCTATAAACGCGGGCCTTGAAACTCAATACCAAGGCAACCAAACAAGCATTATCTACAGTAACCATATTTTTCTAATAGAAAGCTACAACGGTTTTCTTGTTAACTGTTTGTCAAAGACATAAACTAATATATTCCAAGATTCAACCAATGATCATCTCAGAATTGGTTAGGAACAATTACCTTAGCACTAGAACCTTGTTGAAATGTTTGTGATGAAATTTTCAAGCCAAGAGCTTCAGAACTGTCTCAAAATATGCCCATACTAGACAAGGGACATTATAGTGGTATCTAATGCAGGGGAATCTAGACCAACAGAAACAGTTGAGGTGAACCGACTGAGATTGCCTGGGAAGCAGTCAGTGGTTCTACGAAAGTGACATAAAAGTATTCGATGGAAGATGAGTCGTGATGCCGACCAACGGTTCAATGGCGGAGAAGGAAGAAAATAAACGGTTGAAGCAGGTACCAACTGACAGATAATCCAGAATTCAATACCAGAAGTTGAGACGATCGATGACCAACGAATTTAGAGTATTGAGGAACGAATGCAGAAGCAGTTGAAGAATTTAAAGTGTAGTTATGGCCGTTGTTGCATAATTCCAAATGGAATAAGGAACCAAGAAGAGGCCGATGGGAATTTAATGAAGTTTGACCATGGTTGGAAGCAGCGAGAGAATTCTAGAAGAAGGTTTGAGCAGGATTTCCAGAAGAGGAATGAATATAAATATCGGTTCGTGAAGAAAAGAGGGGTATTTTTTTCCTTTTGTTGTTGTTGTTGAACACACATAAAACCCCTCATGAAAGAATGATCCTTGTAGTCTATAATTGTAAGAACAGAGCATCGAATTTACTGGTAAAATTCATTGTAATTCCTCTCTAAGAGAAGATTGATTAATTTTAATACAAAGCCATAATTCTTGGCCATTGTTGTGTGCTTGCTATTGTGTTTGGATTTGTTGTGTACGTTGATATTGCAGCGTGGTCTTAATTGACCGTCGACATTTGCATTAGTTGGTATTAGAGCGGAAATAAATCATGTGTGGAAATTCCAGTTGCAATTGGACGAGGTGAACAACTCCAACTGCGGTTGGGTAGAGTTGCAGAGCACATGGAACCCTGGTTGCGATCAGAAAGTATAGTGAAGGTTTATTTGCTTGGAAAGCAGTGATGGAGCATAGGGGCATAAACATCTGTGGTAGAGGACGAAGGATGCGTGGAGGTGCAGGGGTCATGATTGACCGAAAAAATTTCGAGGAATGCATTTAGACCATGAGGAGTCGGAAGAACGAGTTGGATGAAGTAAAATAGGCCCAAAAGAGGGGACTTGGTATTGATACCTTCAATCATGGTGATGAAGAGGTTGAAGAAGAAGCACAAACTCCTAAGGATGAAAGGGAAGAAAACCCGGGAGACAAGTTGTTCAAAGTATTGTCTGAGATGAAGGGTAGATCAAAGATGGAGGTATCTACCTGCTCGAGGATCTTAAACCTTGAAGAGTTGATAAATTGGGTAAGAGAAATGGAAAAGTACTTTGATATGGAGTAGATAGAGGACCCCAAGAGAGTAAAAGTAGCTTGTTTGAAATTGAAGGGTCATGCCTCATTGTGGTGGGACAATGTACAGACTGACAGAGTGAAGAAAGGAAAGGAAAATTTGAAGACTTGGGACAAGATGGTTTCCAAGTTGAAGGATAAGTTCCTTCCCACCAACCACGTGATCTCCTTTTCAAGAAGTTGCAGAACCTGAGATAGAAAGAGATAACCATGCAGGAATTATATTTTCTTTCGAATAGATTAGGACAAACTGACAAGGGAAAAGAGGCAGTTTCAAGGTATGTGAATGGTCTAAATACACCATTTAGGATGAACTGATCTTGACAAGGCTCAGAAGAGAATCCTATCAACTATCTCTGAAGGTGGAGGATAAATTGTCGTGGAATACTTTGGCAGGATGAGGAAAGCTAAATACTTGAAGTTATAAGTATGTCATCGCTAGAGGAGCGACCAATGGGTCGAAGAAAGGAGAATTTCATGGATAAAGAAGAGATGAAGGAACAGCTGGAGACATTGTATCGAAACACCGACAGGATGGTGAAAACCCAAAGGTTCATAGTGCTTTTGTTCAAAGTGGAAACTTGGGAGGAAAATGTGCAAACCGACCCAAGAAAATAGTTTGTTACAAGTTTCAAGAATTGGGACATAAGGCATATAAATGCCCAGATAATTTACATAACACCAGTCGATCAAATGCAATGAGTCGAAGCAAGGACGACAAAGCTGGTCCGACTAGAAGGGGAATTTCCAACGAAGTTGCATCAGAAGGAGTTCGAAACTTGATGACCCAAAGAATGTTATTGCAGTCAGTATGTCAAGAGGTGGAACCGACTCAAAGGAATTCCATATTTCAGACAAAGGTAAATATTCAGGACAAATGTTGTATGACAATTGTCCATGGAGGAAGCATAGAGAATCTAGTCTCAATGGAGGTGATCAACAAGTTTGGATTGAAGTCTCGACCGCACCTGAATTCATACAAGGTGTTGTGGTTGCACAAGTATCACCACGTTACAGTGACACAACAATGTCTGATAAAATTCAAGATCAGAGGACTAAGGGACAGTGTCCTATGATATGTGATTTTGATGGACGTGTGACACATGTTGTTAGGCCAACCATGGAAATACGACCGGAATATCATTTATGATGGCCACAAAAATGTGGTTACGGTCGAAAATGACGGCAATAGATTTTGAATGAATCCATTGGTCGAAGAACAAAATAGCCAAAGACAGGAGAACATCTATTGGGAGAAAAGAGTGTTGATTTGTTCAACCAAGGAAATTTTGAAGGAGGAAGTGAAGTAGCAGTGTTGCTTTGTTTCCTTTCCCAAGGGTCTACATGTGGAGGGACCAACGGGTGAAATACGTACAGAAGTCGGAAGGATGTTGTCGAATTTTAAAGGCATTATGGTCGATGAGATTCCAACTGGACTACCATTGACAAGGAGCATATCCCATCAGATCAACTTGATTACAGTATTGAGCCTTCTGAATAAGGAACCTCACGAGATGACGCCGACGGAGAGTGCTGAGTTGAACCGACAAGTCTAGGAATTGTTGGGTAGGGGCCTGATTCGGGAAAGTTTGAGCTTGTGTGCAGTACCAATTGTACTAGCACTGAAGAAGGGAGGAGAATGGTGGATGTGCACCAATTCTCGCACCATCAACAAGATTACGATCAAATTCAGGTTTCCATTGCCAAGGATAGATGATTTTCTCGACTTCTTGAGTGGAGCTAAGTACTTCACCAAGATCGACTTAAAAAGAGGATATCACCAAATAAGGATAAGGGAAGGTGATGAATGTAAAACAGCCTTCAAGACAAAGGAGAGGCTGTATGAATGGTTATTCATGCCATTTGGGCTGACCAATGCGCCCAGTACATTCATGCGTCTAATGAATGAAGTTTTAAATCCATTCCCGGGGCATTTTGTCGTAGTCTACCTCGACGACATCCTAATTTTAGTAAGACGAAGGAATACCACTTGTCTCATCTTCGACAAGTCCTACAGTGGCTGAGTCAAGAAAAGTTGGTAAATATGCATAAATGATCCTTCATGAAATAGGAGTTGGTGTACTTGGGATTCATAATCTTGAGCCAAGGTTTGAAGATGGAATTGGAAAAGTTCAAGGTTATTTTGGAGTGGTCGGAACCAACGAATACCACCAAGGTAAGGATTTTCCATTGACTTGCCTTTTTCTACCGAAAGTTCATCAAATATTTTAGTCGAATATGTGCACCACTTACAGTGTGCTTGAATACGGGCGAGTTTAGGAGGATAGAGGCCGCCCGATGAGAATTTGAGAAGTTGAATCAAAAGGTGATGGAGAGACCAGTTCTAGATCTCCCTAATTTCAACAAAGTATTTCAAGTCGATTGCAATGCAAGTGGAGTGGCGATTGGAGCAGTGTTGAGCCAGGAAGGCCGATCGATTCGTTGTTCAGTGAAAATTTGGATGAAACCAAGTAGAATTACTCGATCTATGACCAGGAATTTTATGCCATCATCCAAGCATTGAAGAAATGGAGGCACTATTTGTTTCCCAAAGAATTTGTGCTATATATCGGCCACCTGGCTCTGAGATATTTGAACACTCAGACCAAGTTGAGCGAAAGGCATACGAAGTGGGTAGAGTTTCTATAGAGCTACACCTTTATGTTGTGGAATAAGTTGCGAAATTCGAATAAGGTGGTCGATGCATTGAGACAACGAGTTGCGTTATTGAGCACGACGAATATTCAAGACACAAGGTTAGAATTTGTGAAGATGAAATATGAAACTGACGAGGATTTTGTTGAAGCATGGAAAGTGTCGATAGAGCTCCATACTTGGATTATTTTATCCAAGAATGATATATTTTTAAGAGACATCAATTGTGTATTCCCAGAGTAATAGTAAGGGAAAATATGATACAGGAACTACATAGTGGAGGATTGACAGGACACTTTGGCATCGACAAGACCAAAGCATTGGTTGAAGAAAATTATTACTGGCCAGGATTGGCGACATATGTAAAGAAGTGGGTTTGATAGTTTTGGACATGCTAGCATGCCAAAGGGAGAAGTCAAATTCTAGACTGTATGCACCTTTTCCAGTGCCGATCGTCCCATGGGAACATATCATCATGGACTTTGTGTTAGGATTTTCGAGGACACAACAAGGTAACGACTCCATTTTTGTGGTAGTCGACAAGTTTTCTAAGATGGCACATTTTATTCCGTGTAGGAATATGAGTGATGCCACAGGTATTGTTAGGTTGTTCTTTAAGGAAGTTATGAGATTGCATGGGTTTCCAAAGAGTATAATCTTAGACAGAGACACCAAATTTATGGGTCATTTTTGGATAAGTTTGTGGAAGAAGTTAGATACAAGACTACAGTTCAGTTTTGTATAACATCCACAAACTGATGGGAAGATTGAAGTCGTTAACAATATTTTGGGAAATATCATGAGATGTTTGACCGGTGACCGACCAAAGTAGTGGGAGAATTTGTTGGCGCGGGTGAAATTCAGGTACAACAACTCCATGAATAGGTCGACTGGAATGAGTCCATTCCAAAGAGTGAAAGGAAGAATCCCACATGGAGTAGCCGAATTGACAGCACTATCGATGGGATCGACAAGAATCAAATATGTTGAGTCATTTTTAGAGCACATGAAGGAAGTGCACAACATGGTAAGAAAGGAGTTAGAGAAAATCAACGCTACGTATAAATTGAGGGATGACAAGAAGAAACGAATGCAATCATTTGCATAAGGATATTTAATGTATGCGCATTTGCGGAAGAAAAGATTTCCTAGAGGAACATATAACAAATTGAAGCTGAAGAAGCTAGGTCCTTGTAGGATCATAAAGAAAAATTATGATAATTCTTATGTATTGGAGCTTCCTGAAGAGATGAACATTTCATCGACATTTAATGTCACTGACTTGTACAAGTATGAAGAAGGTTTGACAAGTGGAGTAGGGTTGGAAATTTACTAGAAAGAGCAAATTCTAGTCCAATCGATGGAAGAAGTCGAAGAGATACTTGACGAAAGGGAAGTCGGAAGGACCCGATGACAGAACAAGAAAGAGTACCTGGTTCGTTGGAAGGACTGGAGCCTCAAGGAAGTGACATGGATCTCAGAAGAAAATCTCGAAGAATTGAAGAACTGGGGTGTAGTTATTTTCAACCCAGGGAGACTGGTGGAGGGCATCTATCCTGATAGAAATAGTCGAGGTGAACCAACTGAGGTTTCCTGGGAAGCAGTCAACGGTTCCTGGAAAGTGACAGAAAAGGATTCTATGGAAGATCAGTCGTGATGCCGACCAATGAATCGATGGTGGAGAAGGTATAAAATAAATGGTCGAAGCAAGTAGCGACCAAGAGATAATCCAGAATTCAAGACTAGAATTCGAGACGATCGATGACAAATGAATTTAGAGCGCTAAGGAACGAATACGGAAGTAATTAGAGAAGTTAATATGTATTTATGGTGGTTGTTGCAAAATTTCAGATGGAAGAAGGAACCAAGAAGAGGACAATGGGAATTTAATGAAGTTTGACCATGGCTAGAAGCAGTGAGAGACTTTAGAAGAAGGTTTGAGCGAGATTTCCTGAAGAGTAACAAGTACAAATACCAGTTCATGAAGAACAGAGGGGGATTTTTTTTGCCTTTTGCTACTATTGTTGAACACACATAAAACCCCTTACGAAAGAATGAGCCTTGTATTATATATTGTAAGAATAGAGCATTGACTCTACTAGTAAAATTCATTGTAATTCCTCTCTAAGAGAAGATTGATTAATTTTAATATAAAGCCATAATTCTTGGCCATTGTTGTGTGCTTGTTATTATGTTTGGCTTTGTTGTGTGCTTTTATATTGTAGTGTGGTCTTAATTGACCGTTGACATTTGCATCAATATCAGAGCCTTAGATTTTGTCAACCTGTGAAGGGCATGCAATTTTTATGAATACTGAAGGCAACGAACTAGTCACTTATAGGAGAAGAAGGGGAGAGCCTAGAAGAATATTTATATTAGAGTTCAAGGAAGGACTAGTTGAATCCGAGGAAGATGAGTGATTGGAAGAAGAAGAGTAGCTAGAGACCGAGGGAGAAGAAGAAATGGGGGACATAACTAATCCACTTGGGGACAGTAGGAACAAACCACTTGGTAGCATCAGAAGTGACCCAACAAAGAGGAACCCCATACTGATAGCACCATGAACATCCTAAATGATTTGGCTAGAGGACAGCAGTAGTTGGTTAACCTCATGACTAAGATTCTCATGAACAACCAAGAGAACCATAATGATGAGAGAAATTATGGCCCAAGGGGTACAGGTGATCGAGATGGGAACCATGTTAAGGGAAATAATAGGGGTACCAATGGACAAAATGGGAATCATGTGGAGGGAAGCAACACGAATATCCTCATTCAACCAAACACATGAGCATACAATGCAGTGATAACCTGACCCCTCTTTCCCCAGCTCACTGATGGGAATCTAGTTACCCAATTGGGGAAACTAGTGCTCGGTGATAGTTTTACAGACTACTTGACGAAGTATCGATACTTAGGTGATTATTTTCATGCATCTATGACTTTCCAGGAGTTTTGAAAATTCAAGTACGGGGAAAAACATTAGGACTTCAACAAGGGATATTCAAACTTTGATCTTTAGTGGAAGGTTGGGAAAATCACAATCCATTCTATCAATGGGTCCAATAAAAGAACCACAAGAGCATGGGTTGAGAAGTTGGACACTTACTTCCATCTCAACTCCATGAAGAAATCATAGGCCATTAAATATGCCACCTTACATCTGGAGGGAGAGGCCCACAAGTGGTGGTATCACATCCTAGTTACATTGGGACATGCTAGCATTACATCATATTTGGACTTCACATAGAGGTTGATGGATAGATTTTACAGGAAAAATATGGAAGTACACTTAATGGAGCTAGCACATATCAGACAAACTAGTACTGCAGATGGTTATATTACAGAGTTCCGGAGGGTGGCAGTTATGGTGATGAATGACTCGGAGACCCGACTCATTATGATATTTACCGAAGGATTTTCTCAGCCACTAGGTGGTTGGTTCAAGGGCTTCAAGCCTACATATTTACAGGAAGCTATCACTCAGGTGTAGGACATGGAGGGTGTCACCTCAAAGAACAAAGCTTTGTCCAAACCTTTCATTCCCCAGAAATTCAAGGATAAGAATCCCTTCCAGAAGGGAGGATTTGGGAAAAATAAGATGGATGAGGAGACCTAGAATGAATTGAGGAATAAATTATGCTTCATTTGCAAAGAACCTTGGGAATTGAGACATCATTGTATTGTGAAATTTAGCTCACACCAAGATATGATCAATAAATTTCATCCTTTCACAATTTATCTCACACAACTAGTCAAGTATGATGCAAACAAAATTCCTCTATTGAATAATAATACATCAGCCAACCTTGGGAAAATAATAGGCTGCAAATATATAGCATTACATCAGATATTCAAAAGAAAAAGGTTTCCATTCGAATCCTCACAAAAGCAGGCTTACTAAGATAATGCAAAACCCCCATAGGTGGAAAGTGTGCTTTCCAAGTCACCTCTAAGGCTCATGAATTTATGAATTAGTGATCAGATGGTGATGTATGATGTAAAATCATGCTAAACCCATAATTTGGAAGGAAGAAACATCATGGAGTGTAAAATCCTTATCATAGTAGGATATAGCTACTATAAATGACTCGCAATTGAAATATTAAACTATTTCTACAAGATATAAGTGTATAAACAATTCTGCAAAAATGAATGATCAAAAACTAGGTATATATGATCAAATATCATAACAAATGATCAAAAACCAGAAAACAAAAATGATCAAATCTCAGAATTTATTAACTGTCCAACATTACAATGAGTTTAGATCATCCTTATATAGAAATAGGAAGAAATAGGATGCACTTGGAGTGTCCACACCTAGCTAGCTTATATTAGACTCAAATCCCCCCTAGGTTGACTAAGGTGCTCCCAAATCACCTAAAACCCATATGAATTTCTCATGTGAACGTTGGGAATGATTTGGAAGACTCACCTGAGGCTCACGCATGTGAGGGAGGTGGTTGGTGGGTGGTTAGGTATCCAAGGAGAGTCCAAAACAACTAGTTTTGGGCTAGATGACTAGATACAATGCATGGGCTCCTTTGGTCAACAATGTTTCCTTAAAACAGGGAACAAGGGTGGCTTAGGAAAAATAGGTGAAATAAATGCATGAGGTAGTCATAATGAGGGTGCCTAACAGCTATATTTGACCACCTTTGGCCCATACTGGGTGGATAAGTCATCATTTAGCCTAACCAACTTCTAACAACCTTGTTCACACCTTGGGATGCAATAAAAGGACCAATTAATCAATAATGTGACTAATGACTAAGGTCCTATGTGTAATATTTTTCTAACACCCCCCATAAGCTAGACTTGGTGAAATATCAAAAATAAGGCCTTGGCAACTAAGGCTCGAGTCACCTTTTACAACAGAAATTTGTATTTGTCCATGTAACCAAGGAAAGAAGGAAAACCACATGGGAAATAAAACCTCCCCTCTAAAACAGACATGTGGCATCTCTGTAAAATACACTAGTCTTCAACATGCATCACTCACCCCAAGAAGTTATCTAAGGTAAGTGAAGGTCTTCTCAGTAAAACTCTTGGTGAAGATATCAGCAGTTTGCTTAGTAGAAGGGAAATATTGCAATGTTATGATTTGGTCATGCACCAAGCTTCGAATGTAGTGCATGTGAATCTCTATGTGCTTGGTCCTCTATATATGTACTAGATCAGTGGAGATCTTGATTGTGCTTTGATTATCACACCAAATGATAGTGGGTGAATCAAACAAAAATCCAAACTCTCCAAGAATGCCTTGCAACCACACACATTGTGTAGCTGCATTCATTGCTCCCATGTATTCGGCCTCAGCTGAAGATAAGGAGATGGTGTGTTGATTCTTGCTTTACCAGCAAATGGGACCATGTGCAAGCATAAACACATAACAAGAAGTAGACTTTCGATTAGTACTATCACCATCCCAATCAGAATCAGTAAAACCAACTAGTTCAAGAGATGAACCAACTGCATAGTGGATGCCAAAATGCTTGGTACCCTGTACATAATGTAGGATCCTCTTGGATGCTTTCGAATGGACCTCATAAGGCTCTTGCATGTTCTTTGAATTAGCCCCAACAACATAAGACAAATCTGTTCGAAAGTGTGTGAGATACAACAAGCTCCCAACTAGTTTCTTATACAGTGAGTTGTCAACTAGTGGTGAAGAACCCCAATCAGTAAGATTAACTTCAGAAAGGAATGGGAATTTTGCAGACTTGCATTCAGCCATATTTAAATTCTACATCAAATTATAAGCATATCTTGATTGAGAAACAGAGATATCATCCACAGTTTGTTCAATCTCCAAACCCATAAATTGTTTCAACAATCCTAGATCGGTCATGGAAAATGCACTGTGCAATGCATCCTTAACGGAGCCCAATTATTTGGTGCAGCTACCAGTGATCAAAATATCATCAACATATAGTACAATAATCAATATCAGATCACTAACATGCTGCATATAAACATTTGTATCATACTTACATCTCTCAAAGTTCAAAGATAGTCGAAAATTGTCCATTTTGGCATACCAAGCTCTAGGAGCTTGCTTGAGCCCATAGAGTGACTTCTTCAACCTGCACACAAGTGTATGATCAGAAATGAAGCCTTCAGGCTGCTGCATATATATCTCCTCATCAATATCCCCATGAATAAATGCACTCTTCACATCCATGTGATGAACCTCCCATCGCTTGGAAGCTGCAATGGCTAAAGCTAGCCTGATTGAGTCCATCTTTTCCACCGGTGCAAATGTCTATGTATAGTCCACTCCATGGACTTGAGAGAATCCCTTAGCCACCAAACTGGCCTTATACTTCATATCAGAGCCATCAGATGCCACTTTGATTCTATAAACCCATTTACATTGCACTAGTTTCCTCTTGGGAGGAAGAGGGACCAAATCCCATGTTCCATTGTCATGGAGGGAGTTCATCTCTTCTTGCATGGTTGTTTTCCATATTAGGTATTTTGAATATTTTGAATATTATTTAGGATCATATCCAACCATAATAAAATATCTACCAATCATAAATGGTTCACAAGATGCAAAGGTATTGTGAAATTGAGATCTAGTTTTCCTAGGATCTTGAGGATCTTTTGCAAGCTCACCAACAGCTGGTATGGTTTTCTCAGCACACTTGGGCCTTAAGGGAGGGTCGTGATCTGAATCCATGTCATCATCATAATCATAAATCTTAGAATCATAAATATCTGAGAAACAACCATCACTTACATCATTATCAAGAAGAGGATATGAGCATTCCCTTTCACCTTGTTCTGCAGCATGCATGGGATCTTCTTCTTCGAACTGAACACTTCTTTCAATTAATTTTTTGTGATATGAGGGATCAAAGAGATTGTATCCCTTTGTATCTTCTGCATAACCAACCATTATTGACTCCTTTCTTTGGGGTTGCAAGGCCTTTCTCTTCTTTGGTGGAATCCTAGCCCAAGCTTTTGAGCCAAACACCCTAAAATGAGAAACATTGGGCTTGTGGCCCATCCAAGCCTCATATGGAGTCATGCATTCCAAGGATTTATGTTATTCTCTGTTCTGAACATATGCAACATGATTCATGGCTTCATCCCATATCTTAGGATACAAATACTTAGCCTCCATCATGCAAGTGGCCATCTCCTTCAATGCTCTATTCTTGCGCTCTGCAACACCATTTTGCTGAGGTGTGTAGGGAATAGAATGTTGCATTTGGATGCCAAACTCTTCACATAGTTGTTGCATGTCCTTATTAGCATAATCCCTTCCATTATGAGTCCTCAACACCTTCATGGTTATCCCACTAAATTTCTCCATAGATTTTTTGAAAACTTTGAAACATCGAAAAACTTCATATTTTTGCTTGAGAAAATACAACCAACAATACCTTGAGAAATCATCAATGAAGGTAAGTACATACTTTGATCTGCCATAGGAGGGATTGGGGAGTGTACCAATAAGATATGAATGCACTAAAACAATAGTTTCAGTAGCTCTCCTTGCCTTACGTTTCTCATACTTCTTCTCAGCATGCTTCCCAACAATTCACCCTTTGGAAGTGCCATTGGAAAATCTGATTTTTGGATGCCCTTCAACCATCTATTCTTTGCTCAATGCTTGAAGATATATGTATTTGAGATGTCCAAATATCTCATGCCATATCTTTTTGACTTCATTACCATGTGCTAGAATTGCATTAGGAGAATAATACCCAAGAAAATGAAAGAACTTGTACATCCTCGAATCATGGTCTGCAACACCCACTGCAACAATTTTTCCAGTGGAAATTTCTGATATCTCCACATCATTT
This sequence comes from Larix kaempferi, assembly GCA_027924585.1. Taxonomy (NCBI): domain Eukaryota; kingdom Viridiplantae; phylum Streptophyta; class Pinopsida; order Pinales; family Pinaceae; genus Larix; species Larix kaempferi. Next base: position 30,971,019 of record BSBM01000510.1, read on the forward strand.
TGACTGAATATCACTCTCTTGTCTTAACCAGTGTGGGTCATTTGGTATACAGAGAGTAAGTTTGCTGCAAGATCAAGTACATACAGTACATTACTGAAATACCCATTTTTCAGAGAGATTTTCCCAATGCCTTTAGCAGGGAATTCTGAGTCTTCTCCCATGAGAATGGAAGAACCACTGTATGGAGCAAGAGTATAGAACGAATATCTTGAATAATCCATGTTCCTAGAGGCACCTAAATATATGTTGAAAGAAGAGGACTCTGAGGTACTATCCATCAAAGCATGGCACCTCTCCTTGTCTTCAGAACCACCCTCTTTCTTCTTCGAACTTTCTGGAAGAGGAATGTTGTTTTTCTGTAGGATATGGGTCATCCTGTCAATGGTTTTATTCATGAAAGAACTCTTAGGGTGCCAACCCTTTTGACAGTAAGATAATTTTCTCTTGTCCTTTTTATTTTCCTTGTCTTTGACAGGATTCAAACCCCCATCACTGGATTTGGGTTTCTCCTCCTTCTTCTTATTCTCTTTTGGTTTCAAACCCTTGGGTTTTTTCTTGCCTCTACCTTGCTTTGAATATCCAGCAGCAAGAAATTGATCTTTTGACTTAATGGAACCCATCAAGACCAACTTATATTTCTCTTGATTTAGCATCTCCATGAAATTTTCCAATGAAGGCATCTTCCAATTGTGAACTGTAAGTTTTGTGGAGTGAAATGTAGAGACAAAAACTGAATACTCAGGGCCAAGCTTCGAAATGATGGACAAAACCAACTATTCTTCCTTCTTGTCAATACCACAATGTCTGATTTGCAAGACCAAGCTCTTGAACTTGGTGAATAATTCTTGGATGGAATCGAAGTTGCTTGGGCTCAGTGAGAGAAGCTCATTCTCAAGATGATGGCCCCTCATTTGATAGCTCTTTCCAAAAAAAGACTCAAGCTTGATCCATACTTCATTTGGTGTAGCTAGACTTTCAACATGAAACAGGAGGTCTCTCAAAATACTAAGACAAAGGAGGTTGAATGCCTCATCCATTCTATTGAAGAATTTTGACTTCTACACGGCAGAGTTCGGCTCAACCCCAGTGCCCATGGTGATCCTGAAAAGACCCTTAGATCTCAAATGAATAACCATCTCAGCCTTCCATTAGAAATAGTTGAATGGAGTGAGCAAGTTTGGGTGAGTTTACTACATCTTCTACTACTTGCGCACTTGGTGACAATGGTGCACTGTAAACCTGCAAGAAAAACTCCCAACACTCAAGAGGGGATCTACACTAACAAATTCGAACCCTGTTTTATAGTAGGTGCATTCAGGAGAGCATCACACCCTAGATAGACTCCAATGGATTCAATGCAATGGTTCCAGGTACTTCTGTGGTTTCTCCATTGCTTCTGGCACACCACTAAAACAGTCTATTGGTTAGAATAATAGCTCCAAGAGCTATGATACCATGTAAAATAATTATCACAATAGGATCTAGCTACTATAGATGCCTCGCAATTGAAATATTTAATTATTTCTGTAAGATATAAATGTATAAACAATTATGGAAAAATGAATGATCAAAAACCAGGAATAAATGATCAAATATCAGAACAAATGATCAAAAACCAGAAAACATAAATGATCAAATATCATATTTTATTAGTTTTCCAACATTACAATGAGTTTGGATCATCCTTATATAGAAATAGGAATAAATAGGATGCACTTGGAGTGTCCACACCTAGCTAGCTTAGATTAGACTCAAATCCCCCCTAGGTTGACTAAGGAGCTCCCAAATCACCTCAAACCCTTACAAATTGCTCATGTGAACGTTGGGAATGATTTGGAAGACTCACTTGAGGCTCACACATGTGAGGTAGGTGGTTCGTGGGTGGTTAGGTATCCATGGAGAGGCCAAAACAACTAGTTTTGGGCCTAGATGACTAGATACAATGCATGGGCACCTTTGGTCAACAGTGTTTCCTTAAAACAGGGAAACAGGGTGCCTTAGGAAAAATAGGTGCAATAAATGCATGAGGTGGTCATAATGAGGGAGCCTAATAGCTATATTTGACCACCTTTGGCCCATACTTGGTGGATAAGTCATCATTTAGCCTAACCAACTTCTAACAACCTTGTTCACACCTTGGGATGCAATAATTAAGATGTTTAGGACAAATTAATCAATAAAGTGACTAATGACTAAGGTCCTAGGTGTAATATTGTTCTAACATGGAGGGTGAGTTGGCCAAAAAACTGCTAAGACTAGTCAACTAGCTTTCACCTTTCACCAAAAAGTGTTAAAAATCAGTAAAAAGTAGTAAGGTGCCTTTATATTGTATGATTGGATAAGATCATCCAGAATCAAATCAAATATGATCCAGAATATTCATAAATCGGCCCAGGTGAGTCTAGGATGCTTGTGGTCCACACAATGTGTATTTTGGCCAACTACCTAGTCTAACACCTAGGGATTAATAAAAAATGATCAATAGTGCTATCCTAAGGTATTAAATGACATGGATGGGATTAAATATTCCAAAACCCCCCCTTAATCCTAAATTTATGTGTTAAAAATCAGAAATAAAATAGGGCCCAACAACTAGCCATGGTCACCCTTTAACATATTGCCTTGTCCATGAAACAAGGAAAGAAGGAAAACCTCATGGGAAAAACCTTCCCTCAAAAATGGGCATAATCAAAATTGAAAGATTGTTGATAAATCCTTCACTCCACCACATGTTCAAACATCCCAGGTAGTGATCTCAGATAGCTGAAAGTCTTCTCAGTAAAATATTTGGTGAAGATGTCTGCAGTTTGCTCAGTTGTTGGGAAATACTGCAGATCAATGATATGATCATGCACTAAACTCCTGATGTAGTGCATATGGATCGCTATATGCTTGGTCCTCTATCTCTGTACTGGATCACTTGAGACCCTTACATCACTTTTATTATCACAAAGTATGACTGTGGGAGTGCTAAAGGAAATATCAAACTCTGAAAGAATACCATGCAAGCACACACACTGAGTAGCAGCATTCACTACTCCTCTGTACTCGGCCTCTATTGAAGATAGTGAAATTGAACTTTGTTTCTTACTAGACCAGCAAACAAGACCTCTTCCAAGCATGAAAACAAATCCAAAAGTGGATTTTCTATCAAGGCTATCACCATCCCAATATGAGTCAGTAAATCCAAGAAGATCTAGGCTAGAATCTGCAACATAGTGAATCCCATCACACTTGGTGCCTTGCACATAATGCAAGATTATTTTTGCAGCCATCCAATGAAGCTCATGCGACTGCTCCATGTATATTGAGGCCACACTCACTGCATATGCAATATCAGGTCAAGTATGATTCAAGTACAACAAGCTTCCAACTAGCTTCCTTTACAAGGTGTTGTCCACCAGTGGTGTAGAATCTGCTTCTTCAAGTCTGACTCCTGAAAGGAAGGGAGACTTTGAAGTCTTGAAATCATCCATATTGAATTTATTTAGCAGGTTAGATTCATATTTGGACTGATATACCTTAGTTCCATTCTCATTTTGAGAAATATCGATCCCCAAAAATTGCTTAAGAGTTCCCAAGTCAGTCATGGAAACAGCTTGATGCAAAGCAATCTTAAATGAAGCTATTTGATCAATATAGCTACCTATGATTAGTATATCATCAACATATAACACAATAATAAATGTTGAGCCATCAATCAGCTTCATGTAAACATTTGGATCAGATTTTCATCTAGAAAAAGATTGTGACAAGAGAAAGTTGTCCATTTTGGCATACCAAGCCCCGGGGGCTTGCTTAAGCCCATATAAGGACATATTCAACCTGCACACATAATTAGGATCATATGTATAGCCTTATGTATTCTTCATAGATATATCCTCCTCAAGATACCCATGGAGTAATTCACTCTTGACATCCATGTGATGCACTTCCCAATACTTGGATGCAGAAATTTCCAGAACTAGTCCTATCGAATCATTATGTGCCACTGGTGAAAAAGTATCATTGTAGTCAAGGCCATGTACTTGGGAGAAGCAATTTTACACCATCCTATCATTATATTTCACTGCTGCACCATCAGCTGCAAATTTGGTTTTGAAGATCCACTTACACCTTACCAATTTTCTGCCTGGGGGGAGCTTGACTAGCTCCCATGTCTCATTATTTTGCAGTGAATGAAACTCCTCATCCATGGAATCCTGCCATATTGGGTCATGTTAGGATTCCTCATATGTCTGAGGATCATAATCAACCATCATAAAATATCTCTCAGATAGATAAGGATCATTCACATTGAGAGCATTCTCAAATTGTGATCTAGTCCTTCTATGATCCTGAGGATTTCCCACTAGTTCACCAGCTGCTTGAAGAGTCTTATCAACTCACTTAGGCCTTGTTTTTGAACTAGGATCTGTAATAAAATGTTATTCATCATCATAAATATCAGAATCGGAAAATTCAAAAGGATCATCACTTACATTCTCAAGTGGTGGTGTGGAGGGTTCTCCACTTTGCGAGGGCTCTTCCTCAAATTGAACACTCCTCTCAATGAAATATTTTTGAGAGGGAATGCTCAGCAACTTGTATCCCTTGGAGTCTTCTGAATATCCAACAAAAATACATGGTTGGCTTTGGGGATGCATGTCCCTCCTCTTCTCAAGTGGTATTCTATCCCAAGCCTTGGAGACAAAAATCTTGAAATGAGAAACATCAGGTTTGTGCCCAATCCAAGATTCAAAAGGAGTGATTCCTTATAATTCTTTGTTAGGCACTCTATTTTGGATGTGTTGTTGCAGCAACACCCCTCCCCAAAATTTTGTACATGTTGGGGCCCCTCCTGTATTTTTGTAGAAAGTTCGCCTGAGAAGCCATCCCAGCCGTCAGCTCTGTTTTCAACATAAAATCTTATTTCCCTACTGAACATCTTGCCGTCAATCCTTCCATGTTTTCCCCAATGAGCCAAAAGATAACTTAGATTTTTCCCCAAACGTTTTGGAATAATTCGGGCTATCTCCCCGAAATGGCGGAAGCCAAACGTCCAACCTTTCCGAAAGAAGGACTTAGATTTTCTTTGTCAAAATCTGCGGAAGCCATTGGGCAAAACCACCCGAAACGGCGGAATCTTTCGCTCAAGCCTTCCGCAACCGCGGAAAGGTTCCGGTTTTGCTCCCGAAATGGCGGGACTCATTCGCCTCACTCTCCCGAAAAGGATTTGGAATTTTTGGTTGAAACAATGCGGAAACCTTCGAGTTTTCTTCCCGAAACGGCGGGAGAACTTGGGAAAGACGCCCGAAAGACTTAGAATCTTTTTGAATGGAAAGCCGCGGAAGCCATTGGGCAATGCCTCCCGAAACGACGGATTTTTTCGCTCAAGCCTTCCGCAACCACGGAAAGGTTCGAGTTGTTCTCCCGAAACGGCGGGGGAATTCAACAAAGCCACCCGAAACGGCAGAAGCCGCCGTGATTTCTCTCCGAAAAGGAACTCAGATTTTGGTCATAAGTGCGGAAACCATTGGTGAAATCTTGTCGAAACGGCGAACCAATTCAAACCTTTCTCCCGAAATGGCGTTATCCGTCCGCATAAGCTTGCCAAAGTACCACGGAGGAATTCGCGAGCTTCTTCCGAAACTATGAAAAGGACTTAGAATTTTTTTCTTCAAAGAACTATCGCGGAAGCCTTCAGCCTTTGCTCCCGAAACCGCGGAAGCCCTTCGGAGGTTCCTTCCGAAACGGCGGAATTCAATCGCCTAACCGGCTGGAAGAAGCCTTCGAAATGATTCCGGGAAAATGTGTGGAAGAATATAAAATTTGTTCCCGAAACGGCGAGAGCCATTCGTCTAACCCGACCAAAGAGACTTAAAAAAAACTTCGAAAACATGCGGAAGTCTTCAGATGTTCCTTCCGAAACGGCGGAAGCCATTCACGAAAGCTTTCCGAAAATACCGGGAGCATTCGCCATATCCTCCCGAAACCACGAAAAGTTCGCCCCGACTTGCCGAAACGCGGAAACCTTCATGTTTCCCTTCCGAAAATAGCGGGAGCCTTCGCCATATCTTCCCGAAAATCAATAAGACTTGGAAAGTTTTGGTTTGCGGAAACCCTTCGCGAATAGCTCCCGAGACGACGGAAACTTTCCTTGAACTCCTCCGCAACGGCGGATATGGTTTGCAAGGTGGCCCCGCGAATGACGGTCGCACGGAAATCAAAACCTTTTGACGTGACCGCTACGGGCGACGAATTTAAGTCGCATTTTAATCGCGCCACCTACCAAATTGAATGCTCGCACGTGCTAGTTCGATTTAAATATCCGACGGGGTATGAGCCAATCCATTGTCATTTGTTTATAAACCAAGCCTTTGGACGTCGCGCGACCGTTCCAGCTCGGATTGCTCAAACACGTCTCACGGCCACCTCAGTTAGCGTTTTTCGTCGGTGCCAGGTAGGATCTCAACTATAAATATGTCCCCTTACATGTTGTTTTGCTATTGGGGTAGCTTTCTTTGAAAATGATGGGCATTGGTGGGGTTTTGACAGGCAAAACGCCCGTCACGGGCGATTTTGCCCGTCAAATACGGTTGAATCAAGTTCTTCTCGTTTTAATTAACAGAAACAGGATAAGCATTTGTGGGTAGACGGTTAAACATGTCCCTTTTTTTGGGCCGCGCGCCTCGTCGTCTATTGAGAATCTGTCGAAGCCCCATAAGCCGTTTATGTCCCCGGCCGAAGAACTCAGGATGTAAAACCCGGACCTTTCCGTATGACCTCAGGCCCTTGACGCCCTCCACTCAAGGCAAAACCTGGTCTCCGGCGCTATTGTCCCGTTCAAAACCCGTGAACGTTCAAACCACGCAAGCCGAAACCTGAAGCCATGGCTGCCCTAGCATTTCCCGTCATTATATCCCCAGCGCCGTCACCCTCGCCCGGACTAGAGTGTCCCATAGAGCACCTCGGCGGGTGCCGCGCGTGACGATGGCATTCAAAGCCCTCACCAAATCATAATTGCGACCGGAGCTCCCTTGTCGTCACAAAGTCCCTTCAACCCGAGTCTCCCCGCCTTTAGCCTTTCCAACCGCAATAATAACGAAAGACACCTCCTTCCGCAGGGCTGAACCGAAAACCAACGGCTTCCGCAATTCGCCTATCAAGCCGAAAACCACTGGCTTCCGCAACACATCCTATCCCCTCAGGAGCATCCCAATCCCATCCTTTGAAGAGATTCAAGTGCTTCAATTTATGTTTCGTATTGAAATAGTAACAGCTTCATTGTACTTATCTTATTTGATATATTATCAAAACAATGATGCTTTCTGTTAAAACCTCACAGCATGTTGCTCAAAATCATGATGAATTGTATATGGATGCTATCAGGGATAAGTCAAGATGCCGAAAACCGGTAAGAAGAAGGCGAAGATGACAGAAAAGAAGCCTGCCCCTCTCAAGATTGAAACCTCGCTCCAGGACACTAGGTGCACCACTGGTGTCCCTCCAGAAATCAGATGGGATGACATATATAGAATGATCAGGGACCAAGAAATCCCAGATATGTTGCTGGAGGAAGCACCAATCTATCAAAATATCAGAGCCTCAGGCATAACTAGAGCCGCTACCCCGCCCTGAGCTGTTCCCCTGTGCTGAAGTGATCGGATGGATACTCCAACATGCCGATGCTGAAGGAAGAGTGATAAATGATAGCGGGAAAGTGGCTATCGCCTCATTTCAACCCGCATATCTTGCGGCAGCCTACAGGTTTCCCCGTGTCCAGCAAGCTCTGACTGATGAATGGTTAAGCCAGATGAACAATATCGAGATGGCCAAGAAGCTACTAGTGGCAGGGAAACATTTGAGGAAGAAAGGGAGTGAGGAGTATGACGTACAGAATCTGAGAGCTCCTTATAGATTGATTGCCCTGATGCTGTGCAGAATCTTCGGCATGCCCGATGGCACAGTATACAAGATTCAGTGGGTCCCTATCATTCATTATGTGGCATTTCAGGGAACAGTGTTTGACTGGGCCACTATCCTGTCAGATAGTCTGGCCTCAATGATAAGTACTGCTAAGCCAGGGCTAGCCTTGAAGAAGGCTGAATTCTTCATGTCCTCATATCTGATAGATTGTATTTTGGCCAAGATAGAGTTCCCAAAATTGGGTTGTACATGGGATAGGGCCACCGCCCCGGTCTACATCGCATTCAAGATGTTGTGGGCTCAGAACTACAAGCCCAGCTACAAACTCATCTGTGAGGGGTTCATCATGCCCCTATACAAGAAAATGTTTAAGGAAGAACCAAATTGCCTGTCAGAAAATGCTTTGGAAGTCCTTGAGGAGTATGGGGACTTTTACTTTTCAGAACAAGGTACCTACCTGAGAATGTTTGGAGGGACTAAGCCCCCATACATATTGCCGCAGTATGCCACAGACTATGTGGTGCTCAAGGAAGCAGTAAGACAACTCTTCTTGGATGGGGTTGGAGCATTGCTCCACAAGCAACACAAGGCTTCCTTTCCCCCTCTGCCTTTCTGCATCGGCGCTTACAAGTTTTCAGGGGTTGCCTCGGCCAATGAGTTTGTTCAAGAGTTGAAGGCCTTCCACTTCGGTGACGTCATCTTCCACAGGAACGATAGAAAGGGTAAAGTCGCCGAGCATTGCAAGGGGAACTATGCTCACTTCGAATACTCCCACTACCCTGATGCCGAGGAGGAATCATTCAGAGGCATCAGCAACATGACTGAGCTACGGATCTGTCACCAAGGTACTGGAGCGAGCTCTAGCTCAACCAAGGCCCAGAAGACCATCCAGCAAAAGGAGAAAGAAGCTGAGGATGCCCGAGCTCAGGAAGAGATCAGATTAAGAGAAGAGGCAAGGTTACAGCAGGAAGCCGAGGAAGCAAGAAAGCAACAAGAAGCTGAAAATGAAAGAATACGGAAAGAAGCTGAAGAAGCCCAAAAGAAGAAAGAAGCTGAGCAGGCTGAGGCAGAAAAGAAGGCGGAAGGAGAATTGAAGACAAGGGAAGATGCCCAAGCAGGTGGGTCCGGTGTCCAAGACATGGAGATAGACACCTCTCAAGCAGGTGGCTCCGGTACCCAAAAGGAAGGAGTAGACCCTGCTCAGGAAGTCTGGACCCCACCTATGGAAGAAGACATAGACATCATAAACCGACCAATTGTCCCGTACACTCCATCAGGTAAGCGTACGGTGTCCAAATGGAATGAGTTTGTGTATGATAAGAAAAGAAAAGCGATGGTCCTCCAATCAGAAGAGAGGATTAAAAGTCCCTTCCATGAAGACATTATTACTCACCGGGAGGTCACCGTCATGCAAAACACGGATCAAGATCCCATTGCTATGGCATCCGCAGTTATAGCAACAGCAAAGGCATCATTTGCCAATGTAGACGGTATAGTCAAAGAAAATATATTGACGAAGAAGAGAGCACGCACGCTGCAACAAAATGTGGCTAATGAGCAAGCCCAAAGAGATCTGGCAGTAAACAAATATAATTGCTTGTACGCTGAGCATAAGGAGCTGTCAAACAAGTACAGCCAGCTGGAGGAGGAAAAGGACCAGCTAACACTTCAAATGATGATTGTGGAAGCAGAGAAGAATGGTGCAGAAGAAAAGGCATCTCTGCTAGAAGCAGACAAGCAAGCATTAGCTGAGCGTTTAGAGCAAGCGGAGAGCAGAACCATAGACCTATCTCCCTTCCACGAGCTGTCATGCAATATCCTGCAGCAAGTGTATGGCTCCCAAGAGCTAATCATTGAGGAGGTGTGCAAACTCAAGGCCATGGTGGTCAGGCTAAAAGAGATTAATGCGGAAGCCCACAGGATCATAGCTAAGAATACCCGTGTCAAGGCAAATGTCATAAGTCAGATGGCATGGAGAGAAGGGAAAGGAGGTTTCCCCCCGCATCTTCCTTTTAAGGCCGTGGACGATTTTAATGAAGATATAGCCTTGCTGGAGTTTGGCAGGAACTGTGCCAATAAGTTGCTAACCAGTGTGCAGAGGACAACAGATAGAATCAACAACCTATACCAAAAGCTCAAAGGAGTCCATGACAACTGCACATTGAGTTTCCCTCAGACCCTAGAAGACTTCCCGAAAAAGGAGCAGCGGTTGTCTCAACTGAAAGAAGAGCTAGGCATCCAGATGGAGTATGTGAAAAGGATTGATGTCCTGGCCATGGATGATCTCCAACATTACATCGGTTCATCAACACTTCACAACCATCTGCTGAAGGAAGCTCATCAAGTTGCTGAAGCAGAAGTACAAAGCATTAAAACAGAGCTCGGGAAGAATGTGACTTCTTAGAAAATCCTGTTTCCTGCTGCAGCAAACATAATCATAAGGGACACAGGTGTGTGGCACAGCTACATAGCAGAGGAGGATAGGAAAGCTGCAGTAGCAGCAGGAACATCAGTAGATCTGGCAGCCTCTCTCCCAGCAGCCTCTTCCCCAGCAATGGCAGAAAATCTGGCCAGTTCAATTCCCCCTTCCCAATTAGGAGCAGCATCAGCAGGGGATTCAAGGGCCTCTTCCCAGGCAACATCAGTGACAATTAACTTGGGCGACCTTTTGCCAGGAGAAGCTCACGCACAGGAATGAAGAGGCTGAATGCAGTGAGCCACTCTCTTCAGCCAAACACGTGCCCAACGGGGAAAGCTTTGATGTCAGCCAATTTTCTGTTATGTATATTTTGAATATGTAAGGCGTGAGCCATGGGACAGCTGTCCCTAATTTTTGTCAAAATATTTTTTTTAAAGGGAGTGGCCATTTTTGGTGGTCGGTTATAGTAGAAATTCCTGTAAATGACAGGTGGAGAGTGCTAGGTGTCAGCCCAAAGGGAAAATTTGTAGCTATAAATAGCATCTAGGAAAGATTAGGAAGGACTTTTTGCAAGGAATGAAATTTTGGCAAACGATATGAGCTATCTTGTATCGGGTCTGTAAATTGAATTTTCTAATAGAAGCCACGGGAGATGAACGTTTTGCCTGGGATGTTGGATTGCTCTATATTGGACTATTCTAATGACTGCGGTTCAGTAATGTGAGATTATTCTTGACATCTGAATTATTTCTTTGCATCAATGATTTTGCTCCCCTCTGTGCATGCATTCTCTCTATTTTGTGAACAATGAGATGTATTGCTGTAGATTTCTTTGCCTAGATCGAATGGCTAACTATTCTTTCTTCAGGATAATGCATGTGGCTCATTGTTCATGCCTTTAAATTGCTCCTTGTAGGGATCTTTGAGTTTAATTTCAGTTTTGTTACATCTAGATCTGTTTCTCTATTCTTGTTACATAGATTAAATAATTTTGCTTTCTTCTGTTTATGACCAATAGATGCGTTCTTAAAGTTTCTTTTCAGATCTGTTTCTTTATTTGCTTTCTTCTGTTTATGAGCAATAGACGCGTTCCATGTTGAATGAGAAGCTATCTTCTCAAGATCTGTATCTTGCTGTAGCTTTGATTGTGAAAATAATAGCTATCTATTCTTTATTTACGATATTCGCCACAGCTGATTGCTCCCCCCTTAAGCGTGCTCCCTGCAGGGATAGATAGATTTATTCCAGTTTCTAGGCTTAGATCTGTTTTAATTGCATTTAGATTAGGTATAATTTAGGCACTTGCATCTCATATAAAAGACATAAAAAACCCAAAAGAAAGGTGGATCGGGCCATAACCGGTAGAATCGGATTTAAAGTCCAAAACCACGGTTGCCGGAACCGCTAACCGGACGGATTCCCTACACCAAACGGGAGGTAGTCTAATTGGGACCATCTCTCAGGGAGAATCCCTTTCTGATTGATGCTACGATATCCGAGGCATCAACAGTTTTTTGGCGCTAGAAGGAGGGCCTGAAGTGCATGGCTGATAGAGGAAAATCTTCCGCGGTCATAGATAACACTGAAATCCCGCTTAAAGAAAACATTTCAAATAGCCCAGATCTTGGATTAACAGACCAAGAACGCCTCATTTCTGACCCTGAGCCTCAAGAAGCTTTATACGCTGTCCCTTTTACAGAAATAGAGGATTTGAGAAGACATACCAGGTCCTACGTTAGACAGCTAGGTGGCTTAAACGTTGTCAAATTCCTCCCTAAGAAAATTACACCTAGAAAGGAGCCACAGTACACCCGGGATTCAATTCTCGTTCAAAGTTTTGAAGAACTGGTAAATCTGACTTTGGAAGAAATTTCTGACACTCTTAACAAGACAGACCAAGAAAATCTTGAAGAAATTACCACTCCCAAAAGTACTCCACAAATTCACCCTACAATTCTCCTCTGGGGTCTCCACATCCAATCCCAAACACGGCTGTACCTGCTTGGAGAGCAAGGGGGGCGCTGAACCTAGCTGGACCATTCCATAATCTGCCTAAAATCCCAGAAAAGGTCTTGCCTAAGTATGATCCAGGGAAATCCATCTCGGCAGAAGATCACCTCAAGAGTTTTTACCTAGCTCTGAACCTTTTGAACGTACAACATGAAGACGTGGTCTGCGGGTTGTTTCCATACACTTTCGAGCCAAAAGTATCCTCATGGTACTTTAGCCTACAACCCAACTCAATCTCTAGTTGGGATGAATTCGAAAAATGTTTTCTAAAGAAATACGGAAACCAAAAGACTGTGGCCACACTTATGAAAGAACTCCTATCCATGAGGATGGAGAAGAAAGAAAAGGTTCAAGATTTCAATCAAAGATTCACTACGCTGTTGAATAACTTCAGTCAAGCTAATAAACCAGCCGAGGAATCTCTAATTGAATACTATACGACCGCTCTTGATGGACCCATAGCAATGTTCGTGAAGAGGTCCAAGAAAACTACCCTGATAGAGAACTTTGAGGAAGCTAGAAAGGTAGAAGAAGAGGCTGATAGCATTGCTAAACATGCCTTAGATGTAGAAATAAAACCGGCAGCTAGCAAGAAACCTTTGCTCCTCACCAGAGGCAAAGACGAACCATCTACGGACATGGAAAATGTAGTTAAAATGATGCAGAAATTATCTAACAAAATCGTAGATCTTGAGAAAGACAAGGCTGCTAGTACATCTAGGAAACCTTTCAAACCATTTTATAAAAGAAGGGAGGACGGGGAGCAGACTCATCCACCAATGAACGCTGCCCCTGTTTTAAACTTGAACGAGATAGGGATGGAAAATTTCTGCACTTTTCACCAAGAACCACATTCGGAAAAGAGCTGTCCGCAATGGATCAATTCCATGAGCTTAGTCATGAACCAAATGTTAGATTCTCAGATCCCAGATCAGGATGTTCCTCCAGAAGAGTCAAGCCCTGAGTTAGAGGAACCAACCCCGGACACCACTATGGTGTTGTGGGATTGGGTACCTATGACTGAATTTGTAGAAGAAGATCACATAAATAGCTCTCCCTCTACCATAAATGTTGCCACTCGCAGCAAGGGCCCAATTGCGGATCCTGTCCCAGTCACCTTTCCCCATAAGCCTAAAGTTTCGAAAGATCCGCCTAGGAGGCATATACCAATCATCCCACCTCAGCCCAAAGTAAACCAAACAGCCGCCAAACAGCCAAGTGCTGACAATACAGTCCAGCCAAAGGTCACCATGAACAAAACAGATCAGCCAACTCGAATTGGGAACGAGCCCGACATAGGGTATGATATTATCGAAGATATCAAGAAAGTCAAAGCAAACGAATCAATATTTGACATGTGTAGCTTGCCCCATCAACGAGACAAACTGCTGCATGTTTTACAACCAAAACCCATCACTACATTAACAGATTCTCAAGACAATCCCGAAATTAATGAGGCTAGCATCGGTGGGAAATCCAAATCCCAAACATTGCCATTCTTGTTGACATTTGAAATTTTTAATCACAATGTTCACAACTGTTTGGTAGATTCTGGAGCTTCTTCAAACGTTATGCCACTGTCAATTTGTAGGAAAATTAATGGGCAGCCCGTTCCATCTCCAGCTCAAATTATCCAATTGGACAGGACTGCTGTCAAGGTTATTGGGGAGATGAAAGACGTTCTAATTAGATTGTCAGCTGATCCTAGAGTCTGCCAATTTATTGACATAATGGTGGTCGACATTCCTGAAGCTTATGGGCTGATTTTGAGTAGGGATTGGTCTACCAAACTGAGTGGCTACTTCGCTACCGATTGGTCTCATCTATGGCTTCCTTATCAGAACAGACAGAATCAGATTAAAGTTCTTAGGGAACCTCATATGAAACAAAACGTAACCCAACTAGAAGAAAAAAATGAGGCTGTAACTTTCTCTTCCTCGGCCATGAATCAGATAAACAGTCCGATCTCCTTCATTTCTCTCGGACTGGTGATGTTGATTGTAACATAGTCAATTTAGTTGCTAACATAGACCATAAAGAAACTAACTTAGTTGAAACTGAAGATGTTTTTTGGACATTATACTTTGATGGTTCTAAAACTCTGGAAGGATCCGGAGCCGGTTGTGTTCTAATGGATCCAAAAAGGAACAAGTATTTTTTGTCTTGTAGATTAGAATTCGATTGTACTAATAACACCGCTGAATATGAAGCTTTGGTACACGGTTTAAAGAAGGCCATTGGCTTAAATGTTAAGTACCTGAAGGTCTTTGGTGATTCCGAGATAGTTGTAAGACAGGTAAGGGACACCATTCACTGTCTCTCACCTCACTTGAAAGGTTATCAGGCTGAGGTATGGGATTTAATCATGCATTTTGACGCTTTCAATATAAAATCAATTCCTAGATTGCAAAATTCTGCTGCTGATTTGTTAGCAACATCCGCTTCTAGATTGGTGCCGTCAAATAATAAATGCTCAATTGAATTGATTTTCAGGCCTTCCATTCCCGATAACATCACAAATTTCAGAGTCTTCGATGATGATGAACAAATTATCAGCTTCCTGACAAACGAAGACAGTTTCCAAGGAGCTGCAATAGATGAGGAAGAACACGATGCTGATTTGATGAAGAAAGATGACGAAAAAGGAAATTTCATGCCAAAGGGGGTCAGGTCCCTCGAAATGCTTTTCGATCTTCAAAATAAGTTCAAAAGACCAGCTAATACCAAAACTAACAGCTCATCAATGCAACATGAGTTGGTTAATTTGGGCACCGAGGCAGAACCGAAATTTGTCAACCTTGGCAAATGTTGTTCACCAGGAGAAAGAGACAGGTTCATTAAATTGTTTAAAAAGTACAAGGATGTTTTTGCATGGACCTATGAAGATCTGAAAACATATGACGTCCGCATCATTCAGCATGTTATACCAATGAAAGCGGGTGTCAAGCCATTTCAGCAGCAGCTAAGAAGGATGCATCCCACCCTTGAACCGCTGATCCAAAAGGAATTAAAGAAGCTCCTGGACGCTAAGATAATCTTCAAAGTTCGGCATTCTGAATGGGTTGCAAACTTGGTTCCCGTAAGGGAGAAGTCGGGAGAGATTAGACTATGTGTAGATTTCAGAAATTTAAACAAAGCCTCGGATAAAGACAACTACCCCGTACCTTCAATGGAGCAAATTCTACAAATGGTATCAGGATCAGAATTGTTTTCTCTCCTCGATGGTTTCTCGGGCTATAATCAAGTGTTAGTAGCCGAAGACGATCGCCTCAAGACCACTTTCAGGACTAAGTGGGGAACTTTCGCCTATAGAAGGATGCCATTTGGTCTGATAAATGCAGGAGCTACATTCCAAAGGGCGATGGATATTGCCTTCCGAGGATTGGGTGGGCAATGTGTTGTTGTTTACTTAGATGATGTGACGGTCTTTTCAAAGAAAAGGGAAGATCATGTTGTTCATCTGAGGCACATCTTTGATCGTTGCCGGAAGTATGGTATTTCTTTGAATCCCAAGAAGAGCGTGTTTGCTGTACCCGAAGGTAAGCTTTTGGGTCATATCATCTCCAAAGGGGGAGTGTCAATCGACCAGGAAAGGGTCCAAGCTATTAATAAGATTCCAATGCCTCACAACAAAAAATCTATGCAGTCTTTCATGGGCACCATCAATTATGTCCGCAGATTTGTTCCGGATTTTGCACAAATTGTTAAGCCATTGCAACAGATGGTTAAACAAAGCATACAATTCAAGTGGACAGATTTAGAGAAGGACGCATTTAGAGATATCAAGGCAGCGGTAGCTAAAGCTCCTTCCTTAAGAAGCCCAGATTTCGATAAAGATTTCATCTTGTATACCTTCGCTTCGGATGACTCTCTCGCGGCCGTACTCACGTAAAAGGTGGAATTGGGGGATGAATACCCAATCTCGTTTATGAGCACTGGTCTGCAAGGGGCTGAGCTGAATTACCCCGTAGTTGACAAGCATGCCTATGCAGTCTTCAAAGCAGTCAAGCAGTTTAGGCCATACATTTTGAAGAACAGAACTAAAGTCATAGTTCCCCATCCAGCTGTTAGATCCCTTTTCGTTCAAAAAGAATTGGGAGAGAGGAGAGGGAACTGGGTCACAGCTCTGCAGGAGTATGATTTGGAATTTAAACCGGCTACAATCATCAAAGGTCAAGGTCTGTGCAAGTTACTGGCTGGAAACTCGACTGATGAAGAGCACCATTGGAGAAATGAAGCTGAGCTCAATTCGGTTGAAGTATGTCATACCTTCACAACTCCCCAGTCATGGTATAGGGATCTGGTGCACTATTTGCAGCAGGGATATCTGCCCGAACACTGGAACTCTAAGCAAAGAAGGGCACTCCACTTGAAATCGGCACCCTATCAGATCATTGATGGGATTCTTTTCAGGAAGAATTATGATGGAGTCCTTCTCAGATGTTTGGAGAAGGAAGATGCAAACAAAGTTGTCAAAGAATTACATGATGGCCCCGCAGGTGGTCATTATTCAGGAGAGACGACAGCGCACAAGATACTAAGAGCTGGTTATTACTGGCCCACTTTGTTCCGAGATGCCCACACATACGCACGAAACTGTGATGTATGTCAAAGAAGTGCAGGGAAGTTACCTAAGGCAGCAAGCCCATTGCATCCGGTCATCATCTCTGAGCCTTTTGAGCAATGGGGTATAGATGTTATCGGAGAAATAAATCCAAATTCTTCATTGCAACATCGATACATCCTGACGGCTACCGACTACTTCACTAGGTGGACGGAGGCCACCCCATTGCGCAAGATCAATGAAGACGCAGTCATCAGCTTCTTGAAAGAAAACATCATAACCAGGTTTGGGGTTCCAATTTCCCTTGTTTTTGATAATGCTACTTACTTTTCATCTTGCAAGATAAATGAATTTGTTTATGAATGGGGAATTAAGTTGCATTATTCAGCCAATTACTACCCTCAGGGAAACGGATTAGCTGAATCCTCAAACAAGAATCTGATTCGAATCCTTAAGAAAACTATGATAGAAAACCAGAGGAGTTGGCATGTGGCTCTACCAAACGCCTTATGGGAAGATAGGGTAACCCCAAAGAATGCTTTAGGTGTCTCCCCTTTCACTCTTGTCTATGGCAAGGAAGCCATACTTCCCCCAAACATCTTACTGCCATCCTTGCAATTGTCCCAAGCCTCTCGGGGTTCTGGCAGCCAAACCTTACAATCCAGGATCAACACCCTGCTTCAACTAGAAGAAGCCCGAGACAAAGCTAAAGATCGATTCCATCAACACCAGGACATAGTTAAGAGATGGTTCGATAAGAGGAAATCGGGCAAGAGGGACTTTGAAGTCGGGGATTTAGTCCTGAAATGGGACCATAATCATGAAGGCAAAGGAATGCATACGAAATTTCAACATCTATGGATAGGCCCGTACCAAATTTCTGCAAAATTAGGCCCATCCAAGTATAAATTGACAAATCTCGAGGGAGAAGAAGTAGCCCTTCCTCTCAACGGCCTCTCTCTGAAACAATACTTTGCATAGTCTCCTCGAGACTTCCTGTACATAAATAAACTTTTCTTTTTGCTTTCGCTTTTAGCTGTTTTATTTTCGGCCATATTGTTTCTCTCTTTGTTATGTGAACTTTTACGACAAGTTTTGTTTTCTGAATGCCCTTTTGGTTGAGTCTCCCGTTGAAGACAGCTCTCTCAAAGAAAAACTTGTAACCCATGAGTCTGGAACTCTGCTCAGTAAATCCGGTCTGTTGTGCTCTCGCTGAAATGTTCAAAAGGGGGAAGGCCTACCTTGCTAGTCACACTAATCTCATTTAACAGCAGAGACCTATGACCATTTTCACCACTATCGTTGGGCTCCACCCACTCTCACACTTTAAAGGCATCTCAAGAAGGTTACCTAAGTTGGACCCATGGAAAGTGGCTCCTCTCGAGGACATAGGGTATTGAGATGACTCCATGCTGCAAATTTAACAGCCAAAATGGCCTACATTCAAGAGTCTATTTTCCAAGGATTCTCGCCTCAATTAAAGCATGGCTGAGACAAAAGCAAAAGACGTGTAGAATCAAGAAGGCTGTCCAAAAGGCCCAGCTCAAAATAGGCTCCTCTCCGTCCGTGAAGTTTGATCAAATCAATAAAATTTCTAACTCACACAAAAGGACATTATGGATTGAGGAGCCTAAATCAAAGATCATGTCCAAAAGAAAATATCCCTGGAAGGCTCAAACAGCTAAGCTGTCCAAAGTACAAGCATCCCGAAGGATGCCAGCAGCATGGGAATGAGGAACAAGAGCAATAATGTCCATGAGAAAGTGTTGCAAATCCTGTGGAGTCCGGCAGTAGTGGCCATTTGAGAAATGACCCTCCTAAAATGAATCTCATATGCTGGCCCTCTGAGAGTGGTGAAGATATCTCGGTCAAAGCCCCCCTTTCCCCAATGGCTAGCATGGAAAGTGCCTCCTTCCCCCCGCATGAGTCTAAAATGCTCAACTGAGTAGTACACCCGAGGTGGATATTATTAATGAGGTTTCGGACCATGAAGAGGAATTTTGCAGAGATCTGTGTTCGCCAGCGACTCGCCATTGTTGTTGCAGCAACACCCCTCCCCAAAATTTTGTACATGTTGGGGCCCCTCCTGTATTTTTGTAGAAAGTTCGCCTGAGAAGCCATCCCAGCCGTCAGCTCTGTTTTCAACATAAAATCTTATTTCCCTACTGAACATCTTGCCGTCAATCCTTCCATGTTTTCCCCAATGAGCCAAAAGATAACTTAGATTTTTTCCCAAACGTTTTGGAATAATTCGGGCTATCTCCCCGAAATGGCGGAAGCCAAACGTCCAACCTTTCCGAAAGAAGGACTTAGATTTTCTTTGTCAAAATCTACGGAAGCCATTGGGAAAAACCACCCGAAACGGCGGAAGCTTTCGCTCAAGCCTTCCGCAACCGCGGAAAGGTTCCGGTTTTGCTCCCGAAATGGTGGGACTCATTCGCCTCACTCTCCCGAAAAGGATTTGGAATTTTTGGTTGAAACAATGCGGAAACCTTCGAGTTTTCTTCCCGAAACGGCGGGAGAACTTGGGAAAGACGCCCGAAATACTTAGAATCTTTTTGAATGGAAAGCCACGGAAGCCATTGGGCAATGCCTCCCAAAACGGCGGAGTTTTTCACTCAAGCCTTCCGCAACCACGGAAAGGTTCGAGTTGTTCTCCCGAAACGGCGGAAGCCATTCACGAAAGCTTTCCGAAAATACCGGGAGCATTCGCCATATCCTCCCGAAACCGCGAAAAGTTCGCCCCGACTTGCCGAAACGCGGAAACCTTCATGTTTCCCTTCCGAAAATAGCGGGAGCCTTCGCCATATCTTCCTGAAAATCAATAAGACTTGGAAATTTTTGGTTTGCGGAAACCCTTCGCGAATAGCTCCCGAGACGACGGAAGCTTTCACGTTACGCACCCGCAACGCGGGGCTCTTTCGTGGAAGCCTTCGAGTTTCCCTTCCGCGAATAGCTCCCGAAACGGCGGAAACTTTCCTTGAACTCCTCCGCAACGGCGGATATGGTTCGCAAGGCGGCCCCGCGAATGACGATCGCACGGAAATCAAAACCTTTTGACGTGACCGCTACGGGCGACGAATTTAAGTCGCGTTTTAATCGTGCCACCTACCAAATTGAATGCTCGCACGTGCTAGTTCGATTTAAATATCCGACGAGGTACGAGCCAATCCATTGTCATTTGTTTATAAACCAAGCCTTTGGACGCCGTGCGACCGTTCCAGCTCGGATTGCTCAAACACGTCTCACGGCCACCTCAGTTAGCGTTTTTCGTCGGTGCCAGGTAGGATCTCAACTATAAATCTGTCCCCTTACACGTTGTTTTGCTATTGGGGTAGCTTTCTTTGAAAATGATGGGCATTGGTGGGGTTTTGACAGGAAAAACGCCCGTCACGGGCGATTTTGCCCGTCAAATACGGTTGAATCAAGTTCTTCTCGTTTTAATTAACAGAAACAGGATAAGCATTTGTGGGTAGACGATTAAACATTTCCCTTTTTTTGGGCCGCGCGCCTCGTCGTCTATTGAGAATCTGTCGAAGCCCCATAAGCCGTTTATGTCCCCGGCCGAAGAACTCAGGATGTAAAACCTGGACCTTTCCGTATGACCTCAGGCCCTTGACTCCCTCCACTCAAGGCAAAACCTGGTCTCCAGCGCTATTGTCCCGTTCAAAACCCGTGAACGTTCAAACCACGCAAGCCGAAACCCGAAGCCATGGCCGCCCTAGCATTTCCCGTCATTATATCCCCAGCGCCGTCACCCTCGCCCTGACTAGAGTGTCCCATAGAGCACCTCGGCGGGTGCCGCGCGTGACGATGGCGTTCAAAGCCCTCACCAAATCATAATTGCGACCGGAGCTCCCTTGTCGTCACAAAGTCCCTTCAACCCGAGTCTCCCCGCCTTTAGCCTTTCCAACCGCAATAATAATGAAAGACACCTCCTTCCGCAGGGCTAAACCGAAAACCAACGGCTTCCGCAATTCGCCTATCAAGCCGAAAACCACTGGCTTTCGCAACACAGCCTATCCCCTCAGGAGCATCCCAATCCCATCCTTTGAAGAGATTCAAGTGCTTCAATTTATGTTTCGTATTGAAATAGTAACAGCTTCATTGTACTTATCTTATTTGATATATTATCAAAACAATGATGCTTTCTGTTAAAACCTCACAGCATGTTGCTCAAAATCATGATGAATTGTATATGGATGCTATCAGGGATAAGTCAAGATGCCGAAAACCGGTAAGAAGAAGGCGAAGATGACAGAAAAGAAGCCTGCCCCTCTCAAGATTGAAACCTCGCTCCAGGACACTAGGTGCACCACTGGTGTCCCTCCAGAAATCAGATGGGATGACATATATAGAATGATCAGGGACCAAGAAATCCCAGATATGTTGCTGGAGGAAGCACCAATCTATCAAAATATCAGAGCCTCAGGCATAACTAGAGCCGCTACCCCGCCCTGAGCTGTTCCCCTGTGCTGAAGTGATCGGATGGATACTCCAACATGCCGATGCTGAAGGAAGAGTGATAAATGATAGCGGGAAAGTGGCTATCGCCTCATTTCAACCCGCATATCTTGCGGCAGCCTACAGGTTTCCCCGTGTCCAGCAAGCTCTGACTGATGAATGGTTAAGCCAGATGAACAATATCGAGATGGCCAAGAAGCTACTAGTGGCAGGGAAACATTTGAGGAAGAAAGGGACTGAGGAGTATGACGTACAGAATCTGAGAGCTCCTTATAGATTGATTGCCCTGATGCTGTGCAGAATCTTCGGCATGCCCGATGGCACAGTATACAAGATTCAGTGGGTCCCTATCATTCATTATGTGGCATTTCAGGGAACAGTGTTTGACTGGGCCACTATCCTGTCAGATAGTATGGCCTCGATGATAAGTACTGCTAAGCCAGGGCTAGCCTTGAAGAAGGCTGAATTCTTCATGTCCTCATATCTGATAGATTGTATTTTGGCCAAGATAGAGTTCCCAAAATTGGGTTGTACATGGGATAGGGCCACCGCCCCGGTCTACATCGCATTCAAGATGTTGTGGGCTCAGAACTACAAGCCCAGCTACAAACTCATCTGTGAGGGGTTCATCATGCCCCTATACGAGAAAATGTTTAAGGAAGAACCAAATTGCCTGTCAGAAAATGCTTTGGAAGTCCTTGAGGAGTATGGGGACTTTTACTTTTCAGAACAAGGTACCTACCTGAGAATGTTTGGAGGGACTAAGCCCCCATACATATTGTCGCAGTATGCCACAGACTATGTGGTGCTCAAGGAAGCAGTAAGACAACTCTTCTTGGATGGGGTTGGAGCATTGCTCCACAAGCAACACAAGGCTTCCTTTCCCCCTCTGCCTTTCTGCATCGGCGCTTACAAGTTTTCAGGGGTTTCCTCGGCCAATGAGTTTGTTCAAGAGTTGAAGGCCTTCCACTTCAATGACGTCATCTTCCACAGGAACGATAGAAAGGGTAAAGTGGTCGAGCATTGCAAGGGGAACTATGCTCACTTCGAATACTCCCACTACCCTGATGCCGAGGAGGAAGCATTCAGAGGCATCAGCAACATGACTGAGCTACGGATCTGTCACCAAGGTACTGGAGCGAGCTCTAGCTCAACCAAGGCCCAGAAGACCATCCAGCAAAAGGAGAAAGAAGCTGAGGATGCCCGAGCTCAGGAAGAGCTCAGATTAAGAGAAGAGGCAAGGTTACAGCAGGAAGCCGAGGAAGCAAGAAAGCAGCAAGAAGCTGAAAATGAAAGAATACGGAAAGAAGCTGAAGAAGCCCAAAAGAAGAAAGAAGCTGAGCAGGCTGAGGCAGAAAAGAAGGCGGAAGGAGAATTGAAGACAAGGGAAGATGCCCAAGCAGGTGGGTCCGGTGTCCAAGACATGGAGATAGACACCTCTCAAGCAGGTGGCTCCGGTACCCAAAAGGAAGGAGTAGACCCTGCTCAGGAAGTCCGGACCCCACCTATGGAAGAAGACATAGACATCATAAACCGACCAATTGTCCCGTACACTCCATCAGGTAAGCGTACGGTGTCCAAATGGAATGAATTTGTGTATGATAAGAAAAGAAAAGCGATGGTCCTCCAATCAGAAGAGAGGATTAAAATTCCCTTCCATGAAGACATTATTACTCACCGGGAGGTCACCGTCATGCAAAACACGGATCAAGATCCCATTGCTATGGCATCCGCAGTTATAGCAACATCAAAGGCATCATTTGCCAATGTAGACGGTATAGTCAAAGAAAATATATTGACGAAGAAGAGAGCATGCACGGTGCAACAAAATGTGGCTAATGAGCAATCCCAAAGAGATCTGGCAGTAAACAAATATAATTGCTTGTACGCTGAGCATAAGGAGCTGTCAAACAAGTACAGCCAACTGGAGGAGGAAAAGGACCAGCTAACACTTCAAATGATGATTGTGGAAGCAGAGAAGAATGGTGCAGAAGAAAAGGCATCTCTGCTAGAAGCAGACAAGCAAGCATTAGCTGAGCGTTTAGAGCAAGCGGAGAGCAGAACCATAGACCTATCTCCCTTCCACGAGCTGTCATGCAATATCCTGCAGCAAGTGTATGGCTCCCAAGAGCTAATCACTGAGGAGGTGTGCAAACTCAAGGCCATGGTGGTCAGGCTAAAAGAGATTAATGCGGAAGCCCACAGGCTCAAAGCTAAGAATACCCGTGTCAAGGCAAATGTCATAAGTCAGATGGCATGGAGAGAAGGGAAAGGAGGTTTCCCACCGCATCTTCCTTTTAAGGCCGTGGACGATTTTAATGAAGATATAGCCTTGCTGGAGTTTGGCAGGAACTGTTCCAATAAGCTGCTAACCAGTGTGCAGAGGACAACAGATAGAATCAACAACCTATACCAAAAGCTCAAAGGAGTCCATGACAACTGCACATTGAGTTTCCCTCAGACCCTAGAAGACTTCCCGAAAAAGGAGCAGCGGTTGTCTCAACTGAAAGAAGAGCTAGGCGTCCAGATGGAGTATGTGAAAAGGATTGATGTCCTGGCCATGGATGATCTCCAACATTACATCGGTTCATCAACACTTCACAACCATCTGCTGAAGGAAGCTCATCAAGTTGCTGAAGCAGAAGTACAAAGCATTAAAACAGAGCTCGGGAAGAATGTGACTTCTCAGAAAATCCTGTTTCCTGCTGCAGCAAACATAATCATAAGGGACACAGGTGTGTGGCACAGCTACATAGCAGAGGAGGACAGGAAAGCTGCAGCAGTAGCAGGAACATCAGTAGATCTGGCAGCCTCTCTCCCAGCAGCCTCTTCCCCAGCAATGGCAGAAAATCTGGCCAGTTCAATTCCCCCTTCCCAATTAGGAGCAGCATCAGCAGGGGATTCAAGGGCCTCTTCCCAGGCAGCATCAGTGACAATTAACTTGGGCGACCTTTTGCCAGGAGAAGCTCACGCACAGGAATGAAGAGGCTGAATGCAGTGAGCCACTCTCTTCAGCCAAACACGTGCCCAACGGGGAAAGCTTTGATGTCAGCCAATTTTCTGTTATGTATATTTTGAATATGTAAGGCGTGAGCCATGGGACAGCTGTCCCTAATTTTTGTCAAAATATTTTTTGTAAAGGGAGTGGCCATTTTTGGTGGTCGTTTATAGTAGAAATTCCTGTAAATGACAGGTGGAGAGTGCTAGGTGTCAGCCCAAAGGGCAAATTTGTAGCTATAAATAGCATCTAGGAAAGATTAGGAAGGACTTTTTGCAGGGAATGAAATTTTGGCAAACGATATGAGCTATCTTGTATCGGGTCTGTAAATTGAATTTTCTAATAGAAGCCACGGGAGATGAACGTTTTGCCTGGGATGTTGGATTGCTCTATATTGGACTATTCTAATGACTGCGGTTCAGTAATGTGAGATTATTCTTGACATCTGAATTATTTCTTTGCATCAATGATTTTGCTCCCCTCTGTGCATGCGTTCTCTCTATTTTGTGAACAATGAGATGTATTGCTGTAGATTTCTTTGCCTAGATCGAATGGCTAACTGTTCTTTCTTCAGGATAATGCATGTGGCTCATTGTTCATGCCTTTAAATTGCTCCTTGCAGGGATCTTTGAGTTTAATTTCAGTTTTGTTACATCTAGATCTGTTTCTTTATTCTTGTTACATAGATTAAATAATTTTGCTTTCTTCTGTTTATGACCAATAGATGCGTTCTTAAAGTTTCTTTTCAGATCTGTTTCTTTATTTGCTTTCTTCTGTTTATGAGCAATAGACGCGTTCCATGTTGAATGAGAAGCTATCTTCTCAAGATCTGTATCTTGCTGTAGCTTTGATTGTGAAAATAATAGCTATCTATTCTTTATTTACGATATTCGCCACAGCTGATTGCTCCCCCCTTAAGCGTGCTCCCTGCAGGGATAGATAGATTTATTCCAGTTTCTAGGCTTAGATCTGTTTTAATTGCATTTAGATTAGGTATAATTTAGGCACTTGCATCTCATATAAAAGACATAAAAAACCCAAAAGAAAGGTGGATCGGGCCATAACCGGTAGAATCGGATTTAAAGTCCAAAACCACGGTTGCCGGAACCGCTAACTGGACGGATTCCCTACACCAAACGGGAGGTAGTCTAATTGGGACCATCTCTCGGGGAGAATCCCTTTCTGATTGATGCTACGATATCCGAGGCATCAACAGGATGTATGATGCACAATTTATTGTCTCAGCCCAAATTCTTGGATATAAAGACTTGGCCTCAAGCATGCATGTGGCCATCTCCTTCAGAGATCTGTTCTTCCTCTCAGCAACACCATTCTGCTGAGGTGTCTAGGGAACAGTGTGTTGTACCTGTATGCCAGAAGAGGCACAGAATTGCTGAAACTTAAATTTAATGTATTCCCCACCATTATCAGATCTAAGGATATTGATATATCTACTAGACTGGTTCTCAAATGAGGCTTTGAAAAGCTTGAACAAATTGAACACTTTTGACTTTAACTTGAGGAAATAGATCCAACAATTTCTATAAAAGTCATCTATGAAGGTTAGCATGTATTTGGAATGGTTCAAAGACTCATTGGGGAATGGACCTGATATGTCACTGTGAATAAGCTCTAGGGGTGTTGAGGTTCGCTCAGTTTTGTCTCTTTCAAACTTATGCTCTAGGTGCTTTCCTAGGATGCAGCTTTGATAGACACCTTTAGAAAACTTGATATTGGGAAGCCCTATGATCATTTCTTTATCATGGAGTTGGGAAAGATATTTGTAGTTTAGGTGACCAAATATTTCATGCCATAATTTACTTGACTTATTGGCATGGGTAAGTAGATCATAAGGTGATGGGAAAGGCACAAAATGAGAGAACTTGTAGATTTTTGAGCTATGGTCAACAGAACCTAAGGAGACAATTCAGCATGTTGACATTTCACATATCTCAAAATCATTAGGTGTAAAGATCACCCTCTTGGGAGATCCAGTGTGATTCATCTAATATACTGACAAAAGGTTTGCAGCAAGTCCTGGAACATACAACACATTAGTGAATGAACCAAAATCTAGATCAATACTGCCTTTACCTTTGCTTGAAGTTTCAGAATCATCACCCAACACAATGGTTGGAACACTAGAAGAATAAAGAGATGAAAAGATCTCTCTTGTAGACACCATGTTCCTTGAAGCTCCAGAATATATGATGAAAGAGGTATGCTTGGATGTGCTTTCCGTCAATGCATGCACTCGCTTCTTTTCTTCATAATTTTGTCCTCCATCCTTCTTTCTTGCGCTCTCAGGAAGAGGAATATTTGCTTTCTCCAGGAGTTGATCCATTTGATCAATGGTATTCTTCATGAAGGAGCTCTCAAGATGAAATCCCCTATTGAAACAGGTGCACTTTGCCTTCTCTTGCTTCTAATTTGGATTCCTCTTGAAGTTGGAGGAGTCTTCATGAACTTTATGTTTGTCTTTCTTCTGATCAATGGGTTTCTTGAAATTTCCCTTCTTCTTGCCTTTCAAACTCTTTGAATCTCCAGAATCTAAGCAATGATATTTTGATGGATTTTTTATTGCTCCCATCAAGACCAACTTGTCTTGTTCTTGTCTAAGAGATTCCATGAATTCTAACACATTAGGACTCTTCCAGTTTTGAACTGCCTTCCTTGTAGCATGGAAGGTCGAAACAAAGACTGAATAATCTGGGCCGAGCTTGGAGAGGATGTCCAAGATTAATTGCTCATATTTTTTATTAATTCCACATTGCTTCAATTGTAGAACAAGTGACTTGAACTTTGAGAAGAATTCTTGAAGGTTCTTGAAATTTTGTGGACTCAGTGAAACTAGTTCATTATCTAGTTGGTGGCCTCTCAATTCATCTGTCTTGCCAAAAACGTCTTGGAGATTTACCCAGACTTCATTTGAAGTTGTAATACCATCTAGATGGAATAGAAGATCCCTGTATGTGCTGAGACACAAGAGACCATAGGATTCATCTCTTTTGTTGTGCCACTTCGATTTCTCAATTGCTGAGGTAGGCTCAGTTTTAGTTGCCATAGTCACCCTATAGAGGCCTTTGCTCCTCAACATGATCTCCATTTGCGCTTTCCAGTCAAAATAATTGAATGGAGTGAGGATGATATGATGTGACTGATCCATGGAAGCTCTAAAATAGCTTTTGGAGTGGTTTGGGTGCGCCCCTAGATGCTCAGTTGTGCCCTCTAGGTGATTGAATGCGCCCTGTAGGTGATTGAATGCACCCTTTTTTAGACTGGTTGGATCCTACAAGACAATAAAGGAGAAAAGAATAGCCTAATAGCTATGATACGATTTGAAATTTAGTTCATACCAATATTTGATCAAGAAATTTCATCCTCTCACAATTTATCTCACACAACTAGTAAAGAACACTGAAAAACAGTCAAGTATGATGCAAACAGAATTCCTCTATTGATTAATAATACATCAGCCAAGCTTGGGAAAATAATAGGATGCAAATATATAACATTACATCAGAGATTCAAAAGAAAAAAGGTTTCCATTCGAATCCTCACAAAATCAGGCTTACTAAAAATATGCAAAACCCCCTAGGTGGAAAGTGTGCTTTCCAAGTCACCTCTAAGGCTCATGAATTTCTGAATTAGTCATCAGATGGTGATGTATGATGGAAAAACATGCTAAATCCATTATTTGGAAGGAATAAACATCATGGAGGATGAGTTGGCCAAAACAATGCTAAGACTAGTCAATTAGCTTCCACCTTTCACCAAAAAGTGGTAAAAATCAATAAAAAGTAGTAAGGTGCCTTTCTATTCCATGATTGGATAAGATCAGCCAGAATCAAAGAAAATATTATCCAAAATCTTCATAAATGTTCCCAGGTGAGTCTAGGATTCTTGTGGTCCACACAATATGTATTTTTGCCAACTACTTAGTCGAACACCTAGGAATTAATAAAAAATGATCAATAATGTTATCCTAAGGTATAAAATGACATGTATGGGTTTAAATATTCCAACATGTATGGCGAAAGGAAAGACTCATTATATAAAGGTGATATCAAACAATGATGAGGAGGAGGATGAGGTGGATTAGCAAGTACAGGGTGATGAGCAGGACAATGTGGTAGAGCAGCAGCCACAAGTACATAGGCCATATCCATCGAAACCCTAGGTTCAGGAGTCACAAGAATAGTAGCCACTGGTGTAGCAACAAAGTGGAACTATTTCCACTTTATCAACTACTCCTAGGTGCAACACCTTATGGTTCAGGGGTTTTATACGGGGACAGAGAGTCACGATCCTGATAGATGTTGGGGAAACCCACAACTTCATAGATTCTTCCCTAGTAGCCACGAGAGGAATCCACGCCAAGAATTTTTAGGGATTTGGTGTGGAGGTGGTCGAAAAGTGAGTGATGTCTTTTTTATTCAAGGCCCCCAGTTGATAATGATGATGGGGAGTTACAGTTTGACAGATGATTTCTATATTGTCAATTTTGGAGAGACTAATGAGGTCTTGGGAGTATAGTGGATCAACACTTTGGGACCTATCGTGACAAACTACTGGACCATGGAGATGGATTTCAATGCACCAAATTGAAATAGGGTAGTTCTTCGAGCCCTATCAAATGAGGCCCTAAGAGATGTCTCATCCAAGCGGATGGAGGCACTATTCAGACATGGGGATGTAGCTTATGCGGTGGAATATCTAATCAACACTCAGAAGACATATCATGACGACCATCATTACCATATTGACATACAAGATTTATTTGGGAATCATGACAAGTTGTTCACAGAGATTCCACCAGGTTGGAAACTAGACAGACGATTCAAACACACCATAGAGTTGGAGGAGGGGGGAAAGCTAGTGATCACCGCCCCCTATGAGAATCCAAATAAATTTAAATACGAGATCAAGGAAGCAATCAAGGATCTGCTTGTAATGGGGAATATCAAACCTAGCTCCAGTCCATTTGCATCTTCGGTTGTGTGGCTCATAAAAAGGGATGGGATGATGCAGATGTGCATTGATTACAGGGATTTGAACAAGAAGACTATAAAAAACAAGTATCTCATTCCTAGTATTAATAAGTTTTTGGATGAGTTCCATGGAGTGGTATTCTTTTCAAAGATTGATCTCAGGTCAAGCTACCACCAAATCAGGGTCTGTGAGCAGGATTTGCACAAAACAACTTTTAGGTACCATTATGGCCATTACAAGTTTTTGGTTATGCCGTTTGGGCTAACCAATGCACCAGCTACCTTCCAATCTTGCATGAACCATATTTTCCAAAAGCAGTTGAAGAAATTTTTCATGGTGTTCTTTGGTGATCTCCTCATTTATAGTTGGACATGGGAGGAGCACATGAGGCATCTAGATGAGGTATTGGCCATTATGGGGAAGTTGTCCTTGTACACCAAGGCCACCAAATGTGGAATCACAGAGATATTATACTTGGGCCATGTGATCAATGCATAGGGAGTGTAGGTTCATCAGGGGAATATATAGGCTATTTTGGATTGGCCTACACCGAGGTCCCTCGCTGAGCTGCAAGGATTCTTTGGAATATGCCAATATTACAGATGACTGATGAAGGGGATTTCACAATTGGATGCACCCCTCACTGATATTACAAATAAAGGCGCATTCAGATGGACGAAAGATTCATAGTGGTAATTTGATAAGCTCAAGAAGGTGATGAGCACATGCCTAGTACTAGCACTACCAGATTTCAACCATCCTTTCGTGCTGGAATGTGATGCTTCAGGGATCAGGATTGGAGTGGTTTTGATGTAGAATAGACACCCAATAGCATTTGAAAGTAGGAAACTTAGGGATCCAAAAAGGCTCTACTCTATATATGACAAAGAGATGCTCGCCATCATGCATGCATTGGTGAAGTTTAGACAGTACTTGGTGGGAAACAGGTTTGTGGTGAGGATGGACCACAACACCTTGAAATATTTTCTTGAGCAAAAATAATTGAATGAGAGGAAATAGAAGTGGGTAAGTAGGATACAGGCCTACAATTTTGATATAGAGTATGTAAAGGGGAAGAAAAATGTGGTTGTTTATGCACTTTCCAAGAAACCAACCGCATGCTCGTTGATGGAGATTTCAGTGAATTGAAAATCCCACCTTCTGGTGGAATATTCCAAAAATAAATTCGTTTGCGAATTGATAGATGGCCTTATATATGATGAAAGATATTGGTTTATTGATGATGTCATTTTATACAAAGACCGGATATACTTAGTACTAGAGTCCAAACTAAAGGAGAATATTTTTCAGGCTACTCATGACACTCCTACCTTAGGACATCAAGGGTTATTCAAAACACACTGACAGGTCAGGGATAGGTTCTCTTGGAAGGACCTCAAGGATGATGTGTTGTGACACATGAGGCAATGCATGGTCTGTCAAGAGAACAAGACCGAATAGATCCATCCAGAAATACTTTTGCAGCCATTACCCATTTCAGAGAAAAAATGAGAGAGTATCTCCATGGACTTTATCATGGGGTTTCCTGTTAGTTTTTTAGTATTTACTTCAATCTGATCTAGGATCTTAACTGAGAGAACATCATGTACAGCATATCTACAGCATATCAATCATGGACACAATAACGCAAGCACACAAGAAGCACAGAGTTTACTTGGGGAAAACCATAAAGGTGAAAAACCCCAATAACTTCCTCAGAGATAGATAGAGCAATGATACAACCCAAGCATAAGAGATAGACATCTCCTAGCAGCAGCTTCTCCTCCTCCACAAGTGTGCCACTCTCCTGAGATTGTGTGAGAGAATAGAATGATGAAATAGAGTGCCTCCCGCACTCTATTTATACTTGACTTGACTTTCCTAATAACCTTTACTAGGTCGGCCTTAACTTAACCACATAACATAATGCTGACTGAGCTGACACCCAATAGGGTGGTCTAATAACCCTTTGACCCACATGGTCGACCCCCAATAGGGTGGTCTAATAACCCTTCGACCCACATGACTTATACAAGGCCGACCCCAACAAGGTGGTCTAATAACCCATCAAGTATAAGTCATGACACTTACAATATAAATGACGACACTTCCGTATAGAGGAATAATACCATCTCTATAGGAGTACAATATACATATATGAAATACATTCCGAAGTTACATATACATCAACACTCCCTCTTAACTAGGAAGGTATTTCTCGACACGGGTCTTCTAGCACAAGTCTTCTTCTCTGGATCATCGTCACTGGATAATCGTCATCAAGTCATCATCATCGTCACTTCTGTTGCTATCTCAATCAATCTCTGAATCTACTCGTCATAGGAAGTTCTACAGAGCCAGTACTTTTTCATATTTAATGTAGGCCCACCACCTGCAGGTCTTCATCATCAATGGCCATACTGTGGATCCCAGGACTGATTACGTGCATCAACAAAACCTTGCAAGAGCATCCCAGGCTATTACGAGCACATGGCTCTACCTGTAGGATCTCCTAGGGACATATTATATGTGAACTCACCACAAAACCTCTCAAGAGCATCCCAGGTTGTTACGAGCACACAACTCTACCTATAGGATCTCCCAAGGCCAAATTACATGTGGTCATGGAAAAACCTCGCAAGAGCATCCCAAGACTTATTGCGGGCACACAGCCCAACCTATCGGATCTCCCAGGGACATATTATATGCCATAGGACAAAACCTCAAAAGAGCATGTGCCAGATATCCCAGGGCCAAATTATATGCCATAGGCAAAACCTTGAAAGACTATCTGCAAATCTCCAAGGGCCAAATTATATGTCCTCCCAAAGCAAAACCTCGAAAGAGCATTTTTCAGATATCCCAGGGCCAGATTACATGCCATAAGCAAAACCTCGAAAGACTATCTACAAATCTACCAGGGCCAAATTATATGCTTATCTGCACAACCTGTTCCACGACCATAGAGTATCAACCTGATACTCACCATACATCATCCTGATTTACACATGATCATCTTGATCATCATCACTGCATCGTCCTGATGCATGTCATCTGGAGCAACATCCTGAAGCTTGTCATCCATGATCATCCTTATCATACAATGCATCTACCTGATGCATACCAAGTATCTACCTAATACATATCATCATACATGATCCACCTGATCATACAATGTATCCTCCTGATACATACATAGATACATGATCCACCTGATCATACAAAGTATCCACCTGATACATATATAGATACATGGTCCAAGCATCCAACATGATGCATATACATATACAGAGCAATAACTGGAGCATCGTCCTGATGCTAATCATCTATGATCCTCCTCATCATCATAGCATCACCCTCTTCAGATCATCTCATCATCCACAAAGCACAGCCCAGATGCACATCATCCAGCACTTACACCACCGACATGGGAGAACACATCTACCACCATTCGGGGAAGGCTCCAGCCCTTAATTTTTCACCATGGGAGAACACATCTACCACCATGTGAAAAATGGGTCAACAATTACATCACGACCATGGGAGAACACATCAACCATATCAGAAAATCTCATGTGCATCTGCATCTTCCGAACTCATCACTTCCCTTTGGAAGGAACCTCGATCTGAAGTGCACCAAGCCTCTCTCTGAAGTACTCAAACTGCACTCTGGCCAACAGCTTGGTCAATACATCTGCAACCTGCTCATCCATCGCAACATACTATGATTTGGCTGTACTCAGTGCTACGTAGGACTGCTTCCTTCTAAACCAAGAGATCACACCTGATCCCATACTGAAGCAGCACCCAGAAGTGCTCTTCCTATCTACAACACTGCCTGCCCAATCTAAATCAACATAACCCTACAGGTTAAACTTTTGATTCACATCATACGTGAGCCCATAATCAACTGTACCCTTTAGGTACCTCAGAATATGCTTTACAGCAACCAGGTGAACACTCCTCGGATCCGTCAGGAACTGGCTCAATGTGTTCACCGCAAAGTAAATATCTGGTCTTGTGTTCGTCAGGTACATCAAGGACCCAATCATCTGATGATACATAGTGACATCAACGGGCTCAGATGAAGCATCACACAGAAGCTTTAGGTTCGATGCCATAGGTGTGGCCATGGCCTTGCATTCCATCATCCCAAACCTCTTCAGGATCTCTACTGCATACTTCCCTTGTCCAAGGAAGATTCCATCTGCACTCTGCCACATCTCCATGCCTAGAAAGTAGTGCATCATCTCCAAGTTCTTCAACTCGAACTCGGCAGCAATCTTTCGCTGTGTGTCGGCAATCAATCTGTCTTCACCTGTAATAAACAGGTCATCCATATACAAAAGTAGTATCACTGGATTTCCTTCCTCAACCTTGTAGTAAATCCCAAACTGGATAGAAAGCTGTCTATCCTACCATACCAAGTTTTGCACGTATATGACTCCCTGTCATGTGTCTCAGAACCAAGTGGTTGCTTCACATACACTTCTTCTTCAACTACACCATTCAAGAAATCTGTCTTGAAATCCATCTGGTGTATCTTCCATTTTATCACTGTAGCCAGAGCAAGTACAGATCTAATGGAAGTGTATCTGGCTATAGGATCAAAAAGTCTCTATGCTACCACCTGCAGCATGCTTGATCTTGTAGATCCTCTTGGAAGTCAATACAGAATCCCCTTCAATTCTTGGGACTGCATCCCAAACATCTTCATGATCGACTGGTACTCCTCAATCATGGCATTCTTCCCAAATCCTGGGAACTTCAATATCTTCAATATTTTCAATAGATAACTTTGTTGTTGAACAAATGTTGTAGTCCTTCTTTTGTAGGTATACGATCTTTCCTACACAACAAGTTAAATTTCATGATTAGAAAACATCTCATAGTTTTTAGAACAAATTCTTACACGTAAAGAAATATGTCATACAGTCATGCAATTATCTTAGCCAATGCTTCAATACAACATTTATCCATATCCCGTAACTTTCTAGATGCCTTCCAATCTCTACTAGAACATTGTTAAGAGTGTGCAGAACTCCCAACATGTCAGCAAAGAGGTTTCATTCTATATAAGTAGCAATGGAATGTTGTACAGTGCCATAGGCTACTTACCCATGTATATTAGTAGTATATTGTTCATCAATGAAACTATTCTAATATGCATAATACACAACCTAATTCTAGGAACATGAGTATATACATTATTGAACAGTATTATTTAAACAATAAAATATGCAAGGAATGATAATTCAAATACTTATCTTTGTTTGTTTGTTGGGTTGACTCCCTCTCAGTCTTTGCTTCTTTTCTGCAACTCCATTCTGATGTGGATTGTAAGTGGTCAACTCCCTATGAATATCTGCATCCTTGCAGAAACTACTAAAGTGTGCTCCTTCTTGATCTTTGCTTCCTTGCAGGAACAACTGGAGTGTGCTCCCTCTTGATCTTTTCTTCCTGGATTACCTGTCCTTGAACTTATATCCATCACTATGCATGCTTATTAGTATCATCATTGTGTTATCCTTGAGGTCTCATACATAATCACACATTCATTAGTATAATCTTAATACTTTCAAAACACAATAATCTTAAACATGTATAGTCATGATCATTTCAAACATAGATATTAAACATTAGTATTCAAGTTTTCAGGGAAGTCTTCTTTTACTCATGCACATTCTTATTTGATCATAGGACTCTTCTGGTTAGTTAAATCATCAATCAAGATAAGAGACATAAAATGCATAAACCCTTGATTACTTACATTTCTAACTTTGTGAATAAACATAACCAATCATACCAAGTATACTTATATAAGGGATCTTAACACAAGGTAGGATTCTAACTTGATATAGGAAAAACATACCTGGATTGGTATGTTAGCTAGTTATGTCTAACATACCCACATGATGTCGTCA
This sequence comes from Larix kaempferi, assembly GCA_027924585.1. Classification (NCBI taxonomy): domain Eukaryota; kingdom Viridiplantae; phylum Streptophyta; class Pinopsida; order Pinales; family Pinaceae; genus Larix; species Larix kaempferi. The sequence continues at coordinate 31,006,298 of BSBM01000510.1, forward strand.
ATGACTTGTGCTAGTAACCTACATATCTCATAGGTTAACCATTATAGAACCAAGTTATACATACCTCACAAATCTATCTTCTAAGTGATTCATGACAATGGATGAATCTTTGTCCTTATGTCATCATGATCATATGTTCTTGAACTAGAACATGATTTGTCTTTCTTGGTGTACCTTTCATGTTAGCGGACAACATAAACCTCATACAACACCATAATGAATTAGTACAATCATAAGTGTCAACACCCTAATCAATGCATTCATAATTTTATTAAGGTGATATGACAAGTCTAAATTTAATCGAGATTGTACTAACCGTAATAACATGAAGACAAATATACCATAAACTTAATCATGAACAAATCTTGAAACATACCTGGATAAGTCATACCTGTCGAGATTGCTTTTAATCTTCTTATGTAAGGCCTTAGCCTCATCTCCCTCTGAAACAGGAACTTCTTCACTTATGCAGGGGACCAATCCATTCTCTTCTAGGATTAACCCAATCCACTTGATTTGCAGGAACTGGATCTGGAGCTAGATTAGGGTTTGTCAGAGAAACCCTAAAAATTCAAACTTTGAATATCAAACTTCCGAAAGGATAGAAATATGCGCCTTGATGAGATGAACAAGCTAGTATACTCATAATTTGAAAACTGCAAAGTTTCACCCCTCAAATTTGCATTTGAAGCTTCCGGATTCACTAGACATGACCCCGAACTAGGGTTTAATAAAGCCCACCCTTCTGCCCAATCAAAAGGTTCTATCCAAAGCTCTACGCTTCTATTTTTCTAAGGATATTCTAGCCCTGGTCATAGATTTCAAAATTTTCCATTTTTGCAGAATCCCTAATTTTCCACTTTTCTGATCAAAGTCCTGAACTAGGGTCTGATCAAGCCCAGCCTTCTGCCCAACCAAAAATTCTGATCTTGGTCTCTAAATTTCAATTTTGATGAGTAGCATTCAGCCGTAGTCTCTGATTACAAAAATTTCAACATTCTCTGAAACCCTAAATTCCGGAAGCAATGAATGAAGGTGCTCAAAAATAATTCTATTTTGACAGAAATATGTACCTGATTGTTTCTGGTGTAACTCTGAATGTTTCGATCCAAAGGGTTTGAACAATTTTTTTGTGATATCTAGACCTGTCATCTTTCCAACCCCATAGGTCTGACCTCAAATGGATTCTCTGAGAGAGAGTTATTCCAAGTGTCGCAACGTGACCTGTTTATGGGATAAAACAGGAGAGCAAACTTGTACGGAGTTCCACATGTCATTGGTTTAGTTTCGGCCTCTAAAAATGTTACCTGAGAAAGTACAGTCCATGCACTACCTGTCACATTTTACGAAATTTCATTTGGAGCTTCATATCCCAAGTTATGACCTTTTTTCCAAGGTCACCTGTTTATGACTGAGATCTGGAAGAGGCAGAAACCCTATACTGTACAGATCATAAATCACAAAGTACAACGAATTAGAGGTTTTCCTTTGGAAACAAGGTACATGGGGATCTTAGCTTTGCCTTGTATGATTTTCAAATCCTGAAATTTCACCAAAATTTATTTATAGTGAAAGTGCTACGATGACTGGTTTTTGCTATATCAAGCCCTAGCTTCGCAATTGCAACAAGTGTCATACATGCCATACCATGCCTTCTTTCAGGCTAGCTCTGATACCGTGTTAGTTTTTCAGAATTTACTTCAATCTAATCTAGGATCTTAACTAAGATAACAACATGTATAGCATATCTATAGCATATCAATCATGGACACAATAATACAAGCACACAAGAGACACATAATTTACTTAGGGAAAACCTTAAAGGTGAAAAACCCCAATAACTTCCTCAGAGATAGATAGAGCAATGATACAACCCAAGCATAAGAGATAGACATCTCCTAGCAGTAGCTTCTCCTTCTCCACAAGTGCGCCACTCTCCCGAGAGTGTGAGAGAGAATAGAATGATGAAATAGAGTGCCTCCCGCACTCTATTTATACTTGACTTGACTTGCCTAATAACCTTTACTAGGTCGGCCTTAACTTAACCACATAACATAATGCTAACTAGACCGACACCCAATAGGGTGGTCTAATAACCCTTTGACCCACATGGTCGACTCCCAATAGGGTGGTCTAATAACCCTTCGACCCACATGACTTATACAAGGCCAACCCCAACAAGGTGGTCTAACAACCCATCAAGTATAAGTTACAACACTTACAATATAAATGACGACAATTCCGTATAGAGGAATAATACCATCTCTATAGGAGTACAATATACATATATGAAATACATTCTGAAGTTACATATACATCAACATTTCCATGGGTACAGGGACAAGATTGTATCTATGTGGTAGTAGATTGGTTGACGAAGTTCACACATTTCTACATGATTTTTTCATATTACACAGCAACACAGGTGGAAGAGGTTTTTTTCAGGGAGGTATTTCATATGTATGGGATACCAAAGAACATTGTCAGTGATAGGGACAACAAATTTATAGGGTATTTTTTGTAGGAGCTCTTCAGATTGGTTGGTACTGAGTTGAATCCCACTACTAGTTACCATCCTCAGACCAACAGACAGACTGAGATCATAAATAAGTGGATTGACGGGTACTTGCGAAATTATGTATCTAGACAACAGAGGGCATGGATCAGGTGGCTACACTTGGGGGAGAATTGCTACAACACCACCTATAACATGTCAATCAGTATGAATCCATTTAGAGCCTTATACGGGTATGATGCTCCATCACTTGTGGATATGGAATTTTGGGATAGCAGGGAACCCAAGGTGAAGGACTTGATACAGGAAATTTGGTACATCCTTCAATTTCTCAAAGAGAATCTACAGATGGCCCCCAATCAACAAAAGGTATGTGTGGATAGGCATCGGACAGAGTGCAGTTTTGTGGTAGGGGACTTAGTATTTCTCAAAATGCAACTTTATCATCAGTGCTCACTGAAGAAACGTGGTGCAAACAAATTGAAGCATCGCTGCTATAGACCTTATCGAGTAGTCGGGAGGGTTGGAGAGGTGCCCTATGAGCTGGAGCTTCTTGAGGGAAGAAAGATCACAATGTTTTCCATGTATAATGCCTCAAGAAGGTACTGGGACAGCAAGTTACAGCCTCTACAAAGTTACCCCCATTGGATGAGGAGGGGAAACTGATTCTAGACTCGGGGTATATTTTGGACGTGTGAGAGAGGATACTGAGAAACAAAGTGATCTAGGAGTACCTAGTCATGTGGAGGCATATGTCAGTAGAGGATGTTGCTTGGGAGAGTGAGCAGATTATACAGAAGCCCAACTTACAGTTGCTTGAGGACAAATAATTTCGGGAAAGGAGGACTATCATGTCCCTTTCTGGATGACCACCTAAGAGACGACTTATTAGCCTATCTAGTTCTCATAGGCTATAGTAAAGGAACGGGGAATTAATTAATTATTAAATGTCACCTAGGCTTAAAGTATTTTATAAAGTGACATTAATAATTAATTCCTAAAGTGACTTTATAAAAAGTCACTTTGAATTAAAAAGTGATGGAAAAAGTGTAAAAGGGGTTCAAAATGAAATTAAAAGGAAAAGGGTCATTTTCTCCATAAATTCATTGTTAATTATTTTAATGAGAGAATTGGTGAAAGGGAAGTTGAAGAGTCACAAGGGGGTAAATGAGAAAATATAAAAAGGACATGAGATTTCATTCTTGTCATTTGCATTTTCAAAACTTAGAGCTCTTGACCTTTGGCTTTCTCTTGGACGAAACCCTAAGGGAGAGGAGATAGTTTCAGTGGTGAGACAAAACCACCCTAGCTATTGTTGAGGAGAGATCAATCAAATCTCTCATTGTTCTTCACTTCCATCAAATTTTTGCAAGCAATAAGTTAAGATCTGAATTTTAGAGTGGTTTTGTAGAAGGGGTGCACTAGTTGAGAAGGAAACCTTACTATGTGAGGGTGCACTGGTTGTTGGTTGCATTTCACTGAGTTTGGGGATATCTTTTTGAGTTTATAAGGGCGCAATACTCTCATAGCTACTTGGTTTGAGAGAGGGTGCACCAACTAAAGGGTTACCAAGAGAGAGAGAGGGTGCACCAACTAAAGGGTTACCGAGAGAGAGAGAGGGTGCACCAATCTCCTCCTTCAACTTTAGGTACATTAGTGAAGGGGGTAAAGTACCAGTGGTTCCCTTGGGAACTTATCACAATCATTATATCACTAGTCTTCCTATAGGATAGGGAGTCCCCCATTTCCATTATTTCTTCTACAACAGGGGCACATTCCAGTCATAGAGAGAGGACTTCAGTTGGGTTTGATTTCTAAGTATTCAAGCTTAAGGGGCGTTAGCACCACTCTATCCCATTGTTTAACTCATGGTCTCAAGGAGAAGTTTAAGTCTATTGCAAGGTGTTGTCATTCAAGCTTGAAGGGAAGGTCGCAATTTCTTGAGAAGAAATTCACTATTCCATGCTACGACAATAATGAAATTCTGGTGTGCAAGGAGAAGATTTAATTGTGAAAAGGGTGCACCCTTAAGGGAGTAGACAAGCCAACGAACACTTTTATTTTCAGCTGTTGAATACCTATTGGAAGAGGATCATCTCGGCTCATCAAAATTGTTGCATCTATAGCATCACTTCCAGGTCTACAAATATTCTAAAAATCAAACTTGCATCTTCAGTGTATCATTCACAAAACCAATAGTAAGTGCAAGTTATCTTGTGCTTATTGTTATGAATGCAAATTTTAGTCTTGAATATTTATGATTTTAATTGCATATGGAATGATATAAAGGAATCTATTGAGCCTTAATATGAATCCTATAAAATCTCTTTGAAGATCAATAGCAAGGAAATCAAATTAACAAACATTATCTATAGTGACCAGATTTGTCTAATTTAGCAAGCTACAACATTTTTCTTGTTAAGTGTTTCTTAAAGACATAAACCAAAATATTCCAATAGTCAACCAATGATCATCTCATAATTGGTTGGGAACAATTAATGTGGCACTAGAACCTTGTTGACATGTGTGTGATGAAATTTTCAAGCCAAGAACTTCAAAAGTGTCTCAAAATATGCCAATACTAGACAAGGGACATTACACATTGTTTTGGAAACCCCGAGGAAAGTGAAAGTGGGTGCTCTCTTGATGGTCATCCCAGAGGCTCGTCAATAACTCCATCGACCTAATTTCTAGCACTTGCGCACTTCTCGTGATGCCCCTCTTAGGTGCACCAATGTCGAGTTCTCTAGTCTACCGACTATTTTATCGATTCTTTGACATGCGCCTGAGTCCCTTTGTACATGAACCTAAGTCTCAATCCGATGGAATCCGCATGTGCACGACATGGTGTACAACCATTTTCCTCCTCATTGGGATGGCTTACCACTATGCCTTGGGAAAATTGACCCTATGGCTTGTCTTCCACTTTGTCGCTTGTCGAATACTTTTATCGACTACTAAAGCCGCTTGTCGATGCTCATCCTGTCGAAGCCTTTTTCGACTCATCAAAGCCTCTTGGTTTCATACCTCGTTGTTGAAAGCTATGTGCTTACGCCTGATCTATCACTACCTTTGGTTTCCTTGTGTGCTTCTAGATGTGCCTTAGAAATGCGTCGATACATCTCTTAGTCATGCCAAGGGCCTCGGTTGTCCATGCACCCGAGCCCTTTGATGGGTGAGTGAGTGTGGGTTTGTCACCTACCCACTGCAGTGATGTTACAACACCCCTTCGCATTTAAAATTATTTGTAAAGGCATAAATAATTTTATTATTTCTTAATGCTATATTCCTTCAAATTATAATTATAAAGGTATGAATAGTTTATATTTTAATTATGGTAAAAAAATTAATATTACTAAAATAAGAACAATGTTTTATGAGTTTCATATTAAGAATTTATTATAACATTATTTTTATAACCTTTTAACTAATTACAAATACGATGATTTAGAAATATTAATTTATTTTAAAACTTTTTAAGTATATAAATAAAAATTTAAAGTAATACAAATAATTAAAGTAATACAAATAATTAAAGTAATGCAAATAATTCCTTACTATGGACAAAAATTGATCTTGATCCATCATCATTTTTGTATAATAATTTAAATAATTTGATTGTTCATTGAACTTTGAGATTTCACATATGTAATCATTAAATAAAAACTATTTATTTATGCTATAACTTTTTTCAAATATATTCTTTTAATTATTAATATAATTTAACCATTATTAAAGTGAAAAGATTTTGATACCAAGTTACAAATTTTGTAATATATATGATAATTATTAATATAATTTAGCCATTATTAAAGTGAAAAGATTTTGATACCAAATTACGAATTTTGTAATTTATATGACAATTATTAATCTTACGAGAAAGAAAAATGTCCAATATCTCAAGTTTGTCTCACCTTAATTGGAGAATCATGTAGACCTTAAACAATAAATTACAAGGGGATGCTATTTTTTACAAAGAAACTTACATGAAACTTTAAAAGGTTCTCTTTCTAAACTTTATAAAACTTTAAAAGATTCTTTAACATCCTTCGACCCATAATAATATAATTACAGAGATGGTAAATGAATATTTTTTTGAATCTAAGTTTTAGTATTTCTTTGAAGTAGTTTAAAATATATATTTAAAAGATTCTTTAACATCCTTCGACCCATAATAATATAATTACAGAGATGGTAAATGAATTTTTTTTGAATCGAAGTTTTAGTATTTCTTTGAAGTAGTTTAAAATATATATTTTTTATTATATTTATATTAAAAAGTTACATGTAAAAAATACATTTATTATTACCTTATCAACTTCGAATATACATTTATTATTACCTTATCAACTTCGAATATACATTTATTATTACCTTATCAACTTCGAATATAGGTTTAGGTTTGATATTTAGTTTTTGTTCTACAATAATAAATTTTATTTAATCAAATTATTTTTACATCTATTACCTTAGCAACTTTTCCAGCAGAAATTACCTTAGCAACTTAAAATACAAGTTTGATATTTACTTATTTTTTAATAATAAATTTCATTTAATCAAATTATTTTTACATCTATTACCTTAGCAACTTAAAATACAAGTTTTGATATTTACTTTTTTTTAATAATAAATTTCATTTAATCAAATTAATTTTACAACGCTATGAATTATAATTGTGGTATCATGAATAATTGGATTGCAAAGTTAAAACAACGAGACTTTTCTTTCTACATTGCCACACTTCTCCCACTTTTATGGAGTTCAATCCACCCCAGCACATGATTTGGATTGCAAAGTTAAAACAACGAGACTTTTCTACATCGCCACACTACTCCATTTATGGAGTTCAATCCACCCCAGTACATGATTGGGTATTGGATTATTTTAGTAGATTTAATGAAGCCACAAGATTGTCATTTGAAGAATATGATTCTGGACCCTTCTCTCTTCTCAAAAGAATAGTTTTTACCTTCCAAGGAATTGATTTTAGAGTTATCATTTCATTAATCTTTTTCTCGCACTCCTCAAGCGATGTGACAATTTTTTTAAAAATATATGCGAGTTTCATTGAGGTTTTGTTTAAATCTATTAAATGATAATTTATTATCAAATATTTACATTGAGAATTATTTATGTTTTTTTTTAATATTTTATATAACATTAAACGACCATGCTTTAAAATATCAATAACATTAACAATATTTGTACTTTTATGATTCAAAGAGAAAATGTGTTGAAGGAAGATTTTGAAGTTAAAAGAAAACTACTATATTATAAGCAAATCATTAACCCTAATTTTAAGGATCAAGATTATCTTTCTATTTTAACAACCTCAAATAAAAAAGAAAAAAATATTGCCAATATTAGAACGACCTCTCATCAGCTTCATACAAAAATTGGGTGTTGGACAACCCTAAAACGCCTTGGTCTGAAAGGATTTGTCATTTTAGCCAATCTATAGGCATTGAAGCTGAAAATCACTTTCTCATATGATGCCCAGCATTCATCCACATTAGATCTCAGTTCCAAAATCTTTGCTCCTGCACTCACCTTTCTAACCTTCTAGCTCCTCAAAACTATAGCGAGCTAGGGACCCTCATCTTTAAGCTTTTTGAGCATAGAAATAGTATTTTAAAGCAAATCAATTAATCTCTATCTTGTCTTTTCTCTTATAGTGTTATAGACCAAATTTGGTCTCAATGGACATTAAAGACCATCTTTATCTTCATAATTGTTTGGACATGAGGTTGTCACATGTATATAATCAAAACAAAATCTGCATTGAAAGGAAATGGATTCATTGTCTAGAAGTTGTATCCATCTTCAATTTCTGCTCTTTAATATAATTTAGGTCAGAAAATCATTTTCTTAGATCATCATAAATATTTCTTTGAGATAGTTATTAGAAATGAAGATGTTGGTTCTAGATCTAAGGTACATAAAGCATCACAAATGTCTTATAGAGTTTGGTGATCCTAATGTTCCACGAAAGTTTGGTGATCCCATAGTTTTTTAAGCTTGGTTGTGGTCATTGATATCGTTATTTTGGTTTACACAACTTGAGTGAGCCTAATGGTTAAGAACATTTGTTTACTCCTAAAAGGTCACAAGATCGAATCCGAACAAAGGCAGGGCATGCACACTTTTATAAATTTTAGTAGTCAAATCATTGCATGGAGGGGATCCCTTATCCCACAAACATTGGAGTCTCATACACCAATTATTTGATATTTGGCTAATCCATGACCTTAAAATTAGATGATAATGATGATGATTATTGGATATACATTTACAAAAATGATGAGTAAAACACTAATGCACCAGTTGTGTTTGTGTTTTCCTTTCTCTTCCTAGTTAGTTGTCACTTGCATGTTGATAGACACTTGGCATTTGGTCCAAGGTGTGTTTTCCTTTCTCTTCCTAGTTAGTTGTGAGTTGCATGTTGATAGACACTTGGCATTTGGTCCACAGCCTTTTGCAATGATCTCAAACTTAAACTGGTTTAGTAGGCCTCTAGCTATAGTATGTTTTTGTAGCCTTGGGTTTAGGCACTCATACTAAATGGTTCTGTATTGGTTGTCTTATCTATAGTCTGTTTTTGTAGCCTTGGGTTTAGGCAGTCATACTAAATGGTTCTCTATTGGTTGTCTTGGCTAGGTGAACAGCTGAGGTGGGCTCTTAGACTTCTTCTACTATTTTTTGTATTTTAATATAAATTTTCTATAAAGCTTACAAAAAAAACTAGACTAATAACAATATAAGTTTTTCGTTTATAAATTCAAATTTATATTAATCATAAAAAAAAGTTGTACATAGATTTTCTGAAAGTTTTAGAGAGTCAATTCTAGCCTAAATTTAAGTCATTAGAGAATTCTAGCTATCAAAACTATCCATCAATCTAACAACTAGCAGCTAAAAATTTTTCAATTGAAGAGTAAATCCCCACATGCCAGGGTTTATGACCAATCGATCAAAAAGAGCAAAATTAAAACTCAGATTAACATCCCTGTTCAAAAACCATTATTTCCAGAGCAAAATTAGTCATCAATGGCGATAAAAACAAGAGGAGCATGGAAGCAAACAACACCTGGAATAGAAGGTTCAAGATTTATGCCCGAGGACAATCCCAGCCAGAACGACTGGCAACGAGAAGGCAAGGGAGGAGACAAGTTCTGCTAATGCGGCCAACTGAAAACTTTGCCTGTTAATTCCTTTTCCAGGGCATTTAGCTTAGCATTAACATCCATCTGCACGTGGGTGAGTCGCCTGAGCTACTTCTCTAAACACTCCATATGAGCCTCCAGCAAAATGACATGAGACTAGTCACAAAACCTCCCATCTCCACTATCCTGTATCACATGGCCCGAGAAGGTCTTTATGTACCAAAATAAACCAAGATTCTTTGTATACTTGGTGTCCTAGGTTTGAGTGGACCCAGCATCAGAAGTTGTTCTGGTTCTGATGTCAGAAGATTGCTTCGAAGTTTTGACTCCATATTTTGAATTTGGGACTGAGCAGCGGGATGAACCAGACCGCACGCTCTGGCTTTCTCAATTTCTCTCAAGGCACGGGGCATGTGGGAACGACAGGGTCCCGAGGTGGTGTTACGCTCCGTGCATTTTGCTTGGACCATTGTGGCAAGAAGGTTGGTGCAAGGAGAGATACCTTTTGAATCAAACTTGTGAAAAACAATCGATTCTATTTTAGGTATTTCTACATTAATATCTAACACTTTTCCTTAATGGAGAAATGGATTTTCTACCACACCTAATTGTTTACTGCATTCTTCAAAATGCATATTTCCAAGAGGCTTGGTAAAGATGTCAGCCACATTATCAGTGGTTTTACAATATATCAAGTCTATTTCCTTTTCTTGTATCTTTTCTCTTACAAAATGATGTTGAATTTCAATATGCTTGGTTTTGGCATGGAAAATTGGATTGTATGCCAATTTAATAGAGCTTTGATTGTCACATTTGAGAATAGTTGGCTTCATTTGTTTGTTGCCAATATCTTCAAGAATTCTCCTTAACCAAACAACTTCACAAGTAGCATTGCATAGAGCTTTGTATTCAGCTTTTGTTGATGATAAAGAAACAGTTGGTTGTTTCTTACTGCTCCATGACACGACCCATGTACCTATGTTGAATGCATACCCTGAAGTTCATTTCCTGTCATCAGGATTTCCAGCCCAATCTGAATCAAAGTAACAGGTCAACTCAACATCACAATCATCAGTATACATAATAGCAAAATTAACAGTTCCTTTCAGATATCGAAGGACTTTCTTTGCAGCTATCCAGTGGCTTTCAAGTGGTTTAGCCATGAACTGACTAAGGATGCTGACAGAATATGCTATGTCTGGTCTGGTAGTGGTGAGATAGTATAAACTTCCCACCAACTGGCGATACAGAATACCATTTTCCTCTTTAGTTTCTACAACACTAGATAACTTAACATTTTGTTCTAAAGGTGTTGACATTGACTTGTTTTCACTCATATTGAATCTTTCCAGAATCTCCCTTGTGTATTTACTTTGAGTGACCATTGGCTTACTACCTTCTCTCCATATTTCCAGACCTAAACAATAATGTATTTCACCAAGATCCTTCATTTCAAATGTTTATGCTAATTGAATTTTAATATCTTCAATCAAGTGAAAAGCACTACCTGTGATAATCAAATCATCAACATATAAGGATACCAAAGCAACATTCTCATTTTCATCCTTTTTGGCATACAAATTATGATCATTTTTGCTTTTCACAAAACCTTTATGAGCAAATAATGAATCAATCTTAATATACCAAGATCTAGGTTCTTGTTTCAAACCATATAAAGCTTTCTTAAGCTTACAAACAAGATCTTCTTGTCCTTTCTTTATAAATCCTTCAGGATGAACCAAATAAACTTCTTCTTTTAAATTACCATTCAGAAATGCATATTTAGCATCTAACTGATGTACTTTCCAATTGTATTGTGTAGCTAATGCAATCATGACTCTAATTGAATTTAACTTAGCTACAGATGAAAAGGTGTCTACATAATCAATTCCTTCCTTTTGTGAATACCCTTTTGTAACTAATCTGGCCTTATATTTGTCAATACTTCCATCTGCATTAAATTTGGTTTTATACAACCATTTACATCCTATGGGAACTTTGTTTTCAGGCAGCTCTGTTAATTCCCAAGTTTCATTTTTCATTATTGATTCATATTCTTCATTCATTGCAGTGTTCCATTCCTTATGATTTTTGGCTTGTTGATAAGAAATATGTTCTACTACATTCATTGCTTGTGTCATCAATGCATAATCTTTATACTTGGAGGGTATCTGAATTGTTCGTGATGACTTCCTCTGCGGTCCGCCACTTTCTTCAGCTTCACTTCTTCTTTCTGAGGCGTAGGAGTGTTTGTAGTGTGTATGTTGCTCTCACTTTGTTCATGTACCTGTTCTTTATGTTGTTCCTGTTCATTTTCTTGTTCTTGTTCATCATCTATATCAATTTTTACATAAACATCATTGTCATAAGGAGTATGCCAAACATCATATTTACTTATTTCATCATCTATATTCTCATGAAAAATCACATCTATGTTTTCTATGAGCTTATGTGTACTAAGATCAAACAATTTGTATGCCTTATGTTCATCACAATATCCAAGGAATGTACACTTCACAGATTTTGCATCCATTTTTCTTCTCTCATCTTTGGGAATATGAGCAAACGTCGTGGAACCAAATATTCTTAAATGACCAACTTCAAGTTTATAGCCATAAAGGACTTCAAAAGGTGTTTTTAGATCTAGAATCTTAGTTGAACTTCTATTTTTTAAATAAACAACAGTGTTAATGGATTCTACCCAAAAACCATTAGAGATATTTTTACCTTTCAACATGCTGCGAGCACATTCCACTAATGTCTTGTTCTTCTTTTCAGCTACACCATTTTGTTGTGGTGTAGAAGGCACTGTGAATTGTTGAATGATCCCATTGTTCTTGCAGTAGCTATCAAAAGCTCATGAGGTATATTCTCCACCTTGATCAGATCTGAGTATCTTAATGCACTTTCCTGTCTGCTTGTCCACCATAGTTTTAAATTCTTTAAAATATTCAAATACATCACTCTTTTTCCTTATAAAATAAACCCAAGTAAATCTCGATTTGTCATCAACAAATAGAAGAAAATACCTTGTACCACCAAGTGATATGGTTTGCATGGGACCAAAGAGATAAGTATGTATTAAGTCAATTATCTCTCTCTGTTTCTTCTCTTTATGCACTGGAAATTCTTCCATATGCTACTTTCCTAGTGCACAAGCTTCACATTCTATATGCTCATTTTTTAAAACAGGAAGCCCTTCAACCATCAATTTCTTTTGAAGTAGCACTAAGTCATTTTTATTAAGATGTCCATACATGCGATGCCATAACTCTTCAGTTGTCATTGTTGTAGATGTCAATGCTTGATGATTGGACTTTGTTACATCAAGCTTATACAGTCCTCCAATTCTTGTCCCTGTGGCTATGACATTATAATGATTTTGAATACCCTTCACAAGACAGTGAGACTGCAAAAATTCTACATTCAGATTTGATCAGTTATTGTGGAAATAGAAATCAAATTCTTTTTTATGCCTGGAACATACAACACGTTATGAATCTGTTTCTTTTGGCCGTTAGGTAAATTTACACATATTACTCCATAACCTTGAATCTTATGAGATATATTATCTTCTAAATATATGTGTGTTGCATCTGTGCTCTCATGATATTCATCAAACAACTCTTTGACACAAGACATATGAGCTGAGGCACCTGAATCTATGAACCGTGCATTTTCATCATCAGTTTCTGCAAACAATGCAGCTTTAGAAAAAAAACAACTTTAGATTCTTAAAACCATCATTGATAGAGGTGTCAACTTTCACATAATTTCCATTATGTTTTTTGAACTTCTGTTTGGGTTCATTAGTTTTCTTTTTATAACAATCTTTAGCATAATGACCAGGTTTCCCACAGTAAAAACAACTATCATTTTTCTTATCATGTGCATCAAATTTTGATTGAGTTATACCTCTGTTTCTTGGCTGAAACTTGCCTGTTTTGTTTTTGTCCCATGGCTTGCCCTTGTATGGTTGTTTTCCTTTGGATACTAACACTAATTCTGAAGTATGAGAATCCATCTCAAACACCTTCATTCTTTCTTCTTCTTGTAGAAGAATCCCTGTTAACTCATTAAAAGTAGGTGGATTTGCTCTACCTCCTAGACTTGAAATAAAGACATGATAATCTCTGATTAAACCTTTTAATGTAATAGTTACCATGTCAGAATTAGAAACTATATCACCAATTGCACTTAACTGATCACACAGATCTTTAATTCTAGAAACATAGGTGGCAATATTCTCATGTGCTTCCATTTTCATGGACAATAACTTAGTCTTCAAAAACAGAATCCTATTTGAGTTTGTAGTTTCATACAAACCTTTCAAAATCTCCCAGGTCTCTTTTGAAGTTTTACAATCTCTGATGTGCGGAATTATGTTGTCCTTGACAGACATCCGCAACATCACTTTTGCCTTTGTTTCTCGTTTCTCCCAGTCTGCAATAGAAGCACCTGTGGGTTTGGCTTCATCTCCATTTACAACAATCTAGACATTCCACTCTTCAAAAATAGTCAAGATCTTGAATTTCCAGTCAACGTAATTATCTCCATCAAGCTTGGATGCTTCGTCCAAGTAATTATCTGCAAAAAAATTAAATAACTCAGAAAATAGCTCTACTCCTAGGTGACTTCTTCTTGTGCTTGGAATGGCGAATCAAATCCCCAACTACGTATGATGGTAGGCATACCAATCTCCTTTCCACAATTATCAGTTTTGCTACAGCAAACACGCGCCCAAAATTAACCTTCACCAAAATGACTTTTATTAAACTCTGAACAATTTGACGATGAAGATCTAGAAGGTGAATAGATCTACGGTCAGTTTCAATTTTGCCAATATAACTTGCAAGGACAAAGAACTTTTCTAAATCAATGATATTAGGGTAGGGACTACAGGTTTCAACGGCTTAAATTTAGAGGAGAAAGGGATCTACGACGTATATTAATTTCACCGATTCAACAAGCATGAGCACATCAACTTTTCAAATATGCAAAAAAACTTGCTGGAAACACTTGTTATGTTCTCCACATGGCTCACCTTTCAATGACTGCTCCTTAACACGGATCCTCCAGTAATCCTCCTTGCACACTTTATTGCTTCCACTCAGGGATTCTAACAGCGGACTTCACTGCTCCCACTCGACCACAAATGGCTTTCACTCAGCCTCAAAGCTCTGATACCAAAACAGAGTACACGACAGAGTAGAAGCAAAAACAGAATAGAAGGTCTCAGCCTACTCTCTTATTGAACTCAAGAAAACACATTACAATTGTATAGTTGCCACATAAGTAACAGGAACCTACAAATACGGATCTAATTAACAACAAACTGAATTAGCTACAATCGATTCTATATTAGGCATTTCTACATTAATATCTAACAAGATATAGAGGATAGGAGAACCAAAGAGCCATCATTCTCGTGCACAGAACAGACCTGCTATTTCAAACCATGATAACAATGAAAAGCTAGATGAAGTCATCCTCGCACATGCAAAGTGTTGTCATTGTAGATGGTAGATTGTTCAATGACCACATGGGGTCCCGCGGATCAATCCATTGGGAAGTAGAGTTGAGCAACCAACGTGGCGTAATAACAATATAAGTTGTAATACTAACAAAAACATAATTATATAACTTTTATGATGATGATGTGATGATGGTTAATGTCCACTAAGATCAATTTTGGTCCATTGAACTTTAAGAAATGAAAGTAAGGAACTACTTGGTTTGCTTTAGAATTGTATTTATGTGCTCAAAAAGCTTGAAGAGGAGTGTTCCTAGATTACCATAATTTTGATAAGTTACAAGGTTAGGCAGGTCCGTGTGGGTGTATGCAGGGGAATCTAAGTGAAAGTGCTTTTCATCCTCAACACTCATAGTCTCACAAAGATGACAAATCCTTTCAGCCAACAAAGTTTTAGGAATTGTCCAAGGCCTTCTTTCACTATGCAGTTCATGAGAGTTCGTTCTTACTTTAACTATTCTTCTTCTTTACGTTAGTTAAAACTGAGAGATACTTTTGATCTTCTAGATTGGGGATAATGATCCCCTTATAATATCTTTATTTTATTTTAACCTATAAATTTTTATGGCGCCACAACTTCTATTTAAATTTCGAAGTAATAATCATTTTAATATTATCTATATTTTGCAAAGTGACGTTTTTATTGGTCCCCCAATGTTTTAGCCAAGACATGACATCTTTATGCCAACCCCACTTCAACCTTAGACAATTTTGACTGTATTTTAAAGCAATTATAGGAAGTCTTTGGTCTATTGATGTATTTGTAACTTCGGAAGATATTCACTTGTGTATTGTATGTATTACATTTGTACTTTATTGTATCCCCAACAGAGATGTATTATTCCTCCGATTGGAAGTGTCGTAACTTATACTTGATGGGTTATTAGAACACCTTGATGGGGTCGGACCTGTATGAGTCATGTGGGTTAAAGGGTTATTAGAACACCCCAGTGGGGTCGGCCCAGTCAGTATTATGTAAGTGGTTAAGTTGGGGCCGACCTAGTTGAGTAAAGGTCAAGTGAAAGTAAAAGTATAAATAGAGAGTATGACTCTCTCATTTGACACATTCTCTCATTTGTTGATGTATATGTAACTTCGGAATGTATTTCATCTATGTATTTCATATATATTTATTGTACCCTTATTAGAGATGTGTTATTCCTCTATAAGGAAGTGTCGTCATGTGGATTGACAAGTGTCGCAAATGTGTGTACTTGCTGATGGGTTATTAGACCACCATGTGTGGGGTCGGCCCTGAAATATATATTATATTGTGGATGTATCTAGATAGACAAGTCGGCCCCATAAGGTCACTGGGAAAACAGGTTAGTATAAATAGAGATCGGGAGATCTCTATTTTGATCATTCAAAAAGTCACACTTCTCTCACTCAGAAAGTGGCGCACTAGTGATGAGGAGGATCATCTGCTACTAGGAGACTATCTCAGTGTATTTTGGTTGTACTTTGGTTGAGCCATTGCTCTCTCTATCTCTGAGGAAGTTGTGGGGTTTTTCACCTTAGGGTTTTCCCCACAGAAAATCTGTGTCTCTTGTCTCTTATGCTTTTGATTCTTGTGATGCTTGTCATGCTTATTGTGATTGTTATGCATTAATATACTATATATGTTATTCTCTCAGTGAAGATCCTAGAGTATTGTGAATTAATGCTCAAAATTTAACATCATTCACTCATTTCGCATTAGTGAGAGAGAGGAGGAGTATGCACAAGTGGAGGAGGAGTATGCTGCTGAAAATATCTATCTCTTGGGTTTGATCTTGGTGATCCTTGTATTGGTGCTTATTCTATCTCTGAGGAAGTTGCGGGGTTTTTCACCTTCTTGGTTTTCCCCAGTGAAATGCTTTGTGTCTCTTGTCTCTTGTCTCTCATGCTTGATATGATGTACATGTTTTTCTTTCAGTTAATATCCTAGATCTATTGAATTAAATGATGAAAAACTAACATGGTATCAGAGCTAGTCTGAAGGAAGGCATGGTATGGCATTTGTTGCACTTGCGACAAATTAGAAGCTAGGGCTTGATATAGAAAAAACAAGTCATCTTGGAACTTTCGCCATAAATTCATTTTTGCGAAGGTTCAAGATCTGAAACATTTACAGGTCGAAGGTAACATCCCCATGTGCCTTTTTTTCTAAGCACAGCATCTAATTCACTGTACTTTCTGTTTTATGATCCGTACAATATAGGGTTTCTGCCTCTTCCAGATCTTAGTCATAAACAGGTGACCTAGGAAAAAAGGTCACAACTTGGGTTAGGAATCTCCAAATGAAATTATGTAAAAAGTGACAGTAAGAGAATTGACTGTAGTTTCACAAGTAAAAGTTTCATAGGCCGAAGTTGAACCAGTGACATGTGGCACTTTGTACAAATCCGCTATCCTATTTTATCCCATAAACAAGTCACGTTGCGACACTTGGCATAAATCTCTCTCAGAGAATCCATTTGAGGTCAGATCTATGTGATGCACCTGCAACAATTAATTAATAAGAATATGTGAAATAGCAGAAATAATAGAACAGAATCACTTTTATATTGATCACGGGCCACTTCGAGGGGGCAACCTCCTTTGAGCAAGCTCAATACAATTAACTTCACGGTGCCTTCAATGACCTCAACACACACTTATATACTAAGTCTATGCCCAATACTATGAGTCAAAACCATGGGACATATAATACTATAGGATGAATTACAAAGCATATGCGTCCAATACTATGGGTCAATACTATGGGCTAATATAAACTATGGATCAACAAATACTACGGGACGACTTACAAAGCATATGCGTCCAACAACAATATACTAACATAGTAAAGAGAAGGGTTGACATAGGTTCCTAACATCCCCTCTCCCTTAGAAAAAGCTTTGTCCTCAAAGCTTTGGTTGGAGAAATTGCTGCAGAATCTGAAGGAGTGCTTCCCCGGGTAGCATCCTTGGTTTGCATTTCGGGCCACTGACGCCTTTGGAGTGTCAAGGAGGATTGCTTGGAAGGCTGTAGATGAAGAAGAACCCTATCAGTTGCGTGGAAAATGCGCTCAGAACGGTGCTGATCGGCTTGTTGTTTCAGGCGAATTCTAGCCATGTGAAGATTGTCCTGCAGAATGAGAAGAATCTGATTGCGGTTTCGAAGAACCGAGTCAATTTCCTGAACTGGCGAGCTGCTAAGGGTGTATGGAAGAAGAACTGGTGGTGTTTGTCCATAGACTGCTTCATATGGTGTCCTTTGAGATGTGGTATTGTACCACCAGAGTGCTGCTAGGAAATCCATAGAAATAGTTGGCCAAAGATGTGTAGTGATGGGCAAGGGTTTGATCAATCCCGAAAGGAGTGTCGGTTCCCCCTTGTTGACTTGGAAAGTATCATCGTTAGCCACCAGCTGTTGAATTGTCATTTTTAGTCCCAGCCAAAAGAAGTTACATTGTTCCTGGTCATACATTTTGCAGAACCCAGAGTGCCCTATTGATGAAGAAGCATGGAGATCATAGAAGAGATAGTCCCATTGAACATATGGCAACCAATTTGGAACAAGCAGAGAAAGAGCTGTAAGAGAAACTGGGTCATCAATTATGCGAGAAGGAGCATCTTCCACCATATTGTCCTTATCCTTCTTGTAAGTGATCACATAAGGATAACCCCTGAGTTGGATAACCCATTGCAGGTGTGTTGGGGAGGAGACCCATTGTTCCATAAAATTTTCCAGACTCGGGAGATCAGTCTTGATGCAGAAATAATTGCCTAATAGGTATGGCTGCCACTTCTGTACTGCATGCAAAATAGCCATCATTTCCTGCTGAGAGGTAGATGTGGTTACATTCTTACCGGAAAGGTCTCTTGAAGGCAGCAAGCTCATTGGTTCAGCAAAGATACCTGCATATCTATCCAAGGAAGTAGTGGAGACTGTTGATGGGTGCATCTGAATGGAATTGAGCTGAGCGATGACACCATGTGAATTCTTCTTAAGGACTTTTTCCAAGCGATGTGAACTGATGATGCAGAGAGACCATGGTTGTAAGCCCCAAAATTTGTATTGTGCCCCATTGACGTTAAACTGCATCCAGAGTTGAGCAAAATCCCATAAGATGGGGCCAAGTGTGCGTAACCATTGAACGCCCAAAACCACATCACATCCGCCTAAGGACAAGGCAAACATGTTAGAGCGTAGGTTATAATCTTCCATAGAGATACGCACATTGTGACACTTCCCATTGCAAGGTAAGGTGCCCCCATTGGCAATCATGACTTCAAAGTTGGAGCAAGGATGGACAAAACAATCATCCTGTTTGGCAATTCGAGGGTCAATGAAGTTATGAGTGCTACCAGAATCAATGAGTATGGTAAGAGGGAGCTTCTTGAAGTATCCCCTAACCTACATTGTTTGTGGGGTGGTGACGCCGGTTACAGCATGGAGAGAGATCTCGGGTGGTTCGTCCTGAGATGGGGTGTCAACAGGCGGGTGTTGCATGTCGACCGGATCATCTACTGTATCTGTAGCTTCTTCACCAAGTTCTAAGGCAGGTGGAGAATCCACATCCAAGATATAGAGCTTTTGTTGAACACATCTATGTCCCCGAGTGAATTTCTCATCACAATTATAGCAAAGCCCTTTTTCTCGGCGTGCCTGCATTTTTATTTCAGACAAATGCTTGATAGGAGTTGGTTGAGGAGCAGGCGTGATGGGAGGTCGTTGGGAACCCATATTTCTGAAGGGAACAAAGGTGGGTTTGGAGCGTTGTTGAGCTGCGATCTTGTCCTCAGCCAACTTAGCCAACCCTAGGACTTCCATCATTGTGTTGGGACAAAACATTTTGACCTCTGAGCAGATTTCATCCTTGAGACCACTGATAAAACAACTCCTGTAGAATTCATCAGACAATCCTTCTGTGTGATTGGCTAGTTTCTCAAATTCCATCTGATACTCTCTCACTGTGCCAGTTTGGTGAATTTTAGTGAGTTCTCCTGTGAAGTTGTCAAAAGCACTAGGACCAAATCGTGGCAAAATGAGTTGGCAAAAATCTGTCCATTTTGGCTCGGGATGAGCTTTGATGTACCAACGGTACCATTGAAGGGCTTCCTGTTCCAAATGAAAGGATGCAAGTGGAAATTTCTGAACATCAAAAGTATTATGCAGACTGAAATATTGTTCTGCTCGGTATATCCATCCAGTCGGATCAGTACCATTGAAGCGAGGAAAATCAAGCTTCGGCCCACGAAAATTGCTAGAAGCAGAGAACCCGGTGGCTGCAAAAGATTCTGGCTGTCTGGTATTGTTCATGGCTGAATGCTGAAGATGGAGGTTGAGAAATTTTTCATCCAGATCTTGGAGTTTGGTTTGGATGGCTGCAAGTGCTTCCTCCATGGTGTGTGCTCCTGCACGGGTGACAAACTTCTTCTTTTTTTTTTTTTTTTTTTTCCAGTTCAGACTGGAGCGGCTACGGCTCGAAAGGGATCTGGAACAATGCCGAATGGATTGAAAATGGCTGAATCTGGAACGGCTTGCAAATGGATCTGAAACGGCGCAGCAGTGATCAACAATAGTTCAGCTGAAAGTAGATATGGACCCCAAGTATGTGCGGCTTCCTAACAGTTCAGGGGTTTCACTCGGACACCAATGCTGTCTGACGGCTTGCGTATTGGGGAAGTACCCCTCACTCCACGGCTCAGGTAAAACTGATAACCGCTTTGCCACAAACGACAGCTCCTGGTTTACCTCATGGGTGGAAACTAGTCAATCAGGTAGGGGTCGTTGCCCTTTTCGCTGGCAGGTCCTCTCAATGGGCCAGCTACTTCGGGGTTCCTGTGGTACTCCTCACAATGAGTTTTAGGGCTTATGCCCAAGTACTTCCCACAGTTAAGCGGATAGGGATGATTCCCAAATCCGAACCTGCAACAAAAAAAAAAAAAAAAGGGCAGAAATTCCACCCAATGTTCAAAAACTGGATCTATATTGCTCAGAATCGCTATTATAGCATGTTTCCGGAACTGGAACAACCACTTTGCTTCTACTCATGAAAGCAGAATAGAAATCTGGGCACTCGGTCAAAAGATTTTCTCCCTGCAATTTCCGCGGCCGTCACCGAAATTCTGAAAAATTGCTGATTTTAAATCTGCGATATCTCCACTTTTAGAACTCCAAATGAGATGATTTTTTTTTTGAAACTGCGTATTTTTGAAAGAGGAATTCATATATGCAATTGGTTTCTTCTGATTTTGTGCAGAAAGTTTCAGAAATTGATCTGAAAGTCGCCGCCCAAAAAAAATAAAATTTCCCACTTGTGCCAAGGAAAGTGCTCTGATACCAGATGTGATGCACCTGCAACAATTAATTAATAAGAATATGTGAAATAGCAGAAATAATAGAACAGAATCACTTTTATATTGATCACGGGCCACTTCGAGGGGGCAACCTCCTTTGAGCAAGCTCAATACAATTAACTTCACGGTGCCTTCAATGACCTCAACACACACTTATATACTAAGTCTATGCCCAATACTATGAGTCAAAACCATGGGACATATAATACTATAGGATGAATTACAAAGCATATGCGTCCAATACTATGGGTCAATACTATGGGCTAATATAAACTATGGATCAACAAATACTACGGGACGACTTACAAAGCATATGCGTCCAACAACAATATACTAACATAGTAAAGAGAAGGGTTGACATAGGTTCCTAACAACCTATGGGGTTGGAAAGGTGATGGGTCAGGATAACACAGGCCGAAGTTTCAAACCCTGAGGATTTGTAATTTCAGAGATGCACCAAAAACAATAAGGCACATATTTCTATGAAATAAAATTGGATTTTGAGCATTCTCATTTTTGGCTTATCACTGCTGCGGGAAATTAGGGATTTTGACAGAAGTGGAATTTTGGAGTGGTCTCAGCATAGGATTTCTCTCCTCATCAAAATCAAAATTTAGAGATCAAGATCAAAGTTTTTGGTTGGGTAGAACCCCGGGATCTATCAAATCCTAGTTCAAGATTTTGATCGATAAGGTGGAAAATTAGGGTTTCTGCAAAAGTTGAAATTTTTAGAATCTGAGACCACAGCTGGATGCTCCTCAAAAAAATCAAAGTTTAGAGCACAAGATTTATTTTTTTGGTTGGTCAGAAGACCGGGTTTGATCAAACCCTAGTTAGGGATCCTGTCTAGAAGAACTGGAAGTTTGAAAGGCAATTTTGTGGGGTAAAATTTTTGCAGATCTCGAAAACAAAGTATACCAGCTTGACCAGCTTAGCAAGGCGCATCTTTTCATCCAATCAGAGGTTTGAAATTCAATGTTTGATTTTTTATGGTTTCTCTGACAAACCCTAATCCAGCTCCAGATCAAGTCTCGGCAAATCAAAGTGGATTGGGTTAATCCTAGAAGAGAATGAATTGGACACCTGTATAAGTGAAGAAGTTCCAGTTCCAGAGGGAGATGAGGCTAAGGCCTTACATAAGAATGCTACAAGCAAACTCAACAGGTATGACTTGAGGAGATACAAGTATGTTTTGAAATTTGTTCATAATTAAGTTTATGATATGTTTGTCTTCATATTATTGAGGTTAGTACAATCTTGATTAATTTTAGACTTGTCTTATCACCTTAGTAAAAGTATGAATGCATGTGAATGATAGAAGACATTCATTGATTAGGGTTATGACACTTATGATTGTACTAATGCACTGTGGTGTTGTATGAGGATGATGTTGTCCGCTAACATAAAAGGTATATCAAAAAAGTTCTAGATCAAGAACATATGACCATGGTGACATGAAGACAAAGACTCATCCATAGTCATGGATCACATAGAATCTCTACTTACGAGGTATCTATGATTTGGTTCTACAATGGTTAACTTATATGCAGGTTACTAGCACAAGTCATTGAAAAGAATAAGAAGACATTATGTGGGTATGTTAGACATAACTAGCAAGCATGACAATCCAAGTATGTTTTTCCTATATCAAGTTAGAATCCTATCTTGTGTTAGGATCTCTTATATAAATATATTTGGCATGATTGATAATGATTATTCATGAAGTTATAAGTTTGGGAAATCATGGGTTTATGCATATTATGCTTCTTAGTTTGATTAATGATATGACAAACTAGAAGACTCCTATGGTCAAATAAGAATTTGCATGAGTAATAGAAGTTCTCCCTGAAACCTTGAATACTAATGCTTGTGATAAATTACATGTGTGTGAAATGATCATGACCATACATGTTAATATTATTCAGGATCATAATGTTTTGATAGTATTGAGATTATACTAATGTATGTATGTCTATGTATGAGATCTTGAGGATAACATAATCATGACACTAGTGCACACTTAAGCATGCATAGTGATTCATGATGGATATAAGTTCAAGAATAGGTAATCCAAGAAGCAAAGATCAAGAGGGAGCACACTCTAGTAGTTCCTGCAAGGAAGCAAAGATTGAGAGGGAGTCCAGTCAACAACCAAACAAAGATAAGTATTTGAATTATCATTTCTTGTATATATGATTAATTAAATGATGTTTTCCAATCATACTTATGTTCCTAGATGTATATTATGCATATTAGAAAATTTGCATTAATGAACAAGATACTACTAATATGCAAGTAATGGGTAAGTGGCCTATGGTACTGTACAACATTCCATTGCTACTTATCTAGAATGAAACCTCTTTGCTAACATGTTGAGAGTTGTGCACACTCTTAACAAATGTTCTAGTAGAGATGGAAGGCATCTAGAAAGTTATCGTGTGAATATGGGATATGGATAAATGTTGTATTGAAGCATTGGCTAAGATAATTGCATGACTGTATGACATATGTCTTTATGCGTAAGAATTTGTTTTAAAAACTATGAGATGTTTCTAATCATGCAATTGAATTTGACTTGTAGGAAAGATCGTGTACAATCACCTACAAAAGAAGGATAACAATATTTGTTTCAGCAACGAAGTTCAAGAAAACTATCTATTAAAGATATTGAAGAATCTGAAGTTCTCAGGATCTGGGATGCAGTAATGGATGAATGCCATGATCGAGGAATACCAGTCGATCATGAATAATGATGTCTGGGATGTGGTCCCGAGACCATAAGGTAATTCTGTTGTGACTTCCAAGTGGATCTATAAGATCAAGCATGCTGCATATGTTAGCATAGAGAAATACAAGGCAAGGTTTGTGGCTCATGTCTTCTCCCAGAAAGAAGGGATAGATTAGGAAGACACTTTTTTCTCCTGTAGCCAGCTACACTTCCATCAGAACAATACTTGCCCTGGCTGCAGTGATGAAGTGGAAGATACACCAGATGAATGTCAAGACAGCTTTCTTGAATGGTGTAGTCGAAGAGGAAGTGTATGTGGAGCAGCCACTCGATCTTGAGACACATGACAAGGAGTCACATGTGTGCAAATTGAAGAAAGCCTTGTACGGTTTGAAAAAAGCACCCAGGACTTGGGTATGATGCTTACTTTCTAGGTATGGAGGTGTGGAAGAGTGCAAATGGAATCTTCCTTGGACAAAGGAAGTATGCAGTAGAGATCTTGAAGCGGTTCGGGATGATGGACTGCAAGGCCATGGCCACACCTATGGCATCAAACCTGAAACTATTGAGTGATGCTTCATCTGATCTAGTTGATGCCACGGTGTATCATCAGATTATTGGGTCCTTGATGTACCTGACGAATACGAGACCAGATATTTGCTTTGCTGTGAACACCTTGAGCCAGTTCCTGACGTATCCAAGACATGTTCACCTGATTGCTGCAAATCATATTCTGAGGTACCTGAAGGCTACAGTCACTACAATATTTGAACCCAAAATCCGACGAGATAATCCGACGACATCCGACGAAAAGGACTGTGTCGTTGGATTTCACATTCAAAATTATGAAGTTTCACAATTTTTTTTAAATTGATAGAATTTCCCATCGGAAATCCGACATCATATTGTTCCTGAGGATGTCGGATATCCGATGTCATTGAAGAATTTAACAAGAAACAAAGAAATCATGATTATGAAAATGAACAAGGGGAATGCAAGGTTAGTTATGAACAAATCAGACTATGAGGAAAAGTTGTTGGATCATCTATTGAACATCAATAACTACATAAGACTTTATAAGGAACCCACCAAAAGATTCATAAAAGAAGTGAGAAACCATCAATAACTCTTCCCTTGATGAATAACTTAAAGCTAATCTAACCCCCAAAAATTGTGTAGTACCTTGAATGTATGGGCTGCCTAAGCTTCATAAAGAGAATTCACCACTGAGGCCCATAGTTAATACCATTGGTTCTTCCTCATATAAATTGACAAAATATATTGCAAGAAACTCAAGAATCTAGTTGGTAAAACTCCTATGTCATAGATTCTTCTCACATGATCAACGAAATAAGGAACATAAAAGTTGATGACAAATCTTCTTGTAAGCTTTGATTTAGTCTCACTTTTCACCAAAATTATGGCTGATGATGCTATCAAGATAATCAAGGATATCACATATGAGGATACTACAAATCTTGTTACAACTTGCTTGAAATCGATGTAATTTAGCTTTCAAGGAAATATCTATGAGCAAATAGAGGGTGTTCCAATGGGGTCTCCTCTGTCACTAGTTGTTGTTGGTTTGTATGTGGAATGATTTGAAAAGCAATCCATTTATTCATATCCTCTCAATCCTAAACCATGGAAAAGGTTCATGGATGACACTCACATAAACTAGCATTTTTTACCCCAATCCTAAACTAGCATTTTTTACCCCAATCCTAAACTAGCATTTTTTAGTGACAATCTATGTAGGGACTCAGGAGTCAAAACTGATCGAAAGAGACAATGTGATTGTGACCGTTTGGATGCACAGAGATGATGAAATTGCTATACACACTTATGACCATTTGGATGTGCACCCGTTGATGAGTTTGTTTGATTGTGACCGTTTGGAGGCACAAACATGATGAAATTGTTGTACTCACTTATGACTGTTTGGATGCGTAGTACACGACGTTGATGAGTTTGCTGTGATGAATAATATCTCATGGTAATTATGAACAAATATGACCGCACCTCTGAACATTCATATAGTTCCTTTCATATAGTACGGTCCGATATCACACTAGTAGCGCCTCCCGACTCCCAACAGTCCTATTCTCTCTTTCAGTCTAGTACTGTCCATCAAAATCAACAACAATCCCACAGAACAGACATCTCTTTCAATCCATCGATATTATGTGGCGGCCTGCTTTTTCATCTATTTTTATATGTTAGAATATTAGGTTTTATACACACATTTGCATACATATTATATTAATAAATAAATAATTGGTGAAAAAAGACACGGTCAATATATGAAGTGGGTGCAAAAATTTAAACACTTGGCAAAATTTAACTAAAACCTAAAATCGAAATGTAGCCAGCTAGCTAGTGTGGAAAAACTCCACGATTTGGTTGCTTGGCTTGTTCATTTGTCATTTCATTGTTTTGAGTTTTGGGAGGAGGCAGAGTTGCTCTAGTGGTTTAATGCTAGCCGTGGTCATGGGACCTACGCCATGAGCATAGCTCAGGCGTGCCCTGATCGTTATGGTGGTTATAGCTAGTCATGTGGCAAAACTCCACGATTTCGTAGCTTGCAGGCTTGTTCATTTGTCATTCCGTACTTGTTTTGAGTTTTGGGGGGAGGTAGAGATCCTGTAGTAGTTTAACGCTGGTGGTCATGGGGCCTGTGCCATGAGCATAGCTCAAGCGTTCCCTGATGGTTATGGTGGTTATAAGGAACGCATGCCGCTCATGGAACAAAAACCTAGTAAGTGGTTTGTTCAATCCAGCTGATCTATCCATAAATTTCATTTTGATTCGTTTATTCACTTGTATTCATGATGGAATGGTGTTAACCCTGTTCTGTTTCAGTGGCAGGGTGAGTGGTTATATTTGGAGCAGCGAGTTGGGGCGTGGGTGGTTCTTGTCTGCAAGGGTTTAGAATATGTCGAATGGTCGTGGTAAGTTTGGACCCTTGCGACCCTCGATTAGTTGGGGCATTTTGAAGCTTGATAGCATTCTCCTTCCCAAAAACATCAACATTCTCCATCCCAAAATATTGGCATGGGAAATCCTCCACGTGCAATCCTCTTCTGGCGTGGGCAAGTGGGAAATCCTCTTTTGGCGTGGGCAATCGATAGGAGCAAAGGAGCAGAGGAGATAGCCTAAACCATACAATGTATTTGGTAAAATTCTCACACCTTTGCAAGTTTTATTGTGTTTGAAGAATTTACATGATTGAGTTTGCAAAGTCGATTTGCCTTACACACTTCTCCCATCTCCCATTTTTTCTCTCTCAAACCTTAAATCACATTAACATCGACGTGCATTAACATTAACGGGCATTACACACTTTGGCCATTACCCTACTCCATATTGGTGTGGGCAATCCTCCAAGACGAAGGCAATTGATCCCATCCAGACGATTTTTTCGATGGTATAAAGAACTTCCCTTCCCTTGACTTTGTAGCAACGCCCTTATTTTGATCTTGGTGGCATTTCAGTTCAACCTTCAAATTTATGTCTTCGCCTAATACTTCAGTTGTTTGAGATACGCTTCTATCACCTTTATATTCATGCTTCTTAGTAGTATGTTGAATATCTATTTTAGCTTCCACCGATTCACATTTGGTGCCTTCTTACACCCCAACTTGACTGATTTGAACAACTCCGTCAAATTGTGAATCATGTTATGTACAAAAGTCTAAATTGATAGTAGGATCAAAGAGACCATTTCCCCCCTATAGAATATAGATTATTCGATGTGGGATATGTTGTGTATATGTAACTTCGGAATGTATTTCATCTGTGTATTTTATATATATTTATTGTACCCTTATAAGAGATGTGTTATTCCTCTATAAGGAAGTGTCGTCATGTGGATTGACAAGTGTCGCAAGTGTGTGTACTTGCCGATGGGTTATTAGACCACCATGTGGGGTTGGCCTGGAATTATATATAATATAATGTGGATGTATCTAACTAGACAAGTCGGCCCCATAAGGTCACTAGGCAAAAAGGTGAGTATAAATAGAGATAGGAGATCTCTATTTTACTCACTCGGAAAAGTAACTCACTCTCACTCTCATAAGTGGTGCACTAGTGAGGAAGAGGAGGATCATCTGCTAGGAGACTATCTCAGTGTTATTTGGTTGTATTTTGGTTGAGCCATTGCTCTCTCTATCTCTGAGGAAGTTGTGGGGTTTTTCACCTTAGGGTTTTCCCCACGGAAACTCTGTGTCTCTTGTCTCTTATGCTTTTGATTCTTGTGATGCTTGTTATATTGTGATTGTCATACATTGATATACTATATATGTTATTCTCTCAGCAAAGATCCTAGAGTATAATGAATTAATGCTCAAAATTTAACATGGTATCAGAGCTAACCTGAGAAGAAGACATTTTGCAGTGACGGAAGCTTGAGTTCCTTGTTTATTGGGTTTCTCTCCATAGATTTTTGAAAATCCGTATAGTAGATTGACTCTACTCATCAAGGTGCATCTATTTGTCCAATCAGAATTCAATTCCGAGCATTTTTAGATTTGGCCCTAAAAATTAGGGTTTCCACAAAATAGGAATTTATGGAATCTGAAGACACAGCTGGAAGATCCTTGCAAAAATCGAAGGTTAGAGCTTTGGATCGAGATTTTGGGCTGGGTAGATCTCCGGGAAACTCAAACCCTAATTCAGGGCTCTCTCCAGTGAACCCGGGATGACAAAAAGGCAATTCTGAAGGGCAAGACTTTGCTGATCTCAAATTCTGAATGCACCAGGTTGATCAGCTCATCAAAGCGCATCTTTCTGTCCTTTCAGAAATTTGAAATTCACATTTTGAATTTTTAGGGTTTCTCTGACAAACCCTAATCCAGGACCAGATCCATTTTTCAGCATTTCAAGTGGTAAGACCTAAATCTTTTCTATTTCCATTTGAATCACTCTTTAAGATGTCTCTCCACACCAAGCTTGAGGATAAGCTTGAAGGGGCTGATAAATTCCGAGCCTGGAAGTATAGGATTGGGTTAATCCTAGAAGAGAATGAGTTGGACTCATATGTGAAAGAAGACATCCCTATCCCAAAGGATGAAGAGGCCAAGTTATTGCATTAGAAGAACTTGGTCAAGGCAAAGAGAATCATTGTTGATTCTATCAAAGACCATCTCATACCCCATGTGTCTTCTCTTAAGACACCCAAGGAGATGTTTGAATCTTTGACCAAGCTATTTGAAGGAAAGAACATAAATCGGAAGATGACCCTGCGGAACCAATTGAAAGGAGTGAAGTTCCAGAATGGAGAAACCATTCAATCTTATTTTTCAAGGGTCTCCCAGATCAAGGAACAACTAGAAGCAGTAGATGAAATGGTGGAGAATGGTGAAGTGGTGATGACCAATCTAAATGGCCTACCCAGGTCATGGGATTCCTTCATTCAAGGAATTTGTGCAAGGAAGAAGTTGATCTCCTTCAACAGATTACGGGAAGAATGTTCTCAAGAAGAAGCTAGACTTATAGCTCGTGAGGAAAAGATGGGAGGTGAAGATAAAGCTCTTACAGCTCACACCAAAAGAAGCAAAACCAAGAAGGAGCACTCTCGCCACAATAGATCCTATCAAAAGAGTAAGAAGGACCTAAGATGCTTCACATGCAATGAGAAGGGTCACTTTGCTTCATATTGTCCCAAGAACAAAAGGGATAATAACAACAACTCCAGTAAGAAGAAGAAGGGTAGCAAAAGAAGGTTTCATGCTCATGTTGCCGAAGATGATGAACCCCCAAAGAAGAAGGCTAGGGCAGAAAGTGATACTGATGATGACTCATCAAGTGAAGAAGAGTATGTTCTGATCTCTACTCTCACAGGTACTATCTCCTATGGTTGTAATGATTGGTTGATTGATAGTGGGGCTTCCAAACACATGACTGGGTTTAAGGAATCTTTTGTGAACCTATCTAAACATGAATCACCCCATAAAGTGAAACTTGGGGATGATTATCAATACCCAATCGAAGGAAGTGGTGAAGCCTCCTACAACCTAGATTCTGGAAAATATTTGAATATGAAAGAAGTCCTTTATGTACCCGCGCTCAAGAAGAACTTACTCTCCATCTCTGCATTGGATGCAAAAGGTATGAGGGTTGCATTTGTGGATGGCCAAGTCCTAATGTGGCCAAAGGGAAAGAACATAGATGATGCAGTAGTGATTGGAGAGCAAGAGGGAGGATTGTATAAATTGAAGGGACAACCTGAACATGCCATGGTGCATGAATCCATGGAGCCAAGTGAACTTTGGTATAGAAGACTTGCTCATATGCACTATAGAGCACTTCCAATTGCAAGCAAGGCAGTAGAAGGTCTTCCTAAAATCAAGACCAAACATGAAGGTGTTTGCAAAGGATGTGCAAAAGGTAAGAACATTAAGAAGGCTTTCCCAAGCAGTGAAAGCAAGGCAAAAGACATCCTGGAAATCATCCACTCAGATGTATGTGGCCCTATGTCATCCAGTTCCCTGAGTGGGTATGTTTACTATGTCTCATTTATTGATGACTTCTCCAGGAAGACTTGGGTATACTTCTTGAAGAACAAAGATGAGGTGTTTGATAAGTTCAAGGAATTCAAAACCTTGATGGAGAATCAAACTGAAAAGAAGATCAAAACATTCTGATCCGACAATGGTGGAGAATTCACCTCAGGTGACTTCAAGAAGCTTTGCAGTGATTCAGGGATTAAGAGGGAGTTGACTGCTCCTTATAATCCTCAACAGAATGGAGTTGCAGAAAGGAAGAACAGAACTATCATGGAAGCAGCAAGGGCAATGCTGCATGACCAGGATCTACCTATGCATCTATGGGCAGAAGCAGCTAGAACAATTGTATATGTGCAGAACAGAACACCCCACAAGATATTGGACAACAAGACACCAGAAGAGGTCTTTTCTGGTAAGAAACCTAAAGTCAGCCATCTCAAAATATTTGGTTGTCCAGTATACACTCATGTCCCAAAGGAAAAGAGAACTAAACTAGATCCTTCAGGAAAGAAGGGTATCTTTGTGGGTTACAGTGAAAGCTCGAAGGCCTACAGAATATACTTTCCAGGGTTCAAGAAGATTGATGTCAACAGGGATGTAACATTTGATGAAAACTCAGCATTCATCAAATCAAGGAAGGCACCTATCGAAGTTTATGAAGAACCTAAGGAAACTAGATTTCAAGACACTACCATGACTGAAGCAGTTCCAGAAGTTGTTCGAGAGTTTGAAGATCCGCAAGAACCTGTAGATCCACCCCGTGAGGATAAGTCTCACAAAAGGAAACCTGCATGGGCTAGAGGGCTCATTCAAGATGCAGAGAGATTTGGCATTCCAGAAGAAGAACACATAGCAAAGAAGAGAACCAGATCACATACCAGTTATGTTGCTTTACTCTGTGACATTATGAACAAAGAGCCTTCCAGTTATGAAGAGGCAGCGGAAAAGAAAGAATGGAAGGATGCTATGGTTGAGGAATACCATTCAATAATGAAGAATGATGTTTGGGATGTTGTCCCAAGACCTAAAGAGAAGTCTGCTGTGACTTCCAAGTGGATCTACAAAATCAAGCATGCTGCAGATGGCAGTATAGAAAAATACAAAGCAAGATTCGTAGCTCGTGGCTTCTCTCAGAAAGAGGGAATAGATTATGAAGAAACTTTTGCACCTGTAGCCAGGTATACTTCCATCAGATCAGTACTTGCCCTGGCTGCAGCTATGAAATAGAAAATACACCAGATGGATGTCAAGACTGCCTTCTTGAATGGTGTAGTTGAAGAGGAAGTATATGTGGAACAACCACTCAGTTTCGAAATACATGACAGGGAGTCATATGTGTGCAAATTGAAGAAAGCTTTGTATGGCTTGAAACAAGCTCCCAGAACTTGGTATGGTAGGATGGACAGTTTCCTATCTAGTTTGGGATTTACCAAGAGTAAAGCGGATTCTAACCTTTACTACAAGGTTGAGGAAGGGAATCCTGTGATTCTACTCCTGTATGTGGATGACTTATTTGTAACAGGAGATGACAGACTGATTGTAGATACTAAGAGGAAGCTTGCTGCTGAATTCGATATGAAAGATTTGGGAATGATGCACTATTTCCTAGGTATGGAGGTGTGGCAGAGTACAGGTGGGATCTTCCTTGGTCAAGGGAAGTACACAGTAGATATCCTGAAGAAATTTGGGATGATGGATTGCAAGGCCATGGCCACACCTATGGCATCGAATCTGAAGCTTCTATGTGATGCTTCATCTAAGCCAGTTGATGTCTCTATGTATCATCAGATGATTTGGTCCTTGATGTACTTGACGAACACGAGACCAGACATTTGCTTTGCTGTGAACACATTGAGCCAGTTCCTGACGGATCCGAGGAGTGTTCACCTGGTTGTTGTAAAGCATGTTCTGAGGTACCTGAAGGGGACAGTGGATTATGGGCTCAAGTATGAAGTGAATCAAAAGTTTAACCTGCAGGGTTATGTTGATTCAGATTGGGTTGGCAGTGCTGCAGATAGGAAGAGCACATCTGGGTGTTGCTTCAGTATGGGATCAGGTGTGATCTCTTGGTTTAGTAGGAAGTAGTCCTGCGTAGCACTGTGTACAGCAGAGGCAGAGTATGTTGCAGCCTGTTCAGCTAGTTGTGAGGTAGTATGGCTACGGAAGCTACTGTCTGAGTTATTTGATCTCCCGTTGGATGCTACTGGTATCTTCTGTGATAACCAGAGTTGTGTGAAGCTATCCGAGAACCCAGTGTTTCATGACAGGTCGAAACACATAGAGATCAAATATCACTATATCAGGGATATGGTGCAGAGAGGAGCTGTGAAGCTCCTGTATGTTGCGACGGACGAGCAGATTGCAGATGTGCTGACGAAGCCACTAGCCACGGTGAAGTTCGAGTACTTCAGAGAGAGGCTTGGCGTTCGTCAGATCGAGGACACTTCAAGGAAGAAGTGATGGACACATTTGTTGAAGCCATTCCAAGCATGTTGGAAGGAGGATCCTTCACATGGCTGTGGATATAAGCGCTGGATGATGAGCATCAGGATGATGTTCTGGTTTCTGCTGTATATGATCAGTTGGATCATTTTTGTATATGTATGTATGCATCATGTTGGATGCTGGATATGATCGGATGGATCATTTGTATGTATTGTGTATATGCATCATGTTGGATGCTTGGACCATGTATCTGTATATGTATCAGGTGGATACATTGTATGATCAGGTAGATCATGTATATTGATATGTATCAGGTATGATCAGGTAGATCATGTATGTTGATGGATACATTGTGTGGATCATGTATCTATGTGTCAAATGGATACACTGTGTATGATGATATGTATCAGGTAGATACTTGGTATGCATCAGATGGATGCATTGTATGATCAGGATGATCGTGGATGACGAGCTTCTCCAGATGATATGCAACAGGATGTTGCAGTGATGATGATTAGGGTGATCATGTGTACATCAGGATGATGTATGGTGAGTATCAAGTTGATACTCTGTAGCCGTGGATCAAGTTGTGCAGATGAGCATGTAATCCGGTGCCCTGGGAGATTTGCAGATAGTTTTTCGAGGTTTTGCCTATGGCATGTAATTCGGTGCCCTGGGATATCTGGCAAATGCTCTTTCGAGGTTTTGCTCTGGGAGGACATATAATTCGGTGCCCTGGGAGATCTGCAGATAGTCTTTCGAGGTTTTGCCTATGGCATGTAATTCGGTGCCTTGGGATATCTGGCAGATGCTCTTTCGAGGTTTTGTCCTATGGCATATAATTCGGTTCCTTGGGAGATCCGATAGGTTGGGTTGTGTGCCCGTAATCAATCCTGGGATGCTCTTGCGAGGTTTTTCCATGACCACATGTAATTCATTGCCCTGGGAGATCCTATAGGTAGAGCTATGTGCTCGTAACAACCTGGGATTCTCTTGCGAGGTTTTGTGGTGAGGTCATATGTAATTCGTTGCCCTGGGAGATCCTATAGGTAGAGCTGTGTGCTCGTAACAGCCTGAGATGCTCTTTCGAGGTTTTGTGATGCACGTAATAAGTCCTGAGGATTCCATAGTATGGCCAGTGATGATGAAGACCTACAGGTGGTAGGCCTACATCCAGTATGAAAAAGGACTGGCTCTGTGGAACTTCCTATGACGAGTAGAGTCAGAGATTGGTTGAGATAGCAGCAGCAGTGACGATGATGATGACGATGATCCAGAGAAGAAGACTTGTCTAGCAGATCTGTGTCGAGAAATACCTTCCTAGTTAAGAGGGAGTGTTGATGTATATGTAACTTCAGAATGTATTTCATCTGTGTATTTTATATATATTTATTGTACCCTTATAAGAGATGTGTTATTCCTCTATAAGGAAGTGTCGTCATGTGGATTGGCAAGTGTCGCAAGTGTGTGTACTTGCCGATGGGTTATTAGACCACCATGTGGGGTCAGCCCGAAATTATATATAATATAATGTGGATGTATCTAACTATACAAGTCGGCCCCATAAGGTCACTAGGCAAAAAGGTGAGTATAAATAGAGATAGGAGATCTCTATTTTACTCACTCGAAAAAGTAACTCACTCTCACTCTCAGAAGTGGCGCACTAGTGAGGAAGAGGAGGATCATCTGCTAGGAGACTATCTCAGTGTTATTTGGTTGTATTTTGGTTGAGCCATTACTCTCTCTATCTCTGAGGAAGTTGTGGGGTTTTTCACCTTAGGGTTTTCCCCATGAAAACTCTGTGTCTCTTGTCTCTTATGCTTTTGATTCTTGTGATGCTTGTCATATTGTGATTGTCATGCATTGATATACTGTATATGTTATTCTCTCAGCAAAGATCCTAGAGTATAATGAATTAATGCTCAAAATTTAACAGGATATGAATACTCTGGATTGATTTATTGGTCTATGGGAAAATACAATGGCCCTCACGGCCTCTCTCAAACTTTAGCTGCAAAAATTTCCAACCCTTTACTTGTGTCCAGTACTGGCCTTTATGCTTTCCTGTATGTTTAGTTTTTTCCTATGTTTGTACAACCGAATTTCCAAAATAGAAACGGTGTTGAGATTTCTTGAGGTGGCTTGACTTATTAGGTATTTGGTGTCTCTCTCTTTAGTGAAATAAGAGAATTTGATGACCATCCATCTTTTGGTTTTCCAGTAGTTCCACCTTTCCCGAAAATTGATGCTTGCCCTAATATCTCCATGAATCTTTACAGAACCAAAATGCATTTCCACCTATTTACTATGCAGACAATGAGGGATTCCTCCAATTTCATTTAGAATAGAGGATAGCACCTGATATTTCATTGCTTCACATTACATAAATCGAACAGTTGATGATGAAATTCAGGAAGTTGGTTTGTAGAGAAAAAAATAATTTACTTTAGGGCATCTAAAATAGGAAACTCGGCAACGACCAATGATTTATTTGAAGGATACAAAACATGCATGGGGTCCATCGAATTTTCAATTTCTCCAAATGGTTTTGACAGTATCTTGGCATTATCCCCAGCTACCATTGACAATTTTCCAACTCTAAGACCATTTCTTAGCTGAGTCCAATGTAGTCAATGCCATAGCCATA
Source organism: Larix kaempferi (assembly GCA_027924585.1). NCBI lineage: Eukaryota > Viridiplantae > Streptophyta > Pinopsida > Pinales > Pinaceae > Larix > Larix kaempferi. The sequence goes on from BSBM01000510.1 coordinate 31,042,167, forward strand.
GTCATGTTTCCATAATCCTACTAAATGAGGGCCACAAAAAGTTGAGCCCTTCCTTTCTTTTCAAATTTATGCAAGAAGATCCTTCACATATCTACTATCAAATCCATATTGGATGAGCCAAGTTTATCTTCATATAATGTCAATAGAGTATATATCTTAAGGTTTTCAACCAAGTGGCTCAACCCTTATCCAAATTATGACCAGAAATCAGCCTTAGATATTTCCTAAAAACTATTTTCAATCTACCCTTGAGAACTAATCCAATTATATCATAAGCCAGTCCACAAGTTCCCTTGAAAGTGTGCCAATGGATGTCAATGTCTACTATGATCAAATAGTGTATATTCCCTTTTTATTTTAGTAATTGTTGCATCATATGTCATTTCCCATTCATGTGTAACAATTTCAGGATTTGCAGTTCTCTTATTAGCATATATATAAGACTGGAAATCCACTTGGGCATGATGATTCTAGACAAATTCTAGTCTCTTAGGAAAATGTTAAACCCCATCAACATTTAACTTCAAATTTGATTTATGTTTGCATGCATTATTTGTAATTCGATTTCCCTTCAAGAGTGGTGGTCATTTCTTCATTACCTAGTATACATTTCCTCATGCTTGGAGGGCATTTCCTCATCAATGGTGGCTATTGTGTACATTTCCTTCATGAGTAGTGAGCATTTCTACCTTCCTGGTAGGAATTTCCTCTTTTATGGAAAGCATTTCTTATGCATGGAAGGAATTTCCCATTGCTTGTGGGCATTTTCTCATGGCATGTAGGCATTTTCTTGGTGGACATTTAGCTTGGTGGTAATACTCCTTAGCTTGGCGAGTATTTTATTAGCTTGGAGAGCATATTCAATGACTGGCACATATTTCTCTTTCATGTGACACCTTGGTGGGAATTTTAATATTTGCTTGATAGGCATTTTGTAGGATCTTCATTCATGTGAATGTGCTATATAAGGCCGAAAGCTTAAAAATTTCTTCCAGATCTAGGACTATTTGTTGTCATGCCTTGCTGCTACAGGATTGTTGTACACGCCACAATATGTTGCCATAAATTTATGCTAGTTCAACTCTTCAGATTGCACTTTTCAAGTTGTCATAACTAATCATTGTTCACCTTGGGAAAGAACATACATGATTCTACAAGGCTTCTGATCAAATACAAGATTAAAATCCTCTTTATTGTTGATGGTTTTATGTTTTGTTTGTAGGGTGTTACTTCTTCTTTTAGATTCAAGTCCAATCAGAATTAGTATCCAATTTATAACCTGGACATCAACATTATTTTTTCATAATACATTCCAATCAACACTTCAGAGAAGTATATGATAGAGTCTTTAGAAGATGGCTTACAACTCTTACAATCTAAGAGATAGTAGATTTTATCAAAGTAATTTTTGTGACCAAATATATCCTTAGTATTTTCATTGCACATGCTTAACTGATTAATTTCATGATCTTGTTATACTAGATCCTAAGAGTTGTTTCCTACATTTGTGCTACTAAATTTCCAAAATAGAAACAATGTTGGTCTTTCTTGAGGTGGATTGACATCTTACGTATTTGGTGTCCTTCTCTTTAATGAAATAAGGGAATTTGATAACCATCCATCTTCTTGTTTTCCAGCAGTTCCACCTTTCCCATAAATTGGGTAGCTTTTGATGCTTGCCCTACTCTCTCCACGAATATTTACAGAACCAAATTTTTAGTCTTTTCCAAAATGCCTTTCCACATCTTTACCATGCAGACAATGAGGGACGCCTCCATATTCATTTAGAATAGAGACATACCAACCAAAGTCACCAACTAACTTATACACATACTTGTTGCAAGTAAGGAGGATAGCATTTCTTGGTTAGAACCATTTTATGATTATTATGGGCTTAGAAAATGACTTATTTGTTACTAGAAGGAAATGGTCTAAAGGTGCTCTACTCCAGGACTGAAGACAAATACATGAATTATTTGCAAACTTTCCACTCCATTCAACTACTCTACCATAAGATCAACCTTCAAACTCAATCTTTCATGTTACAATACGATTGCTAAATGAGTAGCTACAAGACTAGAGTATCTATCATTTTTCTACATTCTCAACTTCCATGTTTTGAATCTTTATTAATTCACACATGCAATGCACATGCTACTTAGTGTGATTGGTATGATTTGAGGCTTACTTCTTTCCATTGCTTAAAATATATGAAGTTAGAGATTTATTTTTTTTCATTTTTATACATCATCAATCACATACCAATAAAACAAAGCAATCACTAATTGATGAATCCACTCTTCAATAATTGTTAGACTTTCATATTATATTATATAATTATTTTTAAGTAAACACATAGATATGTACAAAAGTACAATATCACCACTATTAAGAAACAATGTATTGTGGTGTTTAAGAAAGGTGCTTTTGTAGGATTTGCATTTCTTTGGATTTTAAGTAAGATAAGATTCGAACCTGCGACCTATGTCTAGTCCCAAGGCTACCACCTTCAAGCGTGAAGTGCAGCTGACAATGGGAGACCACCTTCAAGCTTGATTCATTCTGTATGCATTTCACAATGGGAGATGTCGGGCTACCACCTTCAAGCTTGATTCATTCTATATGCATTTCACTATGCAACCGTCTCAGATTCTCACTGCATTTTCCCTCAATTAGTTTATCAATTCAGTATGACCCACGCCCTCCGTTCGAGGAGTATTTCCGGTGGTCTTTAGTTTCATCCTGGCAGCGGTGACGATTCATGGTATTATTTTTAATTCCTTCAGGTACAATATGGAAAACTCAAAGTTCACTACGAAGGTTTGTATAACAAATTAAATGGTTTGGATTCCGTAACCTCAGTGCCATTCAGGGACACTTTGAGGAATTGCTCCTGGGGCACGAAACCCAAACCATCACATTTGTCAGACAAACCTTCGTAGTAAACTGTGAGTTTGCCATATTGCAGTCGAAGGGATTAAACATAATACCATGAATCGTCACCGTTGCCAGGATGAAACTCAAGACTGCTGGCAACACTCCTCGGACGGCGGGTGTGGGTCATACTAAATTGATAAACTAATTGAGGGAAAACGCAGTGAGAATCTGAGATGGTTGCATAGTGAAATGCATACATAATGAATGAAGAGTGGGTGTCAAGAGAAATGGTTGTGGGATGTCGTATGAGAGGAAATGGCGATGGGAATTGAAAGGTCAAATTAAATTCGCATGGTGGTAATAAACTACACGTGTGTATTCCATTGTCGGCTACACTTCAAGCTTGAAGGTGGTAGCCTTGGGACTAGACATAGGCCGCAGGTTCGAATTTCCTCAGTTTAGTTCGTACCCTGTTATTTTTTCGATGCAAATTATATGTTTTCTTTAATTTCCTTTGTCAGGACGCAGAGACAACCATAAAATATCAAATGTGTCAAGATGCAAAGAGTAAGAGACAAATATAAGTAAGTCTTATATTAAATTTACCATATAAGTATTTAATTGACACTATCAAATAAGATTTGACACGTTGGATTGTCATGATCTTCTTATCATTCCTTATCAATGTGATTATAAGGCACTCTTTGAAGGTGAAGTCCACAATTTTAAGTCTTTTTCCTCATTCTCATGCCTTTTTGTAAGACAATAAGGAGGGTAGTGGCATCAACATTGAAAATGGTTTCCATCCAAACCTATCAAGTGTACTTTTAGGTTAGCAGTATTCTTGACTCCGAACTGTAGCAGTTGTTTGGCCATTTTCATCCTATAAATCCTTCGAATTACATGGTGAAAATGGCCAAACAGTTGCTACAGTTCGGATAAAAGAATACTGCTGACCTAAAAGTACACTTGATAGGTTTGGATGAAACAGATTACCATGGAAATACTCTTTATATTCATTCTCAAGTTTTGAGAAAATCAGAGATATATGAAACGATGCTTTATGATTGTCCGTCTTCACAGCCACCCCTTGAAATCAAGGTAAGAAATGGTTTAATGATTCAATGTAGTAAACGGTTACCTTTATTGCATGTTAGCTTTTATTGAATGAATGTGTTCACTGAATGAATGAATGGTTTATTTAATGTTATCTTTTATTGAATGAATGTGTTGACAGAATGAAACATTGGTTTAATGGATTTTAGCCTTTATTGAATGAATGGTAGATGTTTGTTTATGATGAAATATGCATGAATTTGCACGTAATTGTTTTTTCAAGTACATGCATTGGGTATGGGGAATTGAGAGTGATGTGAGGGGGGGGGCATAAGAGCTTCCACCTTCACGTGGTTGGCCCTGTTCAGTAGAGAATATTAAATTATTCTCGAAACAGAGAGGAGCTCAATGAATGGAAACGATGCTGCCTTTCTACAACCCATTCCCATGTCATATAAATTTTGACAATTTCTTGGAGCTTGTTGCGATGTTTGGTTGCTCCTGATCATAACCAATTTCGAGTTTCCACAACTTCAAGGGCTGAGTAAATGATGCACTGGAACCAATATCTTTAACCTTCTCTTTAAATTCCTTGGAATCTCCTTAAGAATATTTGAATGAGATATGTCTCAAATCCTCTAGATATATTTGAATGAGATATGTCATGTGCAATTAGTAGCATCTTACAAATCTTTTGTAGTTTCCACCATACAATTTTCAGAATCTCCATTTCTCTATATTGGATTGTATCAACAATTTTTATTGAAAGTCAATGATGTGAAGAAGCAATTATAATAGCTCTTGGAGAAAGGAGTCATATATATAACCCAGTGTTTCACCTTATGGGTTGCCTATCATCATAGTGCTTAAGCAGGATGAATGTTTGTGAATGTGTACTGACTACCAAGTAGTGAATGAGATAACCATCAAGAATCAATATATATTTGCCACATACTAGTCCTCCTCTACATCATTTGTAAATAACACTCAATGGCATGCAACTACAAATAATAGCATGCATCTAGAACCAGAAACCAAGCAAAGGTTGATTTATGCATTGATATAGAGAGGTGGCACTAGGAACAAAATATCGAGAAACAATGAGTTAGAAAAAAACATTTGGACCAAAGTACCAAAATGGTTATTAATAAAATTTATAAAAAAAAAAATGGTTCGGGAATTGTCTTCAATTTGATGGATGGCATGATCACGATGACAAATCAATAATGTATTTTGTTTTTTAAATTGCCTATATCCATCGGATATCCGACTCTACATATGAAGATATCCGACGTCCACCGACGGATATACACGTCGATATCCGACTCTACCCACCCTAACGTCCGACGTTCCTGCCATACCTCCGACAGCACAGAACGTAGGATATTGGCCATCTTAAGATAGGCTTTCCGTTGGATATTCGGCTTACTATCCGACATAAGAGGTGTCGGATATCCGATGGGCACGTAAGATGTCGGATTTTTGCCAAATTCCAACCGACGTTAAAAAAAGTTGGGATTTGTCAGATAGTCAACAACAAGATGTCGAAAATCAGACATCTATGTTGTCAGATTTTGGGGTAAAAAATGCTAGTGAGTTGACTATGGGCTCAAGTATGATGTGAATCAAAAGTTTAACTTGGAGGGTTATGTTGATTCAGATTGGGCAAGCAGTGCCATTGATCGGAAGAGCATTTCAGGATGCTGCTTCAGTATGGGATCCGGTATGATCTCTTGGTTTAGCAGGAAGCAGTCCTGTGTGGCACTAAGTACAGCCGAAGTAGAGTATGTTGCATCTTGTTCGGCTAGTTGTGAGGCAACATGGCTTAGGAAGATACTGTCTGATTTGTTTGATCTCCAGTTGGATGCTACTTGCATATATTGCGACAACCAGAGTTGTGTGAAGTTGTCAGAGAATCTGGTGTTCCATGACAAGTCAAAGCTCATCGAGATCAAGTATCACTATATCAGGGATATGGTGCAGAGAGGAGTAGTGAAGCTCCTGTATGTTGCGACGAACGAGCAGATAGTTGATGTGTTGACCAAACCACTGGCCAGAGTGAACATTGAGTACTTCAGAGAGAGACTTGGTATCCTTTAGATCGAGATGAGTCCGGAGACACAGATGCACACGAGCCATTCTCACATAGTGGTAGGAAAGTCCTCCTATGGTGTAGATGTAAGGGTTGGGGCCATTCTAACATGGTGGTAGGAAAGTCCTCCCATGGTGCAGATGTAAGGGCTAGGCCATTCTCACATGGTGGTAGGAAAGTCCTCCCATGGTGCAGATGTAAGGGCTGGGCCATTCTCACATGGTGGTAGGAAAGTCCTCCCATGGTGAGATGTAAGGGTTGGGCGTGGCTTTTCCGACATGGTTAGAGGAAAGTCCTTCCATGGTTGTTGATGTAATTGCTGTGGCTTTTCCGACATGGTCAGAGGAAAGTCCTTCCATGGTCATTGATGTAATTGTCGTGGATTTTTCGACATGGTCAGAGGAAAGTCCTTCCATGGTCGTTGATCTAATTGCCGAGCTTTTCCGACATGGTCAGAGGAAATTCCTTCCATGGTCGTTGATGTAATTGCTGAGCCTTTCCCGGATGGTCAGAGGAAAGTCCTTCCATGCCGGTGAGTGTAAGTGTTGTGATATGTGTGCATCTAGGTTGTGCTCCGTGGACTATGAGATGATCTGAAGACGATGAGGTGACACTAGGGTACACAGGTTTCGCAGAGGCATATAATCAGTCCTGAGATGCTCTTGCAGGTTTTGCAGAGGCAGTGTAATCAGTCCTGGGAGATCTTGCAGTTTTTGTAGAGGCAGTGTAATCAGTCCTGAGGTGTACCTACTTGATGGCTTGCTCGTAGAGATGATGAAGACCTACAGGAGGCTAGGCCTACAACCAGCATGAAAAAGGGTTGGCTCTGTAGAACTTCCTATGACGAGAAGAATTATGAGATAGCACCAGTGATTGAGATGACGAGTACAGCAGCAGTGACGATGATGCTTTGTGATCTAGTGATGATGATCCAACTCCAGAATTGAAGACTTGTGCCTATATGTATTGATGACTTGTGAAAAGAGAATACCTTCCTAGTTAAGAGGGAGTCTTGATGTATTTGTAACTTCGGAAGATATTCACTTGTATATTGTATGTATTACATTTATACTTTATTGTATCCCCAACAGAGATGTATTATTCCTCCGATTGGAAGTGTTGTAACTTATACTTGATGGGTTATTAGACCACCTTGATGGGGTCGACCCTGTATGAGTCATGTGGGTTAAAGGGTTATTATACCACCCTAGTGGGGTCGGCCCAGTCAGTATTATGTTAAGTGGTTAAGTTGGGGCCGACCTAGTTGAGTAAAGGTCAAGTGAAAGTAAAAGAATAAATAGAGAGTGTGACTCTCTTATTTGACACATTCTCTCATTCACTCACTTCGCATTAGTGAGAGAGAGGAGGAGTACACACAAGTGGAGGAGGAGTATGTTGTTGAAGATATCTATCTCTTGGGTTTGATTTTGGTGATCCTTGTATTGGTGCTTATTCTACCTATGAGGAAGTTGCGGGGTTTTTCACCTTCTTGGTTTTCCTCGGTGAAATGCTTTGTGTCTCTTGTCTCTTATGCTTGATATGTTGTACATGTTGTTCTTTCAGTTAAGATCCTAGATCTATTGAATTAAATGATGAAAAACTAACATGGTCTCTCAAGCTATTTTTTTTTCTTGTAAATTAGGTACCTCTTGATACTTGTGATCTTGATGGGGGAAGCACCACTTCTATTTCCTACTTTCAATTATTTAGCATTATATGGAAGTTCAAAAAATTCCTGTTATAGATTGTCATCAATATATTTAGTTTAATTACACACTTATTGTTTTTTCAAGATGGTAAAACCTATCATAACTCAAAGTGGGAATGAGGACAACGATCACTGGCTAATATCTGCAAATGTGAGTTGACTCATCATCGTGCAAATGTGAGTTGACTCATCACTATTATTCAAGGAAAACCACACCACCTAATATAACACATTGGTGGTTCGTAAGGGAGTAGACTTCCACTCATGCCAAATGCCACTGGGTCTTGGGTTGTTAACCTATTTCCTTACATTTGAGGAAGATGATCTCTTAGCTAATTAGAAGCAGTTATAAGCCTTACTCCAGGACCAAAAATTCAATCCCCTATAATATCCCCAAAATAACCAATATACCCTTTTCTCCATCACCCCTAAAACTAAGCAGAAATCATTAACTATTAAGTATCCACCAACATTTAGCTCCATACATAAAACCAAAATACTATACACAATTATACTTTAACCTCATACCCAAAAAAATTATATTATATAATAAATACTAACTATTATTATTAATTTAATATAATAATATACTTACAAAAATTAACATTAATTTATCTCAATGTCTCAACAAGGTTCATCATTGACATTATAATTATAATGTCATGATGAGTGTTGTGAAACTAACAATAATTATATTATATTATTTTTTGGATTTTGTGAATTTATATTTATTTGTTTTAAATAAGGGTGTTTCGTCCATCGTTGTTTTCATACATTAAATATAATAATATTTTTAAACATAATATTATTAAATTTATATTTAAATTCTCTAATTATCAAAATAACAAAATTATAACATCATGATGAATGAGTGTTTTGAAGTTAATAATAATTATTAGATTTTGTGAATTTAGATTTATTTGTTTTAAATAGGGGTGTTTAGTTCATGTGAGGGTTGTTTTCGTATATAATATTTTCAAACATTAATATTATTAAATTTTTTAATAATAAAAAAAAACATATTTTATCAATAAATTTTTTTTCTTTAATTTAAAAAAAAAAACATCACCATCTTATTTACCAACTAGAAAAATAATCTACCAAACAAAAAATCTTTCTTTAATATTTTTAAAAAAAAATATCGCCATCTTATTTTGCCAACCAGAAAAGTAATCTACAAACCAAAAATCTATTCACCATACTTTCCATAAAATTAATAAAATATATTTACCAACAAAAAATCCTATTGACCACTCTTGACATGAAATTAATAAAATATATGGAATTTAATATTATGTGAATTTTCCACATGATATTTGGTCATTTCACATTATTTTATATGTATATATATATAAAATGTTACATCAACGGAATTAAATTTGATAGTCTTTATGAAAGTTTATCATTTTTCAAAAACATGGTAAAAGTAAAAATTTCAAAGATCATGAACTTCTCATTTTCAATGGAAATGTCCACCGTTTACAATAAACTATAAGTTTTAATTTGAAATTGAAATTATATAAATAAATATAAGCATTGAACTATCATAAAGTTACACGAACTAAGAAATTTTAAAATAATATAGTTCAACTTTTGCAAAGTATATATAGTATGTTATTATTTCATTTTGGATGTGTATATTTGGAATTTCATTATAATCAACATAGATCCATCTTAAACCTGTATCTATCAAGAACCCAGAAGGATCCAATTTCTTTTCTTTTTTTTAATTTAAACTCAAGAAATTTGATCTCTCTTGATTGATAGATCCGGGTTTAGGTTTTAAGTTTTTATTTTATAAACGAACATCTATTTTTTAATTACTTTTCATAATATTTTATTTTATGAACCAACATAGATTTTTTTTAAATACTTTCCATAATTTTTTTATTTTATGAGCCGACATGAATTTTTTTAATTATTTTGTTACATCACAAATGTTACAACATCTCCCCCATACTGAGTTGTAAAGCACCTCGTTTCACTCGGTACAATAATTATTTTGTTACATCATAAACGTTACAACATCTTCCACATACTAGGTTGTAGAACACCTCCTTTCACTAGATGCAATTATAAAAAGAAAAATTCAACTAGATTTAATTTAAAGGAGCGATTCCCTTAAGATCATTGATATCCACTTTTCTTTATTAATATTTAGATAATTAATATTAATTATACCATTACAATATTAGAAAAAAGATTTAGATGATGAATGTTAATGACGTTATTACAATATTAAAAAATAGTTTACTTTACATTTAATGACTCTTTTACATGCAATGAATAGTCATCCGAGGATTTGACCCTCAAACCTTCTACTCACAACTTACAACACTCAACCACTTGAGCTAGCTCATCAAGCTACTTAATATTAATTACTATTACTATTATATATTGTATATTGGTCATGTATTACCTAAAAGATGGATGGGTATATTAGTTATTATATATTATATATGGGTCACCTATTACCTAAAATCCTTAATATATTAATTTCATTATCAATCTCCACAATATTGGGTAGCTTGAATAGTGGGTAGATAAATTATATTATTAAAAAATTCCATTTATCTCCAAATTAAAATTAGGGGGCCAATTTTTCATTCAAATTTAGTTTAATATTTAAATTATTAAAATTAATATTAAAATTAAATTCACATTTATTTGAAAAATTAAAACTATTACCTTTTAATAATAAAATTAAACTCATAACTTATTTAATTTTAAATAGTTAATTATTTTTTTTTTATAATAAAATTAACTTGAACTTGGGAGGCCCATTTTTCATCCAAATTTCCTTTAATATTTAAATAATTAAAATTAAACTCACATTTATTTGAAAAATTAAAACTATTACTTTTTAATAATCAAATTAAACTCATAACTTATTTAACTTTAAATAGTTAATTAATCTTTTTTATAATAAAATTAGCTCCAAATTTAAAAAAAACTTACATGACTTTTTTGAAAGTTAAAATCAATGTTTTGTTTTAATCACAACATGGTGTATTAAACTGATTTTGGTTTAATTGTATAAACATACATGGTACAAACTTGAAATTAAGTTTAATTGTATAAACATACATGGTACACAGTTGAAATTCCATTGAGACTCAATGGACTCATGTAATCACTAAATTAATTTGGATTTAATTTTTTGAAAGATACATTTTTAATATAGATTTATTAAAACACTTTGGATATCATAGGAGGAGTAAGAGTGATGAATTTTTAGAAGGAACTATAAGACTTGAAGTCTGAATATGAACAAAGTATAATTTATCTCATTGATGTCTTACTCCATGTTGTCATACATTAAATATGTACTTTGCATCTTTCATGTTTAAAGGTTAAAATTAGTTGGAGGTCAATTAAGAAAGGAATAAAGGAATAAGGGTAAAACTTAGATCTCATCAAAATTCAAGACATTATACATGGAATTAAGTCTCAATGGAGTAAAACTTAGGTTCCATCAAAATCTAAGACATATTATGTATGGAATTGAATCTAAATGGATTGAGGAAATTGAATGTTATAGTAAAAAAATGAATGGTAAAAATGATAGGAAATTGATGGTATAGTGAAAAAATGAATGATGAAAATGATAAGCAAAATCAACATAACATATAAATATGAGATTTTTAATTATATAATAGAAATTTAAAGAGCTGGTATTTATTATAAGGAAGCAATTGAGAACTTTGGATTCTTATCATATGGGAAATAATTAACAAATAGAATGATTTTGACATAAAGGTGGATTTAACAAAAGTTGTTGATGTTGAAAGAGAGATTGCATCAAGATTTTTTAGATTTAAGAAGTATGATTTTGCAAGGATGATTAATATCTTGAATAAAATTATGTGAATCTATTATCAAGGTTGAATGTAGCAATATCATTTTTACATGGAACCATTTAGCGAAGACATTTGAGTGTAGTGGCCAACTCCCCAAATGTTTGGGGTAGAATAGTGAGTAAATTTGGTGATGACTATTTAGTGCTCCACTTTGTAGGTGATAATGACACTTAACTAACTATGATGATGAGTGATTATATTAGACATAATTGTTTGACAAAAATAAATTGTTGATGTATCTATGACACTTTCTTAATCAATGAGGATTATTGGTTATTGCTAATGGTTGTGAATGGTCAACTTGGTGATAGTGATTCATAATGATAGGATGATCTTCAGAATGACTATGCTTACTCTAAGGAATGAATAATGGTGGATGTTACTTAGTACTTGACTTGTTTCCTAAATACTTAGTTGAACAATGGAATAATAAGTCACAAATAATGGTGAAATTTATTACTTTAAGCTAACTGATGCTTAAAAAAATTGGTACCATAATTATAAAGTAATCAAATCTCTTCAAATGAAAACCTTGAACACTTAATAGATCCATAATTATAAAGTAATCAAATCTCTTAATTATAAAGTAATGAAATCTCTTCTAAGTAAAAACCTTGAACACTTAATAGATCCATAATTAAGGTAGATTTATAGTGGTATATTTTCTTTGTAAATACAATAAAATAATTAGTGTATCATATTTAAAAGTGACATTGATTTAAATTTTGTCATAATGTTAGATTTTAAAGTGTGAAAATTATTTACACCATTAATAGGAAGTACATGATAGAAAACATGAAACTGAATAACAAATAAATTTTAAACCTCAAGATATTGAAAATGTTTATAATATAAAAATGTTTAAAATTATTTTCAAATGATATATTTTTATTTATTTGTTTTTAAATTTTAAATTTTTTATTTTCTTAGTATAATTAAATTAGATTTTAAAGTTTTGGAATTATTTATATCATTAATAAGGACATAACAAAAAAATATATAAAATTGAATAATAAATTTTTTTTAAATGACTTAATATTGAAAATGACTATCATATGTATGATTTTACTTTCAATATATATATTTTATTTTCATTTCGTTTGTGATTTTATCTTTTTTACTTTCAATTTTATCTTTTGCCATATCTAAATGAACCCTTCCCTTTGGCTAAGGAGAGTCATTCCACTCATATGATTTTACTTTCAATTTATATATTTTATTTTCATTTCTTTTGTGATTTTATCTTTTTCACTTTCAATTTTATCTTTTGCCATATCTAAATGAACCCTTCCCTTTGGCCAAGGAGAGTCATTCCACTCATATGATTTTACTTTCAATTTATATATTTTATTTTCATTTCTTTTGTGATTTTATCTTTTGCACTTTCAATTTTATCTTTTGCCATATCTAAATGAACCCTTCCCTTTGGCCAAGGAGAGTCATTCCACTCGGAGTAAAGCCTATTAACTTCTGTACAAATTGAGTCCCGGAGTTTCCAGGCCAAGGTTACTTTTCAAAGGCAATTTGAACAACATAAATGACCAAAAGAGACCTTAAATGCAATGCAGATTATTACATCAAACAAAGAAATAAATCTGTGCAGGGCTCATTACAATCCAAAGAATGAAGTATAATCAGTTCTTTCTCCATCCATCCATCCTACACCATCTTACATCACAAGAAGCTTAGAAGCAAGCAATGTGGTCATCATGTTTGTTGTCCTCACTTTCTCAGTTCCATTCATTGCTTATAACAACAAATTCTAAAACTGTACAGATTGGCAGATAAGACTATATGTTTCAGACATATGAGTAGCTATTGATAAATTTCTGTAGATGTCATGGACTGTGAAATGGAGGGCATGTAACAAGACTTGAAATCCGGTGTATCAATAAAACCTGTGCCACTACCCAGATCCAGATCATTCAGCAATCCGGCCCACTGCATTGCAATAGTCAGGGACTGCAGCTTGTGGCTTAATTCCGTGGCATAGGACCGCAGACGAGAATTCTCCTCTTCCAGCTGCAGGCATTTGAGTGAAGCAACATTGAATTTTGTCAGCATATGATTGTTCTCAGCTCTGAGATGAGCTGCTTCGGCTCTCAATTCTTCCAAGTGCTGTTGCTTTCTCATCCTGGACCTCCTTGCAGATTCTCTGTTGGAAATCATTCTCTTCTGCTTTCTGTCATCGATAATCTGTTTTGGGTCTTCCTCGGAGCCTGAATATTGATGAGGGATCGATCCGGAGATCTGACTAGAGGGTTCTGAAGATGTCACTGAGGGATTTAACCCCATTCCTGAATTGGGAAACATGGAATATGATGGGGGAGGAGACATCCTACTGCAAATCTTAGATGTGAGGCCTGCAAATCTTAGATGTGAGGCTTGCTGCAAAAACCAGAGATAGGCAGTGATTGCAATGAGTATGGAGGTAAAAAAATAGAAATCTAACACGATAATACAAACAGAGGAGAATTTTCAGAGCGGGTAGTAATCATTGGATATGAAACTGTAAATCCAATACAAAAATAGTTGAAAAACTATGAGTAGGACCCCAGAAACCAGTAGTGAGGATGGAAACATAAAATCCAATATCAAGAAGAGTGCAATCTTAGAACAATATTATAAATTCTGGATTATGGACTCTATAGCTATTTGATTTTTAGTTCATCTGATTGCATCTAATACGGAAGATAGTGAAAATCCAGATTGAGATCTAGATCTCACGCACTGGCCCTTGTGGTGGGGAGAAGGCTATTTCGATTTAGCAATAGCTCTGCAGGGTCACAATTGTATTTTCCTTGAGAAAAGATTGAGAAAAGCTAGAAGTAGGATCTAGATCCGAGTAACTTGCTCTACAAGCATATGTGCAGGGAGACAAGAGAAAGCTATTTCGATTTAGCAATAGCTCTGCAGCATCACAATCGCATTTTCCTTGAGAAAAGATTCTGAAAAGCTAGATGTAGAATCTAGATCTGATGCCCTTGCTCTATTAAGGCTATTTGATTTAGCAATGGCTCTGCAAGATCACAATTGCATCCAATATCAGTTTTTTGAAAAAGACAATAAAATGAGATAAAACTAGAAACGAAAGCAACCAAGCCCAGAATTGGGAAGCAACAATGGAGGAAAAATCATAAACCCAATACAGAGAATGGAGAAAACTATGACGAAAACACGCCTCAACATGAAAAGACCAGTATTAGAGCTACAAACATAAACCCAGTACAGAGAACAGAAAAACCTATGCTGAAAGCGTGCCTAAAGACCAGTACTGGAGATCTAATAGCATAAACCCAAATGACAAAATATACCTAAAGGCTTGTATTGGAGCTAAAGCCTAAAACCATAAACCCAATACAGAATTGCAGAGAAAGCACAGCAACTATACCACAAAGGCATCCAGGAAGGCCAAGGGGAAGTGTTGGCAAGGAACCCAAGAGTGCTTATATAGAAAAAGCTTATGAATATTTCCAAGGTATCATACAGGGGAGGACCCTCCTGGTCTAATCTCAAGTGGAAAAAACGTGTGGAATTGTCCAACTAACAGCTGGGAAGCAGCTGAGACTGTTAATAATAATCATAAAGTGGACCTCAAAATTATGAAAAGGAAAAGTAGGTAGAAGGTGGCGCACAATTAGCCGGCGTAGATTAGCGTTTAGCCATAAAACAGTTCGCATTCTTATTATCTTATTCAGGGTATCTAACCCCATTAAAGACTTTCACAGTAGGGTTAATATGCATATATATTTCGGTATTTATTTATTGAATAAGAAACTAGTGGGGATATCTTTCAGAAAGATTGATGTCCAGTCAAGTTGAAGTTGATGTTTGATTTTATTAATACCTTAGATGTTACAGCAATGGCCAGTGGGACCCAATCACAGTGATTTGCATAAAGTTAAAACAAAATATAAAAATCCAAACTGCAGTTGGAACAGGGATTTCTTGAATCTCTCCATGTGGAACTTGAAAAATCTGCCAACAGACATAAACTAGCAAATATTTTAACATTTTGTTGTGACAGAAATCACATTGGGGATTGATAATTTGATTCAATGTTGTACAGCAGAGGACAACAGTGGCAGCAGCAGCCATCAACTGGCTGGAATCAGTTTGGAAAAATGCAAAGGAAGATGGAGAGTATCACATGCCCAAAAAAATTGAAGTACATTTAGATATGATTTAATATGCAAAATTTTGATATGAGGAATGGTTATATTGTTCTTGTTAACCCCAAGATTCATGTATATAGTTTGAAAATTATTTTAAGAATAAGGAGGATTGGATTTGTTGACAATCTTGAGACAAAATGGGGTCACCACACCAGTGTAGTGTCTGTACATTTTGAATGAAAGTATGGTATGAAAGCATCAATGCTTTCACTGTTTTGTTGGTTTATGAATCCAAGGCAGACAGGTCTCCTCTAGCTGGGTCCACTGAAGCACGCCAAGAATCTATGGCAGAATATTACTTTGGAGACTTTTGCTTTTTTTCTACTTTCTTGTCTTTCTGTATGGGAAGATTTCTGGTAAAGAAATTAAAAGCTTTTACCTATCAAGATGTTTCCTTAAGTCTCAAGGTATCTAAGTTATTAGTTTTTTATTCCAATCACATCAATTTTCCTACACGGTGGGATAGGAATGTGGACAAAGTAGAACTCAAATCAAAGAGAATATGAACATAAGAGATACCCATTCACACTGTTCAATGTTTTCAATTGGTGGCAGAGTTTTTTAGATTGAATTTATTATTTCACATTGTTTAATATTTTCAATTGGTGCAGAGTTTTTATATTGAATTTATTATTGAATTGGAAAATGGTGGGTGCATTTTACAATTTTGATGGTAAATATGTGTTACATGAAAAGGTAATGTGAATAAATAAAAATAAGAAAAAAATGAAATTGGATATTTAATATAAAAAGTTATTGGTTAATTTTGTGATTAAAATAAAAATTAGAAAAATTGAATACTTAATTAAAAAAATTATTTGTTAATTATTTCTTGTATAAAAAATATAAATATTTTAAATATTAAAAGAGTTTTATATATTAATTTTTTTTATTATTTAATAAATTTAAAATGGATTTTTGTAATTAAAATAGAGCATCCTTAAATATATAATTCAAATTTGAAGGTGAGAATTCAATAGCTTGTTTAACATGTAGAGTCATTATACATAATTGAGAAGTAAAATATATGACACACTACCTAAGTTTTGTTTTGATTTCATCTTAATCTTGAATCTTTTAAGTATTGAAAATTTTACAAATTTGTTTTATTAATATAAATATTTAAAAAATATTGAGTTAAAAAAAATATAAGCTAGTTTTAAAAACTTGCAAACTATGAAATAACATTCATTTTTTGATAAGGGGAAATGGACATGCAATAAGATACCTGCTTAATGTAGTCAATCATATTTTGTAGATGGGTGGAACACCCATTAAGTGCATCAATTCAAAGCCACTTTCCTCATGTTTTCCCATTAGAAATTATTCCAAAGGCATTTACGTTGTGTTTAATTTGAAGATTTGGGGTTTGCATAGTTGTCCAACAAAAGTGTTATGGTCTAGTGCATATGCATCTTTAGTGATTCAAATGTTAGTTTCCTTATATGATGATACATGGTGGAAGGAACATTATATGATGAAACAACATTCATGTGTATGACCATACCAGAAAGATAAGCATAAAAAGAGCATACATATTATCCATGAACACATTCAAATAAACTAACAATGTAAATGTACCATAAACACCATAACCTCCTTCATATTAGCTCATAGAAAAATAACATACAAGTGGTGATGCACCATAAGTTGTGGAAAACTATGATAACATCAACATAACTCCCAACTGCCCTTAAAGCACTAATATATTCTCCTACAATAGCTTGACCTTTGAACTAATTTAGAACCCTATTTAGATTACTATAGAACTAGCATTAAAATCTCAAAAGCCCCTCATTGAGATAATTTCTTACATATTTATAGGTCTTAGAGTGGTTGCATAACAATTACAAGGAACCACACTCACGCATCAACAACCTAAGTTGTCAACATCATATCATATACGGAGTCTTGCACATAGTAGACATCTATGATGTTGAACCATAACACACAACTTTCTAGTTGCACGACTAAGTGATATGGCATAACTACTCTATGTATCCTAGCTTGCACTCATTTTTAAAAATGGTTGAAAGAATGGAAGCAACAACTTAGGTAGAGGTGAATCCATGATTGTTGGAGGGAGGTTGAGGTGGGCCACAATGCACCCTATAGAGACAATAATTATTCTAGCATGGAGGCCATCTCTGCTTGTTCCCTCTATAGATGGTCATGAAGGCATATGATTTTTCCTCCCACCCTCTCAAACTAAGGATGTGTTCTCCAATTTCAAGTGCATATTAATCCCAAACCTTGTTATTCTCCATCCACTAGTGCTCAAACCTTTCCTTCCATGTCACGTCCCCTCCCATCGATCCAATGCAAGGAAGGGAACATGACTACACTTCTGGGGCTTTTACATAAACTAAACCCATTTCGTTAGATTCATATGAAATTAACAAATGTGTGCATATGCAAATCAAGCAAACATGCACAATGGAAATAAACCTCATCCACACACATTTCATATGCATTCAGCATATCAATAATAGTCATTAATCTAAAACATTGCAGAAGTAAAACACATAGATAGAAAAATACTTATCTTCATTGTGAAATGGTCCCAAACAGCTAGTTATGTCACTGCAACGTTCCACCCAACCATAGGTCTCTTTCCAGCCTGTATTCTTTCAGCACTCAGAGACCACCCCCGAGCTGGGCATGATTTCTACAAGGAAAAGGGGACTCTCAAGCTCAGCACAGCCCAAGCGAACATCACATCTAAGCCAATCTAGTCTACAGCTAGGTTTATCAAGCTAAATTTGAACCCTCTTCATTTCTAGATGCTTGCACTCAAGCTCAAGCCAAAGCAATGGATACCCATAACCCATACCCTAGCATACTCTTTCCACACTCAACAAGCACAATAGTTGGGCATGGATAAACAATTTTACAAAGGGCATTTTCAAAATAGGGTTCCCATTGGCTCACCCAATTCGTGGCTCACCCAAAATGAACCGTGGGAAGGGTAATTTGACCCCAGGGAGAAAACATGATTTCTCCCATAGGTTATGAGCATTTAAAATGGCCAAAACGGCCTCAGTGAAACCCCAAATCGAGCTCCCTTCCTCCCAGCAGCTGTGCAACACCCAAAACGCCTTCTTCCTAGCTAGAAAACAAGGGAAAACCATAAAAACGTGGAGGGAAAACACCCAAGTAGCTCCAAAAATGTGAGAGAGGAAAAACTGGTTGATGAGTAATGGCTTGGGGACAAATTTCGTGGCTCCTTTCTTGCCCAAGGATTCAAACACGATTTTCCATGAAGGGTGGCTTGCCCATACCCGAATTTGGACAGCCATACCTCTCCATTCCCCAAGGCATTAACTATTTCAACCTTGACTCTTGGGAGAAATGAATGATTGGGTACAAAATTCAACATGGGTAGTTGAGCGTTTTATGGGTTCTCTCATTGACACTTGGCTTGACTTGATTGGATCCAAGGGTTTGAATATTTCCCTCCCAATTCCTTGTAAAGATCATGCCCCCATACTCTTGTTGCATTGCATAGCTAGTTGTGGGCATTTCATTAAAATGCATGTTTACATGATATTTGAAATTCCATTGTGCCTAGCTAGCACGTAAACCATATGCATCACTAAATCGATGGTGGGGCCTTGGCCTTGAGCTCCTCACCACGATTTTATAACAATATTACATCATTTACATTTTAATGCAATGGGGTCAAAATTGGGATATTACATTCCATCTATTCCATTGCAAGGTTGAATAGGTTCCATGTGTTTTTGTCACATCCCGCTCACATTGCTTTAGTCCATTTTGCAATCCCTTGAGGTCATAGAGGATACACCACCAATTGTGGTGTTGATGGTGTGCCATGTCTATGCCCTTGTAGAAACTCAATTTGCTCAAGATCAAGGAAAGAAGAGTTGGAGAAGCTTCCAACCTCTTCCATTGCATGCCATGAGTGGTCTCTCCATTTGACAAGACTAGTGTTAAACCTTCAATGAGCTAATTCATCCAACATGCGGGGTTGAGTATTGCCATTTTACTAATCATAAGTATGCTAGTATAAGGGAAATGGATAAGATATGCGCTGGGCCAATGCTAATCATTGTTGCATCCTTCTTGCCATCCTCATGCATAGACAAGTGTTGCATGGAAGGTAACCAACGTTAATACTAGGACACCTCATGGCAGGAGCATGTGGTGGTTTTTATAATGAACCCCTCCTTTTTACTTAGACACCCTTTACAAAGGTGAACCCTTGCATTCGCCTACTTATTTGCTTAAAAGTTGAAATTGCATAAAACATGAAAGAATTCTATTAGGTGGACCTCTTGCCAGAGAGAACTAGCTCTTTGATAGAGTTTGGCAAGAGAGTCATGTTTGATCTAGGTGAATATTGGTGGCCACCCACCTATTCCACTTGGGGCCCCAACATCGTTCTTTCAGCTCTTTCAGTTTCCTTATTTATAACACAACTTACTATTTTTTAGCAGTTTTTCGGGTCCTAAACTTTCGGAGCCGTTTTGAGGCCCTAAACGACGTTTTTGGGGGAATCTTGCTCAATGAATGTCCCATTCACAGTTTCTAGCCTAGTCCTCGGATAGATCTTTCCAACAAGGTATCATTTGCGTCAAACGGAGATTGTATGCCAAAGTTACGACATCGGGAAATTGATGTACCAATTTACCCCAACGGTGCCCATAGTTTGGCTTGGTTTCATCTCCTAGGGTTAGGTTTTTGGATTTTTAGGGTTTTCCTTTGTTTCTCAATAATAGAGAGGCTTCGAGCCCCATTGTAGGGGAGTTCGGAGGCCAGTAGCAGACACATCTCTTCTTAGAGATAGCTACCAACGCTCTAGCTAGTTTATTTCCATTCTGTCAGTAAGCATATTTCCGTTATGTGATATTAATGAAATGAAGTCTTATTTCTGCTACACCTCTGGGTTTATGTGTATTTCTGTAACCCCTTGTGTTCCTTCATAAATTTGGATTAATGTTGGGAGATTTCAATGAAAAAGAGACCTAAAATTATCATAAAATCACCAATCAAAATTACTTTACGAACTCTTTTTTCCTAAAAAAAAAAATAAAACCTTATAAAATAACAAACGCTTCCTCTTCATTCTTCATGGTATAAATAAGCCCCATATAAATTCCACTTATTTTCTTCTTATATAATTATAAACAACCCCTTACAAGTGCATCCTCAAGTGTACTCCAAATTAACAAAACTTTTATGCACACAATACTTTACTTTCTAAAAGTAAGCTTACTTATTTCTTTTCTTATTAAACTTAACCCATTTTGATTTAACTTAACCCATTTTGATTTAGATAATCAACCATAAAGTTACTCTCCAATTGCCAAGGAAAAGGAAAACTCAAAGGGTGCCCTTGATGACATCCAACTTGGTTCAAAGTTGCTCTCCAATTGCCAAGGAAAAGGAAAACTTAGAGGGTGCCCTTGATGACATCCAACTTGGTCACTATAGATGCCAAGAAAGCCAAAAGAGTGATACGTTAAATAGAGGTGGCTAAAAGTTAGGCAAGTGGATTAATTTAAAACAAAGAACTTTATATTAAAGGAATTGTGGGACAACTTGGAGGTGTTCTTTTGCAGTCATCATGTACTATTTGGAGGTGTTCTTTTGAAGTCATCATGTACTACTAATTGAAAATATATGAGATATGTTTTAGCTTTTATGTGTACTTTTCATTCAAATAAGGTAAGAAAAAGAGATGCCTTATGGACGGTGAAATGAAAGGAGATATTATTAGATTGGTTGATATAAATGTTTTTTTATATGAATGGTGTAATATATCTATAGGTGGTTAAAAGTCAAATATACTTATTCTATATATTTTTGGTTTTTTCTAGTAACAATTTATATAATTACACTTATATGATAAATTAAGTTATATATAAATAAAAAGATATGGTTTATATTTATTTATACAAATACATAAATTTTATTTTATTTTATTTTATATCATATACACCAACACAAAGCTTATATAATACATGACCATATTTACAAAGCCTACATAATACATGACCATGCTTAAATAATTGTTTATTATATTTCCATGGACCCTTATGATTGTAGCCTATATAATAAATGACATTGTTTAACATGCAAATTAAATAAATGTTTATTATATTTCCATGGACCCCTATGTGTACTTAGTTGTGATATAACTTAACATATAAATTACATAATTACTCTTTGATGTAATTTAACATATAAATTAAATAATTGTTTATTATATTTGAATGGACCCTTCTTGGTGTATTTCCTATGTGATCTAGCTAGAGATTCATGATGTTGAGATGTCACAAATTTCCAAACTTTAAATTGTCCTATTCACATTGATCAACCCAACCACTACCCAATCCAAATAAGGCCAAGGTAAATCTAACCTTTGAACATCCAGATGTATTTTACCCAAACATGTGTGTATGACACAATGACTTTCCAAAAGAATGATGGCTTGGCCCCACATTTTTCATATGCTTTTCTGTTTTTCGGGAGGGTCTTTTCTTCTAATTTACGAATTCTCGATGTTGACATCCACTTATGTGAATCTTGTGTTTAATATAATATAATTTTAAAAAATATAAATTCAAAATACTTTAATTTAACCCCCAAAAATCAACCTAGGCTAATGATGATTACCCAAGTATTATTCCTCCACTTTAATATTATTTGAATGAGTGCAAAGTCAAAAATATAATTTCTACTTTAATATTGATAAAGTCCATGCTCTAGTTGATAATGTCGTATATTTTCACATGTTCAATGAACTCTAAGCACACTTACTTGGAATCTATCGTACACTAAGATATATATAATATAAAATAAGATTATATAATGGAAAATATTATTCAATGGAGAATAGTTTTCATGTAGTTGACAAGTTTGACCCGACCTATGGATCATGGATGAGAGGAGTGTTTTTTTTTTACATCTAAAATTATTTTTTACAACGAAGTATATTGTTATATTTACTTTAAATTCTAAAAATTTAAAATCTGGAATATCATATTTAAAATAAGAAAAATACTTATAAATTATCTAATTAAAATTTAAAATACAAGTGATATGTTTTTACATGTTGAATAAATTTTAAGCACATTTATTTGGAATCTATCTTACAATGTCAATGATATGGTGGTCCGTTGGTGGGGATGGTGGGGATAGTTAGATGATCGACTAACGGTTTGCTGGAGGAAGTTTATTGGGATTTCCCAAATACAAGTGATATGTTTTTACATGTTGAATAAATTTTAAGCACATTTATTTGGAATCTATCTTACAATGTCAATGATATGGTGGTCCGTTGGTGGGGATGGTGGGGATAGTTAGATGATCGACTAACGGTTTGCTGGAGAAAGTTTGTTGGGATTTCTCGTGCATATGTTAGCTTTTCTTGATTCCTTCAAAATAACAAGAAGATCGTATTTCCACGTATTTCCACGTATATATATATATATATATATATATATATATATATATATATATATATATAATGCAAAATAACATTGAAGAATAGTTTTTATTTTAGTTGACAAGTTTGACCCATAAATTTGGATAAGAGGAGGAGTGTTCCTTTTTATACCTAAAATTAATTTTTACAAATGATAAGTTGAATTCTTAAGAAGAAGTACATTGTTATATCGACTTTGAATTCTAAAAATTTAAAATCTTGAAGACCAGGAAAAAAACTTATAATATAATGTATTATATGAAAAAAATGTTAATAAAAAAAGTCACACTTAATTTAATAAAATTCACTTTATAAAATAATTATATATATATATATATTATAGTCCTTCAATTGATTTTTCTTAATCTAGTACCATTTCTTCTCATTGTCTTTCTAACATAATGCCGTTAGTGTGAGTACTTTAATGATAAGAACGAAATGAAATTGGATTCCATATTTATTCTATTAATCAAATTCGAAAGAGCTAGTGCATTGCATCTAATGTTATTTAATACGATTGTCATGTACAACAATACATTTCACAAGTAAGCCTCGCAATTAAATGGTTGTAATTGCTAATAAATTGTTTTATCTCTAATTTGTGTTTTTAATCTATTTACACTCGGAGATTTAGGTAGAGAATAGGAGCTAGTGCATTATTGTTGATCTTCAAAGGAGTTATGGTAAAACAAATCTCAATATCAATGGCAATGCAATGCAAGAATAGTGGAGGTGTAATTGGTGGTGTTTTTTAATTTTCAATGATGTTTTTTTGTTTTGTTGGCAAAGTGGTGGAACCTCCTTGACTAGAAAGTTTTCTTTTGGCTAAGTTACCACAAATCAAGGCCATCTAAGCTGTCAAAATCACCTGGGGATCGCACCCGGCCTCGACCGCACCAACCCTTAACATACTTAGATTTTTTAATTTTCAATTTTCAATGATGTTAATTGCTTGAAGAGTGAGAGATTTTTTTATTATATAATATTAGGAATGAAATTATTGTTTTCATTGAGGATATTCTAGGAGTTGGAGAAATAAATGAGGGTTTTTATACAAAGTCAACACAATAAGTTTTTAGAGTCAGATTTGAAGGCGGCTTCTTTGATTTCATTTGTATCTTGTTTATTTAACTTTCTTAAATTACTTAGGAAGGTAATTCAGTCTCTCTCTGTCCCATAATTCTCATGGCCTTAAAGAAAGAAAGTTGGAATGCCCATAACTACCTCAAGATAGCTTTGGAAGTTGTCAGACTATACATGTGCCCTTAAGGTTATTCAACCAAAACCATGAATTATGAGAAGATAAAGAAGGAATTTTAGGTGTTGGAAGATGCCCTTTATGGGCTAGCTTTTTAATTTGTTTTTGCAATTTGTAATGTATTATTGAGTCATGTTTCTTTTGGGCTAGTTCCTTCAACATTATACTGTCAAGTAATTTAGTTTATAATAAGGATAAGTAGTAGTCAAGTTTTTTGGACCAACATAGTAGTTTTGCCATATGGGTAGCAACCCATTTTTTCAATTATATTACAATGCTTTATGTATGACTAGCCCACCATTTTTACTAATATAAGATAACCATTATTGTAAAGAACAACTCATATGGCTTGAAATTTCTTCTAAAGCTACTAAACACACTAAATTTAATCTAAAGTTCCATCTAAGATTACAGAATGTTATGATAGTATATTAACATAGCTCCTAGAATGGTGTGAACTCACCTCATGCCCCACACAGAGAGAAAACTAGTCAAATACTCCACAACATTCTCTACAAAGATAGTCTTTATTGTAAAAAAAATGCTCATATAGCTTGTAATTTCTTCTAAAGCTACTAGATATACTAAATTTCAATATAAATTCCATCTAAGATTACAATATGTTATGATAGTATATCAACATAGATCTTTGAATGGTTTAAACTCACCTCTCCCTCTCTCTCTCTCTCTCTCTCTCTCTCTCACACACACACACACACACACACACACACACACACACACATCAAAAAAATATCAAACGCATTTCTTCATATATAAAAGCTCTACATCTTAGGGTGAATCCATGGATATGGGTAACAATTTTTGGCAAGGTGGGAAAAGGGAGTAGAGTTTTCCGCATGCATGATCGAGCTATTAGGAGCTTAATCAAGAGCTTGTATAAGTGCTCGATCAAGCCATTTTGGCAGCAAATCCAACCCTTGATCAAGGGTTTGGATAGGTTAAGAAAATGATCAATTTAGCTATAAGATTAAAAGAGATCGATAGAGTTGTTGTCCGAACATACTTGACCAACTAACCTACTCATAAAGGGTGTGGGTTTGAGGATTAAATAGCTTTATCCAACTGTTGATAGAACAATTGTTCAAGCGACGATGTGGGTTTGATTAAATAGCTTGATCAATCCCTAGAGCTCAATCAAGCTATTTCTCTTTATATATGAAAATAAAATAGAGTTACACTTTTTTTGCATAGGAACCCTCAATTCACCACTTGTTTGGATGACCACAAATGCTTGAACTAGCTCTGTGATGACTCTAACTACCCTTATTTCCAGTTATCGACCCGATGGAATCACCTCAAGAGGTTGGTCCATTTCTTTTACATTTTAATAGATTAAAATTTCATTTTTAACTAAATATTTTTTATATTTTGTCCTTCGACAACTTTTATGCTATTGAAATTTACAACTATTCCCATAAAATTAAATTACCATTTATTTATGCAGTTAAATAAAATTTAATTTGTTTTCTTTTGAATTTGGTTGACAGATGATGGTAGTTATGCTATTGAATTTTTCAATTTTCTTATTTAAATTAAAAGAAATTATTCACTTATATCAACTGGTAGCATTAATGATATTGTTTTTTTCGAACACTGTGTTGGCAAGTAGAAATGTTGGAATTTTTTTTCAATCCTCTAGTAATGCATAGAGGATTGAAAATTAGAACTTGCCAATGAAGCCTCAAATAAACATCTATTTTCCAAGATCGTAGATCCTTGAAGATTCTAATTTGTCCAATAAAAACATGGACATAGGTTCCATCATGTCTGATTCCCCCTAGGCTTTAATTTTATTTAAAATAAAGGTCATATACCCTTTGATTATTACATGTTCATTACTAAGAATTTGAAGACCAAATCAATGGTTCCCATAACACCTACCTAACCATATAAATTCCATACACATTGAAAACTAAACAAGTTATATCTAATTATAATGATACTAGTACAATCCAAATCCTATAGGCTAGGAGATCTAAATTCGAGAGACTGAAGTATTTGACCTTTCACCTTGTAGTTGTTATTGTCCTACCCTAACCCCCATGCTTTATCAATGCACAAGGCCATAAGGCCCATTAGTTAGTTAGTGGGTAGTTTCTTAATGTAAAAGGGCCTTCCCTATTGAATAAACACCCCTAGGTGGTTGGACCTCATTAATAGCAGGACAACAAGTAGCGAGGACTTTGGCTATTGAAACACTATATATAGAGTAGTAAGATATGTAATGTTTAGTCAAGAATTTGGCATTGTATTTGGAGATTTACTCTTGGAGGTTTACCCCTTGATGAGACAAGTGAACATTTATATCTATTTTATCTATTCCCTCTTGTATTTTCCTATCTTTTCATTAAATTTATGGGTTTAAGCATATTACAAGTGGTATCCGGGCTCTTTCTTGGGCCAAAGGGAATAATTTTCTAGGGTTTGGCTCTTTCAAATGCATCTTTTTGGAATTTTATCTCCAAAATTTTTCTGTGCCATTTCAAGATCTGAAATTCATAGGGTACAACAAAGACACACGGAGGTAACTTGGGTCAAAATTTTAGCTTATGGGTTGCTATACTTTTGTAGATATATCTGTGAAGGTTAAGGGAAATTTTCCTAGGGTTTGACTCTTTCAAATGAGCCACCTTGGCATTTTCGCTCCATTTTTTTTTCCATTTCAGGATCTAAAATTCATAGGGTACAACAAAAACATAAGGAGGTAACTTGTATGCAAATTTCAGCTTGTGGGTCACTATATGTTTGGAGATACTTGGTGATAGTTAAGGAAAGTTTTCCTAGGGTTTGGCACTTTCAAATGAGTCATCTTGGCATTTTTGCTCCAACTTTTTTCTGTAAAGTTTTAGAAGAAAAAATTTGCATGGCATAGTAAATACATAGGGAAGTAACTTGTGTCCAAGTTTTAGGTTCTGAGTCATTACCCTTTCAGACACACACTCTTTATAAATTAGAAATTTTGAAAGGCCGAAATACTAGTCTTAAACAAGAGTTATGGACAAAAATGTTATATCTAAAGTTTTAAACTCCAAATTGAGTGCCACTAGTTATATTGGAAAGAAGACGACTAGAGTATTTTGTGTAACAATTTCATATTTGAACCTGAAAAATTGGACACGTGGCAAGCCATATAAGTTCACCCTTATGAGAAGGCCAAAATCAATAAATCTTGGGAAAATTACTCTAATTTTTTCTTGGCACATCATAATTCAGTAAAAGATGTATCATTGTAGAGTAGACATATCATACTACTACAGATCAAACTTTAGAATTAGAGGTGCAAAAAATTTCAGAGTTACAGAAGCTTCCAGATCATCTCCAAATCATGGTTTACAAAGAGTTGCTCTTATTTCTATAATTTTGGCTTGCCTTGAAAAGTAAGTTATTTTCCAATAATTATAGAGCTCTTTATGGGGTTAGCAAGATCAATTTTTAATATTTTTTAGAGATGTTTTTTAGTGTCTTTAAATAAGACAAAGATCTATCATTCAACAAGTAAACTTGTGGTCGATGAAGCATACATGCAAAAAATACATGGGTACTCAAGCCACATTATTGTGCACCCTTGTAACCTCTGTTGGTACCCTTTCAAGTAGTACCACATCATAAAAAACCTATATACAAAATTTCACTTCCACGTACCCTCAGGTATATCGGAAGTCCCATAGGTTTACTTGGAACCCACCTTAGATAAACTAATTGACCTTCTTGTTTGTATAGTACATCGAGAAAAATACTAGGAAATATCACTCTCTAGTACCTGGGTCATTGAGTAGTACAATTAAGGGCGTGGTATAGCCTCCTTAATTAGTTCCCTAAGATATTGGGTCAAGTACTACTATTGGACCTCGCACGTATATCAAAGAGCTATAACACTTGACACTTCCTCATCTTCAGGACCTTATAAACCTTACATTTAAGCAACCATCCCATGGTGGATGGTCCTCCTTATATACCACCTTGCAAGACCCCATACAACATGGATAGTCTCTCTAATGTCATAAATATCGATTCCCTAGATGAACAATTTACGAGAATCTTCAAGCCAAAATCTAGGAAAATGATAACTGATATATGGAAGAGATTCAAAAAATTCGGGAGGAAGTAAGCATCCTAGGGATTCAAAAAATCAAGAGGAAACAAGCGACCTAGACTAGAAGTTTGATCGTATACTAGATCGGATATCACCTCACGAAGAAATCCCTTGGAATATACTACACAATGAGCCACATAAGGAAGAAATGCCTCACTTAGAACTATTTAGTCATCAACAAAACCCTCTAGATACTCGCATTCATAAACCACTATCCATGGATAGAAACAACTGGAACCATTTTCATATAGTGGACTTGAACAAATTTGATGGTTATAATCCACTAGGATGGGTCACCCAAATGGAACCTTAATTTTCCCTTCATGAAAGTCAAGTGATGCATACAAAAATAGTTGATCTATCTATGTTCCCATTCCTTTGAAAGGATTGAGGACTATTTGGCTCATATCAAAGTGCTACAGTTGAAATTGGGTGAATATATAATTTTTTTTCCAAAGAAGGATGTACAATTCATTGAATTGGTACTAATGAATTTGAAGACACCTTATGAGGTGTTATGCTCCTCATTCCACACCAATTAGACGTCACAAAAGGAAGACAGTAAGGATTTTTCCTTTGATACTTTTTGTGATTTATTGATAAAGGATCAACAAAATATGCTTGAGGAGGGGAATCTTGGTAGAAAAAACCAAAGAGTTGATTAAAGGCAAGGTGATTTTTTTTTACAAAGAATGGGGTCAACCAAACACCCTGAACAAACGCTAGGAGTGTATTGACCAGAATATTAAAGAAAATACTAATGATTCAACATCGACCAAGAGGAATCGAAAAAAGAAACCTATCATTATTGTGGCAAGGTAGGACACGTGGAGAAAATCTATTGGAATAAGAGTAAAGATTTGGAAGAAAAGGTTAAGCATCTCAAAGGAGATAGTGAAACTATTCGATTGATTAGTCGATACATAGATAATTTTACCATTTTTGTCAGCACTTTCTAGGCATTACATGTCCACACCACTCAGACTAAGTGGATAGTCAATTCCGGTTGTACTCATCATTTGGCTAAGGATGCTTCTTTGTTCTCTTCCTTAAGTGGAGCTCCAAAAAAGAAAATTTATGTAGCTAATGATTATGCCCTCACATTTTTCGAAAGCAGAGATGTTGAATGTTAGCATGGTACAATTTCCAATGTCTATCATGTGCCTAGCCTGAGTGCAAATTTTTTTTCGACATCCCAACTCACCTAGATTGGAAATACTATTGAGCTTTGGTCAAATCGGTTTGTTGTAAAGGACTTGAAGAATGGGCGTCATCTGTTGCTATAGGTTATTTGGATCCCATAGATGGATTGTGTAATGTCCCCATATCTGGTAAAAGTTTTATTTACTCAATTTTTGTCTATCTTACATGACGACACTATCTAAAACCTAAACTAGTTTCTGAAATGCAACCTAGAGTGGAAATAAGGGCATGGTTAACCACAAGGGGGAGAGTATTTAAGTTGTTAAAGTCGTGGGATTCCTTGACTTTGATTAGCTTTCAAACTTGAATTAAGTTAAATTTATCTAAGATATATTTCTATATACAGTTAAACCTAGTATTTAAAGGAGTATCCTTTAAATGGGTTCAAAATTTAAAGTCTCATAACCCGTAATTAATACATATGTAGATGTATTAATTAGTGTAGGTATATATTTTAATTATGATATATGTCTATGTGGATTTTGAGTAAAGCGGGATAACTAATTGTTATCGGAATACATAGGTATATGTATTACCTTATATATATATATAGTTTTTAAATGACATAGTATAAATTAGGGAAATACATATATGTTATCTATAGATTTATGCTTTTGTATACTATGTGGAAAGGTATATATTTTTATTTATATGTTGATGCTTTTATATAAGTATATAGAAATGAATATTTTTATTCATGTGTATGCTTTTATATATATATATGTAGAAATGAATATATTTTATCGATATATATATATATATATATATATGTTTTCAATGTAATTGCATTTGCAAAATATAGATATAGGGTAAATGAAATGTGTGTTTTTATGAGACAAAAATGCATACATTTTATCTATATTTTATAATTAAATAAGAAATGCATATATTTTATTTTTCTTCATGCTTCTATAGAAATGCATATATGATGGATAGATGTATTTTTTTATATAGGAAAAATGTACATGATTATTTGTTTTTTTAACCTAGTTTTGGATGGCTGCACGAAAGTTCTGGGGACAGGCAGAGGAAGCCAAAAACCCATTTCTCCTTCATTGAATGGATTGGAAAACGTTCTAAAGCTCTGTATGTATTCATGGGATTGAAAAATGTTTTTGCAGCTATGTATCTCTTCATTGAATGGATTGGAAAACGTTATGAAGCTCTGTATGTATTCATGGGATTGAAAAACGTTTTTGCATCTCTGTATCTCTTCATTGAATGGATTGGAAAACGTTCTGAAGCTCTGTATGTATTCATGGGATTGAAAAACGTTTTTGCAGCTCTGTATCTCTTCTTTGAATGGATTGGAAAACTTTTTGAAGCTCTGTTTGTATTCATGTGATTGAAAAACGTTTTTGCAGCTCTGTATTTCTTCATTGAATGGATTGGAAAACGTTCTGAAGCTTTGTATGTATTCATTGGATTGAAAAACGTTTTTGTAGCTTTGTATTTCTTCTTTGAGTTGGATGGAAAAACGTTTTGGGGATATCTCTGTGTGTTGAATGATTCTATCGTAGGATAGTTTGAATGCTGCCATCGATTTGGATGGATCTCTGTCTTTTAAATGCTGCCATCGATTTGGATGGATCTCTGTCTTTTAAATGCTGCCATCGATTTGGGGATATCTTGGTATTTTGAATGCGACCATCGTAGAATATCTCTGTATGCTGCATCGATTTAGATGAATCTCTATGTTGGTGAATGCGTGATGCTAGAGATAAAATCGTGCAACTCAGCTGCTACCTTTGTTTATTCAGAAATCTACGTGAATGTGAGACAACTGGAAATGAAATCGTGGATGTTGGAAGAGCTCACATGCTCGACATTTCATGGTATTTATTAGTATTTTGTTGCTTCGTTTTTGGTTTTGAATTAGTGCTGTGACAAAATCGATGTGCAAGTTGGGCGTCTCTCTCCAGAGAGAGGATCGACCCCATCATTTTTTTCTTTGCTTGGTGAAACGTTGATGCATTTGATTTGGATCATTGCTGTTTTTTTGGATAAAGTATTCTCTATACATATATAAACCTGTAGCTGCTTGAGATGGGATCTTGAGATACACAAATCGTACTAAGGACCTTCCTGTAGCAAAAAAAAATATATAGAACTTCTGCGCATATTAAATGTTTGCTGGAACTATGGGTGTGATTTGTATTTGATCTCCGTCATGAAAGATTGGGAAAGGACAGCTGGATGAAATGTCAGATCCCTGTACATTTTCGGTAGGATATATCAAATATTTATGCTCTGTGTTCTTTCTTTTGCTGCAGCATTATAACTTAATAATGTTACCTCTTCGTGAAAATGAGTGAGAGAATTATGCTCTGTGTTCTTTCCTTTGCTTCCAGCGTTATCTCTTAGTATTGCCAAATGCATGAATGCTAGAGATAGCAGGAGTACTCTATTTGTTATTATTTTTATCTTGCTGATTGAAGACGAAGGCATCCTTATTTTATTTATGTTAATGCTGCCTGGAGATAGTGTGCATAGCATTAGTATGCATGTTGCGGTTACTGAGTCCTTGTTGGGATCTTGTTTGTATGTTGATGTTACCCGGAGAAAATGTTTATGTTGGAAGAGCACAGATGCCCTGCATCATTAAGGTCTTATGTGTATTATTTTATGAGAACATGATAGATGTTATCAATGTGTATATATAGATTGTAAAAATATATAAGTAAGATATATCATGAGTATATGAATATATAAATATCATATGATATATACATACATATACATATATATATATGTAATATATATAAATCATATGATGAATGCATTGATTGTATATGCATTGACTAAGTTTACATGTATATAATTAATGTTGGTATCACATTACATCTATATGTTGCATGTCGAATGCATTGTATGCATTGATTAAGTTTACATATATACTTATGATGTTAGTGGAATTTCCAATCCCGTTTGATGTCGAATGCATTGATTGTATATGCATTGAGTAAGTTTACATGTATATAATTAATGTTGGTATCACAATACATTTATATGTTTCATGTTGAATGCATTGATTAAGTTTACATATATACTTATGATGCTAGTGGAATTTCAAATCCTGTTTGATGTCAAATGCATTGACTAAGTTTACATATATATAATTAATGTTGGTATCAAATTACATCTATATGTTGCATGTCAAATGCATTGTAGGCATTGATTAAGTTTACATATATACTTATGATGCTAGTGGAATTGTGTTGACGCAGAGTCTATCGACAGGGGTTCACTCTGCACTGTCGCCAACAAACTATCGACCTAACTCCCTTATACACCGGCCCGGAAAGGTGTAACCCTTTCCAGCAACACTTCCAAAGCAAGTGCAGTCTCACTTGAGGTGGATAAGAGGATTGCTGGAACCAAGATTCCGTAGTTGTGAAGAGGATATGTGCACATTAACCAGATATTACAACATTCATAACAATCCATTAACCAATCATTCGCATCTTATTCATAATACATACATTCAGAGCATATTCACCAACATATTCGCACTAATCAATAGCAACATCTATTCGCATTAATCAATAGAAAACATTCACATAACCCATCATTTATCATCGCATCATTGCACAACAACATAATTCACATCATAACTGAACATCTTCATTCATTCATCAAAACCTATGGAACAAACCTCACAGAAACAGTCAAGTCATCATATCGCGGATACAACCGAACCCAAAAGATAGGATTAATCTCCAAAACTACGGTGCCCTTAGGCTTACAATATTACTTTATTTATATGCTTTTATCTTATTACAAAATGGTCCACATGAACGACTCGACTAATCTAACAAATCTTATACTTCCGCAAAATCCGCGAAAGGTCCTTTTTCCGTGGAATGACCCTTTCGCACCTGTCGGCTTCCGCACTTCCTGCGGATCTATCCTGTTCCAACAGGTCCCCAACACAAACTTGTGGCTCGTCCCGAGCCACCTCAGCTGGATGCTGTTGGTTTGCACCCACCATGCGCTGTGCTTGGTCGCTGAAACTGTTCTTGATGTCTAGAACTCACTATCCTTTTTCCGTGGAATGACCCTTTCGCACCTGTCGGCTTCTGCACTTCCTGTGGATATATCCAGTTCCTACAAATTGCAAATTCTGTTTGACGTCGAATGCATTGGTTGCATGTTAAATGCATTGATTATGTTTGCATTAGTTATATTACATATGGGATGACTGCCATGAATAGAAATCGGTAAACACTTGTGTATGCCATGGGGCATAGAAGGTCAAGTTTGGATTACAGACTTAGGCCCGCAGAGAACAACACCACAGCTATGCAAGAGGTTAGGACACAAGAAGTGTCTAGGTAGGAGCACTACCTTTTGATTTGCGGGAGCACTGCAGTAACCTCTAGGGCTGTGTGTGGTTAGTTCTAGGGCAATGAGACTTCAAAACTCCCTATCCTAATTGTGGATCACCATGCCCAGATCGGGGGTGGCCTTCATACAGACTGAATAGAAGCCGTCAAAGAGCCTACGGTTGGGTGGAGCATTGCATTTCCCAAAACAGTTTCCCCTAAATAAATATTTATAAATGTAATCAATTAAATATATTGTAGGAATAATGAAAATACACCTATAGTTTTTAGAGTATATTTTATAGTACTAATAAATGTTGTAAGTATGATGAATACATGAAGAAGAAGACGAGAAGAACAATCCTTTTTCAGTTTTACCAAATTGGTAAGAAAAGTATGCTTGTAAAGTCATCATACTCGTTGATATATATATATATATATATATATATATATATATATATATATATTCACTCAATTAATTGTATCTTTAATGGTATTCTATTAATGTAAGTGAAGAGTATAATCTATTATGTTTACTTCTTCATGTATTTATGTAAAGTTGATTGGTAGATGGCCAAAGGAAAGAGACTACAATTAGTTGAAAAGAGATTTCAATATGATACTAAACCTATGGAAGAATAGTATCATGCACATGATTAAGGTTTCACCATTTTCATGTCTTTGATGTTGAGAACATGTATTAGAAATTATGTTTAAATGTGTGAGCATATGATTGTGGATGAAGTAGAAGAATGGATAATCTTCTTGTGCACTTGAATAAATGTGAAAAAATCTTATGTGGACCAAGAATAAGACACTACCTTAGATAAGTTTGCATCAATAGTGATATATGTAAGAGTATGTGTGAAAAAGAATATATTTGTATACATTTTGTGAATGATGTAAATGAGAATAGTCAACATAACCTAGCCAAATCTTCTTAACGTTATGATTACACCTTTCGACATAATCTATGCGTGACATAGTATTTAATGGGTGTAAGAGAAAAACTTTGACATGTCCTCATATTGATATATAGGTGTATATCTTTGTCTTCATTGATTTAGGGTGAGATTAATAGTACACTTACAACTCATGGTTAGTTGAATTCTTGTTAAGAGAACTCTGTTAAAGTTAACATCAAAGTTAAGGAATTAAATTATTGTGTAGAAGGTGTGCTCTTCTATGTTGTATCAAGTTCGAAGCTTGGTGTAGTATTTCTTACCCAAGTTTGTACATGAATGTGAAGGAGATTTTCTACTTAAAACCTACTTTATAATATCATAAATAGAAACTTGGTTTGCATGCCTCTATGCTTGGAAAGACTTTTCTATATTGCAGTAAAGATACGTACCAAATTGTCTAGATGTTATTCACTTATGGAGGTGAATTGATGATTGTACAAATATAGAAAGTATGTTAAATAGAAACAAAAAAAAATTCACCCCATTTCCTCTAGAACGTGACAAGGATTTTGGGTATGTTACAGATTGAATAAGTTTTGTGACTCTCCCAAGCATGATTTTGGATCAATTGCACTCATTGATTAGATAGATAACTAGAGTTGAATTTGACATGAACAAATCAAACATATTAATTTTTGAAGTTTAAAGAAGATGGTAACATATAATATGGTTACATGTTTAGAAGATTGTTCCAACTAATGGAGTTTGTATTGGATGTGTACTTGGAAAGCATCATTAGGAACCCTTTTATTCAAGAAAAGCATGTGGTGAGCACAAGAATGACTAGGGCTTTTTCATAGTGATATCTATTGCATGAGTAAACCTTCATTAGTAGGTGCGAAGTATATTTTAACCTTCATTGATGATTTCTCTAGGTTTACATGGGCCTATTTCTTAAAAAATAAGGGTAATGTTTTGGAAAGATTCAAGGAATTTAGGGCATTGGATAAGAAGCAATATGGTCGACCTATTAAATGTTTGAGACTAGAGAATGGTGGAGAATATGTGAGTCAAGAGTTTGAAGAATACCTATTAAAAAATGGTATCTCTTGGAAGCAATTTATCCCTCACACCTCTAAGTAGAATGGATGTGCAGAGAGGAAGAATATGACTTTGGTGGAAATGGATCAATGTCTACTACAGGCCAAATACCTATGTTTACTACTCAAACTATCTCTTGAACCTTGTTTTGACTAGAGTTGTTAGCAACATGACTTCAATCGAGAAGTGATGGGGAAGGAAAGATTTTGTTGGGAACCTTGAAACCTTTGAATGTGTCACTTGACATATCCGTGATAATTGGAGGAAGAGATTGATTGCAAAAGGTCATGCTTACATCATGATGGGTTATTCTGACGAATAAAAAACCTATATATTGTTTGACCCTTTCAAACAATATGAGTCTTATTTTGAGTAGAAACGTGAACTTTGGATAAGAATTCAGATATTAATTTATTGAACTCTTCTTCTAGTTTATTGCACAATAACCCTTTTGATATTTTGGAATAATCTAGATTAGTTGTACCTTGTTTTGAAGCATCATCTAGGCTATTGAACTTTGTTCTTGAATCGACTGGTAGTTGGTCCACATTGACTGAAACTATTGACACACCTACATGAATTCTTGAAACTAGTCGAACCGGTTCATCGATGACTTGTTTACCTCAGTGGGTTGCTAAGACTATTGAAGCTGTTGGACCTGATGTTGGTGACATCAACACCAGTTGACAAAATCACAGTCAGAAACAACATGAAATTGTTTCCTTTATGGATCGTGTTCTTGAAACTTATGATCCTTACACTTATGTTGATTCTCAAGTATATGATGAATGGGAGAATTCTATGACTACTGAAATTGATTCCTTATTGAAGAATTAGACTTGGGGTTTAGTTCCCTGAACACAAGGAAATAATGTTGTGAAGTGTTGATGGTTATACAAGAACAAGTTTACCTCATATGATGATTTTGAACATCACAATGTGCATTTGGTAGCCAAGGGATTCTATCAACAAGAAGGTATCAATTACACTAAAACCTGTGTCCTTGTTGCAAAGATAAATTGTATTTGACTGATTCTTTTGCTTGTTGCATGGTTTGGGTGGGAACTTCATCAAATGGATGTGAAAATTTCCTTTCCTCATGGATATTTGTTTAAATAAATTTATATGGAGCAAGATCCTGATTTCATGAACGATTCCAATCTTGTTTGTCAACTAAAGAAATCCTTGTATGATTTGAAGCAAGCCCCATGTGCTTAGTATGAGAATATTGTTTGTTTTTTCATCAATCTTGGATTCAAACATTGTAAATATGATCAAAATAGTTATGTATTACATGTTAATGGTTATACCTTGATTTTTGCATTGTATGTTGATGATTTAGTGATAATTGGAAATAATGTCGAATTAATTTTGAGTTTAAAGAAACAAATCACAAATGCCTTTAAAATGAATGACCTTGGTATTTTGCATTTCTTTTTGGGCATCCAAGTGTTGCAAACGTTTGATGGTGTATTTCTTTCTCTACCCAAATATGATTTAGATCTTTTGAAATGATTCAAAATGGATGACTGCAAGTCTTGTGATGTACCTTTTCAGTCAAGCGTTAAATTGTTTAAGGATTGTAACTCTCCTCGAATTGACACTACTCTTTATCGTCAATTGGTTGTTAGCTTGGTTTATATAATGCACAAATGATATGAATTTTCCTTTTATTTTAGTGTGGTTTCCTAGTTTATGAAGGATCCACGTGAAATCCAATGGAAAGATGAAAAGATAATTGTTTGATATATCAACTGTACCTATCGATTTGGTATCAAATATTGTCACAGTTCAGATGCACTAATTGGATTTACTGATTTCGAATCGGCCAGTGACAGTGACAACGTGAAGTCCACTTTTGAATATGTGTTTTGACTTAGTTCTAGACTCTTGGTATGGTCATGCAAGAAACAAAAGGTAGTCACTCTTTTGACTATAGAAGTAGAGTATCATGGATTTTTCAATGCAGGTACAAAGGTAGTTTGGATCCTTCAAATTTTGGAGGAGCTTGGTTTTCCTATTAAGGCCTTGACCATTATCTATTGTGAAAACCAGAGTGAAATTTAAGTTTTCGATAATATTTTTGAACACATCAAAGTGAAACATGCTGAACTCCATGCCCACTACTTGAGATATTGGTGCAGGACAATGTTGTCACTCTTGTTTATTGCAAGATAGATGATCATCTTGTTGATATCTTTATGAAGTATATACCAAAAGAAATTATGGGAGGGTGTTCAGAGAACATAATTTCACCTCCTGAAGCTCCATACTGTTTTGTTGATGGGGGGTATTGGAACCAATGGTTATGTAGGTTCATCACACGTCTATATCTTTCGAAGATAGTTAATCGAAAGTCGAAAATCGAATAGCAAAGTAGTCTACTATGTGTTTTACGGGGTAGTTAAGTGGATGGTTGGGTCGACTAGAACAACTGACTAACCAACATAATGACATGGATTTTCAAGAAGCGGTTAGAACCGTCAACATTTATTTGTGGACCAAATATTCCTCAATTCAAGGAATTTGGTTAGATATGTTGGAATATGCAATGATGACTGTTGGAGTATTAAAAAACCCACCTATACCATTTTAGACTTAGGATAAATTAATTAATCATTTATGATTAATTTCCTGAGTTTTGACTAGGTAAATAGGACCAATTTTGTCTTTTAGTGGACCACTTGCCATCCTGAGTCACTAAGGCTCACTTGAGGAAATTATGGATAAGATTTCATTGGATTATGTTTGATTTCTTTCCATTTATGGTTTAGAAGGTGCTTTCCTGATTTAGTTAGCTTTGTCCTGTTTTTTCTGCTTTCTAGTGGAAAAGGTAAATCTAGTTGACTTAGAAACTTTTTCCACTTGACCAATTCGACCTCCACATCATATATTCTCTCCTAAATCCATCAATACATTCTATTTACCTCACTCATGAGCTTCCATACCATACTTAGCAAATTCGTGAGCCTCTAGTACAGTTTTGGAAATTGCTTTTGCCACCCAGGGATTTTTTTCCTTATCTAAGCCTTTTCTTTTTGTCCTTTCCAAATTTCCTCCAAGGAATTCGATTTTCTACATGGAAGATGTATTATATATTGCTATCATTGATGAATAAAATACAGAGTTATTTCCACAATTTATCTTCTCTATTCTTTTTCTCTCATTGTTTGAAATATTCCATGTGAAATTGTCTTATGAATCTAGATATAAGCAATTGAAAAACTCACATGGTATCAGAGCTAGATTGCTTCAAAACAATTTCCAAGAGTGTTTTTTGCAGTTATTTCCATCACCAGAAGCACATCAGTATGGATCAAAATCAAGCTAAATTTGTGACTCTCACTCCCTTCAACTACTTTGGTTGGAAGGCACATATGATCATCCAACTTCGAAGCAAGTGATTGTATAGAGTCACTACGGGGCTTGAAAATGAGCCAGGCGTTGTTGTAGTAAAATCCAAATGGTTCAATAGGCTTTATGAAGCTTATGGGTTACTTTGTCTCTCTGTATCTTCATATCTTCTATTCCATATTGATTCTCTATCTGTTAATTTTTGAGCATTAATTCAATATACTCTAGGATCTTTACTGAGAGAATAACATGTACAGTATATCAATGCATATCAATCATAGCAAGCATATCAATCATCACAAGATGTAAACATAAGAGACAATAGACACACAAAGTTTCCGTGGGGAAAACCCTAAGGTGAAAAAACCCACAACTTCCTCAGAGATAGATAGAGAAATGATACAACCAAAGTACAACCAAAGTACAACCAAAGTACACAGAGATAGTCTCCTCCTAGAAGCTGATCCTCCTCCTCACATGTGTGCCACTTTCCGAGTGATGTAGAGTGAGATATGAAGTGATCAAAATAGAGATCGGGAGATCTCTATTTATACTTGTCCTGATTGCCCAATAAACTTATGGGCTGACTTGTCTAGCTTAGTACAATAACCCATGGTTAACTTAATCAGGGCCGACCCCACACATGGTGGTCTAATAACCCATTGGAAAGTTACGACACTTGCGACACTTGTCAATACAAATGACGACACTTACTTATAGAGGAATAACACATCTCTATAGGAGTACAATATACATAGATGAAATACATTCCGAAGTTACATATACATCAACACTCCCTCTTAACTAGGAAGGTATTTCTCGACACAGATCTGCTAGCACAAGTCTTCTTCTCTGGATCATCATCAGCGAATCATCATCCTCGAATCATTGTCATCATCACTACTGCTGCTATCTCAGTCAATCTCTGAATATACTCGTCATAGGAAGTTCTACAGATCCAGTCCTTTTTCATACTGGGTGTAGGCCCACCACCTGCAGCTCTTCATCATCATTGGCCATACTGTGGAATCCTCAGGACTTATTATGTGTGTCACAAAACCTTGAAAGAGCATCCCAGGCTGTTACGGGTACACAACTTCGACCTATAGGATCTCCCAGGATATTTTACATGTGACAGTCACAAAACCTTAAAAGGGTGTCTTTCCAAGCAAGAACCCTAAAGAGCATCTGAGGCCTTTTTCATCCTATCCAGATCTCCAGGTTTGATTACATGTGACTCCTACCACAAAACCTTAAAAGGGTGTCTTTCCAAGCAAGAACCCTAAAGAGCATCTGAGGCCTTTTTCATCCTGTCCAGATCTCCAAGTCTGATTACATGTGGTCATGGCAATGCCTCGAAAGAGCATCTAAGGCCTTTTTCATCCTGTCCAGATCTCCCAGGTCTACTTACATGCCATAGGAAAATGCCTCTAAAGAGAATCTGAGGCCTTTTTCATCCTGTCTAGATCTCCCAGGTCTACTTACATGTCCTCCCAGAGTAATGCCTCGAAAGAGCATCCGAGGCCTTTTTCATCTTGTCTAGATCTCCCAGGTCTACTTACATGCTCATCTGCACAACTTGTCCATGGCCACAGAGTATCAACCTGATACTCACCATACATCATCCTGATGTACATATGATCATATTGATCATCAACACTGCATCATCTTGCTGCATTTCATCTGGAGAAACATCCTAAAGCTCCTCATCCATGATCATCTTGATCATACAATGCATCCACCTGATGCATACACAGTATCTGCCTGATACATATCATCATACATAATATACCTGATCATACAATGTATCCACCTGATACACATACAAATACATGATCCACCTAATCATACCTGATACATATCAACATACATGATCTTCCCTATCATACAATGTATCCACCTGATACATCTACAGATACATACACATGATCCAACTGATCATATCCAGCATCCAACATGACGCGTATATACATATACATATAAATGATCCAACTGATCATATCCAGCATCCAACATGATACGTACATACATATAAATGATCCAACTGATCATATACAACATCAAACATGATGCGTACATACATATAAATGATCCAACTGATCATATCCAGCATCCAACATGATGCATACATACATACATATAAATGATCCAAATGATCATATCCAACATCCAACATGATGCATACATACAGACATATAAATGATCCAAATGATCATATCCAACATCCAACATGATGCATACATACAGAGCAGTAACTGGAGCATCGTCCTGATGCTCATCATCCAGCGCTTATATCCACAGCCATGGAAGGATCCTCCTCTCACCATGCTCGGAATGGCTCCTACAAATGTGTCCATTACTTCTTCCTTGAAGTGTCATCAATCTGAAGAACACCAAGCCTCTCTCAGATGTACTTGAACTTCACTCTGAATAGTGGTTTCGTCAGTACATCTACAACCTGCTCATCCGTCGCAACATACAGGAGATTCATTGCTCCTCTCTGCACCATATCCCTGATATAGTGATATTTGATCTCAATGTGTTTCGACCTGCCGTGGAACATCGGATTCTTAGACAACTTCACACAACTTTGGTTGTCACAAAAGTTACCAGTAGCCTCCAGCGAAAGATCAAATAACTCAGATAATAGCTTTTAGAGCCGTACTGCCTCACAACTAGCCGAACATGCTGCAACATACTCTACCTCGGCTATACTCAGTGCTATGCAGGACTGCTTCCTGCTAAATCAAGAGATCACACCTGATCCCATACTGAAGCAACACCCAGAAGTGCTCTTCCTATCTGTAGCACTGCCTGCCCAATCTGAATCAACAAAACCCCGCAGGTTAAACTTTTGATTCACATCATACTTGAGCCCATAATCAACTATACCCTTCAGATACCTCAGAATATGATTTAAAGAAACCAGGTGAACACCTCTCGGATCCATTAGGAACTGGCTCAATGTGTTCACCGCAAAGCAAATATCTGGCCTTGTGTTCGTCAGTTACATCAAGGAACCAATCATCTGATGATACATAGTAACATCAACCGGCTCTGGTGAAGCATCACACAGAAGCTTCAGGTTCGATGCCATAGGTGTGGCCATGGCCTTGTAGTCCATCATCCTGAACCTCTTCAGGATCTCTACTGCATACTTTCCTTGTCCAAGGAAGATACCATCTGCACTCTGCCACACCTCCATGCCTAGAAAATAGTGCATCATCCCCAAGTCCTTCATCTCAAACTCGACAGCAAGCTTCCTCTTGGTATCATCAATCAAACTATCATTACCTGTAACAAACAGGTAATCCATGTACAGGAGTAGTATCACAGGATTGTCTTCCTCAACCTTGTAGTAAAGGTTGGAATCTGATTTACTCTTGGTAAAGCCCAAACTGGATAGAAAAATGTACATCCTACCATACCAAGTCCTAGGAGCTTGCTTCAAGCCATACAAGGATTTCTTCAATCTGCACACATATGAATTCATGTCATGTGTCTCAAAACCAAGTGGCTGCTCCACATACACTTCCTCCTCGACTACACCATTCAAGAAAGCAGTCTTGACATCCATCTAGTGTATCTTCCATTTCATCACTGCATCCAGAGCAAGTATTGATCTGA
Organism: Larix kaempferi; assembly: GCA_027924585.1. NCBI lineage: Eukaryota > Viridiplantae > Streptophyta > Pinopsida > Pinales > Pinaceae > Larix > Larix kaempferi. Next base: position 31,085,275 of record BSBM01000510.1, read on the forward strand.
TGGAAGTGTACCTGGCTACAGGAGCAAAATTTTCTTCATAATCAATCCCTTCTTTCTAGGAGAAGCCACGAGCTACAAATATCGCTTTGTATTTCTCTATGCTGCCATCTGCAGCATGCTTGATCTTGTAGATCCATTTGGAAGTCACAATAGACTTCCTTCAGGTCTTGGGACTACATCCCAAACATCATTCTTAATTATTGATTGGTATTCCTCGACCATTGCATCATTCCATTCTTTCTTTTCCGCTGCTTTTTCATAACTGGAAGGTTCTTTATTCATAATATCATAGAGTAAAGCAACATAGCTGGTATGTGATCTAGTTATCTTCTTTGCTCTATGTTCTTCTTCTGGAATGCCATATCTTTCTGCATCTTGAATGAGCTCTCTATCCCATGCAAGTTTCCTCTTATGAGAGTCCTTCTCACAAGGTGGATCTACAGGTTCTTGCAGATCTTCAATTTCACGATCAGCATCTGGAATTGCTTTAGTCATGGTAGTGTCTTGAAATCTGGTTTCCTTTGGTTCTTCATGATCTTCAACAGGTGTCTTCCTTGACTTGATGAATGCTGAGTTTTCATCAAATGTCACATCCCTGCTGACATCAATCTTCTTGAACCCTGGAAAGTATATTCTGTAAGCTTTCGAGCTTTCACTGTAATTCACAAAGATACCCTTCTTTCCTGAAGGATTTAGCTTTGTCCTCTTTTCATTTGGAACATGTGTATATACTGGACAAAAAAATTTCCTGAGATGGTTGACTTTAGGTCTCTTACCAGAGAAGACCTCTTATGGTGTCTTGTTGTCCAATATCTTGTGGGGTGTTCTGTTATGCACATACACAACTGTCCTAGCTGCTTCTGCCCATAGATGCATAGGCAGATCCTGGTTATGCAACATTTCCCGTGCTGCTTCCATGATTGTTCTATTCTTTCTTTCTGCAACTCCATTCTTTTGTGGATTGTAGGGAGTAGTCAACTCCCTCTTAATTCCTGAATCACTGCATAGTTTCTTGAAATCACCTGAAGTGAATTCACCACCATTGTCGGATCTGAATGTCTTGATCTTCTTGTCAGTTTGATTTTCCATCAAGGTTTTGAATTCCTTGAACTTATCAAATACTTCATCTTTGTTTTTCAAGAAGTAGACCCAAGTCTTCCTGGAGAAATCATCAATGAAAGAGACATAGTAAACATACCCACTTAGAGAACTGGATGACATCGGATTGCATACATCAGAGTGGATGATTTCCAAGATTCCTTTTGCCTTGCTTTCACTACTTCGAAATGCCTTCTTTATGTTCTTTCCTTTTGCACATCCTTTGCAAATACCTTCATGTTTGGTCTTGATTTCAGGAATACCCTCTACCGCTTTGCTTGCAATTGGTAGTGCTCTATAGTGCACATGAGCAAGCCTTCTATGCCAAAGTTCACTTGGCCCCATGGATTCATGTACCATGTCATGTTTAGGTTGTCCCTTAAATTTATACAATCCTCCCTCTTGCTCTCCAATCCCCACTACATCATCAATAGTTTTACCTTTTGGCCACATTAGGACTTGGCCATCTACAAATGCAACCCTCATGCCCTTTGCATCTAATGCAGAGATGGAGAGTAGGTTCTTCTTGATCCCAGGTACAAATAACACATCTTTCATCTTCAAAGACTTTCTAGAGTCTAGGTTGTAGGAGGCTTCCCCACTTCCTTTGATAGGGTATTGATAATCATCCCCAAATTTCACCTTATGGGGTGATTCATGTTCAGATAAATTTACAAAAGATTATTTAAACCCAATCATGTGTTTAGAAGCCCCACTATCAATTAACCAATCATTACAACCATGATAAATAGTACCTGTGAGAGCAGAGATTAGAACATACTCTTCTTCGCTTGATGAGTCATCATCATCACTTTCTGCTCTAACCTTCTTCTTGGGAGGTTCATCATCCTTAGCAGCATGAGCACGATATCTCTTCTTGTTTCCCTTCTTGTTGTTGTTGTTGGAACCCATTTTGTTCTTGGGAGAATCTATAGAAAAGTGCCCCTTCTCATTACAAGTGAAGCATCTCAGATCCTTCTTACCCTTTTGGTGATGGTGGTGAGAAGGTATTCTGTTATGAGATGGCTCCTTCTTGAACTTACCTTTCTTGGTATGTGCCGTGAGAGCTTGATCTTCATTTCCCATCTTTTCTTCTCGGGCCACGAGCCTAGCTTCTTCTTGAGAACATTCTTCCCGCAGTCTGTTGAAGGAGATCAACTTACTTCTTGCACAAATTCCTTGAATAAAGGAATCCCATGACCTAGGTAGGCCAGAGTGGTCATGACAACTTCACCATTCTCCACCATTTCATCCACTGCTTCTAGTTGTTCCTTGATCTGAGAGACCCTAGAAAAATAAGATTGAATGGTTTCTCCATTCTGAAACTTTACCCCTTTCAATTGGTTCCGCAGGGTCATCTTCCAATTTATGTTCTTCCCTTCAAATAGCTTGGTCAGGGAATCAAACATCTCTTTGGGTGTCTTTAGATATGACACATGTGGGATGAAATGGTCCTTGATAGAATCAGCAATGATCCTCTTTTCCTTGACCAAGTTCTTCTTGTGGAGGGCTTTAGCCTCTTCTTCCTCTGGGACAGGGACCTCTTCCCTTATGTAAGTGTCCAACTCATTTTCTTCCAGGATTAACCCAATCCTATACTTCCATTCTCGGAAGTTATCAACCCCTTCAAGCTTATCCTCAAGCTTGGTGTGGTGAGACATCTTAAAGAGTAATTCAAATGGAAATAGAAAAGATTTAGGTCTTACCACTTGATTTGCTGAAAACTGGATCTGGTCTCGGATTAGGGTTTGTTAGAGAAACCCTAAAAATTCAAAATGTGAATTTCAACTTTCTGAAAGGATAGAAAGATGCACCTTGATGAGCTGATTAGCCTGGTGTATTCAGAATTTGAGATCTGCAAAGCTTCACCCTTTAGAACTTCCTTTTAGTCTTCCCAAGTTCACTCGGGAGGACCCTGAATTAGGGTTTGAGTTTCCCAGAGCTTCACTCAACCGAAAATATCGATTCAAAGCTCTAAACTTTGATTTTTCCAAGGAGCTTCCAGCTATGTCTTCAGATTTAAGAAATTCCTATTTGTGTGGAAACCCTAATTTTTAGGGCCAAAACAGAAAGTGCTCAGAATTGAATTCTGATTGGACAGAAAGATTCACCTTGTTGAGGAGAGTCAATCTATCATATTTCTTTTCCAAAAAATGTGGAGAGAAACCCAATAAACAAGAAACCCTGGTTTCAGCCATTGCACAATGTCTTCTTCTCAGGTTAGCTCTGATACCATGTTAATTTTTGAGCATTAATTCAATATACTATAGGATCTTTACTGAGAGAATAACATGTACAGTATATCAATGCATATCAATAATAGCAAGCATATCAATCATCACAAGATGCAAACATAAGAGACAATAGACACACAGAGTTTCCGTGGGGAAAACCCTAAGGTGAAAAACCCCACAACTTCCTCAGAGATAGATAGAGAAATGATACCACCAAAGTACAACCCAAGTACACAGAGATAGTCTCCTCCTAGCAGCTGATCCTCCTCCTCACATGTGCACCACTTTCCGAGAGATGTAGAGTGAGATATGATGTGATCAAAATAGAGATCGGGAGATCTCTTATTATACTTGTCCTGACTACCCAAAAAACTTATGGGGCCGACTTGTCTAGCTTAGTACAATAACCCATGGTTAACTTAATCAGGGCCGAACCCACACATGGTGGTCTAATAATCCATCGACAAGTTACGACACTTGCGACACTTGTCAATACAAATGACGACACTTCCTTATAGAGGAATAACACATCTCTATAGGAGTACAATATAAATAGATGAAATACATTCCAAAGTTACATATACATCAACACTATCCACTCCAAATCAAGTGTGGACAAAGCTAGAGTCTCTCTTTGGAAAACAAGACGAGCTCAGAGGTCATTTATTGGAGATTGAGCTGATCTCACTTAGTCCAAGTAACTTCGATTTAATGGAAGAGTTAATCTAAAAATTCAAGAACGTGGTGCTTCAACTCAAGCAATGTGGCATATATAAGAAGGATGAGAAACTAATCCTTACCATTCTGTCAAAACTGAGCTCTGGATACTCATTATTTGTGTCTACTTTTCATACTACAAGACTTGCAGTTCCTAATTGGAAGATTCCAAGCTTGGATGCATTCGTTGATTCACTCAGTAAGGAGAAGGACAAGCTGGTCCAAATGGGGGATCTAACACCCTCCAAGGACTTTTCACTTGCTTCACATGGATCAAAGAGTTTCAAGAATGAACAATTGAAACAAAAGATGCTGTTAGATGAAGAGGATTCTGATGAAGATTCCAAATCCAAGAAGATGAAGAAGGAGAAGCCCAAGTGGTATTATTGCTGCAAAGGCACTCATCCTCAGAAATCTTGTTTCAAAAATAAATTGGACATCATGGTCAAGATGCTTGAAGAGCATAACATATATGTTCCTAACTTTGTAAGAAAAGAACAAGGCAAGCTTGCTGTAGAGCAAGAACACTGTTTCCAAGCCTCTCCCAAAGGTAATCATGCTTATGCTTTTAGTACTAGAGTGAAATATAATTATTATGTCTCTGATTTTTATTCACATTCTGATATATCAGAATCAGAAACCTCCACCTCTTCCTTGGTACAATCTTCAGTCAGTTCACCCAAGTCTACTCTCAAAACTAGTCATTTTTTACTAGATTCTGACTTGTCTTCTGAAAGGTCTTTCCACCTCCATTCAAATATTTTAGATTCTGATTTTGAAGATGATATAAAGTTTGATATGTAGGTCATGAACACTATTTTCCCAACCATTGGATGCACAAAAGACCCTACAACCCCTAAGTTCTCCATTTAGGAAACTACACAATTCCATGCTTTCCTACACTGTGTCACTTGCCTCTGTTGCTCTTATGTCTTTCATATATTTCATTGGTTGGAAAGACATGTATTTGGCCATCATTTTATTGATATTCCACACATATGGACCCGACCCCATCACTCATGGTTCAAAATCAAGTCCTCAACCTCTCCAGGCTCGCTCAATTGTCAGGGTGACATAGTTTCTCACACTTTTCCTACTGAAACTCTGTTTGATCATGGAGACTCCACATATTTATTGGTTGCTTCTCCATATGAATCAAATTATGATATTTCATAGCTGCATGATCTCTAGTACAATATCAAAAAGGTTCTACATCAGTTTGAGAAGAAGGTTCAAGAATTAGTGCACCACATTGCAGCTACAGAAGAAATTGATCCTGTTGAGTTATTTGATTCTCCTTGGGAAGGAGTTTGCATATATATTCGTTCCATCATTGATTATGTTTTCAGATCTGATTATATGTGTTACAACAGAAATAAAAATTCATATGATTCTCCTTCATCATCAGAACATGAGCTTCATGGAGCCTCTACAGATGATTCTTTCCTACACCACATTGATGCACTGATGCATGATCATGACATCCACAATCTCTTCATCAAGTCTGTTACTCAGAAGCATCCTATTCAGCTCATTCATCTCCTCCAAATGAGAAACAAGACAATATGAAGACATCCAATCATGTCCATTTTGAGGGAGGGTTTTGTTCCCATGAGGTTTTCCCTATTTCCTCGTTTTACATGGACTAGTTATTTTTTGTATTGGGGTGACCATAAGCCTTGTTGCTTGGGCCCTATATTTATGATATTTCTATGATTCTCACCACATAAATTCATGCTTAAGGGGGGGTGTTGGAGTATTAAAAAAACCACCTATGCCTTTTTAGACTTAGGATTGTTAGCAAATTCATATACTCCATCCTAGTCCCACCAGTATTTTGATCATTTACATTTTCAGTCATGCATGCACCTTTAGGGTTTGCATGCATCCCAGTCATCAGTCTAGCACCTAGCCCTCAGTTAGCCAACCCCCAGGAGATTCTCACTATTCAGTTTTATCCCTCTAGTTGCTTAATGCGCCCTTCTTCCTTGATTTTAGGGAGAAACTCACCCTTCTTTACCTACCAGTCCAATTGTCTTCAGTTTACACTTAGTTACACTCAGTTACACTCAGTTACACTCAATTACACTCAGTTACACTTAGTTGCACCTACCAGAGTTAGTTTGACTGATGGTTGACAGTTACTTGAGCATTGATGACTCCATTGATGATGATGAAGACTTCCAGTTGTGCTCCGATGATCATGAGGACACCTAGTTGTGCTCCGATGACACTCTATTGATCTTATGATCACTCTGAGAGGCTAATTCGAATTGCCACCTTAGGCATTCGAATCCTCTCTACCATTGTACTATTTATTTGTCCATATTGTGATTAATTAACTAGTGTGTGTGATGTATTATTGCTTCTATCTGAGTTCTACTGTACCATATTATTCTGTTGCTCATTATACTGTATTGTTCACTCTTCTTCTATTTTCCTGCTTAATCATAATTACTCTTGGAAGGTACACATCATCTCTTAGATCTGCTGTGAGGATTTTCACATGGTATTAGAGCATGTTGAGAGTATTGTTTATCTCCATTCTTGAGAGTTTTTTGCAGGTTATTACCAAGATTTGGAGTGTAGCAGTTGCAGTACTTTATGCATCTTTGCAGCAGTATTCTCTATTACTTTTGCAGGTCTTCTATAGCTTCATTGTATCCAGAATTAGAAGAAATCACTCCTCTTTCTCTATTCAACTATGATGAATGGAAACAAAAAATAATAGCATATTTGAAGAGCCATGATCTCTTTGATTGTTATTTTGAAAGAGAGTTCGAATCCTTTGAAGAGAAGATTGACTGGTTGAATAAAGGTGACGTGCACATTGGAAGAATGAAGCTTACTATGCCAGATTACATATTGCTCCCAATCATTATTGATATTGGGACTCCAAAAGAGTTATGGGCTCACCTGGATGAAAAATTTGGTAGAAAGAATGAAGGACTTGGTCCTAACCCATTCGAAAGCAAGCAAAGTGATGCATTCGCTCCTCTTGATGGTGTCTCAGATCATGAATTAGTATAATCTCATATTGAATTTGTTGACAAAGAACTTGTGGATTCTCCACTCATGCTCAATCTTTCTTCTCTTTCTGTGCCAACTCACACTCTAGATATTGCAGAAGGTCCTAAATCCTCTCTTGCACCAGAGTCTGTTGGTTTGCATCATGATCACATGATTATTTCAGAGGTCAAAACAACTATTGAAGGTAATGCATTCGCTCCTCTCCATCTATCGCCTCTTTTATACTACTATATGATCATAATTCCATGCTTTCAGAAGGTCATTGAAGAATATGGCAATTGCCATTTGCTTGGAAAGATTTCTCATGCATCTCATGGTTTTGATCTCACCCTTGTTGGTTCAAAGGAGATCTCAAGAAACTGTGGCCATTCACTTGGGATAATTTCTCATGCATCTATTGGTTTTGATCTCACCTATCATGGTTCAAAGGAGATCTCAAGAAACCATGATTCAAGTCTTGTATCTAATTTGGGTTCTAAGCAATTACTGCTTGGGATAATTTCTCATGCATATGATAGTTTTGATCTCACCCCTGCTGGTTCAAAGGAGATCTCAAGAAACTATTTTGAAAGTCTTAAATCTGATTTTGATTTCAAGCAAACATGTAATAGTTATTTTTGGCATAATCTCACCCATGGTGGTTCAAAGGAGAAGACAAAATACTATATGCACTTTCACAGATTTGATCCTACCTCAGCTGATTCGAATTACAGGTTCAAGGATCATTCTCATACTGTTGTATTTGTTCTCATCACATTCGATTCGAAGAGCAAGTACAAGCACATGATTTTTGGGCATGATCCACTTCTTCCCAAGAAGAAGATACCTCCAGACATATGTGTGCCTTACAGTCTATTTTTTGAGGAGGGGGTATGTTTCCCATGAAATTTTCCCACTTCCTTGGTTTATTGATTGTTATTATTCATTGTATTGGGTGACATTTGGTCTTAGTTACCAGGGCCCAGGATGGATTAAGGGGGGCTATTGGCATATTCCTATACTCCATCCTAGTCCCACCAGTATTTTGATCATTTACATTTTCAATCATGCATGCACCTTTAGGGTTTTCATGCATCCCATTCATCAGTCTAGCACCTAGCCCTCAGTTGGCCAACCCCCAGGAGATTCTCACTATTTAGTTTTATCCCTCCAGTTGCTTAATGTGCCCTTCTTCCTTGATTTTAGGGAGCAACTCGCCCTTCTTCACCTACCAGTCCACTTGTCTTCAGTTTACACTCAGTTACACTCAGTTACAGTCAGTTACAGTCAGTTACACTTAGTTACATTGAGTTACACTGAGTTACACCTACCAAAGTTAGTTTGACTAATGATTGACAGTTACTTGAGCATTGATGACTCCACTGATGATGATGAAGACTTCCAGTTGTGCCCCGATGATCATGAGGACACCTAGTTGTGATCCGATGACACTCTATTGATATTATGATCACTCTGAGAGGATAATTCAAATTGCCACCTTAAACATTCGAATCCTCTCTACCATTGTACTATTTATTTGTCCATATTGTGATTAATTAACTATTGTGTGTGAAGTATTATTGCTTATATCTGAGTTCTACTGTACCATATTATTCTGTTGCTCATTATACTGTATTGTTCACTCTTCTTCTATTTTCCTGCTTAATCATAATTACTCTTGTGAGGTACACATCATCTCTTAGATTTGCTGTGAGGATTTTCACAAGGATAAATTAATTAATCATTTATGATTAATTTCCTGAGTTTTGACTAGGTAAATAGGGCCAGTTTTGTCTTTTAGTGAACCACTTTCCATCCTGAGTCACTAAGGCACACTTTAGGAAATTATGGATAAGATTTCATTGGATTCCGTCTAATTTCTTTCCATTTTTGGTTTAGGAGGTGCTTTCCTGATTTAGTTAGCTTTGTCCTATTTTTTCTACTTTCTAGTGGAAAAGGTAAAGCTAGTTGACTTGGAAACTTTTTCCACTTGAATAATTCAAACTACACATCATATATTCTCTCCTAAATCCATCAATACATTCTATTTACCTCACTCATGAAATTCCATACCATACTTAGCAAATTCGTGAGCCTCTAGTACAGTTTTGGAAACTGCTTTTTCCACCTAGGGTTTTTTTTGCCTTATCTAAGCCTTTTCGTTTTGTCCTTTCCAAATTGCCTCCAAAGAATTCGACTTTCTCCATGGAATATGTATTATATATTGTTATCATATTGATGAATAAAATATAGAGTGATTTCCACAATTTATATTCTCTATTCTTCTTCTCTCATTGTTTGAAATATTACATGTGAAATTGTCTTATGAATCTAGATCTAAGCAATTGAAAAACTCACAATGACTTGTGTGGTATTGTTGGTTTAAAAGCATAAATAAATCTAATATTAAAAAATAGTGTTATCCCACATGCATCATTTAATAAATTCTCTTATAACCATTCTTTATATAAGAGAGATGGAAATATATATATCCCACATGTGTTATGGGATGTAAATATTCCATAACTCTAGCTATATAATAGAGAAGAAGGAGACCGTTTTGGGTATGTTGTGATATATTGTGAAATCACACATCATTGTGGCATGAAGTGAATATGGAGTGTGATGTGATACATATGTGAGGATTCCATGTATTGTAAGATGGATATTTGTGAAGAATAATAAGACCATGCCTTTGTTGTGAATGTTTCCCCATTGGGGTTTTACCATGTATATTGGGTGTATCATTTCTTTTATCTTTCCTCTAGTTTCTTACTTTGATTATTGTTGCTTGTATGGATAGAATGATAGAATAGTATATTCTTGATTTTCATGTTAGCAAACATATTGTTGTATGTTTATCCATATTCTCAATATTCTAACATGGTATCAAATCTAGTCACTATGCTATACCTTCTTTGGTAATTTTCTGATTTTTTTTACAAGCAACAATTCTTCAATTTTTTTTGGGTCCTCCATATATAGTAGATTTTCCATAATATATATCAAACCCTTCTGTTTATTGTGTAGATATATGCATTTGATACATGTTTGATATTTTTCCAAACCCTAACCCTCATCAATTTAGGATTTTTCTCAAGTTTTTCTTGATTTTTTTGTAGATATGAATTGAAATCTATTATAGAATAACCTATCATTAATGACATGTCGCTTGCTTTATAGATATAGTTGTATGTATGTTTTTGGTTCAGGTTTTTGTAGGTTTCCATCCAGATGGATTCAAATTTGGCGTTTTCTACATTTTTCGGGATTTGATATATAAAGGCACACCCTAACTTCATCCAGGAAATGCTTACCTTAGATCAAAACGCCCCCTACCTTCATCCAGGGTGCATCTTCCCTATTTTTGTTGAAAATTTCATTATTCGGTGATTTCTTTTCTCTATTTGGTGTTGCCAAGTTGCAGATCCATAGGTTAGGTATAGTAAGGTTTCCATATTGGTGAGAAATTTTTGGTTTAATTCACTCTTATCTTGAAATTCTCATCATTATCTTCTCGCCATTGTTTTAAAGATTGAAATGGGTAATTTGTATTATAAATAGCTGAAGAGATCAAATTCAAAAGATACATTGTGATAGTTCAAAATATATCTTGCATATTTTTCAACACCATATACAATCATTTAGAGTTTGAAAATGATTTCAAAATGACTAGACATTACTATACTATATATTTTGACGAACAACCCTAGCATTTTTTGACAAAAATTAAACATAAAACTGGTAAATCAGTAGAACTGTTTCCACTTTACATAACCTAGTATTTTGATTCTTCTTCTTCACGCCCATTTGAACTAGAAGTATTCCCATCTTCTCCAGGATCTTCTTCAGCACACTCACTTGAACATGAAATATTCACATCAACACGGGTAGGTTTCATAACATAATGACCATCGGTTTTATTGCTTTCTAAATTCTCGCCAATTATGGAGTTTTTTCCTGCTGTTAACACCCAAAAAGTGCTCACTACCTCATCTACCCCATTACATGACTCATTTGTCCATATTTCCTACCATATTTGCCTTCAAAACCCTCAAATCCCATTGAAAAGCCTCCAAAAGGCCACAAAACCATCAAAAAGCCCCAAAAAGGCTAAAAAACCCCTTTTCCCTCCAAAAATATCCAAAATCCACCAAAATAGCAAAAACCCTCTAAAAAGGGAATAAAAAAATATAAAATAATGAGGAAAAAGGAGGAAAAAACCCTATACAACTGACCTAAACCATATGGTTCCCAAAACCATGGGCCAACACTCCACCACCAAAAACCTATAAATAGGTGATGGAGACCCCTCATTTCATATCCACAATCAAGTATACCCTTACTCTACCAAAATCTCTCTCGAAACCCTAGCTCACCCTTGAGCTACTTTCACCATTGAGAGCCCCTTTTGGCCCATTTCCACCATTGGAGAAAAAGAAGGAGCAAAGTTGGATTTTGGAGCAACCCTCTTGGATCATTGCAAGAACTTCACGAACCTCTACACTTGAGGTAAAGATTTAATACAAAGAACCATTTATTATTTCTTGTCTCTTATGTTTCATACACATGTTTAGAATAATTTCCATTTCAATGTATTGTCTTTTCATTTACTGTTTATTGAACTGCTACTAAGGAGTCCCTTCTCCTTAGTAGGTGCTCATTTGCACAAGCTGGGGCGAAAACCCTAGCTACAGTTTTGGCGACTTCGCTTGTGTTTTTAAGAATTTCTAGTTATAATTTTTTAAGTTTTAGACGTTTTTCTGCAATATTTTTCTGTTCGGCTGTCCCTTTCGGCCGCCGTAAACTGCATCTTTTACCCCCTGCAGTTGTGTTCCGACCGCGTCTTTTAGGCGTTTACCTGCGATCCGACCGCGACTCTCAGACTGTTTCCGGCGACCTGCCGGCCGTTTTCAGTCTGTTACCTGCAATCCGACCGCGGCTATTAGCCTGTTTGGGACGGTTCGACTGCGGCTATTAACCCTTTTTCGGCGTCCCTCCTGCGGCTTTTGGCCATTTTCCCGCAACCCGCCGGCACCTTTCGGCATTTTTCCTGCGTCCCGCCTGCGGCTTTCGGCCATTTTCCCGCAACCCGCCGGTGCCTTTCGACGTTTTTCCTGCGTCGCGCCTTTAGCTTTCAGCCATTTTCCCGCAACCCTCCTGCGACTTTCAGCGTTTTTCCTGCATCCTGACTGCGTTTTTCAGCCAAAAACCCGCAACCCGACTGTGACTGTTGAGTTGTTTTCCGCGGTCCAACTGCCCAGATTTGCCAAAAACCCGCGGTCTATTTTCTGCATTTTTCCCTATTTTGAACCCAGTACTTTGCTGCACTATTTTCTGCACCAGCACAACCATCTGTCTTACCTGCAGCCACACTTCCTTACAGCCTTTTTCTGCATTTTTATTTCTGTTCCATTTACAGAATAGTGTTTAAATTTTTAGCATTTTAAATTGAAAAAAGAAAATTGTGCATTTCAAAGGTTAATTTCTGTCTTGTTATTGCTAGTTAGAAAGTTTCCCACCCTAGTGACACTTTTTACTTGGGTTCATCATCATCTCACAAGCACGCACTCTGTCACCTAATTCAAGTGAGCCTTAAAAAGTACTTAACACAACCAACATTCTAACCCCACGTGGGAAACACATAAGAATTTTTGTAGTTAGGTAGGATCGGGGGGATAGGCATCCAAATAACACCCCTCGGTTACTTACACTTGAGACATAGCTGTTGTCCCTTAGGGAACCAAAATCCCCTAGTATTTTTTGGCACGGTCACAACCAGTTTATCAGAGGGCCTCTCCCCTAGGAGGGTTGAAGTCACTAGACTGGTTCCAGAGGCCTGAGTGGAATACCGCAATCCATTCAGTAACCGAAGGCTACCTTTCGCAGTTATCGGGGTATCCCTGTATGGGGGTACTGCGGTAAAAGGACCAAATGGTAGATTCACCTTTTCTGGACGTGTCATGAATGGGGTATCTTAGTTTCCTTTCTTCTAGGATTGACTACCCGGTGTCCCTCCCGGTAGGGGGATATCTTTAGCCACTTGGCTCTCCTATCCATATTGTCTGACTTGGATTTCATCACCTTGCAGAGGATATGTATAGTTGAGTCAGAATACTATTTAGTTAGGTGTTTGCATGCTCCCTTACCTCCTTTTGGTCTAGTGGGTCCATTATTTTTATTTTTTAGGAAACTTGCTGCTTGTTGGTATTCTGACCATTTTTATTGATACTCCACTTATTGTAGCACAACTGTTACAGTGGGTGCTTTGAGTTGGTTGTTGGCCTGAGTGCCATATTTTTTTGAGCTCTCCTTCTGCACACTCGGTTGCATTAGGGTTTTTGAGCTATTTTTCACTCAACACAACCCCCATATATTTGACACCATCTGTCACCATTGAGTCCCCGAGACATTCTTGGTGCCTCAGGGGCGAGCCCCCACAGCATGGTTCACTTGACACCACCTGTCATAGACTTAGATCTTCATCACTTGATACCACTCATCATAGATCTCGAGCTTTGTCACTTGAATCCACTCGTCAACGACATAGAACTCCGTCACCCGATCTAGATGCCCCCTATTTTACCTCTGATTCTGTGGCAGAGTCCGAGAACCCCATTTACACTACACCAAACAGCCCCATGGCTGGCGTGACTTCCACCCCTTTCTTTGTAGGGACCATTGGTGGAGCATCCACCACTACGCCAGCTACTACACCTCCTTTGGGTATTCCCTCGATGGGGCCCCCCTCTACCATTTCGATCACTGTACATATTCTAGCAGCTAGCATTCTATTAGCCACTCCATCAGTGACTCACACTACACTTGGTGGTGTAGGATCGTCCCATACCACTTTAGTTCCTCCACTTGGGGGAAACATCCCAAACTTTGCCCCTCCACTTGGGGGCATTGGCCCCAACATGGTCACACCCACTAGTATGTCACATCCTTCTACTAGTTTTCCATTCATGGCTAGCCTCAACCTTCTTGACCTAGCCAGAATGACTAACGATCCCATCAGACACGACCCTGCATGGCCTCACATGCCCACCAAGCTCCCCTCTGACATCCCTAAGTTTGAGGGAAAGGCATGTGAGTACCCCCAGTACCATATTATGTCCTTCCATCTATGGTGTTCCTCCAACTCCATTGTGGACGACAGTGTCCACCTCCGTCTGTTACAGCGCACCTTCACTGGCTCTGCAGCTAAGTGGTATATCGAGCAACCCCATGGGACCCATGCCACCTTTACTTCCCTTGCCTCGACCTTCCTGCAGTTCTTTCAGTTACCTGTCCGCTATGACGCAGGAGTTGAGATCCTACTGTCTTGCAGACAGAACACGGCCACCCACATCACTGACCACATTCATGAGTGGCGTCGACGCCGCATCCTCTGCAAGATCAAGTTAGACGACCGTATCTTCTTAGATTGGTTCCTAAAATACCTACTTCCTGTCATTGCCAAGGATGTGGCATCCGAACGACCCCAGTCTGAAGAAGAGGCCATCCTCAAAGCCCAACAATTTGACCTCATATACGCCTAGTCGGGTTATCTCTATACCATCATACCCGACGCCCCTTGCGGCAATTCCTCCCAACACGATGCACCCGGGGCATCCCATGCCGCAGACGGCATCATTGGCCGTGTTACCTCGCATCCCCAACCCTTTTCCATAGCACGTCCTAGCCATGACCTCGACCTTTCGTGGGCTACATCTCAGTCCGGTGCGACCAATTCATACACTCCCATGGCACATCACCACCTTTCTCACAGACCCTCATGTCCACCTTAGTGCTTTGGACACGCGCCCCCCGCCTATGCCCCCCCGGTCGCGCCTCAGCCGTATTACCATCCACAGGTTGCACTAGCTCCTGTGACGTCTTAAGCCCAACCTGCTTATTACCCACCACAGGCAGCCCCTGTGGCCAACCCACAACCCGCTCCGCAGACATATCAGCAACCCCCACAAGGTTCAGCACCTGCGCAACCTCCACCTACATATTATCCTCCGCAGCCTGCTCCAGCACCTGCGCAACCCCAGAACCCACCTGCTGCCCAAGGGGAACTATACGCCCAACAAAATCAATAGCAAAACCAAAACAACCAGCGCCAACAGGGCCAGCAAAATCGTGGCAAAGGCCGTAACCGTGGGAACAACCCTCCTCCCGACCAAGGTGGTCAACCTCCCAATCCCCCAGACAACAATAATGCGGCACCTGCCAACCAAAACCCTGATTGGCAACCCAAGCAGGCCAAAAACCCTAACTTGCGAACTAACCATCCTTGTTCTATTTGCGGGGTCTATGGCCACTACACACATGCTTGCCCACATTTGGAGTGAGCTCAACAACTATGGGTTGATGATGCCCCTCGCAAAGGGCATGCAGCTCCTCAAGCGCCACCCAACCCCCCACCCCCTCAGCAGCCACCTTTGGTACTGCAAAACCCCTTACCAACTCAAGGCGTAGTGAACACTCAGTCATTGGCTCCCCCTCAAGCCAACACGCCGCCACAACAACAGATCACGTATGCCGTTCCTGATCAACCCATGTTCGACTCAGGTACTCACCACTTGTTGATGATGTCATCCACTGATGTCAACCTCCAAACCCATCAGAACCAATATGGCTCCACCTCTGAAGCCCCTCCCTCCGACAAAAATACTAACGCTCATCCCACCGATCAGATGTTACGTATACCTCCGGCTCCCCTCGATGGCACTTCCAAAGAACCTCGTTTCCCACTTCGTCAAATCAATAATAATCCCAATGCTCGCGCTGCGTCAAATTACAACATTGTGGATGACTTAGCCCAGTCTCCCGCAGCCATGTCTGCATTGGAAGTCTTGAAAAACTGTCCTTCACAGCGCAAGACTTTGCTCTCCGCCATTGGTGCTATTGACCCAAATGATTCACAACTGATGGCATTCGATTTGGACCACTCCGAACCACGCCTTCCTTCCACTTTAGCGTTCCAAGTTTCTGTTTTCGTTTGGAATCTTGTCATCCATCGGTGCATCATCGATGAAGGTGCCTCTGCATGCGTCATGTCCACATTCGTTTGGCAGAAGTTGGGATCCCCTACTCTTCAGCAGTCCACTACTGCGTTGCGAGCCTACGACGGCTGTTCAGCTCAACCCCAAGGCCTATTAGCTAACGTCCCCATCCAGTTGGCTGGTAAAACCATTCTCATTGACATAGAGGTCATCAATGCCCAACTCGATTATAACCTCTTACTTGGCCACAGCTACATGTATGGCATGAAGGCGGTTGGCTCCTCGGTTTTTTGTACCATGATGTTCCCCCATGATGGACGCGTGGTCAAAGTCGACCAACTCACCTACTACGATCCAAATGCCCCTGCTGCACCCGAAAATGTTCTCCCCATGGTTGAACAACCTGTTAGTGGTGCCGCTACCTCGTTTGTTTCCTCCTTGGGACCTGGAGTTTACTCAGATCCGTCGATGACATCAACCTTCCAATCCATTCCTCCCCCGTCATCTGCACTCGAAGTATCTGACCTATGTACCCTTTCCCACAATACACAAACACCTAACAATCAACCGCCCTTGTTGCCTAAACCACCGTTGGTACCTAGTCACATTGGTGTTACACCCATCCACACAATCCCCTTTCTAGTCCCCCCCTCGGGAGTAGTAAGCGCCCCCGTTATGGCTACCCTTAGCCTCCCTGGGTTAACCTTGGGATTACTCGTGTGGTATCTTTCACCTCCCGTTCCCCCACCGACACCAAACGTCGTCCTACAACCGGTGCAACCCATGGCTACTACTAGTCAACCAGCTCCTGGTGTCACTACCCCTTCGTCCTCTACGAATCCCCTCCTCTTATCAAGCACACTGGGGGCAGGGGCCCACAACCATACACTGTTGTACCTCCTCCCAAGACAGTTAAACCCCCTCTCGTTTTTTGTGCTCCCCCCAAATGCTCGTTGTGCGATGAGTTAGGTCATCCAACTCACCAATGTCCACAGTTACCTACATTACAGGAACACATGCAGATGCTTGACGAGTAGCTAGGGTTTTCACCCTAGTTTGTGCAAATGAGCACCTACTAAGGAGAAGGGACTCCTTAGTAGTAGTTCAATAAATAGTAAATGAAAAGACAATACATTGAAATGGAAATTATTCTAAACATGTGTATGAAACATAAGAGACAAGAAATAATAAATGGTTTGCTTTGTATTAAATCTGTACCTCAAGTGTAGAGGTTGGTGAAGTTCTTGCAATGATCCAAGAGGGTTGCTCCAAACTCCAACTCTACTCCTTCTCTTTCTCCAATGGTGGAAATGGGCCAAAAGGGGCTCTCAATGGTGAAAGTAGCTCAAGGGTGAGCTAGGGTTTCGAGAGAGATTTTGGCAGAGTAAGGGTATACTTGATTGTGGATATGAAATGAGGGGTCTCCATCACCTATTTATAGGTTTTTGGTGGTGGAGTGCTGGCCCATGGTTTAGGTCAGCTGTATAGGGTTTTTTCCTCCTTTTTCCTCTTTTTCCTCATTATTTTATATTTTTTTATTCCCATTTTAGAGGGTTTTTGCTATTTTGGAGGGAAAAGGGGTTTTTTAGCCTTTTTGAGGCTTTTTGATGGTTTTGTGGCCTTTTGGAGGCATTTTTGGCCTTTTGGAGGCTTTTTAATGGGATTTGAGGGTTTTGAAGGCAAATATGGTAGGAAATATGGACAAATGAGTCATGTAATGGGGTAGATGAGGTAGTGAGCACTTTTTGGGTGTTAACAGATTGCTCCCTGATGTGTGAGGGCAGGAGCTCATCGTATGGCCGATAGACATCATAAGTCTTTGAATGGTTTTCCTGGGGTGTGGAGAAGAGAGGAAACAAACTGGATCCCGAAACAACGATCCCGAACCCACTGCGAAAAACTAAAAGTACATAACCTCAATAATGGATGAGGAATAATCTAATCATATGGACGAGGTGGGCATTCCCATGCTCGTATCAAGATATAGAACAATAATAACAATGGGGTCCAAAATATGGGGACCAAACATATACATGAACTCAAATAATGAATGAGGAAGAATCTCAATATATGGATGAGGCATACATACCCATGCTCGTATCAAGATACATAAAAATGATTGCGAGGCCCGAAAAGGGGGACCTGTAGGATACATAGAAAACCACTGTGTACATCGTAAGGGTCCAAAGGGGACACAAAGCTGGGACATACTGCTGGGATGACCATGTCTGAGCTGAAGAACTGATACACTGGAATGACAACAGTGCTATTGAGTGTGGTACCAAAGGAACTGATGAGCTGCTGGATCATAGTGACGGGGAGCCATACTCTCAATGGTACACTGAACTGGAACTAAACTAGGTACTGAAGGAAGCATATAACTGGATGGATTCCGAATAAAATCTCCAATGCAACCCGGACATCCATGGGAACATATAACTGGGTGTTCCGAAGTGACTCACCGATGTGCTAGAGTCGGGGGAAATCCGGGGTCTTCGACCAATAACTGAAGGGATATAAACCCTGCGCGATTCTCAACGATGCGATCAAGGTGTTGAAGTTGAGCATGTGAGAAACAACCACTCGGAGAGGCAATGATGACTCCTCTCAAAATGGTCTGTAGGCACTCACCACTGATGG
The DNA here is from genome assembly GCA_027924585.1 of Larix kaempferi. Classification (NCBI taxonomy): domain Eukaryota; kingdom Viridiplantae; phylum Streptophyta; class Pinopsida; order Pinales; family Pinaceae; genus Larix; species Larix kaempferi. The sequence continues at coordinate 31,103,969 of BSBM01000510.1, forward strand.
TGATGGGTCCAAGGCGCAGGGACCTCTGGGTCTATCCTCTGGAATAGAGGGGCTGTCGTCGACAGAGGGAGACCTGCAACTAGAAAGGAAATGATGTTTCCTTGATAGGAGCACGAGGTGGAGAACCGAAGTGTGAGAGTACTGATGGTAGGACTGACATACTGTGGGGGATAACTGGGCAAGTAGAGGGGGTGGACTCAAACTTCCTTTGTTCAGAGTATGATGGCGGGGATGATCGGACAACATATGAAACTGACTGATGGGAAAGGGATCATAGCTGTAATGGATCAAGGATAGTGACTGGGATGAGGGATACTCAAGTTGGTGTAAAATGGCAGGAGACTGCAGACTACTCTGAACAAAGGCGACCTGATTGGGGGTGCTGCCGAGATGATCGATCATAGTGCCAAGAGGCACGGGATGACTTCTTCATGGGTTAAGGAACTAGAAGAAGTGTGTGTAAAATGATACTGTCGTGTGGATTTATACGAGCCCAGGACAGTTCATGCTCGTGATTGCTTTCAATTTTAAGGAGTCTGAAAGCGATAAGAAGACTCTGAAATAATAGAATGGTACTGTCGTGTGGATTTGTACGAGCCCAAGATAGTTCATGCTCTTGGTTGCTTTCAATTTTAGAGAGTCTAAAAGCGATAAGAAGACTCCAGGGGGTTTCTTTTTCGTGTGTTAGTCTCCAAGGCCCAAAGAAGCATAAAAGGATGCAATGAAGAACTCTTCTAGCCGGTGTGACTAGAGTATTCCTTTTTCGTAATTAGTTTACCAGGTCTGGAAAAGGGTTAAACTTATACCAGATAGACGCCCTTTCAGGTACTTTAACGAGCATGAAAGGAAGCAAGATTTCTCGACGATATTTTCATTGTTTTAGGAGTCAGAAAAGAGCTTAACAGAAACTCCCTAAGTTCCTTTTTCGTAAAGGACTTGTCCGGCTCGAAAAATGGATAAAATTATACCGAACAAAAGGAATGGCCAGGCAAGGAGGAAGTGCTCAATCAAGGAACATTAATGATGACCAAGAACGAGGGTGGGGGGGGAGCACTGATGGGCCTCCTTGCGGGATAATGAATGGTGGCAACATAACGAAATAGTTGCAGTATGACATGAGTGAATGGCTCATGTAAAAATGTGGAACAATCCAATGGCGGTTGATGTGGTGCGCAAACCGAGGCAGCAAGGTGTCAGGACACAATGTTGAAACTGTACCAAGTGAGAGCGAGAAATGATCTCAAGCATCATCATGAGCTCGAAAAAATGAATCCGGCTATATAAAGAGTGTCAAAAATGGATAACGGTCGATGTGGCACGCAAACCGAGGCGACGGGGGGTGTTTTGGAAAAAATACCCAAAAAATCTGGGGGTGAGAGTGAGAAATGATCTCAAGCATCATCACGGGCTCAAAAAAATGAATCCGATGATATAAAGTATATCAAAAACGGGCTACGGTCGATGTGGCACGCAGACCGGGGTGACAAGGTGTCATGTCACGATGTCAATAAAGGTTCTGGTGAGAGCGAGAAATGATCTCAAGCATCATCACGAGCGTGGAAAAATGAATCTGGCAGTGCAAATGGTGCGAAAAATGGAGGTCATAAGGACTCCAGAATAGTCAAAGGAAATAACTAGGTTAAAAAATGGTTGCAAATAAAGGTGAGCCCACCAAGCCAAGGATGCAAGGGTGGGGAGAAATGATGGGTCTCCATCACCTATCTATAGGTTTTTGGTGGTGGAGTGCTGGCCCATGGTTTTGGGAACCATATGGTTTAGGTCAGCTGTATAGGGTTTTTTCCTCCTTTTCCCTCTTTTTCCTCATTATTTTATATTTTTTTATTCCCTTTTTAGAGGGTTTTTGCTATTTTGGAGAAATTTTGGATATTTTTGGAGGGAAAAGGGGTTTTTTAACCTTTTTGATGGTTTTGTGGCCTTTTGGAGGCTTTTTAATGGGATTTGAGGGTTTTGAAGGAAAATATGGTAGGAAATATGGACAAATGAGTCATGTAATGGGGTAGATGAGGTAGTGAGCACTTTTTGGGTGTTAACACCTGCAATAAGGTCTTCATGCTTTTCCAGTGTTTTCAAAATTTATTCCACTTGTGCATCATTGGCACGAACAATCCTTTAAACAATATCAAGATGAGCATCTAGCCCAGAAGTAAAATTTGAAATTTGTTGAGTGGTTTGCTCTATTTCATCAAGGCGAGTATCCATAATAGGAACATAAGAAATTATTTGTTGAACAATGGAAACCAAACATTCCATTTTGATTTTCATCCATCTCAATTGGCAACACATGTCATGAATATTGGCTTGGGTGTCTCAAATTCTCTCATAAATATCCTTAATATTTTTTTTCAAAATCTAGTATTGCAACACAGTTCCAAATCTCCTCTAAAAATTCTATTCTTCGGTCAACCCAGTTAGTATGCAGTACAACCCAAACATTAAGCTAATACCAATAACCCAAAAAAATACAGACTATACTCAACCCATACTACACAATAATATTGATCCCCCAAGGTGCATATAGAAATTACTATTTCTACCTTGATATCCCAAACCTTCCAAACAAACAAGAGAGCATAATCCAAGCGTAACCAATAGAAAATTACCTACAAATGAAGCTCCTTGCATCTAGCATTGATTATATTAGGAAGTTGATCTCCCAGTGCACATGAGAAGGAATCAAAGTCTACAGGGTTCCATACCACCATTCTAGAATTAACACTCACACCAGACCTCCTTCCTCCAATGTTTTTCGCAAATGATGAAGATGAGACATAATATATCCTAAAAAATAAAAATATTCCTAACAAAGTTTCCTGGTATTACCTCCAAACTCCCATAGTAAAATTGTAATGTACCCAACCCTTAGGACCAAAATATTTTGAACCAACTTGATCCTAATTTGAAACTAGGTGAATCTAGTCAAATTCTGCTACAAAAGGGTAATGTTTCCAAACGATCGCAAACACTAACAAACTAAATTGAATTAAAGTGGTATTCATGGATTCTACACATCCAAATGCATCAAGTTGACCCACTGATCACTTCTAAGCAACTAGTTATGGTGGTTAAACAATAACATACTTTTATCTAATAAACCAGAATTCTGCTACAAAAAGGCATTGTTTCCAAACTACCCCAAACACCACCAAACTGACTCGAATTATTCAAAAAATTGTATGAATGGATTCTAAACATCCAAATTCATCAACTTGACCCACTGAGTACCTCTAAATATCTGGTTATGGTGGTTAAACAATAAAAAACTTTTAGAAATAAACCAGAATTTGCAGACTTCAGATTAGGAAGCTAGTACTTGCACATAGATCAACACACGAGGTAAATTCTATATATTTTCATTAATTATTGAACATCATTAAAGTGTACATCAGATTCTGATATAAAAGAAACAAAATATATAATTAATATTCTACGAATGAGAAGAGATGGCTTCCACAAAACTGGTGGAAGAGGAAGGGAAATTGTTGCTCCATATGGGAAAGTTTGCTTCACTGTTGCGCCCTCCACAAGCAATATTTCGACCCCTTCTCTCATACCTAATTCTTAAAGATAATTCCCCATCATATACAGAATAAATACAACCCATATACCATTCCCCAATAAATCTACATAACCTCTAGCGCGCCCTCCTCCATCAAGACACCATCAACACACTTGAACTATTGAAGAAAACACACCACAATCTATTGTTGCTACAAAATGAGATTCCGAACACACTAACCATAAAATGAATAGGGACAAATACTCACTCAATGAAGGTCCATAGAGATATCAAGGTGATTCCTCCTCTCATAGCTACCTAGGGTGGAATCTTGCACCATCGAAATTAGCTACAATGGCAAGGGGCACATCTCCCAAACTTGAGAAGCTCAATAGCTTTCCAATTCAAATGAAAAATGATCAAAATCCCTTCCCCTTGGTACCTGCATCTATTTTATATATTTTTTGAGGCCCTTTCCCCCTTATTCTCGAAATTTCTCACAATAATAATAATAAAAATTTGATTTGGTTGAGAGAAGAATCATTCATGATGTTTTTAGTTCCCTTCTAATGTTATTTGGCCACATGAGGACTTAGCCAAACTTAGGAATTCGAATAGGGATGGATTTACATTCATTTTGTGGGACCATTCCACCTCAAGCACCTCCCTTAGCTATTTTTAGGGCCTGCCATTGGCATAGTTGTCATAGATGCTATCATAGTGTCATAGATGATTGTCATAGTGTCATAGATGCTTGTCATAGATTCCTTGGGATTTACACTCCACTAGTACTCCCTCTTGGTCTATTTTTAGCCTATAACTGATCCATGATATTCCTTGGGGGTTAAACTTCCACTAGTGCGCCCTCCTTGGTCTATTATTATCCTGGGATGTTACAATTTCAAATATTTCTTCATGATTGGATTCCCTCCACCTTGGATGGGAGTTACTTCACAAGTGGAGCCCAATCAATCTCCTATGCACGCTCCTAGGCTGATTGGACTATTTCCATCTCATTAACAAATATTTTTCCAATATTATTGCAAAATGTTTTCCTACATCACCCGCCCTTCTTGATTTAAATCTAATGTGCATAGTGACTATAGAAAAATTAATTCCCTGCTTAATTTTATTTCCAGTTTAACCCATGGGAATTGAATGAGTTAGTGGAATGACCATAAAGGAACCATGGAGGGTACATTATAGTCCTCCTCGCCCAATATTTCTTTTCCTCAAGCAATTGCAATCTCAGGTGTTGCACTACTTGTTCACCCTCCCATGTAGCCTCCTCACTTGGTAAATATTTCCACTAAACTAGATACTCTCTAATGGTTCTCCCCCTTAATCTTCTTTCCCTTACCTTCAAAATTCTTTCCAGAACCAATACCAATAGTGTTTAATCATCTAATGGAGGAAGCTCAATGTTTATTTTCACCTATTGGCCAACTCTCTTTTTGAGACATGGATCATGGAATACATTGTGTATCTTGCTCCCTTTTGGAAGCACCAATTCATATGTTTCTTCCCCAACCTTTCTTTCAATCTTATAGGGCCCATAGAAACTTGGTTTCAATTTTTCAGAGTGATGACTGTTTCTATGGATGCAACCTCAAATATACCAAATCATCCACCTAAAAACTACGTTCTATTCTATTCCAATTTGCATATATTTTTTGTTGATTTTGTGTTGTTTGCAAGTTATCCTCGAGTGTTTTCAGAATGTATTGACTCTATTGAATCCGATATTTTTCCTTGGGGGATCTACAATCTCCAAAAAATTGATTTATGAAAGTAGGAGCTTCATAACCATATAATTATTTAAATGGTGACATTTCAATGGACATATGGTAAATTGTGTTGTAGCCGAACTCACCCAAATGTAACCATTTGATCCAATATTTTTGCTGATTTGTCACATAATTCCTCAAGTATCCCTCTAGCCTTTGGTTGACTCTCTCTATTTGTCCATCAGTTTGGGGGTGGTATCTAGTACTGAGATTCAAATATATTCCTACCAATTTAAATATTTCTTTCCAAAATGCTCCCGTAAACTTGCTATCTTTATCACTAATAATAGTTCTTGGCAAACCATGCAATCTGAAAATTTATCTATAGAAAAAATAAGCCACTTGAGCAGTAGTATAAGTAGATGGGACAAAAAAGAAATGAGAAAATTTAGTTAGTCTATCCACTACCACATAAATGAAATCTTTGCCTTGTACCTTGGGTAATCCAGTGATGAATTCCATTTAGATGCTTTCCCATTTTTTATCCGGAATGGGTAGAGGTTGTAGTAGACCAGCATGATATGTATGCTCCACTTTATTTTGTTGACATGTGCCGCATTCCCTCACATACTTCAAGATATAATTTTTTAACCACTTCCAAGTGAACCTTTCTCTTATTTTCCTATATGTCTTTAAATATCTAGGATGGCCTGCTAGTGGGTAGTTATGGGCTGCCTCCATAATTCTCTCATTAGAGGAAATTTGAGGTCTAAAATGGGGCTTATAAGAAAATGAGCCATCATATATAAAAAAAGAGCCAACCATAATTTCTTGATGAGTTGGAATTCAAGAACCAATAGAATTTCATTAAAATGAGTCAACCATAATGGTTGACTTGAGATATTTTTCATAAAAAAACTACTTTTTTTGTTCGTATTTTCATTATATCTCCCTGTGTTTTTACTCAAATTTCGAGCAGGATCACTCGTCACATGCGGAATTAAATTCCGCATCCAACGAGTACCCGCGCTGCATACTTTGGACGGGCCCCGCTACCCCAAAAATAAGAAATACTTAAGTATTTCTTGTTTTTGGGGCAGCGGGGCCCGTCCAATGTATGCAGCGTGGGTACTCGTTGGATGCGGAATTTAATTCCGCATGCGATGAGTGATCCCGCTCAAAATTTGAGTAAAAACATGGGGATATATAATGAAAATACGAACAAAAAAGTAGTTTATTTCTTTCTTCTTCCAAAATTAATAAATATTATTTTATTATTTTAACTATTATTTCATTATTTCAACTATTATTTTATTATTTTCCTTAGGAGGCCCATTTTAGACCTCAAATTTCCTCTAATGATTTGAAGGCTAATTTAGGCACCAAATAGATTATATATTTGTAGTAAATAACCTCATTGATGACTTTGTATTGAGTATTCTACAAAGAGTTGACTTTCCATTCTGCTATCATTTCCATTAAGGAGAGAGTTGGATTTCTAGAGAGAGCATCTGCAAAAACATTTATTTTTCCTTTCATGTATTATATGTCAAAATCATAGGCTTGGACCTTGATTACCCACTTTTTTTGTCTATCATTCAACTCCTTTTGAGTTAGGAAATGCTTCAAACTATTGTGATCTGTTTTGACCACAAATTTGCTGCCCGCTAATTATTGTCGGAATTTTTCCAAGGCATGCATAATGGCTAGCATTTATTTTTCAAATATAGAGTTGTGGCGCTCACGGGGCTGAAAATTTCTACTAGAAAGGAAATATGGTGCTGATTTTTCATTAGGACAACTCCAATTCCTTCACATGAAGCATCACATTCAAGCACAAATGGTTGAGTGAAATCTGGTAAAGCAAGTACCAGACAACTACTCATCACTTCCTTCATATTTTTGAAGGCATTTTCAGCCTCTCCTAACCAACCAAAGGCTCCTTTTTTGGTAATATTAGTCAAAGGTACTGCCAACTATGAGAATCCCTTGACAAATTTTTTGTAGTATGTGCAAATCCCAATTAACCCTCTAAAATTTGTCATATTTTTAGGGGTTGGTGTTGGAATATTCTAACCATCTCATCTTATTTTGCATGCATTTTTCCTTTTTCATGCAATGGATGCATCCCATGCAATTGTAGGTGAGTATCCTAGCACCTAGTCCTTATTCCCCCCCCTAGAGCTTAAATTTGGTCATCATTATCCCTCTTATCCACTCAGAGCACCTTTTTTACATCACTAGAGTTCAAATGCACCCTCATGCATAATTTTAAGAGTATACACAATTAGTTCCATGGTTTAGGGCACCTTGTCCCCTTGATTGCTCAATTAACTAATTGTTACACCTATTTGATTGCTACTAAGGATAGGAGCACCCCTTTTGACCACTGTCAGTCAGTTATGTGCCCCCTTGGAGTCTACTCCCTTATTTTGGTTCATAGATGACTCAGTCATGCTCATTTCTACCTCAGTTGACTGACCATTGACCATTAGTGGCCACTAGACCTTATCGGGTGATGGTTCCAATGCAAACTAAGACTACTGCTTGAGGTAAATTAAAATCCTATCAAAGGCTATCGAATTCATTCTATTGTAACATCTTTTGATTTACAGCTTATTTGCTGAAGAATGTATCAACAACAGTTTTTCATCTGTGTTTTAGTTTTATGAGTGATTTGATCAGTGTTTCTTTCTAAATTCTTCTTAGTTAAACATTGTAAAATTGTGAGGTTTGTTCAATCTTAGTGATCTATCCCATGGAATTTCACATGGTATTAGAGATTGTGAGAGCTTAGGTTGAGCAATTGCTTTCATTAGTGCACCAAAAGCCTCTGTATTTCCACAATAAATCCTGGTGCCATTGCATTGAATCCATTGGAGAAATAATTTGGAGTTTAGCCAAGTGTGAAGGATCCAGATAAAAGTTCCTATAGTCCTAAATCAATGCTCAATAGATTTAGTAACAATCCTCCATATATACTCCAAAAAAGTGCATTCAGTCACCATCAATGGATCTATCTTCAATTCCAAATCTCACTTCTTTCAACTTCTTTGAATGGAAGGATCAAATGGATATCTTCATGCGCAACAAAGGTCTCTATAAGGTGTTAAAGGGTGTTGAAGTCGAACCAAATGGTGCATCATAGAAACCCAAGTATCTAAACAACGTTGATGAAGCATATTGTTTTTTTGTGTCTCGACATTTCCAAGGATCTAATCTTTCATCTATCCAGTCTGAAAAATCCCAAGGAAGTTTGGACAAAGCTCAAATCCTTATTTGGGAAACAAGATGATGTGAGAGGGAATTAATTGGAGAATGAGCTGATCTCACTAAGCCCCAACAGTTTCGAATCCATGACATACTTCTTCACTGAATTCAAGAACTTGGTCATGCAGCTGAAGATGTGTAATATTGAGAAGAAGGATGAGCAGCTTATTCTTTCTATTCTATCAAAACTGGGACCTGACTATTTTGTGTTTGTATCCACTTTCATAAAAAAAAATTATCCATCCAAAATTGGAATATTCCCACTCTAGATGCATTCATCTTGTCTCTCACAAAGGAGCAAGACAAATTGGTGAAAATGGAGTCATAAAACCATCAAGGGATCAAGCTCTTGCTGCTAGAGAAGGAAATAATGCGAATGGTCATGGAAAGAATAAAGGAAAAGGGAATAAACAATATGAGAAGAAGCAGAAGGAGTCTCCCAAATAGTCAGAGGAAAATTTGAATTCTAAAATATACAAGTAAAATAAAAAGGAGAATACCAAATGTCCCTACTACAACAGAGGTTTTCATCCTGAAAGTGCTTGCATGAAGAAGAAAATTGATCTCATGGCTCTGCTTTTGGAGAAAAAAAACCTTCTAGTACTTGCAAGTGCTAGGAGGAAAGAAGCTGATTCGAAATCATATGATAAAGAGAGGTGTCATGCACTCATGGCTGGCACTTCGAATGCATCTTCCTTCATCATAGATTCTGCAGCCTCCACACACATGTCTGCATCCAGAGATCTCTTCTCAGAGTTCGAACCTACTATTGGGCCTTCCATCCTAATGGGAGATGATTCATAATTTATTTCAAAAGGAATTCGAAGGATCAATCTTGATCACGGATACTTCAATGATGTGCTCTATGTTACTACCTTGGTAGCCAAACTAATTTCATTCTATCAAATGACACATACAGGAGTCCCAAAGAAAGTAATTTTTACTCCTAATGCAGTTGAGATTCAAGAGATGTCTTTTGGAAAAATCATTGCACAAGGAATTGCAAATCACCATTCCAAACTCTATGAGTTCTCTCATTTCTTTCCTTACTCAACAAAAAGTGCACTTCTTACTCATGCAAATGAAGTGAGCAGACATTGGCATGAGGTTTGGGCACCTTAACTACAAATATTTGCAATAAATGCACAATCAAAAAATGGTTGAAGGCCTCCAAAACATCATATTTTTTAAAGGCACCTGTCAAGGTAGCTTGATTAGTGAGCATAAGTTTGAAAAAGGAAAGTCAAAGAGAGCCTCATATCCTCTTGAGTTGATTCATAGTAACATATCAAGACCTCTCCCTCACCTATCTCTAAATAATGCTAGATACATCTTAACATTCATAGATGACTATTCAAGATTTAGTTGGGTATATTTTCTAAAGTTGAAATCAGAAGTCTTTGAATATTTCAAATTTTGTAAAGCTTCTGTAGAAAATTTCACTGAAAAGAAGATCAAGGTCCTTCGTACTGACAATGGAGGAGAGTATGTGAATAATGAGTTTCAATTATTTTATGTAGATGAAGGTATTGAAATGAAGCACAATTTTCCATACACACCACAACAAAATGGTGTGGATGAGAGAAAGAAAAGAACTCTAAAAGAGATGGATACATGCATGCTTGAGTCTAAAGCATTGGCTCCTAGACTTTGGGAAGAAGCTATTAACTATGTTTCATACCTCCAAAACAAATTTCCTCACAAAGTCCTAAAAGGAAAAACTCTTTTCGAAGCTTGGATGGGATACAAGCCAGATGTGTCTCATCTCAGATTCCGTGGTTCCAAATATTGGGAAAGGATTCCTTCAGAGAAGAGGAGAGCCTTAGAGCTTCAAAGCAGAGAGTGTATATTGGTTGGTTATGCATAGAATGTAAAGGCCCATAAACTATTGGATCTATCTACCATGCACACTTTCTTTGAAAGAAATGTCCATTTTGAAGAATGGCCATTGCATGATGCCCACCATGTTGAAGCATAAATCTTGCCAACTACTCCTCCACAAGATGTTGAACAAGATAGCGAATCATCATCTCATGAAAGTCCAGAATATGATTCAGAAAGTGAATATTGGACCATGCTAGATCCAGATTCACAAGAACTTGAATATCTAGTACCACAAGAACCAACAACACTTCCAAGGTGGGCTACGAAGACCATAGAATCTGCTGGTAACCTTGTTGTAGATCCAAAAGATCCAAGAAGAACTAGATCTGAGTATCAAAGTACAAGTTTTGCACTCTCTCATAAGGATCCCTTTATTCCAGATAGATTCTTTTTAATGGTTGGATCAGATCCAAAAAATTTATGAGGCCTCCCAAGATCCAATATGGATAAAAGCTATGGATGAAGAGTACCAATATTTTCAGAAAAATGAGACTTGGGAGCTTGTTTCTCTCCATCCTAGAAGGAAGCTTGTTCAATATAAGTGGGTATACATACAAATATGGGCTCAGATGGAGAAACATGAAAGTACAAGGCTCGCTTGGTTTCTAAAGGATTCTCCCAGGTTCAAGGGATTGAATATACAAAGACCTTCGCTCCAATTGAAAATATGGAATCCATCCGTCTTGTTTTGGCTCTAACCGCATCTAAGCACTGGGAGGTGCATCAGATGGATGTGAAGAGTGCATTTATTCATGGATATCTATAAAAGGATATATACATGAAGCAACTTGAAGGATACATTGATGATCCTTCATTAGTGTGTAGATTAAGGAAGTATTTATATGGACTCAAGCAAGCTCCCCAAGCATGGCATGCTAAGATGGACTCCTTTGTACTGTCACAAGATTTCAGAGATGCAAGTATGATTTGAATGTCTACATGAGGCATGATGGTAACTCTCTTATCCTTATTGTCTTATATGTTGATGATTCATTGATTAAATGGAGTCTCTCTTCATGCATTAGATCTATCAAAACAACCTTGCACAATGCCTTCTCTATGTCGGATTTGGGACTGCTAAAGCAGTTTCTTTGTCCTGAAGTCTCTCAGAGTGATTCAGGAATCAAGATTGCATAGTCCAAGTATGCATCATATCTACTTGACAGGTTTCATATGACATAATGCAAACTGGTAGCATTTCCTTTTCTTTCAGGTATCAGTCTTGAGGATGGTTCTTCTTCACCTTTGGTGGATAGTACCTTGTATCAGAAACTGATCGAGAGTCTTTTGTTTCTTACACATAATCTCCCTGATCTATCCTATGCAGTGATTGATGTATCCAGATACATGAAAGAACCCCATGAGCTTCACTGGAATTCATCTAAAAGGATCTTTCACTATGTGCAAGGGACGAAGACTATTACAGTGTAATTTTCCACCTTGTGAGCATCATCATTCATTGGCCTTCAGGATCCATTTTACTGACTCAGATCTATCATTTTCCCTCTAGGAACACACAAATACCTATTTTTGTTCCTATACACTAGCTGTTCCACTATATCCAGCGTACATGCAGGCTGTTCCACTATAGCTCGCGGACACCAAGTAAAATGGTAAAAACCAATAGAAAATTACTTTTTACTCCCAAAAAGCGATCTTAGGGTGACCTTTGGCCCTCCATATACCCCGAAATGACTCGATTAGACTTTTCACTTACCTTGGGAGATTATTTATTGAGCTCTTATGGTGTATGGAAGGAAGGAGAAAGAGAGAGCAAGATAACTCTAGTGGATTTTTTCTGTGACTTGAGTCTACACTCATGTGACACTCATTGATCCTTGTTGTTGTGAACTCCTTATGTTCACCTACCAAAATCCTTTCATAGTTTGAGTTTTCCATTGCATGGGGGATTGAAGTGGTGGAGGCACAAGTGGAGAGACCTAGTTCTTGGTTCAGATTGGTTGCCAACAAGAGGTTGTATATTGTACTTCTTGTTATTCATTAATGGAAACACTCATTTTCTCGTTCAATTGATGTTGTGAATATTGTTAAATTACTTTGGGTTATATTTGCTTATGATATCATGGATCATGCTATCGATTATGCTAATGTCTTTCACATGTTACATGCACTTGATTGTACTTGTTGTTGAGACTAATCTGCAGGTTCAAGTGTAGAAGTTGAAAGATCAACAGGGATCTACTTCGAACATCCGGTTGAAGGTTGGTTTTTTCTCCATTATCTTAGGATTGCCATTTATATAGCATTGCATTGGGAATTGAGTTATTTTCTGGTAGTCAGCTGTCTGTTGTGGTCTGCGACAAGCCATAGGAAGTTTTCTTCGTAACAAAGACCTATGGTATTCACTATGCAGCTAGGTCTCCATTGAACCTAGTTGGGTACACCGATTCAGATTGGGATGGAGATAGCTCATATCGAAAGTATACATCAGGTTTTGTCTTCATGATTGGATCCGGTCCTATATGTTGGTCGAGCAAAAAGATGACTGCTCTTTCTCTTTCATCAGCTAAGACTGAGTACAAAGGTGCAGTGAATGCATCCACATAGTGAATTTCATTGCAGGGCATCTTGTCAAAGTTTGGTATTAACTATAGTACTCTGCTAGTCATCTATTGTGACAATCAGGGTGTTATCAGGATTTCCACAGATCCAGTTCAAGTACAGAGAACCAAACATATTGAGATACACATGCAATATATCCTAGGATTGGTGCATGATTGTACCATCACACTGCTCTACTACCCCTCAGAAGAGTAGATTATATTTTCACCAAGTATTTTTTGGTGAAAAAGTTCACCCATCTTTGATCCCTTTTTGGGGTGAGTGCTACCTTGGTTTATTAGATTTTTCACAATCTATCTTGAGGGGGGGTATTTTTCCCATTGGGTTCTATGATACGCACATGGATAGGAACCATGAGGGGGAAAATAGTTCCATTGAATGAGTCGGCTCTGTTATGGCGGAAGCTTAAGAAACAAAATGCGCAAAGCAGGGATACACTACACAGACATAACACAAATATACACAGACAATATGCAGGAATACGAACTGATTTATATTACTGGATATAAGTTCATGACTTGATTCTATGCTTGTATATTACAATAGTTTACATGCTTATATAGAGAGTGCTAAGACGCTTGTGTGCTTGCTCGTTACGTTCAGTTACAAAGAAGTTAGAATGGTTCGGCAATTCAACTGTTACAGTCAACTGGAAGATAGAGAGACAATCTGCCGAAGTTCGAAAGTCGCAAGTCACAGATTGAAATTGCATGTCGATGTCACGAAATTGTGAGGTAGCGGAACTGGTCGAAGTTGCAAAGTTGTCGAAGTCATTTTTAAGTCAAAACTTGTCTAAGTTGTGTCAATGTCGATGACTTGTCAAAGATATGTCGAAGTCGACATCCAACAATAATACCAACTGCGATGTGGATCAAACCTCCTTCCTTAAGAAACAATGGTCCCCATTGTTTGCTCGTGAAGGTGAGGAAAATTGTTGGTTAGTTCAGTAATAGAGTACCACTTTCCTTGTGCTGGGATTTATCCAGCTTTAGCAACTTGAAAAAAGGGAATTGTGTTCATCCTTGTATCGCGTACTCGTCGTCCCACAATGGTGTCACAAGGAAGAGGCTCCTAAACATATGGATTGATGTCGTTGGGTTTTTTCATTGGTAATGCGTTTTGTTCGAATAGTGGTGCATGGTATGGTCGAAGTAGATCCACATTGAATAGTGGATGCAGACCTAGGCATGCAAGAATTTCAAGCTAGAAAGCGTTTTCTCCAATCTGTTGAAGAATACCACAAGAATAATGTATGGACCATATTGCAAAGGTTTGAGCTTCTTGAATGGACCAGTGAAGCGATCCTTCTTGAGATGTAACCATACATTATCCCCAATTTGGAATGAATGAGGAATACGATGCTTGTCGTGTCGGGCCTTAGCTTTCTCGTTTGCTTGTTGGAACATTTCCTTTGCTTGCTTCTGGATGTCGCAGATATGATCTCGAAACTTCAAGGCTTTATCAACTTCTCGCTGGCTTTAGTTGGTGTTGAAGTTTGGATGTGTCAAGGAGCTGATCAAGTCAATAGGCACTGAGGGTTGAAATCCGTAACAGATCTCAAATGGACTCCTTGCTCTAGAGATGTGCTGAGCATGATTGTAATTGTGTTGTATGTATGGAAGAATTTCATCCCATGTGCGTCGATGCTTGTGGTTGTACATGCGAAGCAGTTGTACTAACAAGCGATTCACAACTCCCATCTGTCCATTGGTTTGAGGATGGAAAGCTATCGACAATGAGAGTCGTGTGTCTAGTTGTTTCCAGAGAGTCTTCCAAAATATGCCGACGAATCTAGAATCTCATTCGGAAGTAATGGTTGTGGGTAAACCAAAGTGTTTCCAAACATGTGTGAAAAAGAGCTAAGCAGTATTTTGTGTTGTCGTGGTCTTCTTGCATGGTATGAGAATGGCCATTTTGGAAAATATGTCGACTACTACTAATATTGCATCGTGCTGATGTTTTGTAGTAGGATATCCTGTCAAGTAGTCCATAGAAATAGATTCCCATGGTCGACTAGGAACTGGAAGAGGTGTGTACAATCCCTTTCGTCGATTAGGCAGTTTAGCAATGGCACAAACCATGCATTATTGAATGTACTTGTTGACGTCAGTTTTAAGTGTATGCCAAAAGAAATACTTCTGCAGAATAGAAAGTGTCTTTGCTACTCCAAAGTGTACTATGGTCTTGATGTAGTGCATGTCCCAAATGAGTTGTTGTCGATGCTCACCGGTCAGTACACAAAGCTATCCAAGCTTGTATAGAAAGGTGTCTTTTAGGAAATAGTCGACGGTCGACAACTTGTTAGTCTAAAGCTGTCGGTAGACTAGTGAAAATTCGATGTCTTCCTGATACAACTGATGCCAAGTAGGGGTGTCATATCCTTGCATACTCATCTCTGTAAAAATGAGAGTAATGGGAAGTCTGCTTAGACAATCGGCGACGACGTTAGATTTACCTTTCCGATACTTAATCACCAACTGGAATTGTTGTAGGTAATTAATCCACTTAAGTTGTCGAGTTGTTTGTAGTTTTGACTAGCTCAGAGCGAACTGTAGAGGCTTATGGTCAGTGAAGATGACCGTTTCCTTGCAAAGGATGTAGTGCCTCCATTGCTTGAAAGCTTGCACAATGGCGTACAGTGCTTCTTCGTACGTCGAATATCTTCTAACTGTGTCGTTAAAAGTTTTGGAATGAAAAGCTACTAGGTGACCAAACTGAGTGATCATTGCACTCAAGGAATAGTCCGATGCGTCCGTCTCAATCTCAAAGGGCTGATGCAAATAAGGTAACACAAGTACTGGTGCAATGAAGAGCTTGTGTTTGAGATGTTCAAAAGCTTCTTGTTGTGTCGGTGTCCATTTGAAGACAGTTTTTCCATTTCCCTTCGTCAACTGATTCAAGGGCCAGGCTATGTCACTAAAGCCAAGTATGAATTGTCGATAGAAATTCTCCAAACCAAGAAAAATTCTTAGTTCTTGAATGCTTTGAGGAATGGACCAATGTTTGAGGATCTGTTCTTTTTTTGGATTGACATGAATTCCTGCAGAGTCAATTACATACCCCAAATATTTGATGTTGTTCATTGCAAAGGTACACTTGTCCATGTTCAAGTAAATCCGATGTTGTTGGAGAGTGTCGAGGACTTGTCGAAGCTGTCCGACATGTTCTTCCTATGATTGACTGAAAATCAATATGTCGTCGATATTGACAATGAACCATTTCCCAATGAAAGGTCGTAGAGTGTTGTCCATGTATTGCATGAAGGTCACAAGTGCATTGGTTAAGCCGAAAGGCATGACTAACCATTCAAACAATCATTCCTTGATCTTGAAAGCATTTTTCCACACATCTGAGGGCTCGATTGGAATATGATGATATCCCGACTTGAGGTCGAGCTTAGTAAATAATTTAGCACCTTTCAGACAGACGATGAGATCGTCTATCTACGGCAGAGGGTAGATATTTTTAACAAAATTTTGTTGAGTGCCCTGTAGTCGATGCACATGTTCCAAGTCCTATATTTATTTGGAACAACGACGACTGGAATTCCACAAGGAGAGGAGCTAGGTCGGATATGACCTTTTTTCGATCAAATCTTGGATTTGTCTACGAATCTCTTCATTTTCGAGAATGGATATTTTGTAAACAAATGAGTTAGGAAAATAAGAACTAGGAGCAAGTTCAATGGAGTGTTTTACCCGGCAATGTCGAGGTACTCCGTACGGCAATTTTGAGTGCCCTGTAGTCGATGCACATGTTCCAAGTCCTATATTTATTTGGAACGAGGACGAATGGACCTCCACAAGGAGAGGAGCTAGGTCAGATATGACCTTTTGTTGATCAAATCTTGGATTTGTCTACGAATCTCTTCATTTTCGAGAATGGATATTTTGTAAACAGATGCGTTAGGAAAATATGAACTAGGAGCAAGTTCAATGGAGTGTTTTACCTGGCAATGTCGAGGTACTCTGTCCGGATCTTGGAATAAACTCTGATACTCATTGAGAACATTGTCGATCAACTGCTTCTGTCAGGAGCTGCTTTGTTCGGTAAGTCAACTCATTGCCGCACTCTTCTTAGAATGTTGTAGTTTGATCATGATTAACGCGAACTTCTGAGCATGATTGATGAGCTTCTTTGTATGTTTAGCAGATATCATTGAAACCGTTGGTCTAGGTTGTTGATCTGGAATGTTGTACCATCGATTCTGGATTTTGACAATCACCTTTTGTGGTTGTGATTCATAACTTCCATGGCGATCCCATAGGTAAGGTTTCCCAAACAGGGAATCGGCTACAAAGAGTGGTGCTATGTCGAAGATTACTTCATCTTCAAAAGGATTTATGAAGTAGGCGATATTTCATTTTCGGGTGATTCGTTGTTCCTGTCCATCCTTCATCGAACTGATGTTGCAAGGCTGAGGATGCAGAGTGGTGACAAGACCTAGTTTCTTCACAAGATATTCAGAAATGAAGTTCTTTTGGCTACCATTGTCCACAATCAAATGTAATGGGTTGTTCTGGACCCATATCCATGTATGGAACAGGATCCCTCGTTCTTCCTTGTCGACGATAGTCAAGGCTGGTAGAGTGGTCAATGTCCATGTCAGAAGGGTCATTGCATCTAGATCTGATTCTTCCACCATCTTTTCAAACGCGTCGGATGTCGACACTTTCACCAAAAATGTCTTCCGAGCTTTGCATTCAGACGTATCATGCCAAGATGAGTGGTGGTAATCGCACCATTTCCCATTGGACAGTTGTTTGCTATGTTCCCTTTTCTGAAAAAGATTTTTGTCATGATCTGGATTTGGAGGAGTCAGCTGAGAAGATTTCGACTTGTCGAAGTCGGCTGATGTCTTCTTGTCAGGTGGTCGTTTTGATGTCGGCTTTGTCGCGAAACGTGCTTTCCCTTTCTGCTTGGTTTCAATCTTGATGGCATAGTGGAATGCATCCACAAGTGTAATGATAGTCAAAAATTCCATCTCTTGCTCAATATACTGGGACAATCCGTTGATGTACTTCAGAACAAGCAATTTTTCTTCTTCTTGGACGCCAAGTCTATCCATGAGTCGACAGAACTCGTCAGTGTAACTCTGTATTGATTGGTATTTAAATTTCCTTAGTTGCTACCACTTCTTATACTGCTGATCCAGGTATTTAGGCGGGTAAAATTTCTTTCGGATGTGTTCTACGAATTTATCCCATGTGTCGATGGGGTCTCCGCTTTTCTCCATCTTTGTAGAGAGGTTATCCCAATAGCAGTGCACATATGTTGAAATATTTAAGGCTGTAATGGTGATCTTGTCAGCCTCTGAGAGTTGATTCATAGAGTAATAGGATTCCAATTGTTGCACCCAATTTTCGACGAATTCTATGTCAATATTGACTTCAAGATTCGGCATGTCCAAACTCATTTGCACTTTGAAGGGGCTGATTTTATCGCAGTGAGTTCTCGTAAAAAATACTCCAGATGTCGAAGAAAATTGCGTGAGAATTTCATTGAACTGGGTGAACATTCCAGTTCATTGTTGAGTCAGCGCTTACTCAATAAGTTGTGCTATCTTGTCGGCTGCATGTCTATCATACTTTTTTTCTTCCATTTCTGGAGGTAGCGTCTACTTCGATTGCTGAGATTGTGAGCGTGTTTTAACAGGCATAAGTCGGTAACTTCGCTAGAAGTGTCTACGCAAACTTAAGCATGAACATAGCTGAGTGCTATGATTGAGTATGCTTTGATACCAATGATTTGCACATGGCCAGGAAGCACGAGGGGGACAACAGTTCGACTGAATGAGTCGGCTCTAATATGGACGAAGCTTAAGAAACAAAATGTTCAAAGAATGTATACACTACACAGACAAAACACAAATATACATAAACAATATGCAGGAATGTGAACTAATTTCTATTACTGGATATAAGCTCATGACTTGATTATATGCTTGTATATTACAATAGTTTACATGCTTATATAGAGAGTGATGGGACGCTTGGGTGTTTTCCCATTACGTTCAGTTACAAAGAAGTTAGAATGGTTTGGCAGTTCAACCGTTACAGTCGAATGAAAGACAAAGATACAGTCTGCCGAAGTTCGATAGTCGCAAGTCGCAGATCGATGCTGGATGTCGATGTCATGAAACTATGAGGTCGCGGAACTGGTCGAAGTCATGTCGAAGTTGAAACTTTTCAAAGTTGTGTCGATGTCGATGACTTGTTGAAGATATGTCAAAGTCGACATCCGACAATAATGGCAACCGCGATGTGGATCATTTTCCCTCTTTCCTCATTTATTTTAGATTGTTGTATCGGGTGACCATTGTTCTTAGTAACCGGGGCCCTATTTTTTTTAGTTATTTACTTATCTTTTTCCTCATAGTCAGGCTTAAGGGGGGGTGTTGGAATATTATAACCATATCATCTTACTTTGCATGCATTCCATGCAATTGTAGGTGAGTCTCCTAGCACCTAGCCCTAATTCCCCCCCCTAGAGCTTAAATTTGGTCATCATTAGCTCTCTTATCCACTCATAGTGCCTTATTTACATCACTGGAGTTCAAATGTGACGTCATGCATAATTTTAGGATTCTACATAGTCAGTTCCATGATTTGGGGCACCTTGTCCCCTTGATTGCTTAGTTAACTGACTGTTACATCTAGTTGACTACTATTGAGTATAGGAGTACCCCTTTTGACCACTTTCAGTAAGTTATGCGCTCCCTTGGAGTCTCCTCCCCTATTTTGGTGCCCAGATGACTCAGTCATGCTCAGTTCTACCTCAGTTGACTGACCATTGACCATTAGTGGAAACTAGACCTTATTGGGTGATGGTTCCAATGCAAAATTAGCCTGCCACTTGAGGTGAATTCGAATCCTATCAGGGGCTATCGAATTCATTCTATTGTAACATATTTTGATTTCTAGCTTATTTGCTGAAGAATGTATCAACAACAATTTTTCATCCATGTTTTAGTTTTATGAGTGATTTGATCAGTGTTTCTTCCTAAATTCTTATCAGTTAAAACATTGTGAAATTGTGAGGTTTGTTCAAGCTTAGTGATCTATCCTGTGGAATTTCACAGTTGTCCAATCAAGAATGGTTTGGATTTTCTCCATATGGAATTTAACTCCATCTTTTCCAATCACATGACCAATATACAACATATTAGTCATTCTGAATTCACATTTGGACAACTTTGAATACAAGGGATATTCTTCCAAAATGGTTAGTACAACTTCCAAATGATGCAAATGTTCTTCCCAAGTCTTGCTATAAATCAGAATATCATAAAAAAATACTAAAACAAACTTACGAGGCTAATTTTTGAATATTTTATTCATGCAAGATTGGAATGTAGAAGGTGCATTAGTCAAGCCAAAAGGCATGACTAGGAACTCAAAGTGGCCATAGTGACAACGAAAGGCTATATTTTGTACATATTCTTCTCTCATTTGAATTTGATAATACCCCAAATGAAGATCAATCTTGGAAAAGTACTTGGCCCCATGTAGAGCATCCATCAAATGATCAATACAAGGAATGGGGTACTGGTTCTTATAGTTTCTTTATTCAAATCCCGGTAGTTCATGCACATCCTCATTGTTCCATATTTATTTTTCACCAAAACCACTAAATATGCAAATGGAATTTAACTTGGCCTTATGAGACCCAACTCAAGAAGCTCCTTTATGGCCTTTTCAATTTCACCCTTGAACCTCTTGAGGTTCTTGTATGGTCGGTTGATGATGGGTTGATTTCCCACCTCCAACTCAATGGCATGCTCAACTCCTCTATCTGGTGGCCTACCGGGATGAAGGTCTCCAAAAACCTTCTCATACCTTTGCAACAAATTCCTTAACTATTTTGGATACCGAGTAGTGTCTACTATAGGTTTCTTACTTGTGATTAAACATTTTGTTTCCCTTTCTATGTCTCCATGCCTTAGGAAATACCTCATATTATGTGTAGAAACCACTTTATTAGGATAAGTGTTCATGCTTCTTAATGTTATTTCCTTCCCATCATACCCTTTAAATATCATTTCCAGAACCCTATAGTTTATGGAATGTTCTCCAATGTAAAACAACCATTGTACCCCCAAAACTATGTATGTATCAACAACATTTACAACATCAAAACTATCTATCATAGTATAGTTACATATAGTGAGTTGAATATTGGGAATCCACCTACAAAAATCCATAGAATTTTTACCTAGGATAATTACAATGAATCCATCAAATGTTTCAGTAGGCATGTTCCTCCTTTCCACTAATGCAGCATCAATGAAGTTGTGAGTGGCTCCTCCATCAACCAACACTGTGACTCTTTGGCCTTGCACCACTCCCATGAATATGAGAGTGTGGTACTGAGGGAACCTCAGCATAACAACAATAATTTTTTTCCCTAAATTAGGTTGGGGATGCTCATATTCTATTGTCTCATATCCATCTCCTTGAATTAGTTCATGCTCTCCATCATCTTCCTCCTCCTCCTCACTTTCAAAAAAAAATTCTATGTAGTGAGCCTTCCCCTTTGCACGCTTATGACCTGGAACCCAAGGATCTTGGCATGCGAAACATAGCTTCTTCCTCCTTAGCTCATCCTTGTTGTCTTTCCATGTTGTATCTTTTTGGAAAGGATTCTTATATTTGAACTTAGCTGGAAAGTTTGTTTTTGTCGGAAATCTTATTATCAGAAGTGAATCCTGTAGGTCTCAATTTCTACTAATGGAATCCAACAAATTTGTAGGTCTATAGGCCTTCACGAATCCCTTTAATGGTTCTAATAAGCTTTCAGTGAACAAAAATATTAAGTGGGATTCTGAGATGTCTGCTACCATGACTGTAATATTTTTAAAGTTTGAAATATAGACCTCTAGTGTTCCTATCTGCTTTAATTGGGCCAACTCTCTAAAGGGAATTTCAGAGTCCTTTCTGTCAACCCTATGAATGAGTTTCCTTGTGAATTTATTCATAGGAAGTGATATTGGCATGACCAAAGGTTCTCATGCCATTGTACCGCCAGTCATTTGCTTCCCCATCTAGATGCAAGGTGGCCATTTTAATGGCATAAATTTATACCATGGGATTCAGTTGGAAGTAAGTGTCAAGTTTTTGCACCCATGACCTAGCAATACATTTGGAAGACCCATCAAAACTTGGAAGAGTAACTTTCCCAAGGGTGCACTACAACTCAAAATTTTGGACTTGCATTGTGTTAGATCCCTTTGGTTTGTTTCGATCTCTGAAATTGTAGTATTCAAAGAAATACATGGTATCCTTAAAGTAGACACTCATAACCTTATAATCCTCGAAATTAACCTCCAAACACACATCTGGTTCACTTGGCACCGTTGCTCTCATGGTTTTTGGTCGTAGGAATTTTGGCATTGTGGGTCTGGTTGAATCCTGGAACTCATGAGGGTGGTTATGTGGACTATTCCTTGAGAAAATTATTTCCACATGAGGTTTCAACTGGTTCTTATATCCATATTGGGACCCACTGTTTCTACCTTCACCAATTCTTGTTCCAAATGCATAGGTTTCCAATTTACCCATAAACTCTCTCATATCCTCTTGGATTTTCCTAGCACTCTCTTGAATATTGGAAAATTTATAAAAGGTTTCTAAAATATATTAATGAAACAATCCTCCTTATCCTTAGTGGTGATTTTATTTTTCATAGACTCCATACTTTTCTTTGTCTTTGGTTCTTGTTGGATTAACCCTTGGGTTGAATTTGTTAACCAAGCTCTAGTATTCCTAGGGCTTCTAAGGGGGATATTTGGAAGCTACCAGTAACTAATTTAAATTATAAAGGACCCACAGGTGTCCAATAGAATGATATTATACCCCTATAATGTACCCAACCCTTAGGACCAAAATGTTTTGAACCAACTTGATCCTAATTCGAAACTAGGTGAAACTAGTCAAATTTTGCTACAAAAGGGAAATGTTTCCAAATGATCCCAAACAAAACCAAAATGAAACAAATTATTCCAAAAGTGGTATTCATGGTTTATACACATCCAAATTCATCAAATTTACCCACTGATCACTTCTAATCAACTGGTTATGGTGGTTAAACAATAACATACTTTTAGCTAATAAACCCGAATTCTGCTACAGAAAGGTACTATTTCCAAACGACCCAAAACACCACCAAAATTATTCAAATTATTCCAAAAATGGTATGAATGGATTATAAACATCCAAATTCATCAAATTGACCCACTGATCACTTCTAAACATTTTTTTATGATGGTTAAACAATAACATACTTTTAGCTAATAAAATAGAATTTGCAGACTTTAGATTAGGAAACTAGTGCTTGCACATAGATCAACACATGAGGTAAATGATGTATATTTTCATTAGTTATTGAAAATTATTTGAGTGTACATCATATTATTCTATAGAATAAAAAAATAGATAATAAATATGCTATGAATGAGAAGAGATGGCTTTCACAAAACCGACGAGGAAGGGAAATTGGTGCTCCAAATGGGAAAATCCGCTTCACTATTGCATCCTCCATAAGCAATATTTAGACCCATTATCCAATACCTTATTATTACAGAGAATTACCCATCATATATATAATAAATTAAACCCATATATTATTCCCCAAGATATCTACTTAACCTCTAGCGCGCCCTCCTCCATCAAGACACCATCAACACACTTGAACTATTGAAGAAAACACACCACAATCTAATGCTGCTACAAATTGAGATTCCAAACATACTAATATGAATTCAAACCAGCAAATGAATAGTGAAAATCCTAGATCATTTAATATCCATAGATAAATCAGGGTGATTCCTCCTCTCATGGCTAGCTAGGGTGGAATCTTGCACCACTGAAACTAGATTCAATGGAAAGGGTCACATCTCCCAAGCTTGTGAATCTCAATAGGTATCCAATTCAAATGAAAAATGATCAAAACCCCTTCTCCTTTGTACATCTATTTTACAGAGTTATTGAGGCCCTTTCCCCCCTATTCTTGGAATTTCTCCCCATAATAATAATAAAATTTGATTTAGTTGAGAGAATAATCATTCATGATGTTTTTAGTTCCCTTCTAATGTTATTTGGCTACATGAGGACTTATCCAACATTAGAAATTCGAATAGGGAGGGATTTACATTAATTTTGTGGGCCCATTACACCTAAATCACCTCCCTTAGATATATTTAGGGCTTGCCATTGTCATAGCAGTCATAGATTCTATCATAGTGTCATAGATGCTTGTCATAGTGTCATAGATGCTTGTCAAATATTCCTTGGGAGTTACACTCCACCAGTGATCCCTCTTGGTCTATCTTTATCCTAGAACTAATTCATGAGATTTTTTGGGGGTTACACTTCCACTAGTGTTCCCTCCTTGGTCTATTCTTAGCCCTGAATGTTACAATTTCAAAGATGCCCACCTTGGATGGGACTTACTTCAAAAGTGGAGCCCAATCACTCTCCTATGCACCCTCCTAGGATTATTGGACTATTTCCATCTCATTAACAAATATTTGGTCACTATTATTGCAAAAAACTTTCCTACATCACCCCCCCTTCTTGATTTAAATTTAATGTGCATAGTGACTATAGGAAAATTAATTCCATGCTTAATTTTATTTCCACTCGAACCCATGGGAATTGAATGGGTTAGTGTAATGACCATAATGGAACTATGGAGGAGACATTACAAGAATCCCATATGTGCGGACCACGAATTCATGAGAATTTTCATTATCCCAAGTGCCTCGATACCTCTGCATGGTTAGGTGCAATAACATGAACATTAAACCAACCTACCATCGATTGAAATACTTAATGCTTGATGCGACTATTTCTTGATATTGGGTAGAATCAATATTTGCACAAATACCACTATGGGAGCCAACATGATAATATTTGACCCCCATTATTTTATACCCCCTCGAGGTATACACAAGACCTCATTTGCTAATTTATCCATTGTAGCATTATGCTCTTGTCGAACATGATAGCATTGGATGTTCAAAATTTGGTGAAGCAAGCTAATAATTCATTTATGAAGTTTTCCTTCTATTTGATCTGCAATTTCCTATCGATGCCTAGTTTGAGAGATGATAAGAAGAGAATATCCTATCACCACTAGCGATCAAATTCCAAGAGCGACTAATTATTTCAACCCCAAGTATAGAGCATAGTGATCTACTTGGTTATTAGTGTTATTCCTCGGGACACAAGCAAAGGTTGATACTACATTTCCATTGGGGTCAAAAATTACCCCCCGCACCTGCCTTCCCAATATTCTTGCCATTTAATTAGGCTTTATTTTCTTAGTTTAATCATCATGTTTCTAGAGGTTGTTTTGTTCTTGTTTTATTTGTCTCTAACTTTCTTGTGTGGAAGATGTTTTGACCTTTTTAAGGGGCATGTATCTCTAGTATGTTATCATGGTGACCATAATAAATGGACCTATGCTTAAGTCTTAGTTGCTTAATGACTATATTTTAATATCTATAAATGATATCATTTTCTATTTGATCATATTTTGCTCAATATTCTATCTTGGCATCTTATTTTTCTCAGTATTTATTTGTATTATCTTTCTAACCCTTGTTGTGTAAAAGCAATTTCATATGCTTTTCTATCCTTCATATATCATATCACATATTTTTCTTGATCATTATGGGATTGTCATGTTCATTATATGCCTTACTCCTGGAAGTTATTTGTGCATATTAGCTCTCTATTTACTTCACTTTCTCCATAGGAGGAGTATTTTGTGAAGATTTGTGGGACAACTTGATTTTGTCATTGCTTCCTATACTAAGCATATTGATGTTGTTATCTCTGATCATTCAATATTTTTCCTCTCTTCAACTTATCCTTGACATCAACAAATATTGAAACCTTTTGTTACCCGAAATGGTTGACATTGTAATTAAGAAGGAATGTAATGTAATCAAATACCATATCATATCACCTTATTTGAGCTATAATGTAATGAAATGAACATCTGTGTGACAAACATTTTGATGGATAGACTGTTGGGGTCTTTTATTCCTAATGTAATCTTCAATAGAGTTCTTTGATTATGAATATTGTTTGTTGGAAACATATCCATGTATAGATCTATGGTTCTTGTAGTCATAATGAGGTCTAGTGCATAGTTTTTTCATCTTGTAGCTTGGTTGGGAAGAGTGACTAGTCAGCACATCTTTCGATGGATATACCATTGGGTTCTTATATTCGCAATTCAATCTTCAATAGAGTTCTTTGGTTGTGAAGACTGTCTACTAGAAATTTTTTGATGTATAGATATGGGGTTCTTTAATTCATGATAAGGCCTATTGTAGAGTTCTTTAAGCTATCATCTGAGTTATGATTGTGATGACTGCCTGCTATCCACAATTTTTGTTGTATTGGTCATTTGAGGTTTTTGTACACTATTGTGTTGTGATTCAAAAGTTCATTGTATAGCTTGGTTTTGGTGCAATTTCATGATTTATTGAGAAGTGTTTGTTATCATTATCAAGTCCATGAGGCGAAGCGTGTTCTTATTCGTGTCTTATGGGGAATTCTGGAAGTTTTCATCAAGGGGGATGTTAAGGTGATACCACCTTCCTCCATTTGTATTCTTTCCCTCAATGATCATTAGGGGGAGGTGTCAGAATATGTAATGATGACTTGTGTGGTATTGTTGGTTAAAAGACATAAATAAATCTAATATTATAAAATAGAGTTGTCCCACATGCATCATGTAATAAATTCTCTTATAACCATTATTTATATAAGAGAGGTGGAAAGATATTTATTCCACATGTGTTATGGGATGTAAATATTCTGTACCTCTAGCTATATAATAAAGGTGAAGGATACCCTTTTGGCTATGTTATGATATATTATGAAATCACACATCATTCTGACATGAAGTGAAGATGGAGTGTGATGTGATGCATATGTGAGGATGTGATGTATTGTTAGATGGATATTTCTAAAGAATAAGAAGACCATACCTTTCCCATGGATGTTTCCTTGTTTGGGATTTTACCATGTATATCTAGTGTATCATTCTTGTTCTCTTGTCTCTATTTTCTTACTTTGATTGTTGTTTCTTGTATGGATATAAAGAAAGACTAGCAGATTCTTACTTTACATGTTAGCAAACTTATTGTTTTATTTTTATGCATATCTCAATATTCTAAAAAGATATGGAAACTATAAAAGAATGATCCTATGGATTGTATTGACATAGGGAAAAACCATGCATTATGATGTTCTAATTAGAATGTGCTATGATTAAGTGTTGTAAACGATGTCTCTCAACACCACCTCTATTATTGGAATATCTATCATATCCTTTATTTTATTATTTTGTCATCCATCTAGATTTTATAAGGGTGTTTCCCAACAATGTTATACCTTTTACAACAATTTCCTATCTCCATCATTGAGGACAAGGCTTCTTTTGAGGTGGTGGGGGGCATGTTAGGATCCTACCCTAACCCCCCTTCATTACCAATGTACAAGGCCATAAGGCCCATTAGTTAGTTAGTGGGTAGTGTATTTAATGTAAAAGGTAATTCCTTATTGAATAAATCCCCTAGGTGGTAAGCCCTCATTAATAGTGGGACCACAACTCGTTAGGACCACATTGACATCTCTGACCCACTTGGTGCCCTTCATACCATCACATTAGGAACCTCCCACAGTGAGCATGAGATCGGAGAATACCAACAACTCTTCCAAGAATTCACTGATGTCTTTACTTGGTCAGATACCGAAATGCCTGGCCTAGACCCCGCCATTTATACGATCTCCACTGGATACCCCTCTGTCCGGTCGGCCCCTTCCATTGATCCCTTTGACACACAGGTTCAACCCTTTCAAATCGACCAGGAAACCACATGTCCACAACATGGGGGCAGGCCCAAAACCTTGCCTACTCATCATCATCGTGATCCTTGTCAGAGATACTGGGGGCATCCACCCCACAAAGGGAATCCCCCATCATCATATCATCACTTCAGTATGCCACCACGACCCACAGCCTCATGGTATAACACCCCGCCAGCAGTTGCTCAATGCCCTATTGATCTCTCTCTGAGACAACATCTGCACCACATTGACACCTCTGAGTTAGGGGGCATAATAGATTACCTCGACCCCAGGATAGGGGGCATGATCAATCATTTTGAACCTTCCCCATCATCTCTATCTCAACACCTCAATGAGCCCATCGTTCAAACCAACACATATGTGATCCACAATCACAAACCCCATGCACATAGCATGGGGGCAGGTCATTAACCCTGCTCACTTTTTCATATTTGTGATCTCAACCATTTTTGAGGTCACGTGTCACTTGTATATTTCAGTTGATTTGATACACCTAGTATTTTTCCCCCACGGGTCATCATTTCTACCCCCCACTGCATCCTTCGCTTGGTGGGATCACCTTTATTTGTAGCCATTTTTTAACCTAGTTCTTTCCTTTAACCATTCCGGAGTCTTTATGACCTCCATTTTTCGCACCATTTGCACTGTCGGATTCATATTTCCGTGCCTGTGATGATGCTTGAGATCATTTCTCGCTCTCACCAGGACCAATATCAACATTGTGTCCCGACACCTTGTCGCCCCAGTTTGCGTACCACTTTGGCTGCTCTCTGTTTTTGATATATTTGATATCATCGGATTCATTTTTTCGAGCCCGTGATGATGCTTGAGATCATTTCTCGCTGTCACGTCCCGATTGTCAGGGCATTTTTTCCATGCCCCCCTCGTCGCCTCGGTTTGCGTGCCACATCGGCCGTTCTCTATTTTTCGATGTGCCTTATATCGCCGGATTCAGTTTTCCGCGCTCGTGATGATGCTCAAGATCATTTCTCGCTCTCACCTTTAGATTTTTCGGGCATTTTTTCCATGCCCCCCTCGTCGCCTCGGTTTGCGTGCCACATCGGCCGTTCTCCGTTTTCGACGTGCCTTATATCGCCGGATTCAGTTTTCCGCGCTCGTGATGATGCTCGAGATCATTTCTCGCTCTCACCTTTAGATTTTTCGGGCATTTTTTCCACGCCCCCTTGTTACCTCGGTTTGCGTGCCACATCGGCCGTTCTCCGTTTCTGACAATCCTTATGTCACCGGATCTAGTTTTCCGCACAGATGACGATGCTTGAGACCTTTCCTCGCCCTCATCAATCCATTTTTGTTCGGTATAAGTTTATCCCTTTTTCGGGCCGACCAACCCCTTTTACGAAAAAGGCACTTAGGGAGTTTCTGTTAAGCTCTTTTCTGACTCCTAAAACAATGAAAAGATCGCCGAGCAATCTTGCTTCCTTTCATGCTCGCTAAACGTATCTGAAAGGGCGTCTACCTGGTATAAGTTTACCCCTTTTCCGGACCTCGTAGACTAATTACGAAAAAGGTATACTCTAGTCACATCGGCTAGAAGAGTTCTCCATCCGCATCATTTTATGCTTTTTCGGGCCTTGGAGACTAAACTACGAAAAAGAACACCAATAGAGTCCACTTACCGCTTTCAGACTCTCTAAACATGAAAGCAACCATGAGCATGCGCCGTCCTGGGCTCACAAAATCCACAGGACCGTACCATTTCAGAGCACACTTTTATCCCTTCTTGGAGCTCATTAAAACTACGAAGAAGGAATTAATGGTGCCTCTTGGCGCTACAACACATCATGTCTACTCACATAGCAGCTTCCCCATTTTGGTCTCCTTTGTTCAGAGTATTCTGCAGTATGTCACCCTGAAACTCCCTCGACAGCTACCATTAGCTTCACCCCCCCAGAGTCAGTACATACCCTTCAGTCCCTAAAAGATGATCCCCACACCTACAAGTCAGTTCCCTACGCCGCCAGGTCAACCATGTCATCATGCTCTGAACAAAGGAAGTTTGAGTCTACCCAATTTTGACCCATTTATTTCCCGTTCCCACAAGTATGTCAGTCCTACCATCAGTACTACAACACTTCAGTTTTACACCTCGTGCTCCTATCAAGGAAACATCATTGCCTTGTTAGTTGCTGTTCTCCCTCTGTCGACGACAACCAAATTTATTCCAGAGGATAGACCTAGAGGTCCCTGTGTCTTGGACTCGTCCCCATTTATGATGAGTACCTACGAATCATTTTGAGAAGAGTCCTCAGTGCCTCTCCAAATGGTTGTTTCTCACATGCTCGACTTCAACACCTTGATCGCATCGTTGAGACTCGCACAGGGAATTCGTCCGCTCAGTTATTAGTCGAAGACCCCGGATACCACCTGACTCCTCCACATTTGAGAGTCTACCTATGGATACAACCAGTTACATTTTTTCTATAGATATCCGGGTTGCGTATGGCAACAGTATTCATATGTACCCCAGTTTTATACTCCCTCGAGTATACAGATACAAATACTTCCCAGAGATGGCTCACAGTCATTAAGTTCATATAGATGTTGAACACCTTCAGTTTCAGCAGTTCAACAGTTATTCCAGTCTATCAGTTATTGAGATCAGCCATGATCATGAGTATATCCCACAATAATGTCCCCTCTGGACCATTATGATGTACCAGTATATCTCTTTACGTATTAGATCCCCCTTCTTGGGACTAATTGTTTTGTATATGTCTTGATACGAGCATGGGAATGCCCGCCTCGTCCTTCATCAGAGATTATACCTCATTCATATTGAGGCCATGTAATATTTTTTGTTTTTGCAGCTTCCAAGGGCCGTGGCTCCAGTCTCCAACCGGTCTCTTCTCTCCCCTAAAACCCCAGAAAAAGACAAATGAACTATGATGTCTATCGGCCATATGATGAGCTCCTGCCCTCACACATCAGGGGGCAATCTGTTAACACCCAAAAAGTGCTCACTAGCTCATTTCCCTATTCACATGACCCATTTATCCACTTTTTCACCATAAAAAGCCTCTGAAACCAACAAAAGGTCACCAAAAGACCTAAGTACACCCCTTTTTCCATTAAAAAATATTATTTTTCCAAGAAAATCATAAAAACCCTCAAAAAGGGTCCAAATTCCCAAAAAATATTAAAAAGGGAATTAAAATATTATTTTTATTCAAAAAAGGAAAAAGGAGGGAAAAGTACCTAAACCATGTTGGTCAATACCATTTGGTTTCCACAAAACCACAAATGGTATTTCCCACCACCAAAACCTATAAAAAGGTGGTAGGGGCTCCTCATTTCACATCCATCCATTATCTCATCCTTATGCTGCTGAAATCTCCCCTGAGCATTTTAGCCATTGCAAACCACATTGGAGAAGAGACCATTGGAGATTGGAGTTGCTCATCCTTGGAGCCATTCAACCTCACCATTAGAGGTATTAATTCCGCAAGCACTTGCTTGCACCATTCTTTCAATACAAATTCTTTATTTTATATATTCTTGTTCTTGATTTTAAATTATTTTTGTTATTTGCTTAATATATTTGCTTAGATCCATGAATAGTCTTGTTGATTTAGTTTCTTGTTTTTATTTCTATTGAAACTGCTGCTACTAGTTAGCAGGTGCCCATAGCACTAAGCCTGGTTGCAAAACCGGGCCAACAAAGATATGCAATGTTTATTCAAGAACTTTCATTGTATTTGGAGATTTTATCTTGGAGGTTTCCCACTTAAAGACGCAAGTGAACACTAATGTGTATTTTATCTATTCCCTCTTGTATTTTCTATCTTTTCTCTGAATTTCCTGGTTTAAGCATATTACAGTAGCCATCCCTTTTTCACTCATAATGATTTACCTATAGATTCAAAGCAACAATAGACCATCCATTTAGTATAGATGACAACAAATAATTTTCATTCTCTCCTTCCATTTTTATCCATTCATCACATTCTCTTACAATAAAAAGATAGTGGGTCCATGGATCCTAACAAGTCTCCCTAGAACTTTTTTTATGGCTGAATCTCATATTCCAATGTGGAAAATCATTATCAAAATTTTCAAAAGGAGGAAAGTCTTGCTAGCACTCTAAGAGATTCAAGAGTAGTTTTATTCTTCCCTTTTGGAATTTTTCTTCTTCTTTTCCTTCAGTTAAGGAATTAATTTAGAAAAAATTATTGCTTGAAATGTGTCCATGTACATCCCTAATCCAGCTATATTCCATCATCCTCATATTCCCCAATAGCAAGAATAGTTATATTTAATGTCTTTGAAGTTATGTGCTAGTGATTATAGTGGTCAATGTTATAATGTTATTAGTGATTACATTGGTTAGGGATATAGTGTTAGGGGGTAAATAATTATAGATGTTAACATTTGATACGTTAAAGGGGCAAAGGTTATATTTGTTATAGATGTTAAAGGTTTAAATGTCAAAGGGGTACACACTATATTACAAGTTATGGATGTTAGTGGTTATAAGAGTTAATGATGATACAATTAAAGGTTATAGAATTTATATGTTAAGTATTAGATGTTAGAGATGTTAGGAATTAAATGGATTAAAGGGTCAAGTGTTATATGAACTAAGGGATATATGTGTTAGAAATTAAATGTGTTATATCATATATATTGGAGGTTATAAGTGCCAAGATTTATGATCCTTAGCAATTATAGGGGCGATATGATTTAAGGGATATAAGGGTTAGGGATTATAGACATAATAGGGGTTATAACGTTCATTTATTTATATTAGGGGCCATAGTCGTTGTAGTGATAAAAATAAATGGATTAGAGAATATAGGTTAGGTGTGAGGGATTATAGTGGTAATGGGTTATAAAATTCTATAATGAGGGTTTATAGATGTTAGGGTTTATAAAAATCTATATCAGATCACTCATTCTAGAATGAGGGTTTATACCATTCTAAGCATGTCCTAACAACTCTAATTTTTTATGATATTACTAGGTTGTATAGATTCAACAACTTTGGGTCATCACCTTTTCTCCTAGTTTTTATTGCTCATAGCGATGACTTAAACAAACTTTGGAATGAGCGATTTGGTCATTTAAACTATCTCTCATTGCAACATCTATGTGATTAAAAAATGGTTATTGGTCTTCCCCTCGTTTCTTGTAGAGATGGTGTTTGTCCTGCGTGTGTTCTTAGAAAACATCATTGGGACAATTTTGACAAACGTGCCTCTTGGCCCACATCAACACCCTTCCAACTTATTCATAGTGATCTATGTCATCCGCTTCCTTATGCTTATTTTTCTAGTTTCAAGTAATTCTTAACTTTCATTGATGAATTCTCCACATGCACTTGGGTTTACTTCTCAAAACTTAAGAGTGGAGTTTTTGGCATGTTTGTTTCCTACGAGTCCCTTGTAGAAAAAACAATCTAGACATAAAATACACAAGTTAAGAGAAAATAATGGAGTCGAATATGTAAACACTAAATTTACAAGTTAATGCATTGCACATGGAAGTTAGATACAATATAATGTTCCATATACACCACAACAAAATCGTGTCTCTAAAAGAAAGAATCACATGTTAAAGGAAATGGCTAATTGTATGATCCAAGATAAGGGATTAAGTCTTTGATTTTGAGGTGAAGCCATTGACTATGCTAATTACATAGTCAATCACACTCCCACCAAGGATCTAAAAGATATAACACTGGAAGAAACATGGAGTAACATTAAACAAGAGGTGAGCCAATTTCATGTGTTTGATAGTGAAGAAAGGGGTCACATTTTCTATGAAAAATTGAAAGCATTATAGCCTAAGAGTGAGAAGTGCATATTTGTTGGATATTCTGAAGATGTAAAAGGTTACAGATTCCTTCAACCAAAATAAAATAACATTATTATTGGAATATATGTTAAATTTGATGAAAATGTATTGTCCTATGAGCATAATTTGGCATTTGTGCCATCTTTGGCCTACGAGCCATATTTGGTGCATGTGCCACCTTCTATTCCCAACTTCTTTACTATTGATATTAATTAAATTTCTTCTCTAGAGGATGAAAATATGGATGAAAATACACCTCTTCCTCCTCATAGTTCTCCAATTGGTTCCATTGAACATGAACCAACACCAAAATAATTGATTCCTAGATGGGTCCATACAACATGCAAAGTAGCTGGTGATATTGTCAGTGATCCCAGATATTAGTGTTGAACACGTTCATAGTTCCAATGAACCTCTTCTCTTTTGGATCAAGTTTCAAAGACTCATGATCCAAATACACTTTCAGAATCTTCTGGCAATCCATATTGGGATGTAACAATGAATGGAGAATACCATTCACTAATGGCAAACAATACTTGGGATCTTGTACGTCTTCTAAAAGGAAGACAAATTTTCATATGTAAATGTGTCTATAGAACTAAGTATGCATCCAATGGAATTGTTGAAAGACTTAAGGAAAGGTAATTTTCCAAAGTATTTTCCCAAGTTGAAGGGATTCACTACAATGAAACATTTTTCCCTGTCACCTAAATTAACTCCATCGTCCTTGTTTTCTCCCTTGGTGATTTACATAAATGGAAGGTCCATCAAATATATGTCAAATATGCCCTCTTGCATGAGTATTTGCAAGAATAAATATACATGGAACAACCTCATGGCTATGTTCATAATGAACCTATCCTTGTTTGTTTCCTTTAGAAATATTTCTATGGACTTAAGTAAGATCGTCGAGCTTAGTATGCAAAAATGGATAGCTTTATCATTGACATTGGTTTTTTCTAGATGTCATTCTTACCTTGATGTCTATACCAAGAAATTATGAAACCATCCAATAATCCTTGTTCTTTATGTTAATGACCTTATTCTTATTGATAGTGACCCTAGAATTTTAATCCATGTGAAGTCAAGCCTTAAGAATAAATTTGAAATGAACAACTTAGTACATTTGCATTATTTTCTTGGCCTCTAAGTATTTCAAACCAAAGAGGTATTTTTTCTTTCTCAGTCTAAGTATGATTGTGACATTCTTCATTTCTTTCTCATGGATGATTGTAAATCAATCCCTTCTCCCTTACAATCTAGTGTCAAACTTTATATTACCTGTACTACAACCGAAATAGATGATACATTGTACCGTTAATTAGTTGGTAGTATTTTGTACTTGAATCATATAAGTCTTGATATTTCATTTGATGTTGCTCTTGTTTTCCAGTATATGCAAATGCCTCATTCTATTCATTGGAAAGCAACAGAATGATACTTGGTAAAATCCGAGGATACAATTTAGTTTGGATTCCTTATAGTTCATGGGGTCTCCTTTGTTGGTTGGTTTCATTGATCCATATTGGGTTGGAGACCTCGATGATCAAAATTTTACTATAGGACTTGTCACTTGGGCTTGTAAGAAACAACAAGATATTTCACTTTCTTCAACAGAAGCAGAGTATAGAGCGACAATTAATGCAAGTCAAGAATCCTTGTGGCTTCAACAGATCCTTTTAGATTTTGGATTCAAGAGGAAACATCCGACTACCCTATGGTGTGAAAATTAGAGTGCCATTGAGCTCGCCAAAGATCCAGTTCAACATCAACACAGAAAACACATTGAGATATAGATGCACTTCATTAGAAATATTATCACAAAAAAATTTGAACATAAAATTCAACGAGAATATCCGATGAAATTGACTGTGTCGTCGGATATTCGGAGGCCGTTCGTTATCCGAAAATGACAATCGGTTATCTGACTTCAATCATCGGATATCTGACTATATTGAGGCCCTATCTAAGTTCATTCTCAATCTTTCCCAAGCTTGGGCCCCTTATATTTTCTTTCACCTTTCTATCATTCTCTCTACCATAGAGTGAAAGGTCAATGATTTCAACCCCCAAATAGGTATGAGACCAAACATCCTTGGATATTTTGAAATTCCCTGATATATTGGCACCAAGATAGTGAACACCCATTTCTTAGTAGTCCTAATGGACTTGGAGTACAATATTCTCCATGGATACCCTTGGTTGGATGTGATGATGGTTTTTCCCTACACCTTCATGGGAGATATCTCATTCCACCATGAGGGAAATACTTATTCAATTTGATGGGATCTCATTCCATTATCTTTATCCCTTTAGTAAATTTTAAATCCCACCCCTTGGTATTACCTATCAATCCTTCTGATAATTGTTAGGTCTCATCCTTTTCTCCCTACCATAAAGTCCATTTACCAAGGTTAGGCTCCTTATATAGTATTCCTTGCCTCTTCTCCCCATTCTAAAGTCCAAAATCCCATGTCAGACTCCCCTTATATATCACTTTCCTATTGTCTTTAGATGCATGAGAATATTCAACACCACCCCATAATACTCCCTGAGTTTTTCCTTCCCATTCATGCTTGCACCTATCCACTTAGGGAAACCCCTCCTCTTCCTCACTAAAAAATTTGGTGAAACATGGGAAACCCCTCCTCTTCCTCAATTATTTTTCCTTATGTTTTATTTTTTGGTTACCATAAATATCCAAGGAAAACCCAAGTTCATTGAACTTGCAACAATTTTTGATACATATCCATGAAGGGAATATTCATATGGAATATTGAAGAAAACAATTGGATAGAAGCTACCCCTTATGTGGACACTATTCTACTATTCAACTAATTAACGAAACTAACCTTTGGTGTTTCCATAAGCCAATGGAAAATATATAATTTTGTGATGGATATGTTGAAAACTACTCATCCTATTTACCTTTCATTTTCCATCCTCTTATGTGGGTTGTGCAATTTATGGGGTGAAGCTCTCGATGAAGCCTCCAAAACATTTATCCCTATGGGAATTAGCATTCCTTCACTTCTCTTACCGATTCCTTGTACACCATATCCCATATGACTTAAGTTTTTTTTCAACTAATGCTACATGTATTGTTTCAAATTCAAGAAAATGTATTGCTACACGAAAGGAGATTGATTACTTAAATATGTAATAATATCAATTAGAGTGTCTTACACTCAATAGTATTTCCAAGTTCTCAAGTTTCTTATGCATGTATTTTATCCTTTATTCAAACATCTTGACCTTCTCTTTCAAGTACATGTTATTTTATTGGACCTTCATGTTTATTTTTTGTATGTCTTACAACCTCTCTAGTTTTCTTTACCCATGCTAGGTATACCTCTCTCCAAATTTCTAACAACTACATCATAGTGAATGGTTCAAAATATTTGATATGTATAGCAACGAGGTATTTATAGCCAACCCAATTCACAAACATGGATCTTTTGCATAGTTAAGTTTATTTCATAAAGCAAAGGTTTTGAATATTGTGTAAAATTTAAGATCAAAACCACCAAATAGATTTTGAAATTACTCTATCACTAAAACATTTCTTGATATATGGAATTATGGCTTGAATATTGAATTCCATTGTGTGATTCTAATTCCTCTTCCTTTAAAGTGGATTATGAGGCCTATGTTTCATACTATAACTCCATGTGCAAAAAATTTTGCAAGGAAAAATTAAAGAACCAATAACTATACACATGTAGGTAGTTACAAACCCCTTCTTATATGACCAAAACAAATCACACAAATAAATGAAATTGATTACTCTAAAATTCAGTATGAGTTAGTGAAGGTGGTAGTCTCTAATATTGTTTCCTAATCACAAAAGAGGTTTCAGAGGTTTCCTAATCCATTACAATCGCAGAGGAGGCCGCAGAGGTTTCCACGAAGGCCGCAATCATAGAGGAGGTCACAGAGGAGGCCGTTGAGGTTTCCACGGAGGTTGCAATCACAAAGGAGGTCACAGAGGAGGCCATTGAGGTTTCCATGGAGGTCACAAAGGAGGTCGAGGAGGTCACAATTTATGTTCGAGGATATAGCAGAGGTCACCAGAGGTCATAGAGTTCGCAAAAGAGGTGGATGAGGTCGCAGAGGTTACCTTAAAGGTCGCAAAGGAGGTCGATGAGTTCGTAGAGGAGGTTGAGGCTGTAGAGGAGTTCTATGAGGTTTAGGGTTTCACAAAGGAGGTCAAGGAGGTCGATTAGGTCGAATAGGAGGTCAAGCAGGTCGAATAGGAGGTCGAGGAGGTTGAGGAGGTCACAAAGGAGGTCAAGGAGGCCTTTGAGGAGGTCGAGAAGCCATAGAGACTGCAATGCCTCCCAAATTGGTTAGTACCAAATTGTTTTGTCTCCATATACTACAGTTTACACTATGATATTTTATGGTTCTATTTTGATGCAAAATTAGCCACTCAATATGAGCCATACTAAATAATTAGCTTCTTTCTTTATCTTGTATAACAGATAAATCATACTCATCTAACGTATCCATTGGAGAAGTATAATAATAGGGTCTAGCATTTTTATCTACCCTTGACATTATTTACACCTCACATAGTAGATCAGTATTGCCGAGAGCCAATAGTCACAAGTTTTTGTGGGTTGTCACAAGACCTCTTTCGACATACCCTAAGTTACTATGTTGACGAATATGTCCTTACAAAAATATAGAAATAATATGTTTCCGAGGATGAAAGAAGGAAAGCACCCCTTGTTTCGCTCCTTCACTTGGTTTCTAATGGGAATTAAGTATCCCTGCCTCCCTAGATTACATCCATAGTTCGATTCCATAAGGCCCATTACTTGCGACTGAGGTCTATGTAGTTACCATTTAGTTGTAGGAACTTATTGATTTGGTAAGTGGTTCAGTTTAACATCGTGAGTTTTTAACTCACTTCCACTCCTTGGAATGGTTTTCTTGGAATTTGTGATATGTAATATTTATATCCATATGGTTTGAATGTATTGGGGACACTCTCTCAAAATCCAAATAGGAAATTGCTTCCCCAAATAGGAACAAAACAAAATAAATTATCTAAACCATTGTAACCGGCCTCTCACACGTGCACCATTTGAGTTTTGTCACCTCCGAGCAGAGCATTCCGGGGCACCTTTGGAACCATTGTTAAATTATTTATTAATTTTAAAGTGTAACACTTCATTGTAGGATGCTACAATCTACACTCTAGCTTTTAAATGAAACAAATTCTGACCTAATTATACAGTTTTCTTATGAAAAGACAAAACCTAACTTGCACTTCATCTTGTCAGGACCACCTTATATGCAAACCTAAACATAAACATTACTCATGAACTGTCCCATAAGAGGTTTTCACCTAAACAGATGCACTTGATATTTGATAGAACCTATGATTTTCCTAAAAAATAGCTGGGTAGATGCCCCATACCACCATAGACATTGTTCGATTGTCCTTCCATTTTTCCGTGGTGATAAAAGGTAGGGACTGGCTTATTCTGCATGAACATTTTCACTCCATTTTCACTCCATTTTTATCCTACTCATTATGTGAACCTTATGTTTTTATGGAGTAGCATTAGCATGGAGAATAATATTTATAGGTAATTCCATCAATCTAGGCCTCAATTCAAACAATGTAGCACAATTTCAGGCATTAGTATGAGGTTTAGGAGTGGCACTTAGCCTTGACCTAGAGGGTAATTCCACAGTAATAAATAGTACAATTAGAAAAGGATCAACCCCTCAATAGTGTCAGAATGCCATTATTAAGGAGGCATGTAATCTTAAATATCACTTAGGCAATACTTTGTTCATTCATTGTTTCAAGGAATGTAACAAGGTGGCTAAACATGTGCCAAATAAAGGAGTTGATGTCAATTTGCATTTGAGCATCATTCGATTGAAAATGAAAATTATGATATTTTTCGATATGTCTAACGAGACTTCTCATCAGAGAACACCTCTTTTCTCATAAGAGCACACAAAATAGTTCCTTTAAATGCTATATTTGGCCCAATAATGGGATGCATTAAACTAGATTTTGATGTTTGGTGTACTATGAAAGGGTCTTCTTACCAATGGCATCATTTAGCACCAAAATATAATGTCTTGGGCTATGAACGAACTACTTATTGGATACATTGTATATTCATGAGGCCCTTGACCACTGTTGGAATATTTTATATTCCTTGGAAGGTAATAATGTCTTTGTATTATGTTAGAAGATATCCACAATCTTATGTAAAAGAGTAATACATTATATCCCATATTCATTATGGTAAAATATACTCTTGATATTCATTATTATATAAAGAGATGTTATTATGGAGAATTATATTATGCCACATGTAATATGTGAGAGTAATTCATTCTCATCTCTTAGTATATAATATAGTCAAGGGAGTCTTTCACATTCATCCCTGTGTGGATCATATTCATTCATTCATGAATAATCCATTCATCCATTGTGATCACTAGTGTGGATCATATCATCATGATCTTTCTATATTGTAT
The DNA here is from genome assembly GCA_027924585.1 of Larix kaempferi. Classification (NCBI taxonomy): domain Eukaryota; kingdom Viridiplantae; phylum Streptophyta; class Pinopsida; order Pinales; family Pinaceae; genus Larix; species Larix kaempferi. Next base: position 31,144,165 of record BSBM01000510.1, read on the forward strand.
TGGGGTTATTGTCATTGCTCTCGTGTAAGCTTGAGAGATATATTATGGATATAATAGAAGACTACCTTCCCGTGGACGTAGCCCAATTGGGTGAACCATGTATATCTGGTGTACTCTTTTCTCTTGTTCTCTTTCTGTTCTTATTTACTGTGATATGTTATTGTTTGCATAGATAGTTAAGCTAGTTTAGTTAGATACATATCTCTGACATGGTATCAGAGCTTGTTTCTATGATCTAGCACCTTCTATTGCTTTCAAACAATATTTTATCATTTGGGCATTGATTATTTCTTGTAGATTTTCTTTCTATCTGGTATCCATTAGGCTTCTCTTCAGATCTGGGCATATTTCTATAGTTTTTTTTTATTTCTAACCCTAACCTTGTTGTGTAGATTTTTGCAGAATTTTTTCAAGGGTTTCTTGATGTTGTTTTTGTAGATCTATATGATTTGTTATTCTCCTCAAGGAGATCTACCTTCCGGTTTCCAAAACGGCAACTTTCGTCCAAGTTTGGTAGACTTTGTGCAGGTTTCCGTCTTCGACAGATTCAACACTGTTTTCGACCTCATAACTTGGCCAATTTTTAGAGGAATATTTATTATAACCTGGTTTTGGAACTTGAAAAGCTATTCTGGATCCATCCTTCGTGAACAGAACAGAATTCTGGGCAAGTCTGGGCACTTTTCAAAAGGGTTGTAAGTAAAAGTTTCTTTCCTTTACTGTTTTTTCTAACTGTGTTTTTTGCAGATTTATATCAGTACGGTAAAGTATTTAAGTTTTCTATTATTCATCTTTTTTCATTTAGGTTTTGCTTCTAATCACGTTTATTAAGAGATTATTTCTTGTTTTTGATATATAATTGTCTAACATTTCTATATGGAAACATTGGCATCTTTTAAGGGCATGGATCTCTAGTATTTTATCATGATGATAGCTATAAACCATCTAATGCTTAATATTTTAACAAGATACTTAATAAATAATTTATTCTTTGTTTAATCATGTTGATTTCTAATCATGCCATGTTTATAAAAGCAATTTTATAAGAACAATCTCATATGTGTTATCTCGTGATCATTATTTGCTTTATTTATATGTTATTGCTGACCTTTGTGTAAAAGCAATTTCATCGTTTTATAAGTAATATCTTTATGATAATTATTTGCTCTTGCTAATTAAATTCTTGAGTAAACTCAATTTTTTGAATCTATGTGATATTATAATTTTTTTGCTTGTCATAAGTTATTTAATTGTGATATAGTTTCTTTCTCATGTATTGCATAGATTGTATCTAGTTCCTATGTTATTTGTCTCTAACATTCCTATACGGAAGCAATGACATGTGTTGTTTGTCTCTAACATTCCTATATGGAAGTATTGACATGTCCTGGGCATTTCATCTCTTCCATATTTACATAGTGTTAACAATAAATGAACCCATGATTAAGACCATTAGTGACTTGTCATTTCATAATTTAATTTAAGTGATATCATGAGTTGATTGTTGATCATATTAAACATTTTGATTTATTTTCATATATATCATGTCATATTTATTTTGATCATCTTTTATTCAATATTTATATGGCTTTGAGCAATCTTATAATCTTGAAATATTTTTCAAGAGCACATTGTTCTTGTTGCAATAGGATTTCTATTCTTATGAGTGCAGAGGTTATCTTGTTCGTACTTGTCTCTAATGTTCCTATATGGAAGCATTGACATGTGTTTCTTGTCTCTAACATTCCTATATGGAAGCATTGACATTTTCAGGGCATTCATCTCTTGCATATTAACATAATGCTAATAAGAAATGCACCTATGCTTAAGATTAGTTGCTTGATGACTAAATTTTCATATATTTAAGTGAAATCTTGGGCTCACTATTTATATGTTGTGGCTGACACTTAATGTGTAAAAGTAGCTTCATTTTCCTTAAATGAGCAAGTTAATATTTTATTTGAACATATCATGTTACCATATTATATATGATGTTTTCTTACCTTTGGTATATAATCATTTTCATTTATGTATGAGCACCTTTATTTTATGATCTTTATATGCTTTAATCTTGGAAGTTCTTGTGGGGAGCAGTTCTCTGTTTAGGCTTTCATCTTATTCCAGAAATAGTGAAGCACCATCTTCTACTGTTAAAGTCATGATGTTCATCTGTATGATATCATTTTTGATGTATAGACCATCGGGGTCTTGTTCTTTCGATGTTTGAGGTCTTCTACAAATATTTCTATTGCACCTTGATTGGAAGAATGTTTGCTATCTACATGCATATTGGCCATCTGGGTATTTTGTACACTGTTGTGGTGTTATTCTCCACATGTTCTGTTGTATCATCCATTAGAAGGTATTTGTGCACTGGTGTGGTTGTTATATCAGAGTTCTTCAGCTATCAGTTATGGTTGTGATGATTCTTGTGGTGATCTAGGCATCTTGTGGATCTAGTAGCCATGTCGGCATCTCTTTAGATCTGGACACCTTGTTGTTGGATTATGTCACATGTTCTTGGCATCTGTTGGATCTATGTTACACCTAAATTTCATCATCATGAGTCCCATGTTAAATCAATTCCTCATTCCCTGAAGTTCCTATGACCAAGCAATTCATGTTAGATCAAGTTTATGTCCTTTGTCCTCACTTCTACTTAGACCGATGCACATTGTCCTTGAGTAAGAAGTGCCCAACTAGGCCCGACGCAGAATGTAAACTGCTAGCCTGCGTCGGCGGTGCATATTATATTTGTACAACTGGAGTTTTCCTTCCCTGACGCTTGTTTCCCTCATGCAACTTGCACCGGAGTTGGTTAATTGAGATAAAGGGAGATTTCGAGCGATTTATAGAAGTTGGATGAGGTGGATCCATATCCCTAACTCCTAGGTGATTTTTCCTACGGTTCCCTAATCTCAAGGGAGGATCCCTTAGCCCTCTCCCCATGATCCTCAACCTACTCTATCAACTTGGTCCTATAAATACAAGGTCCCTATCCATTCTAAAGGGAGGAAGTCTATAGCACTTACACGCTGGTGAAATTAACTTAGGAGATCCCTACTCATCTTTTGGGAGACTCATACTTCCTTTGGAGGCATTGGATTGGCTTGTTGGAGGAGGATTGCAACATTAAGGCTTGGGTTGTGATCATCTCTCTACTTTGTATTTCCCTTTTTATACAGTAATATAAACTTTTTCTGCAAATGTTATCATCTTGATATTATTTGTAGTTTACTTCCTTAACCATTTACTTAGATCAGTTATTTATTAGACATATTTTACTGCTTGTATTGTTTCCATACATCTTGACAGGTCTTGCAGCTATAGATCTGACGACCGCGGGACTTGGAGCAAGAAGAAGAAGAAGAAGATCTACGATTCGAAAGTAAGACATCTATTACTTGATCTCTAACTAGATCTAGGAAATAAGTGCTATATTATGTCTTATTTGTTCTAGATTCACATTGAAATAGGGAGATTTGGCTCGTGTCCGCTCGAGTAGATTGTCCAATAGCAAATCTGGCAACCATACTGGGGATTTACATGAGTTTTGATTTCAAGTTTGAGTGTGTTATTCTTGATTTTCTTAATGAGCCATTTGTTTTCCTCTTAAGCCTATTTTCACCATCAGTTTCTTTCTGAAAGAATTTGCTGACTTTCTCTAGGTCTGTGAACCATTCTCAGTCCATTTATTTGATCATTGGTTGGATTTTTGACCTTGTTTGCTTTGACTTATTCGCTTGACGCACCTGAGATATACATCCAGGTCTCCTATCTACCCAAGAGCGCACTTTTCCTCTGGTCATATTGCGCCACCGATGCTTATTCCGATTTGACAGTCTACGCCGTCGACACTTTTCTCCTATTTGCAACCTGCACCGGGCGCTTTGTGCCCAACTATAACCTGTGCCGATTTTTCAAGCTTGATGCTTAAGTATTTTCCTCCAAACCTTTGATTTTTGGGTTGATCTACAGACATCTCTGCACTGCAGGAAGAGACTCTTTTATACAATAGTGTTTCATTTGGTTTGCTTGTGTTGGTCTTTGGGTCTTTTTGATCAAGTGAGTTTGTTTGAAGTGGTGGGAAATTTCAATCCCCCACAGTCATATACTCCATCTTGTTCCCCCTGATTACCTCACTGGATCTATGTAGCATGCTAGATCTGATCCCATACCTTTGTTGAGCTTGGTTATCATTTGTTGGCTTGCATTTGATCTTTTTGAGTGATTTTTTGTGTTTTTAGGTCATTGGAGTGCTTGTCATTTCTTTGAGAATTTCTGTGTACTTAAAGTGCTGCAAGTAGTTTCTTATTTTTATCCATTTACACTTAAAAGAATCATTGTTATCAAGTTTAGTCTTAGCATACCACTAGAAAAATTAAAAGTGCTTCATTTTTACCATTTTCAAGTGCATTTGAGAATTGTTGTAAAAATTGGTTAATACATTGGAGTTCATCATAGATATTTTGGAAAGTTTGGAAAAAGAGTTAATCGTTTGTATTTTTCTAGAACTATGAATCATTCATTTTCTTGAAAAATATGAGTGTAGTCAATTTTTTGCGAAAGTGTTTCCATGCTTGAAAACGTTATATGCACTTTTGATTTTCATGCTTTTAGCCTATCATTGTGAAATTTGAAAAGATAGAGATTCTCTCTTTTCATCATTTAGGTTCATTCTAATTGAAAAGACAAAAATAAGTTCTTTGATTTGGATTTGATGTGTTGTTCATTTTCATGTTTTGCTTGAAAAATGAAAAGAGTGCTTTTTATTATCATTTTTGGTAGATTGAGAGTGTTATTGAAATTTACTGTTTTGTGAGGCCATTGGAAAAAAATTTCTCCTTCCCGTACATAGATTTCATCAAAAGAAAGAGTGCATTTTTCATGTAGTTAGGGATTGCATTATGTTTACGTTTATGTACTCACCTCATGCATTCACCTAACCGTCCAGATAAAATTAACAGTAGAACTAGGTTAAAATCTTTAGTAACTTGTGTGTTAAGTTAGAGACATGTTCCGGCGTCTTAAAACATGGCAGCTGTCATTATTTTCCTGCACTGCTGGGGGAACTGTATTTCTTCCACGTACCAACCGGTATATCGAAGCTCTTTCACGTACCAACTAGTATATCGAAGGCTCTTTCACGTACCTTAGGGTATATCGAAAGGCAGTTCACATACTCGACATATATTGAAAGGTGTTTCACGTACTCGATAGTATATAGGATGGCTCTTGTCGTACGGTTGTGCATTAAACAACACCAACACGGATTTTAGCTCCCATGTACCTTTCGTATATCGGGAGACACTCTTAGGATTCTTGAAACCAAGTGAGCTAACCATTTGGCCATCTTGGCAGAGAAATACATCAAGAACACCACTCGGGGTGATACTACGCATGTACTATTAGGTAGTCGGGTTATATGGTCAGGAGTACGGTCCTAATCCTCCCTAGTTAGTGCTCTGAAATATTGGGCCGAGTATAACTGTTGGACCCTGGAGTATATCGCGAGTTGCGAAGCCTTGACAATCCTATGAGGTTCCAAACTTTTGAATCCATACCTATCATATAAGTTTGCTTGCATCCTTAGTTTGTGTATATTTTTTTGGACTCCTTTTCTTTTGTTTAGTATACCCTTAGGAGAAATTATGGTTCTACCATTCTGGCTAAGCAACCTATGAGAAGGTCCCGCAGAATTTTGAACTTACCACCCGAATACTCCCTTAATCAGGAGGTAATTTCGAGGGTAAGCATGTCCACACAAGTTACGGTCGTGTTGCCTAAAGTAAAAAACTCCACTATGGAGTCTGGAGCGAACATGTTTCCTCCTGATTCAGCAACTTCTAACATGTCAAGGGATGACGAGGCAGAACATTCCACTTCACAAGACATATCCTTCGACCGTGTGATTTGGGGCGAACATGGATACATAGAATGGTTAAACACATCCTAAGATGACCCTGTGTCCGCAGCATTTGGTCCATTTGCATCCTTTTGGGACACATCTCTCGGGAAACAATGGGACCACTTGGTTGTCGATCCGAGCACTGAAATGTCCCCTCTCTGGGATTCCCATGTCTAGCATATGGCTCTAGTCTATGAACTCATGGACTAACTACGCCAACGTGGTGACGAACTTCGCCGCTAGAGTCTATCATGGAGAAGACACATCCCGGAGACACCCATCTTTCGATACACTCCCATTTGTTCATTATCACTTACTTCACTGGAGACACCCATCCACAACGTGACCACTTATGAACTTGGTCAACCTTCATTTCCTGCAAGCACACCTCTCAATCAAGGGACCAGTTCCACACCTCAAATAACTCAGAGTGTTGAAGGACAACAGTCCAAAACCGCTACTACTACTACTACTACTACTAGAGGGTTACCCAATCCTTCCCCACCCCAAAACTTGTGGGGAGGATTCTCCTTACCTCCTGGTTTTCTTACACGTTATGTTCCTCCAATAGTTAGTAATCAACAACCCTTTATGATTCAACCATCTACCAGTGGTCAATACGTTGTCACTGGGGGGAAACCATCATTTTCTAGCCATAATTCGAGTGGAGGAATGCAAATTGGTCATTCCCTTGGAAGCTCTTTACCTGTTGTGGGATCCACCATGGGATTACCCCATGGCGGGGGACCATCCAACCCAACTCAATCACCATGGATTCAAGCGTATCCAAGTTATCTTAACCCTATGTCGGGACAACTTAATCCCGGAAACGTACCCTATGGGATACCTTAACCCGGAAACTCATACACTACATGGGGACATTTTAATGTTGCACCAATTGGAACCCCACCAAATTTCCCATATGCCCCACCACCCCTACCACCGTCTGGTTCACCTCCTTCTGGAGGGGGTGGATCTCCACCTTCCGGCGGAGGCGGAAGCCCACCCCATTCCAGCAGTGGAGGGCCACCTTATTCTAGCGGAGGAAGAGGACCACCACCTTCTGGTAGTGGAGGGCCCCCACCTTATGGAGGAGGTACACCTCATTCTAGCGGTGGTGGCCCACCTTATTCTAGAAGTGGTGGAGGACTAACTCCTTCTGGTAGTGGTGGACCCCCAAATTATGGAGGAGGCACACCTTATCCTGGAGGTGGTGGCCCACCTTATTCTGGTGGCGGAGGCGGTGGCCCACCCTATTCTGGCAGTGGAGGCGGAGGAACCCCGCTTGGAGGTCCACCTTATTTGGGAGGTGGAGGACCCCCACCTTCCAGTGGCATCCCACCCCATTATGGGGGCGGACCTACATATGGTACACAACCCAACCCCGGAGGACCACCCCCTTGTGGCCAATTCCCATCGGGAACACCTTATAATCAGTCGATTCAAGGTCCCACTAGTCCATATATGCCATATCAATATTATCAGTATTCGCAGCCGAACAAACAGCTGCCATTTTTGGCTACTTTGAACCTACCCAACTTGTCTCATCTAACCAACGATCCCATTTTCCATGGTCATAATTGGCCACCCATTATGGTCAAGTTACCCTCTGATATTCACAAATTTGATGGAAAACCTGGCAAGGACTCGAAAAACTATGTGATGACCTACCATTTGTGGTGCACATCCAATTCCCTGATGGACGACTCGATCCGTTTAAGGTTGTTTCAAAGGACCCTCACCGGCCTAGCTTCCAAGTGGTATATCGAATTTCCACCGCACTCCTTTCCCAATTTTCGCTCTCTTGCTATGTACTTTTTGACTGATTTCCAGTTACCCATACACTAAGAAACTAGTATGGACCTTTTGACTTTGCTCCATCAAACCACTCCAACTCACATCTCTGGTCATATACATGAGTGGTGGAGGAGATGACGTCTCATCAAGGCTCCTATTACAGACCAACTCTTAGCTGACTGGTTCACAAAATCTCTTTTACCCGTCGTAGCTCTAGATGTGGCGATGGGAGGGGCCGCCACTAAGGAACAGGCTATTGCCCCTGCCCATTACTTAGACCTGGTCTATGCTCAATCTAACACATTGTACGACATTGTTCGTGATGCACCCCGCCCCACGTATGATCCTGCAAAACCACCTAAGGGACCTCAGGCCGATGGAATCATTGGTTCCCTTAACTCCCAACCTTCTACTCAAATTGGTGGACCGTCGAACCTCCAGGGCTCTTCCCCATCCCCACCATAGGCTGGTAGCAGTATCACCAAGTCCCCCACTCCTGCCTCCATCGAAGAGGTGAACTCTGTTCAATTAGTTTCGCCTAAAAAATCTGGTGGTAAGAAGAAAAAAAAAGGTAAACCTAAGAAATCTTCCAAACAACAGGAGCCCAAGACCACCCCTAAAGACACCAAACAAAAGAGGAAGTTGAAGTATCCTTGTTTATTGTATGGTGATGACCATTTCTCAAAGGAATGTCCCCACTGAGACGAAGTGCAAAAGTTTCTCAAGGGAAACCCTACTCTTGTAGTTCTCAACGATCCCTTACCCACTTAGAAGTAGCAAATGATTGCTCAACCTTTTCTTTCACACAGAGAAACATCCTACACCGTGCATGTTCTCATGATGCGTAGTGAGATGGTTAACTTGAACACATGTTCACACTCATACAACTTAGTCCTTCTGAAGGAACCCGTTGGAAGTAATACTGAAAAAGCTTCCACTTCTATTCTTGACGTCACCGTGCCACCAAATTCTCTCACCATTGAGAGGCCTTCCTTAGAGTCAGTATTGCATCTGCTTAAGAGCATGATTCGAAAAGCAGTTTTCAATCCCAATGCTCAGGAAGCTCAAAACTACAACATTGTAGAGGACTTGGCACAAGATCCTTGTGCTATGTCGACGCTAGATTTCTTGCAGAACTATCCCAACCAATGCAAGACTCTTCTCATTGCCGTTGGCGTGGTTGATCTGAATTCCTCTAATACAATCATGTTCCGACTCGAGTACTTTAAACCGAGGCTTTCCCACCAGTTGGAATTTCAAGTTTCCATGAAGATTGATGGGAAGACAATCCATCGTACAGTGTTAGACTAAGGTGCCTCTACCTCGGTCATGTTGATATCGTGTTGGATAGCCATTGGCTCTCCTGAGTTAAACCATTCTCCCACTACCTTGAAAGCATTTGACGGTCGTGGATTTCAACCCCATGGACTGTTACAAGCCTTGGCATTAGAGTTGGGGGGTAAGACTGCAACCATTAACATGGAAGTGGTCGCAACCTCTTTGGATTATAATATTTTACTTGGTCATAATTGGTTTTATGCCATGAACGCGGTCACATCATCTGTCTTCCACATTGTGCAATTCCCCCACTAAGGCCGAATTGTCACAGCCGACCAACTGGATTTCTGTACACCGGACACCGCTACTCATCCCAGTGATAATGTCCCATTGCTTGGACAATCTTCACAACCATATGATAGCATGGGGGTCGGCCTCATAAAATACTCATCTCTTATGGGTGTCTTTCCAACCCCGGATCCCCCTAACCATGTTGCTACGGTGAACATGATATCCTCTTTTCCCAACTCCACCAATCAATGGCTCATACCTAACGAATCCACCATGCATTTGATTGGGGACAACATGCCTCTTTCACCCGCTGAAATCACTTATGAGGCTATCCAGTTAGCACCATAGAACCACTTGGATATGGCCTCTACATCTTGTTCTCTACAACAGATGTCATCCTTACCAGACCCTCTACTTCAAACTTTTCCTTTTGACGAGTCCATTATGGATATTATGAGTGTGGATGACCCTCCGTGGGAAGACCTCCACCATCGATCGTCTTTCCTACCCCCATTGGATTCTGTGGAGAACAACATCACCACCATTTTCACACCAGATGTCTACCCTTGCCTCCAGTCCCCGATACTCATGTGTCATATGGACACTGAGGGAAACTTGGCAAACATTGAATCTACCATTCCAGTAGACATATCAGTTACTCCTGGTGTAGTGGAACATATTCATTTAGACCAGAAATATTCCCTTGAAGAGATTACTACTTTCACGGCCTTATTCAAGCAATTATGAGACATGTTTTCTTGTACCTACAAGGAAATGCCCGGGATAGACCCTTCTATCATTTTGCATGATATTAAAACCTATCCCGATGCTAAGCTAGTCTGTCAAAAGTTACGACCGGTACACCCTCGAAAAGATGTGGCAATTAAGGGAGAAATTGAAAATCTCTTGAAGGCCGGCTTTATCTACCCTGTTCCATTAACAGAATGGGTCTCAAATGTCGTCCCTATGGCTAAGAAGCAGGGCACCATTCGAGTATGTGTCGATTATTGAGATTTGAAAAAGGCTTGTCCTAAGGACAAATAACCCACTCCCTTTACCGATCAGATCATAGACAATTGTGCCGAAAGTGTCATCTTCTCATTTATGGATGGATTTTCCGGTTACAACCAGATTGAGATCCACCTGGTTGACCAACATAAGACAACTTTCATCTGCCCTTGGGGCACGTTTGCTTATCGAAAGCTCCCTTTTGGTCTCAAAAATGTTGGTGCCACATTCCAGCAGGCCATGTCGTACGCTTTTCATGATGTGAAGGACTTTGTGTAACCCTATCTTGACAATCTACCTACTTACTCAAAGAAGCATGAGTTCCACATCGATCATCTAACAGCCGTATTCCTCAGATGCAGGCGGTATAACATCTGTCTAAACCCTTACAAGTGTATTTTCAACGTCGAGTCCGGACGCCTCCTAGGTTTTATAGTTTCAAAGGATGGGATCCGCATTGATCCCTTGAAGGTGGAATCCATTGTCTCTCTCCCACCTCCTATTGACATTACGGAACTACAAAGTTTGCAAGGGAAGGAAACTTACCTATGGCGTTTTGTCTGTAATTTCGCTCAGAAGACACAGGGCTACATGAGATTACTAAAGTAGGACTTCCCGTTCATTTGGGACGATCAAGCGCAAAAAACCTTTGATAGTCTGAAACATGCCATTACACATGCCCCTATGCTCCAACTGCCCAATTACTACAAGGATTACATCCTTTATCTTGCCGCTTCTGCCACCATGATCGCCATGGTCTTGGTCCAGGAAGACAACAACGCCTAGGAACATGTGATTTATTACCTCGGTAAGGGTCCTATTGACTCCGAAACTTGTTACTCACATGTCGAGAAGATTGCTCTTGTGGCAGTCATTTCCATCCAAAAGTTCCATGATTATATATTGCTCCAGACCACCACCATTATTGCCGACTCGAACCCCATGTACCATGTTTTGACATGTCAAGTACTCGGGGGCAAGTATTCACACTGGATCATGATACTTTAGGAGTTCGATCTCCTCTTTGAGAAAGCCAAGTCTAAGAAGTCTTTGGTGTTCGCCGAGCTCATTTGTGATCTTCCTCGTGTTGATTTAAAATCTGAGCCTAATGATTCCCTTCCGAACAAATCGTTGTTCCTCATCAACACATCCGACCCATGGTATGGAGATATTACCTTATATCTTCAAACCCAATGGTTTAACCCCCAACTGTCTCATGACGATCGTCGTCATGTATGCCAACATGCCAAGTATTACTTGATCATTAGCGATACCCTGTATCGACGTGGGGTTGATTATGTTCTTCGACGTTTTCTGACACACGAGGAGGCTAAACACATCTTGAATGACTGTCACTCGAGGGCTTGTGGAGGTCATCTCTCTGGGATGGATATAGCCTAGAAGATACTATGCGTGGGATATTACTGTCCATCCATCTTTAAAGATTGCATCGAGGCCGTTAAGAAATGTCCCCCATGCCAGCATTTTCAAATGAAAAAGCGCTCCCACCCAGCTCTATTACACCCGGTTATTTCTGTTGACCCCTTTTCCAAATGGGGCATAGATTTCATGCGCTATAAGCCTACCTCAGCTGGGGGCCATGGTTACATAATAGTAGCTGTGGATTATTTTACTAAATGGGCCAAGGCTATTCCTACGTACAGTGAGGACGACAAAAATCGTTGCACTCTTCATGTTCAGCCATGTCATTGCATGGTTCGAAGTTCCACAATCCATAGTCACCGACCATGGATCTCACTTCCAGAACCATATGGTCGATGAATTGAGTGCCAGACTAGGTTTTCATCATGAAAAATAAACCCTTACTACCCACAGTCCAATGGAAAAGTATAGGCCATTAACAAGGTCTTGAAAACCATGATTCAACACATGGTGGGTATGCACAAGTCTAATTGTCATAACATGCTCTTTTTCGAACTATGGGCATACCAGACCTCCATCAAGACTGCCATCGGATTTACACCGTTCCAATTAGTTTATGGATTGGAGGCAATCCTACCTATAGAGTGCGAGATTCCATCTCTCAAACTCGTAGTTGAACTTCTTCCGAACACCATTGCTGAGGAAGAAAGCTTCCTTAACCTAGCAAAACTTGACAAGACCCGCCGCGATGCTGCTCTTGTCAACAAGGCACATAAGAAATGCATCAAAGCACAGTATGATAGGTCAGTTAAACCTCGTGTCTTTAACGAGGGTGACTTGTTCCTCACATATGACCAAAAGCATGATAAGCTGGGGGTAGGTAAGTTCGAGTCCATGTGGCACGGACCATACATAGTGAAACGTGTTTTGGAGAAGGGAGCCTACGAACTAGAAGACTATGATGGGATATCTTTAGGTGAGCCCCGGAATGGGCTCTACCTAAAGAGGTACTATGCCTAAGTATTTCACGCATAGGTATCTTGTATATACTATACATGGCGTGTGTTTTGTGTGGTGTGATGCTTTGTTTTAGTGTGTCTAGATCTTGTTTCTCTACTTATACCATGTTTTTTCTGCATGTGCAGATGGCAACTTGCTATGGATTTGCGGACGGCGCTAGCTGGCATACCCGTAACCTTGCTTCAGAAACCTGGGTACTTTATTCTCCCACCGGCGAGCTTATCAGCTCAGGAGAAAGTTGTCTAGGATACACAACCAATCATGCCACAGAATACCAAGTAGTGATTGGAACCCTAACTAACGCTCTTTCCTTGGGTATGAGCCATGTTGTCATCCATCTGGATTCACAACTAGTGGTATCTCATCTTAACTGGATATACGCTATCCGCGACTCCACTCTAATCTATCTCTTCCGACAAGTTCATCTTCTGGAAAGGTCCTTTTAATCTATTCAATACCTGCATATTCCACGAGACATGAATACAGTTGTTGACTCGATGGCCAACTTCATTCTAGATTGGTACATTTCACACACATAACATAGATATAAATTATAAAGACAAGACATAACATGTAAATCATCCATTGTATAAGTAAACATGTAAACAAGATCTCATTAATCATCCATAGAACACAAGATGTATAAAACCGCCAGAAGTGTCTATATATATATAAATCGATACAAAAATGATAGTGCTGATACAAAAGTCTGAAGCCTTATAGCGTTCAGTAAGAGTCATCTCTATAAAATATGAAGCTCATAAGATTTTAGTATATACATAAGTAAAATATGTGCCTAAGCCCTAGGCCGCTCATCCCTAGGCCTCGAAGCCCTAGGCTGCTGTGCATGGAAGCGTACTACGACCCTCGCCAACATCCGGAGCAACGTGCCGAAATGAACTGATACTCCAACCATCAGCTTCTGATAGCGACGGGGTAGGTCATGGATACCCGGCTCTGGGATATCCAAGGTCATCCTCCAGAGGATCACGAACCGCAGGGCCCACCTCCGGTGCTGCTCCTCTCCAAACAAGGCAAGAGACCCAAGTTGTCGCTCTGGACCCACGTCTGTAAGAAACATGTACGAGTTGTCAGCACTACTCCAAAAAAATCATAAAATGCATAAAATGAAAAACAAAAAAAAGTTGTTCTTACCAATATCATCCCACTGCGCTCCCTCGAGAAGCACCAAGTTTGTGTCTCCTCAGAAGTATGTACCATGGTATGGGTAGTCCTCCACCATGACGATCTGTCCCTACAACCATGTGAAGAACCTTGTACCAAAATTGATTATGGGATCCCCGCCAACATGGCGAGCCATCACCTCTTCTCACCTGATCCTCGAGGTCCACTTGCGAGTGCAAGTGGGGCACCCGCTCCAGCATAAAGGACACTACCACTGAACCATACCCAAACTGCTTCAGCGCCCCATGCTGGAATTTGGTCAACTGATCTCTGAGACATGTGAGGAGCCCCTTGCACCAGTTGAACACGGTAGGATCCATGCACTCCTCGGTGTACATCATTTGCAATTTGCTCGCAAGATGAGCGGATTAGCTGCCAGCCACCCACAAAATGGTAAAGAGTATCGTCCGGAGAGCCTGATCCCTGAAATATTTGATGGGAATCTTCCCACCTGTCATTGACATACCTGGAGTACACCACTACTCAATCATGTCCTCTACTAAGCGGTCACCACCTCGTGACCCAGTCAAGGACACAGGGCTTCCTCATCGGGATAACCTTATAAAAAAGGAGATGTCCTCGACATCTATGGTCAGCGTGTACTCACCAATCTGGAAATGCGACTGTATAGGGTCCCAGCATTGGAACAGGTATGTCAACAAACTGACCTTGGAACCTCATCCCCGGAACTCGAAAATACTTGAGTAGCCCACAATTTCTCAATGCTGCAACACATTGCAGATCATTTTCTGCTTGTGCATCATCAAGCTCATGCTCGCGTTCTCTCCACTCAAGAACCATCATGCTCACTCCAAACCTGTCAACAATGACATTTTAACACCTTTATAACTTTTCCTAACCATAAAAAAATCTTCTATTTGGATAGGTTTTGGGGTTGATTTGGTCATTTTCCCCGGCGCAGAATGTCCATTTGGACAGTGCACCACCGGCACAGAACTCCCTTTTGGGTTCTACGCTGGCACAGATCCCGAAAGGGAAACCTACGCCGACCCGTGAGCGCAAATCCCCCAACCTAACATGCCCAAAACCTACCTAAATGCAAGAAAAAGCAAATTCTAAACCACTAGAAAGTTGAAGAGACAATTTTAGGGTTACCTGTAATACCCCATTTTGACCCTTATGATATATTGGCTTTTAATGTAAATATTGTGTTCATGCGATGTATGTGTCCTAACGTGGAGCTCAAGGCCAAGGCCCCGCTAGTGTATGCTCGGATTTATTTAGAAATGAAAGTATTTGATATTTTTCTATCCATGTGCTATTAAGCCATGGAACATTGTAAAATGATGTAAATATTAATATTTCAATAAAATACCAAAACTGGCTATGGAAGCAACTAATGAGAAGGGGCCATGTGTATTCCACTAGGGAGTGGTGAGGGGGTTGTGGGGTTGAACCATAAGCTTCCAAATGTCATTTTGAGAATCCATTTGACTTCCTTTGCTGACATTTAATTCGGTGTAAGAAAGTTGTTGAAGAATTTAGTCCATGGCTTCAATGGAGCATGGGCAACCCATATATTCGTATGGCAGAGTATGGGCTCTGTTTCCTTGACCCACAAGTCACTCTACCTCATGGGAATTGGTTCTTCCTCACTCCCATTGCATTGTTGAAGAACCCAACATCAGTTTTCATCCATTACACATGCCCAGTAGTGAGGAAAACCAGAAATCACAACTTTGCAAGAACCCACGTTTTGAAGTGCCATAAATGCCCAGAATTTGGTATCGACAGTGAAATCCAATTGGGGATCCATATATATGAACCTTGGTGTAAAATGCAGAGCCCCGAAATCCATTGGAAAACCCAGTTTTTATAGCCCATAAATACAGTGACGGGATTGAGTTAATTGATGACAGAATTCTGAGAAATCCAAGTGTGAATGATTGAACAGAGGTTGGGTTTGCTTGATAAACCCAGTGAAGGCTAAAATATCAAGGAATTAGCAGCTGGACCTTTTTATTCCCACCCTGAATAGCATTAGAGGGAAGGGACGCCCGAGGGACTATGCAACAGAGAAGGGGACCTTCCTTGTGTTGGGTGAGGTAGGTATTGTGGATGCCATGACTGCTAAGTTCATTTGAGATGCCTATAGCTCTGTGGTTGAGCTCACTGGCTTAGCATCCTCCTCCTTTTATTATTGCATGCTTGATAAACCCAGCTGTGTGTTGGCTTAGCATGATTGTTTGAGTGAAACCATGGCTGTGAGTGATCCTATCTAGTTCCTCCTTAGTGGATACAGAACCCAAATCGGGGGTGATCTCTTAGCTGAAAGAATATAGGCTGGATAGAGATCTATGGTTGGGTGGAACGTTTCTCTCACATAGCCAATTGATTGGACAGCTTCATCTCAAAGATAAGTGTTCTCTGTGGATTAAATTATATGCATTATGTGTTCTGCAATGTGTTAATTCAGAATGATAATTATTCATGTTAATGGATTGAAATGATTATCTTAATACGGTTGATATGAAATCTGGGCATATCATTGGAATGGGATTGATTCTCTACATGTTGAATCATCCTCTGCTTGTGATAGATACATTGATGCATTACCGTTTGTGTGTGTGCAAATATGTTTTAAATTCCGCTATGTAATTTCAGTATGCATTTTATTTAAATGGTAAAATTCAGTCTTATGGCTTTGGGGAAGAATCAGATACCCCCATGTTATAGTGATGTTCCCTCTATGGTTTGGAATGATGGGAGGGGACATGACATTACCTGTCACTGACGGCACTTGAAATGATGGATCGTAGCTCCTAGAATCAGCAAAAGAAGAACATGTCCAAGTGACACTTTTCACCTCTCCAATTTGGTAAAAAACAAATAGTAATTATTTTTACTATTTACCCCTATTTATATTGAAAAGAGCATATTCCCTTTTTAATTTATTCTAATGTGGGTTATTTTTCTATAGTTGGATTCATTTGTACCCGGTTAATTACTTTTGACCTCGTTTTTAAGCTTGCATGTGAAGCTAAGTACCATTTTGATCCTGTTTTTCGCGATCATGGTATTTTCGCGCATATTCTTAGGTATGAACAACTCATCGAGCATAGTTTTGTCAATATTTCTCTCATTAAATTCAATTATTAATGACACCGAGCTAACTCTTTGTTCTTTCTCATGCTCATAAAACAATGAAAATAAGTCACGAAGTTATAGTTTATTGCTTTTTCGGGCTCATTAAAGTACCACGAAAAAGGAACCCCCGGGATTCTTTTCTTTAAGCTCTTTCCAGAATCTCTAAATACGAAAAGATTGCCAAGCGAATTTGATGCGTTCACGCTTGTAAAAGTATTTCAATGATCATCTTCCTAGTGATAGTTTACCCCTTTTTCAGACCAGGGGGCACTAATTATGAAAAAGGAATACTCCAGCCAATCATGTCTGGAAGAGTCCTCTCTCGCGTTGTTTTACCCTTTTCCAGGAGAAGAGGCTAACCTTACGAAAAAGGACTTTGGAGTCTTATTTAGGTTTTTTTAGACTCTCTAAACATGAAATGACGCCAAGTTTACCTTCTATGGACTCATTAAAATCTGACATTGAAGGGCCCGTCATAGGACGAACCCCTTCTTTCCCAGGTTCATAAAACATTTGGGATAGGAATCATCTATGAGATGAGCTATACCGAGCATCTGGTTACCCTCCTCAAGCTCGTTAAAAAACACATGAGGCACTCATCAGTCATGATGGGGAAAAATCAAAGATTTTGTGTTACAATTTGTTCATGGAATTGCATCGTCGCTCTTGAACATGGCACTCATTTTCATTTGCATACAACACTTGGGTCATCCATTTGTCTTCGCGTTATACTAATTTCATGAGTCATGTCCTTCCTTTGGGTCATTCGAAGAATGCCTGCACTATCAGTTGCATTAGGGGTCAGTATTGTTCTCGTCATGTCAAATACTGCCAATTCATGCCATGCCCATGTTCAAGAGATGTCCATCGCTCATCATCTACAATCAAAACACCTTCTACCATGTCGGTCTACCTTGAGTTAGTCTTGCACATTACTCTACCGTCCGATCTACTCTAAACATTTGTTATCGAGTTTCCTGTCGTTGATGGGGGATTGATCATGTCCCTCCTTTGAGGGATTCATCCTTGTCGACTTCAACACATCATCTGAGGATTGAATCTATAAACCAATTGAGTACCTTGGGCCTGCATGCCTCAAAGGTAGGTTACCTCACTTTCAACATGAGTTTACATCATTGAATCTTGATTGAAAGATTTCATCAAGCGTTCAAATTCAGTTCATTTATTCATGCTTGGTGATATGTACTGTGATACCTTGTGGATCATCGACATCAATGGTGATTTCCCTCGCACTTGTTAACGGTATACATTAACGACCGGTAATCAAGTGGTTTCTACCATGTTTGACTCCAAAACATTGTAATCACATGGATAGATTCGTATCATTGGGGGTTCAGCTCGAATACCCTAGGGAAGTCATATTTGACCCAGGTTGCGATGGAGATTGTTTGAGTCATATTACACGGATCCACCTTGTGTTGGTCGTGGCTATGTTATCATCTCATCATGGATCTACAATTGTTTCTAGCAGCCATGATTGTGTTGAGTCGATCTTTACTACCATGGATCTACATTGTATTGGTCAGAAGCCATGTTGTGATTCATGTGAGACTGGTATCTCAGAGTTAGTTGTACTGCAGCAGCATCCTCCAACCAGCAAGTCATTGCCATCTATATTTCAAATCACTTCACCTGTCTTGTTTTGCCAGCTTCATGCTTTGGAGGGAATTCTATTACACCTAAATCTCATCATCATGAGTCCCATGTTAACTCAATGCCTCATTCCTTGAAGTTCCTATGACCAAGCAAGTCATGTTAGAGCAAGTTGATGTCCTTTTTCCTCACTTCTAGTTGGGTCGGTGCACATTGTCCTTGAGTAAGAAGCGCCCAACTAGGACTGACACAGAATGTACACTGATAGCCTGCGGTGGAAGCGCAGAGTATCTTTGTACAACCTGCATTTTCCTTCCCTGACGCTTGTTTCCCTCATGAAACTTGCACTAGAGTTGGTTAATTGAGATAAAGGGAGCTTTTGAGCGATTTCTAGAAGTTAGATGAGGTGGATCCCCATCCCTAACTCCTAGGTGAGATTTCCTACGGTTCCCTAACCTCAAGGGAGAATCCCTTAGCCCTCTCCCCATGATCCTCAACCTACTCTATCCACTTGGTCCTATAAATACAAGGCCCCTCTCCATTCTAAAGGGATGAAGTCTATAGCACTTAAACGCTGGTGAAATTAGATTAGGACATCCCTAATCATCTTTTGGGAGACTCATACTTCCTTTGGAGGCATTGGCTTGGATTATTGGAGGAGGATTGCAGCATTAAGGCTTGGGTTGTGATCATCTATCTACTTTGTATTTCCCTTTTTATACAATAATATAAACTCTTTCCGCAAATTTTATCGTGTTGATATTATTTGTAGTTTAGTTCCTTAATCATTTACTTAGATCAGTTATTGTTTAGACATATTTTACTGCTTGTATTGTTTCCATACATCTTGATAGGTCTTGCAGCTACAGATCTGACGACCGCGGGACTTGGAGCAACAACAAGAAGAAGAAGATCTACGATCCGAAAGTAAGACATCTATTACTTGATCTCTAACTAGATCTAGGAAAGCAGTTTTATATTTTGTCTTATTTGTTCTAGATTCATTGAGCTAGGGAGATTTGGCCCATGTCTACTCGAGTAGATTGTCAAATAACAATCTAGTAGCCATAAAAGCTTCTCTTTCGATTTGGGCATCTTGTTGTTGGTATTTCATCGTGCAACCTGGTTCGTGTGCAATTTCATGATTCAGTGAGAAGCGATTGTTCTTCATCAAATTCCATCAGCCGAAGTGTTCTTCCATTTTGCAGCTTTGGTTCTTCTCGAAGTTGTCATCAAGGGGGAGAAGTAATGACTCCTTCCTTCCTTTGTTAGTGGGATTTTCTCCCAGCCATTACTAAGGGGGAGTGTTGGAATATGTTATATTCCTTGGAAGGTAGTAATGTCTTTGTATTATGTCGAAAGATATCCACAATCTTATGTAAAAGAGTAATACATTATATCCCATATTCATTATGGTAAAATATACTCTTGATATTCATTACTATATAAAGAGATTTTACTATGGAGAATTATATTATCCCACATGTAATATGTGAGATTAATTCCTCCTCATCTCTTATTATATAATAGAGTCAAGGGAGTCTTTCACATTCATCCCTGTGTGGATCATATTCATTCATTCGTGAATCATCCACTGTGATCACTAGTGTGGATCATATCATCATGATCTTTCTATATTGTATTGGGGTTATTGTCATTGCTCTCTTGTAAGCTTGAGAGAGATATTATGGAGATAATAGAATACTACCTTCCCATGGATGTATCCCAATTGGGTGAACCACGTATATCTGTTGTACTCTTTTCTCTTGTTCTCTTTTTGTTCTTATTTATTGTGATATGTTATTGTTTGCATAGATAGGTAAGCTAGTTTGTTTAGATCCATATCTTTGACAACCACAAGACAAAACCTTTGGATGGAATATTTGGCATATGAGTGGGACACATACTTGATTGCAATGTTTTTCACACTAAGGAGGGGTCTTCTTTCCCAATACATACTTCATGGTTAATATTCATAGGATGAGAATCTATATTCTTCTTAGAGGACATGGTATGGAGTCAATAACCAAGGGATAAGGTCCTACATGTTGCTTTTAGGGATCATGTTTTATTAATAGGGGCCCACAACACAAGACATGCACTCTAGCATAAATATTTGTCCCACAAGTGGGATACAAACCCAATTGAAAGGTTTGTCAGATGAAAAGTAGTATCTTAACACATCTATCCCAAGACATTATTCAAGGAAAAAAAAAGCAATTTCTATCCCAAATGTTGATTATATGACTTGTGGTTCATCCATAAATCCATAGATCATGACACATGCCCTAGGGAATGAAATTTCCATGATTAAAATATGGGATAGATGTTGATATTTAGGTCACCAAGGATGTTCCTCTTGGACTATGCAAGCTTCAAATCTAAAAGCTAGGGGTTTAAGATAACAACATTGTTTCTATGGATGGTTGACAAACTCAAATATGAATGCAACACCAACTATCCCCTTTTAATTATACACCTAATTATTTTCCCCATTTATGAATATTTTCCTATTATGCATCTTAGCATAGGCAACCAAAACTAGTTATTTGACCATTCTGCCATAAGTATTAGAGATGGCATGAGAAATGTCTAACCAAATTATATTGAAAAACGGTCATGACTAGACAACATGAGTATTTTCCCCATGGGATAGAGATAAGGATGGTGACGCATAAATTTCATGACATGAATTTTCTCATCCAAAAATCCACAATCATGACATTAGTACTATATCTATTACAAATGGTGAAGGAAACCATCATTACGTTAATAGAGCAGATTGTTTTTTCAGAGGTTATTCCTATTGTGTTAAATGAAGAAAATTGGGTTTGGAATACTTTATGATACGAGCCTTGCAATATTCACTAACATGGTAATAAAATTTTCATTATATGCACTTACCTGTAGCATACACCTAGAAGAAAGCTATCAAGAAATACTAAACAAATCTTACTTATGCTTATATTGTTGAATTCAGGTTTTTGTTGTTGTTCCCAAAGGTAGTTTCTTGGATTTATTGCTACAGTTCAATAAGGAGCCTTTGTATTTTGTCCTACAAGGAATGCCATTTATCATTGAAATGCCCATATAATATCTGATAAGAGTAGTTACTAGGTGACAACATGGAGTGTTATTTAGTATTTTTTCTTGCACTATTTTTGTCAATTTATTAACTTCCACAATAGAGTGTATGCTAAAAGCTTGTAAAATGTAAATCCCGCCTAAAATTTTTCCTTTATTTTAATCTATATAATATATTTCAATATTGTTTAGTTAAGAGGGTATGATTTAGAAATCAATACATTTTCTAGCCATGTGGATGGATTTGTGGAATTATCCTTCAAGAATTGGCCTTACAAGGAGCTATTGCATATATTTGGCCTTGCATATCTTTGGAAGGTCAAATAAGAGGTAGTTACAAGGTGATATTGCATATAAGAGGTAGTTACAAGGAGCTATTGCATATATTTGACCTTATTTGACCTTCCATCTCTTTGGCATGCCAAATAAGAGGTAGTTACAAGGAGCTATTGCATATGTTTGACCTTATTTGACCTTCCATCTCTTTGGCAGGTCAAATAAGAGGTAGTCACAAGGAGCTATTGCATGGATGCATGATTACCCCACATTGTCATGATTTTATATAAAATTGGCATCCAATATGCTAGTTTAGATGTTATATTGATCATACTCTAGATATCGGGTGTGCTTGACAGACTCAAACCTTAATTCTTTTTCAAATTGTGTTCCTACAATTATAAGCATTCCTTTACCAATTATGTGCATTAATGTATGCGATTTGTTTGTTTAGCGTCAAACTCATTCCCATGGCCAATATAGCTCATCACACATATGCCTCATCAATACCACATGATCCATGTGGGCCCTTCTTCATACAATGATGATGAACTTTCAGGTTATATGGAACATTTGTACATTTGAGAGAGAGATGACTGGTTGTACCTTCCCCACCTTGGTTGATTTACTGTTGGTCCTTACACCTTGTTGTTTATTGGTCTTGTGGAACCTTGTCCTCTGCGTGTGGTTAGTAGGGTCATTTCTCCCATCTTGAGTTGTTTGTACCACCCTTTAATGTTTTTGGTCCTTTGGGTACTATGATTGTTTGTCCCCTAAATGACCCTAGTAACCCACTTATGATTTATGTTTTTATTTATGAATCCGTTTGATTTTATTTGTTATTTTATTATTGTACTTTTAATTTTTATATTTTATTTTTTTGTATTAAGTAGTTAAGACTTGTCCTCTCAGACAAATATCTTGGTGATCAGATCTGTGTTTTTTTGTTAAGCTTTTACTTGTACTAATACTTTTGTTCTAATCATTCTTTGTGCTTTATTTAACTTCTGTTATGAATGTAATTTTCTTTGTCTAACTACTGTTGCATACAACCTTTCTATCTCTCTCTTTGTTTTGTACTTTCCCTTTAGTAGGGTCAGTGGGTTCCTAGTGTTGGCTGACCTACAAGAGGTACAATTTTGATTGAAAGTAATATTTCTGAGTATCTAACAAGAAGGTTCCACATTACAGTGTAAGTACCCTAAACCTATCTTATTTACTCATGTTAATGTTGATTAACTATTGTTAATAATTACATGTTACTGAAGATTACTTTAACACAATGAGCCAACTGGTACTGTTAATGTGGAAAAGTCGAAAGAGATGAAAATTATGTTTTGTTACTATTGTACTATTTAGTTTCAGTACTTGTTTATTAGATGTAATAAAAGAAATGAGTTTACATACCAACATTCATATCTTAACACCCAAGGGTGTATACCTCTATGGATTTTCTAATAATATGACATGACCCATGACATAATTTTCTCATGCAAGGGAATTAATTCACCTTAGAGCACCATATCATCATTCTCTTTTATAATTGGGATCACCTTTATTCTTTTTTTTTATCCAAATCTCAAAGCATATTCCATTAGGTTATGACCACTTTTTTATATCCAAATCTCAAAGCATATTGCATGATGATTTCAAACTGTCTGTCACATAGTTTAACAACACATAGGCTCGAAAGTTTGATGATTCCTTCTTATACGAA
This sequence comes from Larix kaempferi, assembly GCA_027924585.1. Classification (NCBI taxonomy): domain Eukaryota; kingdom Viridiplantae; phylum Streptophyta; class Pinopsida; order Pinales; family Pinaceae; genus Larix; species Larix kaempferi. Next base: position 31,167,834 of record BSBM01000510.1, read on the forward strand.
CTCGAGGCATTCAAAAATTATTTTTGGCCATTTTTTCCAATTTTGAACATGCAAGACAGTTAAAGGAAAAATCCCTTACTAATCAACATATGCAATTTCAATCTTGGTGGAGGCATGCTAACTATGTATGATGTTAGTGCAAAATGCATGCCTTAATTCCTTGTAATTTTCTAATATGAATTATGCATACCCAACATGGTCCTATTTGAACTTTTTTCCCATGGTGCAGTAGAACCAAGCAGGTATTTGTCTGATCTTTCTTCCTCTAGCGATTGGAGTTTAGTAAAACTAGATGAAAGTGAGACATCGAGTATGTATACAAGAGTTATATCAACTATATGTCAAAAGATCATACGGAAATTCCATAAACGCATTGAATTTTTTCTCGCTGAAGGGGGGTCATGTTCCTATGATGATGAGACAATAGGCGACATCGAGGTGCCCTTGAGGTACAAACATCTAGTGAAACAATGGGTACCCAAGGATATTCCTCAACTAAACATATATTTTTATGTGAATGAGAGGATATATAGAATTGCACCATCCTCATTACATGGTTTGGGGTTGTTTTGCATGGATGGAATAAAGGTCAGTTACGACAGATGTACATAATTGATGGAGTATGTTGGACCCTGTTACAACTACAAATATTGGATGCACTTGGTCCAATATACACGAAGTATGCGTAGATATGGATTGTCAGCAAATTATTTACAGCTGAAAGACAAAGATCAAAATAAAGGAGCAACGTTGTACATTGACGGAAGGTCAAAATCCACATGGATTATTGCAGGGTTTATAAAAATTACACAACCAGGGTCTACAATTAAGCAACCCAACTACATAATTGAGGGGCTTGAAGGAAACCGTGTTTTTGTATGTGCCATTAAATCAATATCTGCAGGGGAAGAGTTGCTTATTAATTACAATTTGAATAGAGTAGATACAAACACGGTTACTATGGGAGTGGTACATCTAACAATTTACCCAACCTTTTATTAATAAATTTAACATATTATGTATTTTTCATTAGTCTATTGTTATAATTTCGTTAAATTTTCTATATTTATTTCGCAGGGTAGTGATCGGGGTATCTCCCCGGCAGCTGGTTAGAGGAGTACAACTTCTTTGAGGCAACAGGTATACATCTTTGTAATAGTACAAATATAATATGAAAAATGAGTTTTTTTGTTGTGTTTTTTCATGAGTATATTCGTTTGGGTTAATATATAATTTTATTTGTATATTTGTTGCAGAGTGTTGATCGGGGAAACCACTCGACTATTGATCAGAGGATATCAGCCTCGGGGAAACATGTATACCTGATTGTAATTGTACAATTTAAATACGTCAAATTTTTTTCTTATTATGTTGTTTCCATGAGTATTTTAGTTTCGTTTGGATAATTGTTTCTATGTTTTTGATGCAGGGTGCTGTAAGGGGAACCTCCCTAGCAGTAGATGATACCGGATCTGCCTTGAGGCAGCAGGTATACGTCGATGCAATTGTACAAATAATTTGAACAAAAAGTTTTTCTTGTTGTGTTTTTTCATGAGTATATTCGATTCATTTAGATAATGTTATCTATATACGTGTTGCAGAGTGTTGATCGGGAAAACCTCCTAGTTTATGGTCAGATGAAAACAACCTCGGGGAAATGGGTATACCTGATTGTAATTATACAATTTAAATGCATCAACATATTTTCTTATTAATATTTTTCCGTGATTATTTTGGTTTTGTTTAGATGATTTTTTCTATGTTTTTGATGCAGGGTTCTAATTGGGGCACCTCCCTATTAGTAGATCGGGGCAGGTCCCTTATAACCATTGATTTGATGAGTAGACGATCCTCAATGCCAAAGGTATAATTCATTGGAATTGTAAAAATATAATATGGAGCATAATGTTTTTTTTGTTATGTCTTTTTCGTGTGTATATTGGTTTCATTCTGATAATGTTTTCTTCTTATTTTTTGCAAGGGGGTGATCGGGGAAAGTCCCCAGTTGTGGATCAGATTACACCATCATCGAGGCATCAGGTAAACCTAATTGTAATTTTAGGAATAAATCATGATCGATATGTTTTGTTATTATACTTTTTGCCTCGGTCTATTTCTTTCACGTCGGTAATGTTTTATATATTTTTGTTGCAGACCAATGATTCAACGTATGAAAGAGTGTCACAATAATAAATAGCTTTTGATGTGGATGAGTTGACGTGAAATGATGACATTGGTTCTTATCTAGAACCGCTTAAGATGATAGATAAGACCTTGAGAAAAATTAATGGGGATATCCTTCTTCTGCTATTCATTCAGCCACAGACAGATGATATTAGAGCCAAGGTTGATGTTTTGGTAAAGAGATCTCATGCCTTGAAAGTAAGTTGCTGAATATTGAATCATAATATAAATTCATTTAGAAATTTATAATTTTTACTTTTATATGATAGTGAACTTATAAAATATGGTTTGTATTTACAATATTTTATGTGACCACAAACTAGTGGTCAAGGCGGTGTTGGACCCAATGATGCTCATAGAGAGTCATCACATGAGAAAATGACTCCACGTACATCTCATGTGCCATTGTTGTCAACTAAACAGTCGGAAACATGTTCCATGACACCCCTGAGGCCAGCTGTGAGTGCACCCTCTATTGACCGATGCACGCTAGATCGTACAGAAGAAGGGGTCGATGTAGAGCTTGCTAGTATTGATATTGTTGAAGCAACATTTCCTGGATCTTCCTGTGTCACTAGAACGGGTACAATACATAATTTTTTTTTGGGTGGACGAAGATCTCGTTCCAATAAAGATAGATGCGATTGCAGGTAATTATACATTGTTAATGTTAGTGTTTATAATTTGATTGTAATATACCGATAAAACATTGTTTTTCAACTGAATGATGGCATGATCGTTTTGCAGGAAATGATGTTTTTTATAAACATATAAATGATTTGTCCTAAGATATATTTGGGCTCACCATCCGCACAAGGTGGAATAAACAAATTAAAAATTTAAAAGATGAGCTCACTAATCGGTTGGTTGGCCTATTCGGAAACGAGACCTTCGATCGAGCCGCGGTCCTAAAGAAGGCTGGAAAACATATGAATATTGTCCGGCACCAATATAGGGTTCACCTAGAAAGGAACCCTAGGTATGAGCGCCTTCCAATAGTTCCAACAAGAGAGTGGAAATCCCTAGTGGAAGATGGAAAGGAGAGGCATCTGAGAAAAGAAGGAAAGCTACCACTAGGCATAGGGAGGTATGCAATACTTTCCAGAATGTAATTCTAAACCTTATTATTATTAATTTTTATATCGAATTTGGAACATATAATGCATTTCAACACTTTCATAGGTTGTCACACACATCAAAGGACACAAAGGAAAGACAAAAAAAATTGGCCAGCACAAGCTTGGGCCTGGTGGTTATTCGAATTTGGTGGCATGAATTGTAAGTATCGAAAAACCAATAATGCATCCAAATAATAAATTGCAAATTATTTTCATTTTATTGCCCCACCAAAGATAAATTAATGACACTATGCAAATATGCAAGCTGACAGATTCAAAGAAGTTCCCACTGAGGAAGACTTGAATCTTAGATTCTAGCACGGCTTTGGAGTTATTGTTGAACGCCAAAAAATCTTGTCTGGGAAAACACAGTCTTCTGGTGATCCATCTCGTGCACAGGTATATAAAATCTATATAGTTTAATGAAGATTTATTACTTGTGCAATCTATTCATTATAAATAATTGACATAAAATATTGACTCAGTTTTGAGCAGGAAAGCAATAATCCCCTTAATGTTGAGGATGGAAAAAAACCAATCGAAGATCATGCTTTGAATCCTAGTAATGAATTTATTCATATGCTACAATTTTATATATAGCATTGCAGATGGTGAAAATTAATTGTACTTCGCCATATTTCAACTGCAGAGCATGTAGAGGGTTACACACTATACAGGTTGAGCCTAGACATGAATATGAAGAACATGATGTGGCCACAACAGGTAAAAAAACACCTTTGTAATGTTTTTTTAAATGAAATACTTGTCATTATAATAACAGAATATATCAATGTAACATTTTCACATTATTGCAGCAAATCCGGACCCCTTGCCGCAAAATCCACGTCGCGAGTACTCTACTAGGAAGACATCACGACAAGTTGATGAAGCGCCAAGAACTGAACAACAAGTTCTAGAAGATGAGCTTCTTGTTGATTTTGTAAAGAGAACAAAATTAGAAAGAAGTGACCAAATAAATATTGTGTATTTATTTTTGATAATACAATGTCATGCATTATTTTTGTCCTACTGAATGAATGAATGGTTTAATGAATGTTAGCTTTTATTGAATGAATGTGTTGACTGAATGAATGAATTTTTTAATGAATGTTATCTTTTATTGAATGAATGGTAAATGTTTGTTTATGATGAAGTATGAATGTTTGCATGCAATTTTGTTTTCAAGTACATGCATTGGGTATGGGGAATTGAGAGTGATGTGAGGGGGGGGATGGGCCATAAGAGCTTCCACCTTCACGTGGTTGGCATTGTTCAGTAGAGAATATTAAATTATTCTCAAAACTAAGAGGATCTCAATGAATGGATACGGTGGTTCCTTTCTACAACCCACTCGCATGTTATCTAAAATTTGACAATTGCTTGGTGCTTGTTATGAAACTAAAGCATCTTATCCTACTTTCCAAGCCTCTAACAAGATAAGGAATTATTCATTTCTCACTTACTTATGACAGTTTGAGAAAAAGTAAAATCAAATGAACATAAGCACCAACTATATAAACATAAGAAAGAAATTCTTACATAGTGATATTGTCACATAGAAGTCGTTGAAATCAAGTTCCACAAACCTATTTATGTTCAAGATCCATTTTCATTTGCAAGACATAGTGGATCCTACAGATCTCTGCACATCTGATCTCTTTCCCCATAATTGTCAGAAGGTCCTTGTATATTCATGACAATGCTAGAGCTCCTGTCAACCTGCAACCTTCCTCGGTGGTCTGCATCTTTGACTACCCATCATGCTCTCTAGCCACACCAAAGGCTCTACAACAAGATAGCACCAACACCATCAAGTCCAATTTTTTTATTTCACTAAGCATTCCTTACACAGTCTCTCTAAGTAAAAAGCTCCAAGTATCCTCTAGGGTTTCTTTGTCCATGCCCTAGGATCTACATCCATCTCACAAAAGGACTCAAACATTAACACTTCAAGTATCCTCTATTATTTCCCCCCAAAAACCTAGTTCCTTCCTTGCTTGCTTAAATACAAGTACAAAGACTCAAGAAAAATGCATCTTTGAGATACAAATGATGTAATGAACTCGCAAATGGCTTAAGGAAAGATGAGTTTCAAAATCAAATAGGTAAGGAAATCAAGACATGGAATACTTATGATAGTTTGAGCAAGGATAAAATCAAATTAAATTAAGCATCAACACCAAACAAATAAGCAAACAATTCTTACATAGCATTATTGTAAGATAAAATTCATTGAAATCAAGTTCCACAATCCTATTTATAGGCATACTTGAACAAGAATATCACTAATCAATTCAATGTTTAACAATAAACCATGGGCATGTAGCTATGGATGACAAAAGATAAGATTGATAAGATAATTTTATCAATGTCCATTGAATCAACACAATAGTAGGTCAATGTGACTCTAGGGTTGCAGCTAGGACATAAACCCTAGTTGTGGGCATAAACCAATAGAGAATTGAGTAAGGAATTCCCACACTCTCTTGTATACCATGTTGAGGTTCGTAAGAGACCGCAAGGATGAAATTGAAACAACCAACAAACCCTAATTCCTGTAATAAACAAGGAGAAAAACAATGTTAGGGTAGTACAACATTACAACCTAAGAAGTTTATTAGAGATGATTTATGGGTGCACTATAGGGAGAATCCATAAGTGTGCTAGAGAGAAGATGCAGACCAATAACAAGAGAGTTTAGGGTTCTCATAGTCTAAATCACTTGTATTCGAGAGATTAGGAAGTTCACATGAGGCATGGGTCCTTTCCCAATTTATGCCAAATGTAAAATTGTGTAATTCTAGGATTTGGGAGGGTTTTAGTTCTAGTTATGGTACATTTATGGGTTTTAGTTCTAGTTACGGTACATTTAAGGAAAATTCATTGAGTGAACACCTTACTATACTTTTTGTATTACAATGCTAGAATGTAATATTTTCATTTCTTATTTATAATGGAACTAGGATGAACAAAATTTATTACATCTGTTAGATTTCATCTATTTTTTTCTACAAGCTAAGGCAATTAATGAATTGTTGATTTTTTTTAATTCACGAGTTTGTTAGCAAAATAATGTAGTATTTACAGTTTTGGAATATTTGTTCTATCTCTTATCATCATTTTTCATGGTACTAATAATATTTGTAATATGATGTAGCTGTGAGGGACCCTACATGAGGTCTTTACATCCAAATAGGTAATCTGGAGAGGATTCCAACTATAAATATCTGGGTTTAACAAAAGTGCAAGTAAGGGTAAGTTCAAGATGCCACCACTTCTTGTAAATAGGATGCTAGTTTTTGAGCTTTTCCAATTCTTGTTATTATCTTGATTTCCCATGATTACTCGTATTTGGTGCAGGATATACAAAAATTCTACTACCTAAGTTGTAAGCATAAGAAGCATCAGTACAACTTGAAAAATGGCATGTTATTTAAAGTAACACGTTGTCTTATGGACATGAGTATATTCATGTGAACATTTATAATATATATTGACATGGTGTATGGAAGGTACCATATATAGCTTCATCCTTGGGGGGTGTCAATATTGGCACAAATGGTCATAAAGACCTGTTTGACCGAGTCACTATACAACTTACAAAACTTAATGATCGATGTGATGTTGTACAACTTTTGAAACCGACATCGCTTGCTCTACAGGTATGACATATTGTAGTTGTCCATATTTTTCTGTAATCATTATCTTTGGAATATTTCATTGAAAATGCTATGGATATTAGGACAATTCATACTAGTGATGGTATTATCTATAATTGTTAAATTAGAACACATACTATTTTTCTTTTTTCAGACTAGTTTCCTAGATATTATAGTTTTTATCACTTGATTCTTAGATATTAGAT